>OZ024822.1:126821460-128212068 GCA_964016985.1 Anodontia alba
TGTTGGGGTAGGGGCGGGGAGTAATTAGTCTAATTAATTTGGGTTAAAGTCTTTGCCTTTGCACTGGGAATACTTTCAATTCAGGTCAGTCCTTACCTGACAGAGAAACTGATTTCAGCTTTGATGAATCTAATTACAGTAAAACCTCAATGACTCGAACACCGACGACTCGTTGACCGTGGCTAATTCGAACTCGTTGTTGAGTCCCTAGGAATTTCTTTCGACAGCTCATGAAAACAAATATTTACGGATATTGTAAGAATGTTTCATATTTTATCATGAAAATGAATGTTAAGTGCACTAATTAAAATCACCTCATCGAGGCGATTCTAATGAGTACGCTCAACATACATTATTTTATAGAAGATCCAAAAGACATCAATATATAATTCCCATTTGTCTCCTAACCTGGCGTCATGTTTAACCCCAAGTGGCTTGAACTATCCCTGTCTCGAATAAATTTCCATGATCCCAAAGATATTCGAGCCATTGGGGTTTTACTGTAGCCTACACTGCACATGCACTGGCATATCTGTGTTGATGCAGAGCCTAGCCTGGCTCTGACATATCTGTGTTGATGCAGAGCCTAGCCTGGCTCTGACATATCTGTGTTGATGCAGAGCCTAGTCTGGCTCTGACATATCTGTATTGATGCAGAGCCTAGTCTGGCTCTGATATATCTGTGTTGATGCAGAGCCTAGCCTGGCTCTGACATATCTGTGTTGATGTAGAGCCTAGCCTGGCTCTGACATATCTGTGTTGATGCAGAGCCTAGCCTGGCTATGACATATCGGTGTTGATGCAGAGCCTAGACTGGCTCTGACATATCGGTGTTGATGCAGAGCCTAGACTGACTCTGACATATCTGTGTTGATGCAGAGCCTAGCCTGGCTCTGGCATATCTGTGTTGATGCAGAGACTTAAACCTGGGCAGCTATTAATAGATCGCATGTTAATATCATTTGACAGAATCAGAAAGCCATACTTACTTTTTTCAACATATCAAAAATTGTATAGAAGATGTACAGGAAGAATCATAGTGACAAAATACAGTGAACTCTCGTTACAACGACAGCATTTGTTCCCAAAGATGTTGCCATTAAATGAATTTGCTGTTGTGAAGAATCCTTAATGAGCAGATTGATATGTAAGACTGGAGCGATTCTAACAAATATCCAAATACATGTTTCTTTCAGGTATTAAATACAATATTCTTGCATAATTTGTGACTAATTGTTACTGCATAAGCGAAGGTTTTATGACAGTCAAATTGTTATTATAACGGATTTTGTCGTTGTATCGAGTGTCGGTATAAAGAAGGTTGTCTGTAGCATGACACAAAGAGGAAGAGCAATAAACCATAACAGACAGTCTGTTTGTTTGTTAAGGTTTTATGACCCAGTCAACCCAATGTTGAGCGCGGCCAGTTTGCATAACCACACTGTTACTGGGCAGGCTTAGTCCTCTAAGCGGTTGTGCACATTCTTTCGCCAGAAACTGACAACCGCCCTTCTTGAATCAGCTGAAGGAGAGAATGACCGTAGAAAACATTTCATGATTAATCTCTACAAAAGAATGTTGCCGACCCGGCGGGGGGTCGAACCCGCAACCTCCTAATCACCAGTCGGACGCACATCCAGTTGAGCCACCGAGGCCGGCATGACAGACAGTACACAATCCCTAATCCAAAGAAAAGCAAAGCTACTAGCTTTCTCTTCCCCAACGAGACAACGACTAGGACAAAACTTTTGTTAAATTTGTTATTTCAAATAGATTTATTTTATTTTTATTTGACAGTACGAAGAGTTGTAAATTTTAAAATACAACACATTCATTATTGCTTTAAAACGATATGTGATATAAAAATAAAAGTGATCATATACTCGTATGACACGCGGCATTCCCTACCATATTGCATGTGCGTCCAGCGAAGACTCTGATCAGCTTGCGCAGATGCGCAAGCTGATCAGAGTCTTCGCTGTTCGCACGAAGACGCCTTGTATCCTTGACTATCCAAAGACTATCCTGCGAAGACTTTAATCAGACTGCCCGGATGCACAGGCTGATCGGAGTCTTCGCTGATTGCACATGCAATCCTGAAGGAAATGTTGTGCTTTGGCTCATATGTAATGTGAAAATAAGGGTGATCAAAAATATAAAAATGTAACCACTGGTATATTCTTACATGATGATATGTCGTGTTGTGTGTATGTTTAAGAAATGAAGATAATTTTAACGTTCGTTGAATTATGAACAATATCGGGTCACGAGCAAAGTTAGTGAACCCGTGTAAACTTTGTTCGCGATCCAATGTTAGTCATACTTCCGAGAATGTAAAATAAATTGCCTTTATTACTTATATTTAGATTATTTTTCATCCATTATTTGACGAAAAAAAATCTGGTTCGAGGATTAAATTGAAGCAAAAAATAATTGCACACAGTTTTCCAATTAACAGCGGAATAGCGTCATTGACGTCATAACGTCGCAATCGTCCATTATATTGGAGAGAACCATGGTTTTATTTTGACGTCATGTAATGTTATGTGACGTCGCGTGAGCCAATGTATTCATTTAAGTATGGACAACATTACGTTCCAATAGTTGACTATAGTTGTTGTCGCTGTTGTTGTTTTGTTGTTGATTTTTTTTTTTGTTTGTTTGTTTTTCGTAAATATACTGCGAATGTAAATATTGATGTATGAACAACATTACGTCACAATATATGTTAACTATAGGTTTTATTCTGTAAGTGCACTTAGAATGAAAATATATGTAATTGTTTTCTTTATTTTAAGGTTTTAAATGTATATAAGCACAAACTACATATATAATGTTAAAACAATGCAGCTACATTTAAAGTGTCTGACCAGAATCTTTGACACTTCACATTGTTTTCATTTTTGTATGTCTGTTCATTGCTCTCGAGGGTCATTCTTTTTAGAATTTATTTATCTTCACAACAGCTGGTATTAGTGCTATGTGACGGCCACAAAACGTCTTCCCGTACTTCGCTGTAGTGTAGTTAACCCTTAAAACGCCAAGAAAACCTGCACCTGAAAATGTTGTCTGTGTATGTCGTCTGCTGAATATTCTTGCAAACTTTTCAAACCTATTGTTGCATACCGGCAAACAGTGTGGACCCTGATCAGACTGCTCCTGGAGGAGCAGTCTGATCTGGGTCCACACTGTTTGCAAAAATGACTTTAAAATCACAAGCAGATGACAAAGCAGACGATTGTTGTGATTGGCAGTTTAATGGTAAATATTTTCTGGTGATCACTGATTGTTTTAAAAAACATTATATGAAGGTCACTTATGATGTCATAATCTGTCCAGAAAATTTGACACTTCTGACAATTCTTACTTTGTCAGTTGTGAGTGTGTTCATTGCTATCAAGGTCATTTCTTTAGAATCTACTTTCTTGTAAATACCTTTAAAGTGTTTTCTTTGTATATATCATGGTATTCATTAACTCAAAGTGTGGACTTCTAAATTCCCATTGGCTGGTTGTACTCGTATTTTGTTAATAGAACAAGTTCATGTGTGTGTGTGTGTGTTTTTTTAATAAAATGCAATTCAGAACTAGATCGCGCAGTCGATGGCACGCCGTCGAAAACTCCACACGCTCCGTGCTGTTGCTTTCGCATACCTTTACCACGTGGGTAAGTCATGTAGCAAATTTGATTATAAGAATCCATCATGAGCGTCCATGCAGGATAAGGAAATCTCACCCGGAGGGGGGATATGAATTTCAACCAGGGACGAGGCTTGCCGTGGATTTACCTTCCCAACTGTCACTTCTGAATACAGTTATCCACTATCGTCATATTTTTTTTTACGTTATCCAATCAGACGTCGCATTACGCAAGTGCATTAGAATCATTGTTTAAGGCGTTTTTAAAATGAGGTTGCACTCTGTTTTTTTTTTTTTTTTTTTTTTTTTTTGGTAAAAGCGATTGGTAAAAGCGTGCGAAATAATTTGCGAAAACTTTCAATAAAGCTTTACAATATAACAAAATCATTATTTGGATTCTTGACAGGGGACATGCGTCATATTTCCTGCCAGGGAATTGTTCTTGACAAAGGACATGGGCTCAAAAATCTTGCTTGAGAAGTAAGCACAACCTCGCCTCGGGTGAACATTATTCTTGGGCAAGAATCCAGATAACTAATAATTTACATGTATTTTCATTATAGGGATCAAACATGGTTTTTCATGCATTAACATTCGCCAGGTCCCGTGGGAGGTGTTGAAAACCGAGGCCGCGGTTTTCAACACCTCCCAAGGGACCTGGCGAATGTTAATGCATTGAAAAAACATGTTCGATCGCTATTATTGCATAAAAACTGAAAACATTTGCTACATTTCGCGTTATTTCTTGCACTATTTTGTTTCGCCTTTTCACTGATGTCTCGCGAACGCAATTTACACGGACTATGCTCGTTCTAGGGCCGGACACTACACATCTCGTGACAGCAGCAAATCTGTGGCCCCGGTATATGCATATTGAAAGTTGCGTAGCCGTGCGTTAACAGCGCGTAAATTATCTTGTTAATACACGGCTTTTCGCCGGTTAATGCACGGCTGTTAATAACGTGCGGCACTGCTTTTTATGCAATAATGTATATTATATATGCCAGTAAAGCAATGCTTATAGTTAGGTATTTGTTTAATTAAGTGTAATTAATTGGTTTCTTCCTTATATCATAGGACTTAAACATACAATGTAATATGCATTGTTTGCAGTGTCTTCCATATTATAGAGTTATTGTTTGATTGTTGTTCTCGTCTCCATAAGGCGTTGTTATTTTTAACGCTAAGCATGCTAGGTAAATATTTCAGCAAACGATATTTTGAATATATTTTCTTATTTTTCCTAAGTTTTCGGGAAAACAAAGAAAGATGTCATGAATGTATCGCCTGCCAAATTTACCTAGTGAATGCTACGGGTCAATAAATGTAAATTAATGATACTATTTTTCTAAAAGATGTACATATATTTAAATAATTTGTTACTTGTAAATTTATTGTCACGCATAATAATATACTATTGTTCCAGTAGATATGCACACCTTCTTCTGTTATTTATAAACCATATTTAGCAATCATTACGAAAATACGCCAATTCAAATATATTTAAAATTTCACCACCAATAAACTGAAAGTTTTCAGATAAAAATTCTGGGCCCAATTGTTCAAAGCGTCGTTAGCTTAACGAGCTCGTTAAGGGTCATTTCGTTAACTGTTTTAGCAGATTCAATATACAATATTCTGATATTTTTTGCTGAAAAAATGTGAGTAGCTTTTGCACTGCAAAAGCTACTCACATTTTTTCAGCAAAAAAAATTCAGCATATTTGCGTATCACTCGATTTAAATTTTAACGAATCATTCACAAACGATGTCATTAGCTTTGAACAACTGGGCCCTGATATTTTTTTTCATATTTCTGCTCAAAACATAGATTGTGGGTACTCGCTCTGTTATCAGGACTGTATATTGGGGGTGATCATGAAGTTGGGTGGGGGTTGGGGGGTCTAGCCGAAGAAGGAAAAAAATGTGTCTTTAAATACTATTTGATGGAGAAACGTCATACCCGGATTATAATGTCCATCTGAGCCTATGATTGGCATAATAATATATCTAGGTGAGTGTGACCTATATTTCATGGTTCAGTGATTTTATCTTATAACTCAAAGACTATTTGATGGATAAATGACATATCTTGAATATAAGTTCCATGTGACCCGATGATTGACCTTAAAATATATCTAGGTCAGTGTATCCTATATTTCATGGTTCAGTGATTTTGACATATCTTAAAATACTATTTGATGAAAAAATGTCATACCTGGAATATAAGTTCCATGTGACCCGACGACTGACATAAAAATATATCTATGTCAATGTGACCTATATTTCATGGTTCAATGATTTTGCCCTATAACTCGAAGACCATTTGATAGAGAAATGTCATACCTAGTATATAAGTTTCATGTGACCCGATGATTGGACTCAAAATATATCTAGGTCAGTGTGACCTATATTTCATGTTTCAGTAACTTTCCTTATGTCTTCAATACTTTTTGATAGAGCAATCTCATGCATGGAAAATAAGTTCCATGTGACCCGATGATTGATAAATAGTTTATTTGGTTGTTTTAATCGATTACAGAGGAATAATTCACTAGTGTTCTAAGGCTTGCGCTAAAAAAACGAGTGAGCGAAGCGAACGAGTTTTTTTACAAGCAAACCTTAGAAAACGAGTGAATTGTTTCTCCGTAATCGATCAAAACAATCAAATGAAATGTTTATTACATTTTCGTCCATGTTTTACCTTTGAATTTTTACATTCAGCCGTTATGATTTCCTACCAAAGTAGTTCCAGTCAGTGCATGAATTTCAAGAGGCATGGTTTAGTTTGAAAATCAGTCGCCATCTTGTTTTCACTTTAATGCAAAAATCTTCTTGTGCTTGAAATACAGACACAAAAATGTCACGAAACTTGAACTGGATTATCAAGAAAATCATACTTTATATTTGTGTTGCAGGTCTTTTCTCAAAAACGCCAATTGGAAGTGAAAAATGCAGTTCGATTCCCATGATTTTATCTAATTTTCCGCGAAACGTCAACTATTGTTATTGTTGTTACCAAAAACGTCAGCAACGTCGCCTAGCAATTATGACGTCAGAACGTTCGAAATGAAATAATTCACTCGGTGAATTATAGGTTATAATTCACTATTCTAACACCCCAGCACGTGTTGTTCCTTATCTGTCTCTACATTTCTAGCCGTGCTTTATCTAAGGTATTTGAGCACAGGAATTTCGTCGCGCGCTATCGACGGGAAACCAATCATATTTGCGAAAGTTTCGCCCCTGGTAACTATGGACGCTAGATTAGCTTACAATATTGACCGAAACATTCATATACATAATAAATTATATTATTTATTAAGACAGAAAATGATCTATGAGCATATTGCAGTTCTTTGACTTTTTTTACCTGATGAGTTTCTCATTTAAACACATTCGTTTTACTTCATGTTTCCATCGTGTATTTGTTGACGTTCGAAAACGAAAGTAAGTCGGTTAACATTCTTAATTGCTGTTTTATATCTGTCCTTATAATAGTCCATCGCGGCACTCAAATTTCATACGTTTTGCAATTCTTTCATGAACACAGGCTTTAAGTTTTTATATTAATACATCGTTTATACTTTGCACCGTCAGCTGATTCGCATAAGTTATCCGCCATTTTGAATATTCGACATCGAACCTTGTAACTACGTAACCGCGTGACGTAATGCTTAAGAGGTATTGTCAACTACCATAGGGGAATTCAGGTAATAAAAATAATAATGAAAACCAATAAAAAGAAGTCATTTATGCAAAACTCACTCAATGAGGGGTGTTAGAAAAGAAATAAATTGTTCCGAACCGTGCTCAAATGCCCCAGATGAAGCACAGTTAAGTTTGGGTTGTATCCATTTGAGCACTCGCTCGCTGCGCTCGCTCGTGCTCAAATGGGTACAACCCAAACTCAACTGTGCTTTATCTTAGGCATTTGAGCACGGTTTGGAATAATTTATTTCTTAAATATATCTCAGTAAATCACTGGTGAAAATGTAATAAATAGAGTTTGTTTGGATCAGAACAACCAAATAACTCTTTATTACATTTTCATTCATGTTTTACCTTTGAATTTTTTGACATTCAGCTGTTATACTTTCTTTCCAAAATAGTTCCAGTCAGTGCATGAATTTCAAGAGGCGTGGTTTAGTTTAAAAATCAGTCGCCATCTTGTTTTCACTTTAATGCAAAAATCATCTTGTGCTTGAAATACAGACACAAAAATGTCACGAAACTTGAACTGGATTATCAAGAAAATCATACTTTATATTTATGTTGCAGGTCTTTCCTCAGCAACGTCAACTGGACGTGAAATTGCAGTCTGATTTCCATGATTTTATCAAATTTTCCGCCAAACGTCAACTATTGTTATTGTTGTTACCAACAACGTCAGCAACGTCGCCTAGCAATTATGACGTCTAAACATTCGAAATGAAATAATTCACTCGGTGAATTATAGATTATAATTCACTGATAAATCTCAGTAAATCACTGCTGAAAATGTAATAAAGAAGTATATCTAGGTCAGTGTGACCTATATTTTAGGTTCAGTGATTTTGCTTTATAACTCGAAGACCTTTGGATGGAGAAATGTCATACCTGAATTATTACTTCCATGTCACCCGATGACTTACATAAAAATAAATCTTAATCAATGTGACCTATATTTCTAGAAGACGATTTAATGAGAAATTTCATACCTGGAACGTTAGTTCCATATGATGCGATGATCAACCGCAAAATATATCTAGGTCAGTGTTCCATTTAACACATAGATTTGCATTAAAATTTGTAGAGGGATGGATGATTTATATTCATACTCGCAAAACTATTGAATTTGGATCATATAAAAATACCAAATACACCTTTGACGTGTTAATGTGAAAATATAGGTAGACATGGAGTGAACAGGCTAGCTATGCATGCATGCATGCATGTATGTATGTATGTATGTATGCATGCATGTATGTATGTATGTATGTATGTATGTATGTATGTATGTATGTATGTATGTATGTATGAATCCACTTGAGGCAGATATTATCTCACATGTACAGGTAATACCTGTTTAAGCAGTAAACATATATATTTATAAGTATTATAATCAAAAGGTCAGCAGGTCAATTTTGTCGGTGAATGTTTATTGTCTATTACGTCACAGTAAACATGGGAAATCCATGCTTTGTCATGGTCAGTAAACGTTCATCGTAGTCTATAGACAACATTTTATAATATTTTCACGGTTGTTCAGGAACTGAAATTCCTTGGCCTGTAAAAATGATATTCCAATATGTTGTCAGATAATTTCCACCTGATTCAGTGGAAAGGCACCCATAACCTAAATATTCCGACATCTTAACCTCTTTCTTTACTTACCGTATACATAGACGATAGTGCTCATAACGCACATTACGCATATGCGTAGCATGCGTAAGAAAAATATTTTTAATAAAGTGACATTAGCATAAAACAATTTGCTTCTTTACCATAGGGGCTGCTATTAAAGGAAAGAATTTGCTCCCACTGGGAGTAAATTCTTTCCTTTAAGAGTAGCCTCTATATTGGAAGCGATTCTAGGCATAGCCCAACTAGCATTCTTTATAAATCTATAGCGGGACGTTATTGGCCCGTCAGCTACCCTGACGGGCCGATAACAGCCCGCTATAGATTTATAAAGATTGCTTACTGGGAGTTTTCAAGATTTTTCTTGGGTGTGCGTAAAGAATATTCCGTTTTAGCTACGCCACAAATATATACCCTAAATATCCGGACACAATAATGCTATCCCTACCATACGTATCCTAAAATATGAACAAGGCCATTTTACTAGATTGATCGCGTCAAGCGAAAAAGTGCCTTTGAACATGCGCAAAATGCGCAGATCCAGATCATCTTGCTCATGCTCAAAGTATCATCCGGGCCTTTACTCTCCATTCGGACATTCTGTAGTATTCAATGATTTTGTTAGGAGACAGAGAAGGCCCTGATCAGACTGTGCGGATGCGAAGGCTGATCAGGGCCTTCGCTGTCAGCATATGCCCGAAGACACGGTTTTCGTATGATAGGGCCTATATGATAATGTGTCTGAAATATTATGAATGAATGGCAAACAGTGTAACATCAAACTGCTCCTTTCTGAACAGTTTGATATGAGTTGGCACTGTTTACCCAGTCCTGTCTGTCCAAACATTTAGGTTAATTACAAAATCTTAATAAGACATCATGCTGAGTTAAGCATGAAAAAAGTTTTATAACCTCGAGGCCTGATCAGTGCTTTCCGTACCCAAACACACAATATGATCATTACATTCGGTAACCAAACACACAGCATGATCAGTGCATTACGTACCCAAACACACACGATGATCAGTACCTGCGGTATCCAAACACACAATATGGTTTGTGCATTCAGTAACCAAACACACACCATGATCAATACATTCGGTACCCAAACAGACAATATGGTCAGCACATTCGGTACCCAAACACACAGTATGATCAGTGCATTCGGTACCCAAACACACAATATGAACATTGCATTCGGTACCCAAACACACAATGTGATTAATGCATTCGATACCCAAACACACAGTATGAACAGTGCATTCGGTACACAACTAAACAATATGGTCTGTGCATTCGGTACCCAAGCACACAATATCATCAGTGCATTCGGTACCTAAACATACAATATGAACAGTGCATTCAGTGCCCAAACACACAATGTGATCACTGCATTCCGTACCTAAACACACAGTATGAACAGTGCATTCGGTACCCAAGCACACAATATGAACATGGCATTCGGTACCTAAACATACAATATGATCAGTGCATTCGATACCCAAACACAATGTATGAGCAGTACATTCGATACCCAAACACACAATATGATCAGTGCAATTGGTACCCAAACACACAATATGATGAGTGCATTCGGTACCCAAACACACAATATGATCAATGCATTCGGTACCCGAACACACAATATGATCAGTGCATTCGGTACCCAAAACACAATATTATCAGTGCATTCGGTACTCAAACAGATAATATGAACAGTGCATTTGGTAACCAAACACACAAAATGTTCAGTGCATTCGGCACCCAAACACACAATATGAACAGCAACGTGAGCTAAACGTACCGTCTGACGTGCACCCAACGAAACTTTAAATGAGCGTTCGGTACCCAAACACACAATATGATCAGTACATTCGGTACCCAAACACACAATATGATCATTGCATTCGGTACCCAAACACACAATATGAACAGTGCATTCGGTAACCAAACACACAATATGTTCAGTGCATTCGGCACCCAAACACACAATATGAACAGCAACGTGAGCTAAACGTACCGTCTTACGTGCACCCAACGAAACTTTAAATGAGCCTGCTCATCCGCTTTACATCCTTGGCTATCCAAAAGGCGCTCAGTGAAGATTCTGATCAGACTGTGCGAATGCGCAGGCTGATCTGAATCTTCGCTGAGTGCACATATCCGAAGGTATATTTACTAACTTTACGACTCATATTTAGTCTTCTGATTTATGACTACCATTTTTTACCCTACATATTGAGGTACCTTAAATTCTTATCGTACTTGAATTAAATTTTGAACATGTCCATTTTTTCTACCTGTTGCTGTCAGTGTTTTACTTTTGATTGGAATAAAAAGTTTATCCCTTCAGTGTTACGGATGACATGAAAAATAACAAAATAGATTTAAGAATGTCGTCTTCTACATTTGCATAGCGCTTTAAGGGTTAAGAACAAAATAAAAAAAAAACTATAGTCTTCGGTGTATCTTTATTGTTTTGCCCTGATAGCAACAATTTGCAATAACACAAGCTACCCTGCTAAGTGTCGCTTTGCGCACGTTGCTTGAATGGTGTGGAGTTTCTTTGCTTCCAGACGATCCCTGTTTGATGACTGTATTTAACCCTAAATTGCCATGCTGAATAAATTAAGATGCCACGCCCACTTTTAATTTTCAGCAAATCAGATTATTTGATCCAGGTTGTTGATACAAATTCACATAATGACAAACAGTGCAGATCCAGATCAGTTGGTTTCAGAAGCTAACAGAAGGTAATTGATCTGGATCTACACTGTTTGCAAAGGCGGAGCATATCCGGGTTTTGCAGGACAAGGTTTGTGAAATGGATCAGTTCTAGCAGTGCTTTCTTGAGTAATAAATCATAGTTTGGAGGTCAGTTGAAAGTAGATGTAAGAAAAAGAACAGCTTTAGCCGTGAATTGTTGAGTAATAAATCACAGGTTGGAGGTCAGTTGTAATGTAGATCAATTCACGAACGCGTAGCGCGAGTGATTTATCTGCTTACAACTGACCGACAAACTGTGATTTATTTAAGAAATAGATCAGCTCCAGCAGTGCTTTGTTGAGTAATAAATCACTGTTTGGAAGTCAATTGTAAATGAGATAAAATCACAAGCGCGAATCGCGAATGATTTATGTTCTTACAACTGACCTCCAATCATTGAATTATTACTCAACAATTCAACAACAGAGCTTCTAACACACTGCAACAAGAAAACAAAACTCATTTGATTCCTTCAGGTTCTCCCTAGTAATTGACATTGTTAAAAAGACTCCCGCCAACCCTTTTAAATCACTTGTTTTTACAACATATCTCATGCGCAAAAACGACGTTATGCCGTCTAACGTCAAGGGTACAACACGTGACGTCACATTACGAAAACATGCCTATTCAAATATATAAAAAAAATTCATCTCCAAAAACTGAAAATTTTCAGATAAAAAACTCCGATATTTTTCATATTTCTGCTCAAAACATAGATTGTGGGTACTCGTTAAAACCGCCTCGCCGACGCGGTTCTAACGAGTACCCACAATCTTGTTTTGAGCAGAAATAAGAAAAATAATGTATACCCCTGTAAACCCCAGTTTTACTATATAAAAGTGGGGTTTAAGGGGATCAAAATTATATAGATATGTTTTCGTGATGAGAAAACATTGACAAGACGTGATAAACGGCGTATTTCGCATCACGCTCTTTCATCCAGTGAATTGTTGCACAATAAAATACACTTTCTTACCATTGACTATATGCGCATGGTGTGTTATAAATACTCAACAGTTCACACACTAGAGCTGTTCTATTTCGATTCTTACACACTAATGATCGACAAAAAAGCCGTTGATTCCTTCATATTCTCCCAACCTTCCGCCATTGCTCGACGAAACCCCGCTAACTTCCAACACATGCATTTACGTCTATGTGTAACGTGTTTGATGCGAAAGAAACGATGTTACACAGTCTTAAGTCCAGGAAACGGCAAATAATGTCAGAAAAAATAAAAACGCAACAAAACGGCGGCTTCTTGCGTCACGCTCTTCCGCCCTGTGATTTGTTGCAGAGTAAAACATAGTTAATTTCAGTTGCCTATACAGGCGTGCTGTGTTAGAATAAACAAGCAAATTCCACAGGGAATTTATGTACCCCACCTTTTGTAAGAATATGACCTGTAACTCAATTAGACAACTTGGAGTGTTTTTTAAAGTCTACAACTGTAAGAAGAATTGCGTCCACAAGGTACCAATTTCTACACATACATGATATTTTAGCTGTAAAAAATGACTAAGTTCAAAACGCAGAAAAAGTAATAAAAATAAATTTATCAGAAATATAACAAAGCACGCACCTAGCTTCAGACCATGACAAAAACACCTGTAAAGTTTCAAAAGGAACCGTCCATAACTGTAGGAGGAGTTGCGTCCACAAAGTACCCACTATCTATACTATTTGAGCTCGAAACATGACTAAGTTCAAAACCCACAAAAAGTGACAAAAATACTTTCAGGAATATACCAAAAGCACATGCAAATTTTCAGACTTTGATTAAAACACCTGCAAAGTTTCAAAAAGGAACCCACAAAAAAATGACAAAATAATTCCAGGAATATAACAAAAGGAAATGCATATTTTCAGATTATGACAACAATACCTGCTAATTAAGTTTAAAAAGAACCGTCCATAATTGTAGGAAAAGTTGCGTCCAAAAAGGTATCCACTATTTATACTATTTGAGCTCGAAACTGATTAAGTTCAAAACGCAGAAAAAGTGACAAAAATACTTTCAGAAATATACCAAAAGCATATGCAAATCTTCAGACCATGACAAAATCACATGCAAAGTTTCAAAAAGAGTCATCCACAACTGTAGGAGGGCACTGTATGAGGTACCCACTATTTATACTACTTGAGCTCGAAAAATGACTAAGCTCAAAACCCAGAAAAGATGATAAAATAATAATTTCAGAAATATACCAAAAGCACATGCAAATTTTCAGAAAGATCCGTCCACAACTGTAGGAGGAGTTGCATCCACAAAGTACCTACTTTCAGAGGGAGGAACTACGGAATTTCTGGGATAGAGAAAGCCAAATACTATGTTCCCTCGCTTTTCTTCAAAAAGGTGGGGATAATAACGAGTGATTAGGGTCTAGAGTTTGCATTAAATACGGGAATCTCTTTGTGGTCAGGTCCCCTGAGCACTATTGGGTTAAATAATTACGTTTTGCCTGGTTTCCGGTGTAACTGAAGATATTTTAAGACCATGAGATGGTTCAGAACGCATGCGCAAGCGGGGTTATTTGGATTTATTTTTAGTAACATATTTTGCACTGAAAACGATTAGCTTAAATCATTATTTAATTGTTTGCTTTGTTATTTTAAATTAACTGGTAATACTTACTCATTTCTCATGACCTGAAAGCTCTCGTGCACGCAGCGTGAATGCCGTCAGGTACTTCCGGTTTAAGATTTCCGGTCTGACAGATCTCATGGTCTGATAAATCTCACGCTACACCGCTCACACTGTATCGTATTTATCCAGAATATCCAGACACCTCGTACCATACTAAAATTTGAACAAGTCTGAAAACTGCTGTATGAGTGGAAGACAGTGTGGACGCTGATCAGACACCGCAATATGCTGCATCTGATTAGGATGTACATTATTGCTCAGGCAGTCATGTCCGAATATCGTATTTACCCTGAATATCCAGACACCTTATCCCCTCAGCACACCTTTCATACAGTTTGAACAAGATCATTTTGTTTACGTGTCGATGTGCCTCAAAGTGCTCAATGAGTGGCAATTAATATAGACCTTAACCAGACGCCGCGTTCTGTGGAGTCTGGTTTGGAGCTACGTTCACTGTTTGCTCAAGCATACCGTATTTACCTTACAGGAGGTAACTCAGTCAAAATTGTTTTGCCGCTCTTCCGGGGCTCTACTCTTGGGAGACCATTTTCACGAACTTTCAAATCCTATTTTGTGGGAAAATATGAAAAATATCATTAAGTTTTTCGTTTTTTCATTAGCCCAGAGAGTAGTAAAGGATCGGGGTTTAGTTCAAAAGGATTTTATGAATTCTACATTAAACATCAAACCAAGTCATTACGAAAACACGCCTATTCAAATATACTGAAAATCTTACCACCAAAAAATGAAACTTTTCAGATAAAAAATTCTAATATTTTTTCATATTTTTGCTCAAAACATAGATTGTGGGTACTCGTTAGAACCGCCTCGACGAGGAGGCGGTTCTAACGAGTACCCACAATCTATGCTTTTGATCAGAAATAAGAAAAATAATGTATACCCTTGTAAACCCCAGTTTTACAATATAAAAGTGGAGTTTAAGAGGGTCAAAATTATATAGGCATGTTTTCGTGATGAATGTAATAAGAACGACACACTTTGTAATATTCTATACATAAGCTCTTATTCAAGCTTTCTGTAATTTTGTTGTTCTATCCGATAAGATAATTAACTGTCTGGGAAAAATATCTGTGTAATTTATATATACTCTAAACTAAATAATTGTTTTACCCTATAATATTTTTGCTGATAGAAATGTTTATTTGGTTTAAACATATTTTATTTGTATAAATTCAATACAATAACATAAACTAATACAAACATTGATAATTTATACAAATGGGATTCAGAAGAAAGTCAGAAGACTTGTGTTAATCTATATCCTAAAGTGAAATCATCA
This sequence comes from Anodontia alba, assembly GCA_964016985.1. NCBI lineage: Eukaryota > Metazoa > Mollusca > Bivalvia > Lucinida > Lucinidae > Anodontia > Anodontia alba. The sequence continues at coordinate 126,837,154 of OZ024822.1, forward strand.
AAGCTAACAATAACAATAGCAATACGTGATTTGAACAACTGAAGCTTAAGTGATTGTACTGTTTACATGTTAAACTATGCATCAAAATAAGCGGAAGAAAAGCGAATACATGGACATTTGTATTCCCTTTATTTCTGCCTAACTATGTATTTTATTTATCATTGATAACCTAATAATCTATTTTCTAAAATATATGCATGTTTGTGATTATATGCTACTACTCCACGAGGAATGGAGTCTTGATATATTATCATAAAAACACTATAACACAACAATTGTAATAAGCTCTAAGACAAAAACAAAATCTAGCCGTCAGGGTAACTATACAGTGGACCTGCGGTTGACTAGCTTGAAATATCTTATATTGTTATGTTAAAGCATGGGTTGTATTATATAATTATAGAAATATTTTAGTTTATTTTTATGGCTTATCTAATTTCGAAACGCTTAGATTTTAAGATGAAATTCTGTACTGTTATAAATATTTGTTGATTCTGTAATTCATTAAATTCTTGGCTTCTATAAAGGTGAACATTAAGGGTTAGTTTATGGATATGAGTCACTGTGTCCATCATTTCTTGTTTGTGGTTGCTAAAACGATTACGTTTCAAAAGGAAATGATTTGTGTCTTCAATGGCTCTACAAGTATACAGTGGATTGTCTAAAATATTTTTAGAATATAGATGTTCACATAGAGAACTGCATTTTGTTCTCAATCGTGCGTGGTGGATCTGTCCCAGGCGTTTACCAGCAAAGAAAAAAAAAGGTGGGTTAGTAATGTTATTGTTAAGATGACGCTTAAATGCCATTTTGCTAGGGGAGTTGCGAACATTGTCTGGCAACTCGTTCCAATCTCTGATAACAGAGGTAGAAAGGAATTATAGTAGAGTTGTGAATTAGCACGGATAGTTTGAAGACTGGTTGCATTACGTAACTGATCGGTTGTGGTGTTTCCAACAGTAGATGGTACAAGAGAAGATAAGCAGGTAGGGAACTCTTTATTTATGTGGGCTGCGTGGCCTAGTGGTTAGCGCACTCGACTTTCAAGCGGGATATCGTGGGTTCAAATCCCGCTCGGGTCGAGACAAATTTTCAGACAATTAGTACGCCTAGCTCATACTCGACGTGCCCTGGGTTGAGTATAAAGTGGACAGGGCGGCGCTTGGTGGCAGACAGCGGCACCAATTGAGCATTGATGATCCAATGAAAGCAAGGCTGTACAAATACATGTACATAATAATCGCCGCTGCCTCTATGTGCCTCAGGTGCCCGGTGGCGATAAAAATCATGTTTATTTGTTATAAAATGTTCATAAAGTCGGTCTAAGGGAAATAACGCAAACACTTTGGCTTCTCGCGTGGCCAAGCGGTTTGCGCTCCCAACTTCGGATCACGGATGTTCGACGTTTCGTTGCGCATATCATCATCAGCAGCAGCATGATCAGCACCACCATCATCATGATCAGCTTCTCCGTCATCAAATAGGCGAAGCACACAAGGAGAAATAACATAAATATTTTCAGATATTTGTTTTTTAAAAAAAAATCGCATGTATTATCTAAACATATTTACCCTAGTATTGGGACACGCTAACTCTCTATGATAATTTTTATGTTACAATCATCGCTTATTGTATGCCGTTTTCAGAGGGCCCCGGGGAAGACTAGCATTGCCAACCAAGCAGTCTTTATTAAGGGGATACATTTGGTGGATTTTGCTCCATTTTGTACGAGGGAGACAACTTTTGTTACTTCCTGTTTTGCCTTACTACACACGAATCTCTATCGAAAAGGAGTCTACTATAAAAGGAAAGAATTTGCTCCCCGTGGGAGCAAATTCTTTCGTTTTATAGTAGACCCTGTTTCGGAAGCGAGACAAAATCATTTTGACAAAGTTATCTTCCCTTGAATGTGTATCAATTTCCCTTAAATAAAAACATTATTTATTTATTTATTTATTTATTAGATTTTTCTCGTATTTCGCCTAAAGATTAGGACACCTTAGCCTACGTATTACTTACTAAACTTGATTGAAATTTTAACCCTTGTCCTGTTGAACACGGATATACCCTGCCTTTGCAAACAGTGTAGATCCAGATCAGCTCGCTTCTGAAACCAACTGATCTGGATCTGCACTGTTTGACATTAAGTATGTGAATTTATATCAACAATCTGGACCAAGTAGTCTGACTGGCTGAAAATTAGAAGTGGCATCTTAATTTATTCAGCAGAGCATGGGTTAACAAGCCCGTTTACTACCGTTTGCGTCTATTAACTGCTAGATGAGCGGCAGACGGTGTAGACCATGATCAGACGCCGCGTTCTGCGGCATCTGATCTGGATCTACACTGTTTGTTTAGGCCTGTCTGTTCGAATACTTAGCCTTACGGTATTATGCTTCAAGGGCAAGCTACGTAAAATATTCTGGATTATTTTTCTTATTTTCCCAGAAACAAAAGGTTTGGCATTTCATACAAGCTGTATGTCACGCCATATATTCTGTGAACAGTAAGACAAAAACAAAGCTAAAGTTTGTCAGCTATAGAACATGTGCAGAGTGTGCAATAGATTTCAAATAAAAGAAATGCAAACGGCGCATGCAGGATTCGTTTAACCATTACCACATTCTGGGATAATTCAGCAGATGACATTTTTCTTATTTTTTCCTGGAAAATAGACTTCGACGTTTCATGCCAATTCTCTCCTTGCATGAAATGTCAGGGATTATTTTCTGGAAAAAAAAAATTGAAAAAAAAAAATCAAAATGTTGCTGATTTCGTTTTTCCAGCATGCCAAGCATTAAGTCGTTAGATTCAAAAATAAAGTACAGCCAAGCTTCGATGGCTCGAACATGTTTGGGACCATGGAAATCTGTTCGAGATATGGGTAATTCGAGCCACTGAGGGTTAATCATGTTGCCAGATCAGGAAGCAAATAATAATTTAGGGATTTGTTTTTTCGATTTTCTACACAATAATTGTATGTTGAATGTACTCATTAGAATCGCCTCGATGAGGCGATTCTAATGAGTACACTCAACATACTTTCATGATAAAATAAGAAAATTTCCCAAAATATTTGTTTTCTTGAGCTATCTGAAGAATTTTGTAGGGACTCAAAAGCGAGCTCGAATTAGCCATGGTAAACGAGCCATCCGGGTTCGAGCTATTGAGGTTCGACTGTACTTCTGTGATTTCCTTGTTGGCACAGGTCTTTTAACCTTTACTACTCTCAGGACTAATTAAGCAGACGACAAATTGATAATATTTTCTTATTTTACTTGAAAACAGGTTTTGACATTTCAAGCAAGTTGTCTCTAATCCATTGGAGACAATTTGCATGAAATGTCAAAACCTGTTTTCTGGTAGAAATAAGAAAACATATTTTAAAATGTCGTCTGTTTGAATTTTACCCAGAGTGCTAAACCTTAGCCCATTTATGCCCAGCGTCCATAAAAGTGACATTGGCAAACAGTGTAGAACAGATCAGACGCCGCAGAACTCGGCGTCTATTCAGGGTCTACATTGTTTGTATATGGACAGTAATTTCTATAAAACATGGTAATAATGAAAACTGACCAGACATCCCTTAAACTGGAAATGAACTGGTCCAAAGAGCTAAGGTAGAAGAGTTCACTCGGCGGCACAAATAGGTTAAAAACCATTTTACGCGAGAAGTAGCAGTATAAATCAGCCATTCTGGTCGGGATAAAGAGTCTTTGAGTCCAGTTTCCTTAAGAAATCTTTCACTTTTTCACGACAGTTCTTCTCTGATTCAACCTAAAATAAATATAAAATGTTTGTAAAGCTAAGACAGGATAGGCAAGCTTACGGGTGGATGGCGGTACGGAAAGACATGCCAAACAGACTGATGGATGGATGGATCGATGGATGGATGGACAGACGGACGGACGGAGAGAGACAGAGAAAGAGACAGACAGACAGTCAAAAAAAAGAAAGAAAGAAAGAAAAATATGGTTAGGAATCAAGTTGCCCCAATATTTAGGGTAAATACAGTACCTATTATCGAATTTCTACTCTGGAAACTATAAATGATACAAGATCACACCCAACTGCTTTTCCTTGTTTTTTTTTTTTTTTTTTTTTTTGTTTTTGTTTTTTTTTCTTTGTTGTTGTTGTTGTTGTTGTTCTTTTAATGTTTTGATTTGTTTTTGTTTTTTTATTGTTTTTTTTTTTTTTGTTTTTTTTTTGCGGGGGGGGGGGGGGGGGGTCTGTTTTAGGATTTGCGTGTTTTCCGCAAACCGTCGTGCTGTAAAACCAGAACATACAGTGCAGATCCAGACTGGATGTTCCAGAGCCTACACCGTTTGCTGTTTTGCCGGAAGTTTTAGAGCTACAGACCGCACCAAACTGAGTAAAACCTTCTCAAACATGCCCTCAAAAGAGAAAGAGAAGAAAGTATATTATATATCTTATGGATAACGACAAAATGATGAGTTTTCTTATTTTTTTTTCCAAGAAAATAGGATTTGACATTCATGCAAATTGTCTCCATTGAAGATGGAGACAATTTTCATGAAATATCAAAGTTTATTTTCTGGGGAAAATAAATAACATTTTCAAAATGCCATCTGCTGAAAATTTTACCCCGCTTGTTTAGCATTTAAAATGGTTCTGAAACAGTTCAAACAAATAAAAGAACCAAAGCGCTGAGAGTAATGATGTTGGTGCTGTAATATAGAAAGTATTTTTGAAAACATTTCCACTCTTGAGAAAATTTTTCAGCAAACGACCTCTGCTGAGTAAGCACAGAATGTGGTAAAGATTAAAAGTCACATTTTCATTTGTCTTATTTTTACTGGATTTTTTTTTTTCCAACGGACATTTTTGCATTGTTGGAACGCAAAGTACGAGGGTCCTGCAAAAAGTTTTGTCACTTGTTTCGGATAACTTCAGAGCTACGTTTTATCAAACATATTTTTATTACAAACCTTCAAAGTATTCCCCCTTTACCGAAACACATTTTTGTAACCTTCTTACCCAGTCGCGAAAAGCAGATAAATAGTCTTCTTTTGGTATCTGTTAGTGACACTGATAAATAGCGCTGCCAAGAGAACTTCTAGACGTATACTTATTTCCAGAATGCATTTTCTTAAGCCTTGGAAATAAAAAGAAGTCACAGGGACTCAGGTCAGGTGAATAAGATGGATGGTTTAAAACTTTCACCTTTTCAGAAGCGAAAAAAGACTTAACAACCTCACACTTATGAGAGGAGGCGTTGTTATGTAAAAAGTGGACTCCTGACCATCATTTGCTTGGTCGTTTCTTATTGTAAACCTCTTTCACTTTCTTCAGTACAGAATTCTTGTAGAATCGGCCAGTGACTGTATGACCAGATAGACAAGGCACTTGAACGACTGGCCCACTTGAATTAAAGAAAATTGCGTACAACATCTTTTTCGAATTTATGGTTCTCTTGGCAATACATGAGCGTTTTTGATATTTTCGCTTCCATTGCTTATTATCAGCCCTTCTTTGTGGCTCAAACATGTGTTCCCAGGTTTCATCACCTGTAAGCAAGTTAGAAATAATCCGACTATTACAGCCTTTGTATGTTTTCAAAAGTTCCCGGGTACATTTAAGGCGTTGTGTCTTTTGCTCCTCAGTGAGCAAATGAGGTACCCACCTAGCGCAAACCTTTCTCAGGTCCAAACGCTTTTTTCAGAATTGTTTGCAGACTGCCTTCTGATATGCCAGTACAACTAGCTATTCGACCACAATCTTTACAGCAGCGATGTTAGCCTTAATAACAGAGGTTTTAGGCCTTCCAGGACGGGTATCATCTTCAACAGAAAATTTTCTAACTTTAAAAGCTTTAACCCACCTCAAAACTGTGCACATTGAAATGGTCTGAGGTCCATATATACCACACAATTCATTAAATATCTGCTTTGAATCTATATTAAGCCTAATGAGGCATTTAATGTAGCTACGAATTTCAGTCTTCTGGTCCATGTTCCAATGTAACAAGTAAATTGGTCAGTGTATATGACTGCATCTATTTCAATTTGAAATAACTCGGTCAGTTGGAAAGCAATTTGCACGAAATAAACGGGTATCGTTAGCTATTCAACACATCATTCAACTGCAGTGAAGCAATAAAATATACCTGGGGTAAAACTAAGGAAGCCTATTACCCAGCTAGCATTCTACGTAAATCTACATCGGGCCGTCATCGGCCCGTCAGCTACCCTGACGGGCCGATGACGGCCCGATATAGATTTACGTAGAATGCTGACTGGGTAGTGACAGAACTTTTTGTTTTGCACGACCCTCGTATGTTTGGCATGTGCTTAAGGATACAGATGGCGTATAATACTTACACGTCGTTAATGGGAGGCAACTGTCAAAATTGCTTTGCCTCCCTCCTGAAAGTGGATTACTCTAAAACGAAAAAAAAAAAATGTTTCCTTTGGTGCGAATTCTTTCCTTTTAGAGATGACCCCTTTGCAGATGGGGATTATTGTGTGGAAGCCACGAAAAGTTGTTTCGCTTGTCATAAATGGCGGAAAGGAAAACTATTAAGTGTGTCGAGCACCCTTAAAGCATGCCGACTATGTAGAGAGTGCCGATTAAGTAGAGAGTTGCTAACTACTAGTTTCATGATATGAACCGTAACGTGAGAAAAGGTACCTTCTAGCATGTGCGCCCAAAGGAGACTCAAATCAGTCTGCACATTCGCGCAGTCTGATCAGAGTCTTCATTGTCCACATGAAGAATCTTTATATCCTTGGCTTTACAACCTCGCCCAGTAAAGCATCACGAAAACACCCCTATATATTTTTGATCCCATTAAACCCCACTTTTATATAGTAAAACTGGGGGTTTATATTATTTTTCTCATTTTGCTAAAAAAACATAGATTACGGGTACTCGTTAGAACCGCCTCGGCGAGGCGGTTCTAACGAGTACCCGCAATCTATGTTTTGAGCAGAAATATGAAAAATATCAGAATTTTTATCTGAAAATTTTCCTTTTTTGGTTGTAAAATTTTCATATATTTGAATAGGCGTGTTTTCGTTACGATTCTAATAATGTTGCGCGAATGATCAGGCTGATCTAATTCTTCGCTGGGCGCACATGTCCGAAGGTACGGTTTCTGAAGGTGCTGCCCACATATTGGGGGTCTTACATGAGCGGTCATTTCATATGAAATTTATGAAACGAGCCTTCATAAAATTCATATGAAATCACCAATATATACTGACCTGTAAACATTTCATGGTGTTCATACGTGACCTGTGGTCCCTCAGATGGGAGCTGAAACCAGGGCTGCTGCCTGTCCAAGTTGGAGAGACACTAAATCTTCCCTCCATCGCAGACTTTTTCCCAGACAAAGCATTCTCGGTTCGTCCATTTCTCTGATTTCTTAAATTCATGTCTCTTTCCGTCATAGCGGATCTGCTTCTCCAACCTAATGAAAGCAATGCTGGACTGCTCGTAGTTCTGAGGTCATATTTCAACTGACTGGAATCTTCTCTGATATTCGTCACTTTTAATAACTTTTCACACTTTGTACGCTTATTGAGGTCATGTTCTTGAAAATGTACATTATGTCCAGAAGCTGCGTTATATACGGGATGAGTTGATGTGACAGATGTTCTTGAAGAACTGGAGGGTTTGCCTGAAAGTGACACGGTTGACAAAGCAACTGTTGATCCAACGTACTTTCCGTGAGGAACATAATTCCATCTTCTTTTGCCAACTTCATCCTTGCCTCTTTCATCTGCTTTTCTACTCGTAGCACTTTTTAGCTTTAATTTAAACTGACAGCCAATACAGTTTCTGTGAGTCGGACAGGAAACCCTCTTTTTATGTAAATGTTCGCTTTTTGACGATCCTGGTTTAAAAGCGAATCTGTCATTGGGGCTTTCGTAATCATAACCATGTGTATCAGGCGTTGGAACATATTCATTTTTGTGACTTCTCAGAAATGATCTAATGCTACCTCCTGACGTGTTAAGCAACTCAATCCTGCTTTTCAATAATCCTTTATAAATATCATACAAAACATTTTCTAGCTCTCGGATCTCTTTATCGTAATCAACCTGTGGACAATTTTCAGCGGCAGACATTTGACTGGTTTTTGAAATTTTGTTCTTAACATCGGTGCTTGAGTCTCTAGCGGATAGCTGAGCTTCTTTTCTGCTTGTGGTTTGATCGTCGTCTTCATCAAACTTTAAGTGTGGCAATTCCGTTGTAGAAGCTTTTAATTCTCCGTTAGAGTGATACCGAAAGCCAGGCGGAATCATTTTACCTTCGGCTGTTTCTGTACCCGCAGTTAGATCTATGTCATGAATGAGATGTAGATGGCTTTTCAGGTTTTTTACGAGGCGTTCTTGCTCGCGACTGATTTCGTTTACGCGTATCACTTTCTTCTTATCAAGATCGTTCCATTTATCTAACAGTTTCTTAAGTTCAATTGCATTAAGTGGACATTCCAACAATGTTGAATCAAAATATTTTGGACCAAACCTTTCTTTTGCACGCTGTAGGGCATTTGAAGCTGTATAGATATCGACACGCTTGTTGGGTCTTGGAAGAACAATGCTCATGATGTGGAGAAAAGGAATTCAGCCGCTTTTTCTTAATCGTTTTGACTGAAGAAACAACTCGATGGAAGTCGCCATTTCTGATGACGTATAATGCTAATGACGTCGACGTCGAAATCCGCGTCAACTTGTGTGCTACAATGTTGTACGTTATTACTTGTACGTTACGTTACATGTATCGTAATATCATGTCTAATGTATTTTGCTATGTTTTTGTCTTCATATTTTTATATGCCAGATGGCCCAAAAGTTTGATAAATATTCTATTCTGTTCTATTCTATTCTATTCTATTCTATTCAGTATTGCGCCGGATAATTGGTAATTAACAGTTGAGCGGCAACATCAGAAAAATTGCGCCCACCGAAGTTTCAGATCACTCGGTGCATTTTGAATAGCCAAGGATGCAACGTTTCTTTATGCGGACAGAGAAGAGTCTAATCAGACTGCACAGGCTGATTTTGAGTCTTCTTTGGGCGCACATGACAGAAGGTACGTTTTCTGGCTTTACGGTTCAGTTGTATGTCAGGTCAAACATTTTAATGGGAACAAATACACTGTCAAGGTAGACAACTCTGTCAAAATTGTTTTGTCTACTCTTAAAGAAAAGAATTTGTTCCTGGGAGCGAATTCTTTCCCTTTTGAATAGACCTCTCTTCAGAAGGGGATGGATGTGCACTGAATAAAATATACAGTCGAACCCCAATGGCTCAAACATCTTTGGGACTATGCAAATTTGCCCGAGATATGAGTAGTTCGAGCCACTGAGGGTTAATCATGGCACCAGGTCAGGAAGCAAACGGCGATAATTTAGGAAAATATTTTCGATCTTCTACACAATAATGGTATGCTGTGTACTCATTAGAATCGCCTCGATGAGGCGATTCTAATGAGTACATACAACATACAATTTCATGATAAAATAAGAAACTTTCCCTAAATATTTGTTTTCTTGAGCTGCCCGAAGAATTTCGCAGGGACTCAAAATAAGTTCGAATTCTCCATGGTAAACGAGTCATCGGTGTTCGAGCTATTGACGCTCGACTGTATCATTACGAAAACACGCCTATATAATTTTGACCCCCTCAAACCCCGCTTTTATATAGTAAAACTGGGGTTTAGAGGTGTATACAATATTTTTTCTTATTTCTGCTCAAAACATAGTTTGTGGGTACTCGTTAGAACCGCCTCGGCGAGGCGGTTCTAACGAGTATCCCCAATCTATGTTTTGAGCAGAAATGTGAAAAATATCAGAGATTTTCATCTGAAAATTTTTATTTTTTGGAGGTGAAATTGTCTGTATATTTGAATAGGCCTGTTTTCGTAATGTTAATTATTTCAGATGTCAGGAAGAGCAAGTATGAAGTTACAAACATTTTCTTCTAATTAAAAAAACTGGCGGAAAATCTACCAAATGTACCCAGTCTCCTAAACTCATTTATGCTGAATGGACTTTCCTACCTTCAGTCTTCGGACTGGTCCATTTCTAGTATAAGGGGTGTCTGGTTAGTTTTTATTATTACCATGTTTTATAGAAATTCCTGTATTTAATGAAAACATTGTAGACCCTGATCAGACGCCGCGTTCTGTGGCATCTGATCTAGGTCTACACTGTTTGTCAATGTCCCTTTTATGAGACGCTAGGCATAAATGGCTTAAAATCATGCTTCACCACAAGAAAAAGTACAAGAATACGCTTGCAAACCGTGGAAACCCCAACCGAACTGTATATCAACAAATACTTTAACCCTTAAAGCGCCAGTCACAACTATTGTCGTCTGCTTTGTCTTCTGCCGGTTACTTTAAAAGCCATTTCTGCAAACACTGTGGACCCAGATCAGACTGCTCCTTTAGGAGCAGTCTGATCAGGGTCCACACTGTTTGCCTGTATGCAAAAATAGGTTGGAAAAGTATGCAAGAATATTCAGCAGACGACATAAACAGACGACATTTTCAGATGCAGTTTTTCTTGGCGCTTTAAGGGTTAACGGGTGTGCAGATGAATTATGTTGACCCTCAAAATGTCAAGCAAACTTTTAATAGACCTCTCTTCAGAAGAGGATACACTTGCAGCAGATGATGTTTTAGTGTTTTTCTTTTTTTCTTTTTTTTTTCTTTTTTTTTCATAGAAAATAAGTCTTGACAATTCGTGTGAATCGTTTGCTTGGCAGATGATTCACATGAAATGTCAAGAATTGTTTTCTATTAAAAGGATATTTAAAAAAATAAATAAAAAATAATGTCGTCTTTTCTTCAGGGGCTGGATTTGAGTTTCAAGAAAATTCTTTACATTTTCTATAAGCTCATGCTCAACCGGCCCTTCGATGCTATGTTTTGGCGTATATCTTGTGTGTGTTGAAGTGTTCATCTTCTAAAGCTTACTTCTGATGTGGTAATTCTGTTCACTCGATCGCAACTGACAAAGTCACAGTTTTAAAACGTATATCTTGTGTGTGTTGAAGTGTTCATCTTCTAAAGCTTACTTCTGATGAGGTAATTCTGTTCACTCGATCGCAACTGACAAAGTCACAGTTTTAAAACAGTCAGAAAATGAGTTCATTCGATCGTAACTGACAAAGTCACAGTTTTAAAACAGAAAATGAGCTCTTTTTTACCTGTCGAATTAGACCTTTGAGTAGCTGTTTCACCGTACTAATAAAATATCTCGAAAAATGCACGATCATGTGCCTTAACCTTTGTTGTGCGGAATAAGCAGTCTATGTGTGACAAAATAGCATTCTAATATTTATATAAATGTTTTCAAGCGACAGTAAATAAGACAAACCTTCACAGCGTGCACTTGAGCTCCACTTCTGCAAAACTTGTCCCCGCATTGCAGGGTGGTTAGCAGGGCTTTAAAACTGAAAAGTTAAAAGCCCGCTATTTCCCGGCCCCGTAGGAGCCGGGACTACGAATTACTGGTGCATTAAAGCTCAGCATGCTGGGTTAAAAAAATTCAGCAGACATTTTGAAATATTTTCTTATTTCTCTCAGAAAAAAGTATTTGATGTTTCGTGCTTAGTAGACAATTTGCATGAAATGTCAGATCCTGTTTTATAGGAAAAATAAGAAAAATATCATAAATTTGATGTCTGCTAAATTAGATCAGGGAGTGGTAACGGTTAAAAAAAAACAGCAACAAATAAACATGTTACCAGATCACTAACTCACTAGGTAAATAAGAAAAATAAGAAAAGAAACATGCAAAAACAAACAAATAATAAACAAACAAACAAACAAAACAAACAAACAAACACACAAATAAAACAACAAATATGTCGATGTCGTCTGTTGAATTTTTACCCAATGTTCTAAAGATTAACCCTTTCATTCTCCGAGTTTCTAGAGGGTGGAACCTTCTATTTTTAGAATTTGGGTACGTCCATTGTTGCCATAGGAGTCTTAAGTGAATGTATACATTTGATATATTTCCCACCATTTTCACCAGGGAGACGGCTTTTGTTTGTTTTCCTGTACACTAATTCCTTTCTGAAAAGGGTATGCTCTAAAAAGAGTCTACTCTAAAAGGAAAGAATTTGCTCCCCTTTCAGATGGGAGCAACAACAATTTTGTTGCCTCTCTTGAGAGTGTATAATCCCCCTTAAGTCAAAACAAAGCACTATAACAGCACTAGTGGATCGATTGTAGGCTGGGAAAATGGTCCTGAACGGGGACAAGACTGTTTCATAAATCTGAACTTCCTGTTATTTAATCAAACAGGGCATACCCTGGTCAGACGCCACTGTTTCAGGTTCCACAGATAACCCTCTTTATACTGGACTCACCGGCTATATATAACCGTTACCTGGATTTCATAAAAACGTTCCCATTAATTTCATTGGTCAATGACAATCACGTGAACAACAATCTTAAGGAAATTTTGATGTATGTTTACTATGGCTCGATTGTAAACAATCGACTCAAAAAAACAGCAGGGCCCAGTTGTTCAAAGCGTCGCTAGCTTAACGAGCTCGATAAGGGTCATTTCGTTAACTGTTTTAGTGGATTCAATACACAATATTCTAATATTTTTGCTGAAAAAATGTGAGTAGGTTTTGCACTGCAAAAGCTACCCACATTTTTCAGCAAAAAAATTCAGCATATTTGCGTATCACTTGATTTAAATTTTAACGCATCGTTTACTAACGACATCGTTAGTTTTGAACAACTGGGCCCAGATTGGCAAACATTAGATTCTGTTCCGATGGCTCATTACTAGTCGCATTTTCTCATATGCTGTAGGATTCATTAGATATGTTTTCTTAAAGAAATCAGTTCTTTTTTTATCTTTATCTGGAAATTTAGGCCGAAAAACACTGTTACGACAGAAGGAGATTTTCAGCTACGCTCGTAATAGGCTAAACATTTTCACCACACCCTGCAAAAAAAAAACAAAATTCTCAGATCCCCAAATTGCAAGCAAAATTATCACCCCTAAAACCAAGAAAAGTTTGACATCCTATAATGTCAAGAAACTGTTTTTGACTGTAAAAAAAACAAGTTCTTACACAGCGCGTCTATATAGGCAATGGAGAAAACCGGCGATTTATTCTGCAACAAAAAAATGGGCGGAATCTCGCGATGTGATCTGGTGCCGTTCCGATGTCATTTTGACACTGAGCCAGTCTTCGTTGCCACGACGTCAGGCGGTCTAACGTCGTTTTTCTCTAGTCAACAACGTAAACTTCAGCGTTGTAGTCAAGATTGTTGGCAGGATTCTTTCTGCGATGGCGAAGTTAGAAGAATCTGAAGGATACAATTACTTTTTCGTCGTTTTCTATATGTTAGAATCGAAATAGATCAGCTCTTGAGCGTGATTTGTTGAGTAATCAATCACAGTTTGTCGGCCATTTGTAAGTAGATAAATCACTCGCGCTCCGCGCTCGTGATTAGATCTTCTTTACAACTGGAGAGCCGACCTCGGTGGCTCAGTTGGATGCGCCGTCCGACTGGAGACCAGGATGTCGCGGGTTCAACCCCCGCCGAGGTCGGCAACATTCTTTCGTGGAGATTGACCATGAAATATTTTCTACGGTCATTCTCTCCCTTCGCTGATTCAAGAAGGGCAGTTGTCAGTTTCTGGCGAAAGAATGTGCACAATACTGGTTAACCGCTTAGAGGACTAAGCTTGCCCAGTAAACGTGTGGTTAGGTAAACTGACCGCGCTCGACATGACCCCATTGGGTTGACTGGGCCGTAAAATCTCAACACAAACAAAAATCTTTACAACTGGCCTCCAAACAGTGATTTAATATTACTCAACAAATCACTGCTAGAGCTGATATATTTCTTAAACAAACACACACACACACACACACACACACACACACACACACACACACACACACACACACACACACACACACACACACAGAGCCGTGTAAAGCCTAATGTGGCGCACCTGCCAATGCTGCTCACTCAAATATTTTCTCCCAAAAATTCCAAAGTATCATTTTGTGAGGGTTTGTGATGAAACATATCAAAAGGTAAATGGCCATAACAATTTGCATGGGGAATCAGGAGTTTATTTCTTAATAATGAGGAAAATGTTGTTTTCACTAAAACCAAAGGACCCTTTTCCCTGAACTTGACATCACGAAAACTTGCCTATATAATTTTGACCCCCTTAAACCCAACTTTTATATTGTAAAACTGGGGTTTAAAGGGGTATACATTATTTTTCTTATCTGCTCAAAAACATAGACTGTGGTACTCGTTAGAACCGCCTCGGCGAACCGCCTCGCCGAGGCGGTTCTAACGAGTACCCACAATCTATGTTTTGAGCAGAAATAAGGAAAAATTAGGGAGTTTTTTTTTTATCTGAAAATTTTAGTTTTTAGAGGTGAGATTGTCTATATATTTGAATAGGCGTGTTTTCGTAATGGAATTTGAAAGGTGGTTTTGCCAGTGTGAACAATGAAAATGGCACAAATATATTCTAAATTGATTAGTGATCATAGAAATGCATCTTTAATCTAAAAACATTCTTTAAGTCCAAGACAACAGGCAAAATTCTAACAAGTGCGCGACATTGGCAGACATTTTTATGACACACAAACAAGGGGGTGATGAAGTTGAGGGATTATTATCTGCTAAATTTGAAGAAGAAATTAAATGAAAATAAATTTGTTTTATTTATAATAAATTATTCTTCGTTCTAGTACATTTAAAAGTTAAAACTGGTCTAGCGAACATTTTTTTTTTTTAAATTCAGCTCAAATCCTTAGGTGCGCTAAATAGGCCGAGAGCAGTGTACGTGTGAACATGAGGCCAAAGGGCAAGTGTTCAAGTATCTTCCGTGACAGGGAACTCGTACACTTGCATGGAAGATCACTCTGGATACTTATTTTCAGTGTCGCTAACACATTCTGAATTAATTATTGATGACATGGAATATGATGTAACCATATGAGTTATCGATTACCGTGAATGGTCAAAGGAAAATTAAGGCTTAGAACTCTAAAGGCGAAAAGTTAAAATTTCATTCATAATCTATACGGTCCAGCAGTTTTGTTTACAAACAAACACACGTGTTTCCTAGAGATCTCACACCCGAAGCGATATATCGCGAGATTCAACGAGAAGGCCATTTAGGATTCAACATGGCCGTTCAGGCGAGTAATACGAAATTTAATGAGATTTACGAATTAAAAGAAGAATTAGGAAAGTAAGTAGAGCATAGATTAGATGAAACAAGTCTGATTGTCCTATTCCTACAACTGGGTGTTCCGTTTTCTGATTAAATTGATAAATAGACTTATTCTGAGCCTATTTCCTGTTTCAGGAATCTGACAGCATAAAAAAAGCAGCCGGTTGGAGAATGGAGTCTGTCGTCAATTAACAAGCTATTATACTGTCAGTGTCATGGCGTTTTCCACTTGATATTTATAAAATGTTGTTTGGTTATATATCTTACCATTCAACTCGTTTCGTTATTTATTAAAAGCCAAAAACGTTGTTTTTATTTTGACAGGTGCTTGTCAAATTGGTATCTGGTGAATCACACCTCGAACATACATGAGAACGTTTCTGGGGTCTCGCTAATAAGCATCATGGAGACATGCAGTATCATTAAAAGACAAGGATATTTAATCTTTTGTATGGCATGAAATCAGATTTTTTTCTCAAATTTATGAAGAATAAAAAACATTTTATGAAATTTATTCAAAAAACATTATTAGATATTTCTGACAAGAAGTGTAAGCAGAAAATTCACGCTAAAATCATTTAATTAAAGTGACAAAATTTTTAGAAGTGACACGAAGTAAAAGATAACAAAGTAACATGTAATTTTAATGCAGCATAACGGTTTGGTCTGTGATGCATATGACAGTGCTCCAGCTAGGATTTTAGGGCAGAAGAGTGCTGGGTTATGGGGTAGGGCGCTTTCTGCATGGTCATACAAGAATGAGGGCACCATGTGTCATATATGATATGCTAAGTATCATGACATGTTAAAAATATAATCCAATTCCACAATAAATGCCTCAGACTAGAATACACATAACTGACCTTTACACATTGATAACATTTTTAATTTTGTCCGATTTGCATGAAATTTTCAGCAAAATGTAGGGTTTTATGTCTGGAGTTGAAATAAGGCAGAATGCAGATTCAGAAGGGCAGAGGGGTGGCAGGAAAGGGCAAGAGGAGTGGCCCACCCCTCTATATAGGGCTAGCTGGAGCACTGATATTATGTATGGGTTTCTGTCAATACTGGATTGCCAAAAAACTATTTCATTGCTTGAAAATCGACAAGAAAATACTGTAATGCAGAGGCAAGTAGTCCATTGCTTGTTAAAGCGACAAGAAAATATTCTAACGTCATCAAATTATTTCAGTGCTTGAAAAAGCAACATGAAAATGCTGTAATGCTGAAAAACTATTTCATTGCTTGAAAAAGCAACAAGAAAATACTGGAAGGTCCTGAATTATTTCGTTGCTTAAAAAAGCAACATAAAAATGCTGTAACACTGAGACACTATTTCATGGCTTTAGAAAGCGACAATACTGGAAGGTCAGGAATTATTTCATTGCTTGAAAAAGCGACATGAAAGTGCTGTAACACTGAGAAACTATTTATTGATTGAAAAGGGGACAAGAAAATGCTGGAAGGTCAGGATTGGAAAACAAACATGAAAATGCTGTAACACTGAGAAACTATTTCATTTCTTGAAAAAAGCAACAAGAAAATACTGAAGGTCAGGAATTATTTCATTTCTTGAAAAAGCAACATGAAAATGCTGTAAAGCCTAGAAACTATTTCATTGCTTGAAATAAGGGACAAGAAAATTTTGTAATGTCATGAAACAAATTCATTGCTTGAAAAGCGACATGAAAATGCTGTAACATTGAGAGACTTCCATTGCTGCACACCTGGTTAATCTGGTAAGGGGTAGCCACTGGTTATGCACTCAAAATCTTTAAGCGAAGTCCGGCCATGACTAACGAGGCATCCAAATGTCAACAAATGGATAAATTCTCCTGATTCATTGATTTTTAGTAAATTTGATAGACATATTTTGAAAAGTCGGACAGTGCTATTCCCAGCAACTTTCGTTTCTACGTCAGAAAAGATAGGTGTGGGCTTGAAAAAACAAGCAGCTAATTTTTATTTCAATTTCACATGGAGAAGGGTAGTCCAATATTCCTGTTTTGACTTTTTTACCAGAGCAAAATGAAGGTATTTTCAGCTATTTTGGCTATGAAATACTTATTTAACATATCGAACAAGACATGCTGCAACTCACGTCCACTTTGAAATACGTAAGATGCTAAATTTCCCAAGCATTTATTCCAGGGACTGAAATATTTGTGCCGAATATGACTTATGAGGCCGACTACCCCTTACGGGGGCATTAAACCTTACGGGGACAAGAAAGAGTATACATCACAAAGCGGTTTTTATGGCAGTATAATGAAACTTTTATATGATTTTCCTCAATTAAGAGCTCAGATATATGCGAACGCAGCATATCAAATCCTTGTTGACACATGCTGTCTCATCTGCGAAACCTTTCATGGTGTTTGATTTTTTATATGTAAATGGAATATTTTGAAACTGGTTTGGTCTAAAATCTGCATGTTTTTAAATGCGGGTTATTCTGATAATGACTAATGTTCCCATAAGGGATAATCAGGCCTTGTAATCAGACACCTGACAGTTGGCTTTCTTGTCCCCATAAGGGTTAATACCCATGTACGTTGTAGTTAGCCTCGTAAGTCATATTCGGCATAAATATTTCAGTCCCCGGAACAAATGCTTGGGAAATTTAGCATCTTATGTATTTCAATGTAGATGTAGGTTGCAGTGCATCTTATTTGATATGCTAAATAAGTATTCCATAGTCCAGATAGCTAAAAATACCTTCATATTGCACTGGAAAAGAAGTCAAACAGGAATACCAGACAACCCATCTCCGGTTGAAATTGAAATAAAAAGTAGCCGCTTGTTTTCCCAAGCCCATGCCTCTATGTGGTCCCAGCATATGTTTGTAATTTGGAGCTGCATCAGAATTAAGGGTGAGGTTTTGCACAAGTACAACTGGTTTAATTAAGCCCCCCAGTAGTTGTTCTAATGACCGTTTGAAGGTGGTTCTTCTGTTGCTGTTCATTGTTTGTGGGTTGATGTTTTTATATGTGGCATTTTTTTTTACTTTTTTTTGCTCCTCATCACTCCTTTTTTGGTGCCCTTGGGTGGTTGGGTGAGGCAAAGGTGTCGTGTATCTTATGTCACCAGGGCGTCCAACTGAAATTGGCTCACAGTTGGGCAAGGCCTGCTAACCTTGTAGCAGGTAAGGGAAGAGAAGAAATGTTTATATTTCTTCTGTTCCTTCACTTTCATTCATTTTCCTTTCTCCAATGTCCCTCTCTTTTATTTCCTCTACTATCTCAGGGGTCATCCTAGAGCTTTCAGATAGGGAGAAGTTTTGTGACAATTTCAGGATTTCAGGGAAGTTTTGGTCCAAATTTTTGGTTTCCCTATACATTCTATACATTTTACTTCTCTCTCAGCTCAAGAAAAGGAGAAGTCAGCCAGCTTAGGGAGACTTCTCCCAAATCGCCCTGTAGGATGGCCCCTGCTATCTCTTCTATCTCTCTTCACCCTTTCTCTGGGAGATGACACAAAATGACCCACAAGGGTTAACGTGTGGTTAAACCCCAACTCAATCAATAAATTTTTGGTGCCTCTGGAAGGCTGTGATTGTGGTATTTCCCTGGTGTCTTCTCTTATATTTTTACTGATGGTAACCCTTGCCTTGCTGAATAAATTAAGATGCCACGCCCACTTCTGATTTCCAGCCAATCAGATTACTTGATCTGGGTTTTTGATAGAAGTTCATATATTTTATGACAAACAGTGCAGATCCAGATCAGTTGGCTTCTTCAGAAGCCAACTGATCTGGATCTGCACTGTTTGCTAAGACAGGGCATGTCTTGTTCAGTAAGAGAGGGATTAAGTGTAAGATTTATCAGTCAAAACCACTTAAAGCTCACTTAATAATATGTGCTGTGGCAAAGTTAGACAGGAAAAATGCCTGCACATTTTGATCATGGACTTCTCTGTTGAGGTTCAGTGTTTGCATTGCAGACAAACAACGTTATTACATACAGCTAGTTAACAGAGCAAATAATTTGCGGGTTGGCAACTTTGCATGTCTGATGAGGATCTAAGCCTTGAGGTAAACTTTGTTGCCACATCACCTGTGAAGAGCTTTCTTGTTTTAATTGCAATAAGTTTCTTATTTCTTAACCTGTTTTGACCAAATTTGCACCGATGCTTGCTTTAAACCAAGTGTCAGGCTACAGGGCGACTGGGGTGAAATAGTCACCCTTGAGGGCTCTAAGTCGCCCTGGGAAGCCCTGAGGGCGACAAAAACTTCGCCCTTGATTTTTGAAACTTTTGAAAACGCTAATACTTGTGCAAAACAAACTTTTTGTTAGGAGAAATCCAGTAAAAATTGAACCAACATGCAAAGGTAAAATTCTTTTGAAAAAAAGTTGTAAGAAGTATCAGAAATGCCACAGAATAAATGTGGTTAAACAAGTTTTGGAGGAAAACTGTTTGCTAGCTAAGTGACCAAAAGATCGTTTTCGTCAATGTCATTAGTTTGCGTGGGTGTCCGTTTTTTCATAAATGAACCATTTTTGTGCTGAAAATTGGTCAGAAACAGCATTAAAAATGCTAAAAACTAAGTTTAAAAGTTGACAGACATTTTAGCTAACACATTTCTTTTTATCATTATGTTTATAGCTTATCAGATCTTGATGTTTTGACTGAGATCAATTTCCAAAAAGATATGGGTGCAGATATGATGCATTTGCCCTACTCATGTCCATGTTTCTGTGGATCATTTAATTGGTTTAGAAGTAAGAATTAACAGATCTACAGTAAAAATTGTTTCTTTTTTGTTTATTCCCAAGACAATGAGGTAAAGTGAGTCGAGAGTCCTGAAGTGTCATGCTTTCAGTAAGGTAATAGGTTAACCGAGTCTTGACTTCTCCCTCATCCTATAAAACTTCTCCCTGTTTTGTCTGGAGGGAGAAGTCACTTCTCCCTAAATTTCTGAGCCAGCTTGACCCCTGATAAACCTAAATATTTTAGGGCACACATTGCATTAAGTTGGTCTGGAAGGGATTTAGAAATGATTGTTATCTTTTGAATAGTCACGATAACCAGGTCCAAGCTAGCTCAGAAATTTAGGGTTGTGACTTCTCCCTTCAGGAAATTCAGGGAGGTTTGCTGAATCTATGGAGAAGTGAGGGAGCATATGTCTAGATAAGGGAGGGTATCCGGTAAATATTTCTTATTTCTCCACGAAAACATATGTTGTGGGTACTCTTTAGAAGCGCCTCAGTGAGGCACTTCTAATGAGTACCCGCAACATATGTTTTTATGGAGAAATAAGAAATATATCAATACTTTTGGATTGAAAAAAGCTCCTTAACTAGTGCTATGGAGGGAGGTTTGATGGACAAATGAACGAGTGACGGTGGCCTCGGTATACTACATTTATAAGCTTACCTATCTGCCTTTGGCTCAGGTGAGCTAATATCTAAAACTGTAGTATCATTTAGACTCTTGTTATGAAGTATTTTATAAAGATTAAAACATAAAAACATTATCTTCTTTTTTTCATGTTCCTATGGCTTTGGCCTGTTCATTTTCTCTTCCTTTTGGTGTCATGGGTTGGCTGTGGTTTTAGATGGGTCACACGACTTACCGAAATATTGGAATACATGTACATGTGAAAAATACAGGAATACCTGTGAAAGACCAGTCCTACTGAAGGCACCAGTTCTGGCTTTAATTAAGAAATATTAGTCAACATAGGAAAAGGGGAAGGATTAAAAAGGATTTATAGGACTTTGCCAATTGTCATTAATTTTCGTGACAGGTGATATTATATTTTCACTTTGGAAATTGGTCATCATGACGTCATCATCATCGGCTGGTAAGATTCAGATTTCAGAATTTCTAGAGCCCTGGTCAGGACAATAACCCAAGTAAATCTCAGTGGATTCTCATCAAATTTGATACATGCATTGATATCGTGGGGATAGATTTGGGGCTGCTCATTGGAAATTTCATAAATTTTTTAGTGAGTTATCTGCCTTCGATATGATAATGGTGGGGTATTATCATTTCACATTTTTATTGAGTAATACCGTAATAACCCTAAGTATTGGGACAGATAGGCCTTTGCAAACAGTGTAGACCCAGGTCAGACGCTGCAGAACGCGGCGTCTGGCCAGGCTTTACACTGTTTGCCATACTTTCAACAATTTTCTAGGCATATCAAAAGTAGTTGATTGGACTATTTCAAATTTTAGGACAAGTATGGTAAGTAGATAAGGTGTCCCAATACTTAGGGTTATTACGGTATATACTGTAGAAAGCCAGTCATCACTTAATGAATGCTATTTCTTTGTAATTTATTAATGGCTTTAATTTGATAAACAGTTCAGGGCATCAGATAAGCAGATCAGTAAGCTGTGTGTTTTCTTTTATGATAACCCTGGCATACAAAGTGTGTTGAGGTTATATAGTTTTCGACTTTCCATTCGGTCGTTGTCCATCAGTTAGTAACATCTACGTCAAAATATTGTTAAAGTTTTTATGAACATATATTTTCCAAGCCATAATGATATGATGGATTTAGTTATTGGTCTAAAGTTTTATTCACTCCTATCCCCACCCTTGCCCATGACCTCAAGGTCAAGTTCACAGACTTAGAACTTCAGGCAATTTTAGCAAGCATAAGAGTTCTGTTCAAGACTCTATTTTGACTAAGTTGTTGTAAGAAAGTTGATATACAGTACAGCTCAAGTGGTTTTTCAAAATCGCCCTGAACTGGTGGGGTTGATTTTTTAGCCCACTGCTGATCCTCCCGATACCCAACTCCCATTCCCCCCACGACAGATTTTTTTGCTCACTGCGTTTCTGCGGAGTTCCCTCCGCAAAACCACCCACTTACCTGTGCCAGTCTCGGTGGCTCAGTTGGATGCGTCGTTCGACTGGAGACCAGGAGGTCGCGGGTTCAACCCCTGCCCAGGTCGGCAACATTTTTTCATGAAGAGTGATCATGAAATATTTTCTATGGTCATTCTTTCCCTTCCGCTGATTCAAGAAAGGCAGTTGTCAGTTTCTGGCGAGAGAATGTGCACAATACTGGTTAACCGCTTAGAGGACTAAGCCTGCCCAGTTAACATGTGGTTAGGTAAACTGACTGTGCTCGAAATGACCCCATTGGGTTGACAGGGCTGTAAAACCTCAACACCAAACCCACTTACCTGTAGAACTCCGCGGTGGGCAAAAGTTTATCCTGGTGAGCTTGCACTGAAAGATTATTGACGTCAGAATGATTGACAGCTCCGAATTTTTCAAGTTTGCATGGGGAGGAAATCAGAACCTCTATTTTGCTTGTGCATCATTCGGCTGATTTGCCGCTGGCAGCGCTGAATAAATACAGAAATATTTCTGCCTAGAGATTTAAAAAAAAAAAAAAAAAAAGGAAAAAGAAAAAAGAATTAATAAATAAAAAAAGAAAAAAAATGTATTTCTGTTTATTTCTTACCTTGTACCCGGGTATTTAAAAGGGTGCTTCTGCTATCTTAGAGGCTTTTATTTGGAGATCAACGAGCATCGTCCCGGGAAAAAAAACAACAAAAAAAAACACAATGCCTAGAAGGCAGACACATTAATCTCCGATGGTCCTAAGCATTTCAGTGATTTGGTGGCAGAGGGGCCTTCAGTTAACTCCGAAGATTTGCACTTTTGCGCCCTTTTTCCGCTAAGTTTGAGCTGAAGAAGCTCAGAATGTTAGCTTGTGAGCTTGTGACCACATGTTTTGGCTAGGTAATGAACAATCAAGATATCCCTCTCGGATATAAACCACATGATCGTCAGTGATTGGATAATGCGAAAAAGACCATATGCAATAACCAATGAACAATTATCTCATCCCTCTCTGTAAGAATATAATTAAATTCCATGATCGCCGTAACAATCCTCCATCCGTTCCTTTGCACTGGCCATATGCATTGGTTATTGTCCGCCGGCAATAACAGTGTTTCGATGCTTTATTAATAGGATGATAATGAGCGAAAACTGACTCAAGCAGGACGTACAGATGTTGCAATTTCAGGGTTCATACACGTCAGGGAAATTTAATTTTTTTCAAGGTCAGGGAATTGTCAGGGAATTCCGTGAAGTGTCAGGGAAAAATGAAATTTTGCAAAAATGTCAGGGAAATGTCAGGGAATTTTACATTTCAGCCTGATGAAGCTGGGATGTTTGGTCCCGATGTATCTTTTTTGCTAAATTCATAAAATTTTCGGCTAAAATACTGTCAGGGAAATTTAAATTTGTCAGGGAAATGTCAGGGAATTATCAGAGAATTTTAGTCAGTCCCACATGTATGAACCCTGAATTTATATGTGCACTAAATTTGCGGTATGTTTTGTGTACATAGATACCAACAATTCTGTACGCTCATGGCAGATTCTCTATGTGAATCACATGCTGTGGTATGTGAATGGGAATGCTGACAATCAAAATTTGTTAATTGCTGTAACACATTGAATTGAAAGGACTGATTTTGATCAGGTCGGCAGTTTGGTCCTATTCAACTGAAACATGCCGAAAAGTATGACTGGCTTTAGCCATGACCCTTTGGAAACAGCATTCACACTTCATCGCAGAAACACCGCGTGACCCCCGCGGCTGTTTCAGTTGCCTGTCATATTCACTTCGAATTTCACCTGTTCGAAAGTAATTTTATCATACGAGTTTTACTGCGGAAACGCAGCGGATCCACTGGCCCGGGTCAAACCACCGTGGGATACTAAAATTTAATCCTTCCCACTCGAATCCTCTCCCCACCAGCTTGTGGTGGGGGGGGGGGCGGATTTTGAAAAAAAAAACAACAAAAACACTTCAGCTGTACTGTACATGTATCAGATGTGATTGTCTGTGCATGAGTCTAGCAGTAATATGTTCAACCCAGCTGGAAGTGGGTGAGCTCTGCTCTATTGCTCTAGTTCTTAAAGAAAAGTGACATAACTAGATCAGTTTAGTAGAATCATCTCACCTAAACAGTTCTACTGATGTTCATGAAGCTGCATTTTTTTATGTGAAGGAAAAGCAATTAACATTAAAACTTAATTTTTAAGTCGTAAATTTTTATCTTGGGTTCTTATAATAATCAGTGAGGTCAAGAGGGGCAGTGCTCTTTGATTTCAAAATTCTTTGGAACTGCAGAAAAGTGTAAAACCTTCTGATTACAGTGAGACCTACAAATATTTAGAACTTGAAACTTCACTGAGAAGTCATTGGCTGTTTTCCTCTGCAACTTCCACGAAGGTTTCTTTAACCCTTGTCCTACTGAACCTGGATATACCCTGTCTTCTTGCAAACAGTGTAGATCCAGATCAGTTGGCTTCTGAAGAAGCCAACTGATCTGGATCTGTACTGTTTGCCATTAAGTATGTGACTCTATAGCAACAAGCTGGATCAAGTAATCTGATTGGCTGAAAACTAGAAGTGGGCATGGCATCTTAATTTATTCAGCATGAGAAGGTTTAAAAAAACATGTATTTGAAAAGGGAATGCAGAATTTCAACTTGGTAAAAATATAGTTTAACAGAAGTGCATCCTGCAACTAGATCATGATCGTGTGTCACATGCAGGACTCTGCCTTGTTTTATAATAAAATATGTGATATATATCCATAGCTTCTGGGAAGAGGGTGTCCAGATAAATATTTTTATCATCTCTCCATGAATTGCAGGCCCACATAGCCTAGTGGATAGGAGAGTTCACTTTTAATCCATTAGGTTTCTCACTGCTGTGGTTCGAGCCTCGCTCAGGTCATATGTGGGGAAGCCAAGTTCTGCTTACGGATGGTCATGTGGTTTTTCCCCAGGTTCTCCCGTTTTCGCCCACCTTTGATGAGCAATCAGCTGGATATAAGTGAAATATTCTTGAAAGGGTCGTAAAACCCAAATAAAAAAAAAGGAAAAGAAAAGATTTCTCCATGAAGACATAATTATGTTGTTGGGAGGCCCTTCTAATGAGTATCTACAAATATGTTTTCATGGTGAAGTTATCAAAATATCAGGGCCCAGTTGTTCAAAACTAACGATGTCGTTAGTTAACGATTCATTAAAATTTACATCGAGTGATACACAAATATGCTGAAATTTTTTGCTGAAAAAATGTGAATAGCTTTTGCAGTGCAAAAGCTACTCACATTTTTTCAGCAAAAAATATCAGAATATTGTGTATTGAATCCACTAAAGCAGTTAACGAAATGACCCTTAACAAGCTCGTTAAGCTAACGAGGCTTTGAACAACTGGGCCCAGTACTTTTACATGAAAAACACACTATATCTGGAGCTGTGATGAATACCCAGTGCCAATTTGCTAGAAAAAGAGAGAAAAAATAATGATGTGAAAGACAATGGTTTTACAGTATGTTAACCCTTGTCTTGCTGAACCTGGATATACCCTGCCTTTGCAGTGTAAATCCAGATCAGTTGGCTTCTGAAGAAGCCAGCTGATCTGAATCTGCACTGTTTGCCATTAAGTATGAAAATTTATAGCAACAATCTTGATCTAGTAATCTGATTGGCTGAAAATTAGAAGTGGGCATGGCATCTTAATTTATTCAGCAGGACAAGGGTTAATGCTCAGAATGCTGGGTAAAAACTCCAGTGAGTGACATTCTGAACTATTTTTCTATTTTTTCCCAGTAAATAGGCTCTGACATTTCATACAAATTGCAGACAGTTTGTATAAAATGATAGAGCCTATTTTCTTGGAAAATTAAGAAAAAAATGTCACCAGATTGTCATCTGCTGAACTTGCCCAGAGAGTGGTAAAGGTTAAGGATGACTTAATGGAGTTCTTTGTTTACTTTTGATCCATTTTGTCATCAAATCGTTCTGTAACTAGGTTCTTTAAGTAACTGAAGATGAGAATGTCAAGATGTCTTAATGCTTAACATGCTGGGTGAAATTTTTGCAGATGATATTTTGAAATATTTTCTTTTTTTTTTCCAGAAAACAAGATTTGATATTTCCTGCAAATTGTCTCCAGTGGTTTGCATGAAATATGCATGAAATGTCAAATCCTGTTTTCTTGGGGGGGGGGGGGGGGGGAAGATAAATATTGATTTGGCATCTGCTGAATTTGTCCAGAGAGTGGTAATGATTAACCCTAGTCCTGCTGAACCCAGATATGCCCTGTCTTTGCAAACAGTGAAGACCCAGATCAATTGGCTTCTGAAGAAGCCAACTGATCTGGATCTACACTGTTTGACATTAAGTATGAGAATTCGTATCAAACAACTGGATCAAGCAATCTGATTGGCTAGAATTTACAAGTTGGCGTGGCGTCTTAATTTATTCAGCATGACAAGGGTTAAGGAGGATTATTTGGGGACAATTTCTGTACCTTACTTAGAAAATTGTCGTATATACATGGCATAGTAGGGTTTGTGTCACCTCAGCTTCTAGTCTTCAACTTGCAGCAAAGGAAGAATATAGGGTGGGCATATGCATAAAGGTCAGACTATTTTGATCAAACTTTTATTGCTAGAGTTACATGTCCTTGATTTACTTAGAAATATGGCCTTAACGCATGGCGTAGAAGGGTTTGTGTCTCTGAAACTTCTACAGTTTTCAAGATACTGCTTTGAAACTTGCAGCAAAGTAAGAAATATAGGCTGGGCATGTGCATAAAGATCACAGAACTCTGATCAGATTTCTGTTGAGTTGCATACCCTGGATTAACTAATTTTGCCTTTTACACATGGCATAGGGTTGGTGTATGCAACTGCTACAGTTTTCAAGATAATGACTTGAAGCTTGCAGCAAAGTAAGAATATAGGCAGGGCATATGCATAAAGTCACACAACTGTGATCAAATTTTTATTGCTAGAGTTACATTCCCCTGATTTACTTAGAAATTTTGCCATATTCACATTGTATTGTGGAGTTCAAATCTACAAAGCCAAACTGGCAGTAGCATAGCAACAGATAAGGTGCTTTTTTCATCTGAAAAATGCTGATATCTTTCTTATTTTTCAACAAAAACATATGTTGTGGGTACTCATTAGAAGCGCCTCGGTGAGGCGCTTCTAATGAGTACCCACAACATACGTTTTCGTCGAGAAATAAAAAAAATATTATGTGGATACCCCATCTTATCTGTAGCTATGAGTAGCGAGGGCATTTATCCCCTTTGGGAGTCATCTAGTTGTCTTATTCATTCTTAATACTCATTACAGAGCTCAGATAAGAGGTGAGTGGGAGGTATGTGTGTGTGTGGGGTGGGGGGGGGGGGGAGGCGAGGGGAAGGGTGCAGGGTATCAGTAAATATTTTTCTTATTTCTCCACCAGAATGTGAGTACTTATTAAAAACTCCTTGGTAAAGCATTTGAAGCATCTGTACCCCAAGGTTATAAAACTTTTTTCATGCTCAACTTAGCTGTGCATGAAGTTTTCTCTGCTAATAAATATGAAAATAGTTGGCATTTTCATATTTATTAGCAACGGAATTTTCATGCTGAGCAATGTTTAGCAAGAAAGAATTTGCAGTTGTTAGGAATTTGAGATTATTAGCAGGAGAAATTTCATGCTCAGCTGAGTTAAGCATGAAAAATTTTTTATAACCTCAGAGCTGGTAGGTTGAATGGTGTTGGTGACAGTGCTCTCACTAGGCTTTTGAAAGTAGGATTCATTTTCTGCCAACAATAGGAGTCCCACAATGTACAGTAAAATTCTGCTATTAATACTGTCTGTATCAGAGCCATACATAAAATGTCAGTGGAAATAATGACTAATTTTTCTGATCCATCGTTGCACATACTCCCTCCCCATCCCCCAGGCAGTCATCAGACGTGCTTTGCCAAGGTCTTTCTAATAGGTACCAACAGCCTTCATCTTTATGGAGAGATAGAATAATACCAGTTCTTTTCTGTCATTACATTTGTTTTCATTACCATTTTCTTGTTTCAGAGGTGCTTTTTCAATAGTGCGGAGATGTGTTCAAAAATCTACAGGCCTAGAATTTGCAGCAAAAATTATAAATACAAAAAAGTTATCAGCTAGGGGTGAGTATAAAAACATTTTTTTTATTGAAAAAAATATACTGTAATAACCTTAAGTATTTGGACAGACGGGTCTGGGCAAACAGCAGAATGCGGCATCTGATCAGGGCCTACACTGTTTGCTACTCATCCAGCAATATTTTGGACACATCAATAGGTAAGAAATTGGAGTTTTCCAAACTTAAGGACAAGCATGGTAAGTAATCGAGGTGTCCCAGTACTTAGGGTAAATATGGTAGCTCCTTCAGACTTTCTTCTCATCTGAGCTAGAAACTCAGGATGGACAGTTTTCATAACTTGTCATTTGACTTTCTTTGTCCTGGGCCCAGTTGTTCAAAGCTAACGATGTTGTTAGTTAACGATTCGTTAAAATTTACATCAAGTGATACGCCAGTATGCTGAAATTTTTTGCTGAAAAAATGTGAGTAGCTTTTGCAGGTGAAAAGCTATTCACATTTTTTAAGCAAAAAATATCAGAATATTGTGTATTGAATCTGCTAAAACAGTTAACGAAATGACTCTTAATGAGCTCGTTAAGCTAACGATGCTTTGAACAACTGGGCCCAGATTTTTACCTAACATCTGAAACCATTTAGTTCATTTTCACCAACATTCATAATATGTAGTCTTCTGTAAGTGGGTGCTGAAAATTTATTGAAATTGTCATGAAATTTTCTCAAGGTGAATGCTGTTACTAAAGATAGACAAAAAAGTCTTGTTTTCCAGAACCTGCAGGCAGACGGTGATGAAAATTGAACAGAAATTATATGATGGCTTCTGCTCAGTTCGCTCAGGGCCTTTGTTGCCCACTTACCCAATCAATAGATACTGTGAAATATATCAACAAAAAAATGCCCAGATCTGGGCCTGCTCTGTTGGTTTTCTAATGTGTTTGCAAATCATACATTATGGGTACTCTTAGGAGACAGTTCCCATGAAATGGCAAACTCATGAAATGGCAAACTCATGAAATGGCAAGGTACACTTCCTTTGGAGACTTTTTGCATTGCATCTGAATGATCAGTTCTGTTTTGCTATTCCCCCAGCAATTATTAGACACATCAACATGTAGTAAAGCCAGCCTCGGTGGCTCGGTTGGATGCACGTCCAACTGGAGACCAGGAGGTCGCGGGTTCCACTCCCGCCGAGGTCCGCAACATACTTTCGCGGAGATAGATCATGAAATATTTTCTACGGTCACTCTCTATTTTCCGCTGATTCAAGAAGGGCAGTTGTCAGTTTCTGGTGAAAGAACGTGCACAATACTGGTAAATGGCTAAGAGGACTAAGCCTGTCCAGTAAACGTGTGGTTAGGTAAATTGACCGCGCTGGACATGACCCCATTGGGTTGACTGGGCCGTAAAACCTCAACACAAAAAACGAACATGTGGTGTTTAACTTGTAGTTCAAATTTTAGGACAAGTATGGTCAGAAGTTAAGATGTGCCACCATAGCTCCAGATAAGGCACTTTTTTTCACCTTTAAAGTAATGATATACAGTCAAACCTGTGTTAGTGGTCACCTCTATTAAGCAGCCAACCTGTATTAAGCAGCCAGAGGAAAGTTGCCCCAAAATTCATAGACATATATTTTGACTGTATTAAGCAGCCACCTGCCTTCAGCAGCCACATTTTAAGCTTCCCATGGGTGGCTGCTTAATACAGGTTTGACTGTATTTCTTCCCTAACACATATATTATAGTACTCATTAGAAGTGCCTTGGTGAGGCACTTCTAATGATGTTTTTTGTGGAGAAATAAAAAAAAAAAATTCTTATAGGTTGAAGTTTCATCTGGAATTACTTTTACAACATATGGATATTTGACTTATTTCTCCATGGAAACGTGTTATGCTACTTACTCATTAGAAGCCATGTGATGAGGTTCTTCTGATCCATTTCTAATGAGTACACTAATAAGAAAATTATTGTGTGGATACCCTCTCTTATCTGGAGCTAAGTCCCAATATTTCTAAATGTGGTGCATACACTTTGCCCTTTTCATGCTGAATAAATTAAGAAGCCACACCCACTTCTAAGTTTCAGCCAATCAGATTGCTTGATCAAGGTTGTTGAATCAAATCCAAAAACTTGATTACAAACAGTGCAGATCCAGATCAGTTGGCTTCTTCAGAAGCCAATTGATCTGGATCTTCACTGTTTGCAAAGGCAGGGTATATCTGGGTTCATAAGAGTTAAGTCTGATGTTGAGTACAGTTCTGTGTGGCATAGACTATGTCTATTAGTAGCAGCACATTCAGTTGTTTGGAATAAAATTGATTTTGTCATTACAGAACATCTGCTATTGAAAAACCAATTAGGACAATACAAACTCACGTAGCAACAACATAGCTCTAGATAAGAGGGGCGTCAGAATATTTTTCTTATTTCTTCATGAAAGCATATGTTGTGGGGACTCATTAGAAGTGCCTCATTGAGGTGCTTCTAATGAGTACCCCAAAAATATTGGTTTTCCCTCAAAATATTTTTTAAGGGGACATATGTCTCTATTGATCCATATTTTAGGGGACATATGGGGTAATTCCAGGGGTTAATTGTTTGAATTTTACAGAAAATGTTGCAAATTTTAAGGGACATCAATGTCTTTCTAAGATTTAGGGGACATCAGAGTCAAAAAGGGGCCAAGTCTGGCATTTTTTGAGGGACAGGGAAAACCTTTCAACATATGTTTTTGTGGAGAAATAAGAAAAAAAAAATGTTTGAAAAAAAAAAAGTGGTGCTTTCTCTGGAGCTGTGAACACTAAACTTCATTGTTCCAGATAAAACATCTCTTGTTACCTAACCATGGCTCTAGGTAAGAGAAGTATCCAGAAAACTATTTTTCTTATTTCTCCATGGAAACATACATTGTGGGTGCACTTCTTATGAGTATCCCCAACTTATATTTTCATGGAAAAATAAGAAAATTATCGATTCTTTTGGCGTCTCATCTGGAGCTATATGGCAGTGTATGGATATTTTGCTAATTATTTGGTGGAAACTTATATTGTGGTTAGTAGTTGTGGTACTCATTAGAAGAAACTCATCGCACAGCTTCTAATGAGTACCTCAACATACGTTTCCACCAACAAAATATGTTTTCATGGAGAAACCACAAAAATATATATTTGGATTCCCTTCTTATCTAGACATGTCCATAGGCCTAGAAAAGAGTGGGTATCAGGTAAATAGTTTTCTTATTTCTCGACGAAAACATATGTTGTGGGTACCCATTAGAAGCGCCTCACTGAGGCACTTCTAATGAGTACCCATAACATATGTTTTTTCAAGAAATAAGAAAAATATAGATAATTTTTGGTTGAAAACAGGCACCTTATCAAGAGCTATACTGATATTGACTAATGATGAAACTCTCTGATTGCACTGCTTCTGCAGAGATAATTGTGGGTTCTGCATAAGTGGTGCAAGGTAATCAGTGCTTCAGATAAGGCACTTTGTTTGCTATAAGTATTTTTATATTCCTTATTTCTGTATGGAAACATATTGTGAGTACTTATCTCTTGTCCTGCTGAATAAATCAAGATGCCACACCCACTTCTAATTGTCAGCCAATTAGATTGCTTGATCCAGATTGTTGATACGAATTCACATACTGGATGACAGATAGTGCAGATCCAGATCAGAGAAGCCAGCTGATCTGGATCTACACTGTTTGCAAAGGCAGGACATATCCAGGTTCAGCAGGACTAGGGTTATTAGAACGTCGGATGAGTACCCACAAGTTCACAAAATACATTTTCTTTGAGAAATAAGAAAAATATTTTAGAGACCATTGCTCCAGATAAGAGTGGGGTATCAGTAAAATATTTTCCTTATTCCTCTACAAAAACATATGTTGTGGTAATCATTACAAGCGCCTCACTGCGGCACTTCTAATGTGTACCCACAACATACGTTTCCCTGGAGAAATAAGAAAAAATGTCAATACTTTTTGGATAAAAAAGAGGGCCTTATCTGAGGCTATGGGAGACCACACTTATCTGGAGCTCTGAACAATACCATAATATTATGATTTAATGTTATATTTGATAATTCTTTTATGATAAATCAAAAAAAAATTATGATTTGAAAAAAAAATAGTAACATCCCGCATTGTCGTGGATCAAGAAGTTTTAAAAAAGTAATATTTTAAGGAAAGTATCTTCAAATTCCAAGTTGCAAAATGGCTGATGATTCCTTGTAATACTTGAAAGTTGCATATTCAAGAAAGGGAGCCAGGTGAAATCTGTTAGATACATTTGTATATCAACATGATTTAGCTGTTTATTAAAAAAGATTTAAGGGGTGATTGGGTGAGGCAAAGGTGTCATATCTTATGTCATCGGGGCGTCCAACTGATACTGGCCTACGATTAGGCAAGGCCTTCTATCCTAGCAGCAGGGAAGGGTAGAGGAGGAATATTTTTATTTCTTCTGTTCATTTTGATTCATTTTTGTCTTTCTCCCTTGTCCCTCTCTTTCATCTTCTCTACTATCTCTCTTCTCCCTTTCCCTGGGAGATGGCACAAAATGATCCACAAGTGTTGACGTGTCGTTAAACCCCAACACAATAAAAAAAAAAAAAAAAGAAGAAGATTTTTGTCATCACTTATGATGCAAAAATGGTGTTCATTTCTGCTGTAACAAATACAACAAGAAACAATGGAACTTTATATTGGTGACATTTGGAGTTTTTTTTTTTTTTTTTTTTTTTAAAAAAGAATACAATTCATGATATTTATCTGCAGGGCACACATTTTATTTTCTTTACATTATTAAGAAATCAACAGTCAAACCTGTGTTAAGCAAGCACCTATGGGAAAGCCAAAAACTGGTTGCTTTAGACAGGTGTTTGCTTAATACATGTAGATTTCCACTTCTTTCACCTTTAATGGGATCTGAAATAGTGGCCTTTAAAGACAGGTGACTGCTTAATACAGATGGCCTTTAGGACAGGTTGGACTGTATTCTGTTAAATGCATGGTATTACAAGATGGCAGAGGTTTTAGTATGATTATTTTTTCCACAAAGGGCTAAAGGTGCTGGGATCTAATTACTTTATTAACCCTAAGTACTGAGACCAACAGGCCTTAACAAACAGTGCCTAATCAGGGCTTGCACTGTTTGTTTGCCATTTACTCTATGTAGAATCACCTTAGCAATCAACATCTAATGATTACTCACAGCATACATTTAGGTTGAGAAATATGAAAACAATTCAAAGGACTTGTTCAGGAGGAGTACTTTATTAGACAAGTTGGTGTACAGAATTTAACTCTTGTCCTGCTGAACCCGGATATACCCTGTTTTGCAAACAGTGTAGATCCAGATCAGTTGGCTTCTGAAGAAGCCAACTGATCTGGATCTGCACTGTTTGCCATCAAATATGCAAATTTATAGCAATAATCTGGATCAAGTAATCTGATTGGCTGAAAATTAGAAGTGGGTGTGACATCTTAATTTATTCAGCAGGACAAGGGTTAAGATATTTACACAATGCATGTACTGTATTTTGCATAGACATATTTGTCAGTGGTAGACAGAATTTCATTATTTGAACTTGAATATTTAATATCAAACAGATTTTATGTTTTCAGGAAGTTTTATTGCCATAAATATTCATGAGGCAACTTGCCCAGAAAATTCAGAGTCCTTGTGGAATAATGGTGTATGAACTGATATCTTGCAAATTCTTTCTGTCAAAGGCACTGCTGATGTAGGAGTGTTTGTGGCAGAAGATAGAGAAAGTTTTTGAGGTGCAGAGAGTCTCCAACAGAATCATCTTAGTGAAGCTTATAGTTAGCCAGCATGTGGTTACCTTTCTGTCTGTGTATGCCCCACAGAGTGGTCTAAGTGATGAGGTTAAGGACCTATTCTTTGACCAGCTGCATCATCAGCTGTGACTGCCAGGATCTCTGGGTTTAAATTCCTGATCCTGTACGGAGATAGGAACTGCCATGTATGCCATGCAGGCACTGGATACAGGCAAGTGCATGGTGGGATGGGGTATGGTAGGCCTGAACCAGATGTTGAGGGTGAGAGAACCCTGTAGTATGCCCTAGCATTCAACCTGCTAATTGGGAACACATATTTCAAGAAACGTGACAGCCATCTCATCATGTTACAAGTCGGGAAATGCAGCCACATAGATAGACTTCATCCTTTTCCATAGGACCATGCGCAAACTTGTCACAGATGTGAAAGTGATCCCTGGCGAGGAAGTAGTCCTGCAACATATGCTTCTTGTATGCGACATGAGGATTGATGTGCCACCAAAATCCAAGCGTTTCACCCCTCATCTTAAAGTTTGGAAGCCTAAAGACCCTCAGATGAGCAATCATTTCCAGGAGATCTTCAACTTGCATGTGAGTGTGTCTACAGGTGTAGCTGATGCTGCAACTGAGGATATCTGTAACAACATCAAGACAGGCCTAATCAAGACAACTTAGGAGGTGTGTGGCACAACTCAGCCCAGCCTTTGGCTTCCTGAAACCTGGTTGTGGAAGGAGCACGTGGAAAAGGCCATTGCTGCAAAGCAGAAAGCTTTCAAGGCATGGAAGATTGGTAAAGGCACAAGGGCATCATACGATGCAGTTAGTATATTGCCAGACAGGCAGTGCCCCATGCTCGTGAAGAAGCCGACAAGAAGGTCTACGGGAATGTTGACCCCCAAGTGTTCAGAGGTCTACCGCCTTGCTTTCCAGTTTAGAAGAGAGAAAGCTGATGTTGTAGGTGACAGCTGGAAGCATGATGCAGGGGAGATGTCAGTGAGTGAAGACTCAAAGCAGAAGGCCTGGTTAGAGCACTACTAAAGGCTTCTCAATGTTGAGTTTGACTGGGACCCACACCACCTGTCTGATGAACCATCATTGGAAGGCCGGCGCACTCCAATCACCATTGATATGGTTAAGAAGGCTATTTCTCAGATAAAGGCGGGCCCATCAGGCATAGTGGTGGAGATGATACGAGCAGCAGGTGACATAGGCACCTCCATGATCCGTGACCGCGCAGCTGCAATGACATTCGTGATGGCAAGGTACCTTTCGACTGGGAGCAGAGTTTGATTGTCTGCTTCTACAAGGGTAGTGGGATGCATTGGACAGGGGCAACTACTGCGGTCAGCTTGAGACCGCAGTAGTTGCCCCTGTCCAGTTGACGATTCCCAGTGGCAGAGGCACAACAGACACAATCTTTGTTGTCAGGCAGCTGCAAAAGAAGTATCTAGCTTCCAACAAGAGACTCTACATAGCTTTCATAGACCTGGAGAAGGCGTTTGATTGAGTGCTTGGGAAGGTCATCTGGTGGGCGCTGAGAAAGCTTGGTGTAGAGGAGTGGATTTGATTGATCCAGTGGATGTATGCCATGTCCATGTTGGTAAGAGATACAGTGAAGAGTTTGAATTGAAGGCTGGGTACTTCGCCCGCTGTTCTTCATCATTGTGCTTGAAGCCTTGTCACGTGAGTTGCACTCTTAGCTCCTCTGGGAAGACCTCTATGCTGACGACCTTGTTGGCATCGCTGAATCGCTCCAGAAAAGTGTCAGGAGGCGCTTGACTTGGAAAGAAATAATGTAGGAGAAAGAGCTGAGAGTAAATGCAGGAAATGATCATGATCTGTGGTAGAGGCCTGGACCTCCTGCAGAGTTGAAATGAGTTTTCCTGTGCTGTCTGTCAGTGGGCAGAACAGCGTCTTTTGCAAGCACTGGGTTCACAAGAAATGCAGTGGGCTCAAGTGCT
Source organism: Anodontia alba (assembly GCA_964016985.1). NCBI lineage: Eukaryota > Metazoa > Mollusca > Bivalvia > Lucinida > Lucinidae > Anodontia > Anodontia alba. Next base: position 126,873,069 of record OZ024822.1, read on the forward strand.
TGACAAAGGACCCTGATTACAGATGTACACGGTGCCAGTGAACTGCACGCCTCTTGGACAACAAACCACAGAGGTGGTAGCTTCCTTTTGCTGCCTAAGGAACATGCTCTCAGCAGCTGGTGGCTGTGAACTTTCAACCATAACACGTGTGAAACTGCCTGGAAGAAGTTGAAGGAGCTGCTACCAGTTCTGTCTTCCCGCTACCTCTCTTTAAGACATATGGCTGCGTGTACAGCTCTTGTGTGTCAAGCACAATACTCCATGCCAATGAGACTTGGCCATTGACAAAGCAAAATCTCCCAACATCTTCAGTAGAATGATAGGGCAATGATCAGACAAATCTGCAATGTCAAACCACAAGACACTGTCACCATCAGGTCCAATGAGCTACTTGCACAGCTTGGCATTGAGGAGAGAAGGCTTTGCTGATATGGACATGTGGAATGCTCCAACGGCCTGTGACGTACAGGTTGATGGAAAGCATGGGAGGCCCAAGATGACATGGGAGGAGCTGATAGAGAGTGATTGCAGAGAGCGGAAGCTCACAGCTATTGACCCTCACAATAGACATACCTGGAGATCTGGTGTGAGATCTGTCATGGGTGCATCAAGCCAGCTATCTGGAAGGGGGCCCACTGATGTGGGTATTGCCCATGCACCTGCATGTTGATAAAAAATCCAATGATGATGATGATGAGTAAACCAGTGGTATAGTTAAAAGTTTAAACTATTCAAAACAGTTGTATGTTTATATCCCCCCAACAACCGAAGGGGAGGTGGACATAATTGTTTTTGGTGCAGATCCAGTGAGCGTCGCATGGCACTTTCTTGTCTGCAAGATATGGACCAGTAAGCAGCTATGCAGATTCTTACCAAATTTGCATAGTTATATCACTGGGATGAGATGATGAAATGATTAGTTTTTGGTGACCTTGATGTGATTTTAAGTGTCACTGCTGGACTAAAATTGTCAAATTTAAGCAATAGTGTACTTTAACTGGAAAATGTATATTTTCCCTGAAAAAACTGTTCTTGTAAAATGTAAAGTTTTGTTTAACCCATTGTAGTCGGGAGACCCGTAAAAGGGTAATTGGCGAATAGTGCAGACCCAGATCAGATGCTGCAGAATGTGGCATCTGATCAGGGTCTCCACTATTTGCAAATAGTTTAGCCATTTTTCTCCAGGAATATGTATATCTCATAGCCGGGTGTACCTAAAATTGACATTGGACTCTTCCAGTATATAGTGTGGGAGAGTCTGTTCAGTATACAATGGGTTAAATATAATGTTTCAGAGTTGAGGGTGGTCAGGTGGTGGTAAAGGCATGATGTACTTGTAGGGGTAGGGGAAGAGGGCATTTTAGTATTTCTACTTTTTCCGCACTGCAGTTTGCTCCTCAGAGTGTCTGTATGCAGGGACCTCTTGACAAGAAAGTAATGTGCTTACAGAGTTTCTACATTCGGAGGAGTTAATGAGAGTTATTTGGTGATAATTCTGATATAATTTTCTCCATTTCTCCATATATGTTTGTGGGTAAACATTAGAAACGCCGAGCCAAGGCACTTCTGATGAGTACCCAAATATGTTTTTATGGTGAAATAAGAAAGATTATCCAAGAATTATCACAAAATTCTTCTTCTAAACAAGTCTTCTATATAACATTGCATGCAGACATGCACGCCAAACCATAACATGATTAGAGCTCACATCCTTTGAAGTATAAAATAATTGTAATGATAATAATAATACTATGAATAATGATAATAATAATAAGTAGAATTTTGCTTCTGCCCTGTTAAAGAAATGGATGGAAATGTAAATTGTATTATTTAATGGCCTTAAGGATATTTTTCAGTTTCATCAAATTAATTAAGATTTTCACTGTATTATGCATAAAACTGTGGCATTAAAGTGAATAAAGATTAACTTTAAAATTAGACTATATATGCATGATGAATGAAAACAAAAGAGTTAAATTGAAAAAAAAAAAAAAAAAAAAGAAAAGAAAAATTCCAAACTAAATTAATCTGCACTAATTCTCACGAATATAGAAGTACCCTACAGTTTTGTAAGTTTTTATTAAAACTGAAAGAGAAGTTTTAAAACCGATTAATTTTGTATTATTATTATAGAATTTTTTTATGCGTTTTCTTCAATTGAATCAAGCAGGTGTATATCTTACGTTGATTAGTTTTAACATGTTCAAACTCATTTACTGTAACTCCAGATAAGAGAGGAATCCAGGATAATATTCTTATTTCTTCATGAAAACATGTTTGGGGTACTCATTAGAAGTACCTTGCTTGGTGAGGCACTTCAAATGAGCACCCACAACATATGTTTTCATGGAGATATATAAAGAAAATTTCAGTAATTTTTGGTGAAAATTCGTTATCTTGAGCTATGTTTTGAATTTACCTCTACATATTACAGCTGCAGAAATGATATGTAAAGCTGAATTAGCTGAGAAGAGTGAACAAATCTTTCTCACTGATCCTTGCTAGTTGATTCCAAGTCTGAGAAAATAAGACTGTACCTTTGGATATATGCACCCATCCAAGACTCAGATCAGTCTTTGCACAGTTTGATCAGAGCCTTTGCTGTCTGCTTGAACACTAGCTATGCAAAAAATGTTGGCAAAGATTGATCAGTCTGCGCACATGTGCAGGTTGCATAGCTCCAGAAAAGAAGGAGTATCACATAATATTTTTCTTATTTCTCCACGAAAATATATATTGTGGTACTCATTAGAAGCACCTCGGCGAGGTGCTTCTAATGAGTACCCACAACATATGTTTTCATGGAGAAATAAGAAAAATACAAGACAAAATATTTAGATGTAAATGTCTAAGTACCGGCGCAAATTTTGTTCATGTTTACATAGAGATACGGGACAAGGGTATACTAAAGTTTAATAAATTTTCATTGTAACAGGTAAAAAAGAACAACAATGTGATTCTTTAATGTTTGCTTTTATTAAGCTTTATGAAATTTCTTGATTGAAATGAAAATAAAATAGACATTAATCTGCTTATAACACAATTTGTTTTAAGATTTTTTTATACCTGCCGGGATCGTCACAAACCAACGTCCCGGCAAATATAAAACGTCCTCAGTGAGCTAATCAAATAGTCTACCATAGGTAAAAATCCAAAGCTATATTAAGAGCGTCACAAACCGACGTCCCGGCAAATATAAAACGTCCTCAGTGAGCTAATCAAATAGTCTACCATAGGTAAAAATCCAAAGCTTTATTAAGAGACTGGCGCGATTCGCGCACCGGTCAGTCAATACTTTTTGGTTGAAAAAGCTCCTTATCCAGAGCTATGAGGTTGATCTGTGTATTCTCTGGTACATTTTCTGACATTGGAGATGACGATATGAAATGTTAGGCCTGGTTTTCAAAGAAAAATGTTTGAATTTCAATAGGTTCTACTCATACCATATTAACCCATTTTAGGGGGGTGGTCGGGTGGTGCGAAGGTGCTGTGTATCTTACATCACTGGGGCGTCCAACTGATATTGGCTTACAGTTGGGCAAGGCCTGCTATCCTTGTAGTGGGTAAGGGTAGAGGGGGAATGTTTTTATTTCTTCTGTTTCTTCACTTTCATTCCTGTTCCTCTTTCTTCCCTGTCCCTCTCTTTCATCTCCTCTACTCTCTTCTACCTCTTTTCTCCCTTTCTCTGGGAGACGACACAAAATGACCCTCAAGGGTTGACGTGTCGTTAAACCCCAACACAATCAATAACCCATTTTAGTCGGGAGACCCGTAAAAGGGTAATTTGCAAACAGTGCAGACCCAGATCAGACGCCGCAGAACGCGGCGTCTGATCAGGGTCTCCACTGTTTGCAAACAGTTTAACCATTTTTCTCTAGGAATATGTAAATATCATAGCTGGGCATACCTAAAGTTGAAATTTGACTCTTCCAATATGTAGTGTGGGAGAGTCTGTTCAGTCTACAATGGGTTAACTCTAAATATTCGGATACCATGACTCCTTATCACACCTGTCCTAAAATTGGAACAAGTCAATTTATTGATGTGTCTAAAAATTTGCTGGGTGAGTGGCAGACAGTGTACACCCTGATCAGACTCCGTATTCTGCTGAAACTGATCTGGATCTACACTGATTGCTCATACCTCTCTGTACAAATACTTAGTGTGATTACAGTAGTTAGATTCAGCAGGTTGAGAGCTATTGCAAGGTTTCACTCTATTTTGGGCTAATTACATATTGATGAATTTAGTCTCCTTCAATTTTCTTAAAATGTCAATTGTGTCAATGCAAAATTGGAAGCCGCAGAAATGCAAAACCTGCAATTTTCCAACAAAAATTGATTTTTGTGCACATTGCATCATGTTGCTTAGCTCCAGACAAGATGCTTTTTTTTTTCAACCAAAAAGTATTGATGGTTTTCTTGTTCCTTGACAAAAAAAAAATGTTGTGGGTACTTATTAGAAGTGCCTCATTGAGGCACTTCTAATGAGTACCCACAACATATGTTTTCATTGCGAGATAAGGAAAATATTATGTGGATACCCCCTTTTATCTATAAATGTTTGTTGTCCTAACTCCTGAAAAGGCGTCAGTCCAACAAATCTTGTTTCTTCAGGAAAACGTTGTAAGTACATGTACTTCTAAGAATTGTCTCGGCAAGGAAATTCTAATGAAAGGAGAAATGAGAAAAACCTGTATCTGGATACATTTTGTAATCACAGTTGCAATCACAGCTTCCGTTCTATTGGAAAACAGGTTCAGTAATTGTGCAAAATTATTTTGCATTCATAGACTTTGTTGTTTATTACTGCTGTGGGAGTCAGAAGAAATTGATCTAATAAATGTACCGTAATAACCCTAAATATTGGAACAAACAGTCATGAGCAAACACTGTAGACCCAGATCAGATGCTGCAGAATGCAGCATCTGATCAGGGTCTACACTGTTTGCCACTCATCCAGCACTATACTAGACAAATCAGCTTGTAGTAAAATAACGGGGGTGTTTGGGTGGTGCGAAGGTGTCGTGTATCTTACATCACTGGGGCATCAAATGAAATTGGCTTATAGTTGGGCAAGGCCTGCTATCCTTGTAGCAGGTAAGGGTAGAGGGGAAATGTTTTTATTTCTGTTTCTTCATTTTCATTCCTGTTCCATTTTCTTCCCCATCCCTCTCTTTCATCTCTTCTACTCTCTCTTCTGTCTCTTTTCTCACTTTCTCTGGGAGACGATACAAAATGACCCACAAGGGTTGACGTGTCGTTAAACCCCAACACAATCAATGTAGTAAAATAAGAAGCTTTCAAATTTTAGGACAAGTACTGTATTTGACCTAATTACCGTAATGTGTGCTTAAGTTTTTCAAAATTACTGGGAAAACATGTGGTAAAATATGACTGCCTTCTAAGGATACCCTTTAAAATAAATATCAGCAAAGACCTTATTTGGTGATGTTTATGCGATTTTTCTGATTTTCTTTATTAAAACATATGTTAGGGGTACTCATTTGAATTGCATCGACAAGTGGATGCAAATCAAATGGCTATCCACAACATATGCCTATATAAAGAAGTAGACAAAAAGTACACTGGCTGTAATTCGAAGACTGCGGAATTGCTTGGCTGTGCGCTTATAGGGGTATGTGCGGTAATTAGGTCGAAAACGGTATGTTAAGGAGTTAAGGTGACCCAATAAATACAGTAAATACAGTGATACATTACTGCATTGTACAGCTTCAAGTAGATGACCAAAAGCTGTGCCAAATGCTTTATGCTTTTTACGTGATTATTGTGAATACCCAAATCATTGGACAGTGACAACCAGAGCTCTAGATAAGGCTTGTTAATGTTTTGTTTGTTTTTTTTAACAAAAAGCTTAATATTTTTCTGATTGCTTCTCTAAAAACATGTATATAGTAGGTAGTCAGAAATTAATTTGTGCTTTATCACTTGTGCTGCATCCAAAAAGCAAAGCGTTCTCAGACATTTGCAAGCCCTCCAAAGGCTTCAGAATGCCAGCTATGAAAAAAACTTTAAACTTCTTCAGGACACAGCACCACTTCTAGATCTCTCCTTATTCCCAAAAAAAGCCTTAGATGATATATCATACAGTACTCCTCCTTAACCCATTGTAGACTCTCCCACACTTATATATTGGAAGATTTTAATTTGAATTTTAGGTATGTCAGGCTATGTTATTTAGATATTCCTCGAGAAAAATGGCTAAACTATTTGCAAACAGTGGAGATCTTGATCAGATGCTGCATTCTGCAGCATCTGATCTGTGTCTTCGCTGTTTGCCAATTACCCTTTTAGGGTCTCCAGACTACAATGGGTTAACATTAATCATCTAAGGTCAGACTGCATATCAGTAATCACAACCTTTGGTGTCTTCTCGGGACTGATCTGATCTTCAGACAGAAGACCTTTGCTGCTGATCTAAGCCGGCCTTGGTGGCTCATTCAAATGCATCAGAAGGTCACAGGTTTGGTCCTTGCCGGATCCAGTAACATTATTTCATGCTGATTGATCATAAAACATTCTCTGTACGATAATTCTCTTATTTCTACTGATTCAAGAAGAGCAGTTGTGAGTTTCTAGCAAACTTTGAAATGTGCACAAGTACTGGTTAATTTCATAGAGAACTAAGCCTGTCCAGTAAAAGTGTCGTTAGGTAAACTGACCAGCTTGACATGACCTTAATGGTATTGACTGGGCCATAAAACTCCTAACTCAACACTTGCTTATCTGGATCTTTATTACATGCATATACCTGTCAGATGAACCGCTCGGCAGTAAAAAAAAAAAACCAACAAAAAACAGTAACAACAAAACAAAACAAAAAAAAAAAAAAAAAAAAAGACAAAAGAAAAAAAAAAAATGAACATTCAACTATTAGAGTATGTCATTGGCAACAATTTTGAATGGTGTTTTAACGATAACCACTCTGGGCTTACTCAGCAGATGACAAACTGATGAGATTTTTCTTATTTTCCCAGAAAATACACCTTGATAGTTCATGAGAATTGTCTCCTATTTTTTCCAGAAAATAAGCTTTGATAGTTCATGAGAATTGTCTCCATAGGAAAGAAGACAGTTTGCATGAAAAATGTCAAAACCTGTTTTCTGGTTAAAAATGTTATAAAAATATTTTAAAATGTCTTCTGCTGAGATTTTTACCTAGCATGTAGAACATTAGCCCTTAAAGCGTCAAACAAAATTTGTATCAGATGACCTACTAAAATTTTTATTTTATTTTTCAGAGAAAACAAGTCATAATATTTCATGAGAACCGTCTGTTTGGCAAATGTCAAGACTTGTTTCCTTCTGAAAATAAAAAAAATAAAAGTTGTCATCTGCTTTAGTTGTGATTGGCGCTTTAAGGGTTAAATGTTTTAAACATTTGTTAATGGGGTCTTCATCCTTTGGAGGTATGGGCCATGTGGAGCATAAAAGTGTCAGATGCAGCCTTTGCTTACGGTCTCATCATGTCTGCTTTGTTGTCCACTGACTCATTCTGTGGTGTCCAGTGATTCTCCAAGCAGACAATGAAGACACTGATCAGAGGGTGCAGAGCAGCAGGCTCATCTGGCCCTTGACACTTACCCAGTCAGCATTCTACGTAAATCTATATCGGGCCGTCATCGGCCCGTCAGGGTAGCTGACGGGCCGATGACGGCCCGATGTAGATTTACGTAGAATGCTAGCTGGATAGTGACTTACCACTCACTGGGCAGATTGAGCAGATAACAAAATATTTTTCTTATTTTTCTCAGAAAATAGGCTATGATACTTCATGCAAATTGTCTCCCTAGAAGCCTATTTTTGGGAATGATATGAAAAATAATTCAAAATGTTGTCTGTTGAAATTTTTCTCGGCTTGCAAAGCATTTAATGTCAACAGATACCTTGAGGCCACCTTGTCTTGGCTTAGATAGTAGTATCTAAAAATTATGAAATCCATTTCTTTTGAAGTTTAACAGCTTGTCTCAAATTGATGGACTTGTGTCATTTAATAGTAATATGCCGTATTTGCCCTAAGTATTCAGACAGATAGGGCTGAGCAAACATTTGGATCCAGATCAGATGCCACATTCTGCAGCATCTGATCTGGGTCTACACTGTTTGCCACTCATCAAGCTTTACTTTATACACATCTGACAGACAGTAAAATGGGCTTGTCCAGATTTTAGGACAAGTATAGTAAGGTGTGCCAATATTTAGTGTAAAGTCGATAAGAACGTATTAAAATAAGCTTTTAACCCTTGTCCTGCTGAACCCGGATATACCCTGTTTTGCAAACAGTGGAGATCCAGATCAGTTGGCTTCTGAAGAAGCCAACTGATCTGGATCTGCACTGTTTGCCATCAAGTATGCAAATTTATAAAAATAATCTGGATCAAGTAACCTGATTGGCTTAAAATTAGAAGTGGGCGTGGCATCTTAATTTATTCAGCAGGACAAGGGTTAAATTGCATAGTAACCTTTAGAGCATGCCCTTATGACTTTCTTCAAAGATGTGTTATTAGGCCTTCAGCTTGATATGACTGCAAAAACTTAATAAAGTATGGTGACAGTTTAATGTTGTGACATTTGTCAGTTTGAGTTGGAGTTTTATGGCCCAGTCAACATTGTTAAAGTCATGTCAAGCTGATCAGTTAACCCGCTCACATTTTTTTTCAGGGCAGCCGTAATCCTCTTAAGTGGTTAACCAGTACATTGTTCACATACTTTTGCCAGTTACTGACAGCTGCCCTTCTTGAATAAGTGGAAAGGAGTGAATGTGAATGACGTTTCATAATCAATCTTTCTGAAAGTTAGTGGCTGAGCAGGGATTCAAACTTGACACCCTTAGATCATAATGTTGCGACATTGTTTATGATAATAAACTTTACTTATTTACAGGTGGTATGGTAAACAACCTAAAATATCCACAAACAGTAATTCCTGAAATTTTTGCCAAGATTGATTTCTGGAAAGATCATAAACTCAAACTGTAGCATTTTTTTTTCTCAGAACGTGAATTTCTAAAATTTTGAACACAACTTTCTTTTAGCGAATTCTGTTTTTTTCATTCTTGGGTAAAAATATTGATTTATTAATATATTGTTTTAGCTTACCTGAGCCAACGGCTTATAGCTGAGCCTATAGTTAAGGCATGCTCTGTTGTCCATCGGTTGTCCGGTGTCTGTCGCCCATTGTCCATCTGTAAACATTTTCAAACATCTCCAAAACTGCTGGGCCAATAGAAGCCAAATTTCATGTGGAGTCTCCTTGGGTCATGGGAACATAGTTTTTCAGTGTATCTGGGTCACATGACCAAGATGGCCACCAAGCTCATATACCATTATAACCCTTTAAAAATCTTCTTCTTCAGAACCAAAGAGGCGAATAACTTTGTGGACGTGGGCCTAAAGTTTGTGCAAATGATGACCTTGTTTTTATTTTCCCTGAAAAACACAATTACTGTATTTATACTATTTGGACAGATTAGCCTGAGCAGAGCCAATCATCCAGACCAGATATCTCAAAATATGGGCCCTGATCTGTGTCTACATTGTTTAGCATGTTTGCCATATATCCAGGTTGAGACCAGCAACAGGTGGTATTTAAAACAGATAGCCACTCTATGGGCAAATTCAGCAGATGACAAATTGGTATTTTCTTATTTTTCCCAGAAAACAGGATTTGACATTTCATGCAAACTGTCTCCTCAGGAGACAATTTGCATGAAATGTCAGATCCTATTTTTTGGGGGGGAAAAGTAAGAAAAATGTTTCAAAATGTCATCTACTGAAAAATTTACGCAGAGTGCTAAGCGTTAAATTTTAGGACAAGTATGGTAAGAGTTAAAGCGTCTGAATAGTTAAAAATAAATACACTATATTATGATTTACTCATCAGAATAGGCCCAGTGAAATATTTTACTTGAATACAGGTTTTAACCATAGCTGTCACTCAATAGGGTAAAGTGTATGTGTGGGCAGACTAATATAGAAATAATCTTCATGTTTGAATTTTTAAACCTCTTGACCCTTTTCTGATGTAGAATCTAGTTAACACTGTGTGGGCTTGATTTTACTGTCAGATTTAAAGAGTCAGTTGTATCAAGCAAAAAGGAGTGGGACATTCATAGCTGGTATCAGGAAAATATTTTTCTTCTTATACCCACTGCAGACTATGAAGCACTTTTAATAAGTACCCACAACATATATTTTTATGGGGAAATGTGCTAACATTGTTAGTATTTCTTAATCGGTCATAGCTCCATATATGAGGAGGTGTCCACATAGTGTTGTTCTTATTTCTCCATGAAAAGATATGTTGTGGTACTCATTAGAAGCACACCGCCCACAACATACCATATGCGACCTGATTACCACACCTTGCACTTAAGTTTTTCAAAATTACCATAGCTCCAGATAAAAGGGGGTATCCACATAATATTTTTCTTATTTCTCCACAAAAACATATGTTGTGGGTACTCATTAGAAGTGCCTCAATAAGGCGCTTCTAATGAGCACCACAGCATATGTTTTCATGGAAAAATAAAGAAAATATCAATACTTTTCGGTTGAAAAAAGTGCCTTATCTGGAGCTATGATTACTGGGAAAACTTGTGGTAAAATTGTATCCACCTATACTAAAGGTACACCAAAAAATATCAGCTCAGGACTTATGATGCTTATGCGGTGTTTTTTCCCCTGATTTTCTTTATAAAAGCATATGTTCTGGGTACTCATTTCTTTATAAAAGCATATGTTCTGGGTACTCATTTCTTTATAAAAGCATATGTTCTGGGTACTCATTTCTTTATAAAAGCGTATGTTCTGGGTACGCATTTCTTTATAAAAGCATATATCTGTGTACTCATTTCTTTATAAAAGTATATGTTCTGGGTACTCATTTCTTTATAAAAGCATATGTTCTGGGTACTCATTTCTTTATAAAAGCGTATGTTCTGGGTACTCATTTCTTTATAAAAGTATATGTTCTGGGTACTCATTTCTTTATAAAAGCATATGTTCTGGGTACTCATTTCTTTATAAAAGCATATGTCCTGGGTACTCATTTCTTTATAAAAGCGTATGTTCTGGGTACTCATTTATTTATAAAAGCATATGGTCTGTGTACTTATTTCTTTATATAAAAGTATATGTTCTGGGTACTCATTTCTTTATAAAAGCATATGTTCTGGGTACTCATTTCTTTATAAAAGCGTATGTTCTGGGTACTCATTTCTTTATAAAAGCATATGGTCTGTGTACTCATTTCTTTATATAAAAGTATAAGTTCTGGGTACTCATTTCTTTATAAAAGCATATGTTCTGGGTACTCATTCTTTATAAAAGTATATGTTCTGGGTACTCATTTCTTTATGAAAGTATATGTTCTGGGTACTCATTTTATAAAAGTACATGTTCTGGGTACTTATTTCTTTATAAAAGCGTATGTTCTGGGTACTCATTTCTTTATAAAAGCATATGGTCTGTGTACTCATTTCTATATAAAAGTATATGTTCTGGGTACTCATTTCTTTATGAAAGTATATGTTCTGGGTACTCATTTCTTTATAAAAGTATATGTTCTGGGTACTCATTTCTTTATAAAAGCATATGTTCTGGGTACTCATTTCCTTATAAAAGTATAATGTTCTAGGTACTCATTTCTTTATGAAAGTATATGTTCTGGGTACTTATTTCTTTATAAAAGCATATGTTCTGCGTACTCATTTCTTTATAAAAGCATATGTTCTGGGTACTCATTTCTTTATAAAAGTATATGCTCTGGGTACTCGTTTCTTTATAAAAGCATATGTTCTGGGTACCCATTTGAATTACATTGACAATTCGATGCAATTCAAATGGGTACCTAGAACATATGCCTTTATAAAGAAGTAGACAAAAAGTATACTATCTGTATTAATCTGAAGATTACAGAATTGCTTGACTGTGTGCATATAGGGATATGTGCGGTAATTAGGTAGAATATGGTGTTCTGTCGGAGAGGAAAGAAAAATACCAGTACTTTTGGGTGGGAAAAACAACAAAAAAACACCTCATCTGGAGCAATGTTACTGGCGTCCAGACTGACTATCATTTTACATTTATGTCACTGGATTCTAGATTCCCTATACATAAAACGGAAGTTTTCCTAGATTTCATATGTTGACATTTTCTACTTATCCTTACATTCCCCTAAGCTGGCTGCTAGACTTGATTATTACCCTAAAGTAACTCGAGATAACATGCTTTTTGCGAATGATGATTATAGATATCTTTCTGATCTCTCCACAAAAAACTATATTGTGGGTGGTTATTAGAATCTCCTTGCTGTGGCTCTTGTAATGAGTACCACAACATACGTTTTCGCAGCAAATGAAGAAAAACTATTTATCAAGATACTCCTTATCTAGAGCTTTGTTGCCAACATAATTACCTTGGCTGGTAATGTGTGACACAATTATGTTCCCATAAATTGGGGTATTTTGATGCTGAAATCAATAAAAGGAATTATTCCCTTCAAAAGAGCTGGTGTAGATTGATGCTGGGAAGATTGTGCTGTGATTTGAGCCCAGACACTGAAGAGCAGAGCTAGATTGTTTGTGAATGTTGAAGACTCAGATTAGTGTGCACTTCCACAGTCAGTCTGATCAGGGACATCAGGTTTCAGCAGTAAATTCTGCAGTACTAATCTTTTTCAACATACTCACTGTATTCAACCTAATTACCACACTTTGTGTGTGTGTGTGAGGGGGTGGGGTGGGGGGGGAGGAGGGGGGGGGGGTGTGATGGTAACTTGCCAGAATTTCAAAAACTTACTCCATTCATTTATCTGGCCTTTGCAAAAAGGGACCCATTCATATATTTGATTGTTCAAAATGTTGACCTATTTAAATACTGCCCTTTTTTATAGCCATTTATTGCTGGTATTTAGATGAATTTTGCAGTCAATTCATTGAATACCAAGAGAATGAGCAGCCTCCAAAAATCTCATTAAAAAATATACCCATATACTGGGATGTCAGAAAAGTGGGGCCTTTCACATACAAATCAAGAAAAATCAGGTCAGTCATATACTTTTTGTTGAAAAAAAGGAGGCTAATCATATACTTGGCAGAGCTGAAAAAGGGGTGGGCATTCGGCATGCACATCCGTACTATGCCATATATAGGAAGTTACCCATCTGAGGGGTACACACAGCATATGCCATTATAAACACAGTGTATAACCGTACAGTCACTAAATAGGAAGGGACAATGGACTGTACACCCTAAAATCATTAGTTCGAAGTAAACAAGTTGATAGGCAACACGGTCAAAAGCACGTAAGTCTATAATGAAATTTTTCTTTTAGATGCGGTTTTCGACACCGGGGAGAGAATCGGATGTACGTTACCTGTAGCATTGTCAATTTGACATATTTCGACCCAATCTGTGTGTAAAAACCGACTCATCCTGCTCAATCACCAGTTTTGCTTTATTTTCTACTGACTGACACGGACAATCAGGGCTAAAATAACCAGAATTGTGGCATCATTTCTGTTAAAACCAACATAAAATCATTGCTACATCTTTATCCTGTGATGTCTAATAGCTGAATCCATCGAGATATTACTTTAAACAAAGATATTGCCTCCTGAATCGCACACGTTCATCTCATTTGACTGTCCGACTAGTGACAACTGTACCTAATCATTAGCGACATATCAAGAAATGAAAACTGTCCGACTAGTTGTGATTGTATTTGCACATTCATGACGATCATTTGCAACAAAAGTTAGTAAAAGGTTATAAAAATATCGTTTTGGATGCTTTCATTGGAATCATCATTTGCTGAGATGGATATCAGTCATTTCTTGAAAAAAATGGTGATCAGATGGCTAATTTTTCTCTGTCAACATTTCCATCAAAATTGTGACATAGCCTCGTACCGCTTTCGTGGAGTGCTATGTATGGATTTTCAGAAATTCACATTTTTCCGTCTTCCGGTACCGTTCCAGCAATCATTAATGCAATAACAAGTAAAGAAAGCTAAACTCCCACCGCCCCTTACCTTCAAAACTGAATATAAGGGGCTGTTGACTCAACGAAGCCTCTGATGAGACACAATCCAGTTAAAAGTCCAGTTTTGTGCAATACTATGACGTGCTCTGATGTCACTTTCTAATAAATACCAGTTTTAGATATGATAGGAAAAGCAAGACACTCGTCCACTGCTTACCTTTTTACAGAGGTTCGGCATAGGGATATGATGTTTACCGGTGTGATACATGTTGGGTTCAGTTCCACTTTTAACCGAAAGCCATTGATGCAGATAGTTTACTGTATCAATTTATGGAAAAAATTTATACCGATTTGGTGGTTGGGCTGTAATATGGACCCTAACTCCATACGATCATGTACGCTGTATAAGCATTGTGTAAATTATTACGTCTGAGAACAATCTTTTTGGCATTAATAAAACTTTTTTGAAAGGTTAGGTATTTAATTTTCTGACAAGTTGTTGGTACTAAACTTGTTGTAACATGTGCTGCAAGAATTTTTGAAAGGGTTGTCGAATAAACTTTTTTCACAGAAAATATTTTTGAATAGGGATTTTGCAGTCACAGGGGAGATAATCGAATAATAGAAGTTTGAAGTTACGCTATTTTTTTTTTTTTTTTTTTTTTTTCATTTTCAACGCCTGATAGAAGGAACACATTTTACGATATTTGCTGTTGGTTTTTGGCATTTGGGAGAAAATATTTTGATTTTATAAGGTGTACACCAGGGCTCTGTCCTCGGATCTATACCTTTCCTCGTATTTGTAAAGATTTCCTCGTATTTGTAAAGAAACTCAGGTCGTTTCGGTCCTGGGTAGTTTCGGTCTGGTTGAGTGTGTTAGTGTAAAGTAAAATGATAGGCTTAGGATAGTGCAGGGAGAGGAATGTGGGTAGGGGAGAGTTTGTTTCTTTGTTTGTCTGGATTAGCGGCCCGGTACACAGTTAAGGCCATGACGAGCCGGTCGACAGTTAGCTCTAAGCAGTGAAACTGACACTAATGTGTAAAATTTGATGTCTGATAATCATTTTTCCGAGAGATTTTTTTTCTCTTGAACAGGGGGGTGGGGGGGGGGGGGGGGGGAGGGGGAGAATATTTTCTTGTCAGCATCTTGAGCTAAATTTGTCCTAATAGGACCTGCAAAAATTTTGAAAATCGGTCAACAGATAAAGTTTTAATGGCAAAAATGAATTTTGAATAGGATGCATTAGCAAGGGAGATAATCCATGATCATAAATTTTCAATTAATGCAATACAGTTTACTTGAATATGCTGACTTGATCTCAAACAAGTTTTTTGCATCATTTGATGATAATTTCGAGTGATCCTGATAAAAAAATAAGTATTTAAAATTTTTGCGGGAAAATAATTAATTCCCTTCCATGAATTTTTACTACAGGAAATCCCTATTCAAAATTATTTTTGGGCAGAACTTTTTTAATTGTCGACCGATTTTCAATTTTTTACAGCACATTTTACGACAAACTAAGTGCTAAATTTTGCAAAGAAAATATTTTGTAAACATTTAAAAAATTAGAAAATATCTGCAAAAAATCGTTATCAGACACTAGAAATCACACATTAGGTAAGTTCTCCCCCGACAGTAACTGACAACTACCGTTAGTTAAAACCGCACATGTCCACATATATTTCAGTGGGCATGTTAAGCTGTTTCCCCCGGAGATAGGGCATTAGAAAGGTAAGATAGGGTAGACGTGAAATAAAAAACAAAAAAAAAACACACACACTAAAAACAACCGCCACATTCCGCACCTGATGCAAGCACACGTCCTCACCTTACAGGGTAGTTTAAGATAGGGTGAGTAAAGGGGGTACAGTATGTTAGTTTAGGGTATCAATACCTGACTTTTAAAGTGAAAAAACACATTATATACAGACGGTGGGGTAAGAACACATATTGGCGCATTTGTAGTTTTGTTGTATCAGATAATCTTACATGTAGGTGCCAATATTCTGCCATTTGTAAAAAATTGTTTTCATGTCTTATTTAAGCTGCTAGTCTGACTATTGTATTTAGTTTCGTCTGTTGGAAAACACATTCAAAGTACATTTTCTTTACATAGAAAAACTCAGAAACACTGCCAGTATTTTCAATTTATTCTGAATCTTACGAATAAATCCTTGAACCTGTCTTGCTAATCTGTGCAAATTTATAGTAGGTATAAACAGCATACTGGACCTCTAAAAACAAACTCAACCCAGTAGAATTTCTTACCCTGCTCTGTCGTTTCATTTCGATAAGGAATATCCCAGAAATTAACGTTTATTAACAACTTTCCTGCTCAATAACAGATACAAGAAAATCGTCGCTACTCGTTCAACAACAAATTTTGTTTTTGTCACTAGTCGGACAGTCAAATGAGACGAACGTGTGCGATTCAGGAGGCAATATCTTTGTTTAAAGAAATATATCGATGGATTCAGTTATTAGACATCACAGGATAAAGATGTAGCGATGATTTTATGTTGGTTTTAACAGAAATGATGCCATAATTCTGGTTATTTTAGCCCTGATTGTACGTGTCGATTGGCAGAAAATAAAGCAAAACAGGTGATTGAGCAGAATGAGTCGGCTTTTATACGCAGATTGGGTCGAAATATGTCAAATTCACAATGCTACAGGTAACGTACATCCGATTCTCTCCCCGATGTCGAAAACCGCATCTGAAAGAAAAATTTTGTTATGGACTTACGTGCTTTTGACCGTGTTGCCTATCAACTTGTTTACTTCGAACTAATGATTTTAGGGTGTACAGTCCATTGTCGCTTCCGATTTAGTGACTGTACGGTTATACACTGTGATAAAGTAGACAAAAAGTACACTGGCTGTAATCTGAAGACTATGCAATTACTTGACTGTGCGCTGATAGGGTTATGTGCAGTAATTAGGTCAAATACAGCCGTTCGAGGTATTATTATGAAATGTGAAGTACCATGAGACAATTTGCAGAACACAAAAAAAGTAACTCTGGTTATCTACTTTTGGAGTTGCAGCCCTTTGAACATAGTAAATATTAAAAATAGCCATTTCTACTATGTATTCGTGTCGGTTCTATATTTTCACAAAACTTCACACAAATGTACAGCACTTTGAGACTACAGAACACATGAATGGTAACTCTAGTTTGCCTACTTTTGGAGTTCTTGCCCTTTGAACATAGAACATTGCCATTTCTACCATGTACTCGTGTCTGCTCTGTAAGTTGTAAACCATTTGAGATATTATGAAATTTCTCACAAATGTAAAGCACCATGAGACAATGTGCAAAATTCAATAACCGTAACCCTGTTAACCTACATTTGGAGTTATAGCCCTTTGAACATAGTAGATATTGAAAATATCCATTTCTACTATGTATGAAAAAAAAGGGAACAATCATGTTGACATTTTAATCTAAATTAACACATGTACGTGCATCAATGCTGATAATATTAAGGGAAAGACTTGTGCATCTTCCCTTTGATTATATTTTTGACAGAGTTATGGCACTTGCTTGATGTAAGTGCAGTGGCGGGACATGGTGCAGTGCTTGCAGCGCTTTTATTAACCATAAAATGTTCATATTTTATTTTATTCCATGAAGATATATTCTGAGAGTGTTCCAAAGTTTTGTTTAATGCTTGGCCCCATCCACAGGATATTTGAGGACAAGATCACAGTTCCAGTTTTCTCATTTTAAAGTTTTATGTTAAAGTTTTTTAAAGATGTATGTCTCAAGAGTGCCTGGATGGATGTCGTTGATATAGACTTTGTCTTTAGCAACTGTATGTAATCAAAGCACTGGCATCACTAATGGGTCGATTGTCTCTGAATGTAGGCTGGGAAAGTGGTCCTGACAGTTTCATTTAACCCTTAACCTGGTAATTTAAGTAAATCGTGCAGACCCTGATCAGATGCATGTTCTGAGGCATCTGATCAGGTTCTGCTCAGATTGCCAATGTCCCAGCACAATGCCCAGTCCAGGTTTTAGAATAGAGTTTGGTTTGGAGAAAGCAGCTTGTGGGTTCATATCATGAACATGTGGTTAGTCCGTCTAATGTGTGGTTTGATTTCATTGGTCAATGATATAGTCACATGGACAACAACCTAAAGTAAATTTTGGTGTATGTATACTCTAACAATCAATCCAATAATAACTGGAGTACCACAATTTCCATAAGTATGTTGACAGACGGGCTTGATGAGTGTAGACCCAGATCACAGACAGCAGAATGTGGTGTCTGACCAGGCTCTTCACTGTTTGTCACCCGTCCAGCAATTTTTAGATACAAGAAGAGGTAGTGAAATAGATTTCTTCAAATATTAGGAGAAATATGGTAAGGATTTAAGATGTCCATATACTGTACTTATGGTAAATATGGGTTTTCAACCATAGGTCTAGATAAGAGTGGGTATCAGGTAAATATTTTTCTTATTTCTCCACAAAAACATACGTTGTTGGTACTCATTAAAAGTGCCTTACCGAGGCACTTCTAATGAGTACCCACAACATATGTTTTCGTGGAGAAATAAAAAAATATCAATACTTTTGCATGGAAAAAAAATCTTACCAATGGCTATGTTCAGCTGTCATAATAACCTATGTATTGGGAAATATAAGTCTGTGCAAACAGTGAAGACCCTGATCAGATGCCACATTCTGTATCAGATGCTACATTCTGTGTCTGATCAGGGTCTGCACTGTTTGCCATTCATCCAACAATATTCAAGACACATTGATATTATGTAGTAGAATGGACTCTTTCAAATTTTGTGACAATTATGGTAAGTAGTTATGGTTTCCCAATAAGGCAAATACGGTAATATATGTTTCTTGTACTTTTGGGTACTCATTTGAATTGCTGCTCTGATATTTAATAATTTATTTCTCTTTTCAGATCATCAAAAACTAGAAAGAGAAGCACGAATATGTAGATTGTTAAAACATCCAAATATAGGTAAGTCCTGTTTTTCTTCATTTTAAAGTCCAAGAGTGTGGCAGCAAGGACACAAAATGACCCACAAGGGTTGAAGTGTCATGAAATAAGAACTCATGCAAACATACTGGCACTTTTTGATGAATCATCCCTTTCATAAATTGCACCCACTTCACTAGAACCACTATTACCAATGGGTGGTTTAAAGGTGGTAGTAAAGGCCTGGGCCCAGTTGTTCAAAACTAACGATGTCATTATTTAACATATCTTTAAAACTTTGATCATTAAATATGGCTTATAAGCTAATATTTTTGCTGAAAAAATGTGAGTAGATTTTGCATTTGCAAAAGCTACTCACATTTTTTCAGCAAAAATACCTGTGAATTAGATTTTGTACTTACTAGAACAGTTAACATTTTGACCACTAATGAGCTTATTAAGCTAACGATGCTTTGAACAACTGGGCCCTGCTGCATTTGTAGCAGATAGGGGGAAGAGGACATGTTAGTGTTTCTTCTGATCCTACACTGAGTGTTTGCATTTTTCATCACCCTCTACTATTTGTCTCTGTCCTCCCTTCTGCTAGCTCTCCCATCCTTTTTCTCCCATTCTCTAGGAGACTTAACAAAATGACCCTCTTAGGTTTGCATGAAATATCAAATCCTATTTTCAGGGAGAAAAAATAAGACAAATATCAATGAATCTGCTGATAGAGTGGAAAAAGTTAAGGCGAAATGTGAATACCTGAGTATGGGACAAACTTGCCACTCATTGAGTTTAGTGTATGATTATGAGATCATGACTCATAAATCTTAACTTAATTTTCATATTTTATGTGGTTTTGATGAGCTGTTTTATGAATAAACAAAATGATTACCATATTTTTGTCCTAAGTACTTGGACAGACAGGCCTGAGTATACAGCCTGTATCACTTCAGATACACAGAATGCAGCTTTGGTTTGTGGTGTACTGTAAATGTTGTAAAATTTCATACACCAAAGTTGTTGACAAAATGGCATACCGGGTATGCAAACAGCATGGCCCCAGATCAGACTGCTCCTAAAGGAGCAGTCTGATCAGGGTCTACACTGTTTGCCATTCCGCTAAGAAAATAAAGAAATGAATGCATAAAAAAGCATAATTTAGGCCAGAAAAGTATGGAATAAAGTGTTCGAAATTTTATGACATCTACCGTCCACTGTTTGCCACTAATTCAGCAGTTTTTAGATACATTAACAGGTACTTTTATGGACTTGTTCAAATTGTAAGGGAAATATGGTTGGGCTTTTAAGTTCCTTATTAGGAGACCTTAACTCTTCCTTACCATACTTGTCCTTAAATTTCAATGAGTCTGTTTTACTACCTGTTGATGTGTCTAAAAACTGCTGGACAGTGGCAGGCAGTGTAGACCCTGTTCAGACAGCATATTCTACGACAGTGTGTCATCTGATATGGGTCTGCACTGTTTGCTATGGCCTGTCTTTTCCATTACTTAAGGTTATTACACTACCTACTATTTTTTGGATGAGTTTTTCAAAAATCCTCCTTTAAAATAGAGATGTCTGGGCGGGCAGGCGGATGGGTGTTGGGCATTAGACGTTTTCCGAGATTTACCTTTTGGTTAACCCTTTTGAAAACATCCGTCCATTAGGCATTTTTTTTTTTTATATATTTATAATCTCTGTACTTTTTAGGTCTCTTTTCTACTATTTTCCCACTTTTTCTTGGAAAAGTCTGTAGGTGACATTTTGCTTTCTGTGGAGGTATCCTTGCTTATTTGATATGTTAGTCACTACATATTTGTTTCAGAGCTTATGAACATGTCATCCTAAAATTTCAGTAGGTCCAGTTTACTACCTTTTGATGAGTCAAAAATTGAATGGCAAACAGTGCAGACTTTGATCAGATTCTATATGCTTACCAAAGATCAGGATCACAGTCTTAGAAATTTGACATTGGTTTTGTCACTGGCTTGACCCTCAATTAATCCTTCTCTTGCTGAGCATGACATGCCTTGTTTTAGCAAACAGTGTAGATCCAGATCAGTTGGCTTCTGAAGAAGCCAACTGATCTGGATCTGCACTGTTTGTTATTAAATATGTGAATTTCTATCAAAAACCCGGATCAAGTAATAGGATTGGCTGGAAATTAGAAGTGGGCGTGGCATCTTAATTTATTCAGCAGGACAAGGGTTAATCTAATCCAACCAAAATTTTTATAGGGTCTTTGGGAGAAAGAAGCTAAAAAGAATGACTGGGTTTAAATGGCCTAAATGACATCCTTTTTCAGAGTCTTGAAGACTGAAGATAGCTGGTCTACAGATGTTTTGCAACTTGGCAGGGACTGTTCAGTAGAATTCTTTTCCTTTGAATACAAATACAGAATTGCAGTATTCTAAAAAAATAAATAAATGAAAAACAAAACAAAACTCCCCCAAAAAACACTTTTATTGGACTCAGCTGAAACAAAATTTCAGAATCTTGGTGATATAGAAATGTTCTGATCTGGTTTGCAGGGAGTTTAACCTTTAAAGCACCAAGCAAGATTGCAGCAGGACATTCTGTTTTTTGATTATCTTTCAGAGAAAATAAGCCTTGACATTTCATGTGAATTAGTAGACTATTCACATAAAGCCTCAAGCCGCACTTTCTTTGAAAAATAGAAATAAAAAAAAAAACAATTTGTCGTCTGCGTCAGTTATGATTGGCACTTAAAGGGCTAAGCTTTCAGATAGATTGTTATTTCTTTGTCCTTTTACATAAGCATTACTCCCAAGGCAGTTCGAAGCATTGTCTAGCTAAATAAATCAATTATCTCTGAATAATGCGGCAGAAGGACAGAATCTTCTGCAAAATTAGATACAGAAGCCTTGCACTGCTTTGGTCTT
Organism: Anodontia alba; assembly: GCA_964016985.1. Classification (NCBI taxonomy): domain Eukaryota; kingdom Metazoa; phylum Mollusca; class Bivalvia; order Lucinida; family Lucinidae; genus Anodontia; species Anodontia alba. Next base: position 126,894,935 of record OZ024822.1, read on the forward strand.
GGTGACATCAGATTTTTTATGTTGAGAACATATAGGCCGTGCCAAGCGAAAACATGTCTTCGGGCATATGCAAACTGCAGAGATTCAGATCTGTGCAGCAAAATAAGATATAGAAGCCTATTTTCTGGAAAAAAAAAAATTAGAAAAAACATCATCAGAGCCCAGAGAGTGGTAAATCAGGTAAATGCTAAAGCTATATGCCTCCAGAATGCTTGAATGAATTTAACACTTTGCATGCTGGATTAAAAATTCAGCAAACGACATTCTGAATTTTTATGCCCCCGCTTCGGATGATGCCGGGGGCATATATTGGATGATGCGGGGACATATATTGGATGATGCCAGGGACATATATTGGATGATGCCGGGGGCATATAGTTTTTTGCTTTTCCGTATGTGGGTACATGGGTACATGCTTACGAATGTACATCCTTCTGTACAAATGTGTGTATGTAAGTTGCACATACGTACATGATCCTGTTAGACTCCCTCTCTTTCATCTCTTCTGCTATCTCTTCTGTCTCTTTTCTCCCTTTCTCTGGGAGACGACACAAAATGACCCATAAGGGTTGACGTGTCGTTAAACCCCAACACAATCAAAATCCGGTTAAGGCATTTGTACCAGGTAGAATTTTGCAGTTTGATAGTCAGGTACCCAACAGCGGGGGCATCCCTGTACTCTGGACACATTTCTAGTTTTTTCTTACTTTTCTTAGAAAATACGATTTGACACTTCATGCAAATTGCAAGAAGTGTCAGGTCCTATTTTCTAAGAAAAATTAGAAAAATATCATCAAATTGTCATCTGCTGAACTTGGTGACATCAGAATGTTTGTGTTGAGAACATATGGGCCACACAGTGTCCCTTTTATTGGACGCTAGGCATAAATGATTTAACCCTTAAAGCGCCAAGAAAAACTGCACCTGAAAAAATGTCGTCTGTTTATATCGTCTGCTGAATATTCTTGCAAACTTTTCAAACCTATTTTTGCATACAGGCAAACAGTGTGGACCCAGATCAGACTGCTCCTAAAGGAGCAGTCTGATCTGGGTCCACACTGTTTGCAAAAATGACTTTTAAAATCACAAGCAGATGAGAAAGCAGACGACAATAGTTGTGACTGGCGCTTTAAGGGTTAACAGAGTTGAATTGGCTCTAAAACTTCATATGACTGGACTGAAATGAGTAACGAACTGGCACAGAAATAAGAGTGTAATGCAGACATGTATTTCTTTGTTTAGCTCACCTTATGGAGTCCAGGAAGAGCTGCATGTATCAGATTGGCATCGGCGTTGGCATCCACACAAATGTTGTGGCTTTTACGCTAAAGTTTTTCAGATATTGCATAGCTCTTATTAACCCTTGTCCTGCTGAACCCGGATATGCCCTGCCTTTGCAAACAGTGTTGATCCAGAGATCAGTTGGCTTCTGAAGCCAACCGATCTATGGATCTACACTGTTTGCAATTCAGTATTTGAATTTGTATCAACAACCTGGATCAAGTAATCTGCAGTGCTCCAGCTAGCCCTATATGGAGGGGCGGGCTGCCCCTCTTGCCCTTCCCTGCAGCCCCTCTGCCCTTCTTAAGCTGTCTTCTGTCTTATTTCAATTCCAGACAAAAAAACCCTACATTTTGGTGACGATTTCATGAAAATCAGACCAAAATTAAAAATGTTATCAATGTTTAAAGGTCAGTGTTAGTGTACTCTATTTTTGAGGTACATTGTATTTATTGTGGAAGTAGATTATATTTTGTAACATGTCTTGATACTAAGCACATCACATGACACATGGTGCTCTCATTCTTGTATGACCGCGCAAAAAGTGCCCTACCTGGCGCCCCACTGCCCTCAAGTCCTAGCAGGAGCACTGAAACTGATTGGCTGAAAATTAGAAGTGGGCATGGTGTCTTAATTTATTCAGCATGAATCTGATTGGCTGAAAATTAGAAATGGGTGTGGTGTCTTAATTTATTCAGCATGACAAGGATTAATGCACCCTTCTGAACCAAAAAGTATTGATATTTTTCTTATTTCTCCATGAAAACATATGTTGTGGGTATGCATTAGAAGTGCCTCACTGAGGCCCTTCTATTGGGTACTCATAACATATGTTTTTGTGGAGAAATAATGTAAATCTTTACCTGATACTCCCTCTTATCTAGAGCTTTGAGTCATATTATCCAAAGCTTTGGTGAGATTTAGTTCATATTTGGTCAGTTCATAGTTTTGTACTCTACCACTAGAGTTTTCCCACAGAAATTTATTTAAGGGGACGTTCGAGCCTGGCTCGGGTCATATGTGGGAAAGCCAAGTTCTGCTTACGGATGGTCAGGTGGTTTTTCTCCGGGTTCTCCGGTTTTCGCCCACCTTCGATGAACGATCGGCTCGATATAAGTGAAATATTCTTGAAAGGGCCGTAAAACCCAAATCAAAAAAAAAAAAAAAAAAAAAAAATTTAAGGGGACGTGTCTCTATCGACCCACATTTTAGGGGACGTATGGGATAATTTCCGGGGTAAATTGTTTGAATTTTACAGAAAATATTGCAAATTAAGGGACTTCAATGTCTCTCTTAGATGAAGGTTAGGGGACATCAGTCAAAAAGGGGCCAAGTCTCGTGGTTTTGAGGGACAAGGAAAACCCTGTACCACCCCAACCCCCGCCCAAACCCTGAGGTCAAGTTCATAAACTAAAAATTTTCATATTAAACTTTTCCATTCAAGTTTTTCTCCTGAATGCTGCTTACACTGATTGAAGTTGATGATTCTCGCTGAATGTTTTTAAATCTATTAAAATGTTAAAGTTTCACTTTCTAAATGTTAAAGTTCTCCATTAAAGTTTCTAACGCTTAGCATGCTGGGTAAAATTTGCAGCATATGATATTTTGAAATAGTTTTTTTCTTATTTTGTCTCAGAAAATAAGGCTTTGACATTTCATGCAAATTGTCTCCTTAGGAGACGATTTGCATGAAATGACAAAGCCTATTTTCTAAAAAAAAAAAAAAAAAAATAAGAAAAACAACATCAGATTGTTGTCTGCTAAATTTGCCCAGAGAGTGGTAAATCAGGTAAAGGCTAAAGATATATACCTCCTTGAAGAATTTAACACTGCATGCTGGGTAAACAATTCAGCAGGTGATATTTTGAAATATTCTTCTTATTTTTCCTAGAAATTATCATTTGACACTTTACACAAATTGCCTCCTTAGGAAACAATTTGCATGAAGTGTCAGATTCTTTTTTCTGTGAAAAATAAGAAAAAATATCATCAAATTGTTGTCTGCTGAATTTGCCCATAGCCTGGAAAGAGTTAACTGATTAACTGATTCTCAGATGGTCTAAAGTTTAATTTGAAGCTTTTGTCTTCCTTTTGTGCAAAAATTAAAAAAAATAAATAGCAAAAAAAAAAAAAAATGTATTGTAGATTAACATGGAATCCTTGTATTCTGAATGGGTTTTGCACCTGCATATAATGTTACCATTAACACAGGCAGCCAAGAATGTTATTTGTTTATAATTCTTCATCTATGATGTTGATCAACAGAAAAAAATGGATGTTGCATCATCATACTGATTGATGTATCTGTATTAACCTTAAATATCAGGACAGATAGGACTGAGCAAACAGTCTAGATCCAGATCAGAATCCACAGAGTGTGGCAACTCATCTGGGTCTATAATGTTTGCTACTTATCAAAGAGTTTTTAGACAAATTAACAAAATGATAGTAAAATTGAGTTGTTCAAATGTGAACCCTTTTAAAGTGCTAAGAAATTTGTAGCAGAAGACAGTCTTTTTTTTTTTTTTCAATCATTTTTCAGAGAAAATACGACTTGGCATTTCATGTGAATCATCTGCTGGGCAGACGATTCACATGAAATGCCAAGTCTTATTTTCTCTGAAAAATTAAAAAAAAAAGAAGAAAATTGTGTCTGCCGCAGTTATGATTAGCACTAAGGGTTAAGTATGTTATAATTAGGGTAAATACTGTAATGTTGAACCTGAATGAGTAACCCTTAGAGGGGTTAACATACCAGCTGCCAGTTATGAGAAGTGTATGACTGAGTAAGAGAGGGGGAGGGGGTAGCCATACAAATGTTTTATATCTTATTCTCCAAGAAGTTCTTATTGAAATAACCTAGCTGGGATAAGTACAATGAAAATGTTGTTTTTGTTTTGTTGTTGTTGTTGTTTTTTGTATCAAGAAATAAGAAAATATCAGTACTTTTTGAGAAACAAACAAATAACATACATGTATCTAATGGGATGTCTAAGAATTTAGTAATTATACCCCTGGCATACGAAGTATGCCGAAGGGGTATATAGTTTTCGTCTGTTCCGTTAATCTGTTCGTCCGTCCGTCCTTCCGTATGACCAAGTTTTACTTCGAAGATATTTGATTACTTATAACTCTGCAGCCACTGATCAAAAACATTTCATATTTGGTATGGGGGTACCTGGGAGGGTTTTCTACATCTTCTATATCTATGGACCCTTGGATCATGCCCCAGGGTGGGGCTAGAGGTCAAAATCTAGGACACCTCCAATAAAGTAGTATATTGCAGTTTGTTCATACAAACAACCTCTTATTAAGGGCATCATCAGGCATTTCTAATTTTCAGCCAATCAGATTACTTATTCAGATTGTTGATATATATTCACAACTGATCTGGATCTACACTGTTTGCAAAGGCAGGACATATCCAGGTTTAGCAGGACAAAGGTTAAAAATAGCTCCGTATAAGAGGTCACACAGGTGATATGCACATAATATTTTCTTATTTCTCCACATAAACATATGTTGTGGATACTCAATAGCAGTGCCTGCATGAGGCACTGCTCATATGTACCCACAATGTTTGTTTTTGTGAAAAAAATGAAAAAAAAATATCAGTACATTTCAGCTGTGAAAAAATGTGTCTTATCAGAAGCTGTGTAATACATTTGACGTGAAGTGGGAATGTGCTGGCTAGTCTGTACTTTTGCTCTTGGTATATGCAGCAACATAGCAGAAAAGATGTTTATTTTTTATCCACACACATAAGGTATTTATATCCATGAAGACAGATGATGAAATGCACAACATATGTTTTCCACTGAAATGCCATAACATGTGTCCATAGAGAAATAAGCGAAAACAAAAAACAACAACAGAGCAACATCAGAATATTCAGCTTAAGGTGACTGGATACACTGAAAGGGAGATCACTCATATCAGAAAGTATTTGCCTCCTTTCTAAAAAGGGGCTTAATTTTAAAGAAAAGAATTTGCTCCCTCTCTTTCCTTTAAGATTAAGCCCCTTTGAAAAGGTATTCATCTTACCAGTGAAACACTCCTTTCTGGTAGAGTGGTCTTCCTTTGAAAAAGGAGTCAAAAACTTCCATTGTGGAGAGCTCTCTCTTAGAAGTGTATCCTTCACATCAAGATACACTGTATCTTGGGCAACCAGTTCTTCTCATTCAAAAGTGATAAGCCCTTTTTACCTTTTTGTATTTGAAGTAATATCATGTAAGTTTACAGAAATGTTCACAGCAGCAAGGCAATTAAAATACCCAGACAAGATTGACAATTCTAGGCTTTGTACTTTTAGAGTCATTTATCTTTTTTATACCCCACCATATTATAATTATGGGGGGTGGGGGGGTGGGGAGGGGGGGGGGGGGGTGGAGAGCGTGTGGGTTGGGATTGTCAAGAGCAAAATCTGTTAATTTTTAATACAATTCAAGCCATTTCAATATTTTTGTGAGAAAATGGTTTTCGGCTTATTTTCTTTACACTATGGAATATTTGGATGAAACTTCACAGATATGTAGAGGACAAAAAGCTACAAATTATTGCTGGGAACAGTTATTCTGGCTTTTCTAGTTCTTGAGTTATCTGCCTTTGATGTACCATTTGGAACCTCCACAAATGGTTATCTCTGAACAACAGCTGTCAACCTTTATGGCCAGTTTCTGATTCCCTAAAGTGTCTTTTTACTACAGTCAAACCTTGTGTTAAAGGTCACCTATATTAATCAATAACAATCACATTTTAGCTTTTCAGTAGGTGGTTGCATAGCACAGGTTTCACTGTATCCTATCTACAACAGCCAGGTCCCAGTTGTTCAAAACTAACGATGTCATTAGTTAACATATTGTTAAAACTTTGATCATTAAATATGACATATATGCTAATATTTTTGCTGAAAAAATATGAGTAGCTTATGCATTTGCAAAAGCTATTCACATTTTTTCAGCAAAAATAACTGTGATTTAGATATTGTGCTTACTAGAGCAGTTAAAATTTTGACCACTAACAAGCTTGTTAAGCTAATGATGCTTTGAACAACTGGGCCAAGTGTTTTATCTTCCCAAGATTAGCTGTTGTAGAGAGAGTGCATTGTAATTGAAAAGTGAACTTTGGCTGTACAGTGGAGTTCCTTTCCTTTTAAACTTCATAGCCATATATAGGACTTAACCCATTTTCGACTGAATAAACTCTCCCACACTATGTATTGGAAGAATCCAATTTCAATTTTACATATGCCAGGCTATGTGATTTAAACATTCCTAGAGAAAAATAGCTAAATTATTTGCTAACAGTGAAGTTGCCGCATTATGTGGCATCAGATCTGGGCCTCCACTGTTTGCCATTTACCAGTTCGGGGGTCTTCAGATTAAAATAGGTTAGGGTTACATATTGTACTAAGGCCGGGCTTCTGCTCTTGCTATTAATTTGAGTTCTGAGTTATCTGCTCTTGATGTTTCTTGGTTAACTGAAATTTCTGTTTCAGACAGCTTTCTTGTGGCACAGTATGCTGAGTAATTCTTTTGGTCGGGCAACATTCTTTCATGCAGATTGATCATGAAATATTTTCTATCATCATTCTGTTCCTTCCACTGGTTCGAGAAGGGCAGTTGTCAGTTTCTTGCAAAAGAATGTGCAAAAGAACTTGTTAACTGCTTAGAGTACCGTATTTGATCTAATTACCGCACATACCCCTATAAGCGCACAGTCAAGAAATTCCGTAGTCTTCAGATTATAGCCAGTGTACTTTTTCTTTACTTCTTTATGAAGGCATATGTCGTGGGTACTCATTTGAATTGCATCGACTTGTTGATGCAATTCAAACGAGCACCCACAACATATGCCTTTATAAAGAAAGTCAGAAAAAATCGTATAATCATCATCAAATAAGTCCTTTTCTGATCTTTTTTATAGTGTATCCTGAGCAGGTAGATACATATTTTACAACCACTGAGTGTTCCCAGTAATTTTGAAAAAAACCTAAACGCACAGTGCGGTAATTAGGTCGAATACGGTACTAAGAGTACTAAGCCTGCACAGGAAAAGTATGATTAGGTAAACTGGCTGCCTTGACATAACCTTAATAGTGTTGGCTGAGCCATTAAATGCCGACACATCCAAAGATAGTCATGCCCAGGTTGTTGTTGATCATAGCTACAGATAAGAGGGGGTATCAATAAAATATTTTTCTTATTTCTCGATAAAAACATATGTTGTGGGTACTCATTAGAAGCGCCTCACTGAGGCGCTTCTAATGAGTACCCACAACATATGTTTTAGTCGAGAAATAAGAAAAATATCAGCATTTTTAGGATGAAAAAACGCTTTATCATTCCTACATTTTTGAGTAACAGATTACTGTTTTATTTGAATTTGCTTCTTAAGATCCCTGGCCAATTGGAGCTTTAATTCAAAAGTGCCTGCAGTTTAGAAAATGGCAGTATCTCATGCATTATGCATGGACCTGCTGACATGTGGTATGTTGGTTTTTCAACAAGAAAGCAGAGAAATGGGCTAGTTTGAAAAGAACATTGATGCATAGTTAGTACGTTATTGACTGTATATACCATATTCAACCTAATTACCACACTGTGCGCTTAGAGTTTTCAAAATTACTGAACAAACTTGTAGTAAAATAACAACCTGATAAGACGTTATTGACTGTATATATCATATTCGACCTAATTATCGCACTGTGCACTTAGATTTTTCAAAATTACTGAACAAACTTGTAGTAAAATAACAACCTAATAAGGGCACTCTTTAAAGAAAGATCAGCAGAGGACTTAATGAGTAGCATATTAAATGATGCTTTTGCAGTATTATTTTCTGATTTTCTTTATAAAAACATATGTTGTGGGTACTCGTTTGAATTGCCTCGACTTGTTGAGGCAGTTTAAATGAGTTCCCACAACAGGTGTTTTTATTATAAAGAAGTAGATAAAAGTACACTGACTGTAGTCTAAAGGCTACTTAATTTCTTTACTGTGCACTTATAGGAGCGTGTGCGGTAATTATATATTATATATTATATATATCATATCATCATATCATAATCGGATTTTTGATTAACGTGCAGGTACAGGGGCAACATCTACATCAGTGGGCCCCCTTCCAGATAGCCTGCTTGCTGCACGCATGGCAAATCTCACACCAGATCTCCACATATTTCTATAATGAGGGTTGATAGCCGAGAGCTTCCACACTCTGCAATTTCTCTCTGTCAGCTGCTTCCATGTCATCTTGGGCCTCCCAGGCCCACGCTTTCCCTCAACCTGTATGTGAAAGGCTGTCTTGACTGCACCATTGGAGCGTTCCACATGTCCATATCAGCGGAGCCTTCTCCTTCAGAATGAGGTCCAGATCGTCAATGCCAAGCCATGCAAGTAGCTCATTGGACCTGGTTTTGATGTCTTCCGGCCTGACATTGCAGATCTGTCTAATCATTGTCCTGTCATTCCACTGCAGGCATTGGAGGTTTGGTTTTCTCAATGGCCAAGTCTCACTGCCATGGAGCATTGCGCTCCGCACACAAGAGCTGTACACATGGCCATGTGTTTTGAAAGAGAGATGGGGTGAAGAGAGAACTGGTAGCAGCTCCTTGAACTTCTTCCAGGCACTTTTCACACATGTTGTGGTTTAAGTTCACAGCCTCCTGCTGCTGAGAGCATGTCTCCTAGGTAGCAAAAGGAAGCTACCACCTCCAGCTTGTCAGGTCCGACTTGGACTTCCCTCTGTGGTCTGCCATCCAAGGGGCTTGCAGTTCCCTGGCACCTCTATCTATCTATATATATATAATGAAAGTCATTTTGCATGTGGGTCTCCATTTAATAGAGAAATTATACTTTGTTATACCCCAGGCAAACTGTTTTTATGGGGGTGGGGGGCAGGGGGGATGGGGGTATACTTTTTTCACGTTGTCTGTCTAGCCATCTGTCCGTCCGTCATGTTTTGGTTTCTGCTTCTTATCTTGCTAAATCATTAAAGGAATCTTTTTTATATTTTGCATAAAAGTTGATGTTGATAAGATGTTGCTGTTACACAAAAATAAGGGCCTAGGGGTTAATTCCTTTATTTCCCTTTGTAATTCTTGAAAAGGCATTTTGGTTTCTGCTTCTTATTTTGTGAAATAATTTCTGGAATCTTTTCATAATTTGCATAAGCGTTGATATTGATAAGTTGTTGCTGTTAGACAAAAATAAGAACCTAGGGGTTAATTTCTTTAGATTTATTTCCCTTTGTAATCCTTGAAAAGCTGTTTTGGTTTATTATTCTATTCTTTTCTATTCTATTCAACTGGTTTCTTTTTTTATCTTGCTAAATAATTTCAGGAATCTTTTCATATTTTGCATAAACTTTGATATTGATAAAGCGTTGCTGACAGACAAAAATAAGGGCCTAGGTTTTATTGCTTTAGAGTTATTTCCCTTTGTAATTCTTAAAAAGGCGTTTTGGTTTCTGCTTCTTATCTTGCTAGATAATTTCAGGATTCTTTTCATATTTTGCATAAATGTTGATAGTGATGAGGTGTTGCTGTTCGACAAAAAGAAGGGCCTAGGGTTTAATTCCTTTGGAGTTATTTCTCTTTGTAATTCTTGAAAATGCGTTTTGGTTTCTGCTTCTTATCTTGCTAAATAATTTTAGGAAACTTTTCACATTTTGCATAATCCTTGATATTGATGAGGTGTTGCTTTTAGACAAAAATAAGGGCCTAATCCTCTTTGTTCTTCTTTAACAGTTGCTTTGGCATGACAGTAGTGCATGCACAGTGAAATCTCAAAGTATTTGTTGAAGCAATCTGATACTTTGCAGATTCATTACAGACATACTGAACATGTGCAGGAAGACGTATGATGCTGAAAAAAATTATTTTCGTCAAAACAACAGCTATTTTCACATAGCCATTTTTTGGTAATTCTTGATTCCTGGGTTTTGTATGCTCTGAGATGGTGCTGTTGGGATAGTGCATGCATGGTGAAATCAGCTTGGCATGAAGAATTTGTTGACAAATTCTAATACTTTGAAGAATCATTAAAGACATATTGAACATGTATACATGAAGAAGATTGCTACTGAAAAAAAAAACATTTTTGACAAAATGACTGCCACTTTAACTTCACCATTTATGTCTATCCATATGTCTGTCTGTATTGGTTTTCTCAATCACATACAGCCTAAAAGAAGATATGCAAGGGGAGCGGGGTTGGGGTTGGATCTAATAAGCACTGCTTATTGACACTTCTTGTTTGAAATAACATAACATTGCAAAAATTCTTGCTAACATATGTTGTGGATACTCATTAGAAGCGCCTCAGCGAGGCACTTCTAATGAGTACCCATAACATGTTTTCCTGGAGAAATAAGAAAGATATCAGCATTTTTCGGATGAAAAAAGCACCCCATCTGTTGCTATAATTATTCTGGAATAATTTCCAACAATTCTCAATAATAACAGATGCATCATATACAGTCACCTCATTATAACAACATTCCATACAACAAGATGGCATAGTAGTTAGTGGGTGCTATTGATTTGCATGCTGGGTATTATAGGTTCGAACCCTGCATGGGTTGTGAAAATTATTTTGATTATTAGTAGAACTAGTTCACTCTTGAAGTGCCCCAGGCTGATTATTAGGGAGGTGCTTGGTGATCGACAGTGGCACTAAGTGTGTATAGGTGTTCCAAGAAAGCATAGATGTGTAAAAGCCTGGCTATAGGGATGGACAGTGGCACGGAGTGTGTGGGTGATCCAAGAAAGCATGTTTGTGTAGAAGCAACCATCACAAGCCCAATATGATTGAAATACTGTTGAAAGGATAATAAACTCCAGAACATCACTGCCCTAACATCCATTTATGTAAATTTTCTCTGAGCCATACTGTTGGAAGATTAGCGGGGTGTGTATGCCCAATGAATTGAAGCATATAGCCACCACATACTTTCAGTGGTCTAAGACATAATTGCTATCTTCACTGACTCATTGACATTTGGGAACATTCACAATTTCACATATGAAAGCACTGTCCATTGTGTATTTTTCTGCAACTTACATTTCTGTTCATAGGTCCAGAGAAGGCACTTTTTTTTCAATCAGAAATATTGACATGTTTCTTACTTCTCCATGAAAACATATGTTGTGAGTACTCATTTGAAGTGCCGTGGTGAGGTGCCTCTAATGAGAACCCACAACATGTTTTCATGGAGAAATAAGAAAAATATTCACCTGATATCCCTAGGTACCTGATATCTAGAGCCATGCCAGTTAACCCAGTCAGCATTCTATGTAAATCTGTATCGGGCCATCATCGGCCCTTCAGGGTAGCTGATGGGCTGATGATGGCCCGATGTAGATTTACCTAGAATGCTAGCTGGGTATTTACAGAGTTTTACCAGAAATTATTGTGACACAATACAAGAAGACTGAATGCATCCACTGGAATGATAGAGGCTATAAAATGGAATAATTTGCACACTTAGATCCGCACTTTCTATCAATCAATACATATGTGATTATAGAGAACGGATTATAGTGTACCGGAGGGAGTTGCTGTTACAGTCAATCAATTCATAGGGCATTTGAAGGTTTTCTAGAAATGTGAAGCTGTGATATTTACCCTAAGTATTTGGACAGACAAACCTGAGCAAACAGCATAGACCCAGATCAGATGCCGCCTCTGGCGGCATCTGATCTGGATCTACACTGTTTGCCACTCATCCATCAGTTTTTGACACATTAACATGAAGTAAAATATTAGGACATATATGGTAAGGATTTCAGATGTCCAAGTATTTAGAGTAAATATGATGTGTGAGCCCTGTTTCACCGTTCAAGGCCCAATGAGAAAAATATCTTAAATAGTGGGATACCTTAACTCCTTTCTGTACTTGTCCAAAAATTTGAAAAACATTTTTACTATTTGTTTATGTGTCCAAGTAAGAATGGCTGGATGAACAGCAAACATGCAGACCTTGATCTGTGTCTATGCTGTTAACTGAGGTCTGTATGTTCCAGTACTTAGGGTAAGTGCCGTTATAAAAAAAGTATGCTATTATTAGCTCACCTGAGCACAAAGTGCTGAAGGTGAGCTATAGTGATCTGTCAATGTGTTTTGTCTGCTGGGCGGTGTCAAAAATTTGCTTTAAATCAATACTCATCCTACACTCCTGGACCGATTGACTTGAAAATTGGTAGGAAGTATCTGGGCAACTTGTAGATAAAAAGTAGCTAAAATCATTCCAGTTGGAAATCCAGGCTGGTCACCACAGCTGCCATCTTGAAAATCTGTTTGGTTCTTCTTCTCCTGAACAGAAAGGCAAATAGACTTGAAACATGGTAGGAAGTATAGAGGCAACTTGTAGATAAAAAATAGTTAAAATTGTTTCGAAGGGAAATCCAAGATGGCCACCATAGTCACCATCTTGAAAACCTATTTTGCGCTTCTGCTGAACCGAAAGGCTAAATGACTTGAAACTTGGTAGGAAGTGTGAATGTGACTTTCAGATCAAAAATTGCTAAAAACATTCTGATCAGAAATCCAAGATGGCTGCCAAGCATCGGTCTTGAAAATCTATTTAGCGCTTCTTCTCCTGAACCGAAAGACCAGTTGACTTGAAACTTGATAGGAAGTATCGGGGCAACTTGTAGATAAAAAATAACTAAAGTCCCGCAGTCTGTTCATCCGCCATGCAATTAGCAATACTAGCATGGACGTTGGGATTTTGCAAGGGCATTCTAGTGAAACATATTATTATTAAGTTCCAGAGAAAATAAGAATTAACATTTCATGTGAATCATTTGCATAGTAGATGATTCACATGAAATTTCATGTATTATTTTCTCTTAGAAATAATAGAATTAGACAGTCTCATCTGCTACAATTTTACCCAGCGTTTTAAGGGGTAATTGTCTCAATATTTAGGTTATGTATGGTGGTTAGAGACTTGAATATCCTATAAATTTTTACACTTGAATATCCTATAAATTTTTACACTTTAATATCCTATAAATTTTTACACTTGAATATCCTATAAATTTTACACTTAAGTATTCAGACAGACAGCCTGAGCAAGCAGTATAGACCCAGATCAGACATGACAGAGCACTGTGTCTGCTCAGAGTCTACACTGTTTGCCACTCATCCAGCAATGTACAGACACATGAACATGGAGTAAAAATGGACTTGTTTTCATTTAAAATGTCGTCTGTTTATGTCGTCTGCTGAATATTCTTGCAAACTTTTCAGACGTATTTTTGCATACAGGCAAGCAGTGTGGACCCTGATCAGACTGCTCCTCATTTAAAATGTCGTCTGTTTATGTCGTCTGCTGAATATTCTTGCAAACTTTTCAGACGTATTTTTGCATACAGGCAAACAGTGTGGACCCTGATCAGACTGCTCCTAGAGGAGCAGTCTGATCTGGGTCCACACTGTATGCAAAAATGACCTTTAAAATCACAGGCAGATGACAAAGTAGACAACAATTGTTGTGATTGGCAGTTTAAGGGTTAAATGCAAGTATGGCAAGGAGTTATATGGTGTCCAGATTTTTAGGCTAAATACAGTATTTCATTGACATTTACAGCTAGTTTTTCTTGGAATGTTAAAATCTCTGTAAGTCAATACTAAAATGTAGGATCTAATCACTCACTATGACATTACTTCCGTAATCTAAAGGCCATCGTCATTAACGCTTAGCGCTCTGGGTTAAAACTTCACTCAGACAGCATTTTGAAATATTTTTCTCACTATTTTCAGAAAATAAGCATTGACATATCATGCAAATTGTCTCCTTTGCATGGAATTGTAAAGCCTATTTTCTTGGAAAAATGAGAAAAATATTATCAATTTGTCATCTGCTGAATATGCCAAGAGAGTGGTAAAGGTTAATGAAGCAACTCTGGGAAGGTGCCCAACATGATTCCAGTTTGCTAAAAGTGCACGCATAAACAGCAGTTCCAGATAACTGGAGTAATCAAATGATTATTTTGTTATTTTTTGCACAAAAAAGTCATGTGAGTACTCATTGGACTTGCCTTGCTGAGGCAGTTGAGTACTCATGATTTCAGTTTCAGGGCAAAAATAGCAAAAATGAGCCAGCGTACGACAAAACCTACAAAAAGACTTGTGCGATCAGCGAAAGACTCAGATCAGCCTGTGCATCTGCTCAGTCTGATCAGAGTCTTTGCTGATCCCATGCGCCATCTGCAGCCTCTGGGCTATCCAAAGAGGGATAAACAAGAACACTTGCCTTACTGGGTGGATATACAGGCTGATCTGAATTTTACTGGTCACACAGGTCTTATTAGCTCACCTGAGCTCTGCTCAGGATGAGCTATTGTGATCACTTTTCGTCCGTCGCCCGTCCGTGCGTGCGTGCGTCCGTCCGTCCGTGCGTCCGTCCGTCCGTTAACATTTTCAAACGACTTCTCCTCTGAAACCGCTGAGCCAATTTTGCTCAAATTTCATATGGAGTCTCCTTAGGGTGGGGGAACAAAAAATTGCTAAAATGGTCGCGGTCCGTTGACCAAGATGGCCGCCATGCCCATATATGAAAACCTTTAAAAATCTTCTCCTCCAGAGGAATCATCGGGGACGGGAGGTCTACCAAAATTGCTAAAAGAATTGTCGTACGTTGACGTTTGACCTTTTTACGGCAAGGTCAAGTTTGCTTCCCTATGCATTTGTATGGGAAAAACCTTTAAAAATCTTCTCCAAAACCGAGCATGCCTTATGGCTGAATCTTTGCATATATCTTCGGGAACAGGAGAGCTACCAAAATTGCTAAAATAATGGTCGTATATTGACATTTGACCTTTTTACGGTAAGGTCAATTTTTCTTCCTTATGCATTTGTATGGGAAAAATGTTCAGAATTTCAAACAACTTCTCCTCTGGAGCCTTTGGGCCAATTTTGCTCAAATTTCATATGGAGCCTTCTTAGGGTGGGGGAATGAAAAATTGCTAAAATGGTCGCGGTCTGTTGACCAAGCTGGCCGCCACGCCCATATATGGTAAAAACCTTTAAAAATCTTCTCCTCCAGAACCGAGAATGCCTTGGGGCTGAACCTTTGCGGGAATCATCGGGGACAGGAGGTCTACCAACATTGCTAAAAGAATTGTCGTAGGTTGACGTTTGACCTTTTTACGGCAAGGTCAAGTTTGCTTCCCTATGCATTTGTATCTTCTTCTCCATAACCAAATAAGCCCTGGGTCCTAATCTTTGCACAAATTACGCGGGACAGGAGATCTACCAAAATTGCTCAAATGATGGTTCTATGTTGACATTTGACCTTTTAGCCTCCAAGGTCAAATTTGCTTCCCTATTTGTGTGGGCCATATACATTTATATTGAAAGTATCGAAGTGACTTTCACTCAGGTGAGCGAATCGTGGCCCGTGGGCCTCTTGATGTAGGTTTTGTCATGCACTGGCTCAAATATTATCCAAAATTACCTTATCTGGAACTATTCTATACAGCACAGCTCAAGATAAGAGAGGTAACCAAATAATGATGTACCCTCATCTTAGGTGAGGGGGACATATTGTTTTTGGTGTGGATCCCGTTGGCGTCAGTGTTGGCATTTGCGTTGCTGGTGTCAGTGTTGGCATTTGCGTCACCGATACCATCACACTCTCTTGTCTGCACAATATCTTGTGAACCGGTGGTTGGATTCTTATCAAATTTTCATGGATTTATAATTGGGATGTAAGAAAGAACTAGTTAGATTTTGGTATCCTTGACCCAATTTTCAAGGTAACAGCAATAGAAAAACTGAAAATTCACGAGGGGGGATCATCTGTTACTAGTTATGTCCATCAGTAACTTTTCAAATTTTGAACATCTCCATCAGAATCTTAGTCATTATGACCACCTTGGCGGCCATCTTGAAAGTCTTCAGTTGTTATCTGCTCCCAAACCATAAGTTGGATGGAGCAGAAACTTGGTGGAAGGCATAGGGGCAGCTGTGATGGAGATTTAGAATTGCTAAAATGGTTCCGTTCTGATATCCAAGATTGCCACCATGGCAGCCAATTTTTGGCTTCTAAAACCCTGTTTCACGCATTGTCTCCCTAATTTTTTCCAGAAATTTTCCTATGTATTTAATATAAAAATAAAGTCTCACTATTTTTTAGTGAGACTCACTAATTTTTGGCTTCTAAAACCCTGTTTCACACGTTGTCTCCCTAATTTTTTCCAGAAATTTTCCTATGTATTTAATATAAAAATAAAGATCTCACTAATTTTTTTCCTGAACCGCCCTAATTTTAAGCTTAAACTTGATGGGAGGCATTGGTGTTACGAGCCAGGCATAACTAGAAAGAAATGAAAGTGAAACCAGCAACAAGCTTTAAATTATTAACAATATGTATTCACAAAAAAAAAAATGAGACAAGATTCAAAACAAAATAATGTAAGTAAACAGTACCTTTCAAGTTTATGTCACAAAGTCCCTCAGAAATAATCCACGAGAATGTATAAAACAAATCCTTTGAATAACAGTTTCTGATCCCACAATTTGAGGTTCCTGAATTCAGAATTTAAGTCCAGAATGAATGAAATATTAAAGTAATCCAGTATAGAATAATTTCCAGTGAAAGTATACAAAGATGCCCATATGAAAATCTTTTTTGCTTATATAATATCAAAGAACGTTCCAGAAAAAGAACGTATTACTGGAATCTCTTATTTCCCAGATCTAGTCAAAAAACTTCTAAACATTCTATGACATGCCAAAAATAACTCAGTCCAGAATCAGGAACATAAACAACATGTTATTGTAAACATGCTGTTCCAGAAAGTTATTTTTGGAAATGTAGTAAATAAAGCTATTTATGGAAACATAGTAAACATGATGCTTAAGATAATTGAACACCCAATATATAACAATTGGGCATTGGGGAAATTCAGAATTGTTAAAACCATTCAGATCCAGTATCCATGGTGGTGTCCATAGAGGCCATCTTGAAATTCAAACCACATCTCCTCCCAAACCGTGAGTCAGATTGAGCCGAAACTGGATGGGAGGCATTGAGGAGATTCAGAATTGCTAAATCATTCAGTTCCAATATCCAAAATGGTGGCCATGGTGGCAATCTTGAAACTCTTTAGACAACATCAGATTCTGGATTGCTAAAGGCAATCTGGTCTGATAGCAAAGATAGCCACCATGGCACACTGAGATTAACCTAATCCAGATGAGCAATTTCTAGCTCAGAGGCCTCTAGTTCTGTTACTGGAGTCTGTACACACAATCAATACTATACACATGTTCAGAAATGTTAAAATGTGAAAATTGGAAAGGTGATTTATAATTATCACTTAGTAGCCTAAATTCCCAACATTAAACATGAAATATCTTGTGATGTAGATGACATACATGCAGGAAAATGTGATAAATCAGTTATACCATGGTTCTGCGCATGTTCACGCTCAGGCTCGTGCATTATCGCATCATTCAGGCGCATGAACCATGGTATAACTAAGACTTAACATGATGGTTATCTCTCCCCACCAGTAAGGGGAGGGGACACTGATTTTAGTGCTGATTGCGTTGGTGTCGGCATACTTTCTTGTCTGCACAATATCTTGTGAACCAGTGGTTGGATTCGTACCAAATTTTCATGGCTATATAATTGGGATATAACAAATAACTGATTAGAGTTTGGTGACCTTGACCTAATTTTCAAAGTCACAGCAGTAAAAAAGTGTGAAGTGTGTGTGTATGTGTGTGTGAGGGGGGGTGGGGTTGGGTGGGGAACATGTTACTAGATTTTGCACTGTTTGTCAAATGCAATGGGCATCATAAAAAGATTTTTACCCAGTCTGCTTATGACCTGCTTATCACATTTGAATCTGTATTGACTTAACCTGGATCTTACTTATAAGAACCAATGTAAACACTTACACATAACAGAAGTACCCAGATTTATATAAATTACGAATATAGACTTTGACATGACATACTATTTGACAAATGAAATCGTGTCTCATATAGGTTACTAACCCAGATGCACTTTTATTGACCAATAAAATACAAAAAAAAAAAAAAAAAAAAAAAAATGTAGGATAAAACCAAAAACATGAAGACTGATGTCAGTAAAAACCAACAAAGAAACTTCTCTCTGTAGTTATACGTTTTTATAGAAAAAAAGGTGTAACATTTCATGTGAATTGTCTGCTTAGGCAGACAGTTTACATGAAATGTTCAGCCTTATTATCTCAGAAAAAAAATGAATGTCATCTGCTGTTGTTCTGACTGGTGCTTTAAGGGTCAATGGTCAAAAAATTGTATCAGCATGGCATTTAGCTTTCTTACTAATTGATTCCATTTTGCAATTCTCATTCGCAAAACTGGTCAATAATGTAGTCTTGGGACATAGAAAATAGCCCTGACAGTTCGTTTCTCCACCTAACAGCATTGTTTACTCAGTGGAAAGAATTATCCCTATCAGAAGCCTGCTTAACCCTTGTCCTGCTGAATAAATTAAGATGCCACACCCACTTCTAATTTTCAGCCAATCAGATCACTTTGTCTGGATTGTTGCTATAAATTTCACATACTTAATGGCAAACAGTGCAGATCCAGATCAGTTGGCTTCTTCAGAAGCCAACTGATCTGGATCTACACTGTTTGCAAAACAGGGTATATCCGGGTTCAGCAGGACAAGGGTTAAATATGGAAATTTGGCAAATTGATTTGAGGGATAATACAGAATTAGGTTGTTTGGATGATCCAGTTGTACGGTAGTAAAATTGGTTCCAAACAAAATGAACTAGATTATTTTCTGAAACCTTCTATATTTTAAGAGGAATGGGTGCACTTGCAAAGGAGGAAACTCTGTCTAAATTGATTTGGTTCCCTTCTGAAAAGGGGTCTACTCTAAAAGGAAAGAGTTTGCTCCCAATGGGAGCAAATTCTTTGCTTTTAGAGTAGACATCTTTTAGAAGGTGTGTGGTGTTCAGGAAGCAAACAGGAAGTCAGAAAAGTTATCTCCCTTGTCAAAAATGGTTAAAATTCTACCAAGTATATTGAGTCCCCTTAACCCTTGTCCTGCTGAATAAATTAAGATGCTATTCCCCCTTCTAATTTTCAGCCAATCAGATTGCTTGATCCAGATTGTTGCTATAAATTCAAATACTTAATGGCAAACAGTGCAGATCCAGATCAGTTGGCTTCTCCAGCTGATCTGGATCTTCACTGTTTGCAAAGGCAGGGTATATCCAGGTTCAACAAGACAAGGGTTAAAAAGGGAATTTCTTATTCCCAGACCGGACTATGCATTTGCCTTTTCTGGTTTAGTCATGTACAGCGGACATATTATAGTCTCAACACAGCTCTCAAATGAACACAGATTCCAAAATGTATTCTCTGGTATATATTTTGTATGGGTTTCTACTGAAGTAAAGTTAATTTTAAGCAATGCTTGCAAAAACACCTGAGCAAAAGCAATGCTGGCCGCGGGGCTCCGTTGGATGTGGGTCTGACTGGTGATCAGGAGGTTGAGGGTTTGAGCCCTCCTGGGTTGGTAACATTCTTTCGTGGAGATTGATAATGAAATATTTACTACGGTCATTCTGTCCATTCCGCTGATTCAAAAAGGACAGTTGTCATTTTCTGGCAGAAGAATGTGCATAATACTGGTTAACCACTTAGAGGACTAAGCCTGCCCAGTAAATGCGCAGTTAGGCAAACTGACTGCACTCGACATGACCCTGTTGGGTTGAGTGAGCCTTAAAACCTCAACACACACAAAATTTGTAAGGCAAAGCTGAGCTTATACTATACCCTCAATTTTGCAGTCTGAGTATTTGTTTGTGTTTTTCAAAGTCCACTAAGTTTGTTAAATTGATGATACTAGGATGACCTTTGACCTTTTTATGGTATGTTCAAATTTGTGTCCTAGTTGCTGTGGCAATACTGGAAGAAGTTATATGGCTGTTGCAGATATGCAGTAGCTGTTTTTATCAGGTGAGCGAATAATGGCCCATGGGCCTCTTGTTTCCTTTTTTATCACCACTTATTTAAAAAAAAAACAAATGAGGATATTGTGAATGCCTACGTCCATTCGTCATGCTATCTCCTAAACCACTGGTCAGAATTTGACCAAACTTGTTACATGACTTCCCACGTCGTAAGGGTGTGCAAGAGCAACATCATTTTTCCATCCGTCAGTCAGTCCTAGTTGCTGTGGCAATACTGGAAGAAGTTGCATGGCCTTTGCAGATATGCAGTAGCTGTTTTTATCAGGTGAGTGAATAATGGCCCATGGGCCTCTTGTTTCCTTTTTTATCACCATGTGTATTTCTGGCGAAAGAATGTGCACAATACTGGTCTACTGCTTAGAGGACTAAGCCTGCCCAGTAAAAGTGTGGTTAGGTAAACTGACCGCGCTCGATGACCCATTGGGTTGACTGGGCCATAAAACCTCAACACAAAGAAAAAAACAAAAATTATCACCATATGTTTTAAAAAAACAAATGGGGATATTGTAAATGCCTACGTCCGTTCCTCATGCTATCTCCTAAAAACCACTGGGCAGAATTTAACCAAGCGTGTTACATGTTTTCCCATGTGGTAAGGGTGTGCGAGAGCAACATAATTTTTCCGCCCGTCAGTCAGTCCCTCGGTTCGTCGATCTGTCAGTCACACTATCTCCTCCTAAACCACTGGGTGAAATTTAACCTAACTTGCTCTTTGACATTCCATTTTGGTAAGGGTGTGGGAAAGCCAGTCCATCCATCAATCTGTCCGTGCATCCATCTGTTCATCTGTCCATTCATCACACTGTGTATTAGCAACATTAGCACGGAGTGTGGGGATTTTGCAATGGGGTGCTATCAACTGCACATTCTAGTTTCTCTATGAAATCATGTGGATGACTTGTGAAGGCATTTCTCTTGAATACCCACAAAGTATATTATCACAGAGAAATAAGAAAAACTGTATTTATCTTGATACTTCTCTTATATAGATCTAGGAAGATCAGCAGAATATCATATTTTGCCTGCTAGCTGTCATTTGCAGTAAGTGAAAAGTTGAAAAAGTGATGAATATTGGAAAGAATGTCAAAACTTGTCTGATAAAACATTGATATTTCTTCTGCATAGAATTTTGGGATGGGTGACCTAATATGATATTTACCCAAAATATTTGATAGTTGAACAACTCCATTTTACTGCCTGTTGATGTATCTAAAAATTCCTGGAGAAGTGGCAAACAGTAGACCCTGATTAGATGCCACATTCTGTGTTGCCTGATCTGGGTTTACTCTGTGTGCTTAGCCTATATGTCCCAGTCTTTAGGATGCGGTAATAACCCTACGTATTGGGACACCTTATCTACTTATCATTCTCGTCCTAAAATTTTAAATAGTCCATTTTGCTACTGTTTGATGTGTCTAAAATATTACTGTATATATGGCAAACAGTGTAGACCCTGATCAGATGCCACATTCTGTGGCATCTGATCTGGGTCAACACTGTTTGCAAAGGCCCATCTGTCCCAGTACTTAGTTTTTTTACGGTGTATACAGTATATAATGTTTTTGTATTGTAGCAAAAAGAAAAGCTATCTGGAACCATGAAAAATGATATTTCTGATTGAAAAAAAATGTCTTACCATATTTACCCTGAGTATTGGAATCATACAGGCCTGCACAAACAGTGTAGACCCAGATCAGATTCTGCAGAATGTGCTTGCTGTTATATGTTTGAAAATCAGAATTTTCATATTTGAAACAAAACCATTTTGAATAGTCATTCCAGCCATATTGAATGTGCATTCTGGCCTTATTGAATAATTTCATTTATTTTTCTGGTTTGACAGAACCTCTGGGGAAACATTTTTCATGTGCATTATTAACTGTTCTTTTATGGTGTTTAAAAGTTCAGATTCTTTTGACTAATGACGAGAAAAAGAGGAATTCATATTATATTAACTTAACTCTAGTCTTGCTCCAGATATGTCCTGCCTTTGCAAACTATGTAAATCCTGATCAGTTAGCTTCTGAAGTCGAGGTTTTTTAACGTAGGTGGGCAACAGAGTCACATAGGGGCTATGCCCTGATCTGGATCGGCACTGTCCTTAAGTATGTGGATTTGTATCAAGTAATCTGATTGGCTGAAAATTAGAAGTGGGCGGGGCATCTTAATTTTTTCAGCATGGCATGGGTTAAGGGTTAAGTATTCAGACACCTTATCTCCTTAACCGTACTTGCCCTAAAATTTTAACAAGTTTATTTTACTATCTGGTGATGTCTCTGAACATTGCTGGATGAATGGCACACAGTACAGACTCTGATCAGATGTCTTATTATATGGTATCTGATCATAGTCTACACAGATTACCAAGGCCAATACTTAGGGTAAATAAGGTATTCCTTGAAATGCCATTAAAACTAGCATACATGCTATTTTTAGCTCACCTAAGCACAACATGTCCAGCATCCTTTGTGCATTGTCCGTCGTGCATCATCTTTGGTCCACAATTTACTTCAAGTGACATCTCCATAACTACTGGGCGGATATCAACCAAAGTTTAGAGGATTGTTCCTTTGGAGGTCCTCTACCAAAAATGCTCAAGTCATTCTGCTCCACTGCACAAAAAAGCAGCTAGAGCTAAAAAATAGAAAAAAAACTTCAAACAACATCTCCTCCGTAACCACTGGGCAGATTTCAACCAAACTCGATAGGATTGTTCCTTGGGAGGTATTCTACCAAAATTGCTCAAACTGTTGTGCTCCGCTGCACAAAAAGGCCGCCAGAGCTAAAAATAGAAAATAGTTCTAACGCATCCCCTCTGTAACTACTGGGCAGAATTCAAGCAAACATTATAGGATTATTCCTTTGGAGGTCTTCTACCAAAATTGCTCAAACCATTCCACTCTGCTGCACAAAATGGCCACCAGAGCTAAAAATAGAAAATACTTCTAATGACATCTCCTCTGTAACTACTGGGCAGATTTCAATCAAACATGATAGGATTGTCCTTGGGAGGTCCTCTACCGAAATTGCTCAAATCATTCTGCTCCGTTGCACAAAATGGCCAGCAGAGCTACAAATAGAAAAAAAACTTCAAATGACATCTTCTCCATAACCCAGGAAGGATTTCAACCAAACTTGATAGAATTGTTCCTTGGGAGGTTCTTTACCTAAATTGCTCAAATCGGTCTGCTCCACTGCACAAAATGACCACCAGAGCTAAAAATGACATCTCTGGAACCACTTGGTGGATTTCAACCAAAGTTTGTTGGATTGTTCCTTTGAGGTCCTCTACCAAAATTGCTCAAATCATTCCGCTCCACTCCACAAAATGTCCACCAGAGCTAAAAATTGAAAAAAAAAAAACATCAAATGACATATCAACTGTAAATACTGGGCAGATTTAACCAAACTTGATAGAATTGTCCCTTTGGAGGTCCTCCACCAAAATAGCTCAAATTTTTCTGCTCCGCTGCACAAAATGGGACACAGAGCTAAAAATAGAAAGAACATCTTCAAACAAAATCTCCTCTGTAACCACAGGGTGGATTTCAACCAAACTTGAGAGGATAGTCCTTTGGGCAGCCCTCTACCAAATTGCTCAAAGTGTTCCTCTCCGCTGCACAAAATGGCGATCAGAGTAAAAATAGAAAAAAAAATATTTCAAACAACATCTCCACCATAACTACTAGGCGGATTTCAACACATCTTGCATTGTTCCTTGGGAGGTCCTCTACCAAAATTGCTCATATCATTCCGCTCCACTGCACAAAATGAAGGCCAGAGCAAAAAATAGAAAAATTTCAAATTACATCTCCATAAGCACTTGGCGGATTTCAGCCAAACTTGATGGGATTGTTCTCTAGGGGAAGTTCCCTACAAAAAGTGCACAAACCGTTCCACTTTTGCGCAAAAAATGGTGGCCAGAGCTACAGATATAAAACACTTCAAACAGCATCTCCTCCATAACCCCTTGGCCGATTTCAGCCAAACTTGATAGGATTATTCCTTGGGAGAGCCTCTACCAAAATTGCTCAAATCTTTTGGCTCCACTGCACAAAATGGCGGCCAGAACTAAAAAAAGAAGAAAAAAAAAAACCTTCAAACATCTCCTCCATTACCATGTGGCAGATTTCAACCAAACTTGATAGGATTATTCCTTGGGAGATCCTCTACTAATATTGCTCAAACCGTTCCACTTTGCTGCACCAAGTGGCTGCCAGAGCTAAAAATAGAAAAAAAACAAACAAACTTCAAACAACATCTCCTCCGTAATCAATGGGCAGATTTCAACCAAATTCTTTTGGAGGTCCTCCACCAAAATTGCTCAAACAATTCGGCCATCAATGCTAAAAATAGAAAAAAAATCAAACAATTTCTCTGTAACTCACAGGGACCTGGCACACTATAAAACTGTAAAAGCACCAGAGCAAAAAAAAAAAAAAAAAGAAAGAAAAAAATGGAAAAAACCTTTAATTTATAACTGGGCCAGTTTCAAGCAAACTTACTGAATTGTTCCTTGGATGTCAAGTAAAGTCTTGAGATCTACATTGCATTGGATAAATCATTATGTGCCAAGACTGTGGCATTTAAATATGAATATCAAAGCTTTCACTTAAAGCAGATGTTCTCAGGTGAGTGATTTCAGAGGCTGTGGCCTCTTTTTTTTTGTGTGTCAAAAAATAAATAAAAAATAAGTAAATAAATGAATAAATAAAAAAAAAATAAGGTTTGACATTTCATGTGACACATCTGACACATGACATAAAATGCTGAGCCTTATTTTTTTGAAAAAAAAACAACAACAACAACAACAAACAAACAAAAAAACAACAACAAAAAACAAACAAACAAAAAACGACAAACAAACAAAAAAAAAAAAAAAAAAAAAAAAACCCACAAAAAAACAAATAGAATGTCATTTGCTGCTGTTATAACTGGAGTTTATCACTCGGTACAAACGGGTGAATTTTGAGCACAGAAATCATGTGATTGAATATGCAGACTGACCCAGTTCCTTCACCAGCTAAGGTAATATATGGAACAATGTCCATTTTCCACTGACATTCCTTTATTCTGATTTGTCTGGGACATTTTCATTGTTGAAAAGAATGCTTGTTTTGAACTGTAGAAAATATGCTTGATATTTCAAAAGTTCCCTTAGGCACCACTGAACATTTGCATCCTTATAAAGGAAATTGTAAAAGAAAAAAATGCCTTGTCATAAGAAAAAGTACCTGATATAGATGAATAACTCCAGATTAAATGCTTTTTCTTTCTGCAAAACAAAAAAAGTTAAAAAAGAAAAAAATAAAGAATGATATAATGGTGAGACACTTTTAATGAGTATCTCCACAGCATATGTTTTGTGGAGAAATAATAAAAATATTATCTTGATATTCCTTGACCCTTGTCATGCTGAATGAATTAAGATACTACTCCCACTTCTAATTTTCAGCAAATCAGATGGCTTGATCAGGATTGTTGCTATAAATTTACTTAGTTAATGGCAAACATTGCAGATCCAGATCAGTTGGCTGCTTCAGAAGCCAACTGATCAGGATCTACACTGTTTGCAAAGGCAGGATGTATCTTGGTTCAGCAGGACAAGGGTTAATTACCACTGAAATAGTGACTTCCAATATCAGCCTGACTGTGTCTGTACTGTACAGTCTATGTAACTCTCCTTTCAACCTTTCGTAAAGTTTTTTTTTGCCTGGTGCTTTACACAGAAGAAAATTAGCAAACTTTTGAATGATTTAATGTTAAAGCATTTGTCGTAACTATCTATACACAAAAAGTTTTATTTTAGTGATTGGTTAAAAAAAAAAAAAAAAAAGAAAAAAAGAAGAATATTTTCATGCCTTGGGGCTGAATCTTTGCACAAATCATCGGGGATTGGAGGTCTACCAAAGTTACTAAAATAATGGTTGTACATTTGACCTTTTGAAGTCCAGGTCAAAATTACTTCTCTATGCATTTGTATGGGCACCATACATTTGTATGGTAAAAATGTTGAGAATTTCAAACGACTTCTTCTCTGAAGCCTCTGGGCCAGTGTTGCTCAAATTTCATGTGGAGCCTCCATAGGGCAGGGGAATGAAAAATTGCCAAAATGGTTGCAGTCCATTGACCAAGATGGCCGCCCTGCCCATATATGGTAAAAACCTTCTCCAGAACCGAGGATGCCTTGGGAGGTCTACCAAAGTTACTAAAATAATGGTTGTACATTGGCATTTGACCTTTTTACGGTGAGGTCAAAATTGCTTCCATATGCATTTGTATGGGGCCCATACATTTGTAGGGAAAAAATGTTGAGAATTTCAAGCGACTTCCTTTGAAATCTCTGGGCCAATGGCAAATTTCATTTGGAGCATCCTTGTTGCAGGGGAATGAAAGGTTGCTAAAATGGTTGTGGTCCATTGACCAAGATGGCCACCATGCCCCTATATGGTAAAAACCTTTAAAAATCTTTTTCTCCAGAACAGAGGATGCCTTGGGGGCTCATTCTTTGCACAAATCATCGGGGCCGGGAGGTCTACCAAAAATGCTAAAATGATGGTCGTACATTGATGTTTGACCTTTTTATGGTGATGTCAAGTTTGCTTCTGTATGCATTTGTATGGGCCCCATACATTATTTTTTTTTGTATGGGAAAAATGTTGATAATTTCAAATGACTTCTCCTCTGAAGCCTCTGGGCCAATGTTGTTCAAATTTCATGTGGAGCCTCCTTGGGGCAGGGGAACAAAAGATTGCAAAAATGGTCATGATCCATTGACCAAGGTGGCTGCCATGCCCATATTTGGTAAAAACCTTTAAATTTTTTTTCCCCAGAACCAAATAAGCCCTTGGGCCTAATCTTTGCATAAATCATCGGGGACAAGAGATCTATCAAAATTAATAAAATGATGGTCCTACGTTGACCTTTTTATGGCAAGGTCAAATTTGCTTCCACATGCATTTGTATGGGCCCTATACATTTATATGGGAGAAATGTTCATATTTTGGACATCTCCTCTATAATCCAGTTGAATTGAAACTTGATGATGAGCATTAGGACGCTTAGTAGACACAAAATAGCTAAATGAGCTGATAGAAAATCCAAGATTGCTGCCACAGTCCAACAGGATGACTTCTGGATCAAACCGAGCTAGAATTGCGTTGATTGAAATCCAAGATGGCCACAATGGTTCTGCTCCAAGATGGCCACCAGAGCTAAAAATAGAAAATCTTCAAACAACACCTCGTCCTTGGCCATTCGCCTGATTTCAGAATGTTTGCACAGAAGTGTTCCTCCAATGGCCATCTACCAAAATTGCTAAAATGGTTCCACTTGGCTGAACAAAATGGCGGCCAGAGCTAAAAATATAAAAACCTTGAAAAGACATCTTCTCCACAGCCATTGTCCTGATTTCAAGGTAATTTCACAGAAGTGCTCCTCTTTAATAATGGCCCTTTACCAAAATTGCTAAAATAGTTCCGCTCAGCTGAACAAAATGGCTGCCAGAGCTAAAAATAGAAAAAAACAAACAACTTTAAATGACAGCTTTTCCTTGGCAAGTGGCCTGGTTTCAAAATGAATTCACAGAAATGTTCCTCTTATCCCCCTCTGCGAAAATGGTTCTGCTCTGCTGAACCAGAGCTAAAAATAGAAAAAACCTTTAAATGACATCTCCGTGGCCAGTGGCCGACTTCAAAATAATTTCACATCAATTTCCTCTTATGCCCGTTTACCAAAATTGCTAAAATGGTTCAGCAGAGCAGAACAGAAAAATGGTTGCCAGAGCTTAAAATAGGAAAAAAAAAAACTTGAAAGGACAGGATAAGTAGATGACCTAGTTAATTTCTGAAAAAAATCTGATTTTTTTTTTACTTATGGCCATTTGAAAATTTCAGCATTTTAACCTTGTAAGCAAGGTATCTCAAAAACTGTTTAAGCCAATGCCTTGAAACTTGACAAGCTGATAGAAAAATGATGAGTAAATGACCTGATTAACTTACAGCAGTTAACTCAGGTGAGCGTTCATGGGCCTCTTGTTTCATTTGAAATAAAACCCCAAGCAAAAAAGGGTCATTCCAAGTGATATGCGTCACGAAAACACGCCTATATAATTTTGACCCCCTGAAACCCCACTTTTATATAGTAAAACTGGGGTTTACAGGGGTATACATTATTTTTCTTATTTCTGCTCAAAACATAGATTGTGGGTACTCGTTAGAACTGCCTCGACGATGAGGCAGTTCTAACGAGTACCCACAAGCTATGTTTTGAACAGAAATATGAAAAATATCAGAATTTTTTATCTGGAAATTTTCCCGTTTTTGGTTGTAAAATTTTCAATATATTTGAATAGGCTTGTTTTCGTAATGGGAAATAACAGTAGTCACTAAAATAACTACTGGATCCAAGATTGTAAAATAGACAGACCAGACAGCATGGATTTCTAGGCTAATCTGATTTATCACTGTTCACGTAGACTATAAGGAGTATTTTTATATGACATCGTCAAAAAGAATTATCATAATGAAACATTTCTATATCCAGGCAGACCCCAAAGACCCCGGAGAATCTCAGTCTGGGAACATAGTGATTAATGCTAAATCGACAATAGACTGCATAGTTCTACCTAAGTAGGGTTGGTGGCGACTTATTTTCCTTATTTCTCCACAAAAAACATATGTTGTGGGTTCTGATTAGAAGCGCCCTGCCAGGGCGCTTCTAATGGGTACCCACAACATACATTTTCATGATGAAATAAGAACGCTATCATCATTTTTGGGGTTGAAAAATACTTCTTATCTGGAAATGCGAATCTAGATACAATGCTTTGTAATATATTCTCTTTTTTATCCTTGAATGACTTTTGTCAAAGCCTAATATGGAATTACTTTGTCTGAAAGACTGTGAAAAGTTTATGGAGGACAATAACTCTTGAACATGATATATTGTTGCAATAACCAAAGCCCCAGATAAGGCGCTTTGTTTTGTTTTCAATAATTTTTTTTGATATTTTCCGTATTTCTCCAAGAAAACATATGTTGGGGGTACTCATTAGAAGTGCCTCTGTGAGGCACTTCTAATGAGTACCCACAACATACGTTTTCTTGGAGAAATACAAAAAATGTTTGTATACACATCATCTAGTGCTAGGATTAACAGACGAGTCTGGTAACATTTCCCCTTTGAAGATTGTTCACACTACTGAAATTGTATTACAAAATGAATTATGGGAGCCGATATATAACTCTGGATTGAGACAAATTTTGCAACCAAATGTCTAGAGATTTTGCAAGCCAATGGCATTCCATCACAAAGCCCCAGGCTTTTGAGATTTTGACCTCAGACCTTTCCACCCTGCCAATACAGGCCCCAGGGGTCAGGATTAGAATTTAATTTGTGTTTTGTTACTCCAGTACGTGAGAAAAGTATACTGTAAAGACCATTCACTGGTGGAGGAGAAGATAATGAAACCGACAAAGATTGGTGCCCAACCCCAGCCCCCACAAGTTCCAAGGGATTGTTTCAATATTGAATATGGTGTTGCAGGACTCTGGCATCTGGGGAGGTGTACAACTTTGATTGAGCCCAGTGTTGTTGGTTACAAGCAGGGTTCCCAGGTTTGCACTTTTTGACCCTCTCACAGGCCTTAGGGGTCAGAATCCAAAATGAATGAGATGCATAATATTGTAGGACATTGGGAAGGTTCCATGCTAATCATATTGAAATTCTTACAGGGGTGTAAAGGAGACTGCTTAATGAACAGGAGGGTGAAAGGGTGGAGCCAATAACGATATCTCCCACTTTCTTCAAAAAATGTGGGATAAACATGAACATTTTGTCTTAACAAGTTTACCCTAAATACTCAGATAGACAGACCTGAGCAAACATTGAAGACCCAGATCTGATGCTGTAGAATGCATTACACTGTTTGCCATTCATTCAACTGTTTTCAAACACATAGTGAAATGGACTTGTTTACATTTTAATCCTTGCCATGCTGAGTAAATTAAGATGCCACGTCCACTTCAGATTTTCAGAAAATCTATCACTTGATCTAGATTATTGATATGACTTCACATACTGAATTGCAAACAGTGCAGATCCAGGTCAGTTGGCTTCTTAGAAGCCAACTGATCTGGATCTACACTGTTTGCTAAGGCAGGGCATATTTGTGTTCAGGACCAGGGTTGTGGAGTAAGGCTGTCCAGATATTTACAGAAAATATGGTAGAATTGCCTACCAAATTGCAGCAATTCTAATGAGTATCAAAATGTTTTCTTTAGAAGACACGATAACCCACAATATATTGTGTTTGTGGAGAAATAAGAAAGAAAATTACCTGGATATCCCTCTTGAATTCAGCTATGCAATAGTACCATATTTATGCCCCCAACTTTGAAGAAGTTGGAGGGGCATATTGCTTCTGGGGTGTTTGTCCATTTGTCCTTCTGTTTGCCACGCTTTTTGATGCATAACATAACTTTAGACACGTGCATGCTACTGTTTTGAAATTTCTTATATGGATTCTTCATGAAAAAACAGGTGACACTTTTTTTTTTTTTTTTTTCTCGACAGGATCATGCCCCTTTCCTGAGTTATTGCCCTTTGAAAAAATATGGATGCAATCTTGTCAGCAAAATATCTCAAAACCTATTGAAGCTAGAGCCTTGAAACATGATGAACAGATGGTAGTGATAGATGACCTGATTAATGTTTGAATAAATTCTGAAAAATGCTTCACGAGTTATGGCCCTTTGTAATTTTTGGCATTTTTACCTTGTCAGCAAAATATCTCAAAAACTGTCGGAGCAAGAGCCTTGAAACTTGGTGAATTGATTGGTAATGATGAGTAGATGACCTGGATAGCTTTTGAATAAATTCTTAAAAATATTTCAAGTAATGGCCCTTTGTAAGTTTGGGAATTTTTCCCTTGACAGCAAAAATATCAAATGCAGTTGGAGCTAGAGCCTCATAACTTGATAAATAGATTGGTAGTGATGAGAAGGAAGTTGGAGGGCCTATTGCTTCTGGGCATGAGTAATGTCTCTTTGTAAATTTGGGCATTTTCCCTTGTCAGCAAAGTATCTCAAAAACTGTTGGAGCTAGAGCCTCATAACTTGATGAATGGATTGGTAGTGATGAGAAGATTACCTGATTAACTTTTGAATAAAATTCTGAAAAATATTTCTGGAGTCATGGCCTTTTGTAGATTGGACCATTTTAACCTTGTATTATCTTTAGAGGCAAGCATATGGTTGGCATAGTGCTTTACAAACACAATTTCTAGTTACTCGAAATATTTGGACACTTAAGCTATTTCAATTTGCCAATTTGCCATACTTGTCCAAAAATAAAGAAAATTACCTGAATACCCTTCTTAAATTGAGCTATGTAACAATGCCCTGATCAGATGCCACATTTTGCAGCATCTGATCTTGGTCTGCACTGCTTATAGACCTGTCTGCCCCAGTACTTAGGGTAAATATAGTATTTGACTTTATATTGATCTATATGGGAGAAAAGCATCTGACAAATCATTTGTGCTGCATTGTGAGAAAACATACCTTGTAATGTGTGCCCAGTGAATGCTTGGGTCAGCCTGTGCATTCATGCAGTCAGTTCAGAGCAAATCCCAGGATCCAAGTTGCTTCTAGTGGGCAGCAAAGGTTCAGACCAGAATGCACAGATGTATAGGCTGATCTGAATCATCAGCAGGTGCTTGTGCCATAACATACATTATCTTGTGTTGCTGCATACATTGTATTTGAAACCTTGGAAAACAAAGTTGTAGACATAATAATAGACAGAACACTTTATGTATCGAGTCTCTAATTAAATGTTTGCTCAGTCGCTTTCCCAGGAGGAGCGATGATGGCCTGACATGAAAAGTTAATGTTAACTGAGACTGCTTTATATGATGCACAGTTCAAGATAAGCAGTAATTTTCTTACTTTTACACAAAAACATACATTGTGGGTACTCATTAGAAGTGCCTTGAAGAGGCACTTCTAATGAGTACCCACAATGTATGTTTTTGTGTAAAAGTAAGAAATATACCAAATTGTTTTGTTTAAAAACAACAACAACAACAAAAAAACTTGTTTAGGCAGCACTATGCAACAATTACAGATGACAATGGGGTGACATTTTCAGCTCTCAGAAGAGATTCAGGGTTGTTTGGATCATTTGTGGTTCATCTGTCCGTGAACAGAATTGCATTATCGTTACTCTGGGGACTTTAGCATAGCTTTGCATGGAGATTTCCACTCTAGGTTGACATTTGTTCAAAACTGTAATGACTTCAGCAAGAATATTGTCAGAGGAATGTGGTGTCTGATCAATGTCTGTACTGTTTACCACTCATCCAGCAATCTTTAGACATATTAGCTGGTAGTAAAATGGACTTTTTCAATTTTAACCCGTTGTAGTCAGGAGACCCCTAAAAGGTTATTTGGCAAACAGTGCAGAATGCGGTGTCTGCGATCAGGGTCTTCACTGTTTGCAAATACTTCAGTCATTTTAATCAAGGAATATCTAAATCTCATAGCCTAACCTACCTAGAATTGAAATTGGACTCTTCCAGTATATAGTTTGGGTGGGTTCATTCAGTCTACAATGGGTTAAGGACAAGTGTATCAAGGAGTTCATAGGGTAAATACAGTAATTTTAGTGGTAGAATGGTTATGGTAGTTTAGGTAGCTTAACTCTTGCCTTGCTGTATGAAATAACCCTTGTCATGCTGAATAAATTAAGATGCCATGCCCACTTCTAATTTTCAGCCAATCAGATTACTTGATCCAGATTGTTGATATAAATTCACATACTTAATGGCAAACAGTGCAGATCCAGATCAGTTGGCTTCTTCAGAAACCAACTGATCTGGATCTACACTGTTTGCAAAGGCAGGACATATAAGGACTGATAATTTTCAGCCAACCAGATTACTTGATCCAGATTGTTGATATAAATTCACATACTTAATGGCAAACAGTGCAGATCCAGATCAGTTGGCTTCTTCAGAAGCTAACTGATCAGGATCTGCACTGTTTGCAAAGGCAGGACATATCTGGGTTCAGCAGCACTAGGGTTAAGATGCCATGCCCATTCCTAATTTTCAACCAATCAGATTACTTAATTCAGATTTTTTATATGAATTCACATACATAATTGCAAACAGCGCAAATCCAGATTAGTTGGCTTCTTCAGAAGCCAGCTGATCTAGATCTACACTGTTTACAAAGGCAGGGATATGGTTAAAATGATTTCTCACATGTGACCAGTTGTCAGAAAGCATAGTGATCCATAAACAAATGCTTTGACCACTTGGCTATTGAATTCCCTTTATATAAAAGCAGTTATATTTATGATATTTATGGTATACACATGAACCTTATTATAACAGGATTCATTATAGCATGGTTTTGGATATAAGTTGGTTTATAGATGGACTAAAAAATGTTGTATCCAAACAAAAATATATAGATATAGAAAAATGACCATAAATGGTCGTTTTTCTACATAATCTATGCCTTTTTGTTTGGACAAAACATGGTTGTTTAGCTATCATGCTTTTTCCTTTGGTTCCCAGCAATAGTGTTTTAACCCTTCTCTTGCTGAACACGACATGCCCTGTTTTAGCAAACAGTGTAGATCCAGATCAGTTGGCTTCTGAAGAAGCCAGCTGATCTGAATCTGCACTGTTTGTCATTAAACATGTGAATTTCTATCAAAACCCCCGATCAAGTAATCTGATTGGCTGGAAATTAGAAATGGGTGTGGCGTCTTAATTTATTCAGCAGGACAAGGGATAAAGAAGTTGTGGTGTATTACAGTGCTCCAGCTAGGATTTTAGGGCAGAAGGGTGTCGGTTAGGGCACTTCCTGCGCGGCCATACAAGAATGAGGGCTCCATGAGTCATGTGATATGCTAAGTATTATGACATGTTACAAAATATAATCCCATTCCACAATAAATGCCTCAGACTAGTATACACATAAAACTGACCTTTACACATTGATAACTTTTTTAATTTTTGTCTGATTTTCATGAAATTTTCAGCAAAATGTAGGGTTTTATGTCTGGAGTTGAAATATGGCAGAGGACAGCTTCAGAAGGGCAGATGGGCTGCAGGAGAGGGCAAGAGGGGTGGCCCCTGCCCCTCTATAAAGGGCTAGCTGGAGCACTGTACTTAGTTCATGAGACAAAGGTTTATACAGCTGAAAATAAGGTGATAATCAAAATGATCATTTTTGTACCAAGAGACATCTTGTGGGTAATCATTGGAATTATCTCATCAAGGCAATTTCCATTGAGAGTACCAACAAGATATATTTTGGTGCAAGGAAACAACAACAAATAAATAAATAAATAAATAAATAAATAAATAAATAAATAAATAAATAAAATAAGGAAGAGCAACAACAGAACAAGCTATCTTCTGGATTTGTTACTCATCCGGACCATTGCTTTCTATCCTGAGCTATGGGAGTCACTTTGTTATAAAATTATTTTTTCTATTTTCAGTAAGATTACACGACAGTATACAAGACGATGGTTTCCATTATTTAGTTTTTGATTTGTAAGTATATCTCAATATATATCATATAGAGTGATGTTTTCTTTTCTGGGGAATATCATCGTTTATCACATTGAAGCCTAAATTCCCAACGTCCTACGTTGACTTTTGCAGGGATGCATTAATTTTATTGAAAGTTTGCTGAAGGATATATCATTGTGAAATAAGGTCAAGTTAGATAGTAGTGATCATCCGCAAAATTTTTGCCGAGTTGTGGCCTTTTTTAGCTTACCTGAGCTATCCTCAGGATGAGTTATAGTGATCACTTTTGGTCTGTCGTCCCTCTGTGCATCTGTGCGCTAACATTTTCAAACGACTTCTCCCTTGAAGCTGCTGAGCCGATTTTGCTGAAATTTCATATGGAGCCTTTTTAGGTTGGGGAACATGGTAGCAGTCCATTGACCAAGGTGGCCGCCATGCCCATATGTAGTAAAAACTTTTAAAAATCCTCTTGTCCAGAACCGAGTATGCCTTGGGACTGAATCTTTGCACAATTGCTAAAATAATGGTTGCACATTGACATTTGACCTTTGTACGGCGAGGTCAAGTTTGCTTCCCTATGCATTTATATGGGCACCATTCATTTGTATGGGAAAAATGTTGAGCATTTCAAATGACTTCTCCTCTGACACCTCTGGACCGATATTGTTCAAAGGGGCTCTTACACGGTATAGGAAATTTACATTGGTTTCTGCCCACGCTTGGAATTGGATGAAATTCTGCACAATGGTTGCCTAGGGTATAACACTGATGATTATGAGGCATTGGCCTTTAAATGTAGTTCCATTGTAAATTTATGGTGTTTTGTATGCGGCCACTACCAAATCAGGGGGTGCCCTAATATTAACCTTCGTACAGTAAACAGGATTTCATTTTTCAGATGCTGGAATGTTTTATTAATTAAGGTCATCATTAGTACATGTTTTGATACTATGGATGGCTTCATGTACTTAGCAATAGTGTTGGAGTAATAACCTAAGTTGAACGGTAGCCCCATATTTCAGCTGCAGGTTATGTATTCATCCAGATATTATCTGCAATTTTACCATGTTCCGATTCTTGTCAAGACACCATTTCAGCACAAAAAATTTTCATATGTATTAGAAATAAACACATGAAATTTCATAAAAATTGAAGACCGGTAACATGTTGTTTGAACAGCCTGAATACATATAGTCCTGAGTCGGCAAAATATGAAATTACCCAATACTCATGTATAAGTAGTATCGTGTAAAGTCATCTTATCAATAGCTTTCAGTTTGGATTACCATGATATAGTATGATTTGTATAAGAAGTTGATACCATAATTGTACATATTCATTTATAACCAGTTTACTGAATTGCACCTTGTTGAACACCATGTCCAAAAAAAAAACTTTTCGTTTACATGATCTGGACCATGCAGACACCAAGTCCAAGTTCTCTGTATCTGTATATATAGGATTCCACTTCAAATACTTGACTGTGGAAGTATTTATCAGATAATAAAAAGCAGATAACAGTCTTGTAACTGATGATGATGATTATGAAACCTGGGTCTATCTTTAAAGTTACTCGTTCAGGCAGATAGGCATGGTGGGCACAACTTGCTTACCAAGTACACTGTAGATCCAATATATCGCGGTGCTTGGGGTCCAAGTTCCGCTACCGCGATATATCCGGATCGCGATATAAGCTGGGGTGGTAGTTTGCTGAGACGCCGCTAATCAATCAACACCAAACGGCTGTCAGTAAAGCTATCGGCCACATTACATCAGTATAGTAGGTTTAGAATTACTCAATGGCAGTATTTACACTGGGAGATTATGTCTACCAATTAACTTTAATCGAGACTAGCTGATAAACGACGTTTAAAATCATTTGTTCGCGGAAATGTCAAGCGAGGACGCCATTTTGGATGAAGGGGGGCAACTCGCATATCCTAAGGATAGAATAGAATAGAATAGAATATCACGGACTTTTGCTGAGGCAATTCGGGTTGCTTCCCTTCGCTTCTTTCGTCTGCTGCGGGCCCAAAAACTATTCTATTTATCTTTTGATCTTTTTAATTCTTTCATACTTTATTTATTTTTATTTGTTAAATTATTACTTGCTGGGAAAGTGTAAAGTGGGAGGGCTACGAACTGGGTGTTTAGGACAGATAGGCAACATCATAAGGCTACTCTTTTCTTATTATTTGTTGGTCCTGAAAAGGACCGTTTTCGTCTGCGGGGGCAGAATTAGGGCCTAATTTCTAAAGAAAAAATCTGTCAGCATTGTCTGTCTGCAGGATTCTCGTGCCTCAGCCTTTGCCCGATGTAAAATATTTCTCAGATGAGTCACTTCTACGGCTGTACTTCTGTCTGAGGCCTCCAACCATCTTAGCCCAACTTGAAGACCCTTCACAACCTCGGACATGGCAGGTGTCGGTTCATAATCGGCGTCGTCGTCGTCTTCGTCTTCCGGCTGAGTTGTCGCTGTCGTTGTTGATGTCACGGAGTCAACAATCTCACTGTCTGTGAGCACTGGGGACGTCGGTTCGTCGTTGTCTATGGAAAGCCATGTAGAGATTGCCTCCTCTGTTACATGCCCCAGGGCCCGTCGAGCAGTCACCATATCACGTTCGTTGAAGCCTTCGTAGTCTTGAACTCTGCTTTCTGCATCCCGCAAGTCGGTCTCATCGAAGCCGTCGAAATCACCATTGCAAGTTAAATAGACGGCGCGTGGACATCGTTAATTGATTGAGCACTGAGAACATGTACTCAATTATGACACTGATTATGACAAGTGCGGCGATTAATATTAATTGATTGCCAATTATTATCAATCTGTGTACTGATTGACACTAATTGGATTGTTTGGTCATAATGCGTGACGCGATTTCGCGTTTGGATATGCGCGAAAAATCAATACCGCAACGAATTACAGTCATTTTTTTTTTTTTTTTTTTTTCAAATTAAGTAAAAAAAACATTTACTTATTTTTTTTTTTTATGGTCATGGTAAATTTGGGGTCCACGGACGATTCGCGATATACTGGATATCGCGAAATAACGGACCGCGATGTATTGGATCTCCAGTGTAATGATTACTATCCTAGGACACCTGATTAAAATCTTCAGGGTCCATGTCTGTTGATTTCAACATTCAGAATTGTCAATCTTCAATGGATTTATGAGTTTGGATGAAACTTTGGTACTACGATCTTACCTAGTTTAGATCTAAATATTTATTGGTTCTGAAAAACAAAACTGGTATTTCTTTTAAACAGCTATCGGCATTCATTATTTAACTGATACACTTCATGTGTATTTAGATCTATGTTGAATTCCTTTTTGTGCCTACACAGTGGATAAATACCTCAAAAATACAATGCGTCTACTAGATCACTTTAAGTAAATACAACAATGTGGGCTTCTTGTCCAAAAATCAACTATAAACTTTGGTGTAAACTGGATAAATGCCTCAAAAATAACAGAGTAACAAAAAGAATTGATATAAACAGGCAATACTGTGACTACTTGTTCATGCTTAGTAAATACAAAAAAGCACAATATTGTCAAAACCACAGCAGAAGATTTCACAGCTGGTACAAAACACACACAAAGACACTCAATATTGGAAAAAAACACTACAGCTTAAATACAATCAGTAATGAACAACTAAAGTCTGTGTCACATGGACACATGCAAGCTTAGTACTGTTTCTTTCGGTAAGATCTATGCACTTGCTGACCAAATACTTTAGTACTCTTTCTAAAATGAAAGTATAACTTTTCAGAAATATGATCAGCGAAGAACAACAAAGAAGAGCAGTTGGTATTAAGAAGAATGAAATTATAGTCAGCTAAAATATTCAATGGAAGAAAGAATTTAAGTATAAGAACTAAAACAAAACTTGAATACTAAAAGCCTCCTTTCAAAACGTATTACAACACAAAAAACAGAGACAAGGTGAAAATAGAATTAATTAAATGCCATAGAACTGCCAGCAACCAAATGAATGAAAATTGTTCAAAAACTCTTCAATACATCCTTTAGATTCACATTAAGACCACACAAGTTAGCTGTTTTAAACTCCTGTGTTAATTAACATATGGCGGAGTTTCAAACTAGTATGGAAGTCCTTAGGCAAATGACTAAAATATGAATGTCATACAACCTTTGGAAAAATCTTAAAGCTTTAACATGAAGAACTACAGAATACCAATTTGTTGTTTAAGTCAAACTATGTGCACTAGAATAGAACTTATGCAGAACAGAAACAATTTCATATATGCTTACTGTAAGGAAGAAAGGATAGATCTGCTTTTCTGATAGCAAAAGTTAAGACCACATAAACAGTATTCTGTGCTGCTGTCATCAAAGATAACTGTTGAAACAAAGAGAAAAACTCCAGTGTCAGTGTCAATTCGATTGCAGTAAATACCGATTAACGTGACACATTTGAACATGTTACAGGACAAGAAATCCAAAAAATACAATATAGGCTTGCAAGCAAGCTATAGATATATCAGAAGTTAAGTCTACAGGTATTATTTTCTTTTCAAGCGTTCTTAGTTTGCTTAGAGTTCACCAGTACCCGGAAGCAAATCTCCAAAAATCCTAAAATCTGTTGATGGGGATGCAAATCCTTCTTCAAAACAAACAAACAAACAAACAAGCAACAACTTCTTGCAATAGTATGTTTGCACATCTTCTTAATATGACAGTGGAGATTATGGATCTCCCTGTTTTATGCTTATTTTTGAGAATGGATACCCCTGTTTTACACCTATTTTAGTTTTATGCCTTTTGGGAAGCAATTATACAAAATGCTCAATGATTTGCTGACATGAATTAAAGCGTAAGATTTTGTTAAGCATAATTTGTTAATTAGAATTTCTTTAGATTTAATTTGTTATGCTGTCTACATTTGTAATAGTTGGTTAGTCAGAGTCCATATAAATTGAAGGCAAGTAATAGAAAGTCATGAAAATTTAATGGGTAGCTCAAGATATATTCATTCCGAGTTGTCTAAACTCTCTTTGATTTGTTAAGTGTTAGAAGTATTTGATAACACTGCCTTTCTCTACTGTTTTTTATCAATGTAACAAAATAGTCAATTTTGTAAAAATCGACCTATATCCATTCAAGGCCTAAAATGACAATGTTACCGGTTTTGATTTTTTATGAAATTTGGCACAGCTTTTGAGGATATGTGTAGCAAATTTTGCTGGTAATATGAAATCTTGACAAAGACTATAACATATTAATTTTGAAAGTTTAATTTTGATATTTTTTTCATTTTTTGGTAAAAAATTCAGATTTTTTATAATCAATTTATCAGAAAATGTTAACTTTAATTAAATATAAATGTTTTGTGGCACCAATAGAATTACTATGGTGTTCACCATTCAGCACAGCGCAAAAATCTTAAAACTAAATTAAACTTAAGATGTATGACATACTTATTTGGAGACAGGTATCAGCTCATGGGGGGGAGTTAGTCAAGGTTGTGTCCTGAGCCCAACTTTTTATTATATAATTTAATAATCACATTTTCATAGGTTGCATATGCCTAGTTATTATTATACAAAGTTTCAGAAAAATCCATGCGTGGGCAGAAATGAAAGATGCCCTTTCATGTGGCGTCTCCTTGGGGAAAGGGGAATGAAAGATTGCTAAAATGGTTGCCGTCCATTGACCAAAATGGCCACCATGCCCATATATCATAAAAATCTTTAAAAATCTTCTTCTCCAGAACAGAGGATTCCATGGGGCTGAATTTTTGCACAAATTATTGGGGACGGGAGGTCTACCAAAGTTGCTAAAATGATGATCATACATTGACGTTTGATCTTTTTATGGCGAGATCAAGTTTGCTTTCGTATGCATTTGTATGGGCCCCATATATTTGTATGGAAACAATTTTGATAATTTCAAATGACTTCTGCTCCAAAGCCTCTGGGCCAATGTTGTTCAAATTTCATATGGAGCCTCCTTGGGGCAGGGGAACGAAAGATTCCTAAAATGGTCTTGGTCCATTGACCAAGATGGCTGCCATGCCCGTATATGGTAAAAACCTTTAAAAATCTTTTTCTCCAGAACCAAATAAGCCCTGGGGCCTATTCTCTGCACAAATCATCGGGACAGGAGATCTACCAAAATTGCTAAAATTATGGTCCTACTTTGACGTTTGACCTTTTTACAGCAAGGTCAAATTTGCTTCCCCATGCATTTATATGGGCCCTATACATTTAAATGGAAAAATTGTGCAGAATTCATATTTTGGACATCTCTATAATCCAGTTGAATCCAAACTTGATGATGAGCATTAGGGCGCTTAGTAGACACAAAATAGCTAAATGGACCAATAGAAAATCCAAGGTGGCCACCACAGCCACTATCTTGAAAATCAGTTTTCGACCTCTTCCCAAACCTTTGGTCGTTTTGAGCTCAAACTTGCTCTGTAGCAACAGGATGACCTGGATCGAAATGAGCTATAATTGTGTTGATCTGAAATTTAAGATGGCCGCAGTGGTTCAGTTCCATTTAACAAGATGGCCACCAGAGCTAAAAATAGAAAATCTTCGGACGACTTCTCGTCCTTGGCCAGTGGCCTGATTTCAGAATATTTGCACAGAAGTGTTCCTCCAATGGCCCTCTACCAAAATTGCTAAAATGGTTCTGCTTGGCTGAATAAAATGGTGGCAAGAGCTAAAAGTATAAAAAAAAACCTTTAAAAGACATCTCCTCTGCAGCCAGCATCCCTATTTCAAAGTAATTTCACAAAAGTTTTCCTCTTAGGGCCCTTTACCAAAATTGCTAAAATAGTTCCACTCGGCTGAACAAAATGGCAGCCAGAGCTAAAAATAGAAAAAAAAAAAAACAAAAACAATTTTAAACGACATCTCCTCCTTGGCCAGTGGCCTGATTTCAAAATGATTTCTCAGAAATGTTCCTCTTATCCCCCTTCACCAAAATTGCCAAAATGGTTCTGCTCTGCTGAACAAAATGATCACCAGAACTAAAAGTAGAAAAACCTTTAAACAGTATCTTCGTGGACAGTGGCCAGATTTCAAAATAATTTCACATCAGTGTTCCTCTTATGCCCCTTTATCAAAATTGCTAAAATGGTTCTGCTCTGCTGAACAAAATGGTTGCCAGAGCTAAAAATAGAAAAAAAAAAAAAAAAAAAAACCTTGAAAGGACAGGATAAGAAGATGACCTCAACTAAATTCTGAAAAAAAAAATCTGAATTATTTTTTACCTATGGCATTTTGAAAATTTCAGCATTTTAACCTTTTAATCAAGATATCTTAAAAACTGTTTAAGCCATTGCCTTGAAACTTGACAGGCTGATAGGGAATGATGAGTAAATGACCTGATGAACTTACAGCAGTTAACTTAGGTGAGAGTTGTGGCCCATGGGCCTCTTGTTCAACTTAGTTTCTGTTGGTGTGTTGATAACTTTTGCTCAACAACTTTTGCAGGGATGCATTGGTTTTATTGCAAATTTGCAGAAGGATATATCATTGTAAAATACAGTTCAGGTTCGATATTGGTAATCATCTGCATAATTTTGGCCAAGTTATGGCCCTTTTTTGACTTGTTGTTGGAGGTAAAATAGAAGGTAAAGATATTGTTTCCCTTTCAATAACTTTTGAAGGGATGCATTGATTTCATTCGAAGAAGTTTGCAGAATGGTATATCATTATAGCATAGAGGTAAAGTTTGATATTGGTAATCATCCAAAACATTTCGGTCGAATTATAGCCCTTTATTTACTTGATTAATAAAATTCAGACAAAATAGTGAGGGGTTGCCTTTAGGGATAAGAGCAATTATTAGGACAAATACAGTGTTTTTTCTTTTTATACCCCGCCACACAATAGTAGCGGGGTATTATGGTTTCACGTTGGTCGTCCGTGAGTCCGTCCGTCTGTCCGTGCGGCGGTTTTTCGTTTCCGGATGATAACTTGAGTAAACATCAATGGATTTTCACCAAACTTGGTATGTGCATTGATTTTGTGGAGGTCTGGTTTGGGATTGCTAATGGGCAAATTTCGTCAATTTTTGATGGAGTTATCTGCCCGAGACACGCCCATATTTTCGTTTCCGGATGATAACTTGAGTAAACATCAATGGATTTTCACCAAACTTGGTATGTGCGTTGATATTGTGGAGATCTGGTTTGGGATTGCTAATGGCCAAATTTCGTCAATTTTTGACCGAGTTATCTGCCTGAGACACGCCCATATTTTCGTTTCTAGACGATAACTTGAGTAAATAACAAGGGATTTTCACCAAAATTGCTATATGCATTGACATGAATGAGATCTGGTTTGGAATTGCTAATGGGCAAATTTCGTCAAATTTTTACGAAGTTATCTGCCCGAGACACGCCCATATTTTCGTTTCTGGATGATAACTTGAGTAAATAACAAGGGATTTTCATCAAACTTGCTATATGCATTGACATTAAGGAGATCTGGTTTGGGATTGCTAATGGGCAAGTTTCGTAAAATGTTTACGGAGTTATCTGCCCGACACACGCCCATATTTTTGTTTCCAGATGATAATTTTAGTAAATAACAAGGAATTTTTAACCAAACTTGCTATATGTATTCACAGTAAGGAGATCAGGTTTGGAATTGCTAATGGGCAAATTTCGTGAAATTTTTACGGACTTATCTGCCCGAGACATGTCCATATTTTCATTTATGGATGATAACTTGAGTAAATAATAAGGCCTTTTAACCAAACTTGCTATATGCATTGATATTATCAAGATCTACTTTAGGATTGTTATCTGTCCATTGATATTATCAAGATCTGCTTTAGGATTGTTATCTGTCACTCCGTCATTTTCTTTCCCGACATTTTCGCAACGATAACTTTAATACATAAACAAATAATTCCTATGGCGGGGTATTATGCTTGCGGTGCTTTTATTTCATATCAAATTGTTGGCATTTTAAGCAGGCGACACGTCTGATTCTCGGAATTCTAGTTTCAAATAGCTTATCAGTCTGCTGTATAGCTCAACATAATACTTTTTCAACCGAAAATTGGGGGAGGTTGGGTGTGGCGAAGGTGTCGTGTATCTTACGTCACCGGGGCGTCCAACTGATATTGGCTTACAGTTGGGCAAGATCTGCTAACCTTGTAGCAGTTAAGGATAGAAGGGGAATGTTTTTATTTCTTCTGTTTCTTCACTTTCATTCCTGTTCCTCTTTCTTCCTTGTCCCTCTCTTTCGTCTCCTCTATTATCTTTTCTATCTCTTTTCTCTCTTTCTCTGGGAGACGACACAAAATGACCCACAAGGATTGACGTGTCTTTAAACCCTAACACAACAACAATTCAACCAAAAATTGTTGATATTTTTCATACTAATCCACTAAAACATATGTTGTGGGTACATATAGAAGTACCTGGATGAGGTCCTTCTAATGTGTACCCACAACATAGGTTTCCATGGAGAAATAAGAAAAATATTTTCCTGTTAGCCCCTATTATCTGCTAAAGATGAAATCCTGGGTCTTGCTGCTTTCATTCCAGTAAGCTTGGCCGCAGTTTTACCAGTAAAATAATGATCAATAGTGCTTTTATCACTTAGCACGCCATTATGTCTAACAAGGGATGGAGACAGCAAATGGAAGTCACTGTGCTTCAAACTCTGTTAACCCTTAAAATGCCAATGACAGCTGCAGCAGACAACATTTTTTTTAAAAAGATATTC
The DNA here is from genome assembly GCA_964016985.1 of Anodontia alba. Lineage (NCBI taxonomy): Eukaryota > Metazoa > Mollusca > Bivalvia > Lucinida > Lucinidae > Anodontia > Anodontia alba. The sequence continues at coordinate 126,939,491 of OZ024822.1, forward strand.
TTTTTTTATTTTTTATAGAAAATAAATCTTGACATTTGATATGATTCATCTGCCAAGCACACAATTTACATGAAATGTCAAGACTTATTTTCTATGAAAAATTAAAAGAAAATTTATTAGAATGTTGTCTGCTGCAAAGTTCGCTTGACGCTTTAAGAGTTAATTTCGCATTACCATATTTAGCCCGTGATTAGCCCAGAATGTGATGGTTGCCCTTCCTTTCCCATAGATTACTGAAAAGCAACTCAACTTTAGTTTATTGAAGCTCATTTCTAGGTATGTAGTGCAAATTTGCGTAAATGGAAGGAAATGAGGGAAAACACTTAAATTTCATTCAGGAGTGTTTTCTGATCTGTCTTTGAAGCTGATAGAGTCAAATTTCGTGTTAGTGTGTTTTTGCTTTGTGTTTGAAAGAAAGGTATACCAACTTTTGGTAAACAGGAATGAGGTGTCTGATGAGGGTATGCACTGTTTACACAGCAGTTTTTAGACAGAACAGAAGATAGTAAATTGGATTTTGTTCAAATTTTAGGACAAGTATGGTAAGGAGTTAAGGTGACCCAATATTTAGGGTTAATATGGTAAGATGGGCCAAGTGATATACAGTCCAGTCTTATTATTTTGAAGTCCAAGGGACTCTCTGAAATACTTCGAGATATCCATACCTTGAAATATCAGATTGCAGAATTGAGGTAAACATGAATCGAACAACCACATTTCACGAACTAATATGTAATTTGACTCCTGAAGTTAGAGATATATTGAAAATATTGTGGAAAAGAGAAGAAATTTCTCCTCTTTTCCACAACGTCTTGTTACCTGTCGTTCTATTTTCATGTTTAAACAGGGACCAGTGTTTCACTTCGAGATAAGTGGTTATTCGAGATCAGTCGACTGTACCTATAAAGTACTGAAGGAATATTAGATAGAGCAGACCTTGATTAAACTGCTCATTGATCAGAGCATGTATAGTTGGTACAGACAGGTTTTATCAGGGTTACAGAATAACCTGAAATATTCAGATACCTTAACCCTTGTCATGCTGAATAATTAAGATATCATCCTGACTTCAAATTTTCAGCCAATCAAATTACTTGATCCAGATTGTTGATACAAACTCACATACTGTGGGTACTAATTAGCACATGCACATGCACGCATGCACACACGCACGCACACACACACACACACACACACACACACACACACACACACACACACACACACACACACACACACACACACACACACACACACACACACACACACACACCTGACTCTACACTGTTTGCAAAGGAGGGCATATCTGGGTTCAAACTCCTTAAACAAGTCTGTAGGACTACCTGATGAGTGTCTAAAAAGTTCTGACTGAATGGAAAACAGTGTAGACCCTAATCAGATTGTTTCTTGAAGACTAGTTTGATCTGGGTCTGCACTGCTTGCTCAGACCTAGCTGTCCGAGTATTTAGGATAAATTCAGTAGCACTTGTGCTGAATAAATTAAGAAGCCACACCCATATCTAATTTTCAGCCAATCAGATTACTTAATCGTTGATATAAATTCACATAATGGCAAACAGTGCAGATCCAGATCAGTTGGCTTCTTCAGAAGCCAAGTGATCTTGATCTACACTGTTTATTAAGGCAGGGTATATCCAGGTTCAGCAGGACAATGGTTAACGTGGCCAAAATTTGCTAAGTTTCATCTGGAAAATTAGATACAGTTGGGTTACACTAACATAGTTTTTGTTTGGCCTAAATCAATGTGATGCTTTGAGCAATGACAGCATTTCCCAGCCTACGTGTGTGTGTGTGTGTGTGCAAAGGCCATAGACCAAGTTTGAATAACCGCCAAATGAATAGGCCAGGCTGGGTCAGTGCTATTTGCATATCTGTAATACTGTCATGATTTAAGTTTCAGTTTCGTCACATTATTGCTCATTTAATCAATTCAGTTTTTCTTCTTCTGCTCGTAAATCGTGGTTGATCAGCTCTGACTGACTTGTTTGCCTATTGACAAGATCTAGATACTTCTAGTCTCGAATTTCTGCTCCAAATTTCCCCTTCTGAATAAGAAAACAGAGAGGTTTTCCAGTCATTGATCATTCACATTGCGTCATTTGATCGGCAAGATTGCCACTGCTACTGTGAGAGGCAGCATTCTCAGCTCAGTCATATATCCTCAGTCATATATCGGTAGCTAACATAGATACTCAAGCGATGATTCCATTCTAAGCCAAAAAAAAGATAAAAGCATTGATTTATTTTATTTTAAATAGGACATTCACAGTGATGACAACTGTCTGTCTCTCTCAACACTGTCACAGATCAATAATGAAAATTGGAACCAATTAGCCACTTCAGGGCTGAAGATAAGATATGTATTCAGAGAAATACTTTTGTTGTTACTCCACAAAAACATGTTGTAAAAACATGTTGTGTGTACTCATTAGAAGCAGCTTGCAGAGACACAGTACCCATAACATATGTTTTTGTGGAGAAGTAGAAAAAATATCACCACATTTTGGGTGGTAAAATAATGCTTATCTAGATCTAAAACCATACACATTAAGTTTCTGTCAGAGCCGTACGGACTACAGATAAGGCAATAATTTTGGTGAAAATTAGGGATAATTTTCTTTATTTTTGCATTAAAACATATTAAGGGTAGTCATTAAATTGCCTTATTGAGGTGATTGCGATAAGTATCTGCAAAATATGTTTTTTGGGTAAGAAAAATAAAAATTATCTTTGAAAAATCCCTCTTGTGTAGTGCCATGCAGTCTCCATCTGATGTGGACCACACAAAAAGGACCTTTTGCTGTCAACAACATCAAGTGATGCTTATGGGATGTTTTATGTTTTTTCTGATTTTCTTTATAAAGGCATATGTTGATTATATTCATTTGAATAGCATTGACAGGTCGATGCAATTCAAAAAGATACCCACAACATATGTCTTCATAAGGTGTAAAAAAAAAAAAAAAAATAGCTGTGTTTCACTAACATGTTGAAAAAAAATTGGTAGGTAGGAGAAACTTTTTTTTATTTTTCTGTTTTTTCTCCAGAAAAGAACAGGGTCGGGCCTGTAATTGTATGAAAAAATACAGGTATTTTGTTGAGGGTCGGTGCTTTACTTTTTTATTTTGCATTTTTACTGATAAAAAATAGCAGAGTCGGGTGTTTGAGTCGGTTGGGTTAGTGGAAACACAGCTATTTAATTTTTAAGCCTAAAGAAGTAGACAAAAAGTACATTGGCTATAATATGAAGTGTACGAGTTGCTTGACTGTGCGCTTATTGGGGTATGTGTGGTAATTAGGTCGAATATGGTAATTTTACAGGGATTTTTCCCAAATTAAAACCTCTGTAAGAATTTGATCAGCCTAAAAACAAGGCTGCAATGGACGGGGCTAATTTTCCCTATATGTCTATGTGGAAAACTTAAAAAAACTTTGAAAAAGTTGACAGAATTTGAAATGAAAGACAGTGAAACTCAGGTGAGCAATATAGGGCGGTCTTGTTTTGGAGATTTGTTTGAAACATAGCTCCAGATAAGAGATTGTATCCATGTAATGTAATTATTATTTCTCCGCAAAGACATATGTTGTGGGTACCCATTAGAAGTCCCTTGGTGAGATGCTTCTAATGAGTAACCACAATGTATGTTTTCCCAGAGAAATTCATAGGAAAATATCTGGGTCCAGTTGTTGAAAGTGTCATCAGCTTAACAAGCTTGTTAGTGGTCAAAATGTTAACTGTTCTAGTAAGTACATTATCTAATTCACAGGTATTTTTCCTGGAAAAATATGAGAAGCTCTTGCAAATGCAAAAGCTACTCAAATTTTTAGCAAAAATATTAGCGTATATATCAAAGTTTTAACGATACGTTAACTAACGACAGCGTTAGTTTTGAAACTGGGCCCAGTACTTTTCACCTGAAAATTTTGTTTATCTTGAGCTTTATTGAAGATGACATAAGCAAGTAAATTATTTTTATCTGTCTCTTTCAGAGTAACAGGTGGAGAATTATTTGAAGATATTGTAGCAAGAGAATTTTATAGTGAAGCAGATGCAAGGTAAGATAAAAAGAAAGTCAGAATTAGCCATAAATGTAACTGAATTAACCAAAGGCTGTCTTTCGCTTGATGCGGGCCCATACGTTTTTGCAGAGAAAAAAGAACAAATATTAACCCTAGTCCTGCTGAACCCGGATAGGTCCTGCCTTTGCAAACAGTGTAGATCCAGATCAGTTGGCTTCTGAAGAAGCCAACTGATCTGGATCTGCACTGTTTGCCATTAAGTATGTGAATTTATATCAACAATCTGGATCAAGTAATCTGATTGGTTGAAAATTAGAAATGGGAGTGGCATCTTAATTTATTCAGCAGGACAAAGGTTAATCTGGATACTCCTTCATAGAGTAATGGTCAAGACCCATTTTCTGAAGAAAATTCAGAAAATGTATTACTCGCTTGCCATTTGCTAATATGAAAATTTAGTAGACTAAAGAATGATGGCAAAACCGCCCCCCCCCCCCCCCCCCCCCCAAAAAAAAATCCTTAGCTATGGGTATAATGCTAAGGACAGTAAAGTGGTTGTTTTCTTGAATATATTTCTCTTGGAGTCCATCCTGAAAGAAATTTAATGAGGTTTTAGAAAGATTTCTCACAAATTAATGTAGAATAATGGCTTTTTCTGGCACTGTATTGTCTCAATTCTAAAAAAAAGATACAGGCAATAAAAAAAACTAAAAATTTAATGTGGTTTTAGAAAGAAAAATCAAATTTAAAAATCTCACAGAATAAAGGCATTTGCATGTAAGATGGTGAAGTGCTTGTATGTCAAGAAAAAAAAAAAAAATGAACAGACACAGATAAACAGATAAAAAGATAAACAAACAAACAAAGCAAAAGATAATACAAAAAATAATAAAAATAATAAATAAGATGAAATAAGATAAAATAAAATAAAATGAAAAGAAATTAAATTTAACAGTCAGTGATGTTCCATCACAAACCCTGTGCTTTCATAACCCATAGTACTCATGGGAAATCCTTTTTTAGCATAACCAAACATTATTAGAATGTCATTTTTATGGCACTTTAAGGTTTAAGGAGAATGAACAGGGCATTTTCTGCCTGTTCAGTGGGGCCGAACCATTCCCAATGCCAAATATCCTCTATTTTTCCCAATTTCATCACAGTTTTTAAAAAAAAAAATGAAGAAAAAAAAATGCCACAAAAAAAAAACAAAATTAAAAACGAAGCCTCAACCTGAATGTTTCTCTCTCTTCCGCTGATTCAAGAAGAGCAGTTGTCAGTTTCTGGCAAAAGAATGTGCACAATACTGGTTAACCGCTTAGAGGACTAAGCCTGCCCAGTAAACGTGTGGTTAGGTAAACTGACCACGCTCAACATGATCCCATTGGGTTGACCTCAACACAAACAAATCAACCTGAATGTATTGATTGATCACGCAGTGTCTGTAACCAACAGGCATCAACCAATCCAGAAAGCAACACAGGATCAGATTCTGCTCCTGGCATTTCTCAGATGAAATTGTGTTCCCAATTTTGGTGTTTTGTCGATAATCTTTTTCCAATTTTGCCCAGGGGTCTTTTCCTGAATTACCTGGATAAAGCCCTGATGGATACACATTCCAGGGAGACAACTTTTTCACAGAATTGTTTTTGCCTCCCTTCTGAAAAGGAAATGTTTGTTATTTTTTTCCCAGAAATCTACAATGGAGACAATTTGCATGAAATGTCAAATCCTGTTTTCTTGGAAAAATGAGAAAAATATCTTTTTTATTTGTTGTCTGCTGAATAAGCCTCAAGAATAGTGGTTCTCAGTATCTCTACCACTGTCCAACAATGACTCCAGTGAGGGGAATTATTAACACTTAGATTGCTGGGTGAAATTTTCAGCAGACGACATGTTGAAATATTTTCCATAGTTTTTCCAGGAAAACAACTTTGACATTTCATGCAGATTGTCTCCTATGGAGAAAATTTGCATGAAATGTCAAATCCTGTTTTCTGGAAAAAATGAGGAAAAATACCTTTTATTTGTCATCTGCTGAATTGTAGCGGTAAAGGTTAATTCACACAGATGTTGTAGTCATAGATATGTTCAAATATTCATAACAAAAGAGTTAATAGCAGTCCAATCAATATTTATATGTCATTCTTTTACACCATTTTCCTGGCATTAGGATAATGCATTGAAGCCTGTTCAAGGTGAATTGAGCCAAGCTATATGGCACAGCTGGTAGCATGTCTGACTGCAGATCCAGGGGTCACAAGTTCAAATCCCAGCGCAGCCTCATAACTTTCTTATGTCATATCTCCCCCTGCTGCTGATTCAAGAAGGGCAGTTGTCAGTTATTGGAAAGTATTTGGACGAAGTACCAGTTAATCATTTAGATGACTAAGCTTGCCTAGGAACAATGCGAGTAGGTTAACTGACCAGCTCAACATGACCATAACACTGTTGACTGTGCTTCAAAACTCCAAATAGAAAATGAAGGGGAATTGTGGGTGGTAGGGCAATGTGGGCTACTGCTGAAACTTCAAGGGAGGGGGCCCTGTCATCACTGTCATCACTGGCCTTTGGTAGGAAGGCTCCTGCCTCATTTGAGGCAAGACCAGGGCTTTAGGCCTTTTTTAGCTCACCTGAGCTATGCTCAAGATGAGCTGTTGTGATCACTTTTCGTCCGTCCGTCCGTACATGCGTCCGTCCGTTAACATTTTCAAATGACTTCTCCTCTGAAGCCCCTGAGCCAGTTTTGCTCAAATTTCATGTAGAGCCTCCTTAGGTTGGGGAACGAAAAATTGCTAAAATGGTCTTGGTCCATTGACCAAGATGGCCGCCATGCCCATATATGGTAAAAACCTTTAAAAATCTTCTTCTCCAGAACCGAGGATGCCTTGGGGCTGAATCTTTGCATAAGTCATCGGGACAGGAGATCTACCAAAATTGCTAAAATAAATGTCGTATATTGACATTAGACCTTTTTTACGGCAAGGTCAAGTTTGCTTCCCTATGCATTTGTATGGGAAAAACCTTTAAACATCTTGTTCTCCAAAACCGAGGATGCCTTATGGCTGAACCTTTACATATATCATCAGAAACCGAAGGTCTACCAAAGTTGCTAAAATAATGGTCGTACATTGACATTTGACCTTTTTATGGTAAGGTCAGTTTTGCTTCCTTATGCATTTATATGGGAAAAATGTTCAGAATTTCAAATGACTTCTTCTCTGGAGCCTCTTGGCCAGTTTTGCTCAAATTTCATGTGGAGCCTCCTTAGGTTGGGGGAACGAAGAGTTGCTAAAATGGCTGCGGTTAGTTGACCAAGATGGCCGCTATGCCCATATATGGTAAAAACCTATAAAAATTTCTTCTCCAGAACCGAGGATATCTTGGGGCTGAATCTTTGCATAAGTCATTGGGGACGGGAGGTCTACCAAAATTGCTAAAATAAATGTTGTATATTGACATTTGACCTTTTTACGGCAAGGTCAAGTTTGCTTCCGTATGCATTTGTATGGGAAAAACCTTTAAAAATCTTGTTTTCTAAAACCGAGGATGCCTTGTGGCTGAATCTTTACATATATCACCGGAAACTGGAGGTCTACCATGTTGCTAAAACGTGGTCGTACATTGACATTTGACCTTTTACCGTGCGGTCAATTTTGCTTCCTTATGCATTTGTATGGGAAAAATATTTAGAATTTCAAACGACTTCTCCTCTGGAGCCTCTGGGCCAATTTTGCACAAATTTCATATGGAGCCTCCTTAGGTTGGGTGAATGAAAGATTGCTAAAATGGTCGCGGTTCATTGACCAAGATGGCCGCCATGCCCATATATGGTATAAACCTTTAAAAATCTTCTCCTCCAGAACTGAGGACGCCTTGGGGCTGAATCTTTGCTGAAATCATCGGGGACAGGGGGTCTACCAAAGTTGCTAAAGCGGGCCCCCATAGCCTAGTGGATAAGAGAATTGACTCTTAATCCATTAGGTTTCTCACCGCTGTGGTTCGAGCCTAGCTCGGGTCATATGTGGGAAAGCCAAGTTCTGCTTACGGATGGTCAGGTGGTTTTTCTCTGGGTACTCCAGTTTTCGCCCACCTTCGATGAACGATCGGCTTGATATAAGTGAAATATTCTTGAAAGGGCAGTAAAACCCAAATCAAAAAAAAAAAAAAAAAAAAAAAGTTGCTAAAATAATGGTCGTACAAGTTTGCTTCCCTATGCATTTGTATGGGAAAAAAAACATTTAAAAATCTTATTCTCCAAAACCGAGGATGCCTTATGGCTGAATCTTTGCATATATTATTGGGAACATCTGCATGTCTGCAGTGGCTGTGTCACTCAGGTGAGCGAACCGTGGCCCGTGGGCCTCTTGTCTCATCTATCCCACTGTTCTTTTCTACCTCTTTAGGAGACTGTTTTGACATGATTGAAAAATTGTTGACAGGGTCATTAAAGCAGATGCATTTTTCTTTTGGTCATATATGTGTTAAAAAGAAAGGAGGCTGGCTGGCGAGTCCAGCGGTAAAATCCCCATTAAAATATTCCAAATACTATATTCATGAAGAACAAGTGACATCATTGGTTCTTATGAATAATTTAATGAATGTTTTCAAAACTTTAATTTGAAGATATTCAGGAAACATATGCATATTTACATATTGGGCTGCCATGCTGATACATTTTCATGGGCCCTGAGGTTATAGAACTTTTTTCATGCTCAGCTAAACTGAGCATGAAATTTTTCATGCTATAAATATCAAATAACTAACAATTGCAAACTCTTTCTTGCTAAACATAGCTGAGCATGAAAATTTCTCTGCTAAGGAATAAGAAAATGCCAACTTTTGTTGGCATTTTCATATTTATTAGCAGAGAAAATTTCATGCTCAGCTGAGTTTAGCATGAAAGAAGTTTTATAACCTTGGGGCCAGCTCAACGTTTAAATTAAATTTGACTTAGATGAATTAAATTTAAGCAAAATTTTAAAATTAAGGAATGTAATTTTCAACCATTTAGTTATTCTTGGTAAGCTTTATTGAAGTTAATTCCAACATTGTGATATGTACAAACACATTTTCTTAAAATTTGATTAAATCAGTTTTCATCATTGATACAAAAATGCTAGCTTGAAACGTAAAGTGGTGAATATATACAAGTAATAAAATATTTTCTAATTTTATCAAAATTAGCAGTCTGAAATAAAATTATTGAGATTTAAATAAAATTTAAATTTTTAAAGTAAACTTTAAACGAACCAGTGACGTAAAATTATGTATTGTGGGATAGCATTTTTACTAAAATATAAATATCAACACCAGTTTCTGTGACTTTAAATGCATGTAACTTTTGAACCAATAGGAATTTTTAAATGCGTTTTTCAACATAATAGTCGTCACAACAATATCTTTAATTTGAAATATTCTGAAATTCGGGGGATGCATCACCATTAAAGTTGAATTACTGCGATAGCGATTTTGGGGATGTCATTACAATGGCAAATGGTGAAGATCCTAAAGTTATGAACCATTTCGTCTGAGGAAAAGTCTGGTTAGGTAAACTGACCGACTCGATATGCCCTCAGTAGTGTAACTGGGATGTTACACTCGGAACTAAATCAAAACTAGCTGGAGGCAGAATTAAGCTCATGACTGTATTGCGCTTCATTTCACAGAGCCTTTTTGTTCTTCCATTGTCTCAGTATGACTTAAATAATGTTGAAAGGGACATAAAACACCAAACCATCATCCACACTGTTTTTGCTGTCAGCAGTGCCAAAAGGTTTAACGCCATTTCTATATGTGTCATGCCATGTGAAGAGGTATCTTTGGGGCATTCCCGACATCAGAGGCCCATACCAGCCTGCGTGTCAGCACAGTTTGATTAGTGTCAGCTTGCAGAATCATTGGCACTTCTCAAATATATCTTTCAAAAAAAAAACATAGACCTTAATGACAAACTGTGTTGCTGTGCAATTATCTGAGTCTTTGCTGTTAGCGTATGTTCAGAAGACACGTTTTCACATAGGATGGTTTGTATAACACCCATTTAAATAGATAATATATCCTTCTGCATTAACCCTTAAAGTGCTTATCACAACTGCAGAAGACAACATTTTTATTTTTGTTGTTGATGTTTTTCAGAGAAAATAAGGCTTGACATTCCATGTGAGTTGGCTGCCTATCAGACAGTTCACATGAAATGTCAAGCCTTATTTTCTTCAAAAATATTTCAAGATGTCTTCTGCTGAAAATTTTATCCAATATGCTAAGTGTTAAGTGTTTAACAATATTGAAACTATTCCTGCATTAATGGGTTTACAGCAGACTTTAAACAGCAGACTAATTTAAAAGCACTTCAGTGCAGGCGGTGCATTTAAAAGTAAATACAGAAAAGTAAATTGTTGAATTGTTTTAGCAAATTACTAGACAATGTAAAAGCTAAGTTTATCAATTTAGGTTTCTATATAAGGTGTTACTTCGGAGACAGAAATAATGATATATTCATAGCTTTAGTTAATATGATTGTTTTTCTACCAAAAGGCATTAATACTTTTTAGCTCCCCACAAAAAGCTTTCGTTGTGGGTAATCATTCTCCGAGGCAGTTCCACTGAGAAAATAAAATTTTGTGGAGGCATAAGAAAAACTGCTCTTACCTAGTGCTACCATAACCGTCATTATTCTTTGATCATGTTGATAAAGACACATTTTATCCAATTTGGAAAATATTCCTTAACTGTTTGTCCGCTAGTGGCAATTTTTGTCATCTGCTGATAATCTTTGCAACAAATTGTCGAGCTTGATCTGGATCCAAACTGTTCGACACTCTGTTGGTATTCCTGAAAGATATTTTTGAAAAAGTTAATTAAAAAAAAATCCACTGATGACAAAAAAGCATGCAAAATTACCCAGCATGCAAAGAGTTAAAGATCATATCCTGAGTTTCCACCACCTAAATATGTTTGAAACATAACATAATAAGTATTAAGGAAGCTGAAATTTATTTAATCCCTCTTATTTACCCTAAGTATTGAGACAGACAATGTGTTTCGCATAATTCAATCTCATCAAAGTGCTCCCATAAAGCAATCTCATCAGTGTTTCCATAATGCAGTCTCATCAAAGTTTTCCCATAATGCAGTCTCATCAAATGTGTTCCCATAATGCCATCTCATGAAAATGTTCCTATAATGCAGTTTCATCAAAGTGTTCCAATAATGCAATTTCTTCAAAGGTGTTCCCATAATGTAGTTTCTTCAAATGTGTTCCCATAATGCAATCTCATCAGAGATGTTCTCATAATGCAATCTCATCAATGGTGTTCATAATGCAATCTCATCAAGGGTTTTCCCATAATGCAATCTCGTTAGAATGATCACTGATGTGATTCTATAGTATTCTTTTTTTTTCGTAGAAAAATCAGAATAAAAAGTCCATCCAATGACTGGAGCTTTAACAGTCATTCTGTGGTATTCGTCTTCTGTTCATTACTTTATGACACATGAAAACAATCTGTCAGACACTGGAAAAAATAAGGAAAAACTTTTTAGAAAATGGCATAACCCCTAATAACTTTCATAGCTCCCATTAAGTTGATAACTGACGTGGTGTTTGGTATAATATTTTGTTGGGTTTTTGCTCCAAAACATTCTGTGATAATATTCATACCTTCAGGCAAGATACTACTTTCCAACCAAAAAGTATGGATATTTTTCTTATTTTTGCATGAAACTACATGCCATAGATACTCATTAGTAGAGCCTCACTGGAACATTTCTAATGAGCACCAACAGCATAATAGCCGGCTTCGGTGGCTCAGTTGGATGCGCCGTCCGACTGGAGACCAGGAGGTCGCGGGTTCAATCCCCGCCGAGGTCGGCAACATTCTTTCGTGGAGATTGATCATGAAATATTTTCTACGGTCATTCTCTCCCTTCCGCTGATTCAAGAAGGTCAGTTGTCAGTTTCTGGTGAAAGAATGTGCACAATACTGGTTAACCGCTTAGAGGACTAAGCCTGCCCAGTAAACGTGTGGTTAGGTAAATTGACCGCGCTCGACATGACCCCATTGGGTTGACTGGGCCGTAAAACCTCAACACAAACAAACAACAGCATAATAATGTTTTCATGCAGAAATAAGAAAATAAGTTACCTGATACCCCTCTTATATAGAGTTGTGGGTATTCATTGGTATTGCCTCAACAAAATGATTTCAGTGAGTACGGTTAAATTCCTAATATTTCGAACACCAAAGTTTCTGACAAAATGCCTTGTGCAAACTGTCTGAAGGAGCAGTTTGATAGGGTCTACACTGTTTGCCATTCCACGAAGCATTTGAAGAAACAACTGTATAAAAAGCACAATTTAAGCAAAAAAATTATGGAATAAAGTGTTTGAAAATTTAGGACATTTATCGTACCTAGAAGGCATGTTTTGGTGCCAAAATAAAAAAAAAAAATGATCCTCTTAACCTTTAAAGCGCTAATCACAACATTTTTTTTTTTTTTTTGTATTTTTTCAAAGAAAATAAGGCTTGGCAGTTCATGTGAATCATCTGCCTAAAATAAGGCTTGACAGGTCATGAAATGCCAAGTCTTATTTTTTTATTTTGAGCAAAAATAAGCTATTTTCAGAAAAAATAAGGCTTAGCATTTCATGTAGCGGAGAAGCGGCCAAGTGGTTAGCACTCCTGACAGTGGATCACGAGGTCCGGGGTTCAAATCCAGCCTGAGGCAGAATTCATCTCGTGACTTTGGCACTTTATTAGCCTTTTATTATCACTGTTCCAGTCTCGATATGACTTAAATAATGTTGAAAGGTACGTTAAATCATAAAACACCGATCAATCATCATCATTTATGTGGCAGATGATTCACATGAAATGCCTAGGCTCATTTTCTCTGAAAAGTGAGAATAAAAAAAATTTAGAATGTCATCTGCTTCAGTTTTGCTTAGTGCTTTAAGGGTTAATACTCCCATTGAGCTAGCCCATGAGAAAAAGTTTATTATCAAATAGGCAACCAACAAAGCTCAGGTGAGTCTGCACATAAGCGCAGTCTCATAGAGCCTTTGCTGTTCACAGATATGTAGCAGGGGCCTTGAGGAAGCTTCAGGCAAAAAGCCATGTCTTTGGTCCCAATAAATTGCCCCCTATATCTATTTAAAGAATCACAAATCAGACACCTAAGTGCCCTTTTCTTGTGTGACAATTTCTTTATCTGTACCTATACCATTTACAGGGAAAAAAGCGAAAAGAAGAGTTAATATCTCACAGACAAGTACTTCAAGACAAATTATACCAATAGAGCCTGTCTCTTAAATTATTGAATTAATATTTCAAGCTTGTGAAGCCAGACAAAATTACTGCTGGCTTCTCTTCTTTATTCAATAAAAATAATTGAGCTGGGGAATGAGCTTAGCCACCCTAATGTAACTTCAAACAGTGAAGAACCAGATTGTTTTGTATATCTGCATAGCTGGTCAGGGGCTTTACTGCACACTACAATTACCTGTGTGGGTAAACGTCAGAAACTGCAGTAACATGGTTGGACTAGGTGTCAGCTTTTCAGGCCTGGGTTAAAGTAGCTTTACCCTGAGCCTGGTGGAGGTCCATTTTTCTACTGATTAGCACATTTCAGAATCTAGATCTGTGAGCTCAGACAGATTCTTTGCTCGCTGAGGAGATTTACCTAGATCACAGACAAAAACGATGTTAAGATATAGAGAGACAGAAATTACCGTAAAATGTCCTGAAATGTCAGACGCTTTGTTCAGTACACCACAATCTCTTTATAACACTATTGTTGGGGTCCATACCATAAACTGTGTTAGTTAAACAGCTGTGTTATATCCAAACAAAAAATGTTATATCCAAACAAAAATATATAGATTATATTGAAAAATGACCATAAATGGTCATTTTTCAATATAATCTATACATTTTTGGGATCCATCTTTGAACCATATTATATCCAAAACTGTGCTATAACAAATCGTGTTATAAAGAGGTTGTGGTGTACTTTTTTGCCAAGAAGAGTTTGGGTGGCCAAGTTAGTAGTCCCGACAGGGTCACTAGGTCCTGTGTTCGAATACTGCTGCAGGCGGAATTCAGCTCATGACTATACAACATTTCATTGCACAGAACCTTTCATTATCACCCTCCCATTGTCTTGATAAAACTTAAATAATCTTGAAAAAGACGTAAAATACCAAATCGTCGTCATCGTTTTTGTCTAAATTTTGTTTTTTAAGCATTTGTTTCACAAAATACTTGGTAGAGTGGCAAATTATGTTGATTCAGATCAGACTGTTTAGATCTGTTCTGTTTGCATATGCATTTTGTCCAAAAAATGTTTTAGGTAGTTACAATACCAGCATTCCAGGTGTGACAGATTTTTTTACGAGAAATGATGGCCCTTGTTCATTGGGGCCAGGGAAACAGCTGTCTGTTTTGTCTGTGGCAGAGCTGCTGATATTTTAAAGCAGGTTATCTATCTCCTGTACAAGCCCTACAAAATCAGTCAACAACCCAGTTGACTAGGACATTTAACCCCCAACAACAATCTGTAATCGTCAATCTGGCTGTTAGCTTGACTTGGACTAACTGTATGACACACAGTCATCAAACCTGGCATGCACTATTTTTGTAACATAGACTCAAACACTGCAATATAGCTTTATGATTTTGACCTGTATTTCACAGTCAGTAGCGTGTCTGACTGCAGATCTAGATGTAACAAGTTCGAATCCCATCTTGGCCACATAGCTTTTGTGGAGATTGATTATGAAATCATTTCTACAGTCATTCTCCCCCTTCCGCTGATTCAAGAAGGGCATTTGTCAGTTACTGGCAAAAGTATGTGCACAAAAAGTACTGACTAGTTTACTGTTTAGAGGACTAAATCTGCCTGGGAAAGGTGTGATTAGGTTAACTGACCAGATCAATGTGACCTTAAAAGTGTTGACTGGGCCATGAAACTAGCTCAAACAAATCAAACTGTTACTAAGGGTAAATGTGGTAGGATAGTGTCATTGATTAACATAGTTGACACTTCTTTTAGTACCTCAGAGGCCATTTCTCAGTTACGTATTGATTCTTTTTAATGTTAGGTCCTATTTCTCTTAATTTCATCTCGCTGTCAACGAGAGTGATTGAGTTCCAATGTAGGAAAACCAGCATTTTC
The DNA here is from genome assembly GCA_964016985.1 of Anodontia alba. Classification (NCBI taxonomy): domain Eukaryota; kingdom Metazoa; phylum Mollusca; class Bivalvia; order Lucinida; family Lucinidae; genus Anodontia; species Anodontia alba. Next base: position 126,954,710 of record OZ024822.1, read on the forward strand.
CTGGGCCAAAAATAGAATTTTGTTCATTTGCAGTTGCCTACTTACCCACCAAAATCCTCCCTACCCAAAATATTTTTTTTGACCACTTGGGACAGCATTTTTTTTCTCTAAATGGCAAATTTACTATGATCACCCTAAATAGTAGGACATACAGGCCTGAGCAAAAAGTGCAGACCCAGATCAGACTGCTCCAAGGAGCAGTCTGATCTGGGTCTACACTGTTTGCCTTTGCACCTGCACATTTTGGGTACACCATTTGTGGGAAAAATAGATTTGTTCAAATTGTATGATGTTATTATCTCAGTAGTATGGGTGTTTACTGTAACCTTGTGTAAAATTTTATGTAGAATATTGTAGTATTTGGGCTATTGGGCAATTTTTACATTTTGCAGAAAAAAAAAAAAAAAAAATAGGCCGACCTACCTACCTAAGAAAAATCCTGGGTCAGCAACTGCAAACAAAGTGGTTTTTTTTTATGCCTGGCCTCTTGCGATGTGAATATCAAAGTTTTGGACCAGACCTTTACATTCATGCAATCTGTTATAAAAATATTGATAAATAGTTGGCTAGGTCAAAGATGACACAATAATTTCACTTTCCTGTTACTTTACTAGACTGGTAAAGTCATTTCTTTTCTGAGCATTAATACATGTAGCCATGTGATGAAACAAAATAGAAAAAAAATATTTCAACAATCAGCTTTGCTATACACAGTCTACACCATCTGAGCCATATTTTTACCTTAACACAATATTCAAACAGTCATGCATGACAGTCAGAGCCTTGTTAGGACAAGAACACTGATCTAATGAGAACTGAAAATGCAGTTGTCATTACTGGAATCTTAAAGGCTAATAAAAATTTGACCAAGAAAACTAAAAGATGGGTTGAAGAAGTTCTGCAGTCACCAAAAATTTGACCAAGAAAACTAGAAGGTGGGTTGAAGAAGTTCTGCATTAAATAGTTTCTTTGATGTGTCCATTTTCTTTTTTTGTTTATTTATATTGTTTTAATGCTACTGGTTCAATGATATTGATCAGAAAATATCAGGAGAAAAATGCCATTACTCTGATGAGAAATAATTAACACAAGAAAACATTTGCCAACTTACTTTGATCTAAGTTGGGTCTGTGACAGTTACTCATTTTACCATTAACAGTACTCCTGGGGAAATAAGGCAGATGTTTAATCAGTTAACCTCTTTGTTTGACCATTGAATTCTGGTAGACTTATTCAAATAACAATAAACTGTTTGCCTGAACTGTGTGCTCAGGCAAATGTTTATTTGAATAAACTGTTTATCAGAGCTCTATGTTCAGGCAAATGTTTATTTGAATATTTGTCAGAGCTATGTGTTCTGGCAAATGTTTATTTGAATAAACTGTTTGTCAGAGCTATGTGTTTTGGCAAATGCTTATTTGAATAATCTTTTGTCTGAACTATGTGTCCTGGCAAATGTTTATTTGAATAACCTGTTTGTCTGAGCTATGTGTTCTGGCAAATGTTTATTTGAATAACCTGTTTGTCTGAGCTATGTGTTCTGGCAACTGTTAATCTGAAAAACCTGTTTGTCTGAGCTATGTGTTCTGGCAAGTGTTTATCTGAATAACCTGTTTGTCTAAGCTGTATGTTTTGGCAAATGTGTATTTGAATAACCTGTTTGTCTGAACTATGTGTCCTGGCAGATGTTTATTCAAATAACCTGTTTGTCTGAGCTATGTGTTCTGGCAAATGTTTATTCAAATAACCTATTGTCTGAGCTATGTTTTCTGGCAAGTGTTTTTTTTTTTTTTATGAATAACTTGTTTGTCTGAGCTATGTTTTCTGGCAACAGTTTATTCGAATAACCTCTTGTCTGAGCTGTATGTTCTGGCAAAATGTTTATTTGAATAATCTTTTGTCTGAGCTATGTATTCTGGCACGTGTTTATATGAAAAACCTGTTTGTCTGACCTATGTTTTCTGGCAACTGTTTATTCAAATAACCTGTTTGTCTAAGCAATGTGTTCTGGAAACTGTTTATTTGAATAACCTATTGTCTAATCTATGCATTCTGGCAAATGTTTATTTGAAACCTTTCTTATCTAAGCTATACACCTGGTAGATGTTTATTTGAATAACCTGTTTGTCTAAGCTTTGAGTTCTGACTAATATTTATTCAAATAAGCTATTGTCTGAGCTCTGACATTGTTTGCTTAGGTATCATATTAAACTAAGTATTCAGACAGACTGGCAGGAGCAAACTGTCGACCCAGATCTGACCTTGATCAGATGCTGTATTTTGACCTGGGTCTACACTGTTTCCACGTGTTAGGTAAATATGGTATGTTTTATGTATTAAAAATGCTGATGCTCAAGAACCCTGATCAGCTTTTATGGTATTTACCCTAAGTATTCAGATAGATAAGCCTAAGAAACAGTGTAAATTCAGATCATACACTGCACAATGCAGAGCTGATCAGGGTCTACACTGTTTAACATTCAACCAGCTTTATTGTAGATACATCTACAGGTAGCCAAATGGTCTTCTTTAACCCATTGTAGTCGGGAGACCCCTAAAAGGGTAATTGGCAAACAGTGCAGACACAGATCAGATGCCACAGAACCCGGTGTCTGGTCAGGGTCTCCACAGTTTGCAAACAGTTCAACCAATTTCCTCTAGGAATATGTAAATCACAAAGCCTGACATACCTAAAATTGAAATTATAATCTTCCAATATTTAGTGTGAGGGAGTTCATTCAGTCTACAATGGGTTAATTTCTAGAAGTATGGTAGGGAATTACGGTGTCCGCATATTTAGGGTAAATATAGTACAGTTTCATTATGAATTATCAGTTGAGATAAAATGAAGTCATTTTCTTGTTTGATGTTTCGTAATTCGATTTTTCTATACATTATTTGTTTATCATGCAAATCTGAGGCTGATTTATTTTGCACTGGATATGTGCAGTTAAGGGCCAAATTGCTTCTGGAAAATGAAAATGTTTGTAATTTTACAGATAACAAAGTGCAAAAGGACAAAGCCAAAAAAAAAAAAAAAAAAAAAGGATGCATTTGTTTTTATTTTTTAAAATAATTAGAAAAATCCTACTGTTACACAGTTGAGGTTGTCACAACATGTTTTTCAGTATGGTATTATGTGTTACAATGGAGTTAATTAGGGTGAAAGGGAAGTAAAGCTTAACAAATAAACAGTTAAAAAAAACTAAGAAAAAAAACAAAAACATTTTGCAGCGAAAATTTGGCCTTTAATTTGATGTAGTCAGCCTAACTAATTACTTAGTTTTCCAATTTTCTTGTTGCAGGATTTTTTTATGTACTTTATATTTCACTATCACTGGGTGTAATGCACGATTTGACAAAACTATTGTGGTTTAACCAGTCAGATTCTTCAGCTTGTCATTAAATCCTGTTTATGGTAATTTTATTCCCAACTGAGTAGAAAGCATTGCTATCGAAATCCCAATAAGGTGTAAGGGGAATTGATACACTTTCAGGGGAGGAAACTCTTTTAAAAATATTTTGCTTCTCTTACTCTAAAAAGAAAGAATTTGCTCCGAAGAGGAGCAAATTCTTTCTTTTTAGAGTAGGCCCCTAGTCAGAAGGGATTTGATGTTCAGGAAAGCAAAAAGGAAATCAAAAATATTGTCTCCCTTGTAAAAAATGACGTAAAATCCATCAAGTGAATTGATTTGATTGGTTAAACCACAACAATTATTTTGTCAATTCCAATATTATCCCAGTGACACTTCAGTTTTAAGATTTTTAATTCTCAAGCCACTTTTACCCTTGCACTTTTTTCTGCATGTTCAAGATTATAAAGAACTCTTTATTTTGATATTTCATAACTCTTAAAGCACCCTTCAGAATTGTAGCAATCTGAAATGTATATTTTTTTCTGATAAAACAAGGCTTGACATTTCTTGTGACCAGACAGTTCACATGAAATGTCAAGCCTTATATTCTCTGAAAAATGAAAAAAAAAATGGTGGTTTAGAATGTCATCTACTAGTGTTGTAGCATGTGCTTTAAGGGTTAATAAAGGCTGAAGCCGGGAATCACATATATTTTTGTGTGTATTTTTTTTTCAAATGAGATTTGTATAATTAATGTGTTTCTTTATCCTCAGACAAGGGTATTTTATTTCTAAATGCCTTTTTAATTGAAAACTTTAGATAATCTTTTTAGAAGAATTGCTCTCAGAATAAGTTAATTACAATATATTCAGTTGAATATTTCTTCCTGGTCTTTGATACAATCTTTTAAAGAATACAATGTATGTCAACTTGTTCTTGTTAACTTTTACCACTCTCTGGGCTAATTCATCAGATGACAAAATGACAATAGTTTTCCTATTTTTCCCAGAAAATAGGCTTTGACATTTTATGCAAACTGTCTCCCTAGGAGAAAGAGACAATTTGTATGAAATGTCAAAGCCTATTTTCTGGGAAAAAAAAAAAAAAAAAAAAAAAATATTTCAAAATGTCTGCTGAAATTTTTACCCAGAATATAGAATGTTAAAGCAAATGATAAAATACCCTTTAGATTGTGCAGAACCAGAAATCCATAGAATTCCTGTAATATTTCCATGGCAATTCTAGTCTAATATTTCCATGATTCTAGTCATACCAGTATTCCTATATAGACTTAGCTCTTTCTACCCCTCAGGTCAAAATATATGTTTTTTTTGCCAACAAAGTAGTTTCTTTTAAGATGGATTGAAGAACCATCTCATCTGGGGATCTTCAATGAGATGGCTCAAAGTCGTCTCATCTGGCATTACAATATTTACTCTAAATTTCCTTACACCTGAATATCAACTTAACCTAAAATTTGAACAAGCCAATTCGACTACCTGGTGGCATATCTAAAACAAATATTGATAGAATCAACAAACAGTGTAGACCATGATCAGACTGTTTCTAAAATTAGGAGCAGCTTGATCTGGGTCTACACAGTTTGCTCAGCACTGTCTCTCCTAATATTTAGGGTTAACCCTTATCCTGCTGAACCCGGATATACCCTGCCTTTGCAAACAGTGTCGATCCAGATCAGTTGGCTTCTACAGAAGCCAACTAATCTGGATCTGCACTGTTTGTCATTCAGTATGTGATGTTATATCCACAATCTGGATTAAAGTAATCTGATTGGCTAACAATGAGAAATGGGTGTGGCATATCAGTTTATTCAGCATGATAAGGGTTAATTTGGTGTACACACTCAGCCTGTATGTGAGTTTTGTCAAATGCACTTTTTTTGTCATTCACTTGTTGAACTAATGGACATGTCCATATGCAAATAGTGGAGAGCTCATATTAGAATTTTAGGGGTGAAAGGGTTAACTGTGTCCTTGACCTTTATCCTGTACCTCTTTGACCTTTCAGTCACTGCATTCAACAAATCTTAGAAGGTGTGAACCATTGTCATCAGAATGGGGTGATACATCGAGATCTCAAGGTTGGTCGTGCATTGCAGCATCTCGTTGATCGTTGTATAATGCATTGCCAGACCTAGAAAACCAAAGGTTTCCAACTTTACTGATTTCTAAATAGGTTACCATTGAAATTTTGGAAGCATTCAGGGTGTTACGAAGTGACTATCAGCTTGGTCAAGTTAATATAAATAACAAAAAATGTGTCATAGATTGAGGTTTGTCTGACAGGTTCGATTGGAAACCTTCGGTTGCTAACCTTCCCCCTGTAACTAACTCCTTGGTGTACTCATGTGAGACTCCTTAATCTTTACCCTGCAAGGACATATGGTATTAGAGACATTCAAACTTTTTAGAAAGGACAACCCAAGAGTACAGAAATGTGGTTCCTTTAAGAGACTTGATATATTTGGTGGATTTACCATCATCTTTTAAAAGGGAGATGACTTTTGTGACTTTTTGTTTGCTTTCCTGCACAATGAGTCTCATCTGAAAGAGATCTACTCTAAAAGGAAAGGTTTTTCTCCCCTTGTGTAGATCCCTTTTCAGAAGGGAGGCAAAAATATTTGGACAGAGTTACCTCTCTTAAAGTGTATCCAGTCTCCTTAAGACAGTTGGTCTTTTTAATACAGGTCAGAACAGACATATTTTTCATTTAGTTTGTAAAAGAAGTTGGCCTCTTAAAAGAGGTGGTCATTAAGGCAGGTTGGACTGTTGTCTTCCTTCCACTGACAATAATGTTTCTGGTTTCATTTCAGATGTCTCTTAAGAGACGGTTTATGTGACTATTTGAATGAAATATGAAACTTATTTTCAGGGAATAAACTGCCGCTCATATCAAAAACAACAACAACAAAAAAAAAGAAAGATAGAAAAACAACAAAAAAAACCCATTTATTGCCTACAGCAGGGTAAAGCTTAAAGCTGTTGTTTTGAAATGGTATCCAAGGAAATGTCAACTCTTTTTGCTGTGACAGCTAGCTTTCTCTGAAATTTCCTTGGAGAGAAGTTTAGTATTAAGAGCACACCATGTTCCCGTATCATTCATGTTTGAAAATAACATGACTGAAATATAATCCAGATATTCCCCAAGTTGCATGAGCTTGATTTTGCCCTTGCATTTGCATTGCATTGGTATAAAATGGGACTTTTGATATTTTGAAACAGTGTAGTACCATGGTTCTAGCATATCTTCAGATTAATTGTTTTTTTCAACCAAAAAATTTTTGATATTTTTCTTATTTCTTCCAAACATATATTGTGAATACACAATAGAAGTGCCTCAAAGAGGCACTTCTATTGTGTATTCACAATATATGTTGCGGAGGCACTTCTATTTTGTATTCACAATATATGTTGCGGAGGCACTTCTATTGTGTATTCACAATATATGTTGCATAATCTAGAGTACCCAAAACATGGTGTGGGTAGTCATTAGAAGCTCCTCTGTGAGATGCTTCTAATATTTACCCATAACATAATTATGTTTTCATGGAGAAACAAAAATATTTATCTGGTGCTCCTTCGTATCTTGAGTTATTGTTCTAGATAAATATTTTTTCATCATTTCTCCATAACATAATTTGTGGTAACAATTAGAATTTCTTTGGCAGGTTGTTTCTAAAAAAGCTCCCACAATACAATTTTGTGGCGAAAAAAAAAAAAGTCAATACCGTATTTACACTGAGTATTCTGATGCCTTATCACCATACCATACTTGACCTAAGATGTGAACAATTCCATTTTACTACCTTTTTATGTGTCTTAACCCTTATCCTGCTGAATAATTTAATTAGTCACACCCATTTCTGACTATCCACCAATCAGATTACATCATATAATGTTTTTGTTCAAAATCACAAACTGAATGACAAACATTGTAGATCCTGATCAGATGGCTTCGTCAGAAGCCATCTGATCTGGATCTACACTGTTTGCAAAGGTAGGGGTTGTCGTGAACAGCAGGATAAGGGTTAAACACTGCAAGGTTAGTTGCAAAGAGTGTATACCCGATCAGATTCAGAATTCTGCTGCATCTGATCTGGTTCTACACTGTTTGCTCAGGCCTCTCTGTCCGAATACTTAAGGTAAATAAAGTACTTTTTGATTGAAAGAACAAAACAAAATAGTTTATCCAGAACTATGGTAAAACACAGATCAGTCTGTACTTCCATGTTTTGTGATCAGGGTCTGTACCGTTCACTGTATATATGTTAATTCTGTGTATGTGGTAATATTTTTCATGGTCATCAATTTTTGCAGCATTTTTTTAGCTGGCTTGGGGAGCCATTGTGATGATTGGTATCCAGTTTCTGTCCACACTTTTGAATAACTCCTACTCTGAAACCACTGTCCCAATTTTTTGCAGAAAACAGCATTCTGTGAAAGGGGGAATCCAACTTTTGTCCCTTAGGTGTTATTTTCCCCTTTATCTGAGCTTTGTACATGTATTACAACATGATTTCTGCTGAAATTGTTGGGTAGTATTTGACCAAATTTCATGTGGAGCCAACTTTAGAAGGGGATTGAAAAAAAATCATGGTCCACTTATCAAGATGTTTGCTGTGCCCATTATGTGGTTAAAACCATACAGAAATCCTCAGCAGGACCAAGAAGTCTTGAGGCTAAATGATAGCACAGAGCGCTGGGAATAAGAGATTTACGAAGTTGTTCAAATAATGATCCTAGGTTGACCTTTGACTTTCTTATGGCAAGTTCAGATTTGATTTCCAGTACATGCCTAAGGGGAAAAGGTTTGAAATAAGTTTTGAAGAGGGATCTTAAAACCTAGTACAGTAAAAAGAAAATGCATCTGTACAAAATGCCTGTTAAGTTTGGTAATTTTCCAATTATACTTCTCCATTTCATTGATCTGTTGACAAAATTGTTCAGGAGATCAATGAATCACCTGTTGGGGATTAATCCAAGGTCATTTGTCAAAATAATTTCTGCTCCAGTATTTATAAAATTCATTGATTTGATTGTCAGAATCTTTCTGGAAATAGTGTGAAAGTTTACTTCCATTTGGGCCCCACATTTGATACATTTGAGATACATCTAATAAAGGTTGTGTACCACATACCGTCTGTAGTTTGCTGTGCCCCATTTGTTGATCTCTGACTTACTTTGAGTAACCTACATCACAGACAAAACAGCTTGTCTGGGATTCCCCTGTACTGTATGGCCAAGGCAGACCAGATTTGGTGTGAATACATCTGATCAGAGGAGTTGTTATGCCTCCAACTTCAAAGATGGAGGGGATACAGTAAAACCTGTGTAAGAGAGCCACCTTCAAGACTGACTTTAAATAGTGGTTTGATATGGAAAAAGTTGCCAGTTTTATAAAGGTACATGTCATGTAATTTTGTTACATGACATATACCTTTATAAGATAACCACCTTTCCACATCAACCACTTAAGTCAATTTCCAAGGTGGCTGTCTTACACAGGTTTTACTGTAAATGCTTCTGGGTCGTTCATCCATTCTTTCATCTGTTCCTCACTCTTTTATTGTGAGCAAGATATCTTGATAACTATTTGAGCTACGACCTTGAAACTTGGTGAGCTCATTGGGGCTAAGGAGTAGATCACCTGATTGACTTTTAAAAAAACTGGATTAATTTTGTCAGAGTTGTGCCCCTTTCCATCTTTGGCATTTTGTATGGACAAGCGTACAGTTAGGGCATAGTGTTTTACAAACACACATTTCCTACTTGAGGATATTTGGCGATAATTATGGGATGATTTGTCTTATTTTGCCGTAAAAACATATGTTGTGGGTACTCATTTGAAGCGCCTCACCGAGGCATTTCTAATGAGTACCCACAACATAGGTTTTTGTGGAACTGGAGAAAATTATCCCAGAATTATCTTCAAATACTCCTCCTTAACAAGTCTCCTGTGTATGGCCCAGGCAGACCAGATTTAGTATATGAGTACTTCTGATGAAACAAACCAAAAGTGAACCACTCAGACCTTAATCATATTCATGGATCCCTGAACAGACCTTAATCGACATTGTTAGCATATTTTGTAAGGCCCATTTTAAACTGGTGTTGCTGATTTAGGAGATTTTTTGCCACATTTTTTTTCTGTAAAAGTATGCTTTATGTAAGCCTAGGCTATTAGATACAGCCGTTAAAATGTTAGACAAAAAATGTTTTAATTTTTTTTGCCTGAAAGATATCACTCCATATTTCTACTAGATCATCTTTGGACATGATTGGAATAGAATGACATGCATATTTGTGCAGCCTGATCTTAATCTTTGCTGTCTGCCTGAATGAACTTTGGATCTTTGGTTAGTATCCAATGTGCACCCAGCAAAGACTTAGATAAGACTACACAGAATCATCGCCTCAACTGAGTGTTTGCTGAGCGCACATATCCAAAAGTGCATAATCTTACATTCTGGCTCAAACATTTCTCTCATTAGTCGTCTACTAATTTTACCAAGGAATTATACTAGTGGTCTATGAGTTATTTGATATACTGAATATATAATCTGGGTTTAAAGGATGAAATGCCATAGAAATAAGCATTTACAAGATGAAATGTATACATATTAAAGGGAAAAGTTGTACAATAAATTTGAATGCAGTGACTTTTCCTACTTTTGAGTATACAGTTTTTGTTTCTCTCTTTTTTATTTAGTTATTTTTGTAGTTTTTATTCCTTAGAGGTTTTTTTTGCACCAAATTTCTTTAGTATATCTTTTAATTGATATTTTTTCTCTATCAGGTACCGAAACATTTTCCATGAATGGGCTTTATTTTATTAATGATCGAGCCAGTAGCAAAAGGTACCTTATGCCTTTTTTCTTTATAATGTCTTAACATATTTTGGGGATGTTGGGGAATACCACATTATTTGGGGGTCCGTCTTCAACCATGTTATATCCAAATCTGTGCTATAATGAACCATGCTATATAGTGGTTCAAGAGTCAAATGTCCCAAATTTCGTGCACTAATGTTTCTGACAAAATGGCATATGCAAACATTGCAGACCCAGATCAGACTGCTCCTGAAGGAGCAGTCTGATCAGGTTCTACACTGTTTGCCATTGCACTAAGTATTTTAAGAAATAACTGCATAAAAAAAAGAAGAAAAATTTAGGCCAAAAAGTATCAGATAAAGTGTTCAAAATTTTAGGACATTTACAGTACCTTCTGTTGTCCTCAATCCTTTTTTGTTACTCCACTTTTTTGTAGAAGATAGAAACAAAAAATGAAAAGAAGTGAAGACAGGACTAAAAAATGAACAAACAGAATATTATTAAGGCATCTTGGTTATATCAGAATCTTTCACAATAAAAAGATGATCATTTAATATAGTATAACAAACAAAAAAAAAAAAAAAAAAATAAATAAATAAATAAATAAATAAGCCATTTAAAGAGCTTATATTCTGGCTTTATAAGAAGCCAGTTTGAGACCATATTTTCTGGCTTTATTCTAATGGAATGTGTTCCAGAAATGTTTAAAGCTATTTTAGGCCCTGTAGATGCTTGCAAGATTTGCCACATTTCATTTTGTTTTGTGACTGTTATGGCTTCATAAATTTTGTCTAAAATATACGAATGCATGAAAAGTAGTATTATTGATAGTCAGTTCAGTTTTAGTTTGTTTTCTTGCAGTTGTATTTTCTGAGTATTCTTGAAACTGGTTTAGGTATGCTATGGGAAAAAGCAAATGTATATGTGAATGGTCAAGGCTAAACCAGCATGATGATGTCAGGGTATGCAGGATAGCAAACCGTAAGCTCCAGAAAGGAGGCCTTTTTTGACTAACCAATATTCATACTCTATTTACCCTAAGTATGCGGACCTCACTCCTTAATATACTTGTCCTAAAATTTGAACAAGTCCATTTTACTGCCTGTTGATGTGTGTAAAATTGTTGGATGAGTGGCAAACAGTGTAGACCCTGATCAGATGCCTTATTCCGCAGCATCTGCTCTGGATCTACACTGTTTGTGCAGGCCTGCCTGTCTGAATACTTAGAGTGAATACAGTATGTTGTGGGTCTCCATTAACCCTTGTCATGCTGAATAAATTAAGATGCCACTCCCCTTTCTAATTGTCAGCCAATCAGATTACTTAATCCAGATTGTTGATATAAATTCACATACTTAATGACAAACAGTGCAGATCCAGATCAGTTGGCTTCTTCAGAAGCCAACTGATCTGGATCTACACTGTTTGCAAAGGCAGGACAAGGGTTATTTTTGTCACTAAGGCATCAAGCGCTTACCCACAATATGTTTCCTTGGAGAAATATGAAAGCAGTATTTACCAAAATATCCCTTTTATTTGGAACTGTGGTTGGCCTTGCAGAATGTAAAGTAAGAATATAGATTCCAAGCAGACTTCTCAGCTATGTATAGACTGTTCAGGATCTGTATTGCTTAGCATGCTGGGAAAAAAATTTGGTAGACAAAGTTTTGGTATATTTTTATTTTTCCAGAAAATAAGATTAGAATGATGGCTCATGCATATTTTCACCTTAGGAGGCAAATTTGCATAAAATATCAAACCATATTTTCTTGACAAAATAAAACTCGTATAGTTTACTTGTTGTCTGCTGAATGACTAGTTTAGCTGTTGTCTTCTGGATGACTAGTTTGGCTTTCCCATAGCAAACCAGCTTATTTTTGTGACATGTTCTGTTTGTGCCAGATATATTTACACATAGTTGGAAACTGAATTGTGAGTATTTATTTCAACAAATGGGAAGCTAGATTTACATAAAAGAAAAACAAGCAATGAAGAAAAAAAGTGGAATCTTTACCTAAAAAGAACATTTTGAAACATGGAAGGGTGATAATGAAGGCAGTGTGCATTGATGTAACACAGTCTGCAATGAAGTGACAGTCTGTTTTTCAACGATACAGTCTACAATGAAGTGACACAGTCTGCTTTGAAGTGACATAGTCATGAGCTGAATCCCACCTCAGGATTCAGACGTCTCTGATCCAAATGACATTAGAGGCGTCAACCCCTCAGCCATGCAGACACTTCTAATACATTCAATTAGAATCCAGTACTAAATCCAATTGTAAGAGAAAAAGGTTTTTAGACTGTTTCCTTTGTTTTGCCTGTAGCTGTTAAAAGTTAAGAAATTGGAAAGTAAAAATGGTTTAATACCATATTTTCCCCAAATATTCGGACATGGTATCTCCTTACTGTGGTTACCAAAAATTTGAAAAAAAAAAAAAGTATCATTGACTGCCTGATAATGTGTGTCTGAAACAGCAAACAGTGCAGACCCTGATCAAACTGCTCCTTTAGCAGTTTGATCTGGGTTTGCACTGTTTGCTGGGACACATATCCGTGTGTGTAGTTTCGGGTAAATACGACAGTTTGCATTATTTCGAAGAATTAATGGATAGGATACCATAGAAGGTGAGAAAATGTACCTTATGGCATGTGCTTACTACAGACTATGATCAGCATGCAGCATCATAGGTCTAGATAAGTGTGTGTATCTGGTAAATAGTTTTCTTATTTTTCGACGAAAACATATGTTGTGGGTACTCATTAGAAGCGCCTCGGCAAGGCGCTTCTAATGAGTACCCACAACATATGTTTTCGTCAAGAAATAAGAAAAATATGGATACCTTTTGGTTGAAAAAAAGCTCCTTATCAAGTGCTATGAGCATGTGCATCTGGGCAGTTTGAACAGAGTCATCAATGCCCCATGAAGAGGACATGGATCCACAGTTGTCAAGGGTCCTCAGGGATGACTCTGATTCGACTGCATTAATGTGCATTGACTCTCATGTAGTAAGGAACCTTTTCCATGCTGTCCTTCATTTTATCTAAATTGAATTACATGTATCTAGATATTGGAACATGAAATTTTAATGGAAAAACAGTTTTTAATGCTAAACTCTAATCTTGTAGTGTTTTAGGGAAAATAAGCCTGTCTTTTGAATGAACTGATGTTGATATATAAATGGAACATTACCTTATAAATGAACTGTGAGAAGCCAAAAAAAAAATAGGGTTTAGTAATTAGGGTTTAGTAATTGTCCTAAAATTCTGTTTGACAACGTCTCTGACAGAATGGCATATGCAAACAGTGTAGACTCAGATCAGACTGCTCCTGAAGGAACAGTTTGATCATAGTCTACACTGTTACTATTCAGTCATGTGTTTTGTGAAACAAATGCATAGAAGCAAAATTTAGGCAAAAAAAAAAAAAAAAAAAATGTGGAATAAAGTGTTTGAAATTTTAGGACCTTGTGTTAGTACCATATCTTGTGGCATAAATGTATGCAAATTGCACAGGTCTAGATCAGCTCAGAACACAGAGCACAAGTCATAAAGTACATTCTTCAAATCCTCCTAGAGGCAGCATTCATCTCATCTGTACAAGGTCTCATTGCAGAGCCTTCATCATCGACCCTTCATTGTCTCAATATGATTTAAAGTCTCCATATTCCTCAAAAATAGACATTTTCTATCCAAGAAAGGTTTGATAAATTGATATATAGTATTAATACAATCATAAAATGTGGCATCTGACAGCCTGTAAAATTTTATTTAGTCTCTCGTTTTTGAACTGGATCAAAAATGAAATGATTTTTCATCGTATCTCTAAATTAATGTTGGCAACATTAATTCAGAGATACGATGAAAAATCATTTCATATCAAGAACAAGAGACTAACTGAAATTTTACAGGCTGCTAGGTGCCACATTTTATAATTGTATTACTACCATATATCTGTTAATTAAATCTTTCTTGGATTATAAAATGTCTGTTTTTGAGGAATATGGAGCCTTTAAATAATGTTGAAAGAGATGTAAAACTGCAAATCAAAATATTTTACAGAATAGAGCTTGTCACTTCAGTTCATTGCATTAAAAGAATATTGCCCATTTGTTGTTGGCTGCATTGTAGAGGTTTAGGTGGCCCTCAGAATTCAGTTTCCTGTGATATGATGCATGTTGGATTGTTAGGTGAATGTATACTTTATTGCCAATGTGAATAGCATAGTCTGATCAAGGTCTGTACTGGTTTCAAGTGAAGTACACCAAATCAGGACACAGTGTGTCTGGTTTGTACAGACTGTACTTATTGCAGTAAGGTATATTTTTGCTTAATGAGAAACATATTTCTTTCCCACCAACTTGACTGCACTATAAGCAAAGATTCTAATACTTTTCTTATTTCTCCACAAAAACATGTTTTTGGTACTCATTAACCCTATCAACCCTGAGTTTCTGAAATAGACTCTCCCATCTCTTATTTGGACGCATTCATTGCTGCCAAAAAGAGTGATAGTTTTAAATTGAGAACAGACTACCAAACAGTGTAGATACTGATGAGATGGCTCATCATGAGCCATCTCATCTGGATCTGCACTGTTTGCAAAAGTATCTGTCTTGGGCTACAGGGCTGAAAGGGTTAAAGCCAGTGTGTGAGGCACTTATAATGAGTACCCATAGCATATCTTTTAATGGAGAAATCATAAAAAAGTTTGTAACATATTGTGTCTGTCTGAAGTATTGGGACAGACAGGCCTGGTCTGATTTTTGTTTACAATTTTTGCTCAAATGTCTGTCCAAATGCTTAGGACAAATACGATATAAAATTACAAATAATTATGCAACGAGGCAATGGGAAAAAACGCATGCTTCTATGATTTGTTATTGTTGTATGTGATTGTTTTAGTTTCCTAGTGTTACGAGCGTTTTCCCGCCAACAAGGTAACCAAGCATAGTGTTGTACCTGTGTCATGTTTTCATATTTGTAATGTTTTTTCAGTCACTGTATGCAGCAAATACTAGAGAGCGTAAACTATTGTCACGTCCATGGTATAGTACATCGAGATTTGAAGGTAAGTCCTCACCCGCAGTTAAACCCACCAAGTTGTGGTCCCAGCACCTAGCAGAGTGTCACCAATAGAATTGTGTTGCTTGAATAATTCTGTCAGACTGGTGCTGTCAGATTCTGAGTTTTGTCATGCCTGTCCTAGATGTCCAAAGTAAGAATTTTATGCTACTCTTATCTAGAGATTTATTCATGCTGCACAGCAGCAGCATACAATATGCTGCAAAATAGCTATTTTGCAGCATATTGTATGCTGCTGCTGTGCAGCATGAATAAATCCAGATAAGAGTGGCATATTTAGATACATTTGTTTTGTTATTTCTCCATGCAAATGTAAGTTGTGGGTTCTTATAATTTCCTTGTTGAAACAATTCAGATGACTGCTCAATACATAACATATTTATGTAGAAATAAAAAAACTGTAAGTACTTCTTGGTTGAAGAAAAAAACCCTTCTTGGTTGAAGAAAAAAAACCCATACATAGAGTTACATAAAGACAGTATGGGTGGTTGTACCCACATTATGCCTGGATACTGTACTTTAGCAAATGAAAATTTGTTTGATGAGGATATGCCTTTGTTTTGTATACCTTGATACATAGCTCCACACAAGAGGGCGTACGGTATTTACCATATGTATTCGGACAGACAGGCCTAAGCAAACAGTGTAGACACAGATGTGATGCATCAGAATGTGGTGTCTTATCAGGGTCTACACTGTTTGCCACTCATCCAGCAATTAAAATTTTGACACAACATCAGGTAGTAAATTATACTTCAGAACAAGTATAGTAAGGAGTTGAAATGTCTGAATACTTAGGTTGAATATGGTATCTACATATTTTTCACAAAAACACATGTTATGGGTACTCATTAGAAACCCAGGCCAAGTTGTTCAAAGCGTCGTTAGCTTAACGAGCTCGTTAAGGGTCATTTTGTTAACTGTTTTAGCCGATTCAATATACAATACTCTGATATTTTTTGCTGAAAAAATGTGAGTAGCTTTCGCACTGCCAAAGCTACTCACATTTTTTCAGCAAAAAATTTCAGCATATTTGCGTATCACTCGATGTAAATTTTAACGAATCGTTAACTAACAACTTCGTTAGCTTTGAACAACTGGGCCCAGCTAATTAGTATCCACAGTATATGTTTTCATGGAAAAATAAGAAAATATTAATGCTTTCTGGTTGAAAATAAATGGTGCTTATCCCATTGTAGTCGTTAGACCTGTAAAAGGGTAATTGGCAAACAGTTCAGACCCAGATCAGACGCCGCAGAACGCGGCGTCTGATCAGTGTCTCCACTGTTTGCACATACTTCAGCCATTTTTCTCTAGGAATATCTAAATCTCATAGCCTCACCTACCTAAAATTGAAATTGGACTCTTCCAATACATTGTGTGGTAGAGTCTATTCAGTATACAATGGGATAAAAGGTGCTTATGTAGAGCTATGTTGACAGTTCTAGTAGATTGGCTACAGCTCAGAATAACAGACATCCAAGGACAAGTTAAGTATTTTGTAGTGACATAATGAAAAATGATTTAATGACAGCTGAAAGTGGTTCAGATGATTCCAGCTGGCTGTTTTGGAAGGTAAGAAAATGGTTTTGCCCAAGTCCCTCATTTGTTTCTGCCCAATTAAGTGTCATGGGGTGAAAAAAAAAAGCACAGTTGTACTGGGGCTGGAACCTGGGATCCTTGAATTACTGTTTCATTATTCTATTGATTGTCTTGGAAAGAATTGATCACCTCAGGGACACAGATTTGAATAGGTTAACTTTAGGCCAGATCCCTTTTGTGTTATGAATAGATGAATCCACTTGTGATATACATATTTTTTTGTGTATTTCTCTGTAAACATTTAAACAAAAAAAAAACAAAAAAACACTTTTTGAATCCAATCAGTCACCTTTCATACACTTACTGGGAGCAAGCTAACCAACTCGTTTGATTGCATTTAATGTTGAGTGTAATAAATTTAAAGTATTGTGGATCACATTGAAAAAAAAAAAAAAAAAAATCTTAACCCTTATCATGCTTAATAAATTAAGATGCCATGCACACTTCTAATTTTCAGCCAATCAGATTACTTGATCCAGGTTGTAGATGCAAATTCACATACTTAATGACAAACAGTGCAGATCCAGATCAGTTAACTTCTTCAGAAGCCGACTAATCTGGATCAGTACTGTTTGCAAAGGCAATGCATATTCGGGTTCAGCAGGACCGGGGTTAAAAATACTGAAATGTCAAGCTCTGATTTTGTGGGAAAATAAAAAAGGTTTTAAAATGTACTGTGCTAAATAATAACCTCATAGAGACAAAGCATACAAAAGTAAAAGTAGATGTACATGTATACAAATCAGTGGTGCCACATGATCTCTGATTTGCATGGATTGTAAGGTGACAGCTAGTAATCGGTTATGAAAGACATTTGAAACAAGGACTCCAATATATAGATTTGGAACAGATTTGAAATATCAGTCAAAAAGGTTATAAACAGAAGCAAGGTAGTTGAACTGATGTCAGTAGAACGTCATAAGTTGCAAAAAACACATGTTGGAGATAGCACATAACATGTCTTCGATAATAGGTATGGACTGGCTAAATTTAAGCCTGTCATTAAGGGAAAAATTCACAATATATCTTGTTATTTATTATTGCTGTTATTTTGCAAGTGTGGAATTTGTGGACTGGCTGTCATGCTGCAAGTCAGTTATGAAACAGTCTTATCAAGCTAAATACCAAGACAGATTTTGAAATGGCTCTCAAGATTCAGCATTGCTCAAGATAAAGTGCTTTTTTTTTTTCAGTCAAAATGTATTGATATTTTCCATATTTCTGCTTGAAAAATATGTTGTGGGTATATAACCAACAGAAAGATGCATATTGGTGATAATCATAACACCTCTCATCTAATGGACATGGTCTTAGTCAGTCATGAAGGAATAACTTCAAAATGCATCTTCTTATCATTACTGCATGTTATTTTGCAAAAGCTTAGAATCTTGTGAGCAGGTTGTCTCGCAATTATTGTAAAAATGAAACTTACACAATTAGTACCAGGTGTGCAATTAATACCAATTTCACAGTTTTTCCATTGAATCTCCAGACAAGTTATTCTGGGGATGAAAGTATTGATGTGATATTTCTCCATTAAAACCTGTATGTGTATTCTAGGATTTCAGAAGAGTTATTTGATTCCAATGAAACTGCACAGACTACAGATTTTTTTGTAGAGAAATATCAGAAAAATATGTCTGCATAATGCTTCTCTGTAGCCTTGCCTTCGTAAATAGTAGCAGATGAAACAGACATGAGTTTAGCATTCTTGAGAAGCGCAATCTCAGAATGTAATTGTTAATTTGTTTTTATGCAGTATGCAGTCTCCAGATAAGATTTTCAGTCAAATAGATATTGATATCTTTCTAATTTATCCACAAAAACATATGTTGTGGGTACTCATTAAAATTTCCTCACAGAGGCAATTCTAATGAGTACCCACAATATGTTTTTGTGGTGAATTAAGAGAAAATATTCATCTTCATGGCTTGCTTGTCTGGAAAGAGGAGTTGCATGATTTTCTACAACTTCGCTGTTGTCCCGGTGGTTTAGTTAATACAGCAACAAGATGTAGACATCTTTATAATTCATTTACCTGTAAATTCCTCTCGTAGTTTTAGCTATACGGATTGACTGACACATAGCTATTGCAGAATTTAATGGAACATAAAATTGGGCTGCACCAAGTTGAAGTATATACGAACAGCATGACAGGGTGGAGAATTGTGCAGTGAATAAATACATATTGATAGGGTTCACACTAAACTGAAATGGCACTTCTAAGTATATACAAACAGCATGCATGATCAGGGTGGAGAATTGTACAACTTGAATGTGTATTGATAGGGTTCATATGATGCCAAAATGGCACTTCTAATTTGTCACAGGTTGTTATTGAATGGTTTTGCATGCTGAAAAGAAATTAATGGAACATAAAATTGGGCTGCACCAGGTAGAGGTGTATGCAAACAGCATATTCTGGGTGGAGAATTGTGCAACTTGAATGTTCATATGATACTGAAATGGCACTAATCCTTTGCAAAAATGCAGTGGCATTCAATGGTTTATTCTAGAATTTATTGGAACTAACTTTTTGGCACTTTTTAGAATTTCCACAAAATACCATGCAGGTGAATATCTTATTTTACATTTAAAGAACTTATATTTACTCACTTCGAATGTTCATTGTTATACAATCCAAACTGTACATTCCAAGACTTACATGGGATTTTACATATTCTTTAAACAAAGATTTTCAAACCCTATGTTCTTAAATTTGAAATTATTCTTTCTGCAGTTTTAAAGCAATTCAGCTTGGGTCACACGAACATGGGAACCAGTAAACACAGTTATATCATTTCAAGTTCAGACTCAGTTAAAAAAAAAAAATGTCTCCCCACAAATTTGGGTTTGTACTATTTGGAATTAAATGGAACCTGGTGTTTTTCTCAAAATGCTATAAAATATCAATCTTTGATAGGATTGGTACTTTTTGGAATAAATTGTCATTGACTGGATCCATTTAATGACAGAAACTTCCAGTCCGTGAATTATTTGAGACTAAGTGGAAATACCACAAAATCTCAAATAGATGAAAGTACCAGAAAGTCTCAATAAATCCTAGACAGTCTGAACTGGAACTGTATCGAGACATTAAAGAATATTCTAGAATATACTAATTTTCTGAGATTTTATGGAATACTTTTTTGCAAGGTAGTCTAAGTATATACAAACAGCATGTTCTGGGTGGAGAACTGCACAACTTGAATATATATTGATAGGGTTCACACAATACTGAAATGGCACTTCTTAGTATATACAAACAACATTGATAGGGTTCACACAATACTGAAATGGCACTTCTAAGTATATACAAACAACATTGATAGGGTTCACAAAATACTAAAATGACACTTCTAAGTATATACAAACAGCATGTTCTGGGTGGAGAACTGCACAACTTGAATATATATTGATAGGGTTCACACAATACTGAAATGGCACTTCTTAGTATATACAAACAACATTGATAGGGTTCACACAATACTGAAATGGCACTTCTAAGTATATACAAACAACATTGATAGGGTTCACAAAATACTAAAATGACACTTCTAAGTATATACAAACAACATGATCAGGGTGGAGAATATGTGGAGATTGAGTTCACATGGTACTGAAATGACACTTCCCATTGTTCACAGTTTGTTTGTTTGTGAATGGATTTGTATGCTGTAAAGTACAGATACCTGACAGAATTCTGAAAGAGGCACTATAAAGGAGTACCCATATTAAAGAATTGGAGAAAAATATCCCAGCATTATCATCAGATACTCCTCAAGTCTTCTGGGCCCACTTGTTCAAAGCGTTGTCAGCTTAACGAGCTCGTTAAGGGTCATTTCGTTAACTGTTTTAGCAGATTCAATATACAGTATTCTGATATGTTTTGCTGAAAAAAACTCACATTTTTTCAGCAAAAAATTTCAGCATATTTGCGTATCACTTGATGTAAATTTTAACGAATCGTTAACTAACGATGTCGTTAGTTTTGAACAGTGGGGCCCAGATGTGTAAATTATGGAATTATTATTTGCACATTTTTTTCACTTACCATTTGTGGACATTATCATCAGAAGTTGTGTAGGTAGAGATTGCATGGTGAGCACAGGATTCTTTTGAGTCTGATAGGGTGGGACAGAAAAATCAGAAAATGGTGATTTCTGACTGTTTAGAATGATTTCACTGGTTGACCTTGTGGTGGACAAACCAGGTTTATGTTAGGCAAAATAAAAAAAAAATGTATGTTTAGGGTTTCAGGTCAGAAAAAAATAGGTAGGGTAGGTAGGGAATTCCTTTTTTTTTTTTTGATTATTTTTTTATTTATTTATTTTTTCAACTTTGAAAACATTAAAAAATTTGTAGGTTTCACTAAAAAAAATTAGGTAGGGTCAGGATAGAAAAAAGGTAAAAGAAAAGTCCACGGAGTGCCAAAATCACAAGCCGCAGCCCTTCCCAGACACCAAGAGGAAGAGAAAACAGACAAAACCAAACAAGGGCAAATCGAACAGACGTATGAAAAGCATTAAGATTAGCTCTCTCTTCCCCAAGTGAGGTAATCGCAATGCTAAAAGGACTGAAAAACACAAGAACAAAATAACACCAGGCAAGACTTAAAACAAATCGCCTCGTAGAATAAACCACAAAGAAACAAAGAGTAAGACTAACACCGGGACCACCGCCTTAGAACGGTGAGTAGAATAAACCATCAGGGAGTTTAAAGCACTTTTACAGCTAGCTAACTTCACCCTAGGTCCTGATGCTACTCTTAGTACAGTAATACGTAAATGGGTCCCGATGCTACTCTTAATACAGAAATAGATAAAAATTTGGTCCGCATAAAGGCTCTCAGTTCAGTCAGTGCATAAAGGCTCCCAACTCAGTCAATGCATCAAAGCGAAAACAAGACTAAATTTGGTACATACCCAGTTTACTACCTGTTGATTATCTAAAATCTGCTGGATGAGTGCCAAACAGTGTAGACCCTGATCAGATGCCACATCCTGCGGCATCTGATCTGGGTCTACACTGTTTGCTCTGGCCTGCAGCCTGTCCCAATGCCTAAGGTAAATAAATATGCTTGGATACTATCAGGAGAGTTGTGAAGAAACTCAGTTAGCAGAGAAATTAATCATGATGTACTTTCCAAATAGATAGATCAGTCAGTTATGATTACACATGTTAGCCTTGGAAATTGATTAGTATAACAGATCTGTTTCCTTTGCTTTTCATACCTCTGGATTGGACACATTTTTACAGCCAAAGAAAATGAATGTTTGCCTTATTAAACCTCGAAAATGTATGTTGTGGGTACTCATTAGAAGTGCTTGAGTGAGGCACTTCTAATGAGTATCCACATGTGCTTCCATGGAAAAATAAGACAAATAATTATATGGATTTCTGTCTAATCTGAGCTATGGTTTTTTTAAGTTGGTGTTTACTGCATTTAAAGATGAGAGAGAGAGATAGATAGATAGATAGATAGATAGATAGATAGATAGATAGATACAGAGAGACAGAGACAGAGAGAGGGACAGGGTCATGATGTCCAACTAGAGCCTGTTCTGCTTCCATTAGATGAGGGAACGGTGCATGTTAGTATTTCTGAATTTCTCTGGTAGATGACACAAAATGACCCATAATGGTTAAACAAAGTCTCAAACAATTATCCTCAGCTCAAAGACTAGACCGTTCTAATGAGTACCCACAACTAATTCAAATCATAGAGGATTTGTTGGGCAGAGACCATTCCATTTGTCGATCTAACTGGACTGGTGGTAAAACTGCTGGCTGATAATGGGTTAAGTGCCTGTTCAGACTGTTAATCCTTGTCCTGCTGAATAAATTAAGATGCCACGCCCACTTCTAATTTTCAGCCAATCAGATTACTTGATCCGGATTGTTACTACAAATTCACATACTCAGTGGCAAACAGTGCAGAGCCAGATCAGTTGGCTTCTTCAGACAGAGTATATCCGGGTTCAGCAGGACAAGGGTTAATGCTTAGTGTGCTTGATAAAAATTTCAGCACTTGATATTTTGAAACATTTTCTTATTTTCCCAGAAAATAGGCTTTGACCTTTCTTGAAAATTATCATTGACATTGTACAGTTGGGCAAGGCCTGCTATTCTTGCAGCAGGTAAGGGTAGAGGGGGAATGTTTTTATTTCTTCCATTTCTTCACTTTCATTCATTTTCCTCTTTCTCCCCTGTCTCTCTCTTTCATCTCCTGTACTTTCTCTTCTATCCCTTTCTTTGGGAGACAACACAAAATGACCCACAAGGGTTGACGTTTCGTGAAACCCCAACACAGATATTCAAAATCAGAGACAATGTGCATGAAATGCCAAAAGCTATTTCCTGGGAGAAAAAATATAATCAGGCCCCGAGGTTATAAAACTTTTCAAGCATGAAATTTTCTCTGCTAATAAATATGAAAATGCCAACAATAGTTGGCATCTTCATATTTATTAGCAGAGAAATTTTCATGCTCAGCTATGTTTAGCAAGAAAGACTTTGCAATTGATAGTAATTTGAGATTTATTAGCATGAGAAATGTCATGCCCAGCTGAGTTGAGCATGAAAAAAAGTTTTATAACCTGGGGACCTGTTTGTCATCTGCTGAATTTGCTCTCATAGAGTGGTAATGTATTTATCTGCTTACTGGGTCAATCACACCATCAATATTCCTATAAAATGTTGAGTGCCATTTTCTGGGAGAAGTCTGCAAAAATGTAATTTGTCATTTGCTGAATTGGCCTTCTACATGCGGAGTTTAACCCTTGTCCTGCTGAACCCGGATATACCCTGCCTTTGCAAACAGTGTAGATCCAGATCAGTTGGCTTCTAAAGAAGCCAACTGATCTGGATCTGCACTGTTTGTCATTGAGTATTTGAATTTATATCAACAACCTGGATCAAGTAAACTGATTGGCTGAAAATTGGAAGTGGGTGTGGTATCTTAATTTATTCAGCATGATAAGGGTTAAAAAAGTGTAGCATAAACATGTCTCGGATAAATTATTATGGCTTTGTAAAATACAGTAATATCCTCAAGTATTGGAACAGATATGCATGAGCAAGTAGTGTGGCCTCAGATCAGATGCCACCAGATACAGCATCTGATCAAAATCTACACTGTTTACCACTCATCCAGCAGTTTATAGACACATTGACAGGTGGTAAAATGGACTAGGCGTTTAGGTGTCCCAATATCACTGAATATTCAGGGTAAACAGGTTGGGCCTTTGATTTTAGATAGTGAAATTTGTTCCTTTGAATGTATCAGTGTCTGTCATTTGGTTGTGATTGGTAGTTGGTAGAGGGTATGATGAAGTGGTTTGTCTCAGGTCTGCAATTAGCAAATTGCTGCAATTCAGGGTCCAGTTGTTCAAAGCTTCGTTAGCTTAACCAGCTCGTTAAGGGTCATTTTGTTAACTGTTTTAGCAGATTCAATACATGATATTCTGATATTTTTTGCTAAAAAAATGTGCACTGCAAAAGCTACTCACATTTTTTCAGAAAAAAGTTTCAACATATTTGCGCATCATTCGATGTAAATTTTAATGAATCGTTAACTAACAATGTCGTTAGCTTCGAACAACTGGGCCATGGAATAAAAGTAGCTCAGAAAGTTCCATAATGCTCTAGATATGGTGCTGTAGTTGCTCCAAGTCTCTGGTCTAAATCTCAACTGTAGATAAACAAATTAGAGCTGAAGAAGTTTTTTTTTTTTTTAAATCATACTTACTGAGTATCATATCAAAATTCTCTTTTTTTTTTTATTAGCTCACCTGAGCAAAAGCTCAGGGTGAGCTATTGTGATCACCCTCAGTCCGTCGTCAGTCATTCGTCGTTCGTCGTCAACAATTAGTTTGTTAACACTCTAGAGGTCACAGTTTTGATCCAATCTTGATGAAACTTGCCCAGAATGTTTGCACCTATTTAATCTAGGTCAGGTTCGATACTGGGTCACTTGGGATAATAAATTATGTCACCAGATCAAATCAAAGGAAAAACTTAACACTCTAGAGGTAACATTTTTGAAGCAATCATCATGAATATTGCTCAAAATGTTTGCCTTGATGATTTCTAGGTTAAGTTCGATACTGGGTCACTTGGGGTCAAAAACTAGGTCACCAGGTCAAATCAAAGGAAAAACTTAACACTTTAGTGGTCACATTTTTGAAGCAATCATCATGAATCTTGCTTAAAATGTTTGCCTTGATGATTTCTGGGTCAAGTTTGAAATGGGTCACTTGGGGTAAAAAACTAGGTCACCTGGCCAAATCAAAGGAAAGCTTTGTTAACACTTTAGCGGTCACATTTTTGAAGTAATTATCATGAATCTTGCTCAAAATGTTTATCTTGATGAGTTCTAGGTCAGGTTCAAAACTGGGTCACTTGGGGTCAAAATCTAGGTCACCGGGCCAAATCAGCAGAAAACCCTGTTAACACTCTAGTGGTCACATTTTTGAAGCAATCATGAATCCTCCTCAAAATGTTTATCTTGATGATTTCTAAGTCAAGTTCAAAACTGGGTCATGTGGGATAAATAACTAGGTCACCTGGCCAGATCAGCGGAAAACCTTCACACTCTAGCGGTCACAAAACAAGAGATCATCATGAATCTTGCTCAGATTGTTTGTCTTGATGATTTCTAGGTCAAGTTTGAAACTGGGTCACTTGGGGTAAAAAACTAGGTCACCAGGCCAAATAAAAGGAAAACCTTTTTAACACTCTAGAGGTCACATTTTTGAAGCACTCTTCATGAATTTTGCTATAAATGTTTGTCTTGACAGGTTCTAGGTCAAGTTCAAAACTGGGTCACTTGGGGTCAAAAACTAGGTCACTGGGCCAAATCAAACGAAAACCTTGTTAACACTCTAGCAGTCACATTTTTGAAGCAATCATCAGAATCTTGCAAAAAATGTTTATCTTGATGATTTCTAGGTCAAGTTCGAAACTGGGTCATGTGGGATAAAAAACTAGATCACCTGGCCAAATCAGCGGAAAACCTTGTTAACACTCTAGGGGTCACATTTTTGAAGCAATAATCATGACTCTTGCTCAGATTATTTGTCTTGATGATTTCTAGGTCAGATTTGAAACTGGATCACTTGGGGTCAAAAACTAGGTCACCGGGCCAAATCAGCAGAAAACCATGTTAACACTCTAGCGGTCACATTTTTGAAGCAATCTTCATGAATCTTGCTCAAAATGTTTATCTTGATGATTTCTAGGTCAATTTCGAAACTGGGTCATGTAGGATCAAAAACTAGGTCACCTTGCCAAATCAGCGGAAAACCTTGTTAACACTCTAGCAGTCACGTTTTTCAAGCAATCATCATGAATCTTGCTCAGATTGTTTGTCTTGATGATTTCTAGGTCTAATTTGAAACTGGGTCACTTGGGGTCAAAAACTAGGTCACCAGGCCAAATAGAAGGAAAACCTTGTTAACACTCTAGAGGTCACATTTTTGAAGCAATCATCATGAATCTTGCTCAAAATGTTTGTCTTGACGATTTCTAGGTCAAGTTCAAAACTTGGTCACTTGGGGTCAAAAACTAGGTCACTTGGCCAAATCAAAGAAAAACCTTGTTAACACTTAGCAGTTACATTTTTGAAGCAGTCATCATGAATCTAGCTTAAAATGTTTGTCTTAATGATTTCAAGGTCAAGTTCGAAACTGGGTCACATGGGGTCAAAAGTAGGTCACCTGGCCACATCAATTTAAAACCTTGTTAACATTCTAGCAGTCACATTTATGAAGCAATCATCATGAATCTTGCTCAAATTGTTTGTCTTCATAATTTCTAGGTCTGGTTTGAAACTTGGTCACGTGGGGTCAAAAACTATGTCACCAGCCAAATCAAAGACTTTAACACTCCAGAGGTCACATTTTTCAAATACTCATCATAAATATTGCTCAAAATGTTCATCTTGATGATTTCTAGGTCTAGTTTAAAACTGGCTTGATGTCAGTAACTAGGTCACCAGGCCAAATCAAAGGAAAACCTTGTTGATGCTCTAGAGGTCACATTTTTGAAGTGATCATCATGAATCTTGCTCAAAATGTTTGTCTTGATGATTTCTAGGTGACCTTTATTTCACTGTCCAGTGACTTTCTTAAGTGTTTCCTTTTAGGTCAGTTTCTCAGTAATTATTGGTCCTACAGAGTGATATTTAGTACTTGTGAAGTGTTTGTGTTTAGGTCAGTTTCTCAGTAACTATTGCTCCTACAGCGAGTAATACTTAGTACATGCATACATCTTAGCATGGCCTCTTGAGTGCAGTCATCCATATTTGACCTTGACCTCTATTTCTCAGTTCATTAGACATGATACATTGTCTTACTTGTTAATATAATCATTTTGAATTTTGATTAGAATGTTTGCCTTGATCAGTTCTAGGTCAAGTTCTCAAAGTGCCATGATACTCAGGTGAGCGTTACAGGGCCATCATGGCCCTCTTGTTTCTATAATGATTCAAAACGCTACCTTAGTATATTGCAGTACTTTGTGTGAGTGCAACAAATGCTTGACAGTGCATTTTTACTTAAAATCTCCACTGTTTGAAGTAAAATGGAAAAGGAACAGAAGTTTTTGTAAAGTTTTATGAAGTCCATGTGAACGCTAAGCAAAAAATACTTTTGCTCACCTATGCGAAATTTGCATATGTGCAAGTTTGCAAATAATCGGGTTATGTGTATGAGGCTTTAGATGAGATGCCGATTCAGAACGGGATCAAAACAATTTTGACAGAGTTTTCTCCCCTGAAAGTGTATCGGTTCCTCATAAGTCAGCACATTGCTTCATTTAGACTCCATAATTAACACGAAGATTTCCATAAAGACCTACATACATCACAAAAACATGCCTATATAATTTTGACCCCCTTAAACCCCACTTTTATATAGTAAAACTGGGGTTTACAGGGGTGTACATTATTTTTCTGATTTCTGCTCAAAAGCATAAATTGTGGGTACCTGTCTGAACTCCCTCGCTGAAGCAGTTCGAACGTGTACCCACAATCTGTGTTTTGAACAGAAATATGAATATACCAGAATTTTTTATCTGAAAATTTTCATTTTTTTTTTTTGTGGTAAAATTTTCAGTATATTTAACTAGGCATGTTTTTGAATGATATAGAACACTTAGCCAACTAGGGCACACATGCTTAGCAGTTCAGGCTCATATTCTCAGGTGAGCAATTCGGTTATTACATGGTCCTCGTGTTCTCTAGAGCTTTGGAATTTATTGGCCGATTAGTTGAAAATCTCTGGATGAGTTTAGCTGCAGGTATCATTATATTGATTAACAATCACAGTGTTGGGATTAAGGCTGTTATCTGTTACTGTCACGTAACTCCAGATCAGTCACATTTTTAAGTTGAAAAATACTGATATTTTTCTTATTTCTCCATAAAAACATATGTTATGGGTACTCATTAGAAGTGCCTCGGTTAGGTGCTTCTAATGAGTACCCACAATATGTGTTTTTGTGGAGAAATAAGGAAAATATTAAGTGGATGCCCCCACTTATGTGGAGATACGGACTTGCTGTAGTAATGTTCCTGGTAACATCGGTAGTGTCTTTATGGCAGATTTACTGGAAACAAAAGAAAGGAAAGAAACTACTGGTGAAGGAGATTTTGTAAACAAGCACACTTAAATCTTGATAGTTCAGACATTGATAATACAAAATTGCTGGTATTATAAATCCAAAGGGCAAAATATGTTTGAATGTGAATTCAAGAAGGCAGCTTGATGGTACAGGGCCGTCCTGATATTTGCCCATCACGAAAACACGCCTACATAATATTGACCCCCTTAAACCCCACTTTTATATAGTAAAACTGGGGTTTACAGGGGTATACATTATTTTTCTTATTTCTGCTCAAAAACATAGATTGTGGGTACTCGTTAGAACCGCCTCGCTGAGGCGGTTCTAACGAGTACCCATAATCTATGTTTTGAGCAGAAATAAGAAAAATATCAGAGTTTTTTTATCTGAAAATTTTCAGTTTTTGGACGTGAAATTTTCAATATATTTGAATAGGCGTGTTTTTGTAATGCAGAAATGAGCTCCCAGTTTCATATCACAAGGGTGCACTGCAGGTTCAAATTGCACTAGAGGTGGAATTCATCTCATGACTGTAGGGTGCTTCATTGCACGGAGCCTCCCATTATCACCCTTATCATCTCATTGTGACTTAACCCTGGTCCTGCTGAACCCAGATATGCCTTGCCTTTGCAAACAGTGTAGATCCAGATCAGTTGGCTTCTCAGAAGCCAACTGATCTGGATCTGCACTGTTTGTCATTAAGTATGTGAATTTGTGTCAACAACCTGGATCAAGTAATATGATTGGCTGAAAATTGGAATTGTGGATGTGGAATCTAATTTATTCAGCATGGCAAGGGTTAAATAATACTGAAAGAGATGTAAACCACCAAGTCACCAGCATCCTTATTTGCTGACATATTTTACAGTATTCATCAATAAATGAATAATGAAGGCCCTGATCAGACTGCATCCATGTTGATGCTGATTAGGACTTCATTGTCATTTTGAAGAAGGATCTATTTCTAATGACACAGCTCAATCTGTCTTTTTTCTTTTTTTCTTTTTTTTTGATGAATCCTTCTTTTTTGTTATTATTATTATTATTTTCCACTATCATCCCTATTCAGCTTGCTTCAAAAGATCACCTGCATTCATTGATCAGCCAGGTGCCACAATTTGCTGTCAGTTTCTTAGTGTAAAGTATAACAGCTTGATAGATAATTGTAACCTAGTACACTGTAGATCCAATATATCGCGGTGCTTGGGGTCCAAGTTCCGCTACCGCGATATATCCGGATCGCGATATAAGCTGGGGTGGTAGTTTGCTGAGACGCCGCTAATCAATCAACACCAAACGGCTGTCAGTAAAGCTATCGGCCACATTACATCAGTATAGTAGGTTTAGAATTACTCAATGGCAGTATTTACACTGGGAGATTATGTCTACCAATTAACTTTAATCGAGACTAGCTGATAAACGACGTTTAAAATCATTTGTTCGCAGAAATGTCAAGCGAGGACGCCATTTTGGATGAAGGGGGGCAACTCGCATATCCTAAGGATAGAATAGAATAGAATATCACGGACTTTTGCTGAGGCAATTCGGGTTGCTTCCTTTCGCTTCTTTCGTCTGCTGCGGGCCCAAAAACTATTCTATTTATCTTTTGATCTTTTTAATTCTTTCATACTTTATTTATTTTTATTTGTTAAATTATTACTTGCTGGGAAAGTGTAAAGTGGGAGGGCTACGAACTGGGTGTTTAGGACAGATAGGCAACATCATAAGGCTACTCTTTTCTTATTATTTGTTGGTCCTGAAAAGGACCGTTTTCGTCTGCGGGGGCACAATTAGAGCACTGAGAACATGTACTCAATTATGACACTGATTATGACAAGTGCGGCGATTAATATTAATTGATTGCCAATTATTATCAATCTGTGTACTGATTGACACTAATTGGATTGTTTGGTCATAATGCGTGACGCGATTTCGCGTTTGGATATGCGCGAAAAATCAATACCGCAACGAATTACAGTCATTTTTTTTTTTTTTTTTTTCAAATTAAGTAAAAAATACATTTACTTATTTTTTTTTTTTTTTATGGTCATGGTAAATTTGGGGTCCACGGACGATTCGCGATATACTGGATATCGCGAAATAACGGACCGCGATGTATTGGATCTCCAGTGTAGCT
Organism: Anodontia alba; assembly: GCA_964016985.1. Lineage (NCBI taxonomy): Eukaryota > Metazoa > Mollusca > Bivalvia > Lucinida > Lucinidae > Anodontia > Anodontia alba. Next base: position 126,985,365 of record OZ024822.1, read on the forward strand.
ACCTTGTATAAAAGTAGAGGAAGGGCGGTTGCTCTTGCCCCAAGTGTTGGCACTGGCATGGGCATCAACATTATACCATTGTAAAAGCTTTTAACCATCATCATGCTGAATAAATTAAGATGCCATGCCCATTTCTAATAAACAGCAAATCAGATTACTTAATCTGGATTGTTGACATAAATTTACTTACTGAATGACAAACAGTGCAGATCCAGATCAGTTGGCTTCCTCAGAAGCCAACTGATCTGGATCTACACTGTTTGCAAAGGCAGGGTATATCCCGGTTCAGCAGGACAAGGGTTCAGAGCCTGGCTCCATAGCACAGACAGTAGTACATCTGATTGCAGATCCAGGGGTCGCAAGTTGGAATCCCACCTCGGCCACATCATGAAATCATTTCTATGGTCATTCTCCCCCATACACTGATTCAAGAAGGGCAGTTGTCAGTAACTGATGAATGTATGGCACATTGAGTACTGGTTAACCAAGCCTGCCTAAAGAAAAAGAGTGAGTTAACTGAGCAACTCGACAATAAAAGTGTTGACTGGGCCATAAAACTCAAACTCAAACTATATGCATTTTCTGTATACATGTTCTTGCTGATTGGTCCATTTTCTGGATATGTGATAAAATTCTGTTTTTCATGGCACTTAATCTTTATTTTAATGAATCTTCTTATTTTCACACGGAATGCTGTCTTATTTTATTTTAAAAAATAATTAAAAAAATTTAGAACATGGTCTGCTACAATTTTGCTTAGCCTTTGAAGGGTTAACTGATTTATAAGGCTGTTTTATGTTACCATAGTTACATAGAGTATCAAGAAAACTATTTGACAAAACCTACAGTAAAACGTGCGGCCAGCAAAGACTTGGATCAGCTTATACATCTACCCAGTATGACAAGAATTCTTCTTCATTCCTCTTTGAATAACCTGCAGGCTGTGTTGATGCACAGCCTGATCTGAGTCTTCACTGGTTGCACAGGTCATATTGTAGGTTTTGTCATGCACTGGCTCATTTTTTTTTTTTCCCATGAAAACATATGTTGTGAGTATTCATTTTAAGTGCCTTACTGAGGTGCTTCAAATGAGAACCCACAACATATGTTTACATTGTGAAAATAAGAAATATGTCAGTACTTTTTAGATTGGTGGGACTATGTCTATGGAGAGCTTACGTTGTCACCCAGTGATTGGCCTCTACATCTGTCGGCATTCGTGTTAGCACAATGTTTAAGTTTAAAAGGAGTGTGTAGTTTTTTCATTATTTAAGGTATTGCTTTAATATTTGGCCTACACCTACCTTAGGGTAAGACCTTTCAATAGTAGACACTCCTTCCTCAGTTTGACCTTCTGCCTAGGTCAAGGTCAGGTCATACTTTGTCATTTAAACCCATGTTCAAGTTCTGCGTTTAATTTTATAAAATGCAGGTATCTGCTGAAGTATTAAAGAAACCACTTTAATATTTGGCCCACACCTACCTTAGGGTAAGACCTCTCAATAGCGCACACCCCTTCCTCAGTTTGACCTTCTGCCTAGGTCAAGGTCAGGTCATACTTTGTCATTAAAACCCATGTTCAAGTGCATTTAATTTTTGAAAAGTGCAGGTATCTGCTGAAGTATTAAGGAAACCACTTTAATATTTGGCCCACACCTACCTTAGGGTAAGACCTTTCAATAGCACACACTCCTTCCTCAGTTTGACCTTCTGTGTAGGTCAAGGTCAAGTCATACTTTGTTATTTAAACCCATGTTCAAGTTCTGCGTGTAATTTTTAGCTCACCTGAGCTCTGCTCAGGATGAGCTATTGTGATCACTTTTCGTCCGTCGTCCGTCCGTCCGTCCGTCCGTCCGTCCGTGCGTCCGTCCGTCCGTGCGTCCGTCCGTTAACATTTTCAAACGACTTCTCCTCTGAAACCGCTGAGCCAATTTTGCTCAAATTTCATATGGAGCCTCCTTAGGGTGGGGGAACGTAAAATTGCTAAAATGGTCACGGTCCGTTGACCAAGATGGCCGCCACGCCCATATATGGTAAAAACCTTTAAAAATCTTCTCCTCCAGAACCGAGAATGCCTTGGGGCTGAACCTTTGCAGGAATCATCGGGGACGGGAGGTCTACCAAAATTGCTAAAAGAATTGTCGTATGTTGACGTTTGACCTTTTTACGGCAAGGTCAAGTTTGCTTCCCTATGCATTTGTATGGGAAAAACCTTTAAAAATCTTCTTCTCCAAAACCGAGCATGCCTTATGGCTGAATCTTTGCATATATCTTTGGGAACAGGAGAGCTACCAAAATTGCTAAAAAAATGGTCGTACATTGACATTTGACCTTTTTACGGCAAGGTCAGTTTTGCTTCCTTATGCATTTGTATGGGAAAAATGTTCAGAATTTCAAACAATTTCTCCTCTGGAGCCTCTGGGCTAATTTTGCTCAAATTTCATATGGAGCCTCCTTAGGGTGGGGGAACGAAAACTTGCTAAAATGGTCGCGGTCCGTTGACCAAGATGGCCGCCCTGCCCATATATGGTAAAAACCTTTAAAAATCTTCTTCTTCAGAACCGAGAATGCCTTTGGGCTGAACCTTTGCAGGAATCATCAGGGACGGGAGGTCTACCAAAATTGCTAATAGAATTGTCGTACGTTGACGTTTGACCTTTTTACGGCAAGGTCAAGTTTGCTTTTCTGTTCATTTGTATGGGAAAAACCTTTAAAAATCTTCTTCTCCAAAACCGAGCATGCCTTATGGCTGAATCTTTGCATATATCTTTGGGAACAGGAGGGCTACCAAATTTTGCTAAAATAATGGTCGTACATTGACATTTGACCTTTTTACGTTAAGGTCAATTTTGCTTCCTTATGCATTTGTATGGGAAAAATGTTCAGAATTTCAAACAACTTCTCCTCTGGAGCCTCTGGGCCAATTTTGCTCAAATTTCATATGGAGCCTCCTTAGGTAGGGGGAACAAAAGATTGCTAAAATGGTCACGGTTCGTTGACCAAGGTGGGCGCCATGCCCATATATGGTAAAAACCTTTATAGATCTTCTTCTCTAGAACCGAGGATGCTTTGGGGCTGAATGTTTGCATAAATCATCGGAGACAGGGGGTCTACCAAAGTTGCTAAAATAATGGTCATACATTGACATTTGACCTTTTTACGGCAAGGTCAAGTTGCTTCTTTATGCATTTGCATGGGAAAAAACATTTAAAAATCTTATTCTCCAAAACCGAGGATGGCTTGTGGCTGAATCTTTGCATATATCATCTGGAACGGGCGGTCTACCAAAGTTGCTAAAATAATTGTCATACATTGACATTTAACCATTTTACGGCGAGGTCAAGTTTGCTTCTGTATGCATTTGTATGGGCCCCATACATTAGTATGGAAAAAATGTTGATAATTTCAAATGGCTTTTCCTCTGAAGCCTCCGGGCCAGTGTTGCTCAAATTTCATGCGGAGCCTCCGTGGGCAGGAGAATGAAAGATTGCTAAAATGGGTATGGTCCATTGATCAAAATGGCTGCCATGCCCATATATGGTAAAAGCCTTTAAAAATCTTCTTCTCCATAACCAAATAAGCCCTGGGTCCTAATCTTTACACAAATTATGGGGGACAGGAGATCTACCAAAATTGCTCAAATGATGGTTCTATGTTGACATTTGACCTTTTTGCCTCCAAGGTCAAATTTGCTTCCCTATATGTGTAGGCCATATACATTTATATTGAAAGTATCGAAGTGACTTGTAGATCAACAGTAGTTAAAATTGTTCTGATTGGAAATCTAAGATGGCCATCATCTGGTTTATATTTATAATATTTCCCTGCCACTGTGCTGTTTACATGTATAAAATCACGATTCTTCAGAAATCACTTAGCCAATTTCCACCAAATTTCACATTGATCCTTCTGTTGAAATGTGATTGATAGTTTATTCAAATGATCATGCTCCATTGACTGTCAGGCCCATATATTCTTCTTCAAAACTAAGAACTGTTCAAATGATGATATTTTCATTAGTTGCGATGATAGGATTGGAAAAATGTTGCATAATGTCTACATGTCTGCAGTGGCTATGTCACTCAGGTGAGCGAATCGTGGCCCGTGGGCCTCTTGTTTAAAAGTGCAGGTATCTGCAGAAGTATTAAAGATACTGCTTTAATATTTGGCCCACACCTACCTTCAATAGCACACACTCCTTCCTCAGTTTGATCTTCTGCTTAGGTCAAGGTCAGGTCATACCTTTTAGCTCACCTGAGCTGAAAGCTCAAGGTGAGCTTTTGTGATCACTCACCGTCCGTCGTCGTCCGTATGTCCGTCCGTCCGTCTACAATCTTTAAACAACATCTCCTCCTAAACCACTGATTGGATTTTGACCAAACTTCACAGGAATGATCCTTGGTTGGTCCTCTTTCAAAGTTGTTCAAATGGTTCCGGTCCATTGCATATCTAGGTCACAGGAGCTAAAAATAGATTTTTTTTCTAAAAAATTAAAAAATCTTCTTGTCAGAAACCACTGGACCGATTTCAATATAATTTTGCAGAAATGTTCCATTGGTGATCCTCTACCAAGATTGTTCAAGCCATTCAGATTCGTCAAAAAACATGGCCGCCAGGGGGCGGGGCTTATTTTCCCTATGTATCTATATAGAAAACTTTAAAAATCTTCTTGTCAGAAACCACTTGACCGATTTCAATGTAATTTTGCAGAAATGTTCCTTTGGTGATCCTCTACCAAGATTGTTCAAGCCATTTGGATTTGTCAAAAAACATGGCCGCCAGGGGGGCGGGGCTTATTTTCCCTATCTATCTATATAGAAAACTTTAAAAATCTTCTTGTCAGAAACCACTGGACCGATTTCAATGTAAATTAGCAAAAATGTTCCTTTGGAGATCCTCTACCAAGATTGTTCAAGCCATTTGGATTCGTCAAAAAACATGGCCGCCAGGGGGCGGGGCTTATTTTCCCTATATATCTATATAGAAAACTTCAAAAATCTTCTTGTCAGAAACCGCAGGACTGATTTCCAAATAACTTTGCAGAAATGTTCTTTTGGTGATCCTCTACCAAGATTGTTCAAGCCGATTGGATTTGTCAAAAAACATGGCCGCCAGGGGGCGGGGCTTATTTTCCCTATATATCTATATAGAAAACTTTAAAAATCTTCTTGTCCAAAATCACTGGACCGATTTCAATATAATTTTGCAGAAATGTTCCTTTAGTGATCCTCTACCAAGATTGTTCAAGCCATTTGGATTCGTTAAAAAACATGGCCGCCGGGGGCGGGGCTTAATTTCCCTATATATCTATATAGAAAACTTTAAAAATCTTCTTGTCAGAAACCACTGGACAGATTTCCATATAATTTTGCAGAAATGTTCCTTTGGTGATTCTCTACCAAGATTGTTTGAGCAATTTCGATTAGTCTAAAAAGATGGCCGCCAGGGGGCGGGGCTTATTTTCCCTATATATCTATATTGAAAATTGTAAAAATCTTCTTGTCCGAAACCACTGGACCGATTTCCATATAATTTTGCAGAAATGTTCCTTTGGTGATCCTCTACCAAGATTGTTCAAGCCATTTGGATTTGTCAAAAAACATGGCCACCAGAGGGCAGGGCTTATTTTCCCTATATATCTTTATAGAAAACTTTAAAAATCTTCTTGTCCGAAACCACTGGACCGACTTCAATATAATTTTGCAAAAATGTTCCTTTGGTGATCCTCTACCAGGATTGTTCAAGCCATTTGGATTCGTCAAAAAACATGGCTGCCAGGGGTGGGGCTTATTTTCCCTATATATCTATATAGAAAACTTTAAAAATCATCTTGTCCCAAACCACTGGACTGATTTCCATATAATTTTGCAGAAATGTTCTTTTGGTGATCCTCTACCAAGATTGTTCAAGCCGATTGGATTTGTCAAAAACATGGCCACCAGGGGGCAGGTCTTATTTTTCCTGTATATGTATCTATATAGAAAACTTTAAAAATCTTCTTGGCAGAAACCAATGAACCGATTTCAATATAACTTGGAAGGAATGTGTCTTTGGTCACCCTCTTCCAAGATTGTTCAAGCCATCATGATTCGTCAAAAAATATGGCTGCAAGGGGGTGGGGCTTATTTTCCCTATATATCTATATAGAAAACTTGAAAAAAAATCTTCTTGTTTTCCCTCTATATCTAAGTATAAAAACTTTAAAAATCTTCTTGTCAGAAACCACTGAACAGATTTCAATACAACTTGGCAGGAATGTTCCTTTGGTGACCCTCTACCAAGTTTGCTCAAGCTGTCATGATTCATCGAAAAACATGGCCGTTAGGGCGTAGGGCTTTATATAAAACTTTTTAAACCACTGGACCAATTTCAATATAACTTGGCAGAAATGTTCCTTTGGTGACCCTCTTTTAAGATTCAGTTCAAGTTGTCAAGATTTATAAAAAAACATGGCTGGGGGTGTGGTGGAGGGGGGTGGGGGTGGTTAGTGCTATAAAGTTTATACGAAAATCCTAGAGCAGTGAACTTGGCTGAAACTTCAACAGTAAATATGCAAATCTGTTTGGTCAGGTGAGCGATATAGGACCATCATGGTCTTCTTGTTCATTTACAGCTGCGTTTAAGTTTTGAAAAGTGTACATGACTTTTGAAGTAGGTAAGATACAGCGTTTCTGGTGAGCTGCATTGTCTTCTGGCAACTCTTGCTGGTTGGAGGAAAAAAAAGAAAACTTTCAAACACCATATTTACCCTAAATATTGGGGCAGACTGGCTGAGCAAACAGCGTATACCAGTATACCAGACCAAACTTTCACTAAAGGAGCAGTTTGATAAGGGTCTTCACTGTTAACCACTCTACCAGTACATTTTAGACACGTCACCAGGTAGTCAGATGTACTTGTTCAAATTTCAGGATAAATATCTTAATGTTTACCACCCTCTGGGTACATTCAGCAGACGTCAGAGTGATGATATTTTTCTTATTTTTCCCAGAAAATAGACTTGGACATTTCATGCAAATCGTCTCTGAAGGGGACACTTTGCAAGAAATATGAAAGCCTGTTTTTCAGGAAAAAATCAGAGAAATGCTTACCCAGCATGCAAAGCATAAAGGAATTAAGTTTCTGAATGTTTAGGATGTATATGGTAAAACTATTGTCCAGGAGATCATTTAACTGATAAATAACATAAGTGCTCTTATCATATCCCCAGATAAGGCTCTTTTTTCAACCAAAAAATGTTGATATTTTTCTTCTTTCACCACAGAAACATATGTTGTGGGTACTCATTAGAAGCGCCTTGCCAAGGCGCTTCTAATGAGTACCCAAAACATACGTTTTTTTTGAAAAAACAAGAAAAATATTTTCCTTATACTCTTCCTATCTGGAGCTATGGATGGCTCTTATGCAAGAAAATTTAGAAACACTAATGATAGTGCTGTCCATGAGACCTATGACAACAGCTTGTAGACAGACAATTATTTATTCAGCGGCCAGACAAAATAATCAGTCTGAACAGAGTATTAAGGAGTGATCTTCCAAGATCCAAGCGGTTTGTGACTTCACTCAATCTATTAACAACATCTGAGCCAGGACCAGTGAAAAAATACCTTATTTAACCTAAATATTGGACAGACAGGCTTGAGCAAATAGTGTAGACCCAGATCAGACTTTGTGATAATTTTCTCGCCCCCCTTTCTGTAGGGCAGTAGGGTGGTGATAAGGGTTTGTGGCAGGTAGTAATTCTTATTTCTGCACTGCCATTTACTTTTTACTCCCTTGTTCTCCTCTGTTTCTTTCCTCTCAGTTACTAGATCTTAAGCCCCCCCCCCCCTTCATTTCTCAAGGAGATGACACAAGATGACCCACAAGGATTGACTTGACAAATAAGAACTCAACCAAGCAAAAACCTTGTGGGTACAAATTTGAATCTCCTCGGTGAGTAAACACATATTATAGTACAAAAATTGTCGGGTAGCAAACGTGTTGTGTATCTTATATCACCTCTCAGTTGGATGCGCCATCCGACTGGAGACCAGGAGGTCGCGGGTTCAGCCCCCGCCGAGGTCGGTAACATTCTTTCCTGGAGATTGATCATGAAATATTTTCTACGGTCATTCTCTCCCTTCCGCTGATTCAAGAAGGGCAGTTGTCAGTTTCTGGCGAAAGAATGTGCACAATACTGGTTAACCGCTTAGAGGACTAAGCCTACCCAGTAAATGTGTAGTTAGGTAAACTTACCACGCTCGACATGACCCCATTGGGTTGACTGGGCCGTAAAACCTCAATACAAACAAAATCTTATATCACCGGGGCATTCAACTGATATTGGCTTACAGTTGGGCAAGACCTGCTATCCTTGTAGCAGGTAAGGGTAGAGGGGGAATGTTTTTATTTCTTCTTTTTCTTTACTTTGATTCCTGTTCCTCTTTCTTCCCTGTCCCTCTCTTTCATCTCCTCTACTATCTCTTCTATCTCTTTTCTCCCTTTCTCTGGGAGACAACACAAAATGACCCACAAGGGTTGATGTTTCGTTAAACCCCAACACAATCAATCCCAGTTTATCGCCAGGTGCCTGGAGGTATGGTGATAAGGTACCCATTCCCTTGTCACAACACATCTGTCTGCGAGCTATTGTCACAACTTCCTGAATATAGGACTGAGAAAATGGCATGGCTCTTTAGCTGTCCATTTCTCATAAACCAAAGTGGATGGCACTGGAACTCCAGATAGCATATTTTCTGTTTTCACCCTGCTGCTGAACCCAGATATGCCATTGATAACAGCGTTTGACAACAGCATTGATCCAGATCAGTTGGCTTCCGAAGAAGCCAACTGATCTGGATCTGCACTGTCTGTCATTTAGTATGTGAATTTATATCAACAACCTGGATCAAGTAATCTGATTGGCTGAAAATTAGAAGTGGGCGTGGCATCTTAATTGTTGAGTTGGTCGGGTGGTGTGAAGGTGTCATGTATCTTATGTCACCGGGGCGTCCAGCTGATATTGGCTTACAGTTGGGCAAGGCCTGCTATCTTTGTAGCAGGTAAGGGTAGGGAGGTGATGTTTTTATTTCTTCTGTTTCTTCACTTTCATTCCTGTTCCTCTTTCTTCCCTGTCCCTCTCTTTCATCTCTTCTGCTATCTCTTCTGTCTCTTTTCTCCCTTTCTCTGGGAGGCGACACAAAATGACCCATAAGGGTTGACGTGTCGTTAAACCCCAACACAATCAATCATCTTAATTGATTCAGCATGACAAGGGTGAACACTTTCCATGTTATGGGCAAGTTCAGTGTACAACAAACAGATGATACTATTCTCATTTTTTCCTAGAAAACAGGATTTGACACTTCTTGCAAATTGTCTCCTTCGGAGACAATTTGCATGAAGTGTCAAATCCTGTTTTCCAGGAAAAATAAGAAAAATATTGCAAAATGTCATCTGCTGAATTTTTACCCAGCATGCAAAGTATTAGATAAATAGATGCCATTTCCTTTGTATTTTTCTTAATTTATGAGAAAAAACATATGTTTTGATATGGCAGTAGAATTATCTGTGTGATGGTTGGAATGAAGTGTAATAACATAGTTGAATCAAGGAATAAGAAAAAAAGAACAACTCCACATAAGTTTCTGTGTTTGTTTACTCCACATAAGTTTCATTTCAGCCAAAAAGTACTGCTATTTTTCCTGTTTGTCCATGAAAACATATGTTGTGGGTACTCATCAGAAGCACCTCACCAGTGCACTTCTAATGAGTACCCACAACATGTGTTAATGTAGAATTAAGAAAATGTTTATTCAATACTCCCTCATATCTGTAGCAAAATTAGCATTGCTCATCTGAAGTGTCCTGGCTGTGATTGATAGAGATAGAGGACTTCCAGTATTAGAAAGCCGTACTTTTATGGCATTCTGTCAGGCATGCAATAGCTGTACTGTAGTATATATTTTAACTTGCTAATTTCCTAGCATTTTTTTGTCTCTTAAATAAAGTCAGGATTGTCATACCCTAGATCTCTAGTCATGATTCACTGTTTTTCATTGATGTTCATTTAACCCTTAAAGCGCCAAGAAAAACTGCATCTGAAAATGTCGTCTGTTTATGTCGTCTGCTGAATATTCTTGCAGACTTTTCAAACCTATTTTTGCATACAGGCAAACAGTGTGGACCCTGATCAGACTGCTCCTAAAGGAGCAGTGTGATCTGGGTCCACACTGTTTGCAAAAATGACTTTTAAAATCACAAGCAGACGAAAAGGCAGACGACTATTGTTGTGATTGGCAGTTTAAGGGTTAAGCTTTTTGTACAGAACATTTGCCATTTTCAATAACAGTTTATCACTTATAAACAGACAGGCCTGAGCAAACAGTGTAGACCTAGATGCTGCAGAATGTAGCATATGGTAAGGGTCTACCCTGTTTGCCACTCACTCCAGCAGTTTTCGGACACATCGACAGGTAACGAAATAGGCATGTTCAAATTTTAGGAAAAGTACTGTAAGGAGATTAAGGTATCCCAGTATTTAGGAATAGTATAATACTACATTAAATGCCCTAAAATTTTGTACACCAAAGTTTCTGACAAAATGCATAGGCAAACAGTGCAGACCCTGATCAGACTGCTCCTGAAGGCGCAGTCTGATCAGGGTCTACACTGTTTGCCATTCCAAGAAGCATTTTAAGAAAGAACTGCATAAAAGAATCTGAGGAACATAGCTTTACTTTTAATTGGGCATTAGGATGGTGGTAAGGGCCCGCTGTACTTGTAGCAGGTGGATGAAAGGAGCATGTTAATATTTCTTTTGTTTCTGCACTGTCATTCGCTTTTTTAGCTTACCTGGGCTCAGGATGAGCTATTGTGATCACTCCCCATCCATCGTGGAGCCATCTGTTAATTGGGGATTGATAATTTATACAAATGGTCACGTTCCGTTAATCAAGATGGCTGCCATGCTCATACGAGGGATGTTCGAAATGAATTGCTTATTGTCCTCTAGCTCGATATCCACGTGGGGCACGATAAAAACCAATACATACCTGTATAGGGCTATTCAATGTCTACACAATGGTGTATAACTGTACATGTTAGACTAAGTGGAAGACATAAAATTTGCCATTTGAATACACGCAGTCATTGACCACTGCAGTAAAAATGGTTCGTAGAAGCGTCGACAAAAAAGATGAAATACGGGCTTACATCAAAGCTCGCTCAAAACTTGGTTGTTCTTTGAAGAAGCTGATGACTGAAATTTCTACTACTTTTGGACCTTCTTGTGTGTCTTATTACACAGTTCGGCGGTCGAAAAAGAAATTTGAGTCTGGTATAGAGTCCATCAAAAATGCATCGAAATCAGGTAGGCAAAAATCTGCATCTCATAAAGAAATCGTTTCCAAAATAAAGGAAATCATTGAGGGAGATGCAGATTTACAGTTCGTGATATTGCACGAAAGGTAGGCATATCACTATCAACGGTTCACCTTATTTTGAAGAAGCATTTGAAAGTCAGAAAGATTTCTGCTAGATGGGTGCCACATCTGTTGACTGACAAGCAAAAGAGGCAATGGGTTAAAGTGGCCAAAAAGCTGCTTCAAATGTTTCCAAAATATGACAAAAAGCAGTTTGCCAATGTCGTCACAGGTGATGAAACCTGGGTCCATTATTTTGAGCCCGTCAGAAAGGTTAGCAATAAGATCTGGGCCACTAAACACAGCAAACGCCCAATAATTGCCAAACGTTCTTTGAGTACAAAGAAGGTTTTGTATGCAATCTTCTTCTCTGGTGAAGGAGTCTCAATAAAAGTGCCAGTGAAAAGGGCAAAAGCATCACCGGAAAGTACTACAAAGACCTAGTACTGAAGAAACTGAAAAAGTATTATCAGAAACGACGCCCTGCCACTGGTTTTAAACATGTCCATCTTCTGCATGACAATGCCCCAGCTCATACCTCCGCAATAGTTACGGTGTTTTTGAAGAAAGAAAAAGTAACTGTTTTGCCTCACCCCCTGTATTCCCCAGACTTTGCCCCATGCGATTTCTTTTTGTTTCCGAAATTGAAAGCATTCCTTGCTGGGCGGAAATACCAGTCCCGACAGGCACTTGGATCTGCCATTCATCAGTACCTTATTACTGTGCCCAAACCAGCGTACCGTGACGCCTTCAAGAAGTGGATACATCGGCTGAAACTTTGCATTTCTAGTCACGGGGAGTACTTCGAGGGCATGAAATGTGTACTTTTGGGCTAACTTGAAATTTGAAGTCTCCAGATAGAAATAAGCAATTCATTTCGAACATCCCTCGTATATGGTAAAAACACTTAAAAATCTTCTTGAGGCTGAGTCTAAGTATATAGCATTGAGGATTCAAAGTCTACCAAATTTTTCCAATGATGATCATATGATGACCTTTGACTTTTTTATGGCAATGTCAAATTTGCATCCCTTAACATTTGTATGGGAAAAAGGTTGAAAAATCATTTTCTAAAAATGTATTAAACACTTCGGCTGAAACTTACCATGTATGAGTAAAGTAGTAAAATGTTTCAGTTGCAGTTAAAATTTCCCCTCCCACCCGGGGTTATCTGCTCTTGCCCAAGCTGGGCTGTGTATGTGTATATAATTGTGTAATCTTTTAATGTCTACTTCTCTGAAACCATTTGACCAATTTTCACCAGATTTCACATAGGGCCTTTTGACAATGTGTTCAAATGGTTCTGCATCACTGGACGAGCTGGCCACCATGCCCATATATGGTAAAAATACTTAAATACCTTCTTCTCCAAAACCAAGAAAGCTTTGAGTCTGGATGCTAAAATGCTGTATTGGATGTGTTTCATAAAAGTCTTTATAAAAATATGTCCCCCCCCCCCCCCCCCCTCCCCCCCACCCTGCAAGATGCCCTTTGGTGGAGATGTTTCCCTGACATACTTATGTAATAGGTATGAATGGCAACTTGGGTCTTTAGGGGTGGGGAAACATGTTTTTATAACAACTTTTATGAACCACAGTAAATTTTGCATTTTAACCTGAAATGAGAAAGAGAATTTAAGTCAGATATACCAGACACATGCAGAGACTGTATTCATTTAACCATAATTTCCAGTCAGTGTTGTGTGCTCATAATTCTGATGCAAGAAATATTTCCCAAAGAGAAAGGTAATTAAATGTAATTCCCATCATTTTGAACATGGAATTCATTTAGGAGTTTTTTGGGTGGGGTAAACAGGACTGAATTATATAATAACAATAAGCAAGAAGCATAAATTTTCCTTTCTACTATGATTCAGGCATCAGGTTGCAGGAATATGTGATAAAAATTTGAATATTGTAATTTCTGAAGTCTGGTCTGCAACACCTGCCATTTAGGGAAAAGCTCTACCTTACTGCAATATCTCCTTTGCAGTCCTATACATTTGTATGGGGAAAATGTTGAAAAATCATTTTCTCAGAATGTATTAAAAACTTATGGTGGAAACTCACAATATATGATCAAAGTGGTAAAACTTTATTTACAAGCAAAATTTTGTCCCCTTGGGGTTATTTGCTTTTGCCTCTCAGCTACATAGATGTATAAAATCATGTAATCTTTAAATTTCTTCTTAAACCTCTGGAACTATTTTCACCAGATTTTACAAGGGGCCTTCTGGTGAAGGGATCTTGACAATTTGTTCAAATTTTGCTGCATAATCAAACAAGATGGCTGCCATGCCCATATATGGTAAAACACATGTTAAATTTTCCTCTCCAAAACCAAGAAAGCTTTGAAGCTGAATCTTGGTATATAGCATTATGGACTCAAGACTACCTAATTTACTTGAATGATGATCCACAGATGACCTTTGACCTTTTTTATGGCAAGGTAAGATTTGTGTCCCCATACACCTGAAAAACCATTTTCTCAAAATGTATTCAAGACTAACGGCTGCAACTTACAATGTATGATTGAAGGAGTAAACTTTTCAAGTACAACCAAAATTTTGTCACTTGGGGATTATCTGCCCTTGCCCCTTGGCTATATACATCTATAAAATTGTGTAATCTTAAAATGTTGCCGGCCTCAGTGGCTCAGTTGGATGCGTGTCAGCCTGGTGATCAGGAGGTTGGGGTTCGACCACCACTGGGTCGGCAACATTCTTTCGTGGAGATTTGATCATGAAATATTTTCTACGGTCATTCTCTTCCTTCCGCTGATTCAAGAAGGGCAGTTGTCAGTTTCTGGCGAACAGACATGCACAATACTGGTTAACCTCTTAGAGGACTAAGCCTTCCCAGTAAAAGTATGGCTAGCTAAACTGACCACACTCGACATGACCCCGTTAAGCTGACTGGGCTGTAAAACCTTAACACAATCTTAAAATATCTTCTTTTGTAAAACTGATTTTCACCAGATTTCACATGGGGCCTTCTATCACATGGTATTCACAATTTGTTCAAAATGATCTTGGTCGCCATGCCTATATCTGGTAAAAAAAAACGCTTACAATTCTTCTCCATAAACTAGAAAGCATCAAGGCTGAATCTAGGTATATAGCGTTGGGGACTCAAGATCTACCGAGTTTGTTCAAATGATGATTCTTTGACCTTTTTACAGCATAGTCAAATTTGTGTCCTAGTGTGTCCTAGTGTTGCTATGGCAATACTGGAAGAATGTTCCATGACATCTGCAGATATGCAATGGCTGTTTTAGTAGGTGGGGGAATTGTGGTCCAGGGACCTCTTGTTTGAGGACATTTTATTTGTTTTTTCATCAAAATATATAGTGTGAGCTCTCTTAACACTTGTCCTGCTGAACCCAGAAATACCCTGCCTTTGCAAACAGTGTAGATCCAAAACAGTTGGCTTCTTCAGAAGCCAACTGATTTGGATCTGCACTGTTTGTCATTAAGTATGTGAATCTATATCAACAATCTTGATCAAGCAATCTGATTGGCTGAAAATTAGAAATGGGTGTGACTTCTCAATTTATTCAGCAGGACAAGGGCTAAGAATTGCTTTGCCAAGGCAATTAATTCTAATGGGTACCCACAATATAATGTTTTAGCACAAAAATAACAAACATTATCCTAAATGATCTCCTTTTTCTGGAGACTGACTTCTAATAACTAGTCTGTTAGTGCAGTACAAAGAGGCCAGCTTAGTAAGAAATGCCAAGAAAATATATTAGACAGAGGGCTTAAGGAGTTTTTGACAGTAATCCTGGGATATTTTTTTCTTATTCCTCCAGAAAAACATGTTATGGGTAAACATTAGAAATGCCTCACTTCTAATGAGTACCCACAACATATGTTTTTGTGGAGAATTGGAGAAAGTTATCTAAGAATTATCATCAAATAGCCTCCTTAAGCAAGTATTCTGATTAAACAGTCACATGGTGTAATTCTTCATGAATGTCTGTGAGCTATATACCATCAGAACAGACATTCTTCGATTCAAGACAACTTCAGGAAATGACTGCTCACTGAAGACATATCCATGGACATTATACGACCTCCATCTTATTGCCTTGAAGAGTTTCTTGGCATTCTATTGATATATCAGCTCTGCATTTCGGTCAAGCCTTCTGATATCATATTAGCCCTAAGGATTGGGACAGACAGTCCTAAGCGGTTAGTGTCGACAAAGATCAGATGCTACAGAAAGCATCTGATGAGGGTCTAAACTGTTTTTGCCACTCATCCAGCAGTTTTTAGGGAGATCATCAAGTACGGTAAATGCCTTAAAATTTCGAACACCAAAGTTACTGATTAAATGTCATATGCAAACAGTGCAGAGCCAGATCTGACTGCTCCTGAAGGAGCAGTCAGATCAAAGTCTACACTGTTTGCCATTCCACTGTTTTAGGAAAAAACTGCATAAAAAGCAAAATTTAAGCCAAAAAGGTTTCGAATAAAGTGTTCAAAATTTTAGGACATTTACCGTAAACATGTTGGGACTTGTTAAATTTTTGGAAGATTTGCTAAGGAGTATTTAGGGTTAATGCAGCGCATGGTTCCTTGCCTTGTGCAAAGTGATACATAGCTCATTGTTTTGTACTGAATAATACAGAGGTCCTAGCCTAATAATACAACAGGGTCTTGCTTTGTACCCAGTGATGCAGAAGTCTTAGCTCCAGTGATACAGAGATTCTGGCTTTGTACCCAGTGATACAAAAGGCTTTGCTTTGTACCCAGTGATACAGAAAGCCTTGTGTAGTACCCAGCATTACAGAAGGCATTGCTTTGTACCCAGTGATACAGAAGGCCTAGCTTGGTACTTGGTGATACAGAAAGCCATGCTTAGTACCCAGTGGTACAAAAGGCTTTGCTTTTTACCCAGTGATACAGAAGGTATTGCTTGATACCCAGGGATACAGAATGCCTTTCTTTGTACCCAGTGATATACAGTACCTTGTCTTGTACCCAGTGATAAAGAATACCTCGTTTGGTACCAGTGATACAGAAGGCCTTGCTTTGTACCCAGTGATACAGAACACCTTGCTTGGTACCCAGTGATTCAGAAAGCATTATTTTGTAGCCAGTGATACAGAAGGCCTTGCTTGGTAATTGGTGATACAGAAAATCTTGATTGGTACCCAGTGATACAGAAAGCATTGCTTAGTACCCAGTGATAAGTAGGTATTGTTTGATACCCAGTAATACAGAATGCCTTGCTTTGTACCAGTGATATGCAATTCCTTGTTTTGTAGTCCTTGATAAAGAAGTACCAGTGATACAGAAGGCCATGCTTGGTACCAAGTAATACAGAAGGCTTTGCTTTATACCCAGTGATACAGAACACATTGCTTTAGTAATGGTACCCACTGATGCAGGTGCCTTGCTTGGTACCCCGAGATACAGAATGCTTTGCTTTGTACCCATTGATACAGAAGGCCTTGCTTGGTACTTAGTGATACAGAAGGCTGTGCTTGGTACCCAGTGATACAGAAGGCCTTGCTTGGTACCCAGTAGTACAGAGGGCCTTGCTTAGTACTCAGTGATACAGAAGGCTTTGCTTTATACCCAGTGATACAGAACACATTGCTTTAGTAATGGTACCCACTGATGCAGGTGCCTTGCTTGGTACCCCATGATACAGAATGCTTTGCTTTGTACCCATTGATACAGAAGGCCTTGCTTGGTACTTAGTGATACAGAAGGCTGTGCTTGGTACCCAAAGATACAGAAGGCCTTGCTTGGTACCCAGTAGTACAGAGGGCCTTGCTTAGTACTCAGTGATACAGAAGGCATTGCTTGGTACCAGAGATAGAGAAGACATTACTTGGTATCCAGTGATACAGAAGGCATTGCTTTTTACCCAGTGACACGGAAGGCATTGCTTTGTACCCAGGGATACAGAAGACATTGCTTGGTACCCAGTGATACAGAGGGCCTTGTTTGGTACCCATTGATACAGAAGGCCTTGCTTTGTACCTACTGATACAGAGGGCCTTGCTTTGTACCCATTGATACAGAAGGCATTGGTTACTAACCAGTGATACAGACGGCCTTGCTTTGTACCCAGTGATACAGAAGGCATCGCTTGATACTGAGTGATACAGAAGACATTACTTGGTACCCAGTGATACAGAAGGCCTTGTTTGGTACCCAATGATACAGAAGGCCTTGCTTTGTACCCACTGATATAGAGGTCTTACCTTTGTCACGAATGATTGAGAGGGCCTTACTTAGTATCCAATGGTACAGAAGGCCCAGCTTGGTACCCAGTGATACAGAAGGCCTTACTTGTTACCCAGTGATACAGAATGCCTTGCTTGGTACCCAGTGATAAAAAGGGCTTTTCTTGGTATCAGTGATACAGAAGGCCTTGCTTGGTACCCAGTGATATAGAGGGCCTTTCTTAGTACCCAGTGATACAGAAGGCTTTGCTTGGTACCCAGTGATACAGAAGGCCTTACTTTGTACCCAGTGATAGAGAAGGCATTGCTTGGTACCAAGTGATTTGTTTGTGTTGAGGTTTTATGGCCAAATCAGCCCATGGGGGTCATGATGAGCGCGGTCATTTCACCTAAACACACTTTTACTGGACAGGATCTTCTAAGCGGTTAACCAGTGTTGTGCACATTCTTTCACAAGAACCTGACAACTGTCCTTCTTGAATCAGCAGAAGGGAGAGAATGACCGTAGAAAATATTTTATGATCAATCGCCATGCAAGAATGTTGCTGAACAGGCGAGGTCAAACCTGCATTCTGATAACCAGTCAGATGCGCATCCAACTGAGCCACCGAGGCCTGTACCCAGTGATACAGAGGTCTTTTGTGTCCTAGTGATAGAAGTCATAGCTTTATACTCCAATGACACAGAGATATAGATAGGTTGTGGGTACTCATTAGAAGCGCCTTGCCGAGGTGCTTGTACTGAGTATCCACAATGTATGTATTGTATAGAAACAAGAAAAATATCTGTACTTTTCTGTAAAAACAGGGTCGATACATATTAGGGAAATGTCAGGGAAATTTAATTTTTTTCATGGTCAGGGAATTGTCAGGGAATTCTGTGATGTGTCAGGGAAAAATGAAATTTGCAGAAATGTCAGGGAATTGTCAGGGAATTTTACATTTAAGCCTGATGAAGCCAGAATGTTTGGTCCTAATATTTTTTTCTTGCTAAATTCATAAAATTTCCGGCTTTTGATATTGTCAGGGAAAGAATTTACATCAGGGAAATGTCAGGGAATTTTGGTCAATCCTAAATGTACGAATCCTGAAAAAGGTGTCTTATCTGGAGCTAAGAGCTATGTGACATGACACTGACATTGCAAATGGCATGTTTGTGGCGTATAACTTCAATGTACTGCTGGAAGTAATCCTGTAGGGAAATGAGTCTTGAGTTGTTCACTTCTTACTTTACATCATTTTGTCAACAGATTCTGAGATTACAGGGGAAATCAGCCTTTGATTGCAACATCTTTATAACATGGTTTATGATGACATGGTTTTGAAATTAACAAGGTTTAAGGATGTGCAGATAGATGTTGTATCTGAACAAAAATGTGTTCATTATATAGAAAAATGACCATAAATGGTCATTTTTCTCTTTAATCTATACAGTTTTTTTTGGGGGTACAATGTGGCAGATAAGTTAAAGAAAAAATGACTATGTTTTTTTTTTTTTTTTTTTATAATCTGTACATTTGTTTATGGATAAAGCACAGTTTTTAACCTAAATAAGGTTTTTGTTTGGGATTCCTGAAATAATTTTACAAAGAAGTTGTGATGCAATGGGATTAGCCAAGACTGTTACTGGCCCATATAACTTGCAACCTGTCTACAACTGCCACCCTTTGGAAGAGTCACAACTGGCTGTTGTAGAGAGGGTGTTTTGTAGAGAGGTTAAATATTTAGTGACATAGCTTTTTGGGTGTTATAGGGAGGTGGCCATTGTTGTGAGGTGACCATTTGTGGTTCCTCTATATTGCAGAGTCACTTTCATGATAGGTTGTTATTCCCCTCTCAGAGTGTGCCTGGTTTCACGAAGAATAACAGGCAAGTTAACAAAACCATTGTAGTGGATCAGCTAGTCAAATTCTCCTGATTTTGAGTTAAATCAAGTTATTGATTTTATGCCCCTAGCTTTGAAAAAGCTGAAGAGGTATACTGCTTTTGCTTTGTTCATCCGTTTGTTATTTGTCACACTTTACCTTGTGTGCAAGATATCTCAGAAAATAGTTGAGCTACTAGGGCTTTGATAGTTGACACACTTAACCCTTCTCATGCTGAATAAATTAAGATGCCACACCCACTTCTAATTTCCAGCCAATCAGATTACCTGATCCAGGTTTTTGATAGAAATTCTAATATTTAATGACAAACAGTGCAGATCCAGATCAGAAGCCAACTGATCTGGATTTACACTATTTGCTAAGACAGGGCATGTAGGGCTAATTGGGACTGAGAAGTACAGTATTTACACTAAGTATTCAGACACCGCCACACCTTACCATACTTGTTCTAAAATTTGAACAAGTACAATTTACTACCTGATGTTATGTCGAAAAATTGCTGGATGAGTGGCAAACTGTAAAGACCGTCATGAGACGCCACGTTTTGCAGCATCTCATCTGGATCTACACTGTTTTCTCAGGCCTGTCTGTCTGAATACATATGATAAATACGGTAGATCAGCTGATAAATTTGCAAAACATTGGATTCTATGAGAACTATGCCGCTTTTCAAATTTGGCATTTTGTGGGGTTAAGCACAAGTTTGGGGCATATTATTGTTTTACAATGTTTCTAGTTTTATTTCTGGTGCTTAGGTGAAAAAAATCAAGCACAAGTGACATTTCATTGCAGTTTGAAGTGGTTGAGCTGCAGCAGTTATGTGTCTATTTGCGTGTCACAACCAGTGATTTTTCCGAGAAAATATTTGCTACTGCCACTGAAGTGTTGTTCTTCTCCTGCAGTCCAATTACTAGAAATGTCTCAAACAGACAATTAATCATCTGAATAAACATATACACATTGATCTAGCACCTGGGGGAATTAACGAATATGTTCTCTTACTAAGACCATATGAGACGACCCACACAAAAACAAGCCTTAAAGCAAACAGCCAGGCAAAAAAAAGTAGTCTTAATACAAACTGCTGAGGCCCAGATCAGCCTGCACATCTGTGCAGGCTGATCTTGGCCTGGGCTGTTTGCTCATTGAATCAAGGGGCTCGGTAGAATGCATTGGTAGTGAAGGCCCTGGCAAATGGCTTTGCTGGGCAAACTGATATGGGCTTTCATTGATTGCAGAAGCTCTGAGACTGATTTTTGTTTGCTGAAGGATAAATAAACACTGTTGTTTCTATCTGTGATATCTTTTTGTTTAAATAATTGAGCTTCATTGGGGAAAAGGGACTTTCTGGTAGAAGGTTTTTTTTTACTGTATTTAGCATAAAAATTTTCAGACATATTAATTTCTGCCTGTTGTTATCCAGGGCCCAGTTGTTCAAAGCTAACGATGTCGTTAGTTAACAATTCGTTAAAATTTATATCGAGTGATATGCTGAAAGTTTTTGCTGAAAAAATGTGAGTAGCTTTTGCAGTGCAAAAGCTACTCACATTTTTTCAGCAAAAAATATCAGAATATTGTGTATTGAATCCACTAAAACAGTTAACGAAATGACCTTTAACGAGCTCGTTAAGCTAACGACGCTTTGAACAGCTGGGCCCTGAAATTTGAACCATTCTATTTGACTGGTTGGTGATGTGTCTGAAAAATGCTTGCTGGATAGTTGACTGGTTCCCTCACCCTATAGCTCAATACTTCGCATATTCTATAGAACACAGGAAACCAGTTAAGCTGGATAGTGAACAGTTCAAACCCTGATCAAAGCGCTCTAGGTGACCCTGATCAAAGTGCTTCAGGAGCTCTGGTTTGGATCCATATCTCATTAATTGTAAGGATTAGGGTCATGATGTCTGGGCCAGTTATATTTGGGGAATGTTGCTGAAGCCACAGTCAGTATCAGACCTTGACCTATATTTGTAGGCCAATTTCTCTTTAACCCTTCTCATGCTGAATAAATAAAGATGCCACGCCCACTTCTAATTTCCAGCTAATCAGATTACTTGATCCGTGTTTTTGATAGAAATTCACATATTTAATGACAAACCGTGCAGATCCAGATCAGAAGCCAACTCAAGTCATCTTTAAAAGTAAATCCATTTTGCGACATCAGGGACAAATCTAGAAGTGTTCAAGGGGGTGGGGGCATTTGAACCCCCTGCCGGGCCAGAAATATATTTTCATTGGGAAATTGTAAAAATTTAAAACTGTTGAGTATTTTTTTTGCCTAAAACTGTCTGGATGGTGGTAAGGGCTTGTTGTTCTTGCAACAGCTGGGGAAGTTGGGCATGCTAATATTTCTTCTGTTTCTGCTCTGTCATTTGCTTTTTAGCTCACCTGATCTATGCTCAGGATGAGCTATAGTGACCACTCTTTGTACATCCATTAGCATTTTCAAACGACTTCTCTGAAGATGGCTGCCATGCCCATATATGGTAAAACACATAAAAAGCTCCTTCTCCAGAACTAAGAAAGCTCTGTGGCTGAATCTTGGTATACAGCTTCAGGGACTCCGCTAAGTTTGTTGAAATGATGAAATATTAGGACGACCTTTAAACTTTTATGGTATAGTCAAATTTGTGTCTTATTTGCTTTGGCAATACTGGAAGAAGTTGCATAGAATTTGCAAATATGCAATAGCTGTTTTTATCAGGTGAGCGAACTGGCCTATGGGCCTTTTTCACCCTCCTATTATCTCTTTCTCTCCCATTAGCCCTTAGCTCATTGATCCCTTTTCTCCTTTTCTCTGGGAGACAACAAAATGATCCTCAAGGGTTGAGGTATAGTTAAACAAGAACTTGAACAATACCAAACTGACCCCTTTCAGAAATCTGGACATGCACCAAGATGGTACTCTGCATTATCTTCTGACCATTCTTGTGTATTAACCTTTACCATTCTCTGGGCTAATTCAGCAGACGATATATTGATAACATTTTTCTTATTTTTCCAGAGACAATTTGCATGAAATGTCTAATCTGTTTTCTGGGAAAAATAAGAAAAATATTTCAAAGTGTTGTCTGCTGAAATTTTTACCAGAGAGCTAAGTGTTAAATAAAGTGATCTATCCAGGATCATTAATTTAACAAAACAATAAATTAGTAGCAATAACATGGAAGTAATGAGATCCAGAATTTGGTGGGAGTTAACTCTTGTGAAGAGTTCATTCATCATTCTGCTACTTTACTCATAGCACCCGATAAGCTGCTTTTTTTTTTTTTCAATCAAAAGTGTTGATATTTTTCTTATTTCTCCACAAATGTATATTTTGTGGGTACTCATTAGAAGTGCCTCACTGAGACACTTCTAATGAATACCCATAACTTAAGTTTCATGGAGAAACAAGAAAATTTTATTTGGATAGCCCACTTATCTGGAGTTATGTGTACTTGTTACCACCATTTAGAGGGACAGATACTATATTTACCTAAATTGATCATGAAATATTTTGTATCATCATTCTCTCCCTTCGGCTGATTCAAGAAGGGCAATTTTCAGTTTTTCCCGCTAGAATGTGCACAAGTTAAAGAATTAAGCTGACCCAGGAAAAGTGTGCAGATAAGGTAAACTGACTGGCTCGACATGACCTTAATAAAGTTGAGTAGGCGGTTAAACTCCACAGCAAGCAACCAAACTTTTACCCTAAATATTTGAACATTGATTGATTGTGTTTGGGTTTAACAACACTTTAACCCTTGTCGATCATTTTGTGTCGTCTCTCAGAGAAGGAGAGAAAAGAGATAGAAAAAATAGTAGAGATGAAAGAGAGAGACAGGGAAGAAAGAGGAACAGGAATGGAAGTGAAGAAACAGACAAAATAAAAACTTACCCCTTCTACCCGTACCTGCTACAAGGATGGCAGGCCTTGCCCAACTGTAAGCCAATATCAGTTGGACGCCCCCCCTGCATAGCTACAGATAAGAGGGAGTATCTTCATAACATTTTTCTTATTTCTGAACGAAAACATATGTTGTGGGTACTCATTAGAAGCACCTTGCTGAGGCGCTTCTAATGAGTACCACAACATATGTTTTCATTGAGAAATAAGAAAGATATCAGCAGTTTTCGGATAAAAAAAGTGCCTTATAGTTGCTATGCTGGTGACATAAGATTCATGACACCTTCTCGGCACTTGACCAACCCTTAAATATTTGAACATCTTGACTCATTATCTTACAGATTCTAAAATTTGAACAAGTCCTATTGATGTGTTGAAAAACTGCTAAATGAGTGTTAAACAGTATAAATCCTGATGAGATTATTCATTCTGCAGTCTAATCTGGGTCTACATTGTTTGTCAAAGGCTTTCTCTATGATAACCCTTGTCCTGCTGAACCAGGATATACCCTGCTTTTGCAAACAGTGTAGATCCAGATCAGTTGATCTGGATCTGCACTGTATGTCATTCAGTTTGTGACTTTATGTCAACAACCTGGATCAAGTAATCCGATTGGCTGAAAATTTATCAATAATCTGATTGGCTGAAAATTGGAAGTGGGCGTGGCATCTTAATTTATTCAGCAGTTAATATGGTGCAGTATTTTCAAACAAAGTTGTTTTCAAGAGAAACCTATTCATGCCATATTTACCATAGATGTTTGTTAAGCCGGCCTCGGTGGCTCAGTTGGATGCGCCGTCCGACTGGAGACAAGAAGGTCGCGGGTTCAACCCACGTCGAGGGGGTGGTCGGGTGGTGCGAAGGTGCTGTGTATCTTACATCACTGGGACGTCCAACTGATATTGGCTTACAGTTGGGCAAGGCCTGCTATCCTTGTAGTGGGTAAGGGTAGAGGGGGAATGTTTTTATTTCTTCTGTTTCTTCACTTTCATTCCTGTTCCTCTTTCTTCCCTGTCCCTCTCTTTCGTCTCCTCTACTCTCTCTCTTCTATCTCTTTTCTCCCTTTCTCTGGGAGACAACACAAAATGACACTCAAGGGTTGACGTGTCGTTAAACCCCAACACAATCAATCAACCCACGTCGAGGTCGGCAACATTCTTTCGTGGAGATTGATCATGAAATATTTTCTACGGTCATTCTCTCCCCTCCGCTGATTCAAGAAGGGCAGTTGTCAGTTTCTGGCGAAAGAATGTGCACAATACTGGTTAACTGCTTAGAGGACTATGCCTGCCCAGTAAATGTGTGGTTAGGTAAACTGACCGCGCTCGACATGACCCCATTGGGTTGACTGGGCTGTAAAACCTCAACACAAACAAACAAACAAAAGATGTTTGTTAAGAGTGTAGCTCCTATCAAACTGCAGTTTGATCAGACTTTTTGGTGTTTGCTGTTCTGTCAGAGCATTTTAGATGCAGATTTTAGACATATTTTAGACAAGTCATATGGATTTGTTAAACTTGGTGATGAGTATTGCGATTTATGGTGTTAACCCTTGTCCTGCTGAATAAATTAAGATGCCACGCCCCCTTCTAATTTTCAGCCAACCAGATTACTTGATCAGGATTGTTTCTATAAATTCAAATACTTAATGGCAAACAGTGCAGATCCAGATCAGTTGGCTTCTTCAGAAGCCAACTGATCTGGATCTACACTGTTTGCAAAGGCAGGGTATATCCGGGTTCAGCAGGACAAGGGTTAAGATTTTAGGGTATTCATGGTGCTCTGCTCATTTCTCCATGAAAACAACATACCATAATAACCTTAAGTATTGGGACAGATAAGCCTGAACAGTGTAGACCCAGATCGGATGCCACAGAATGCAGTACCAAAATGAAAGTCTTAACTCTTATCCTGCTGAATAATTTAATTAGCCACACCCATTTCTGACTGTCAGCAAATCAGATTACATCATATAATGTTTTCGTTCAAATTCACAAACTGAATGACAAACAGTGTAGATCCTGATGAGATGGCTTGTAGATCTGAATCTACACTGTTTGCAAAGGCAGGGGTTGTCGTGAACAACAGGATAAGGGTTAATGAGATGACTTTACAACATATGATGAGTGGCTTCCCAGCATCCAGTCCTGACCCCTACCAATAGACATGTTTGGTGTCAAGTCAAAGGTCTTAATGAGGACTTAAACAATAGATGATGTGTGAGATTCACTGCCCCTAACCCTAGGATGACCAGTTCAGCTATAGTTCCATATTGGAACTTTTGTTTAGATTTCTCTTTTCTGATGTTGTGTTATGAAAGCATTAAAAATCTCAGCTAACTCTTCCCAAGGTGCAATTTGCAGTGCATTGGCTTGTATTCTATGCATATTACAGATATTTCTAAATACCAGAAATTAATCCGATTTGCAGTGCATTGGCTTGTATTCTATGCAAATTACAGATATTTCTAAATACCAGAAATTAATAGGATGTAAGACAATTCTTACGTCATCAGCCACTACCTGCAGGTCACTGATCTCATATTGAGAAAATCTAAGTCAGTTTTCATTGCCGATAAGACTTCAGACTGTCACCCAGAGAAAATAAACCGTATTTACCTTAAGTGCCGTAAAAACCCTGAATATTGGTACAGACAAGCCTGAGCAAAAAGTGTAGACCCAGATCAGACATCATTTTCTGGGGTGTCTGATCAGGGTCTACACTGTTTTCCACTTATCCAGCACTATTTTAGACAAATCAGTAGGTAGTAAAATAGTCCTTGTCATTTAGGAGAAATATAGTAAGAAGGTGTCTCAATATGGTATTCAGACATCTTAACCCTAGTCCTGCTGAACCTGGATGTGTCCTGCCTTTGCAAACTGTGTAGATCCAGATCAGTTGGCTTCTGAAGAACCCAACTGATCTGGATCTGCACTGTTTGCCATTAAGTATGTAAATTTATATCAACAGTCTGGATCAAGTAATCTGATTGGCTGAAAATTAGAAATGGGCTGGGCATCTTAATTTATTCAGCAGGACAAGGGTTAAGATATTATTCCTGAAATTTGAACAAGTCCATTTTACTACCTGTTGATGTGTCTAAAAATTGCTGAAGCATGGCAAACAGTGTGGAACCTGATCAGACGCCACATTCTGCGGCATCTGATCTGGGTCCACACTGTTTACTTAGGCCTATCCTGTCCAAATACTTATGGTAAATATGGTATTGCATTTTATTGCCGTATTAGTCCTAAATCTTGTGATACCTGAACGCCCATACTATCTTCATAGCTCCAGATAAAGTGCTTTTATTCAACCAAAATGTATTGATATTTGTCTTATTTCTCCATGAAAACATATGTTGTGGGTACTCATTAGAAGTGCCTTGGTGAGGCACCTCTGATGAGTAGCCATAACATATGTTTACTTGGAGAAATAAGAAAAACGTTACTTGATATTCCCTTGAAACTGGAGCTATGCATCTTGTCCTAAAAACTGCCTGTTGATGTGTATAAAAACTGCTGGATGAGTGGCAAACAGTGTAGACCCTGATCACTGATCAGACACTGCATTCTGCAGCATCTGATCTGGGTCAACTATTTGCTCAGGTCTGTCTGTCCAAATACTTAGGGTACATAAGATATTATCATTTACATCAACCAGACGAAAAAATGCTAATATGAGAGAAAATTGCCCTCATCTTGTATGCCAACAGTCAAGCTCAGATCAGGCTGTGCATCTTTGCTTGGTCTGATTAGGAGGACCGTCTCTGTTTGACTGCATGGTAATGTGTCTAAAAGCAGTGCAGACCCTGTTCCAACTGCTCTAGAGGGTCCATGTTTATCCAGATTTTAGACAGTACAGATGCTGTATGGCCGGTATGTGCCAGTAGTAAATAGGGTATCCTCTATATCCTCATTGTATGTGAGAGGATATATACTGTATGTGTGTTTTCAGGCCATTTCATGGCATAGAATTAAAAAAAAACAACAATAATAATGATAATGATAATAACAAAGAAGGAATTCTCATAAAAAATACTTTGAAATAGATTAAGGGAAATGGATACACTTTAAGGGGAGGTAACTGTCAAAAATGATTTTGTCACTTTCTCAAAAGGAGTCTACTCTATAAAGAATTCGTACCCTCTGGGAACAAATTCTATATTATAGAGTAGAACCCTTTTCAGATGGTGCTTGGTATGAAGTACTAACCCCGATATGTCCTGCCTGTGCAAACAGTGTAGATCAAGATCAGTTGGCTTCTGAAGAAGCCAACTGATCAGGATCTGCACTGCTTGCCATTAAGTATGTGAACTTACATCAGCAATCTGGATCAAGTAAACTGATGGGCTAAAAATTAGAAATGGGTGTGGGATCTTAATTTATTCAGCAGGATAAGGGTTAAAATCAAACTGATATCGCAGAAGTTGTCTCCCATGGTAGAAATGGAGTGTATCCAGTCACCTTTGTGCTTAGCATGCTAGGAAAAATTTCTGCAGATCATGGCATTTTGAAATATTTTTCCTTATTTTTCCTAGAAAATAGGGTTTAATATGTTATAAAACCTCCTTAGGAAACAATTTGCATGGAATGTAAAAATCCTATTTTCTGGGAAAAGGTTTCAAAAAGAATAATAAAAAAATGTCAGTTTCTCACCTGCTGAATTTGCCGATACTGCACTAAGTGATAAATATTTGCTGTTAATTTTTCCTGGCAGTAGACTGAAGGTTTGTAAAACTCAACTGTAAAACTTGCAAAATGCTGAAATAACTTCACAAAGTTATATGCAAATGGCTACAGAGTCTCCTACAGAATGTCCTGATGCATCTTAATTGGCTAATATTTCTTCCCGCTTTGATTTATTCCCCAAACATAGCTCTTTCCATGCTTTGGGCAAATTCAGCAGAGAACAAACTGATGATATTTTTCTTATTTTTCCTAGTAAACAGGATCCTTAGGAGACAATTCGCTTGAAGTGTTAAATCCTATTTTCTAGGAAACATAAGAAAAATATTTCAAAATGTTGCCTGCTGAAATTTTTACCCAGCATGCAAAGTGTTAGTTCCTGTGGAAGCAGGTTGGAATTGGCATTTAGAAATTGTCTGGCTTGTATGGAATTGTTGATGAGGCTTTTCACATTGATGTGTCAGATAAAGTTGTTATTAACCATTGCAGGTCTGCGGATGACGGTTAGCAGATGGCAGAATGAGGAATACTTTTTTTATTTTTCAAAAGGAAAAAAAAATAGAGTTTGGCATTTTATTTGAATCATCTTAAGATGATTCAAATAAATGCCAAATCCTATTTTCTGGAAAAATAAGAAATACAGCTGTTAATAGGTGCATACTAAGCATCATCTGCGGATGTTTTTTTTTTCTCAGGAAAATGCAGAGTGTTTTTCATTTGAATCATGATTCTGTAGATGATTCAAATGAAATGACAAACCCTTTTCAGAGTTCCAGATAGTTGATTTTTTTTCAGCCAAAATATTGGTATATATCTTGTTTCCTTATGAAATTATTATGTTGTGGGTATCTTTTAACCCTTAAACTGCCAATCACAACAATTGTTGTCTGCTTTGTCATCTGCTTGAGATTTTAAAAGTAAATGGTGTGGACCCAGATCAGACTCAGCAGTCTGATCTGGGTCCATACTTTTTGCCTATATGCAAAATGTATGTTTGAAAATTTTGCAAGAAGAAGTAGCAGATGACATAAATAGATGACATTTTCAGATGTAGGCACCTTACTGAGGTGCTTCTATTAG
The DNA here is from genome assembly GCA_964016985.1 of Anodontia alba. Lineage (NCBI taxonomy): Eukaryota > Metazoa > Mollusca > Bivalvia > Lucinida > Lucinidae > Anodontia > Anodontia alba. Next base: position 127,014,519 of record OZ024822.1, read on the forward strand.
TTACCCACGATATGTTTCTCCATAAAAACATACATTGTGGGTACTCAGTAGAGGCACCTCAATAAGGTACTTCTAATGAGTACCCAGAACATATGTTTTATAGAGAAATAAAAAAAATATATATATTTAGCAACCCTTTTTTATTTAGAGAGATGTGAAAGGGCAGAAAAAAAATGAAAAAAAAAAAAAAAAAAAAAAAAAAAAAAAAAAACAGCATTTCAGGGATGTAAAATTCTACTCGCCTGCTCGCATTTGTGAGTAAATTTTAAGGCAGGGCAAGTGAGATTTTCAGAGCTTTGTTCACCTTTTCTTTATTCTTATGAAAAATTTAGACATAACGGCAAGTAAGTTTTGAGGGGATTTTACACCTCTGCATTTTAACAGTTCTGCTCACTATCGTCTGCAGCAGGTTATCAGTTTGAAGTCCAAACTTACACCTAGAGGTTAGAATGCATATAAACAGGCTGTAAAGGGACAAGATATGTTTGCTAGATTTTCTGCCGTGTTTGACAAGGGAGACATCTTTTGGGACTTCCTGTTTGCTTTCCTACACCCCCCCCCACCCCCTTCTGAAAAGGGACCTCCTTTCAAAGGGAAGAATTTGCTCCCCTTGGGAGCAAATTCTTCCCTTTTAAAGAAGGTCCCTTTTTAGAAGGGATTCAAAACGATTTTGACAGAGTTACCACCCCCTGATATTGTATCAGTTCTCCTTAAATGAATTGAATTTGGAGACGAAACAAGAGAATTTGTTAGCATTGACAAAAAAATCCATTACCACCAACTCACCTGCTAAGAACTTGTTTATTAGAATAGCTGGAAACAAATTATAAATTCCTTCTTTGCAATGTTACTTAAACCTTTTACTTGCTTTAGACAAAATTCGCCAAATATGAAGAGCCATCTTAGGGGCCAGCTCCATTGCTAAGCTGGCTACCATATTTACCCACCAGTTCAAACACTTTGGCTCCTCACCATGCGTCCTAAAATTTGAACAAATCTGTTGACTACTTGTGTCTAAAAACTGCTTGGCAAGTGACAAACATTGTAAACTATAGGGATAAAACTGTAGCTGGAGAGTTTGATGGTACTTATATAAATTACAGAAGGTACCTAATAATTGATTATCTCTAATCTGATACTGTATTGTGAGATTGATATCCAAGCAATGCTGTGAGATTGATGTCTTAGCAATGCTGTGAGATTGATGTCCTAGCAAAGCTGTGAGATTGATGTCCAAGCAAAACCATGTCTAAGCAAAGCTGTGACATTGGTGCCCAAGCAAAACCATGAGATTAATGTCCAAGCAATGCTATGAGATTAATGTCCTAGCAAAGCCGTGAGATTGATCTCCAAGCAGAACCATGAGATTGATGTCCAAGCAAAGCAAGGCCATGAGATTGGTGTCCAGTTGATGTCCAAGCAAAGCCATGAGATTGATGTCCAAGCAAAGCTGTGAGATTGATATCCAAGCAAAGGTGTGAGATTGATGTCCAGGCAAAGCTATGAGATTCATGTCTTAGCAAAGCTGTGAGATTGATGTCAAAACAAAGGTGTGAGATTGATGTCCTAGCAAAGCTATGAGATTGATATGCAAGCAAAGCCATGAAGTTGATGTCCAGGCAAAGCAGTGAGATTGATATCTATGCAAAGCAATAAAGTTATTGATTATTCATTATGCTATGAGATGGCCAATAAATTGGCAGTATTATTACATTTTGAAATTGGTATAAAGAAAGCGAGATTGACGTGCAAGCAAATGCATGAAGTTAATGACAGATTCATGTCTGTATAAGTTTGCATATCGGGAAAAAAATATGACACTACTAGCTTGCTTTTTCGGGTGATGATTTTTTCATAAAATTATGCAAGAAAATAATTTACAACTTTCATTACATGGGGAAATATTGTGGTAAAGTTGTAAAATTATTACCTCATGAAACTAGCTGTCAAGGTGAAATGTGATTGTACTGACTTCTTGCTATAATGAATATATGACATTATTCATGTTGTCACCCATTGATGCTGCTTGGTTAGGAGCACTCATCAACATGAGTCATGTTGAAATAAGTAGTCTTGCTCCCAAGAATGTTCAAATAATTTGTATAGGAAATAACTTGCTTTCCTTATGCAGAAAAGTGTCCTTGGAAAGTAAGGAAATAACTCTTGCTTTCCTTGATCTGAAAGGTGTCCTTGGAAAGCATCATTGGCATTAATTATGCTGACATATCCAGTTAAAGTGAAATATTGGTCATTTTCATTATTTCATGGTCACAAGATTTTTTTTTTTTTTGGTAAAGATGATACTGTTGCTTGCTCACAGAAATGGATGTTATTAACCCTTGTCCTGCTGAACCTGGATATACTTTGCCTTTGCAAACAGTGTAGAAGAAGCCAACTGATCTGGATCTGCACTGTTTGCCATTAAGTATGTAAATTAATAGCAATAATATGGATAAAGCAATCTGATTGGCTGAAAATTAGAAATGGGTGTGGCATCTTAATTTATAAGCAGGACAAGGGTTAATGTAAAATTATGGCAAAGCACCCCCCCCCACACACACACACACACACACACACACACACAACTTCATTAAAATATGATCACCTATGAGCCTCAAATTTTTGAAGATGGTGTATCCAGTGAATAAAGAAGGTAAGACAGATAGTAGATGTATCCAGTGGATAAAGGAGGTAAGACGGATAGTGCGTACTTTAATGAACCTACCTATGTGGACATAGTTACATTTTACCATATTCATAAAAAACTCATCCATTTGACTACCTAAGGATGTGTCTAAACATTGCTGACTGAATGGCAGATACTGCAGACCCTGATCAAACTGCTCCTTTAGGAGTTTGATCTGGGTCTACACTGTTTGCTCAGGCATGTGAACGAATACTAATAGTGTAAATATGGTAAGATGTACTGGTGAAAATGGTGAGTGTTCATGCCAGGTCAGGTCAGCTTGCACAGTTTCGATCTGTATGCTTTAAAAGCTGACAGCGATAACTGATGGTTAAACTGGTTTTGGCTTTTCCTTCAGCTTATAATATAAGGAAAGTTTTTTTGTTTTTTTTGTTTTTTTGTTACTTTGATAGTTAAGACTGATGAAACTTTTGCAGTGTCTGGCCAAATTCAGATGCAAACTGATGATATTTTTCTTACTTTTTCTTAGAAAATAGGGTTTGACATTTCATGCAAATAGTCTCCTAATCCGAAGGAAACTATTTGCATGAAATATCAAATCCTACTTTCAAGGAAAAGTAAGAAAAATTACTTCAAAATGTCATCTACTGAATTCTTTTTACCCAGCATGCTAATTGTTAATGCTTAAGACCTGTAGCACAAGGTAAGTTTTTTTTTTGATTCATAGTTGGAACAGGAAGACTGAGTAACTCATTAATATCCAGATACACTGCAACCTCTTTATAACACGGTTCGTTATAACATGGTTTTGGATATAACACGGTCCAAAGATGGATCCTAAAAATGTATAGATTATATTGAAAAATGACTATAAATGGTCATTTTTCAATATGATCTATACATTTTTGCTTGGATATAACACGGTTGTTTAACTAACACAGTTTATGCTTTGGACCCCAACAACTGTGTTATAAAGAGGTTGTGGTGTATCTTTATTTGACTCTTCCTTCATATGAGTTGGAATGGTCCATTAGCCATTTAAAGGGTACTTATTATAGAAAGTGCCTTTATTGCTTGTTATATTGTAAATGGCAAATAGTACAGACCCTCATCAGATGACACTTTCTGCACTGTTTGGCCAAGTCCAGTTTTGGTGGATGCTGGGCACCAGTGGGTTCTCTTAGTAAGTAATGGAAAAAAATTAGCTGACAAAAGAATAAAAGTGATAATTTTGTTTATTTTTCTTAGGAAACAGGCCTTGATGTTTTCCTGTTACTCACCTAAAGGGATGATTTGCATGAAATGTTAAGTCCTGGATTTAGGGAAAAAATTTAAAAAAAAAAAAGAAAAAAGAAAAAAGAAATGTTAGCTGGTGACTTTTAAATTCAATTGGTAGTCAGTTGGGTGTAAACTGCTGATATTTTAAATGCAGCAGGATGTGAGTTATGTTTAACCTTTGTCACTCTCTAGGCTAATTCAGCAGATGACAAATTGGTGATATTTTTCTGAGAAAACAGGATTTGACATTCTATGCAAATTGTCTCCATTTGCATGAACTGTCAAAACCTGTTTCAAAATGTTGTCTGCTGAATGCTGCAGGCTACATCTGAAGTAATATGAAGAAAGAATTCTTTATTTTACAGGATTTGAGTTAAATCATAATTCCACTGTGTAAATGTTGTGAAATAATGCAAGTATTCTGATTAAAGCAATTTTTAATATTATTTACATGAAAGAAGCAAGAATTACTTTTGGCAGCATTTAAGAATCCAGAGATTCTTCCAGAGATTCTTTAAATCTGATTGTATTTGAATACCAGTGATGTAACAGGATTTTGAGTTTAATTTAATTTTATAATGTTCATTAAGTTAGAGCCATTATCGGTTTACATGATTGGCTGATTCAATTCTGAAAAGAGAGTTGTTTGTTGTGTTCCAACTGCATAAGCTTAAGCATTCATTACCCATATAATGGAAGTGCATAAGGAAAAATCCTTGCAATAAAAAGAGATGACAGCATAAAACATTTTCCTCCTTTTCAATATTTTACTCCTTTTCCATTCTTTTCTTAAAAGGAAAGAATTAGTTTTTTCCGAGATCAGATTCTTTCCATTAACCCTAGTCCTGCTGAACCCTGATAAGCCCTGCCTTTGCAAACAGTGTAGATCCAGATCAGTTGGCTTCTGAAGAAGCCAACTGATCTGGATCTGCACTGTTTGCCATTAAGTATGTGAATTTATATCAACAGTCTGGATCAATTAATCTGATTGGCTGAAAATCAGAAATGGGCGTGGCACCTTAATTTATTCAGCAGGACAAGGGTTAAGAGTAGCCTTCTTTTGGAAAGGATACCAGGGGAATTTATTTTATTATGTTTCCTGTGTATAATTTCCTTCTGACTGTGCAACTGAATTAAATGTTTGTCTTGTAGAAAGCAGACTTTGCCCAGAATGCCTTGTTTATATGGGTGATATTGTGAGGGAATATACCCTATAGCCAGTGAAGACTTTGATTAGCCAGGGCTGATTGGCAGTCGGATCAGTCTTGACTGGCTACTCTATGGATAGCCAAGGATGCAAGGCTACTGCAGGTGGACAGTGAAAACTGTTCAGACTGTCCTCATGTACATGCTGATCTGAGTCTTCCCTGGGTGCACATGTCATAAAGTACATGCTCTTATGTATAAGCTTCTATTAGATGCTTCACACAAAAAGTGGCTTCAGTAAATTGGCCTTCAGCAACTCCCAAATAAGCTTGTATCACCAGGCAGTTTGTTTAGGCCTTAACCCTTGTCCTGCTGAACCTGGTTATGCCCCACCTTTGCAAACAGTGTAGATCCAGATCAGTTGGCTTCTGAAGAAGCCAACTGATCTGGATCTACACTGTTTGTCATTAAATATGTGAATTTGTATCGACATCCGGGATCAGTTAATCTGATTGGCTGAGAATAAGAAGTGGGCGTGGCATCTTAATTTATTCAGCATGGCAAGGGTTAATGCATCCGATAATGAGGATGTACAGATTCTGTATATTTAGCTGTCATAATATTTTTAAGACTTACAGTTGCAGTTATCCATCATTCTTCATTTGCATTTGCTATTATAAATTGGAAAAAACAAAAAAACAAAAAAAAAAAAAAAAAAAATTAAAGTAAAATTAAAATCTATACTTGAATGAAACATTTCTGTTTTTGTGTGAAAAACATGGCATAAATGGAAATAATTTGCATTTCAATTTTCTCATCTCAACTGAAAAAATATCACTCAAAACAAAAGATTTTTTTTTCTGTGAAGATATGTGCGCAATTGTTTTGAGGATTTTACATGGGCCAAGCCACTGTTGCAAGGATCTAAACAAGCAGAGTATTCAGATATATCCTGCCTTTGCAAACAGTGTAGATCCAGATCAGTTGGCTTCTAAGAAGCCAGCTGATCTGGATCTACAGTTTGCCATTCAGTATGTAAATTTTTACAAACAATCCAGATCAAGTAATCTGATTAGGTAGAAATTTAAAGTGGGCATGGCATATTTATTTATTCAGCAAGGCAAGGGTTAACTTTGGTCCTGTGTTAGGGTTGTGTAACCAGTCTGGGTATTAATGATAAGATTTTTTTTTTTTATCTTTTGCAGCCTGAGAACTTGTTATTAGCCAGCAAAGCCAAAGGAGCAGCTGTCAAACTAGCAGATTTCGGTCTTGCCATAGAAGTTCAAGGTGACCAGCAAGCATGGTTTGGTTAGTATCTAAGCTTCCGGGTGGCAAAATGGTTAGCATTCTCATCTTCGGATCATGAGTTCTGGATTCAAATGTGTTCATTGCACAGAGCCTTTCATTATCACCCTTCCATCATCTCGATATGACTTAAATAATGTTGAAAGAGATGAAAAAACACCAAATTGTCATCATTGGAGAGTATTATTGCAGGAGAGTAATAATATTTGGGCAGCTTCATGGGAACAGCAGTGTATCGGAGGATGTGGGTTCAATGCCTGGCTGAGTCATACTAAAGACTTTAACAAAATGGTATTTATGTCTCATTTATTTGGCACTCAGCATTAACATTTACCACATTCTGGTCAAATTCAGCAGATGACAAACTGATGCTGTTTTTCTAAAAATTTTTCCAGAAAATAGGCTTTGACCTTTCATGCAAATTGTCCCCTTTGGAGACAATTTGCATGAAAGGTCAAAGCCTATTTCATGAAAGGTCAAAGCCTATTTCCTGGAAAAAAAAAAAAAAAAAAAAAATAAGAAAAATATTTCAAATGTCATCTGCTGAATATTTTTTCCAGCATTCTGAATGTTAAAAAGAGAGGAATCAGACTGGTTGGCCAGGTTTCAGCATAAAGTGAGCAAGTGGAATAGATAATTCCTATCTCTGCCCAAAACTGTCAGTCAGAAACTTACCTTCTTGCCAATATTTGACCAATAATGAGGTAAATAGTCTCTTAGTATCTGGCATTATTTCACAGAGACAACCATGCATTTTATAGGTCTCACAAACAATTCCATAATGATTTTCTAGCCATCTCTGCTTTTGTTATTTTACCATTACATTTTGGAATTCCCTCGTAAAGAATGCAGCACATGAAATTATGAAAGTAGAAAATAAAAAAATCAAAATGTTGTCTGTGCTGTTATTAACCCTAGTCTGCTGAACCCGGATATATCCTGCCTTTGCAAACAGTGTAGATCCAGATCAGTTAGCTTCTGAAGAAGCCAACTGATCTGGATCTTCACTGTTTGCCATTAAGTATGTGAATTTGTATCAACAAGTTGGATCAAGTAATCCGATTGGCTGGAAATAGGTGTGGCATCTTAATTTATTCAGCATGACAGAGGTAAGAACTTCATATTGCAATGAGGCAGGTAGCACTGTACAAATGAACATAATGAGAAATAATTAATTATTAGTTGAAATGGAAGTTAATACATAAACACTTCAAGTGAAGGGGTGTCTTTGGGCTGAACAGATTCAGATTTTTCTGCACATCTGCAGTCTGATACATGCTATAATATTGACTAGTTCTGTAAGTGGATAACAAAGGCCTCGGTTACACTTTGCAAATTCAACTGCTGATCTGGATGCAGCTTTCCACATTATGAAAATGCCTATTCAAACATATTGAGAATTTTACCATCAAAAATGAAAACTTTCAGATGAAAAATTCTTGTAGTTTTCATATTTCTGCTCAAAACGTAGATTGTGGGTACTCATTAGAACCGCCTCACCGAGATGGTTCTAATGAGAACCACAGTCTAATTTTTGAACAGAAATAAGAAAAATAATGTATACCTCTGTAAACCCCAGTTTTACTATATAAAAGGGGTTTTTAAAGGAGTCAAAACTATATAGGCGTGTTTTTGTGAGGATATACTGGTTCATTCCAAAGTCACATTGACAGTGACATTCCAAGTTGTTTTTTTATGCCCCCAACTTCAAAGAAGTTTGTTGGAGGGGCATATTGCTTTTGGGTCGATCATCCAATTTGCTTATCTTGTCAGCAAGATATTTCGAAAAGTGTTTGAGCTAGAGCCTTGAAATTTGAAGTGTTGATTGGGGATGATGAATAGATGACACAAGTAACTTTTCAAGAATTTTCAAATAATTTTGCTGGAGTTATGATATTTTCTAGAGATAAGCTTAACCCTTGCCTTGCTGAATAAATTAAGATGCCACACCCACTTCTAAATTCACATATTTAATGACAAACAGTGCAAGTCCAGATCAGTTGGCTTCTTCAGAAGCCAACTAATCTGGATCTACACTGTTTATTAAGACAGGGCATGTCATTTTCAGCAAGAGAAGGGTAAAAGTTGGAGGCATTGTGTTTTACAAATATGCATTCCTTTTTTTTATTTATTTATTTTTTTTCTGAGAAAATAAGGCTCTACCATTTCTTGTGAATTATCTCAAAAATTAAAAAACAAAAAAAAAAAAAAAAAAAGTAGTGATAATAAGGTGTTACCTGCTACGGTTGTGAAATCGTATTTTAAAGGCTAGCTGTGATGTGAATTTACCTGTCATAAATACTGTTATAGTGCTTTATGACTTTTAGTTGCTATTATGGGAATGTATTGAAAAAATAAACCCATGCTTGAATGAAACATTTCTTTGTATATGGGAAACATGGCATAAATAGAATTGATTGGCATTTCAGTTCTCTTAATACATTGTCAGCAAGCGGAAAATTACACAGAACAAAAGATCTTTTTTTTTTTCCTGTGAAGATTATGTACGAACATTTGTGACTTTCATACGTCAGACCCAAATAAGGAAGCATACATTTATATTTAAGCATATATATTTATAAAATATCCTTTTAAAAACTATTTTTAACCCTTAAAAAGCTTATCACAACTGAAACAGACAGTGATTTTTTTTTAAATTATTTTTTAGAGAAAAAGAAGGTTTGACATTTCATGTGAATCATATACCTGGTCTTATTTTCTCTGAAAAAAAAAAAAAAGAATATAATGTCGGCTGCAATTTTGCCTAGGGTTAAATGGCAGTGGATATATACCAACAGTTTTCTTTTTCCTTAGGGAAGAAAAAGAGCTTGATATTTCATTCAAATTATTTATTAATCCTTAAAGTGCCTTTTACTCATATTTCCCCAATGCTGGATAACTTCTTCCATACTATATAATGTAAATGTGACAGGAAAGAAACTAGTTTAACAAAGGGAGACAACTGATCCCTTTGTCCGGGCTTTGAGGATACCATATTCGACCTAATTATGACACTGTGGGCTTAGGTTGAAAGACGGTTCATATTATGTCATCAGATTGTCTGTACTTTGACTTTTCATTTCTGCTCCATATCTCTACCATTGTTTGAAGGATTTTTAGAAACTTTGCTCAAATGTTCGCCATACCAAGACGATGTGCAGAACTCATAAATCAATACTATCCATTGAAGTTCAAGGTCACACTTCAAGGTCAAAATTCATACGTCAGTATTTTGTGTCTGCTTTATAAATTTAGAATTGTTTAAGATTTCTTCATGCAACTTTGTACAAATATAAGGCATGATCAGACATATACAGAGGAAAAGAACTGTAACACTACTTTCAATTCTTATGTAATTATGCCCCTTTGTTTATTTCAAGCGATATTTCATGTCGACTATAATTCTAAAACCATTTAAGGTTTCTTCATAAAACTTAGTAGAAATATTAGGCATGATCAGACGATGTGCAGAGTAAAAGAACTGTAACTTTAGTTTCAGTTCTGAGGTAATTATGCCCTTTTGTTTATTTCAGGCACTTTTTCGTGTCCACTCTATAACTTTAAAACCGCTGAAGATTTCTGCAAGAAACTCTGTACAAATATAAGGCATGATCAGACAATGTGCAGAGAAAAAAGAACAGTAACCCTACTTTCAGGTCTGACATATGCCCCGTTTGTTCATTTCATATAGTGAGGTTTGTGCACTCTATAACCTGAAAACCATTGAAGTTTTCTTCAAACTTTGTACAAATATAAGGCATGATCAGACAATGTGCAGAGAAAAAGAGACTTAACTCTACTTTCAGTTCTGAGGTAATTATGTCCCTTTGTTTATTTCCGGCAGTATTTCAAGTCTGCTCTGTAACATTAAAACAGTTTTTTTTCATGAAACTTTGTACAAATATAGGGCATGATCAGATGATGTGTGTAGAGAAAAAAAATCATGATTCTACTTTCAGTTCTGATGTAATTATTCCCCTTTGTTTCATATAATGAGGTTGTGTTCACTCCATAATCTCCTTCACCGACTGAAGGATTTTTTTTATAGGCCTGTCAAAAGATGGGTAGTATTATGTCCTGATGTTGTCTGTCAGTCTGTCTGTTCATCTGTCCATCCATCCATCTATTCATTACCTTTTCATGCCTGCTCCATATCTCCTGAGCGGATTGAAGGATATTTGTTAAACTTTGATCAATTTTCACCATACTAAGGTGGTTTGCTGAACTCATACCTGAACCCTGTCTGATGAAGATCAAGGTCACGAAGGTCACAGTTCAAATGGTGATGTTTCCTGATTGCTCTATAAATTTAAAACCTTTAAAAATTTCTTCATGAAACTTTGAACAAATATAAAGCATCATTAGGCTATGTGCAGGGAAAAGGAACAGTAATCTTTCTTACAGCTTTGACCTTTTCTGTATTTCATATAATGATTTCTTCTTTGTTCCATATCTCCTTCAGAAGGATTACCATTGACCTTAGTCAGAAGTCATGGAATAGTGGTTATAATTCTTTGCCAAGAAGCACTGAAGCTTCTGATATTCCTGGATTTTTTGTGAATATTTATTTGCTACAGCTCTCATATGAACTGGCAGAAGAATGAGCTTTTTGATGATTATCTTTCATTTTACCCTGTTGTCCTGTGGCTTCTCAGTGTTCAATCTTGCACAAAATTTGATTTGTCATCAGTTCTGAAAATGATGTTTAAGTTATTAAAATGTACTTCAATATAATGAGCGTCTTCATGGTAAATTAAAGTAAGTAACAGCCATCCAAAATCCATATTAACCTTTACCAATCTCAGGGGTAATTAAGCAGATGACAAAGTGATGACGTTTTTCTTATTTTTCCCAGAAAACAGGATTTGACATTTCATGCAGATTGTCTCCATAGGAGACAATATGCATGAAATGTCACATCCTATTTCCTGGGAAAAATAAGAAAAATATTTCAATATGTTATCTGCTGAGAATTTTACACAGAGAACTAAGCGTTAAAGCATTACTGCATGTTCCTGAGTAGGCATTTGTCCTTATTAAATTAACGGGGTTGGCTTGAGAAATACCATATGTATCCTGAGTATTCGGACAGACAGGCTTGAGCAAACAGTGTAGAGCTTGATGAGATACCGCATAATGGGGCATCTGTTCAGGATCTACACTGTTTGCCAGTCATTCCACAATTTTTAGACACATCAACAGACAGTCAAATTGACTTGTTCAAATTTTAGAACAAATATGGTAAGGAGAAGTTGTCAGAATATTTAGGGAAAATAAGGAGGTACAAGTTTGCAGATGCAAATTATGAAGATTTTTGCAGGCCTGCAGATTTCTAGTCTGTTCAAGGCCTTCATTGTTTGCCCATGAAATGATTATAATACCCTGTTGTTTCTAAATTACAAAAAGCTAAGATCTTGGAATGTGCTGGCTAGCTCAGGTTTCTATTTTTCTTGCATCGTATAACTGCGGGGGGTGGGGGGGGGGGGGGGGATGGTCGGGGGTGGCGAAGGTGTCGTTTATGTTACGTCACTGGGGCGTCCAACTGATATTGGCTTACAGTTGGGCAAGGCTTGCTATCCTTGTAGCAGGTAAGGATAGAGGGGAATGTTTTTCATTATGCTCCCCGAAGGGAGAGCATGTAGTTGCCGCTTTGTCTGTTTGTCCTACCGTCCGTCAGCCTGCTCTGACAAATGTATATTTGTGTGTTTTAAAATTATGGACACACTTCAGTGTATTTCAATGGGACTTATTCAGTAGACACACAAGCCGACTGATTTGTGTGTCGAAAGTTACATACAAAGTACCCTTGTGTGTGTAATTTTCGACGAGACACTGAAGTATACATCCGTCAACTCCGTCCCCCACACTTTTGTCTGGAGCATATCTCTAAAGGTATTGAAGGTTATTTACTGAAACCAGATACACTGATAGAGGGCCATGAGGGGAATTGCAGAATGCAAGAACCATAACCCTGTCACCAGTATTTGTGGAGTTACTTCCTTTCTTAATTTTTGCAATAAAAGTTTTGTCTGGAGCATATCTCTGAAAGTATAGAAGGAAATTTAATGAAACTTGATACATTGATAGACGGCCATCAGAGGAAGTGCAGAGTGCAAGAACCATAACTCTATCACAAGTAATTACAGTTATTTCCCTTCCGAATTTTTGCAATAGTAAGCTTGTCCAGGCAGAGCATATCTCTAAAAGTATTGAAGATAAATAAATGGAACTTGATACAGTGATAGTGGGCTATGAGGGGAAGTGCAGAATGCAAAAACCATAACCCTATCATCAGTATTTATGAAGTTATTTCCCTTCCTAATTTTTGCAATATTAAATTTGTCTGGTGCATATCTCTGAAAGTATAAAAGCAAATCAAATGAAACTTGATACATTGAGAGACAGCCATCAGAACTGTAACTCTGTTACAAGTAATTACTGAGTTACTTCCCTTCCTAATTTTTGTAATAATAAGCTTCTCCAATCTCTTAAAGTATTTTACTCTTTCACTAATATAACCCTCCCACTACTGCTTATCTTTGAGGAGCATCCTTGGGGTTCTTTTTTTATTCTGTTTCTTCCTTTCATTCCTGTTCCTCTTTCTTCCCTGTCCCTCTCTTTTTATCTCCTCTACTATTGCTTCTATCTCTTTTCTCCCTTTCACTAGGAGATGACACAAAATGACCCACAAGGGCTGATGTGTCCTTAAACCCCAACACAATCAATCAGTAACTGCAGACACTGCCATACTATATTTACCCTAAATATTCTGATACCCAAAAAATTCAGACACTTTAACTCTGTACCTTACCTGGCATAAAAGTTGAGCAAATCCAGTTCGCCAGCTGTTGTTGCGTCTAAAATTGCTTGACGGGTGCCAGCCACACATTGTAGACCCTGATCAGATGCTGCATTCTGTGGCATATGATCCATATCTTTATTTTTGGCTCAGGCCTGTCTGAATCTTTAGTATAAATATGGTAGCAGTATTTTTGGATATTTTTTTTAATTTCTAAGTTTGTACTAAAACAATACTCATGTTGCGGGTACTAATTGGATTGGCCTGGCCGACATACGTTTTTGTATAAAAACCTGTTTGTGTATAATAATAAAAATAATGATCTTCTGAATATCCATACATCAGGCATTATTATGAATTTCCTGTTTTTCAGTGGAAGGCGGCAGTTTTTCTTTAACCTTTACCGCTCTCTTGGCAGATTCAGCAGATGCCAAATTCATGATTTTACCTACAAAATATACTTTGACATTTCATGCAAATTGTCTCCAAAGAGGAGACAATTTGCATGAAATGTCAAGCCTGTTTTCCAGGAAAAATATGAGAGAAATATTTCAAAATGTTGTCTGCTGAAATTTTTTTCCAGCATCCTTAGTGTTAATCAGCTTTCATAACAGACAGCCTGAAGCCGTAAATCTGTTTATCCAATTTCTTCCCGTATACAGCTGTTCGGCTATATTTGGCATCCATTATAGGGATATTTATGTCTCTGTGCCGTATTTTCCCTAAATACATGGACAGGTCTGTGCAGATCCAGATCAGACACCATTCATCCAGCAGTTTTTAGATACTTAGACAGGTAGTGAAATGGTCTTCCTTAAATTTTGGACAGTTATCTCTTAAAGTGTCGGTCACAACTGCAGCAGATGACACTTTTAAATATTTTTTTTTTTTTTTTATTTTTCACGCAAAATAAGTTTTGACATTTCATGTGAATCATCTGCCAAACAGATGATTCACATGAAATGTCTTATTTTCTATGAAGAAAAAAAGAAGGAAAGAATGTCTTCTGCTACAAGTTTTTGTTTTGAGCTTTAAAGATTATGCTGTTCAAATATTTATTGTAAATATGGCATTATAGGGATATTTATGTCAGTGGATATCAGGCAGAAAGACAGCAATTTCCTCTGCATCCTTTGCACATTAAAGAAATCTTATACATGAACTCTGCATGGGTCCAGATAAGTCACGGCACTTTTTTTTCAGCCAAAAAATTTTAATATTTTTCTTATTTCTCCATGAAAACATATGTTACGGTACACATTAGAAGTGCCTTGCCGAGGCGCTTCTAATGAGTACCCACAACATATGTTTACATAGAGAAATAAGAAAGATACCAGTATTTTTCAGTTGAAAAAGTCCGTCATCAGCGAGGTGCCTTTAATGAGTACAATATTTACCGTGTGTATTTGGACAGACAGGCCGGAGCAAACAGTGTAGACCCAGATGAGACGCCACAGAATGTGGCATCTCGTCAGGGTCTACACTGTTTGCCACTCATCCAGCAATTTTTAGACACAACATCAGGTAGTGAATTGTACTTGTTCAAATTTTAGAACAACTATGGTAAGGAGTTGAAGTGTCCGAATACTTAGGGTAAATGCACTACCCACAACATATGTTTTTGCGGAGAAATAAGAAAAGTCTGATACACTGTCTTATCTGGACCTATGCATGAACAGTACCATATTTACCTAAATATTTGAACACCTTAACTCTGACTTTACAGTACTTATCCTAAAATTTGAAAAAGGGCATTTGACTACTTGTTGATCTGTCGATGAATGGTAAATAGTGTACACCCTGGTCAGACCACACATTCTGCATCTGCTATTTGCTCTGGCATATATAGTAACACTAAATATTCAGACGTATTATTTCTTATCATACTTGTCATAAAATTTGAACAAGTCCTTTTCACTATGTGTTGAAGTGCCTAAAAACTGCTGGATGAGTGGTAACAGTGAGCCACTTATTAACCCATTGTAGTCGGGGACCCGTAAAAGGGTACTTGGGAATCAGTGCAGACCAAGATCAAACACTGCAGAATGCAGCGTCTGATCAGGGTCTCCACTGTTTGCAAATAGTTTAGTCATTTTTCTCTAGGAATATGTAAATCTCATAGCCAGACGTACCTAAAATTGAAATAGGACTCTTCCAATATATTAGTGTGGGAGAATCTGTTCAGTCAACAAATGGTTACACAGCATTTTGTGGTGTCTGATCTGGGCACTTCCAATGAATACCAACAAGATATGAGCAAGCCCATGACAAAACCTACAGTAAGACTTGTGGGACCAGTGAAGACTGATCAGCCTGCGCATTCGCGCAGTCTGATCAGTCTTCGCTGATCGCATGTGCCTTCTACAGCTTCCAGGCTATTCATAGAAGGATGAACGAGAGCCCTTGCCATATTGGTTGAATGTACAAGCTGATCCAAGTCTTTGTTGGTTGCACAAGTCTTATTATAGGTTTTGTCATGCGCTGGTTCATT
This sequence comes from Anodontia alba, assembly GCA_964016985.1. Taxonomy (NCBI): domain Eukaryota; kingdom Metazoa; phylum Mollusca; class Bivalvia; order Lucinida; family Lucinidae; genus Anodontia; species Anodontia alba. The sequence goes on from OZ024822.1 coordinate 127,030,185, forward strand.
TTTGAAGTATCTTGGTGGCCAAATGGTTAGTACTGCCGACTTTGGAATAAATATTAAATATTCTCTGGCATCTCCTCCTATCTGGAGCTTTGGTTGCTAGTAAAGCAGGCAGAGTTTTCTAAACCTCAGGCAACTGACCTTCCCTTCCATTGGTGGGGTTAGTGAATTCCATGCTGTTTGATCATGAAATATTTTGTACGGTCATTCTCTCCCTTCTGCCTATTCAAGAAGGGCAGTTGTCAGTTTCTTGCAAAAATATGTGCACAAGTACTGGTTAACTGCTTTGAGGACTAAGCTTGCCCAGAAAAAAGTGTGCTAGGTAAACTGACCGCGCTCGACATGACCCTAATGGGTTGACTGGACAGTGAAACCTCAACACAAACAAATTCCATGTTGTATTTACTGGTGATGACAGACTGTGGAAATATGAGTTTGTGTTTATGAGCATTGGAATTTTAGTTTGTAAATAGTCTCCTCTTGAATCCTATTTCAAGCATTTTTAAAAATGTCACATTGTTTTGATGGCTTTATTTGTCTTTGGGCGTAATTTAATAACATGCCTTCAAGAGATATTGTCCTGTAAGAGTTATTACTATGACTTCTTTTCCAGAATTTGAGAAACTATTTACATATCTACCATATTAACCCTAAATATTGAGACAGCTTAACACCTTACCATACTTATCCTAAAGTTTGAACACATCAATACTTACCAACTGTTGTTGTGTCTGAAGACTGCTGGATGAGTGGCAAACAGTGTAGACACAGATCAGATGCCGCATTTTTTGGCATCTGATCTTGGTCTACACTGTTTGCTCAGGCCTGTCTGTCCCAATACTTAGGGATATTTCGGTACTAGGTTTGTAAATGTTAAGCTGTTATTTTGAAAATTTCTGCATTAAATCATGTAGTATTACATATGGAAAACATTTTCTCATCAAGACATGAGTTATGAGATTCCAGAACTTTCTTGGAGAATTAAGTCTGCTATGTAAAAGTATCATTGTCTCCATATGCAAATGCAAGAGCAGAGTTCTAAGGATCCACTTTTCAGAAACACACGCACACGCACACTCAAGGGCTTTTTCAACCAAATATTGTTGACATTTTCTTATTTCTCCACAAAAACACGTTTTTAGTACTCATTAATATTAGTGCCTTATCGAGGCACTCCTAATGAGGACCCACAACATATGTTTTCATGGTACCACCTTTTTTCCGGAAAAAATGTTATTTTTCTATGAAAAAATACATTGTAAGCACTTATAAGAATGACCTCACCAAGGTGCTTCTGATGAGTGCTTACAAGATGTATGTACGTGGAGAAATAAGAAAAATATTTATTGGGATACCACTTTTATCTAGAGCTCAGAAACTAGTCTGCACAGTCAGATGGAGACCTGATCAAGGTTCTGTTCTTTTCAGTGAGTACACACAGGGTATATTTTCATGATAAAAGATGAAACATTTCTAAAATATCCCTAAATATTTTTTTCATGAGCTGTAGGAAGAATTTCCTATGGACTCAAAATGGAGTTCGAATTAGCCCATAGCTACAGATAAGAGGGGTTATCCACATAATAATTTTCTTATTTCTCAAGGAAAACATATGTTGTGGGTACTCATTAGAAGCACCTTGCTGAGGCACTTCTAATGAGTACCCTTAACATATGTTTTCATTGAGAAATAAGAAAGATATCAGCAGTTTTCGGATGAAAACAGTGCCTTATCTGTTGCTATGTTAGCCATGGTAAAAGAGCCATCCAGGTTCAAGCTATTGAGGTTTCCCTGTATCTCCATGAAAATATATGTTGTGGGTACTGAAGGTAATGAGTACCCACAATATATTTTTGTGGAGAAATAAAAAAAAAATATTATGCACATACTACCTCATATCTGGAGCTATGGAATCATTACAAAAGTGCGAGATGTACAATGGCATTTTCTTCCCTCTTTGGATAAGTCATTATTATTCTAAACAGGCTGTTCTGAAAAAATCACTGGAGGAATAATCGTGCAGATCTTGATTTAAGGGTTCCACAATGGATGTGACTTATCTAGCTTATTTTTATACCCCGGCATACTTTGTATGCCGAAGGAGTATATAGTTTTTGTCCATTGCATTAGTCTGTTCCATCAGTCCATTCATCTCTGTCCGTCCTTCCGTTCGTCCATCTGGGTGTGATTCTGTTCATTAACCCTTTCTATAACCAAATTTTACTTTGAAGTTTTTTGATTACTTATAACTCTGCAGTCACTGATCAAAAACTTTTCATATTCAGTGTAATAAGGTCAAAGTCATTGTGACCTTATTTTCATGCTTCAGTGATTTTGACTTATATTTTGAAACCTATTTCATGGTTTAATGCCTCAATAAAGTAATATGTTTGCAGTTGTTTATACAAATAACTTCTTAAAGAAGGATGGGCATCAGACATGTTTATCACATCAACAGTCTGTGTAATAAGGTCAAGGTCATTGTGATCATATTTTCATGCTCCAGTGATTTTGCCTTATATCTTGAAGACTTTTTCATGGATTAATGTGATACTTGGAATATTGGTTCTGTGTGACACCACAATTGACAGCATAACAAATGTCGGTCACCTTGACCTTTATTTCATGGTCAAGTAATTTTGTGGCATATCTTGAATGTTATTTCATGTATGAACATCATTATTTTGGATTATAAATTAATATGATCCAACAGTTGACCTAAAAGTAAATGTAGGTCATTGTGACCTATATTACATAGTCCAGTGATTTTATGTTACATCTTGAAGACAATTTGATGTAATGCTATCATATTATGGGATTATGTGACCTATATTTCATAGCTCTGTGATTTTGTCTTATATCTCCCACTGTTTTTCTACCTAAATGTCATATTTACATATAATGACACAGTGTGACCCAAACTTTCACCTCAAAGTAAATATAAATCAGTATGACCTAGATTTCGTGGTCTAGTGGTTTTGCTTAATATCTTTTAGATTATTTAATGGATTAAATCATAGTTGGTATAATGCATCAATGTGACTATCAGATTAATTTCTCAAGTATATGTAGGTCAGTGACCTATATTTTATGGCCCAGCAAATTTGCTTCATGTCTTGAAGACTATTTACTCCAGGAAAGTTGTACTTGGGATGATAGATCAGTGTCACTGAGAGACTGACATTGTAAACTATACCTTGCCTTCATTGTCATTAACTTTAAAATATTTTATAATTAAGAAATGGCGCCGGCCAGGGGTATTCATGACCCTCTGGTCACTTGCTCTAGTTCTTCATACATCATACCCATAACTCTGGATAGGGCTGTTTTCAATATAAAAATTGTGGATACCGTATTCGACCTAATTACCCTCATACCCCTATAAGTGTACAGTCAAGCAATTCCATAGTCTTCAGATTACAGCCAGTGTACTTTTTGTCTGCTTCTGTATAAAGGCAAATGTTAATGGTACCCATTCGAATTGCATTGACATTGCATCTACTTGTCAATACAATTCAAATGAGTACCCATAACAAATGTTATGAAAATTAGAAAAACAAACCCCAAAACACCCCATTTAATAATAATAATAAGCATCATTAGATAAGTCTTTCCCTGATCTTTTAACCCTAGTCCTGCTGAACCCGTATATACCCTGCCTTTGCAAACAGTATAGATCCAGATCAGGTGGCTTCTGAAGAAGCCAACTGATCTGGAGCTGCACTGTTTGCCATTCAGTATGTGAATTTATATGAACAATCTGGATAACTTAATCTGATTGGCTGACAATTAGAAGTGGGTGTGGTATCTTAATTTATTCAGCATGACAGAGGTTAAAGTGTACCCTCAGTATAGGTGGATACATATTTTACTACAAGTTTTCCCATTAATGCTGAAAAGTGTACGGTGCAGTGATAAGGTCAAATATGGTATGTTTCTTTTTATTGAGGCACTTCTAATGAGTACCACAGCATAATTGTTTTTGTGGAGAAATAAGAAGTAACAAATTTTGGTTGACACATAGTCATGTAAATGTCCAGGATGAGCCACAATCACAGACCATAGCCTTCCAATGACAAAGCATAAAAAAAGCCATGTAAAGTATGCATACCGCTGCATGTGAATGACTGGAAGATTGTTGAACAGTAATGATTTTACAAATAAGGCATGAATAAGCCATCCATTAATAGATTTATGTGTTAAACATAGTTCATTGATGACATGGATGAAGGGTTATAGTGGAAAATTTCTTCAGAATTACACCAGATTCCACCGTCTGATTATTCTCCCTGACTGCACTTTTCCGGTTTAACCTTTAGCACTCTTTATACAAATTTAGTAGATGACAAATTGATGATATTTTTCTTTTTTCTTTTTAAAAAATAGGGTTTGACATATCTTGCAAATCAACTCCTGAGGAGGCATCTCAGTTTGCATTAAAAAAAAAAAAAAAGAGAAAAACATTTCAAAATGTCTTGTGCTGAAAATTTACCCAGTATACTATAAATGACTTTAATTCCTGGTGTGCTGAAGGTGAAATCGGCAGACAAAAGCATTTAAAAAATTAAAATAACAGTGAGCAGAAAAAATGTACCTTATGTCATAAAATATTAGTGAAATATGCTTATCCCGGGCTATGTGATTAGCATAGACATTCTGCACAGTCTTAGGAGGATCCCAATCACTGCCTGGACATTGTAAGATCCATATAGTAAATTGCATAAGCTCGGATCCCATGCCTAGGTCAGTTTTGCTCTTTGCAACCATGAATGTATGTGCATAATGCCAGGTCTTATTTCTCCTTGAAAACATTGTGTTGTGATACTCATTAAAAGTGCCTCACTGAGATGCTTCTGATGAGTACCCACGTGTTTTCATGGAGAAATAAGAAAGATACCAGGGCCCAGTTGTTCAAAGCATCGTTAGCTTAACAAGCTCTTTAGTGGTCAAAATGTTCTGTTCTAATAAGTACAATATCTAACTCAAAGGTATTTTTGCTGAAAAAATGTGAGTAGCTTTTGCAATTGCAAAAGCTACTCACATTTTTTCATCAAAAATATTAGCATATATGCCATATTAATGATCCCAGTTTTAACAATACGTTAACTAACAACACTGTTAGTTTTGGGCCCAGTATTTTCCAGGTGAAAAAAATCTCTTATCTGGAGCTATAATGTGAGCATGTTATGCAGAAAAAGGGCCTTAGCACATTAGAACAGTGAAGACCCAGATCACCCTGTGCAACCTCATTCTTACTGGTGTCTTTACGCATTCCCATTATATTCCCACTAGACTTCAGCATGATGGTATTTCATCCAGGCAAACAGCCAATGGCCTGATGAATCAGACTATACAGACATGCAGGCTGATCTAGGCCTTTGCTAAGTGTGTTTAGACAAAGTTCTCTTTTTCTGTGATGCTGCTTATGCGATGCTGTTGTAGAATGAAGTATGTCTTTTCTTGAAAGCTTGGAATTAGTTACGTGTTTGGAATAGGACAAATTGTTAAAGTTATTCTTGTTAACCTGGGGCTGGGACTGTGACCTGAAAGTCAACTGGTAAGGCTCATTTGCTCAACTAATTTTTTTTTCTCGCTTTTATGACGGGGTTAATCTCTTATAATTTAAGGGAAATAAGATCACCTGTACTTGTTTATTACATGGTAGTAATTTTTTCAGCTGCTCAATTGTACACAGTCATAGTGTTTAGCAGAGGACTTGTTAAGAAGGAGTAGGCGATAGTATTTCTAGGTTAATGTTCTCCAGTATTTCTCCAGAAAAATACCATAGAATCCCATATTTGATTTTTGCTTTACATTTGTTTTATTGAGATCAAAGTTGGTACATGTTACCTGTTAGTGCCTTTCACAAATGTAACACTATTCTCCATTGGCTGGAAACACGTCACATGCAAGTCTCTGTTCTGCGGTAGATGCACAGGCAGGCACTATAACCTGTAGTCAGCCCTTAGAGTGAGTGGTCTGACTATACCTGCACAGTGCCAACTACTGGTTTTACTATTTTCTTTATGTTTTTTTTTTTTTGTTCAAAACAAAATTTAAAAGAATGAATCACAATCTATTGCTTTTTTAGTAAAATTTAAAATTAAATAGAAATATTGAACTGTTGAATTGTTAATTAATGTCCAGTTGTACATGTAGTTGTTCAATCCTCTAAAAGCAATAGAAACGTAAGCTTCAGGCACTATCAAGGTTTATGCATTGCCCTCAGGCCATATCAACCTGGCGGTCCATGCCCTGCTCAGGCAGTCAATAAACCTTGATTATGCCCTCAGGTTAGGTTACTATAATTGCTTAAATAGAATCTGTCCCTCTGGCCACATGCATTTCTCTAATATTTAGTATGATTTTCCGGCAGCAGCAGCTTACAAATCGTGGGTTCAGCGCAAGACTATAGTAACTCAAACATATTTTTGAAACCCTTGTTTAGGGGCAACTTGGACCCCTTTGTAAACAATGCAAATTTAGGTGCCATTGCTCATACCAGCAATGGCACCTAAATTTTCATGGTTTACAGAAAGAAATGTTGTAATCTTCATAACGCCTTCATGATGAGGAGATTAGGTTTGGGGAAAAACAACCATCTGACTTACGCCAGTCTTGCGCTCAACCCTCGAAATAAAAGCAGCATTAGAATATTCACAGGAAACTTGAGGGTTTGAAGGAAGCAGTTACTTATTGGAAATGACATTTTGTAGTACCGTTTTGCAAATTAGCAGCAATGTCAGAAAACATACCGTAAGAAATGTGCATCCAACAAAGGTTCAGATCAGCCTGTGCATTCCCTCAGTCCATTACAAAAACATACCTCTATAATGTTGACCCCTTAAACCCCACTTTGATATAGTAAAACTGGGGTTTACAGGGGTATACATTATTTTTCTTATTTCTGCTCAAAAACAAGTATTGTGGGTACTCATTAGAACTGCCTCATTGTGAGGAGGTTCTAATGAGTACCCACAATCTCTGTTTTGAGCAGAAATATGAAACATATCAGAATTTTTTTATCTAAAAATTTTCAATTTTTGGTGGTAAAACTTTCAGTATATTTGAATAGGAATGTTTTCGTAATGCTGATCAGAATCTTCACAACATTTGGATAACCAAGGATGCAAGTTTCTTTATGTGGACAATGATGAATCTGGTCAGACTGTCACTAGGCAGGTGCACAGGCTGATTTGAGTCTTCACTGGGTACACATACCAGAAGGTATGTTTGCTCAGGTTGTGCCTCAAATAGAATTTGAATAAAATATGTATTTTCTATCCCCCCAAAGTCTTATTTTATACAATTATAGCTTATTTTGGCAGTTTATGCTGAACTGTCTGTGCATACATTTGCCTTACCATATTTACCTGAAGTATTCGGACAGACAAGCCAGAGTGGACTGTAGGGCCAGACCATTTGCCACAGAATGCAGTGTCTGATCAGGGTATACACTGTTTGCCACTCATCCAGTGTTTTCTTAGGACATTATTGCTCTAGATAAGACAAGAATTGTAACATGAATTTAGGATATTTTTTGTTATTTTTTTTTTCTGTTTGCACCAAAACATATCTTGTGGGTACTTACTGGAATTGCCTCAATGAGGCATTTCCAATAAGTACCCACAAGATATGTTTTGGTGGGAAAATAATAATAATAAAATAATAATAAAAAGAAATGCCTTCTGAAAACTTGATTTATTTGGACCTGTGTGGATACCTAATTTATCTATTGTTATGAAATAAGCCATTTTAAATTGACCTTTCATGCTTTAATGTTTTCTAATTTCAGGGTTCGCTGGTACTCCGGGTTATCTATCTCCAGAAGTGTTACGCAAAGATCCATATGGAAAGCCTGTCGATGTATGGGCGTGTGGTAAGGGGCTTCCTCTGGTAGTTTTCCTTAGCTGTCCATTAGGACAACAAAACTTCCTACTGTACTTGTTATAAATCCTGTAGAAGTTCAGTTTTAGACATGTTTTCCCAAGCAAAAATTCTGTCCCTTAAAATAGTGATGTCCAGGTGTTGGGCATCTGGCACTGCGGTCGTCAGAGGTTTACCTTTTGGTTAACCTTTTTTATACGCCCGTTTGAAAAACAGGACGTATTATGTTACGCCCCTTGGCATCTGTCTGTCCTCCCTCTTTCCGTTTGTAAACTTTTCGTTTCCGGATAACTCCTCCTACAATTTACATCCGATCAAGCTGAAACTTGATATATAGTCAGACCATGATATGGCAGCGCATATTGTTTGGAGGTTACAGTCCACCAACTATTCAGAGAGTTATGCCCCTTTGAAAATTTTTGTAAACATTTAGTTTCTGGCTAAATCCTCCTACAGTTTACATCCAATCAAGCTGAAACTTGATATATAGTTAGATCATAATGTGGACCAGGGCGTGTTATCTCCAGGTTACAGTCCACCAAATATTAAGAGAGTTATGCCCCATTGAAATTTTTTGTAAACATTTGGTTTCCAGCTAACTCTTCTAGCAGTTTACAGCCAATCATGCTGAAACTTGATATATAGTTAGATCATAATGTGGAGCAGGGCATATTGTCTATGGGTACTGTCCACCAAATATTAACAGAGTTATGCCCCTTTGAAAATTTTTGTAAACATTTCATTTCCGGCTAAATCCTCCTATAGATTACAATTGATCAAGCTGAAACTTGATTTATTGCTAGACCATGATGTGGAGCAGTGCATATTGTTTGGAGGTTGCAGTCCACCAAAAGTTAATAGAATTCCCCATTGAAGATTTCTGTGAACTTTTCGTTTCTGGCTAACTCCTAAAGTTTACATCAGTTCAACCTGAAACTTGATTTATCGTTAGACCATGATGTGGAGCAGTGTATATTATTTCAAGATTATGGTCCACCAAATATTAATAGAGTTATGCCCCTTTGAAAATTTCTGTAAACATTTTGTTTGTGGCTAACTCCTCCTGTGGATTACATTATATTAAGCTGAAACTTTGTGAATAGTTGCACCATGATGTGGAGCAGTGCATATTATTTCGAGGTAACAGTCCATCAAATAGTAGCAGATTTATGTCCCTTTGAAAATTTCTATAAATATTTTGTTTCTAACTAACTCCTCCTGCAGTTTACATTTGATCAAGCTAAAACTTGTTTGATAGTTAGACTATGATGTGGAGCAGCACATACAATTTCCAGGTTACAGCCCACCAATATTTCTCCTACAGTTTACATCCCATCAAGCTGAAAGGTGATTTATAGTTAGACCATGATGTGAAGAAGCACATTTTGTTTGGAGGTGACAGTCCACCAAATATTGATAGTTATGTCTGTCTGTCTGTCTGTCCATCCATATAAACTTCTCTTTTTGGGCAGACCCCTCCTCTATATCAGTATATGTGCTACATCTGATTACTTGCCATGGGCGTATGACACCCGGCTTGCAGGGTTCTTGTTTCAAAGTGATATGTTGCCTCTATTCTTCATTCTTTAAATCTGTCCATAATGCCATTAGGCATTTTTTATATTATTACCTAGTTAGAAGCATGCCCAGTAAATGTGTGGTTAGGTAAACTGACCACACCCGACATGACCCCATTGGGTTGACTGGGATTGTAAAACCTCAACACAAACACAAAATCCACGTAGACAAACAGTTAGCACTCCTGAGTTCAGATCAAAAGTCCTGAGTTCAAGTTACAGCTGAATTCTGCTAGAGGCAGAATTCAGCCATGACTATGGTGCTTCATTATTTGGTGCCATTCATTATTACCTCTTCATTAACCCTTAAAGTGCCAAGAAAACATTTGAAAATGTCGTCTGTTTTTGTCGTCTGCTGAATATTCTTGCAAACTCTTCAAAGCTGTTTTTTTGCATACAGCAAACAGTGTGGACCCTGATCAGACTGCTCCTAAAGGAGCAGTCTGATCTGGGTCCACACTGTTTGCAAAAATGACTTAAAATTACAAGCAGATGACAAAGCAGACGACAGTTGTTGTGATTGGCAGTTTAAGGGTTAACAACAGATTATTATCATCATTACTACCAGGTGGTGTGACCAAAAACAAAACAAAACAAAAAAAAACAAAAAAAAAACAACAAAAAAACTTGAATGGCAAACAGTGCAGACCTTGTTTAACTTCATTTTAGATCAGTATTAAATGCTCAAAACAGGGTATACCAAAAAACAAGCTGAAAACAAGCTGTCTTATGTAGATCATTACAGTTCAGTCATTGAATACTGCAGAATGTATAAATGGAGAGCAAAGGCCCATATGGTACTTTGTGTGTGCGCAGGATTATTTGAATCTGCGCCGGCCTCGGTGGCTCAGTTGGATGCGCCGTCCGACTGGAGACCAGGAGGTCGCGGGTTCAACCCCCGCCGAGGTCGGCAACATTCTTTCGTGGAGATTGATCATGAAATATTTTCTACGGTCATTCTCTCCCTTCCGCTGATTCATGAAGGGCAGTTGTCAGTTTCTGGCAAAAGAATGTGCACAATACTGGTTAACCGCTTAGAGGACTAAGCCTGCCCAGTAAACGTGCGGTTAGGTAAACTGACCGCGCTCGACATGACCCCATTGGGTTGACTGGGCTGTAAAACCTCAACACAAAAAAAAAAAAAAAAAAAAAAATCTGAATCTGCACATTCTGTGCATGTTTGAAGGCACTTTTTAGCTTGAGGTGGCCCATATAATGTCTGTTTGGTTCATTCTGTTCCCTGTCATTGAGTTTCATTCAGTTCCAGTCAAAATTCAGCTTTTGTAGGGCAGAAATAACAGGGGAAGAATGAGGCTTGCACTTATGATTTTGCAGACGAATGAACCATACCAGACAAATGAACCATGCCAAAAAAAGAAAAAAAAGTTCTTTGAGCATATACACCACAACCTGTTTATAACACTATTGTTGGGGTCCATAGCATAAACCGTGTTAGTTAAACAACCTTGTTATATCCAAACAAAAATGTATAGATTATATTGAAAAATGACCATTTATGGTCATTTTTCAATATAATCTATACATTTTTGGGATCCACCTTAGAATCGTGTTATATCAAAAACCGTGTTATAACCAACCGTGTTATAAGAGGTTGAAGTGTATTGTCAGTAATATCTACCCAGTGTTTGCCAACTGCTTGCAGACAATTAGGTTACTGTAATTATCCTTAATATTTGGACATTTTACCATCTTATAATACCCCATAGGTCTTGAAAAGATGTTGTTGTTTTTTTTTTCATTCCAAAAGTTTTGATGTTTTTCTTATTTCTCCATTAAAACATATGTTGTGGGTACTCATTGGAGGCACCTGGCCGAGGCGCTTCCAATGAGTACCCACAAAATATGTTTTTGTGGAGAAATAAGAAAAAAATAATGATCACCTGACACCCACTCTTGTCTAAACCTATGGTACTTTATTCCCTAAATGTTTGGATAAGTACTGTATTAACCCTAAGTATTGGGATGGACAGCCCTGAGCAAACAGAGTAGATCACATCAAACTGCTTCTAAAAGAGCAGTGTGATAGGTTGCTGCTCTGTTTGCCTTTCATTCTGTACTTGTAGACACATTATTACCCTTCTCTTGCTGAACTTGTATATACCCTGCCTTTTCAAACAATGTAGATCCAGATCAGTTGGCTTCTTAAGAAGCCAACTGATCTTGATCTGCACTGTTTGCCATTAAGTATTTGAATTTATAGCAACAATCTGGATCAGGAAATCTGTTAGGCTGAAAATTAGAAGGCGACATGGCATCTTAATTTATTCAGCAGGACAAGGGTTAAATTCTTGGATAAGTAAGATGTTACGATATCCCAGTGTTTAAGGTACCATAAATGGTCATAAATATCCCGACACCTTGAATCCTTACCGTACTTATCCTAAAATTTGAACTAGTCCACTTTATAACCTTTTTGATCCCTTTGTATTAGACACATACCACAGATATTCCTATTTGCAGTGGAATATAGTAGTGTAAGGGAAGTAACTTAGATATTGGTAGGCTTGCAAGAGTTAGATTTCTTACTGCTGCTTTGAAATCTTAGGATTTAACTTCATTCATCCCTGCAACCAGCTTGTCTCTGCAATCATATCAGTTTGTCAAGGTTAGTTAAGGGACAACACAATTCATAGCTCCAGCTAAGGTGCTTTTTACCATCAAAAGTATCTATAATTTTCTTATTTCTCCATAAAAAGATAGGTTTTGAGTTCTCAGAAGAATCGTTAAGGAGTATTTGGTGATAATTATGGAATAATTTTCTCCAGTTCTCCATAAAAATATGTTGTGGATACTCATTAGAAGTGCCTCAGTGAGACACTTCTAATGGGTACCCACAACATTTTTTTTTTTTTTTTGAGAAATAAAAAATTTTTTTGCAGAATTATTACCAAATAGTCTTTCACAGTTCCTCTGAGTTCCCATTAGAAATGAGAAAAATATATTTCCAGATACTTCTCTTATCTTAAGCAATGCCACCTGTAATTGTCTTTTAATCCTTGTCATGCTGAATAAATAAGGATGCCATGCCCACTTCTAATTTTCAGCCTATCAGATTATGTGATCTGGGTTTTTGATAGAAATTCACATATTTAATGACAAACAGTGCAGATCCAGATCAGTTGGCTTCTACACTGTTTACTAAGACAGGGCATTTTGTGTTCAGCAAGAGAAGGGTTAAGGGCTATAATTATACCCATGGCATACGAAGTATGTCAGTGGGTATATAGTTTTCGTCTTTCTGTCTGTTCATCCATCTGTCTGTCCATTTGTCTGTTCGCCCATCCGTCCGTCTGTCCATCCGTCCGTGTGTCCGTATAAATGTTAACATTTTGCATCAAAGTTTTGTGTGAAGTTCTTTCCTTTCGCATATATTTTTGAAAGCTTACACTTTAGGATGTTGTTACTACTAGATGATTACAGAATAGCTGACATCATTCTGCTGATGCTGCTGACCCAAGGTCAAGGTCACGCACTTAGAAATAGTGTGATGTTTACGTCAAAGTTTTACGTGAAGTTTTTGTCTTTTGCTTATAACTCTGCAGCCACTCAACAAAAACTTTTCATATTTGGTATGTGGGTACCAGGGAGGGTTTTTGTCCTTTCTACATCTATGGACCCCTGGGTCATGCCCCAGGGTGGGGCTAGAGGTCAAAATCTAGGACACCCCCAATAAAGTAGTATATTGCAGTTTGTTTATACAAACAACCTCTTAGAATGGGCATCAGACATGTTTATCACATCAACATTCAGTGTAATAAGGTCAAGGTCATTATGACCTTATTTTCATGCTTCAGTGATTTTGACTTATATTTTTGAAGCCTATTTCATGGATTAATGCCTCAATAAAGTAGTATGTTGCGATTTGTTTATACAAACAACTTCTTAAAGAAGGATGGGCATCAGACATGTTTATCACATCAACATTCAGTGTATTAAAGTCAAGGTCATTGTGATCATATTTTCATGCTCCAATGATTTTGCCTTATATCTTGAAGACTATTTCATGGAGTAATGTGATACTTGGAATACTGGTTCTGTGTGACACCATGATTGGCAGCATGACAAATGTAGGTTACCTTGACCTATATTTCATGGTCCAGTAATTTTGCCGCCTATCTTGAATGTTAATTGATGTATGAACATCATTATTTGGGATTATGAATTAGTATGATCCAACAGTTGACCTAAAAGTAAATGTAGGTCACTGTGACCTATATTTCATGGCCCAGTGATTTTATGTTACATCTTGTAGACAATTTGATGTATTACTATCATATTTTGGGATTATGTGACCTATATTTCATAGCCCTATGAGTTTGTCTTATATCTCCCACTGTTTGATACCTAAATATCATATTTACATACAATGACACAGTGTGACCCAAACTTTCACCTCAAAGTAAATATAAATCAGTATGACCTAAATTTCATGATCTGGTGATTTTGCTTAATATCTTTTAGATTATTTAATGGATTAACATCATAGTTGATATAATGCATCAGTGTGACCATCAGATTAATTTCTCAAGTATGTGTAGGTCAGTGACCTATATTTTATGGCCCAACATATTTGCTTCATGTCTTGAAGACTATTTACTCCAGGAAAGTTGTACTTGGGATGATAGATCAGTGTTACTCAGAGACTGACATTGTAAATTATATCTTGCCTTATATCATTGTCATTAAAATATTTCATAATTAAGAAATGGCACCGGCCGGGGGGTTTTCGTGACCCTCTGGGCACATGCTCTAATTATAAATGTACAGCTAACAATATCTTATTCCAGGTGTGATTTTATACATTCTACTAGTGGGCTATCCCCCTTTTTGGGATGAAGACCAACATAGATTGTATGCTCAGATCAAAGTGGGAGCCTTCGACGTAAGTACTTGAATGGGAAACCACAGGAGATCATCTTTCCACGATTTATTCACACATACAGCAATCCTAGTAACATACATTTGGTCGTTATAGTTATAACTGTGTGAAAATTTTATAATTCATATTTACCCTAAGTATTCGGACACCTCAACTCCTTACCATATATGTTCTAAAATTTGAACCAGTACAATTCACTACCCGATGTTGTGTTTAAAAATTGCTGGATAAGTGGCGAACAGTGTAGACCCAGATGAGATGCCACATTCTGTGGCGTCTCATCTGGGTCTAAACTGTTTGCTCAGGCCTGTCTGTCCAAATACATATGGTAAATATGGTAATAAGGTTTTCAAATTAGTTTTTAATAAAAAAGGAATAGATTGGATTACTTATGATATTAAATTGTCATCTCTTGCAGAAATACAAAAGTAATTTGAAATTAAACTTGAAAAGGTTAAATAATTGATATTGTAGGCAGGTACCAATTCAATGCATCATTATGATAAAATTCAAGGTACATGTGTTATAGAATTTGAACTGTTGCAGTAAATGTGCCCTCTTGTGGTTTTTGCCAGGGAAGATGCCTCACTGCCATCTGCTATTATGGCAACTGCTGCTTGTAATTATTTTAGCAGGATTTCATTTGACTTTGAATCCATTAATTATTAATATTTAGAAATGGTGCTGTTCAAAACTATACCTACAATAGTATTCAGAATTTGCTGACATATAGTCAAAAAAAAAGCCGCAGTATTAAAAAAATCTATATTATCACAGATATTACAACTTAAACAAAATCTGTTAACAGATGCAAGTAAACAGAAGGGAACCAGATATGTATTTTGTATATTCACTAAGAACCTGCTGCTGTTTATATTTATGGAGCATCTGTTGTATGTATGTAAATCACATATGTTCCTTATGTCACATATGTGCACTCCAACAAACATTAGCCATGTGCAAATACGTCAATATATTCCTATCACATATTTATGAACATTCCAAATAAGACGTTCATTATTCTTTTTTTTTTATTGTGTCTCCCCCTTTAGTGTTGGAAGACATATTGTTTTCTCCCAGGCGTCTGTCTGTCTGTCACACTCGTGTCTGCTCTATAACTTGAAAACTGTTCAAGCTATCATCACAAAATTTCATATAAATATCAATCAACATTAGATGACATACAGAGTAAAAGAACCATAACTCTTGCATTTATACTTTCTTGAGTTATTTCCCATGGACTCTGTCACAAAATCTTGTCTGCTCTATAACTTGAAAACTGTTCTAACTATCTTCACGAAACTTCATATAAATATCAGTCAACATTAGACGACATGCAGAGCGCAATAACCATAACTCTTGCTTTTATACTATTTTAGTTACTTCCCTTGGACTCTGTCACAAAATCATGTCCACTGTATAACTTGAAAACCGTTCTAGCTACATGAAACTTCATATAAATATCAATCAACTTTAGACGACTTGCAGAGCGCAAGAACCATAACTCTTGCATTTATACTTTTTGAGTTATTTTCCTTGGAACTTTGTCTGTCACAAAATCGTGTCCACTCTGTAACTTGAAACCTGTTCAAAATATCTTCAAGAAACTTCATGTAAATATCAATCAACATTATACGACGTGCAGAGCACAAGAACCATAACTCCTGCATTTATATTTTTTGAATTATATCCCTTGGAACTTTGTCATAAAAGACCTGTCCACCCTGTAACTTGAAAATCATTCAAAATGTCTTCACGAAACTTTATATGAATACCAGTCAACATTAGACGACGTGCAAAGTGCAAGAACCATAACTCTTGCATTTATACATTTTTGAGTTATTCCCCTTATTAGTTAATATAAATGTTCGCTGAATGTGCAATACAACATGACACCAAAAAGGGGGTAGATATCTATGTTTTTGTAGAAAAAAACAAATTCTAGTTTTATTTTTATTTCTCAACCAGAACATTCATTGCGGGTTTCAGATTTATAATTACATTAGCAGGATGATCCTAATGGGTATCTGCAACAGAGGTTTTCATCGAGAGTTATGAAAATTTAAAATTGTATTTGGCCAACAGGATGATGTTGCGCATAAGTGATAAAGTACTATTTTGCTTGTCACCGCTGAAAATCTAAAAAGAGGACTCTAACAGTATATCTACAATCTCAGTGGCAGAAATTACATAGGAATGAAAAAGACATGTTTAAATCACCTGTCTGAATAATTGGGTTACATTAATCCATTTTAGTCTGGAGACCCCCAAAAGGGTAATTGGCCCTGGGTCTGCACTATTTGCATTAAATAAAGGAATTTTTATAAAACATAGTAATATTGATAAAAACTAACCAGACACCCTGCTGTTGGAAATAGACTGGTCCAAAGAGTTGTGGTAGAAGAGTCCACTCAACATAAATGGGTTAAATTGCAATATTTTCAGACAAAATTGGATGCCCAAATACTTCAGATGTCTGAATACTCGGGCAACTAAATTTTCACGGAGAAATATGAATATATTCATCAGGATAGTCCATAGCGCCAGATAAGAGGGGGTTTTCTTATCTCTGCATGAAAACATATGTTGTGGGTACTCATTAGAAGTGCCTCGGTGAGGCACTTCTAATGAGTACCCACAACATATGTTTTCATGCAGAAATAGGAAAAGTACTGGTACTGTTTGGATGAAAAAATGTGCCTTATCACTAGCCACATGGATGCTGTTCTTGCCTAGAGCTATGTTATTTTAGTTATGGGTGGGTCATTTCCAATTTCTGTTTCAGTACCCATCACCAGAATGGGACACAGTGACTCCCGAAGCTAAAAATCTCATCAATAGTATGTTAACAGTGAATCCAGCAAAAAGAATCACAGCCTCAGAAGCCCTTAAACATCCCTGGATCTGTGTAAGTGTTGTCTCCCTTGATGGCCCCTTTTTTTTAGTGATTACACCATGTAATGGTTACCGGCTTTACAATATATTCACAACTATATATTTCCTGTGGTTAAAAAATGTTTCTGTCTTTTTTTATCTTAACTTTCTAAACAAAGCTGCTTTGATCGTATTTGGTGAAACTAAAAGCAAAATCTACTGCCATTATGTATTTCATCTCATATGCATTTTAATCTTTAGCATTTCTTAATTTTCTCAGGGAATGATTTGACATTTCACAAATTGTCTCCAAAGGAGACAGTTTGAAATATCAGGTTTTATTTTCTGTGTAAATAAGAAAAAATATTTTTAGATGTTGTCTGCTTTTGTTTGTAATCAGCAGGTTAAAGTGTAAGTTTTCAGCTTTGGAACCTCTCTAATGTGCTTGTGCAAAGTTAGGCTCCACACTTTTTCAGTGGGCAATATCATGAATAAAATGGTTTCAAAGATTAGTTTTCAGATTCTTAACACAACCATAAAAAGAAATGCTTAATTTATTCATAATTCAGGCATGCCCTCCAGTTCACCACTTCATACAATAGCCGGCCTCGGTGGCTAAGTTGGATGCGCGTCCGACTGGAGACCAGGAGGTTGCAGGTTCGAACCTGCCGAGGTCGGCAACATTCTTTCGTGGAGATTGATCATGAAATATTTTCTACGGTCATTCTCTCCCTTCTGCTGATTCAAGAAGGGCAGTTGTCAGTTTCTGGCGAAAGAATGTGCACAATACTGGTTAACTGCTTAGAGGACTAAGCCTGCCCAGTAAAAGTGTGGTTAGGTAAACTGACCGCGCTCGACATGACCCCATTGGGTTGACTAGGCCGTAAAACTTCAACACAAACAAACTTCATACAGTGAAAATAAAGGGGAATCTGTGGAGGTCAGGAATCATGAGAAAGTTTATATGATGGTTTCATTCAGAACAGTTACCATGTAGAGCAAAATGTTATTAAATTAATGTAAACTATTCACATATTCTTAGGCATCCCCCGTATCTTCTGGCAGCTAGCATAAGCTGGATCATATCAGCTGATATCATGCCAGTGCAGTGATGCCCTTGCACAAAATTTGTCATGCTACTAACCACTCAACCTGTCACATTGGCTTAACCCTTAAAGCGCCAGTCACAACTATTGTCGTCTGCTTTGTCATCTGCTTGTGATTTTAAAAGTCATTTTTGCAAAAGGTGTGGACCCAGAGCAGTCTGATCTGAGTCCACACTGTTTGCCTGTATGCAAAAATAGGTTTGAAAAGTTTGCAAGAATATTCAGCAGACGACATAAACAGACGACATTTTCAGATGCAGGTTTTCTTGGCGCTTTAAGGGTTAATGGTGTAGCTGGACGTGATCTCAATGTTCGATTGGTAAAAAAAATCACAGAACAACATTTGGGGAGAAAATTGCCTATTAGTTTAATATGGAATTGGTACTTATGGCAGTCTGGACTCCTAAATGAAAATGCTTTTTCCTTGTGGTAGGACGTCAACTTCAAGCACAAAAGAATGCTTTAACTCTTTCCCCACTAGTGGCGACTTTTGTTGTCTGCTGATAACATTTGCAAACAGTTTGGACCCATATCAGGCCGACAAAATGTAGGGCCTGATCTGGTCCAAACTGTTTGTCACTCTGATGGTATTCACCAGGCTTTCAAGTGGTCCTAAAATTCCTAAAAAATCCTAATTTTTTAAGTCTCCCCAAAATTCCTAAAAAATCACTCAAAACGGTTCAAATTCTTAAAAAAGGCCTCATTTTCTATAAACATCCCTATTTTTTCTCAGTTTGCAGTCTTCATAGGGTTAGAATTGTAAGAAACTCTTTGGCTTCTGGAGAGCAAAGCCCCACAGACCCCTCTCCAATATCGTCTTTGTAACATGATTTGTGTGCCAAGAATCAATTACGTCAGTCAAAAAGCCGGCCTCGGTGGCTCAGTTGGATGCGTGTCCGACGGGAGACAGGAGGTCACGGATTCGACACCTGCCGAGATCGGCAACATTCTTTTGTGGAGATTGATCAAGAAATACTTTCTAAGGTCATTCTCTCCCTTCCGCTTATTCAAGAAGGGCAGTTGTCAATTTCTGGCAAAAGAATGTGCACAATACTGGTTAACCTCTTAGAGGACTAAGCCTGCCCAGTAAATGTGTGTTTAGGTAAACTGACCATGCTCAACATGACCCCCTTGAGTAGACTGGGCCATAAAACCTCAACACAAACAAAAACGTCAGTCAAAAAAGTATCCTTTTACTTTATCAGTGCATATTAAAGAGCCTGTGAAAGCTTTCAGGCTAGAAAACATCATGATGATGTGCAGAGTTCTGCTTGAAAACTATATAAAAATCCTAATTTTAGCCCTAAATTTTTGTAAAATTATCCCTATTTTTTGCAAAAATAGCCCTAATTTTGGCCCTAATCTTTTGTCAAGTAGGGCTTGAAAGCCTGTATTCCTGAAAGATTTTTTTGTTGTTGTTTTTTTTGAAAAAGTTAATTTAAAAAAAAAAATCCACAGACGACAAAAAAGCATGCCAAATCACCCAGCATGCAAAGAGTTAAACCTTTTTGTCTTCATTTTGCTATTTTTATAAGTACCTCATCACAGTTGTATTGAATACTGTATAGGTGGCTTTATTTCCCTTGATCTGGCATGACAGATAAATGCATAATGACTGGGGCAAGCCTCATGATTCCTTCATGTCCGTTTCATCTCACCTGATAAACATGTTGTCAGAAGACTTACATGATATTCTCTGCTCATCTGATGATATGCCTTTGTAATATCAAAACATCTGGGCCCAGTTGTTCAAAGCATCGTTAGCTCAACGAGCTTGATAGTGGTCAAAATGTTAACTGTTCTAGCAAGAACAATGTCTAATTCACAGATATTTTTACTGAAAAAATGTGAGTAGCTTTTGCAAATGCAAAAGCTACTCACATTTTTTCAGCAAAAATATTAGCATATATGCCATATTTAATGATCACAGTTTTAATGATAGTTAACTAGCAACATTGTAAGTTTCGAACAAATGGGCCCTGAATAGGATAAAAATGATAGCTTGATTTGTTTTTAATTTTGCTTTTAGTTTCCCAGTTTGAGCTCAAATGGGTCATGCACTGGGAAAAACAAATTTATCCCATATGCAGCCTTTAAACAAGCAAAATTTGTAGAAAAGGACTGGTCTGCTACAGTTGTGATTTAGGCTTTTAAGATTTAAGACCCAGTCCAGTCTAAAAAACGATTGGTTATTGTCTTTGTTGTTGGCAAACACATTACCAACAATATTTAAGATATTTTTCCAAAAGATTAACCCTTGTCCTGCTGAATCTGGATATGCCTTGCTTTTGCAAACAGTGTAGATCCAGATCAGTAGGCTTCTGAAGGCAACTGATCTGGATCTGCACTGTTTGCCACTAAGTACGTGAATTTATAGCAACAATTTGATTCAAGTAATCTGATTGGCTGAAAATTAGAAGTGGGTGTGGCATCTCAATTTATTCAGCAGGACAAGGGTTAAGGATGGTGATGTGAATATAGTCCTGGGCCCAGTTGTTCAAAGCTAACGACGTCGTTAGTTAACGATTCGTTAAAATTTACATCGAGTGATACGCAAATATTCTGATATTTTTTGCTGAAAAAATGTGAGTAGCTTTTGCAGTGCAAAAGCTACTCACATTTTTTCAGCAAAAAATATCAGAATATTGTGTATTGAATCCGCTAAAACAGTTAACGAAATGACCCTTAACGAGCTCGTTAAGCAAACGAGGCTTTGAACAACTGGGCCCAGAAAAGTGGATAATTGAGGGGGTAATTTGTGATAATTTTCGTTGCTTTTGTGCAGAAACGTAGCTTGTGGGCACTCACTTAGTTGATTCTAATGAGTAGTCTCAAGCAATGTTTTGGTGGATAAAAAAACAGTGAAAATTATCTGTATATTCCCTTTTCTGACCTCTGCCTCTCTGACATTCATTGACAAGGATCTGTAACAAACAGATATGGGATAATATTGGATTTCCTTAATGGGGACAACAAGAGTTTTTCTGCAAATTTTAACCTTAGCTTTATTTTGCCATATTTTGCAGTTTTGCTTTTAGTCAATTGACTGTCTTTGTAGATGCTAACAAGTACAGTTTTCTGTTCTTTTACCTTGTCCTTGACATTCCTGCAGGCAAAAATCAGAAGTTTTTTTGGTTTTGTTTTTTTAAATACACATATTCTTACGTTCTGTTTAAAATATGCATTCAGACAGCCTATCCAAATGTTTTAGAAAACTTAAGCATGTACTTCAGGTCTTTATAATTTGAGTTTGTCTGTTTATTTCTTAGTGATATGTTAAAAATGCTGACTAAATGCCAAACGACCTGATTGATCTTGGTCTACAATGTCTGAATATTTAGAGTAAATATTCTGTGAAAATTTTTGGGAAAAAAATAAAACTGAAAATCATAGCACCAGATAAGAAGCTTTTCACACAAAAAATTTTGGTATTTTTTTTTATTTCCCCACATACATTGTGGACACTCATTAGAAGTGCCTCAGCAAAGTGCTTCCATCACGAAAACGTGCCTATATAATACTGACCCCCTTAAACCCCACTTTTTTATAGTAAAATTGGGGTTTACAGGGGTATCCATTATTTTTCTTATTTCTGCTCAAAACATAGATTGTGGGTACTCGTTAGAACTGCCTCGCCGAGGCAGTTCTAACGAGTACCCACAATCTATGTTTTGGGCAGAAGTATGAAAAATATCTGAGTTTTTTTATCTGAAAATTTTCAATTTTTAGAGGTGAAATTTTCTATATATTTGAATAGGCGTGTTTACGTAATGCTAATGAGTATCATGGAATATGTTTTTGTGGGGAAATAAGTATATGCCAGATATTCTTACCTGGAGCAATAATGTCGTCCATATTTTTATTTCTAGATTAGGGCTTTAAGTAATTCATATAGTAAATGATAAGTCATGAGCATTTAATAAGGCTTTACACTGCTGCTAAGATATCAGTGGCACAATTTACTGCACAAATTGCTGAAACATAAATTTTCCTATGGTCAGACAGCAATCTGGGCGGTCACACAGTCTTTTCAGGGGTTTTGCATTTCAATGTGAAAACCTTGAAATACTGGCAGTTTTGGAATTTTGCTGCGCTGATGTATGGGATAGTGTAGGTTTTGTATTTCTCATTATTTTATTCAATTATTACTATTATTTATATTTATGGTTCCAGATAAGGGGATGATATGAGTGATAATTGAGGATGAATTTCATTATTTTTTAATAGAACCAAACAGTGTAAAGGGCAGTAATTGGAATTTCCTTGATTAAGCAAGTCTACTTAAATCTGAAAGCATCAGGCAAATTTAAATCTTTTTTTTTTTTGGGGGGGGGGGGGGGGGGGTGAAAATAAGGCTTGGCATGTCATGTGAATTGTCTGCTAGGCAGACAGTTCACATGAAATGTCAAACCTTATTTTCTATGAAAAATTATAAAAATAAAAATATAATCTGTTGCAGTTCTGATAGGCATTTTCAATATCCGTAAGATATGTTTTGAGATTAACCCTTGTCCTGCTGAACCCGGCTATACCCTGCCTTTGCAAACAGTGTAGATCTAGATCACTTGGCTTCTGAAGAAGCCAACTAATCTGGATCTGCACTGTTTGCCATTAAGTATCGGAATTTATAGCAACAATGCGAATCAAGTAATCTGATTAGCTGAAAATTAGAAGTAGGCGTGGTCTCTTTAATTTATTCAGCATGACAAAAGTTAAGATATTTTTGAGGTTAAAAGAACAAAATCTATCTTCTGAACACACTGACACACCTAATCTGGAGCTATATATTACTTGTTTATATGAATAATTTATTATTATTATTTTCATATTTTTTTTTAATTTTTTTACCTTAAGAATCAAAACGTCATGTGCTATGTTGTGTCCTGTTTTTTGTCACTGCTTTCACCATGTTTGTGCAAAGTGCAAAGAAATACACGATACCGTTTCTATTTTGGCCATGCACATTTTTTAGGAGCTTTTGTTCTCTTTTTACCACCATTTTAAAGAGTCAGACGTAGGCAGAATATCGTTTTTTTATTTTCTTTTTTTCTCAAACTGCTTGGTCTGAAGTTTTGTTTAATTCTGGCTGTGAAAAGATCTTTGTGAAAATTATGTCCACAAAATTAATATGCATTGTACAGAATCCCTTTATTTGTTTGATAAAGAAAAGCTTGGCATTTGTAATAAATTTATTTTTGACTTCCCCAGCCACTTTTTTATCTTCAGGTTCTGTTCTTTTAACCTGCTGATGAAAATTGCACTAAAAATTACATGATAGAGTAATACGGAATTTTGTAGGAAGGGAGGAAACTTCATCAAGACAAGCTTGCTTTATAGTTCATCAGTAGGCTACAGTTGTCTACCCTTAAAGTGCCAATCATAACTGCAGTGCACAATATTTTGAAAAAAAAAAAATAAATAAATCAATCAATCAATCAATTATTTTTTTGAGAAAATAAGGCTTGACATATCATGTTAATGGTCTGTTAGCAGACGATTCACTTGAAATGTCAAATCTTATTTTCATGGAAAAATAATAATAATAAAGATAATGATAAAAAAAAAAGTAACAGAATGTTGTATGCTACAATTTTGCTCAGCACTTTGAGGGTTAACATTTTTATACCCCACCACATAATAGTGGCAGGGTAATATGGTATCACGTTGGTCGTCCTTGTGTCTGTCTGGGCCCACAAGTGGGCATATATTGGGTAGGCATATATTGGGTGCTTTTTGTTTACGAAAAGCACCCAATATATGCCTACCCAGTATATTATTCCATCCATAACATTGATAAAAATGAAGGGGTCCTGTTGAAGAATTTTTGACTGTTGGGTACTTTTACATTTTTTCTCTATGGAAATTTAATATTGAATACCCAATAGGTGTCCATCTGTGAGGATGTCTGTCAGTTGTATGTCCATTGGTATTTTTGTTTCTGGATGATAACTTGAGTAAATGTCAATGGATTTTCACCAAACTTGGTATGTTCATTGATATTGTGGAGATCTGGTTTGGAATAGTTAATGGGCAAATTTCGTTAATTTTTGACAGAATCTGCCCAAAACATGTCCATATTTCTTTTCTGGATGACAACTTGAGTAGATGTCAGTGGATTTTCACCAAACTTGGTGTGTGAATTGCTGTTGTGGAGATGTGGTATGAGATTGCTAATGGGCAAATTTCATCCATTTTTGACAGAGTCATCAGCCCCTGACACGATAATGTTGGGGTATTATTGTTACACTTTTTCATTTGCAATAGTTTTTATGCTTATTCAAAAAAGTAGGATTTGCGTGTCACCAAATGATCTTATTTTGAAGCATTTTACAAGATATAAGGACAATGTTTATTATATACTGTGTCATTATGAGGACATAGCTCCTACCCTTAAAACTGAAAAAAGGTGCATTTGACTGCTTGGTTATCAGATTGAAGACCCTGATCGAACTGCTGATTCAGGTATACTCTGTTCAGGCAAAATATGTGTCCAAATATTAAGGACAAATAGGGCATTGGAATGTTTTCTGGGTGCCCTCGTTTTGCCGGGAGTACTGGTCTCTTTATAATAATTAAGGTTTAGATGATCTTGATTTTATCTCTGTTTTTCTTGTGATAATTGTTTTGTCTTGTCTTTCTTGTTTTATTGTGGTTCATGTTTTTTGATATGAGCGGTGACAGGGGAAAAGGGGTCTGCAGAGCGTATGAGGACAGTGCAGGCCCTGATCAGACTGCACATTCGTGCAGTCTGATCAGGGCCTTTTCTGTCCTCTGTCAGAATTAAATGTTACTCTAGAATATTATCTGTGTCTTACTGCCATATTCGACCTAATTATTGCATATACAGTCTAGCAGTTCTGCTGTCTTCAGATTATAACTAGTGTACTTTTTGTCCACCTCTTTATAAAGGCATATGTGTTGGGTACCCATTTGAATTGCATCGTCTTGTTGATGCAGTTCAAATGAGTACCCATGACATATGCTTTTATATAAAAAATCAGAGAAAAAAAATGCATAAGCAATCATTAGATCAGTCTTTCAATGACATGTGCTTTTGTATAGAATATCAGAAAAAGAAAAAAAAAATTGCATCAGCTATCATTAGATAAGTCTTTCACTGATCTCATTTTTAGTGTACCATGAGTATAGATGGATACATATTTTAACACAAGTTTTTCTAGTAGTTTTGAAAAACCTAAGTGCACGGTGCGGTAATTAGGTTGAATATGGAAGATAGTGCGACTTTGTTGGCTGACAGAGATTTTTGCCATTCACATATGACCCCTTTCCTCATGGCATGGCTCATATTTAATTGTAAGGTTACGTAATGTAATATCTGTTAGTTATAAGGTTATGTTTTAATTAATTGTCTTTGAGTACACATAGTAATTTCATTCTTTTTATAATACAGATAATGTCCAAATTTATTCTCCAAATTTACAGGATCAAAGTAGTCTTGTACCAAACCAGAGAATTTTATAAAGTTTTTTTAGTCTGATTCAGAAGCATATTGTACATGCATAATGTAGGAAATCAACCCTTGTCCTGCTGAACCCGGATATACCCTGCCTTTGAAAACAGCGTAGATCCAGATCAGTTGGCTTCTGAAGAAGCCAACTGATATGGATTTGCACTGTTTGTTATCAAGTATATGAATTTGTAACAACAGCTGGGATAAAGTAATCTGATTGGCTGAAAATTAGAAGTGGGTGTGGCATCTTGGATCTGGATCTGCACTATTTGCCATTTAGTATAAGAATTTATATCAACATCCAAGGACTCTAATTGGCCGACAGTGAGAAATGGGTGTGACATCTTAATTTATTCAGCAGGACAAGGGTTAATTTATTCAGCATGACAAAGGTTAAGATTTGAGCAGCAAGGTCAGAAAATACATTCGGACATGTGGATACATATTTTACCACAAGTTTTCCCAGTAGTTTTGTAAAACCTAAGTGCACGGTGCGGTAATTAGGTTGAATAAGGAAGATAGTGCGACTTCGCTGGCTGACCAAGATTTTTGCAGTTTACATGTCGAGACAATTCAACATTATGCTTTTATAAAGAAAAAAAAAAATATCCCCTAAGCATCATTAACCCTTCTCTTGCTGAATACAACATGCCCTGTCTTAAAAAACAGTGTAGAGCCAGATCAGTTGAAGAAGCCAACTGATCTGGATCTGCACTGTTTGTCATTAAGTATGTGAATTTGTATCAACAACATAGCAACAGATAAGGCACTTTTTTCATCCAAAAACTGCTGATATCTTTCTTATTTCTCAATGAAAACTTACGTTATGGATACTCATTAGAAGTGCCTCGGCGTGGCGCTTCTAATGAGTACCCACAACATATGTTTTCGTCGAGAAATAAGAAAAAATATTTTGTGGATACCCCCTCTTATCTGTAGCTATGAACAGTCTGGACAAAGTAATGTACTGTAATCTGATTGGCTGAAAATTAGAAATGGGCATGGCATTTTAATTTATTCAGCATGACAAAGGTTAAATATGTGCCTCATGCTGATCTTTCTCTAAAGTGTGCCCTTGTAAGGTAGATACAGTCAAACCTCAATGGCTCGAATATCTTTGGGACCATGGAAATTCGATCGAGACATGGGTAGTTTGAGCGAATGAGGGTAATCATCGCACCAGTTCAGGAAGCAAGTAGCGATAATTTCGGGAAGTCTTTACGATTTTCTACACAAAGATTGTATGCTGAGTGTACTCATTAGAATTGCCTCAATGAGGCAATTCTAATAAGAACACACAACATACAATTCCATGATAAAATAAGAAAAAATCATTAAATATTTGTTTTCTTGAGCAATTGGAAGAATTTTGTAGGGACTGAAAAAAGTTCGAATCATCCATGGTAAATGAGCCATCCCTGTTCGAGCCATTGAGGTTATACTGTATTTTACTGCAAGGTTTTCCAGTAATTTTGAAAAACCCGATTGCACAGTACAGTAATTAGGCTAAATACAGTCGGCAGAATGTTATTTTTTTTTTTTTTTTACACAACTTTTCCCACTTTTTGTTGATTTATTTAAGTCAGGAGTGTGCATATTTTCAGTGCAAAAAACCAGGGCCCAGTTGTTCAAAACTAAAGATGTCGTTAGTTAATGTATCATTAAATCTTTCATCACCAAATATGGCATATACGCTAATATTTTTGCTAAAAAAAATGTGAGTAGCTTTTGCATACTCACATTTTTTTCAGCAAAAATACCTGTGAATAAGATATTGTACTTACTAGAACAGTAAACATTTTGACTACTAAAGAGATGTTAAGCTAACAATGCTTTGAAAAACTGAGCCCTGAAAGGCAAGGTACATTTCATACTATGCTGACTTAGGCTATAACTCCAAATTCCCTGGTCTGGTACATTGACTAAGATTTCAAAATACTTTTTCTCCATCCAGTTATAATTTTGTCAAGAACACATTTCTTACTGCATGATTTGTGTTTCAGTGTGTCTGTGTATTTTACACCATCAAAATGTGCAGATTGAAAACACTGTATTGTTTGTCCTTGTACACAGAATGGTGTGAAAGTGTTTTCTTTTTTACCCATTTTTTTTTTAAATTCTCTTTTAACCACTTTGCCATCTTGAAAATTATCACAGAGGCACAGCGCAGGTGGACTAACCCTTAAGATGCAAAGCAAGATTGCAGCAGACAACATTCTAATTTTTTTCAGCATTCATCATGAAAACATGCCTTTATAATATTGTCCCCCTTAAATCCCACTTCTATGTAGTAAAACTGGGGTTTACAGGGGTATACATTATCATTATACCCCTGGCATACGAAGTATGCCGGGGTATATAGTTTTCGTCGGTTCAGTTTGTCCGTTCGTCTGTCCGTCCATCCTTCCATCCGTCTTTCCATCCTTCCTTCTGTCTGTCCATCCGTGATCCGTCTGTTAACCCTTTCTGTAACCAAGTTTTACTTCAAAGTTTTTTTTATTTCTTATAACTCTGCAGCCACTGATCAAAAACTTTTCATATTTGGTATGGGGGTACCTGGGAGGGTTCTCTTCCATTCTACATCTATGAACCCCTGGGCCCCAGGGTGATGCTAGAGGTCAGAATCTAGGACACCCCAATATATTGCAGTTTGTTTATATAAACAACTTCTTAATAAAGTAGGATGGGCATCAGATCTGTTTATCACATCAACATTCAGTGCAATAAGGTCAATGTCATTGTGACCTTATTTTCATGCTTCAGTGATTTTGCCTTATATATTGAAGACTATTTCATGAATTAATGCCTCAATAAAGTAGTTTGTTGCAGTTTGTTTATACAAACTTCTTAATAAAGAAGGATGGGCATCAGACATGTTTATCACATCAGCATTCAGTGTAATAAGGTCAAGGTCATTGTGACCTTATTTTCATGCTGCAGTGATTTTTCCTTATATCTTGAAGATTATTTTATGGATTAATGTGATGCTTGGCATATTGGTTCTGTGTGACACCACAATTGACATCATAACAAATGTAAGTCACCTGTATTTCATGGTCCAGTAATTTTGCCTTATATCTTGAATGTTATTTGATGTATGAACATCATTATTTGGGATTATCAATCAGTATGATCCAACAGTTGACCTAAAAGTAAATGTAGATCACTGTGACCTATATTTCATGGTCCCATGATTTTATGTTACATCTTGAAGACAATTTGATGTATTAATATCATATTTTGGGATTATGTGACATATATTTCATAGCACTGTGATTTTGTCATATTATATCTTCCACTATTTGATACCCAAGTGTCATATTTACATATAATGACACAGTGTGACCCAAACTTTGACCTCAAAGTAAATATAAATCAGTGTGACCTATATTTCGTGGTCTAGTGATTTTGCTTAATTTCTTTTAGATTATTTTATAGATTAATATCATGGTTGGTATAATGGATCAGTGTGACCATTAGATTAACTTCTCAAGTATATGTAGGTCAGTGACCTATATTTAATGGTCCAGCAAATTTGCTTCATGTCTTGAAGACTATTTACTCCAGAAAAGTTGTGCTTGGGATCATAGATCAGTATTACTCAGAAACTGACATTGTAAACTATATTTTGCCTTATATTATTGTCATTAACTTTAAAATATTTTGTTATTAAAAAATGGCGCTGGCCGGGGGTGGGGGGGTGGGGGGGGGGGGGGTATTCGTGACCCTCTGGGCACTTGCTCTAGTTTTTCTTATTTCTGCTGAAAAACATAGATTGTGGGTACTCGTTAGAACTGCCTTCCCGAGGCGGTTATAAGAAGTACCCACAATTCATGTTTTGAACAGAAATATGAAAAATATCTGAATTTTTATCTGAAAATTTTAATTTTTTTTTGGTGGTAAAATTTTCAGTATATTTGAAAAGACATGTCTTCGTAAGGTTTCAGAGAAAATAAGACTTGGAATTTCATGTAAACCTAGGCTGACAATTCACATGAAAGCCAAGTCTTATTTTCTCCGAACAGTAGAAATAAAAAATCAGAATGTTGTCTGCTGCGGTTTTGCTTCGTGCTGTGAATGCTAATATTAACCCATTGTAGATGAATGAACTCCCCCACACTATATATTGGCAGAGTCCAGTTTCAATTTGAGAAAAATGGTTGAATTATTTGCAAACAGTGGAGACCCTGATCAGACGCTGCATTCTGCGGCATCTGATCTGGGTCAGCACTGTTTGCCAAATACCCTTTTAGGGGTTTCCAGACTACAATGGGTTAAGCCATAGGTGAGCAGTGACAAGAGTCATAGCAATGAACAGTGGTCATAGCACAAGATAAGGGGCTTTTTTCATATTTTTCATGATTTTCTTATATCTCCACAAAAACACATCCACACTCGACATGACCCCATCGGGTTGACTGGGCCATAAAACCTCAACACAAACAAACAAAAACACATTGTGGGTACTCATTAGAAGTGCCTGGCCGAGACTTGGGTATAATGAGTTGAAAGTCATGATGACCTATATTTCACGGTCTACTGGTTTTGCCTTGTATCTTGCAGACTATTAAGTGATACATGTGGTTGGGATATTGGTTCCATGCGACACCAAGTTTGAATTTTATCATATGTAGGTCAGTGTGACCTATATTTCATGGTCCAGCAATTTGCCCTTGTAACTTGAAGACTATTTGAATGATGAACATCCTGCTTTGGATAGTGGTTCTGTGTTACACCAAAACTGACCCATAGTATATGTAGGTCAATGTGACCTATATTTTGGTTCAGCTGTTTTCCCTATATCTTGAAGACCATTTTATAGACAGTAGTTGTACTGTGAATATTGGTTTTATGTGACACCAAGATTGAACTCCTATCATTTTTAGTCTTGAGTTGTGCTGTTCATATTTGCACTGAGTTTTTATTGTGCTGTGCCTCTGTTCTCCAAATCTTTAACCTTTGTCAGATGGTACTTTGAAATAAGCAGACAAGCTTTTAAAAGAAATGAGTCTGAGGATGGGGTTGGGGAGACTCCCCTTAAGGTAGATTATGGTTCAGATAAAATGTCAAGCCCTTACTTCCAGATAAGGCACTTTTTTTCAACAGAAAATTAATGATATTTTCTTATTTCTTTACAAAAACATATTTTGTTGTCCTCATTAGAAGTGCCTCGGTAAGGTGCTTCTAATGAGTACCCACAACATATCTTTTCATGGAGAAATAAGAAAAATGTTTGTTATGTGGATTCCCCCTAAGCAAAAATGTTGTCATCTGCTAATTTGTAGCCTGCAGCAGGGTAAAGGTTAAATTTTGGATGCCTCTTCTGAATCGGTTAACATTTATTCTTGCTGTTGCCATGACTACCATACTTTGCCTAAATATTTGGACATTACAACATTCATAGTTCTGGATGAGATTACATACGTCTCTACAAAAACATATGTTTTGGGTACTCATTAGAAGAATCCCACTTAGGCACTTCAAATGAGTATCCATAAAAGTTGTTTTCATGAAGAAATAAGAAAACTTTTATGTGGCTTCACGCACTTATCTGGAACTATCTAAGAAGACCCATTCCTTTTTGTGGGCAAATTAAAAAAAAATGAAGATTATGAATACCTCTTGATAAAGACAAACAAAAAAAAACAAAACAAAATAACACCTTATCTTAAACTCCTTACCATACTTATTCAAAAATTTGAAAAAAAAAAGTCCCTTTGAACACCTTTAAACCTTGGAGCAGTTTAATCTAGTTCTACACTGTTTGCTTAGACATGTCTGTCCAAATATTTAGGATAAGTACGGAAATTATTACTTTTGTTTTAATCTTTTGCTTTGTTACAGGTGACAAATAGTAGATGGCAAATGAGTTATATTTTCTCTTTTTTTGCCACTTAATAAGGCTTATCCTTTTGTTAGAATCATTTCAAAACGAGACGTCATTTTAACCCTTGTCATCCTGGATAAATTGAGATGCCACACCCACTTCTAACTGTCACCCAATCAGATTTCTTAATCCAGGTTGTTGTTACAATTTCACATACTAAATGACAAGCAGCGCAGATCCAGATAGTTGGC
Organism: Anodontia alba; assembly: GCA_964016985.1. Taxonomy (NCBI): domain Eukaryota; kingdom Metazoa; phylum Mollusca; class Bivalvia; order Lucinida; family Lucinidae; genus Anodontia; species Anodontia alba. The sequence goes on from OZ024822.1 coordinate 127,062,075, forward strand.
TTCTTCAGACTGATCTGGATCTACATTGTTTGCAAAGGCAGGGCATATCCGGGTTCAGCAGGACCAGAGTTAATAAGACAGTTCTAATGAAAAGATAAACCTTAGTTTCAGGAGAAAACAAAAAACAATACAAAAAAATGATATTAACCCTTGTTATGCTGAACTGCCTTTGCAAACAATGTAGATACAGATCAATTAGCCAACTGATCTGGATCTGCACTATTTGCCATTAAGTATGTGAATTTAAAGCAGCACTACAGATCGAGCAATCTGATTGGCTGAAATTTGGAAGTGGGTGTGTCATCTTAATTTATTCAGCATGACAAGGGTTAAGAAGTCATCTGCCAGTTTGTGGCCTCTGACATGGTTCAGGGTTAAACTGTTAGTGTGAAGATGGCACAGTGTAACCAATAGGAAATGACCAGTACTTAACTGTATAAATAATCTGGTTTGTCAGGGGAGGAGTGAGATATTAGGCTTGGTCAAGGTCACCACTTAATAACATTCCAAACCTGAGAAAGCTGCTTATTTTATAAGTTGGTGACTGATTGTTTAGTTTATAATGCAACCATTACCAAGTGAAACTTTTTTTTCTAAATAATGTGCTCTCTATAAGTGCTTTCCATGGCACCTATAATGATATGAAACTAGTGCAACATTACGAAAACATGCCTATTCAAATATACTGAAAATTTTACAACCAAAAAATGGAAATTTTCAGATAAAAAATTCTGATATTTTTCATATTTCTACTCAAAAGATAGATTGTGGGTACTTGTTAGAACTGCCTCGACGAGGCGGTTCTAACGAATACCCACAATCCATGTTTTGAGCAGAAATAAGAAAAATAATGTATACCCCTGTAAACCCCAGTTTTACTATATAAAAGTGGGGTTTAAGGGGGTCAAAATTATATAGGCGTGTTTTGGTTATGAGCTAAAAATATAAACTCAATAATCCTGAAGGAACAGCTTAATCAGGGGCTTCATAGTTTGCCATTCAGTCACAATTACCAAGTAGTCTAACAGACTTGTTCAATTTTTTGGGCACATATGGCGAGAGTTTATTGTTTCATGGTTTTGGAATGTTTAGAAGACATGCAGTAGCAGATACACAATAAAAAAAAAAAATTAACAGCAAAAACAACAACTGAAAACTTCTAAATTATATATTAGCCCTTAAAGCGCCAGTCACAGCTATTGTCGTCTGCTTTGTCTTCTGCCGGTTACTTTAAAAGTTATTTCTGCAAACAGTGTGAACCCAGATCAGACTGCTCCTTTAGGAGCAGTCTGATCTTGGTCCTTACTGTTCGCCTGTATGCAAAAATAGGTTTGAAAAAGTTTGCAAGAATATTCAGCAGACGACTAAAACAGACGACATTTTCAGATGCAGATTTTCTTGGCGTTTTAAGGGTTAGCAGATAATTTTTAAAATAATTTTCTCATCTTTCCCAGAAAATAGATCTTGGCATTTTATGGGGATCATCCAGTTGAGTAGTATGAAATATCAAGCCTTATTTTCTGAGAAAAAAAAAAATAAGGGAAATATCACAAATTTGTTACAGTAAATTTCCTAAAATTTCGAACACTTTACTCCATACTCTTTTGGCTTAAATTTTGCTTTTTATGCAGCAGTTTCTTTAAATATTTAGTGGAATGGCAAACAGTGTAGACCCTGATCAGACTGCTCCTTCAGCAGTCTGATCAGGGTCTACACTGTTTGCATATGTCATTTTGTCAGACGCTTTAGTGTTCGAATTTTTAGGACATTTACCGTATATGCTAATTTTGTGATAAACATACTTAGGATAAATTAAAACTGGATTGTCTGTTCATTTATTTGTAGTAGGTGATGGGTTTTGTTTTAGAATACATCAGCCCCACTACTTATCCTATGTAACTGGTTATTTGGGATTTAACATTCAATAATTTACTTTTTCACAGATATATGAATGGCACAGCTCTTAATTAATTGCAAAGAGTAGATTTTAACAAAAATGAAACATTTTTGCGAAAAAAAAATATGAAAAAAAAAAAAAAAAAAATGCATACTTCAGTATTCCAATTATCATAGTCAAAGAAATGCTTTATTTTGTATTGGTTGCATTATAGAAGATTTTATTTTTTTACCCCTATATCCGTGTATTGTTGTAAGCACCTTAATCTGACTCTATCCTCCTTGTTTTACTGAAGGATTGGGATTCATTGGTACGTAGGTAGGTGAACTACCCCCATATAAACTCATAGAAAACTCCTCTAAGGCTGAGACATCACAGCATATACTCCTTGAGGAACTGACACAGTGAAAAGAACATAAAGAATGCATATATTTAGCTTTGCATTTAAATCAGATTTTGTAAGATATGGTATTGAACAGTGCAAAACGTATATCATGGTTTCTTGTCTTTTTGGTTCAGAAACAAAAAAAACCAAAAAAAATCAGAAATTTTGAAAACAAGACCATTCCCAGAAAGAAAATAAAATGTTAAAGGGATTGGATACACTTGACAGATATTCCATCATCTTCTACAAGGGAATTTTTGTGACTTCCTGTTTACTTTCATGGACACCAAGCCCCTTTCTGAAAAGGGATCTACTCTTAACCCTTGTCATGCTAAATAAATTAAGATGCAATGCCCACTTCTAATTTCCAGCCAATCAGATTACTTGATTCGGGTGTTTGATAGAAATTCACATATTTAATGACAAACAGTGCAGATCCAGATCAGTTGGCTTCTGAAGAAGCCAACTGATCTGGATCTACACTGTTTGCTAAGACAGGGCATGTCTTGTTCAGCAAGAGAAGGGTTTAAGAAAGAATGTAGGAAGAAACGATTCCCTTTTATTTGAGTAGAAAATTTTCAGAAGGGAGAAATAACTGACAGTTATCTCCCCTGAAAGTGTATCCCTTGCCCATAATAAGAGTCTAGACTGAATCAGATGAAATGAACTCTGAGGTCCTTAAGATGGAGTATATGTAGTGATCTAGCTAGCAATATGGTTGGTTACTATGGAAATCTTGGTTGTTATGCCGACAGTAAACAGTATCTTTTGTTGCCTTTCTTGTAATTATAGGCTCGCAGTGTTAACTAAGTTCACAAACAGAATCCCTTGTACCTGTTAAATATCTCCGAAAGTGATCAAGTCTCATATCTCTTTTTTTTTTAAATAAAACAAAACAAAACAAAAACAAAAAAAAAACACAAACACAAAAAAAAAAACAGTGTTTTTCTTATTTCGCCATGAAAACAGAAGCTGTGGGTGCTCAGTAGAAATACCTCAGTGAGGCACTTCTAATGGGTACCCATGACGTGTTTTCATGGAGAAATAAGAAAAGCATGTTTGTGGATACCATTCTTATTGAAAGCTATGAGGTCTGCAGCAGAAGACCACTCACCACTACTGATATGGAAACAGTGAATACCTAAGCTAATTCATACCATCTTGGAGCCTGTGAAATGTGGTTTTGCTGCTTGTCTTTATATCAGGATAACTATAGGAGAATAAAGACCCTGCTAAGACTGCAACTGATTTGAGTCTTTGATCTCTACAGTTGCATAAATCTTTGGTAGTTCTTATGATTGATTAATGTTTGATCTGTGTGGCATGCCAGTAGTGCAATGGATTTAATGCTGGCTTCCAGATCTAGAAGTCTTAAATCCAGACCTTCAAGTATACAGTGAAAATCAGGGACTGTGGCATAGCTCTACATAAAGGGGTTACACTGTAACCTCTTTATAAGACAGCTCATTATAAGATGGTTTGAGATATAAGACTCATTATAAGATGGTTTGGGATATAAGACGGTTTAAGGTGGACCCAAAAAGTGTTCTAGCCAAACAAAAATGTTTAGGTTGTATAGAAAAATGACCATAAATGGTCATTTTTTCTATACAACCTATACATTTTTAGCTCACCTGTCACATAGTGACAAGGTGAGCTTTTGTGATCACATTTTGTCTGTCGTGCGTGTAACCGTCCATGCAACAATGCATTCGAGCATCCATCAGTAAACAATTTCTTCAAACGACATCTCCTCCTAAACCATTGATTAGATTTTGATCAAACTTCATTGGAATGATCCTCTTCAAAGTTGTTCAAATGGTTTTGGTCCATTGCACATCTAGCTCACAGGGACTAAAAATAGATTTTTTAACTTAAAAAATCTTCTTGTCTGAAAGCAGAAGGCCTAGGCCTTTGATATTTGATACATAGCTTCACCTAGTAGACCTCTACCAAGATTGTTCAAGTTATTGCCCTGGGGCCAAAATGGCCCCACCCGGGGCCAACGTATTTTACATGGACATATATAGAGAAAACCTTCAAAAATCTTCTTATTTGAAACCAGAAGGCCTGGGCCTTTGATTTTGATACATAGCTTCACCTAGTGGACTTCTGCCAAGATTGTTCAAATTATAGCCCTGGGGTCCAAAATGGCCCCGCCCCAGGGCCGACATGTTTTAAGTAGACATAAACTTCAAAAAAATATTCTTGCCTGAAAGTGCAAGGCCTAGGCCTTTGATATTTGGTATGTAGCATTGCCAAGAGGTCCTCTGACAAGAGTGTTCAAATTATGCCCCTGGGGTGAAAAGAGGGGTCACTTGTTTTACATAGAGCAAAAAGCCATTGGCAATGATTAGGCCTAGGACTATTAAACTAATAGGGAGGATGGACCTGAAGAGTAGGTAACCTTTAAGTCAAAGGTCAAGGTCACCGTGACCCTTAGTTCCAAAAAAGCTTATAATTCTGCAGTGTTTATGGTTAGAATCCTCAAACTTAGTAAAGATATTGGTCCTCATCAGTAGATGATCATGAGGGTAAAGGTCAAGGTCACCAGGACCTTTTGTACTAAAAAGCTTGATAACTTGGCAATGCTTGGGGCTAGGACCCTCAAACTTAGAAGGGATGTCAGTCATCACCAGTAGATGTTACCGAGGGCAAAGGTCATGGTGAAGGTCAGCATAACCTTTAGTACTAAAAAGCTAATAATTTGGCTGTGCTTGAGGCTAGAAGCCTTGAACTTAGATGGGATGTTGGTTTTGACTAGTAGATGACCCATATGGCAATGGTTAAGGTCACAGTAACCTGTTGGATGCGTGTCCGACTGGTGAACAGGAGGTTGCGGGTTTGACCCCCACCGGGTAGGCAACATTCTTCCACCTAGATTGACCAGGAAATATTTTCTTCAGTCATTCTCTCCTTTCCACTGATTCTAGAAGGGCACTTGTCAGTTTCTGGCGAAAGAATGTGCACAATACTAGTTAACTGCTTAGAGGACTAAGCCTGCCCAGTCATAGTGTGGTTAGGTAAACTGACCATGCTCGACATGACTCCATTGGGTTGACTGGGCCATAAAACTTCAACACAAACACAGTGACCTCTAGTATAAAATAAGCCTATAACTCGGCAATGCTTAGGTCTAGGACCCTCAAACATAGTAGGGATGTTCCTTATGACCAGAAGATGACCCTGAGGGCAAAGGTCATGGACAAGGTCACCATGACCTTTAGAACTGCATATCTGTTAGCAATGCTATATATGACATGATTCAGGTGAGCAATATAGGGCCATCATGGCCCTCTTGTTTATTTAATCTACACATTTATGTTTGGATACAACACGGTTGTTTAGCTAACAGTTTTTGCTGTGGATCCCATCAGAAGTGTTATACAAGGGGTAGTGGTGTACTCAGAAGAACATGTTTGTTAATTTTGCATCAAAACATATCTTGTGAGAACTCGTTGCAAACATACCAGAATGTATGTTCAAGATGTTTTTATGCAAAAATAACAAAAATTATCCCAAAGTATCTTCTCTGGAGCTATGAGCATGGCCATTTATGACTAATATGCAATTGGCCTGCGTGTTCTCTATTTGCATAATCAGTTGAAAGGGTTGGTTTGTCTGAATATGAATCATTTCATATAATTATTTAACCTACACAAATCTTATGTTTTGGTCAGTTCATCTGGTTATCTGGTTGTTCATCTAAATAACCAGAATTGCAACTAGAATAAAAAAAAAAAAAAAAAATGGGATAGGGTGATTGGGTTTGGCAAAGGTGTCGTGTTTCTTATGTCACTGGGGAGCACAACTGATATTGGCTTACAGTTGGGCAAGGCCTGCTATCCTTGCAACAGGTAAGGGTAAAAGGGGAATGTTTTTATTTCTACTGTTTCTTCACTTTCCTTCATTTTCCTTTTTCTCTCCTGTCCCTCTCTTTCATCTCCTCTGCTGTCTCTTCTCTCTTATCCCTTTCTCTGGGAGATGACACAAATTGACCCACAAGGGGACGTGCCGTTAACCTCAACACAAACAAAAAAAAAAAAAAAGAAAGGAGATGTTTAACTGTTGGGGGATTCTGTCCATTTTCATATTTTGCTTGATTTATTTGCTTTCTGTGCACATCTGTCTAGAATACAAACTGAATGATAAATGTAGGAATGATTGTACTGTGATCAGTAAGTACTGGTGTATCTCTTGTATGGGCAGGCCATAGGTCTTGGTAAGACTAAAGGTAGTAATGGAAGGAATATTTCAGGATGAGTTTTGTTATTTTTGCACTTATAAGTGTACTGTGGTGTTTATTGCATAGCTCCAGATAAGAGGGGCGTCAAACATGCTATCCGTTGTCATGCTGAATGAATTAAGATGCCACACCCACTTCTAATTGTCAGACAATCAGATTAATTAATAGAGATTGTTGGCATAAATTCACATACTGAATGACAAACAGTGCAGATCCAGATCAGTTGGCTTTTTCAGAAGCCAGCTGATCTGGATGTACACTGTTTACAGAGGTGGGGCATATCTGGGTTCAGCAGGACCAGAGTTAAGTATCTATATTTTTTAGTCTCACTAACATTTGGCTCTCAAAAGCAGTTTCACATGTGTCCTCTCAAAAATATGAGATTAAATGTGAAAATAAGAACCACCATAATATTTTTTTTCCAGAACCTCAATAATTTTTATTATGACAACAACATGTCTGGGGTATCCACATATTTTTTCTTATTTCTTTGTGAAAGCAAATGTGATGGGTACTCATTAGAGGTGTCTGATTGGGTTGTTTTTTTATGATTCCCCACAATAAATGTTTTCATTGAGAAATAAGAAAAAAATATCAGGGCCCAGTTGTTTAAAGCTAACGATGTTGTTAGTTAACGATTCGTTAAAATTTACATCGAGTGATACGCATATATGCTGAAATTTTTTGCCAAAAAAAATGTGAGTAGCTTTTGCACATTTTTTCAGCAAAAAATAACAAAATATTGTATATTGAATCCGCTAAAACAGTTAACGAAATGACACTTAACGAGCTCGTTAAGCTAACGACGCTTTGAACAACTGGGCCCAGTACTTTGTGCCTGAAAAGGCGCTTTATCTGGAGCTCTGTTATTGGAATTGTAGTGAGGAGACAATTCCTATGAGTACCCACAAGATAGGTTTTTGTGCAAAAGTAAAAAAAAAAAAAAAAAAAAAATTGGATACTATTTTCATATTGTTAGACCTATGGTCAGCTGCAACAGATGAAAAGGATTATTACATTGTGAATAGCAAGTGGCCAGGTCAGACTTTTGTAGCTCCAAATAAGAAGCGATATCATGTAAATGTTTTCCTTATTTCTTCATGAAGACTTGTTGCGGCTACCCATCAGAAGCACCTCTATGACTTCTGATAAGTACCCACCATATATGAGCCAGCACATGACAAAACCTACTACACGACCTGAGTGACCAGCAAGGACTCAGATCAGCAGGTACATCCATCCTGTATGGCAAGGGATCTGGTTTATCCCCTTTAGATAGCCTGGAGGCTGTAGAAGGCACATGCAACCAGTGAAGACTCTGATCAGACTGCGGATGCGCAGGCCAATCTGCATCTTCGCTGGTCGCACAAGTCTTATTGTAGGTTTTGTCAGCCTGCTCATATGTTTTCATAGAGAAATAAGGAAAAATATCAGGGCCCAGTTGTTTAAAGCTTCATTAGCTTAACGGGCTCGTTAAGGGTCATTTCGTTAACTGTTTTAGCGGATTCAGTATACAGCTTTCTGATATTTTTTGCTGAAAAAATGTGAGTAGCTTTTGCACTGCAAAAGCTACTCACATTTTTTCAGCAAAAAATTTCAGCATATTTGTGTATCACTTGATGTAAATTTTAACGAGTTGTTAACTAACGACGTCGTTAGCTTTGAACAGCTGGGCCCAGGACTCTTCGGTTTATCTGGAGCTATGGAATCTATCAAGGGCTTTTGCTATTTGCCTTGGATTTCCACAAAAAATATTTTGAACGGATTGCAAGGGTTTGTTGACGAACCTATAGTCTGATCTTATGGTAGTTTTTCTTTGCAGATGGCGTAAGACTGCCTTTTTTCGTTTCATGCAGCTTCAATAATAATTGTTGAGAAGAATATGTAGGAAAATGCTTAATTAGTCTATAATATAGATGCCAAAAAGTAATGACATTATTTTAAATAGGTGTCATGTTAAGTCGTGTTAAATAGAGTATTTTATTATTTCTCCAGAAATGAAAAAGAAAAACACATTTAAGCTGCACTTAGCTCTAGGTATACCTAATGTCCTTTTTTTTTCAACCAAGAAGTATTTCATTATTTCTCTATGAAAATGTGTTGTGGGCACTCATTAGAAGTGCCTCATGAGGCACCTCTAATGAGTACCCACAACATGCAATTTCATTGATAAACATTTTTTTTTTCTATCTGGACACCCTTCTTTTCTAGAATCAGCTTATTAGAATTGTCTCAATGAGAAGTTCCTGATAAGATTTCTAAAACTGTTGTGGAGAAATAAGAATGTCAGTATTTATCTAAAAATAGCATGTTGACAGCAACCTGTAAGAATGTCAGTTCTGTTGTTATTAAAATAGGAACTTTGTCAGATAAGTTTATAGAGGCAGTATACAAATGGTTAAGGGGAATGGATACACTTGCAGGGGGTGGGGGGGCAACTTTGTGAAAAATTGTCTTCCTCCCTCCCCACCCTCCCACCCACCCATATGACAGTGGGTCTATGCTAAAAGGAAAGACTTTGCTCCCCATCTGTTCTAAAAGGAAAGTATTCTTTTCTTTAAGAAGGGGGATGATAAATTCTTTCCTTTTTCAGAATGGGTTAGGTGCGCAAGAAGGCAAACAGAATGTCACAAAAGTTGTCGTTATGTAGAAAATAGCTAAAAATCATCCAGGGGTATCCAGCCTTTTTAAATGAACTAGCCTGATAATTAATGAAAACTTCAGGTTATTCAAAACTTCAGCAGTGAAATTACATAAAACAAAATTAATTTGGGGTGAAACTATTTTTTTTAAAAATTTGGATACATTTCTTTTACTGTACGATTTAGGACTTCATGCAACAATTGAAAATCCAGTAATGCCTCCCTTTCCTGTTATGATTAGTTTTGGAAACTCCGGTAATTAAGTAAGTAAATCCTTCCTGTTTTTGATCATTTTGGAACTTGGATAGTATTTCGAAATATTCTTATCAGCATTTTAGATCAAACACAATATTCAAAAGTATCATAACTATGATCTTCCTGTTTGGAACAAGTTTTGACCATTTTAACATGTAGAGCATTATAAGACTTTCATATACTGCACAATTCAACAACCTTATGTAAGATTTGCAAATTTAGTAAAGCAGTCAGTATTTCGAGGGTTGAGCGCAAGACTGACGTAAGTCAGATGGTTGTTTTCCCCCAAACCTAATCTCCTCACCATGAAGGCGTTATGAAGATTACAACATTTGTTTCTGTGAACAATGAAAATTTAGGTGCCATTGCTCGTGAGCAATGGCACCTAAATTTGCATTGTTTACAAAGGGGTCCAAGTTGCCCCTAAACAAGGGTTTCAAAAATATGTTTGAGTTACTACAGTCTTGTGCTCAACCCTCGATTTGATCATTGTTGGACCAGAATATAGTTTGGAAGTCAAAAGCAAAAAATGAACCCTTCCATCCCCGCAGTCCAATACAGATACCTTTGCAAAGAGTGCAGATCCAGATGAGATGGCTTGTAATGAGCCATCTCATCAGGATCTACACTGTTTGCCATTCTTATCAGGATCTACACTGCTGCTATTCTGTCATTGACTTTTGACTGAAACTCCTATTTGCAACAATGGATATGTCCAAATTCAGAGAAAGAAGAGTCTATTGCAGAAACTCAGGGGCGAAAGAATTAACAAACTGCACTTTTGTGAAGAAGTTAAGATATAGTTGTGCCTTGGTTGGGCAGTACAAATCCACTGAGCTTTCTTTTAATGAAACTGTTATCTAATCATTTGATTTCTTTTTTTTCTTTGCAAAAACAAATATTATACCATTGAGTGTTGCAAATGTTTATTCAACTTGAATGGCAGTGCTCATGAATCATTTTGGTTCAAAAGAAATAAAACGAAAATTGAGATAAAGTATCGAACTACCTTGTTTGATCAAAGAAAAAACAAAGATAAGACTGAAAAGCTTAAAAAAAAAAAAAAAAAAAAAAAAGAAAAGAAGAAATGGTCCAGTTTGAAATAAATCTCCATGTCATGTGATTCAGTTAGTGAAATAGTGATATAGATATTTTGGAACATTGAAGTCTATATATGTACTATTTACATAAGTTTTGAATTGGCAGTTTTTGAAATTCCTACAATAAATTTCCTCAAAACAGTCTACAAGTAGTAACCATAAATGAAAAGTGTCAGTAGCTTTCAAGTTCATAACATTATATTTTTGGATGTTCAAAATTTGGAAATAAAGTGAGCAATTTTGGAAAAGTTTTTATAAAATACTTTAAATCCAGAAAATTAAAATTTAACTGTTTTGAACAGAGTACTAAAATTTTGGAAATAGTGAAACCTGTCTGTTCTGAACATCTGACTTAGGTCTAGATAAGAGTGGGTATGAGGTAATTATTTTTCTTATATCTCAACAAAAACATATGTTGTGGTACTCATTAGAAGCACCTCACTGAGATGTTTCTAAAGGGTACCCACAACATATAGTATGGTGGAGAAATAAGAAAAATACCTACTTTTTGGATGAAAAAAGTCCCTTATCTAGGGCTATGCTTGACCAAAGCACCAGATAAGGCATTTTTTCTGCAATAAAATATTTTTTCTACAAAAGCATATGTTGTGGATACTCATTAGAATTTAAGTGCCTCACCAAGGTGCCTCTAATGAGTACCCACAAAATATTTACCTGATACCCATCCCTAGCGGGAGCTATAAGTGAAACCATGCTGTTTTGGAAGAATATAAAGTAAACTTATTGTGAAGAAATAAAACTTTGGAACTGAAGTAAACCCTGAAATATAATGGACAGGTTTGGGCCCTGTAAGAGCTTATTGTATTTTCTGGACAAGCTTGTGATCATAACGTTTGGACATGGCAGTACAACAATTCTGAACACCTCTGGAACTGTTGTGGTTTCTGGACAAGCTTGAGATCGTAACATTTGGACATAGCAGTACAACAATTCTGAACACCTCTGGAACTGTAAAATTGGTCTTTGAAATAAGTGGGTTGTACATATTGTTAATCCTAGCGCAAATCATATTTGCAGCAGACGACATTTTTTATTATTTTTTTTTATTTTTCAGAGAAAACAAATCTTGACATTTCATGTGAATCGTCTGCCAAGCAGACGATTCACATGAAATATCTAGGCTTGTTTTCTCTGAAAAATAAAATAAAATTTTGTTTTTGAATGTCGTCTGCTACAAATTTTGCTTGGCGCTTTAAGGGTTGATATTTTGTTTGGTTGACATAAGAAACCATACAGAGTGCAAAAAGAACAAAGTAACAATATAGATTGCACAAAGATAAAGACTGCATTCAGTAATTGGCAGAGTTTGGATTAGACAGGTTTCATGATATGTACCACATTAATAATTGACCTGTTTCTCCTTTTTAGTTTGTGTTTTTGAGTATTTGCTGTTTTCTGCCTTAAGAAGATCCTGCAATTGTAGCATTGTTGTCTTTAGATACACAGCTAACAATCAGGCCTTTTGTTTTTTACTATTTCTTATTTGTAGACTGTAGTATTTTTAAATTCCTTCTATTGCTATTTAGGTAATAAGGATAGATGTTGTAATGTCTTTCCTACTGAAACCTACTCTGTAATTTTAAAAGTTAGCATGAGTTTATATGGGGCTCCACCATAACTAACATGTAGAAAATTGTAAAATCTCTACTTTAACTACTATTAACTTAACAGTTCTTTCTCCACTATCTTGTGTAGCATTGAATGCAGTGAAGTTGTTCTCTGATGATACTGATGTCATGCACGATTTCATCACTGTTCAAGATGATTTTTGTCACATTCTAAAATCAGAAGAATCCTTGTTTCTAACTACTTGAAAGTTACAACTAAGTACATACTCATTGGAGCATTTGTTTCACTAATAGGTGACACAGATGGTTTTTCTTCATACTTGCCTAATCTTTCAGTTGATATTGTTGAATCTCCTCTAAACTTTTCTTTGTTGTGTTTATGTTTATATTAAATGACAATATACTTTGATAGATTTGTAGTAAGAAGAATCCAAGCAAATGTTTTTATTTAAATAGTTGACTAATACACCACAACCTCTTTATAACACTATTGTTGGGGTCCATAGCATAAACCGTGTTAGTTAAACAACCGTGTTATATCCAAACAAAAATGTATAGATTATATTGAAAAATGACCATTTATGGTCATTTTTCAATATAATCTATACATTTTTGGGATCCATCTTTGAATCCTGTTATATCCAAAACCGTGTTGTGTTGTAAAGAGGTTGAAGTGTACTTTGATAGATTTGTAGTAAGAAGAAGCCAAGCAAATGTTTTTATTTAAATAGTTGATTAATATTTCATTTATGTATTTGACAGCTTGTTTCCAGGAAGTAGTGAAACAGTGGTGATATGCACAGAAATAATATGTTAAGTGATTTAACTGAGTCAAATGGCAGGGAAGAGTTTAAGGGAAGAAGAAAGGCATTACTGTTTCTTTGACTCAGAAGAGTGTTATTGTCTTGAAGAGTCTTATTTGAAATTACCTACACAAGTTTGTTTTTTTTTTAATCTGCCTGGCCAAAGACGGTCAGTTATATTTCTTGGTTAAGTGTCAAGAAGGAAAATAGCAATTAGGTTATTATTAAATTCCAATCAGAGAGATTTTTTATGGAGAGAGTTTCAGAAAGAAAAAAAAAAAGATTTTTAATTAATACAAAATAACTTGAAAAAAGCATATGAATTAAAGATCACTCAATTTTCAAATATTTGGCCTATGGCCTTCTTCAGGAATAGATTACTTTAATCAATGTATGTCAGTCTGTTGTCAACAATTTCTTCGAAAGACATCTCCTGTACCACTAAGCCAATGTCAAACTAACTTCACACAAATATTTCTGTTATGGTCCTGTACCAAAATTGCTAAAATGGTTCAGCTGCAATGAACTAGATGGTCACCAGAGCTAAAAATAAAAAAAAAAAAAAAAAAAAAAACAACCTTTAAATGACATCTCCTCTCAAGCAAATGGCTCATTTTCAAAATAATAGTACAGAAATGTTCATGGCCCTGTACCAAAATTGCTCAAAGGGTTCCACTCCACTGAACAAGATGGCCACCAGAGCTAAAAATAGTAAAAAAAGAAACAAAAAACTAACATCTCCTCTCAAGCCAATGGCTCAGTTTCAAAATAATTTTGCAGAAATATTTCTCTTATAGTCCCGCAACAAAATTGCTAAAATGGTTCCACTCCACTAAACAAGATGGCTGCCAGAGTTAAAAATAGTAAAAAAAATCTTTGAATGACATCTCGTCTCAAGCCAATGGTTTTCTGGCAAAAGAATGTGCACAATACTGGTTAATTACTTGGAGGACTAAGCCTGCCCAGTAAACGTGTGGTTAGGTAAACTGACCGCGCTCGACATGACCCATTGGGTTGACTGGGCCGTAAAACCTCAACACAAACAAACAAACAAGCCGATGGTAAGATTTCAAAATAATTTCATAGAAATTTTCCTCTCAAGGCACTGTACCAAAATTTCTAAAATGGTTTCACTCCACTGAACAAGATGGCCACCAGAGCTAAAAATAGTAATAAATCTTCGAATGACATCTCTTATGCTGATGGCTTGGTGTCAAAATACTTTCACAGAAATGTTCCTTTCATGCCCAGTACCAAAATTGCTAAAATGGTTCCACTCCACTGAACAAGATGGCCACCAGTGATAAAAATAGAAAATCTCTACAAACAACATCTCTCCTCAAGCCAATAGCTTGATTTCAAAATAATTTCACAGAAATGCTTCTTTTATAACTCTCAAAAAATATTGCTAAACTGGTTGTGCTCCTCTGAACAAAATGGCGACCAGATCTAAAAATAGAAATGTTGTTTTCTGTCATCAGCAGTTTCTTTAAATTACATCTCCTCCTAAGCCACCCAGCCAGTTCCAAAATAATTTCACACAAATATTTCTGTTACAGAACTGAACCAAAATTGCTAAAATGGTTCTGCTCTGTTGAAGAAGATGGCCACCATATATAATCGGATTTTTGATTAACGTGCAGGTACAGGGACAACATCCACATCAGTGGGCCCCCTTCCAGATAGCTGGCTTGCTGCACGCATGGCAGATCTCACACCAGATCTCCAGGTATGTCTATCATGAGGGTTGATAGCGAGAGCTTCAACTCTCTGCAATCCCTCTCTGTCAGCTGCTTCCGTGTCATTTTGGGCCTCCCAGGCCCACGCTTTCCATCAACCTGTAAATGTCATCTCTCAAATTGATGATCTCCCGTGTTATTACATTATAACCGGAAATAAAAATTAAAAAATCTGTAAATGTCATCTCTCAAGTCAAGGCTCAATTTCAAAATAATTTCACAGAAATGTTCCTGTTATAGCCCTGTACCAAAATTGCTAAAATGTACAAGATGGCCACCTGAGTCAAAAATAGAAAAAAATATTAACCCTTCTCTTGCTAAACACGTCATGCCTTGTCTTAGCAAACAGTGTAGATCAGGATCAGAAGAAGCCATCTGATCTGGATCTGCACTGTTTGTCATTAAATATGTGAATTTCTATCAAAAACCCAGATCAAGTAATCTGATGGGCTGGAAATTAGAAGTGGTTGTGGCATCCTAATTTATTCAGCATGAGAAGGGTTAAACTAAACAGTCGATCCCTGTTCAGGACCATTTTCCCAGCCTAAACTTAGAGACATTTGACCCACCAGTGCTGTCAGTACTTTTTATTTTACCATGGCATTTAGTCAGACACTTTCACCTTAACCCTTATCCTGCTGAATAATTTTATTAGCCACACCCATTTCTGACTATCAGCTAATCAAATTACATCATATAATGTTTTCGTTCAAATTCACAAACTGAATGACAAACTGTAGATCCTGATCAGATGGCTTCTTCAGAAGGCATCTGATCTGGATCTACAGTTTGCAAAGGTAGAGGTTGTCGTGAACAGCAGGATAAGGGTTAATAATAGATTGGAAAGTGCAAAACTGTTCCAATTTTAAAAATGGAAGACAGTTGTCATATTCTTGCTCTGAACATCTTCAAATTGATGATCTCCCGTGTTATTACATTATAAATCAGGTGAGCAATATAGATCCATCATGGACCTTTTGTTACATATAGTTGTAATGTGCACAGAGATAATACAAATGTAGGTTCATAGAATATGCAAGATTTTTGAGTGGAATTTGTGTTTGACATGATATCAGATAAATTGGAAGAAATGAAAACTAGGTAGTTACAGAATCAAAAAAAAAAAAAAAATAGTCTGTAATGTGCCTTCATTCTTGGCATCTCTTTGCTTGTCTGAGTTTTCTACAAAGATTTTGATCTTCCTTGTTGTATAACAAATACTTTATTTCCCAGTCTTCCATTATTTACATCTCCTTAAAATCTTTCTTGCAGGAATTTTAAGCATACTGTAAATTTAAGTATCTGTGAAAACTGGAAAAAATGATACGATAGGTCAAAATCAGTGGTTGTTTTTGACATAGCCCTAACTGAGAGAAAAACTGTATTTACCCTAAGTACAGGGACACCTTAACTCCTTACCATACTTAACCTTTGTCCTGCTGAATAAATTAAGATGCCACGCCCACTTCAAATTTCTAGCCAATCCGATCACTTGATCTCGATTGTTGATATAAATTCACATACTTAATAGCAAACAGTGCAGATCCAGATCAGTTGGCTTCTTCAGAAGCCAACTGATCTGGATCTACACTGTTTGCTAAGATAGGGCATGTTGTGTTTAGCAAGAGAAAGATTAAAATTTGTAGAAGTCTACTACCTGTTGATGTGTCTAAAATAGTGCTGGACGTGTGGCAAACAGTGTAGACCCTGATCAGAAGCCGCATTCTGCGGCATCTGATCTGGGTCTGCACTGTTTGCTAAGGCCTGTGTGTCCCAATATTTAGGGTTATTATGGTAACTAAAATTATATTCATATTTTTCCCCAAAAAACGGGGGTGGGGGGGTTCCATTAGATATATCTCATCTACAACAAATACAGTAAATGTTCTCAAATTTAGTACACTAAAGTTTCTGACTAAATGGCATATACAGTGAAGATCCAGATCAGACTGCTCCTTAGGGCAGTCTGATCAGGGTCTACATTGTTTGCCAGTAAGTATATTACAAAATAATGTTTACAAAGCAAAAGTTAGCCACAAGAAGTATGCAATAAGTATTAGAAATTTTAGGACATTTACCATACAATTAAATAAAGGGGGTATCTAAATTATATACACCTAACAGCCAGATAAATATTTATCTTATTTATCCACAAAAAAAAAACAAAAAACAAAAACACAACCCCCCCCCCCCCCCCCCCCCCCACCCAACAAAAAAAACAAAACAAAAAAAAACAACACAAAAAACATAGGTATTTATTAGAAGCACATTGCTAAGCTGCATATAATAAGAGTGCCCATAATATATATATTTTATAGAAATAAGAAAAATGTCAACACTTTTTGCATATCTGGACCTATGAAATATTAATTTGTACCGGTCATTGAGGCATTTTCTGAAATCGGGGATGTAAAATTCCACTCGCCCATTCACACACATTTGTGAGTAAATTTTAAGGCAGGACGAGTGAGATTATTTTCCCTTTATATCTATATAGAAAACTTTAAAAATCTTCGTGTCAGAAACCACTGGACTGATTTCCATATAATTTTGCAGAAATGTTCCTTTGGTGATCCTCTACCAAGATTGTTCAGGCCATTTGGATTCGTCAAAAAACATGGCCGCCAGGGGGCGGGGCTTATTTTCCCTATATAGCCTGGAAACCCATAACTCCGTTCACCTAAGGTTGAGCAATCCTGCTATCATTTTTTATTGCAAGAATGGTTTTATGTGCATATATTTTATACATTTGACTAAATACCTATAAGAATATCAAGATTAAAGGAAATAAATATCACATCTTTAAATTCTACACTCTTCAGAATATGAAGGGGGTGTTTAGGGCATGATCTCATAACTCCGTTCACTCAAATTTCTTTGTTTATCACAGGCAACCAGATTCATTCTATGCATATTTTATATAATGAACATTTAATTTAGAGTATAACTGTTCTAAAATTGTTGATACTATTTGTATTCATTCACATGCTTGTCACTGGTTAGTGATTTTTTGGGGGTACCCCCTAAATATTTAGCATTTTGTGATAAATTTTGATTTTTATGCATAAAATTGTAAGCGATAACTGATTTTCTTGAAAATCAACTATAATGTTAGTTATTTCTTGTTAATTTTAATGTGGCATAAATTTAAGAAAGATTTGTTTTCATATTATTCTATGCAGAAGGTGAACGGAGTTATGGGGGTGAACGGAATTATGAGAACATGCCATATCTATATAGAAAACTTTAAAAATCTTCTTGTCCGAAACCACTGGACGGATTTCAATATAATTTTGCAAAAATGTTCCTTTGGTGATCCTCTACCAAGATTGTTCAAGCCATTTGGATTCGTCAAAAAACATGGCCGCCAGGGGGCGGGGCTTATTTTCCCTATATATCTATATAGAAAACTTTAAAAATCTTCTTGTCCGAAACCACTGGACCGATTTCCATATAATTTTTAGCTCGCCTGTACGAAGTACAAGGAGAGCTATTGTAGTCACCCCGGTCGTCCGCGTTTGCGTTTGCGTTCCCGTTCCCGTCACACTGCGTTAAAGTTTTTCAAATGCTTATATCTCAACAGTCACTCCTCACAGAGGCATCAAATTTGGAACTTAGGTACCTTGGAGGGTCTTCTGAGATTCCAAGAGAATAAACCCCTGGGTTCATGCCCCTGGGTGGGGCTAGGGGTCAGAATCTAGGACACCTTTGTAATACTGTGTTAAAGTTTTTCAAATTCTTATATCTTGACTTTCACTCCTCATAGAGCATTCATATTTAGAATTTGGGTACCTGGAGGAGTCTTCTGAGATTCCAAAAGAACATACCCCTGGGTTCATACCTCAGGGTGGGCCTTGGAGTGGGGCTAGGGGTCAAAATCTAGGACACATTTGTAAAATCTTGTATGCCTACAAGTTATAGACACAACTGGTTATACATCAGCTAACTATGTGACATCGGTTTAAGTGTAAGAGAGTGAAGGTCATGGTGACCTACATTTTACGGTCCAGGTCACCTAGATTTCACGGTCCAGTGATTTTGCCTTATATCTTGAATACTATTTGTTGGATAAATGTCACACCTGGGATATTACTTCCATGTGACCCAATGAATGACCACTTACTATATCTAGGTCATTGTGACCTATATTTCATGGTTCAGTGATTTTGCCTTATATCTTGAATACTATTTGTTGGATAAATGTCACACCTGGGATATTAGTTCCTTGTGACCCGATTATTGACGTCAAAATATATCTCTGTTGGTGTGACCTATATTTCATGGTTCAGTGATTTTGCCTTATATCTTGAATACTGTTTGCTGGATAAATGTCACACCTGGGATATTAGTTCCATGTGACCCAATGAATGACCACTTACTATATCTAGGTCATTGTGACCTATATTTCATGCTTCAGTGATTTTGCTTTTTATTTTTATTACTATTTCATGGAGAATTGTCATACCTGGATTATTATATCTATGTGACAAAATGATTTACATACAAATACATCTAGGTCAGTGTGACCTATATTATATGGTTGAATAATTTCGCCATATAACTTGAAAATTATTTCATAGAAATATGTCATACCCATTTGACTTAATCATTCTAGGACACTGTGACCTATATTTCATGGTTCACTGATTTTCCCTTATAAAGGAAGACAGTGTGATGCAGAAATATCATACCTGGATTATAATTTCCATCTGACCCGAAGATTGTCTTCAATATAGTTCAGTTTGCCCTATATTTCATGGTTCACTGATTTTTGTCCTTACCTTGAATACTATTTCATTGAGCAATACC
Source organism: Anodontia alba (assembly GCA_964016985.1). Lineage (NCBI taxonomy): Eukaryota > Metazoa > Mollusca > Bivalvia > Lucinida > Lucinidae > Anodontia > Anodontia alba. Next base: position 127,081,540 of record OZ024822.1, read on the forward strand.
ATAAATCAAATATTAGTTCCATATGATCCTATGATTGACATCAGAATATATCTAGGTCAGTGTGACCTACATTTCATGATTCAGGGATTTTTGCCTAATATCTTGAAATTATTTGATCAGCAATTCCATTTGTCAATCTACTTCAAAACGTTAACTGCTCCAAGGATAATTACTTTAAACGGAGCAAGAACTCATGATGGGTTTGTGTTTTATTATTATTATACATTTTGAATTTCTTAATGATAAAAATGTTACAATATAAAATGTACCCAGCAGGCGAGCTACGCTGTCCTACGACAGCTCTTGTTCAGAAATGTTCCTTTGGTGATCCTCTACCAAGATTGTTCGAGCCATTTGGATTCATCAAAAAACGTGGCCGCCAGGGGGCGGGGCTTATTTACCCTATATATCTATATAGAAAAATGTAAAAATCTTCTTGTCCGAAACAACTGGACAGATTTCCATATAATTTTGCAGAAATGTTTTTGGTGATCCTCTACCAAGATTGTTCAAGCCATTTGGATTTGTCAAAAAACATGGCGGCCAGGGGGCAGGGCTTATTTTCCCAATATATCTATATAGTAAACTTTAAAAATCTTCTTGTCCGAAACCACTGGACCGATTTCAATATAATTTTGCAAAAATGTTCCTTTGGTGATCCTCTACCAAGATATTTCAAGCCATTTGGAATCGTCAAAAAACATGGCCGCCAGGGGATGGGGCTTATTTTCCCTATATATCTATATAGAAAACTTTAAAAATCTTCTTGTCAGAAACCACTGGACCGATTTCCATATATTTTTGCAGAAATGTTCCGTTGGTGATTTGTCAAAAAACATGGCCGCCAGGGGGCAGAGCTTATTTTCCCTATATACGTATCTATATAGAAAACTTTAAAAATCTTCTTGTCAGAAACCAATGGACCGATTTCAATATAACTTGGAAGGAATGTGTGTTTTTGGTCACCCTCTACCAAGGTTGTTCAAGCCATCATGATTCATCAAAAAATATGGCTGCAAGGGGGCGGGGCTTATTTTCCCTATATATCTACATGTATATAGAAAACTTGAAAAAAGTCTTCTTGTCAGAAACCACTGGACCGATTTCAGTATAACTTGGCAGAAATGTTTCCTTGCTGACCCTTTACCAAGATTGTTCAGGCCGTCATGATTTGTCAAAAAACATGGCTGCTAGCAGGGCTATAAAATTTAGAGCAGTGAACTTGGCTGAAACTTCAACAGTAATATAAGTATGCAAATCTGTTTGGTCAGGTGAGTGATATAGGACCATCATGGTCCTTTTGTCAAATTGTTCAGTACTTTCTTCACTTTTTATTCATTTTTAGCATCTAAATGAAAAATTTAGACCATACGGCAGAGTAAGTTTTCAGGGAATTTTACACCTCTATCAAATGTGACTGGACTGGACTTATTTGCTATCTTCTTTTATCTTATTTTATTTAGTTATTTTATTGATGTTAAAATCAAATTCAGTCAAGCAGAAAATATTGGGGGAAAATGTTTTGAACAGTAAAGGCAACAAAAGATACATTTTAGGTATGATAGTTTTAGAAACATTATTGAGTATTGATATTGTATTATCTTACTGTAGAAGCATGCAATTTAATGGCCATTAATAACATTTTGAAATGGTTAATGGTAAAAATTTTGAACTTCAAAATTTACTACAGATAAGGGACATGAATTTTCAGATAGCAATGTATCTTGTTTATTTAGATTTTTAATTGATGCTTAAGTCAAATTCAGGCAGAAAATATTGGGGGGAAAATGATTTGAACATGAAAGGTAACAAAAGATACGGTTTAAATATCATAGTTTTAGAAACATTCACTGGGTATTGATATTATATCATCTTACTGTAGAAGCATGAAATGTAATAGCCATTAATAAGTCATTAATAAAATTTTAATAAAGTCAATGGTTAAATTTTTCTAACTTAAAAATTTACTGCTAATGAAAGGCATGAATTTTCAGGCAGCAGTATCTTAAACTAAACATTGTGCTTGGTATTTTGTTTGTATATTTTTTATGCTGCATCGCTCCAGAAAAGAGTTCTTTATGTCATATGTTGGGTACTTATTAGAAGTGCCTCAATGCCACACTTTTTGGTTGATGTATCATAGCTCCAGATGAGGTGCTTATTCCCTGAAATTTTTTTGTGTGTTTTTTCCTAAAATACATTACAAAAACATGCCTATTCAAATATACTGAAAATTTTACCACCAAAAAATGAAAACTTTCAGATAAAAAATTCTGATGTTTTTCATATTTCTGCTCAAAATATAAATTGTGGGCACTCATTAGAACCACTTCAACAAGGCAGTTCTAATGAGTACTCACAATCTATGTTTTTGAGCAGAAATAAGAAAAATAATGTATACCCCAGTAAACCCAAGTTTTATTATATAAAACTGGGGTTTAAGGGAATCAAAATTATATAGGCATATTTTCATGATGTGGATATTTTTTGTGTTTTTTCCTAAAATATGGATATTTTTTCTCATTTCATCATGAAAACATATGTTGTGGGTACTCATTGGAAGTGTCTCGCTTCTAATGAGTACTACAACAAATGTTTTCATGGAGAAATAAGAAAAATAGTTACCTGATGCCCCTTTTTTATCTAAAGCTACAGTCGGGGATTGAAAGTAATTCCACAGCGTCAAAAATCCCATAGAGTTCAATGCATTTTCATGTTTACAAAAAATAAATAATATTAAAAATTATTGTTTATATCTTTATAACATTCACATCATTTGAAAGCTGGACGATTTATGTAATATACATTGTGATTCTCATTGGATTTTCTGTATGCAAACCTGAGAGACTAAGAATTAAATTTTGTGTAAGACATTTTAGGCTGTTTTTGAGCAACATCAACATTGACGTCAATGGAAATCTGCCATTTTTGAAATTTTCTCTTAATTTAAATTGTTGTATCTAAGAAGCCAGATAACTGATGTTTATCAAAGTCATATATTTTGGACATACATCATTTACTTTCCAGTCATTACAGAACATCAGTATTTTCTTTACGATGTTACACAATATTAAGTCTCTTGTAAACATTAAAATGCATTAAAGTCTATGAGAAAATATTTTTGTGGAATTACTTTTGGCCTTTGACTGTATGTTGTTGGCTCAAAAATCATAATTTTAATGAAAAAGAGGTCCATACTTGAAATTTTACATGTTTAATTTGCACACATTCCAGTGAGACAGACAACTTTGCACTCTGCTGAATTTCTCATTGCATGACACAGCTCAAACCTCAAGTCTTTTTTTTAGTGAGGAAAAAAGAAATAAAATGTTATTCGAAGAGAGCTTGAATTGAATATCTGTGCTTGTTTTCTGAAAAAAGAAAGAAAGAAAAAGAAATACAATTAATAAATAAATACAATTACAAATAAAAATAAACAAAAAGTGCAAAAACATGCAAATATCAATCATTTGCTGTCTGTACATTTAATTTACTGTACTAATCTGTACATTTGCCAAGAGGTTAGGTAAGGTTAATTAGTTATTAACTATATTTTATTTAGACCTACCTACCTGTTAATTTACTTGGTTAGTTATTTGACACTATCAGGGTGCTTTTGATGCTATCTGTTGGTTAGAATATCTTAACCCTGAAAGCGCCAAGCAAGTTTGCTCAGGTGACATTCTCAGTTTTTTATTATTTTAAGAAAAAATAAGACTCGACATTTGGATGTGAATTATCTGCCTAGCAGATGATTTGCATGGATTGTCAAGGCTGATTTTCTTTGAAAACTACCAAAAAAATAAGTAAAAAAAAAAAAAGAAAGAAATTCCCATATTCAAACAGTAAAAACTTTGTCCAGCCAGTGCAGATGCCCCTGGCCTGGGTCTTTGTATTACCATAGTTACCCTTAATATCTGGATACCTTAATTCTTTACCAAACTTCTCCTAAGAGTGGAACAAATATGTTTTACTGCCTAAATCAGCTGAATGAGTGGCTAACAGGGTAGACCCAGATCAGACACCCTGTCATATGTGGGACAATGCCATTTGCCTAGGCTGTCAGTCCAAAGACTAACAGAGTTAACCCTGAAATTGCCTATCACATTTGCAACAGATGGAACTTTTATTTTTTTATTTTTTTTATTTTTTATCTTCATAGGCAATAAGTCTGCCAAGCTGACAATTCACATGAAATGTCAAGATTTATATTCTCTGATTTTTTTTTTTCTTAGGATGTAATTATTATTACACCACAACCTCTTTAAAACACTTTTGTTGGGGTCCATAGCCTAAACTGTGTTAATTGTATCATTACGAAAACACGCCTATTCAAATATATTGAAAATTTTACCACCAAAAACTGACAATTTTCAGATGAAAAAACTCTAATATTATTCATATTTCTGCTCAAGACATAGATTGTGGGTACTCATTAGAACCGCTCGGCGAGGCGGTTCTAACGAGTACCACAATCTATGTTTTTGAGCAGAAATAAGAAAATAATATATACCCCTGTAAACCCCAGTTTTGCTATATAAAAGTGGGGTTTAAGGGGGTCAGAATTATATAGGTGTGTGTTCGTGATGTATATCCAAACAAAAATGTATAGATAATTGAAAAATGACCATTTATGGTAATTTTTCAATATAATCTATACATTTTTGGGATCCATCTTTGAACTGTGTTATATCCAAAACCGTGTCATAATGAACCGTGTTATAAAGGGGTTGTAGTGTATTATTATTATTATTATTATTATTATTATTATTATTATTATTTCATAATTCAAATGTTATTTTTGACCTACCAACATACTTAATAGTAACTGAAAGACTGAAATAATGTATAGGATCTCATTTAATTGATTTTTTTTATTTTTGTAATTTAACCAAATATGTGAAGGAAAATCTACTTTTTATCCGCTTGCAAACACCAAACTCAGGTCATCTATATAGTCCAGGTACTTCAGCTTGCCATGAATGTAGCCGGTGGGTGTAGGATAGCAACAGATAAGGTGCTTTTTTCATCTGAAAAATGCTGATTTCTTTCTTATTTCTCCATGAAAACATATGTTGTGGGTACTCATTAGAAGTGCCTTGCCGAGGCACTTCTAATGAGTACCCACAACATACGTTTTTGTGGAGAAATAAGAAAAATATTATGTGGATACCCCTTCTCTGAAGGTCTAGACGGTACACACATATTGCCTGCAGCAATTTCTGGCCTCCAGTTGGTAATTTCGAATACTTTCTCAAAAGTCTCCACATCAGGCACTTGCCTGTACCTACTTCAAAACTTCCAAACTTAGAGCATAAAGGAATATTTCCGAATACCTTATTGTCATACTAATAACTATTTAAGCATTGAAGTAGGACACCTGGTACGGATCGGTAGTTCAGATAAGTCGGGTATTGAGAGAAAATATTTTGCTTACTTCCCCATGAAAATATATGTTGTGGGTACTCATTAGAATTGCCAAGGCAATTCTAATGAATATTCACAACTTATGTTTAGCGGAGAAATAAAAAAAAAATGCCAAAACAAATTTTGAGTAAAAATATTTGCCTTACCTGGATTTCTGAATAGTATGAATGAGTAGTTGATCTATATTTACTGTATGTAGTATACATAGTCTTCAATTTATTGACTGTTGTATTTTTGGTGAATTCTAAATTCAATGGATTTACAAAAATGGATCATTAACACATGGGAGCTATTGTAATAGTTCCAGTAAGTATGATAGACAAGTAGTAATTAAGATAGGCAGGCAGGAGACCCATTTCAGCCCCGAAATACGAATATAGTCAAACCTGTCTTAAAGGCCACCTTTATTAAGCAATCATTCTGTATTAAATGGCCATATTTTCAGATCCCCTTAAAGTCAAATAAGTGTAAATTTACCTGTATTAAACAAGCACTTCCCCTAGGTACTTGCTTCAACACAGGTTGAACTGTATTGGTTTGGTGAGGTGTGAAACCCCAACATCACAGTGTTATTGGGACATGAACATTTAATGATCTCTCCTTTAATATTGGGACAGACAGTCCTGAGCAAACAGTACAGACTTATCACTGTGCTCCTGAAGGAGCAGTTTGATCATTGTCTGCACTGTTTTGCTATTCCATTAGCACATTTTAGAGACAGATGCGGATCCAGGATGATTTCTGAGGGGGTTTGATTTTGTCAAATTATCATACTTACTCTACTTATTTGGACAGTGGCTCAGTTGGATGCGCCGTCCGACTGGAGACCAGGAGGTCGCGGGTTCAACCCCCGCCGAGGTCAGCAACATTCTTTCGTGGAGATTGATCATGAAATATTTTCTATGTTCATTCTCTCCCTTCCGCTGATTCAAGAAGGGCAGTTGTCAGTTTCTGGCGAAAGAATGTGCACAATACTGGTTAACCGCTTAGAGGACTAAGCCTGTCCAGTAAAAGTGTGGTTAGGTAAACTGACCGCGCTCGACATGACCCCACTGGGTTGACAGGGCCGTAAAACCGCAACACAAACAAACAAAGGCCTGAGCAAATAGTAGACCCAGATCAGATGCCGCAGAATGTGGCATCTGATCATGGTCTACACTGTTTGCCACTCATCCAGCAATTTTACACACATTCATAGGTAGCACGTATAAGGTAAGGAGTAAGAGGTGAATATTTAGGGTATATACGGTATCCCAAATTTATACAAAATTTCCCATGAAAATGAAATTTTGAGTAAAGAAGGGGTTCGGTCGAACCTCCAAAACCCCCTCTGAATCTGCCCTTGACACTCTAAGATAGCCAGATAAAGTTCTAATTTTAGAAGAAGTATGGTGTGGATTTAGGTTGTCTGAATATTTAGGAGAATTAAAAATTAAAAAGTTGTATATGACTGTAGGGCAAGTGAAAACCAAAATAATGGACATGCTAAGCACTTTTGGCATTACTGTTATTACCCATTTCATGTTAGGATTCATTGTCCGTACTGATTTACCCAGTCAGCATTCTACGTAAATCTATATCGGGCCGTCATCGGCCCGTCAGGGTAGCTGACGGGCCGATGACGGCCCGATGTAGATTTACATAGAATGCTAGCTGGGTATATACTTATATTGAATGTATGCAAAGATTTACCTTTTTATTTTTACTTTGTATCAGATAAGAAAGGTATCCAGATATTTTCTCTTCTTTCTGGAGTATTTATTTTTTGGTTTTATCTTTCAGGGAAAATAAGGCTTGAAAGTTCATCTGTGATGATTCACATGAAATGTCAAGGCTTATTGTCTCAAAAGAAATTAAAAAGAAGAAAAAAAAAGAATATATATATATAATATAGAAAAAAAGAAAGAATATATATATATATTCTTTTTTTTTTTTTTCTTTTTAATTTTTTGAGACAATAAGGGTTGACACACACACACACACATATATATATATATATATTCTTTTTTTTTTTTTTTTTTTTTTTCTTATTTTTAATTTTTTTGAGACAATAAGGCTTGACATTTCATGTGAATCATCACACAAAAATATATAATATACTTCGGAATGTTGTCTGTTCCAATTTTTGAATGATACTTTAAGGGATAACCCAAAAGGAGTTTAAAAATTCAAAATCCTAAATTAAGTTGATTCCCTTCAAATATAATGTTCTAAGTTTTGAATCTAAGTTTGAAGTAAAGTAGTAAAACAAATTTTTAAATGGAACAATAAATCAGCCAAACTGTTAAGTTCTTGAAAATGTACATGAAGATACCTGATGGGGTGATAGGGTTTTGGGTAGGGCCTGTTATACTTACAGCAGGTAGAGGAAGGGGGCATGTTAGTATTTCTTCTGTTTCTGCACTATCATTCCCTCATCCTTCTCTATTTTTCTCTTTGCTTTCATCTCCCTTTTTTCCCTTTCTTTAGTCCTTGTCCTGCTGAGTAAATTAAGATGCCACACCCTTTTCAGATTTTGAGCTAATCAGGTTATTGATATAAATTCACATACTGAATTGCAAACAGTGCAGATCCAGATCAGATGGCTTCTATGAAGCCAACTGATCTGGATCTACACTGTTTTCAAAAGCAGTGTATATCCGGATTCAGCAGGAAAAGGGTTAAGAGATGACACAAAATGACCTGCAAGGGTTGACATGCTGTTAAATAAGAACTCAGTCATTTAAGGTACATGATTTAACATGCTGTTTATTCTCATTAATATTTCTTTTAATATTTGATAAATGTTTGCCGTGACATGTATTTTATTACACTTATCTTTTGTATATGTCTTGATGTTCGTAAGACTATTCATTTACAAAAGGGTATAAATAACTAACAACATAATGCATTTTTGAAACATTTACTATTCCTTATAATGTGCGTGGCAGTTTATTTACAGAAAAAAAAGAAAATTAATTACACAAATCTATTCATTTAAGTCAAAAATAGAATGTGATTTCTGTGCCATTCACCACTTCAGCAGGTTTTAATGACATTACGTCAATTTTCTTTTTTTTTTTTTTTTTTTTTTAGTATTATTTTTTTTTGATGATTTCTGTACAGAATTTACCCACTTAGGTATATCTTTCTCCTTTGATTAAATCTTTCTTCTATGGGTATATTTAATTTGAATGCGTATTGAAATATTTGTTCAGGTTTAGATAGTTATTCATTAAATTTCATTCAAGGGTGATCCTTGAAGCAAACATTCATAGGTCCAGATAAGGGCAATGTCACAATACCTGTATTTCTTATTTCTTCACAAAAACTTAACTATGTCATGAGTACCCATGACATACTTTTTTATGGAAAAACAAGAAAAATATCAGTACATTTGATTGAATGGTTTATTTGGACCTCTGGCCTTCTCAATATAGATAAAGGACAAAAGGCAAATATGACCCTTTACTTTTAGTCATTTTGTACAGGTTGTTGTCAAAAGAGTAAATTTGTATGGGATATTGCTGAAAATTTTCAACATTTTTAGTGTACCATAGTTTTGTTCTTAGTAGTCAGACACCTTAACTCCTTGCCAAACCAGTCGTAAAATTTGAACAAATACATTTTCTTACTGATTGATGAATCTGGACTTTTGTCACAGAATGGCAGACAGTGTCGATCCTAATTTCGAGTGGGGTCTATGGTATTTGCACAGGTCTGCCTGTCTGAATATTTAGGGTATATAATGCAGTAGGGAAAGCAATACTGTCCCATATTCAAACCAGGAAAAAACGGCACGTCTGCTTAGCCCAGACTTGCTCCTGTTTGCTCTTCATTACGAAAACATGCCTATTCAAATATACTGAAAATTTTACCAGCAAAAACTGAAAATTTTCAGATAAAAAATTCTGGTATTTTTTAATATTTCTGCTCAAAACATAGATTGTGGGTACTCGTTAGAACCACCTCAATGAGGCGGTTCTAACGAGTACCCACAATCTATGTATTTGAGCAGAAATAAGAAAACTAATGTATACCCCTGTAAACCCCAGTTTTACTATATAAAAGTGGGGTTTAAGGGGGTCAGAGTTATATAGGCATGTTTTCATGATGTTGAGTACCGTATTTCCCTAAAATATTTAAACACCTTAACTTAAGGATTAAAATTTCAGCAGATGCAATTTTTAAATATTTTCTACAGAAAAAAAAGTTTGACATTTCATGCTAATTGTTCCCTCATAAAGGAGCAGTTTGATCTGGGTCTACACTGTTTTGCTCAGGCCTGACTGTCAGAATATTTAGGACACATATGGTATCTTTATTTGCCCTATTTGCAAAGGGCTTAAGGAGGATTATTTGATGATAATTCTGGGATAATTTTTGCCAGTTCTCCATAAAAACATATTTTATGGGTACTCATTAGAAGTGCCTTGGTGAGGTGCTTCTAATGAGTACCTACAAGATATGTTTTTTGGAGAAGTAAGAAAAATTATCCCAGAATTATCACCAAATACTTCATTTTAAGGAAGCTCACGTTACTGCAAAGAGTAACTGGGCTTTGACACAAATGTGGGTTCTTCTTGCCAGTAGATTACCTTCTTACAGGATGACCTGATCAGGCTGCATGGATGTGCAGACTAATTGGGGCCTTTGCTGTTTACATACATAAGACCCCTTTTGACGTGGATCATATGAAAATCTGAGCTGCTGTTTGCTGTCTTCTTCCCAGGGGGTTGGTCTACATAGGAAAAGTTCTAAGTATCACAAGAATCTTTGTAGGGTGAAATCAGTGTATAACATTTATAATCAGTTTATAAAGTTTGATTGGTAAGATAGAGTTACCTTGCAACAAACAATTTCATTTAATTTTTCATCTTTATTTATGAAACGAAACTGTTGAAGTTGGTTGTATGCATAACTCTAGATAAGATGCTGTTTTCAAGTTTTTGGCCAAAAAGTGAGGATGTGTTCCTTATTTTTCCATGAAAACATATGTTGTGGGTACTCATTAGAAGTGCCTCAGTGAGGCACTTCTAATGAGTACTCACAACATATGTTCAGAGATACTCCTTTTATTTTGAGTTATGTAAAGTTCGTAGACCTGTAAGTTGTGCTATATGTGGTTTGAAATCATATTTAATGACAATTTCTGAGAGAAAGAGTGTACTTGAAAATTTGTTAGTAATTCATTCAGGACCATTAAAAGAAGAAAAAAACAAAAAAACTTTGGAATTTAACTGGTGTATACAAGGTAAAACAAAAAGTAATGATTAATGAAAAATGGAAAGTAAAATTTCAGTTGTTAAACCAATATATAATTATACATAGGAGTTAGTAGATAAAACAATGTTTTACAGGCATTTACTGCATGCCAGCACTTGTGATCAGAACTGGAATGAAGTCTGTTGAAGGTTAATTGTGTTGCATTTTGGATGATTATTTGGGACTCATCAAGCAAAAATATGTCTTCAGGCAAATGTAGACTGTGAAAGCCCAGATCGGCCTGCACATTTGTGCAGTCTGATTAGAGCCTTCAGTGTTCACATACAGAATGATTGGATACCATAGATTAGTCTGACAGGCAGGTCTGAGCAAACAGTATAGACCCAGATCAGATATCACAGAATGGGACAGACAAGCCTGAGCAAACAGCATAGATCAGTAGAATGTGGAGGCCGGCCTCGGTGGCTCAGTTGGATGCGCCGTCCGACTGGAGACCAGGAGGTCGCGGGTTCAACCCCCACCAAGGTAGGCAACATTCTTTCGTGGAGATTGATCATGAAATATTTTCTACGGTCATTCTCTCCCTTCCGCTGATTCAAGAAGGGCGGTACGGGCCCCCGTAGCCTAGTGGATAAGAGAGTTGACTCTTAATCCATTAGGTTTCTCACCGCTGTGGCTCGAGCCTGGCTCGGGTCATATGTGGGAAAGCCAAGTTCTGCTTACGGATGGTCAGGTGGTTTTTCTCCGGGTTCTCCGGTTTTCGCCCACCTTCGATGAACGATCGGCTCGATATAAGTGAAATATTCTTGAAAGGGCCGTAAAACCCAAATCAAAAATCAAGAAGGGCAGTTGTCAGTTTCTGGCGAAAGAATGTGCACAATACTGGTTAACCGCTTAGAGGACTAAGCCTGCCCAGTAAACGTGTGGTTAGGTAAACTGACCGCGCTCGACATGACCCCATTGGGTTGACTGGGCCGTAAAACCTCAACACAAAAAGAATGTGGAGTCTGATCAGGGTCTACACTGTTTGTCACTTATCTAGGAGTTTTTACACTCATCAGCTGAAAATGAATTTGTTGAAATTTTAGGGCAAGTTAAGGTAAAGAGTTAAGGTGTCCAAATACTTTGGGTAAATATAGACAATGCAGACAAAAACGTTTGTTTACTTGGCAGATATGCAGGATAAATTGAATCTTTCCATTTTATATATGCTTGAAGACATCTTCTGATTTGATGTGACTCTTTAAAAGGATATGGTACACATTCAAGGGGAGACAACTCTTTCAAAATTGTTTTTGCTTCTTTTTAAAAAGTGGTCTGCTCTAAAAGGAAAGAATTTGCTCCTTTTTGGAGCAAATTCTTTCCTTTCAGAGCAGACCCCTTTTCATAAAGGGGTTTGGGGTGCAGAAAAGCAAACAGGAAGTCACAAAAGTTGTCTCCCTTTTAAAAGTTGGCAGAAAATCCAGCTGGTTTATCAGATCCTTTTAACGCTTAGCACTCTGGGTAAAATTTTCAGCAGACGACATTTTGAAATATTTTTCTTATTTTTCTCAGAAAACAGGATATGACATTTCATGCAAATTGTCTCCTAAGGAGACAATTTGCATGAAATGTCATATCCTGTTTTCTGGGAAAAATAAGAAAAATATCATCAATCTGTCGTCTGCTGAAAATGCCCAGAGAGTGGTAAAGGTTAAAGGTGTGGGAGTACTGGTAAAACCACAAACAAATGTGCCTCTGGTTTCTATTTTGAGTTTGTTTTAAAATGTCAGGAGTTTAAATTCCAAGCTTGAATATTTCTTCATGTATATATTTATTTCGTATTGATCTATGCCAGATGACAGAAAACTTACATTTGACCATCACAGGTGGATGGGTATTGTTTTCAGTTCATAAAAGAAATATGATCTGTTATCAAATGTTTTTTTCTCTTTTCAGCAACGGGAACGTGTTGCTTCTGCTGTTCACAGACAAGAAACTGTGGATTGCTTGAAGAAATTCAATGCACGAAGAAAACTTAAGGTAAGCTTTATGAGTTGGTTTAAGTAAGAATTGATGACCCATTCAGCTCAGTGAAGAAACAGGTAAATGGTCCAGGAATGCTGTCAAACCCAAATGGTATGTTCGGGTACTGATAAACAGGTATGTTGTAAAAATTTTAGATGGACAGATAAAAAGGAGAAAAATCGTACACATCTGATGTTAACAGAAGGGATGTCCAAGAATGTTCCAGCAAATTTGGTTAGAAAAGGAGATGTTAATTTACCCTAAGTATTGGGACACTTTATCTACTTACTTGTCCAAAAATTTGAAATAGTCCATTCTGCTGCCTCTCAGTGTGTCTGAAATACTGCTGTATGTATGGCGATGTAGACCCTGATCAGCATTACGAAAACACGCCTATTCAAATACATGGAAAATTTCACCTCCAAAAAAACTGAAAATTTTCAGATAAAAAACTCTGATATTTTTCATATCTCTGCTCAAAACATAGATTGTAGGTACTCGTTAGAACCGCTTCTGCGAGGCGGTTCTAACGAGTACCACAATCTATGTTTTATGCAGTAATAAGAAAAATAATGTATAACCCTGTAAACCCCAGTTTTACTATATAAAAGTGGGGTTCAAGGGGGTCAAAATTATATAGGCATGTTTTCGTGATGGATGCCGCATTCTGCGGCATCTTATCAGGGTCTATGCTGATTGCAAAGGCCTATCCTGTCTCAATACTTAGGGTTATTGCGGTACTCTGAGTTACTAGCAAGGGGCAAGTTATAAGACAACCTCAGAAGAAGGGAAACATTGTAGATAACCTTTATAGTTGACTATAGCATCTAACGGTCAAGCCGCAGCCAGGATACCCCAAAGTGTTTACAAGGGATGTAATGCATGCCATTATGACGCTGAGATTTGTATAAGTTTGATTAGTAATTTCACATCTGCAGATAAGGTTTTCTTTATCCAACAGAAAATTTCATTTTTTTCTTATTTTTCTCCATGAAACATATGTTGTGCATGCTCATTAGAATTGCCTCATCAAGGCAATTCTAATGCATACCCACAGCATATGTTTTCATGGAATAATAGGAAATTTTTTTTATCTGGATACCTTCTTCACAAGAGCAATGTTTGGTCCAGCTGCCCCCACAGTTATGGTTCCAGATAAATAGAAGAATTTAGATGGACAGCTTGCCTATTTCTTCTCAAAATCATATATTTATTTTAGCATTCATTACAATCATCTGAGATGATTCTGATGGTCTTGCTGAATGTGCCTTCATGCCAGAAAGGAAAAATAGTATTTATACTTACTGTAAAAAAAAAACAACAAAAAAAAAACTGTTTTCTTTTGTGGAAGAGTGGACTGTCAGTGGCTGTAATTGATCTTGATGGACAAGGATTCACACCTGTTGTGGGCTTCAGAAAAGCAGTGTGTTATTTAACTGTCCAGACAAATTTAGCAGATTCAGCAAATTCAGCAATATCTTGCTTAAATTTTCTAGAAAATAGAGTTTGGCATTTTATGCAAATTTTCAGTTCTTCTTAATTTGCCTGAACTGTCAAACCCTATTTTCTGGGGAAATAAGAAGAACAAAACATTTCAAAATTTCTGCTGAACTTTTGCCTAGCTTGCAAAGTGTTTAGCTGCATCACAAAAATGGGCCTTACTAAACATGCAAACAGTGAATGCACAGTTGTGCATGCACATCAGTGCAGTCCAATAAAGGCTTACTTTTCACTGGTAGATTTTACACTATCCAGCATTTCTCCAGACAGACAGTGGAGGCACTGATCAGACTGCACATATGCTGAGGCTTACATAGGTCTAGATAAAAGAGAGTATCCGGTAAATATTTTTCTTATTTCTCCATGAAAACATATGTTGTGGTACTCATTAGAAGCGCCTTGCCGAGGCGCTTCTAATGAGTACCCACAACATATGTTTATGTAGACAAATAAGAAAATACTTTTGGATTGAAAAAAGCACCTTAACTAGTGCTATGGCCCTTATTTGGAACTGCATTTGATTTGATTTGTAGCTTGTATATGATGGGGGCAGTTCTTAATTGTTTCCTTTTATCTATGCCTTCTTCCTTTTCTCTTTATCTGACTCTTGAAGAAGCTTGGCATTGCTGAAATTTTCTTGACAGGATTGTTAAACCTCAACTCAGCCAAATCTGGGGCTTAGACCTTTTAATTAACCCTTGTCATGCTGAATAAATTAAGATACCACACCCGCTTCTAATTTCAGCCAGTCAGATTAGTTGATCCAAGTTGTTGATATAAATTCACATACTTAAGAACAAACAGGGCATATCCAGATCAGTTGGCTTCTGAAGAAGCTAACTGATTCGGATCTACAGTGTTTGCAATGGTTGCATATCCGGGTTCAGCAAGACTAGGGTTAAAAATAAATAAATTATAATAATAACAAGTAAGAGGACTGTCCAGATAAATATTTTCCATATTTGTCCTTGGAAACTTAGGTTATAGGTAGGTAAACATTAAAATGGAATCGGCATGATTTGATATAAAAACTATCATAAATGATCACCATTTATCACCATACATGTATCTGGACCTCAGTATAAAGAAACACATACTGATTACTTGACCCACAGTCTTATCTGTTGTCTAAATATTTTATGCACACTCTCCCCAGACCTTATACTGTATATTTTAACAGAATAAGATGATGAGAAAACAAGAGTGTTAGGCCATTTGGTCACTGCTGTGTTTTAAATATTGCTGGAAGGTCCCTTTTAACATTGCCCAGATGGTCTAATGCAGAATGATCAGGTAAGCTCGGTCCAGTGCCAATCATTTCTGCAGTGATCACTTTCAGATTTGGATATATACAAATGTATAGAAATTTTGAATATACAGTAAAACCTGTGTAAGAGAGCCTCCTTCGAGACTGACTTTAAACAGTTGTTGATGTGGAAAAAGTTGTCTGTCATATAAAGGTACATGTCATGTAATTTTGCTAACAAAATTACATGACATGTACCTTTATAAGACAACCACCTTTCCAAATCAACCATTAAAGTCAATTTCAAAGGTGGCTGTCTTACACAGGTTTTACTGTATATCATGGAGCCACAAGGAAATACATGCCTAACTACACTTTACTCATATATAGCTCCAGATAAGAGGTTGTATTCACAAAACAATATTTATAGCTTTTTAGCTTGCCTGAACAACATTCAGGAAGAGTGCCCAGGCGGCCACATTGGTGTCGGCATTGGCAGTGGTGGCAGCATCCACAAATGTTTAAGTTTCTAGGACCTCATTATTTCCAAACTCTTGGATGGATTTTGTTCATGTATGATTAGATATCCTCATGACCATCAGGGTCATTACCTTATCTGGCGATATGCAGTCCTGTGAGTAAAAAACTATGTAATTAAGTTCTTGGATTCTCTTTGGAAAATATTGTGCAGGTACTCACCGTATTTAACCTAAGTATTGGGACACCTAATGTACTTACCATATTCATCCTAAAATTTGAAATATTCCATTCTACTACTGTTTATGTGTCTAAAATATTGCTGTATGTATGGCAAACAGTGTAAACCCTGATCAGATGCCACATTTTGTGGCATCTGATCTGGGTCTACACTGTTTGCAAGAGCCTGTCTGTCCCAATACTTAGGGTTATTATGTTACCTGATTTATTCTGTTTTTAGTAAGTATTTACCTTGTTTGAAAGTATTCCTAAAAACATATGTTGTGGGTACTCTTTTGAAGTGCCATGGTTAATGTTAGGTCATAATCATTAAGCCCTTGGAAATGTCTCAGTAAGTAAGCATGTGGTTAGGACACAGTCAGTAAGCCCTTAATTTAATTGTCACGGGTAGTAGGCCCTTTCTTAATGATAGATCACAGTTGGGAAGCCCTTAGTTTAATATATGTCAAAATCAGTAAGCCCTTGGTTGATTATTGTCAGTAAACCCTTGGTATATTGTAAGTTGCCCTGGGTTGATTATAAGTCTCAATCAGTAAGTCCTGGATTAATGAAGGTCACATTCAGTTGATTATAGATCACAGACAGTAGGTCCTGGTTTGATTATGTCACAGTCACTTACCCCTGGGTTGATTGATTAATGGTCACAGTTGTAAAGCTCTGGGTCAGTTATAGGTCACAATCAGTTAGCTGGTTGAATATAGGTCACAGTCATTAAGCCCCCAGTTGATTATAAAGGGTACAAGGAGGCACTTTAGTAACAGAGCAGCACTAAGCCCACAAGAATGATCTTTGAAGGCAAGGTTATGCAAATACATGAACAGACGCATGTCAGCAGTCTGACATACATCGAATACCTTTGAAAAGGATGTAAAATCTTTGAACACTACCACTTCATGAGAATGAATATACTTCTAAGGGAAATAACTCATCACATAAAGCATACCTCTTTTCTCATTGGGGTCTGCTCCAAAGGAAAGACTTTGCTCCCTCTTTGGAGCAGATTCTTTCCTTTAAAGAAGCCACAGGATGGGCAAATGGTTAGTTTTCCAGACATCGGATTAGGAGGTCCTGGGTGCAAATCTCACTAGAGGCAGAATTCACCTCATGACTGTATGGAACTTCATTGCACTGAGCCTTTCATTATCATCCTTCCATCATCTCTATATGACTTAAATAATGTTGAAAGGGACATAAATCACCAAATCATCATCATCTGTCCTTTAAGAGTAGATCTCAGTTTTAAAAAGTTTCAATACTAGGAATGCAAGTTCCTGTCTGGGAAAGTTGTCTCCCTTTGCAAAATGGAGGCATAGTCTTTGAGGTGTATCATTTATCTTAACATTTTAATTTACTTCTGTTAGAAGAACATCCTTACACACTGCAACAATTTCTGGCAAAAGAATTAGCACAATACTGGTTAACCATTTAGAAGACTAAGCCTGCCCAGGCTAGGTAAAACTGACCGTGCTCGATATGACCCCATTGGGTTCACTGGGCCGTAAAACCTCAACACAAACAAACATACTGCAACAAATATGTTGTAATGGACATTTTCTCATGATCTTCCCTAAATAACGACTATAAGACTGCTGTTATACTATTTATAGTTCCAGATTAGAGGAGTAACCAGATACATAAAAAAAAAATATTTCTCCACGAAAACATATGCTACAGGTACTCATTAGAAGTGCCTCTGAGGCACTTCTCATGAGTACCCATAACATATGTTTTTGTGGAGAAATAGAAAAAATACAAATTGTTTTTTGGTTGAAAACATGACTAGTCTGGAACTATGTATATTTTTGTTCTAAAACCAATAATAGTCTTAAATATTGCAAATTAATTTCTTGTTGAAATGTGATCAGTAGACTCAGCAGAAATCATATGAAAAATATTCCTGGAAAATTCAAGGAGAAATAATCAGAGCTCGAGATAAGATTTCTCATTCCAGCCCAGAACGATTGATTTTTCTCTTGTTTGTCCATGAAAGCATTATGTTTTCTCTTGGAGGTGAATCTAATGAGTACCCACAATATATATATTAAAGGAGAAATAACAAAAAGGATATATATAATATCATAATCGGATTTTCGATTAAGGTGCAGGTACAGGGGCAACATCTACATCAGTGGGCCCCCTTCCAGATAGCTGGCTTGCTGCATGCATGGCAGATCTCACACCAGATCTCCAGGTACTCTATCATGGGTTGATAGCCGAGAGCTTCCACTCTCTGCAATCCCTCTCTGTCAGCTGCTTCCATGTCATTTTGGGCCTCCCAGGCCCATGCTTTTCATCAACCTGTATGTCAAAGGCTGTCTTGATTGCATTACTGGAGCGTTCCACATGTCCATACCATCGGAGTCTTCTCTCCTTCAGAATGAGGTCCAAATCCTCAATGCCAAGCCGCACAAGTAGCTCATTGGACCTGGTGGTGACAGTGTCTTGCGGCCTGACATTGCAGATCTGTCTGATCATTGGCCTGTCATTTCGCTGCAGACGCCGGAGGTTCGGCTTTGTCAATGGCCAAGTCTCGCTGGCATGGAGCATTGCGCTCCGCACACAAGAGCTGTACACACGGCCAGGTGTTTTGAAAGAGAGGTGGCGTGAAGAGAAGACTGGTAGCAGATCCTGGAACTTCTTCCAGGCGGTTTTCACACATGTTGTGGTTGAAAATTCACAGCCACCTGCTGCTGAGAGCATGTCTCCTAGGTAGCATAAGGAAGCTACCACCTCAAGCTTGTCAGGTCCGACCTGGACTTCCTTCCATGGTCTGCCATCCAAGGGGCGTGCAGTTCCGTGGCACCATGTACGTCTATAGTCAGGGTCCTTTTTCAAGCGCTTGAGCCCACTGCATTTCTTGTGCACCCAGTGCTCGCAGCCATTGCAGAAGATGCTGTTGCTGCCCACTCCAGTGCGACAGACAGCGCATGGAAACTGGCCTGATCTCTGCAGGAGGTCCAGTCCCATACCGCAGATCATGATCTTTGTCTTTCCTGCATTTATTCTCAGTCCTTTCTTCTCTATTGCTTCTTTCCAAGTCAAGAGCCTCCTGACACATTCCTCAAGTGATTCAGCGCTGATAACAAGGTCAGCGGCATAGAGGTCCTCCCAGGGGACCCCAGAGCGGAACTCTCGTGATAAGGCTTCAAGCACAATGATGAAGAGCAGCGGGCTGAGTACTGATCCTTGGTGAACACCAACCTTTAGTTCAAACTCTTCACTGTACCCCTCACCAACACGGACACGGCTCCGTGCATTTGCATACATCCCCTGCACCAGTCGCACAGTCCACTCCTCCACACCAAGTTTTCTCAGTGCCCACCAGATGACCTTCCGAGGTATTTGATCAAACGCCTTCTCCAGGGCTACAAAAGCCATGTAGAGTCTCTTATTGGCAGCTAGATACTTCTCTTGCAGCTGCCTGACAACAAAGATTGCGTCTGTAGTGCCTCTGCCTGGGACGAAGCCAAACTGGGAATCGTCGATTGACACCAACTGTCTGATGAGGCTGTCCACAATCCTCTCCAGGATTTTCATAACCTGCTCTGTCAGCTTGAGACCACGGTAGTTGCCCCTTTCCAATGTGTCCCCTTTTCCCTTGTAGAGGCAGACAATGAAACTCTGCTCCCAGTCAGAGGGTACCTTGCCATCACGAATGATTGCAACTATGAGGTCACGGATCATGGAGGAGCCCATGTCACCGGCAGCTCGTATCATCTCCACCACTACGCCTGATGGGCCTGGTGCTTTGCCCGCCTTCATCTGTGAGGTAGCCTTCTTAACCATATCAGTGGTGATTGGGATGGGCGGGCCTTCCACTGGTGGTTGATATGACAGGTGGTCTGGGTCCCAGTCAAACAACGTTGAGAAGCCTTTGGTTGTGCTCTAGTCAGGCCTTCTGCTTTGTCTTCGCTCATTGACATCTCTCCTGCATCATTCTTCACAGGTTTGTCACTAACAACGTCAGTGTTCTCTCTTCTAAACTGGTTAGCAAGGCGGTAGACTTCAGAAGACTTGGGGTCAATATTCTCATAGACCTTCTTGTTGGCTTCTTGACGAGCATAGTGCACTCAATGTTTGGTATCGTTTGGCTTCATCGTATGATGCCCTAGTGCCTTTACCAGCCTTCCAGGCCTTGAAAGCTGTCCGCTTGGCAGCAATGGCCTTTTCCACGTGTTCGTTCCACCACCAGGTTTCACAACGCCAATGGTGTGGCCAAGTTGTACCACATACCTCCTCAGTTGTCTTGAGCAGTCCAGTCTTGATGTTGTTCCAGATATCTTCAGTGGCCCCATCAGCTACACCTGCAGATGTGCTCACATGCAAGTTGAAGACCTCCTGGAAATGATTGCTTGTCTGAGGGTCTTTAAGCTTCCAAACTTTGAGGCGAGGGGTGAACTTGCGCTTGGATTTTGGAGGCACATCAATCCTCATGTCACATACAAGAAGCTGATGTTGCAGAGCTACTTCCTCACCAGGGATCACTTTTACATCTGTGACAAGTTTGTGCATGGTCCTACGGAAAAGGATGAAGTCTATCTGTGTGGCTATGTTTCCAGACTTGTATGTGATGAGATGGCTGTCATGTTTCTTGAAACATGTGTTCCCAAGAAGCAGGTCAAATGCTAGGGCGTACTCTAGGATTCTCTCACCCACATCATCTGGTTCCGGCCTGCCATACCCCATCCCACCATGCACTTCCCTGTATCCAGTGCCTGCACGGCCAACATGGCCATTCCAATCTCCACATGGGATCAGAAATTCTGATGCTGGGATCCAGGCAGTCACAGCACACAGCTGATCAAAGAACAGGTCCTTAACCTCATCACTTAGACCACTGTGGGGCATACACAGACAGAAAGGTAACCACACGCTGGCCGACTATGAGTTTCACTAAAATAATTCTGTCGGAGACTCTCTGAACCTCAAAAACTTTCTCTATCCACTCTTCTGCCACAAACACTCCTACACCAGCAGTGCCTTTGTCATTTCCTGACCAGTAGAGCTTGTACTTGGTGTCCTTGCCCTTGATTGTGCGGCAGCTGCCACCACGATATCTGGTCTCCTGAATGCAGCAGACATCCACTTTCCTGCGGGATAGTGTTTCCACTACCTCGCAAACTCTTCCTCTCAGGGTGTTCACATTGAGTGTTCCCACCCTGAGTTTCCTCAGGTGCTTGCTGGATTCGCCACAATGGCCCGACCCTGCCTCCCACACCTGACAGGAGGCCAAGCCGGAGACGTTACCAATAGAACTTTGATGTCTGTTGGCACCGCCTAACTCTGAACCTATTTTTCTGCTTGCCATGTAAGATTTTGGAACAATTGGTTTTTTTACGGGATCGCCTGTCCTAGCTGACATCCCAACTCAGTTCTTTTATGGCATCTGAGTATGCGCGCCGTTCCCGCACTCGGGCAGTGTGCTTTGCCGTTGTCCTTATAAAGAAAGGATCGTCTGCCAAACCACAACAGCTAGAACACCAAGCCATCAGTCTGTAGATGATTGCTGCCTAGCTCTGCCACCCAGGTTGTGGCAGCCTCGTTACCCTGAATATGGGGAGGCAACCGTGATAGAGGGCAGCCTCACATTCCCACACTCATGTTGAGTGTCACAGCTGGATGCAATTTTACATCATACCCAGTTGTATGGTTATCACCCTTTCCTGAAATGTGAAGCATTTGGGTGACCGAGTGTTAGTCAGTGCTCTCAACTTTGAATCACGAGGTCCTGAGTTAGGATCTTGCTGGAGGCGGAATTAAGCTTATGACTGTGTCACTTTATTGCATAGAGCGTTTCATTATCATCCAGAATACTTAGATAATGTTGAAAGAAATGTAAATTACCAAATCATCATCATCATCATCATCATTTTCTGAAATGCTATGAAACACAGCTCTAGATAAGGGAAGAATCCAGAAAAATATTTTCTTATTTCTCAACAAAAGGATGTTTTGGGTACTCACTGAAATCACCTCAACAATATTTTTCATGGAGAAATAAAAAATATCAATATTATGATATGATCTGGCCCCGCAGTCTTCATGCTCAACTCAGCAGAGTATAAAAAATTTTTCTGCAAAATATGAAAATGCCAACAATAGCTGGCATTTTCATATTTATTAGCAGAGAAATTTTCATGCTCAGCCATGTTAAGCACAAATAAGAATTTGCAAATATTTTGTGTAAATACAATAAGCATTTTATTAGAGCAGTGTATTTAAAGTGAGGGGAGGTTACTCTGGCATGAAAAGATTTGCTTCCCTTATCAGAGCTTTCAAAGCTGGCTACTCATGAAGGAAAGAATTTGCTCCAAAGGGGAGCAAATTCTTTCCTCCAAGAGTAGCTACACTTTGAGAAAAAATTCTTATACTGAGTAATAAGATTCTTTTCTACAAGAGTTGTCTACCTTTGAAAAGAGAATGAAAAACTTGCAACATGGTTTTACTTTAAAGGGAAACCCTGCCTTAAAATTATTGTGCTTAAAGAACTTTACAAACAATGAATTTTGACACAAATTTAATCAAAATTGGTGGAAAATTATTAATGAGGTTTCATAAAAATTGAAATTCGTTTCATACAGGTAGTTATTCTCATAAAGATGGATCATTTTGGGGAAAATCATTGCTTGTCACTAGAATTAAAAGATTATGAAAAAATCTGTAGCAAAATTATTCTTAAAAACCCTTTATAATTTGGTTTGCATATTTAATTTGGGCTGTGTGACGCCACAAAGCCTACAATATGGCGGCATCCATGACAGCCATTTTAAACATATTCAAACTGCCATAACTTCCTTATTTCTAGGTTGATTTTAAAAACTCTTGCATCAAAATAAATGTCTTGTTAAGCACTTTACTCCAAGATATACATACAACGGGGGCGGGCCCCCGTAGCCTAGTGGATAAGAGAGTTGACTCTTAATCCATTAGGTTTCTCACCGCTGTGGTTCGAGCCTCGCTCGGGTCATATGTGGGAAAGCCAAGTTCTGCTTACGGATTGTCAGGTGGTTTTTCTCCGGGTTCTCCGGTTTTCGCCCACCTTCAATGAACAATCGGCTCGATATAAGTGAAATATTCTTGAAAGGGCCGTAAAACCCAAATAAAAAAAAAAAACATGCAACGGGGGAATGGGGTGGTGGGGGAGTGTGGTATCCAAATAACATTTCTCTTATTTCTCCAAGAAAATATAATGTTATGGGTACCTACTAAAAGAGTCTCATTGAGGCACTTCGAATGAGTACAACAACATGTTTTCATGGAGAAATAAAAAAAAAATGTCAGTGCTTCGCGGTTGAAAAATGTGCCTTATCTGGAACTATGGAGTCATTATACTGACGCGAAATTAATACGCCAACAGTTATTGGAAGAAATAGGATATTTGGATCGCTATTTGCAGTGATTTGCTGTGCATGTATTGCATTAACATTTCAGCCCTACCATGCAAAAAGGAGATTTAGTAAGCAGAGGAGGAACGTCCCTCATCCATGTTCTCCAGAAATATTTTTCTTATTTTTCTCAAGAAATAGGCTTTGACAGTTCATGCAAATTGTCTCTATAGGAGACAATTAGCATGAAGTGTTAGATCCTATATTCTGGGAAAAATAAGAAAAATATCATCACTTTTTCATCTGCTGAATTAGCCAAGAGAGTGGTAATCCTAAAACTGCCAATCACAACAATTGTCGTCTGCTTTGTCATCTGCTTGTGATTTTAAAAGTCATTTTTGCAAACAGTGTGGACCCAGATCAGACTGCTCCTTTTTGAAAAGTTTGCAAGAATATTCAGCAGACGACATAAACAGACGACATTATGAGATGCAGTTTTTCTTGGCGCTTTAAGGGTTAACGTTGACAATATATAGATGACCTGTTCTGAAGTAGGTCTGAGAAATACCTGACATTTTAATGCTGTAATAGTTCTGTTTGTATGCTGTGTCTAGGTGGCATATTCGTTTTATTTGATTTTATGAAATGGTCAAAGAAGAAATATAATGTCTTGGAAAAGGAAATACAAGGTGAGTGATATGAGGTTGACATTATAAAATCAGATGAAATGAGTTTATTTTGAGTTTTTTATTTCTCCATGAAAATATTGTGTTATAGAATCCTTGAGGTATTCTGATGAGTATTAGTTTCATAGTTCCAGGTCAGACACTTTTTTTCACCAAAAAGTATTGATGTTTTTCTTATTTCTCCATGAAAACATATGATGTGGGTATTCATTAGAAGTTCCTTGATGTTCTTGGGGTTTAGCAATGATTGCAGAGTCATTATCATATACATTGATAGAGATTATAGAGCCATCCAAATACATGCTGACAGCGATTGTGCTCATAACAGTTACCTTTAGCAGTACTTATACCCCTTCATCCCAGCCAGAGGTGAAGAAGGTGGGGTGGATCGGGTTCATTGAAGTTTTTTTTTTTTTTTTTTTTATGTAGAGCTTGTCAACATTGGCATGACAATTTCCTTTCTGCAGGATACCTCATAAATCAATGAGCCCATTCAGAGGAATTGTTAAGGAGGAGTATTTGGTGATAATTTTGGGATAATTTTTCTTATTTCTCCATAAAAACATATGTTGTGGCTACTCATTAGAAGCACCTTGCCGAGGCGCTTCTAATGAGTACCCACAACATATGTTTTTATGGAGAACTGTAGAAAATTATCCCATAATTATCACCGAACACTCCATAACAATTCCTCTGGGCAGATTCATTCTAAACTTGAATGGTGGTATCATTAGGGCATGCCTAATAGATGGTTAGCTTTTGGTGGCCTTGACCTTATTATGGAGGTCAGCTCTGGTGTTTGCATGATAGTTTCTTGTTTTGCTCAATATATCTTGAACCTGCTTGAATGTATGATTAGGATATGCCTAAGATTTGGTTAGGTTTTGGTGACCTTGATCTCACTCTCAAAGTTAGCATGGGTAGGGGACATCAGTTATTTTTCAGTCAGCACATGCAGTAAGGCCTTTTTACTAGCAATAAAAGAGAAAGAAAATGCAGTAGTATTTAATTGCAATGTGCAAGTAGTATTATAGGTATTATGTATGGCAGGGTACTAATTAACCCTTGTCCTGCTGAACCTGGATAGACCTTGCTTTAGCAAACAGTGTAGATCCAGACCAGTTGGCTTCTGAAGAAGCCAACTGATCTGGATCTGCACTGTTTGCCATTCAGTATATGAGTTTATGTCAACAATCTGGATCAAGTTACCTGATTGGCTGAAAATTAGAAATGGATGTGGCATCTTGATTTATTCAGCATGACAAGGGTTAATAATTGAAGTCACATTAAAGTAGCCCAGACTGAAATACCATGAAATACAGTCAGACTTCAGTGGATTGTAAATTTTTTGGACCATGGAAATTTGTCCTAGACTTTGTTAGTTTGAGTTGCTGAGGTTTTATAATCAAAGCATCCAGGAGAAGATATATGTGAGCATTACACTGGTTTTCTGATCCTATTATTGTATATATATTAATTCTGTGTATGTGACTAAATGAATAATATAATATTGTTTAGAAAAAAATATATAAAAAAAATCAAAACATCAGGTCAGGAGGCAAATGGAGATGATTTACGGATTTCTTTGCAGTCGTCTTTAAAATAATGGTTTTTTGAGTGTACTCATTGGAAGTGCCTCAATGAGCCAGTTCTGATGAGTACACACAGCATACATTTTCATGCTAAAATAAGAAAGTTCCCGAAAATAGCCCTAGCTGGACTCAGTGTCTCAGTTGGATGTGCTTCCAGCTGGTGATCAGGAGGTTGCAGGTTCGACCCCAGACAGGTTGGCAACATACTTTCGTAAATATTGATTATGAAATATTTTCTATGGTCTTTCTCCCTTCTGCTGATTCAAGAAGGGCAGTTGTCAGTTTCTGGCGAAAGAATGTGCACAATACTGCTTAACCACTTAGAGGACTAAGCCTGCCCTGTAAAAGTGTGGTTAGGTAAACTGGTGCACTCGACATGACCCCAGTGGGTTGCCTGGGCTGTAAAACCTCAACTAGCATGAAACCTTCACTCAGGAGGTAACTTTTAATTAGAAATTATAGAAGAACATTGTATTTAATATTGTAAGAAATTTATGTTTCAGATATTTATTAGAATTGCCTCACTGAGGCATTTCCAACAAATATCCAAAACATACATTCTATGAGGAAACTGGTAATGGTGTTTTCAGATATACCCCAACCATGAATTTTCAGATTTTCTACTGCTGTGACCTTGAAAATGAGGTCAAGGTCAGTTCTTTGTTATGTCCCAATATTGTATCCATGAAAATTTGGTAATAATCCAACGACTGGTTCATAAGCTATTGTGCAAACAAAAAAGTGTCATGCCAGTGCCAACAGAATCCGCACCAAAATCAATATGTTCCCCTCACTGTAGGTTGGGGGACATAATATGAATAAAACAAGGCATTTCTTACATATCATTCTGCTCATTAGGATTCTTTACAATAGCAAATTCATTTTAATTTTTAACCCTTGTCCTGCTGAATAAATTAAGATGCCACACCCTTTTCAAATTTTCAGCCAATCAGATTACTTGATCCAGATTGCAGATATAAAGTTACACAATGAATGGCAAACAGTGCAGATCCAGATCAGTTGGCTTCTTTGAAGCCAACTGATCTGGATCTGCACTGTTTACAAAGGCAGGTTATATCCGGATTCAGCAGGACAAGGGTTAATGGCAACACTTTGGGAAAAAAATGCTGTTGTTGCAATGAAGGTTCACTGTAACTGAATGAAAACAAAACTTAGTTTTATAGACATCAGAAGGAGACATTCTTTTGTCTAATTTGTAATTATTTGTAATTATTTTGACCACCTGGTATGGAACATACTTCCATCACTGTGACAGAACCCACTTATTACCGTGTCATCTAACTTGCTTGTCCCGCATATTTAAAAAGATGATTTTTCACTTATTTAGCCATTGGGAAATTTCGGAGAGTGGTTGAAATAAAATGTTGGTTTCAGAATGTTAATGGTTGGATATTGACTGAATATAGGGTATTATTGTATACATGTGGGAATTTGGAGTTCAGATTTATTACTGTATATAGCTCCAGATAAAATGTTGTTTTTTTTTTCAACCAAAAGGTTTTGATGTTTTTCTTATTTCTCCATGAAAACATACGTTGTGGGTACTCACTGAAAGTGCCTTGGCGAGGTACTTTGAATGGGTCCATAGCTACAGATAAGAGGGGGTAGCCACATAAAAATTTCTTATTTCTCCACGAAAACATATGTTGTACTCACTGGAAGTGCTGCACCAAGTTGCTTCTAATGAGTACCCACAACATATGTTTTCGTGGAGAAATAAGAAAGATACCAGCATTTTTGGGATGAAAAAAGTGTCATATCTGTTGCTATGATAATCAGAACATGTTTTCGTGGCAAAATAAGAAAAATAATTTTCCTGATACTCCCTCTTATCTGGAGATATGACTGTAGTTACATATCTCCTAATTTATGTGACAGATTTTTGTTGCGAAAAAGAAAGAGATTCATCTTATGAAAGAAAGAGTTGATAATTATTAATATTACATGCATAACCAAGAAATACCATGATTTCTGCTAGACATAAAACTGGTGTTTTCCTTGTTTTCTAAGAAGAAATATTTCCTCTTAGGCGGGGAAATAAATCTCTTTAACCGGAACTCCTTTTTTTTTTTTTTTTGTAACATATGAACAACCTAGATTTTGACCCTGCTGTCAATATCATTTAGGATAAAAACAAAAGCTATCCTAAATACATTATTTATTACTACACCGACCCAAAATAGAAATTACAGCGTAAACAAACTGGCAGACTAGACTTGCCACAAAAGCCTCTTAAATAGTGTACTCTATTGCGGCAAAATGCATGTAATATACAGTTTATTCATTTCTCCTATTTTAAATATGGGATTTATAAACCTCAGGAGGTAAAAAAAAATCCGATAAAGAAACTCGTGTTTCGCACTCGTTTCTTTATCGGATTTTTTTTACCTCCCTCCGTTTATAAATCCCATATTTAAAATAGGAGAATGAATAAACTCTATTTATTTTATTTATTTATTTTATGTTTTTTATTATTATTTTTTTCTATTTTTTATTGATTGATTTTTTTTTTTTTTTTTTTTTTTTTTTTTTTTTTTGAAACTGTCTACTTTATATTTCTTGCATAACCATATTTAAGAGTACCCTAAGTATTCAGCAGTTATGCCATAGCAAACAGTGTAGACCCAGACCATTCAGGATCTGCACTTTTTGTCACTCATCCACCAGGTTTTAAATATACCACAACCTCCTTATAACAGGATTGCTTGGATCCAAAGTGAAAACCATGTTAGCTAAACAACCGTGTTATATCCAAACAAATTGGTGATTAAAGGGAAAGAGACCCAGAAAATGCAATGTAGCTTTAGAAAATAATCATCATCTTGCAAATTTCATCTAAATCAGTTAAGATATAAGAAAGATAATGATTGTAGTTTAAAATTTTTACACATGTGAGTATGTGCGCTGCCATTTTGAATATTTAATTAGATGTTTAATTTTTGTAAAACAAAATAAAGGCTGTCTGTTGACAGGAATATACTGCTTAGGTGAGCTAGTTGAATGTATATGTATATGCAAATGTAAAAAATTACAGGTATTTAGTAATAATAATGTTTCAGATGTGATTAATTTAATTTTTGCATATTTAATTGAGCAGTTATGATGTCACTTACTCATAAAAATAACGGCTTCCCATGACAGTATTTTCTAGATCTTCAAAACCCAATAACTTTCTTAATTCTTGAACGATTTTCATAAATTTTTCACCAAACTGTTCAGCTTAATAAAAACAGTAAATTCATAGATTCTTGTGATATTTCCATTTCAAACTGAGCCATGTATACCATCTTGGAACTCTTATTTCTTGGATAGCTTCTGCTTCATTTGATGTATTTTTGAGTTATTTATTGCTTGTATATTACTATCGTCTAAATTGTGATTAAGTGAAATTTGACAGAAGTAATATGTTGTAAGCATTAGACGATTTCGTTTATTGTCTGCTGTAACGCATAGCTCCGGATAAGGCGATGATTTTTATGATAATTAAGACAAATTTTTATAACCCCACGTACCAAAACTTTTTTTGGGAAACTCATGAGAATTGCCTTAACAAGGTGGTTCTCCTGGGTTACCACAACATTGTTGTGGTGCAAAAGTTATCTTCTGAGTACCGATGGTGTCCAGAGCTTTGAGACTTGATATGTATATTAGTCCCAAGGAGAAACTTTATGAGATAGGCACAAACATACAAAAAGGTACCT
This sequence comes from Anodontia alba, assembly GCA_964016985.1. Classification (NCBI taxonomy): domain Eukaryota; kingdom Metazoa; phylum Mollusca; class Bivalvia; order Lucinida; family Lucinidae; genus Anodontia; species Anodontia alba. Next base: position 127,110,967 of record OZ024822.1, read on the forward strand.
GACTCCAAATGTAAATGTTGAAGGCTCATGATCATACAGGTCATATGTAAAAGTTTTCAGGGCCTGCACTGTTTGTTCATTGAATCTTGAGATAATATATATATATATATTGCATAAATATTAACCCTTGTCCTGCTGAATAAATTAAGATGCCACACCCACTTCTAATTTTCAGCCAATCAGATTACTTCATCCAGATTGTTGTTATAAATTTGCATACTTGATGGCAAACAGTGCAGATCCAGATCAGTTGGCTTCTGAAGAAGCCAACTGATCTGGATCTACACTGTTTGCAAAACAGGATATATCCGGGTTCAGCAGGACATGGGTTAAAGGAAGAACCCGATTTGATTACAAAAGTACACAACCTGATCTGGGCCTTTGGTGCTTGCCTCGGCCATAAGGTATCTTTGGCCATATTGTCATCGCTCTGGATAAGGTCTACGTTTTACAACCAACATTGTTGTTTTTCCTTATATCTCCATGAAAACATATGTTGTGGCTACTCATTAGAAGCACCTCATTAAGGCGCTTCTAATGAGTACCCACAACATATGTTTTCATGGAGAAAAAAGAAAAATATTAGACTGAATTTATCTCATATCCAGATCTACGATGTTGCATGTTGGTCCAGAGAACTTGATAATTATAGTATAAATTTAGGATTAATTGAGTATGTTTATTTTTTCAACCCAAACATCTTGTAGGTACTCATTAAAATTGCTTTGTTGAAATGATTCAGATGAATACCCTTAAAATATGTTTTGGTTCAAAAAGACCAAAAAATATCCTAAATTATCCCCTCATTTATCCCCTTATTTGGAATGATGAGTTCAGATGATTGGTGGTGGAGTTCCAAATGTTTTTAGCACATTGATAGATGACATTGTTGATTGGAGTTTTGGAACATTTTAAGATCAGTTTTTGGTTTGTTGTTACTGTTTAATTGCTGTTCATGGCCAGTTTTGATCGTTTGTCGGTTTTATGCATATGCTTAATGGATGATACAAAGCTACAGATAAATTGAGTACTTTTTATCCGTAGCATGCTGGGTAAATTTCAGCAGATGACACTCTAATTTTTTTCGGAAGATAGGATTTGAAATTTGAAGTTGAGACAATTGGCATGAAATGTGAAATGACAATCTTATTTTCAGGGAAAATTAAAAAAAAAAAAAAAAAAAAAAAAAAAAATGTTAATTTGTCATCTTGTGATTCTTCTGCCCAGAGAGTGCTTAAGGTCAATTATTATATTTTTATATCAGGATTTACATCATAATTTTACTCCAAAGATGTTTGGTTTATCAATGTCTGTTAAGTATTCGTAGATAAGCTGCTAATGAGCAAGAAAATAAATATAAACATTTTAGTTTCTTTCTTCAAAAACATTAATTGTAGAATTTTTTTTTTACAAATTTGTCAATAAGACGATTATTATGAGTTCCAACAACCAGTTTTCATGGAGAAAGCAGCTAAAAAACAGACGAAAAAAAAAAAAAAATACTGATGCAGGGGAGTTATTAAAGAGGAGTATTTGGTGATAATTCTGGGATAAGTTTTCTTATTGCTCCATAAAAACATATGTTGTGGGTACTCATTAGAAGCACCTCACTGAGGTGCTTCTAATGAGTACCCACAACATATGTTTTTTTTGGGGGAAATAGAGAAAATTATCCCAGAATTATCATCAAATACTCCTCTTTAACAACTTCTCTGAAGGTTCAACTTATCTGGAAATGGGAATGTTTCTTCAGCCATCAGGAGAAGGAAGGTGCTAAAAGGTTCTGCTAGTTGTTCAGTTGGAGAGCTCTTATTTTCTTGTGTGTTTTGAAAGGAGTGGATGCCAGAGGAATTTGTGAGAAGTTATAACTTGGAATTGAATAAGGACCTTTTTGTACTTGTATGGATTCAGTCAACTACTTTGGGAGTTAAACACATAAATAAGTTGCTTTTTTCAACAACAACAAAAAAAAAAAGAATATTGATAGTTGTATGTTGTGGGTACTCAACCCACAACCTAATTTGACATGGAGAAATAAGAAAAATATTTACCCGATACCCCCTCCAATCTGGAGCTATGGTAATTGTTTGTACTCTTACTAAATAGTAATATTTTTAGTGAAAAGATTCTAAAATTGAAGAAGGAAGAATTTGTGTGTTTGAGATAGTCATCAGAATTTGTACACATTAGAATTGTCTTACCCAAAGAATTCAAATAAATATCCTCAACATAATGTTTTTTTAGTGAAATAACAAAAAGCAAGACCTGCTGTTACAGAGAGCCCATCATAAATGGAGACCTTGACTTCAAATTCACTAAGTGAGTTTCAGGCTTACTCCGAACAAAAAAAATGTAACTGTATCGCACATCAGTCAAAGTATCAATTAAATCCATCCAGGCATTCAGATCTTCAAACACTTTAAGGAAAAAAAATCTTAATACTTGAGTGTGAATAATTTCTGAGTACATGACTCTGATCTTAAGCTACTGAGGGTGTGTGTCTTGTACTCAGAATAAAACTCTGGACTGGCATCTAATGTCACATTAAGCATCTATTTTATCTATTTAGGCATTTAGTAGTAAAAACTTTAATGTAAAGTTATGAAAAAAAAAAAAAAAAAAAAAAATATTTGTCTAACATAGACCTTTAAAAAGTTAAAAATGTTAACGTTTTGTATTTGAAGAAAAAAATATATCTGTGACCTAAAGGGAATGGTGCTTGTACTGAAAAAAAAAAGGACTTTTATTACTTTTATTAAACATCAGGCCAAGTATCAGGTAAATCCAAGGAGGCATTCTGGAGATTTTTAACACCTTTAACATATTCAGATAATACATGTTTTGTAAAATTTAGAGTGTAAAAACATTCTGACTCTGTGACCTTGACCTCTAGGTCACTGAGGCATGTGGAGCTTGAACTAAACAAAACTTTGAACCAATGTTTAACATCGGTCCAAGTATAAACTAAATCCATCCAGGCATCCGTGAGATACAGATCTTTAACCGATTTTAGTCTGGAGACTCCCCAAATTGGCAAACAGTGCAGACCCAGATCAGATGCTGCAGAATGTGGCATCTGATCAGGGTCTTCACTGTTTGCAAACAGTTTTGCCATTTTTCTCTAGGAATATCTAAATCACATAGCCTGACATACCTAAGATTAAAATTAGACTCATCCAAATTATAGTATGGGGCAGTCTATACAGTCTAAAATGGGTTAAAATTGTAACATTTATGGATGCAAATGTGGATACGGAGGGTAGTTCAATAGCCCTTTCTGTACTTTTGTTGTACAGGTGAGCTGAAAATAGTTTTCTGGGTGCAGTTGTTCAAAGCGTTGTTAGCTTAACAAGCTCGTTAAAGGTCATTTCATTAACTGTTTTAGCAGATTCAATATACAATATTCTGGTATATTTTGCTGAAAAAATGCAAGCAGCTTTTCATTTTTTCAGCAAAAAATTTCAGCAATTTGCGTATTACTCGATGTAAATTTTAAAGAATCATTTACTAACAATGTCGTTAGCTTTGAACAACTGGGCCCTGAATGCTTCACTAATATGTAGTATTAAATTGTTCTTTTTTTAAAAACAAAAAAAAAAAAAAAAAAAAAAGAGAAAAGAAAAAGAAACCACAACAACAAAAATAATGACAAAAGTTACACAAAGCAAAATACATTGTATATAAAGTTCCTTGTGTGGCTTTTTGGTCATATGTTTTGTCTTCATGTATCTTGAAATCATTTGAGAATAAGATTTTCTAGTTTACGCTTTTATTCTTAGGACTGTTTTACTCCCACGCAATAATTTGTGAAAAAATAAAACATCTTAATTTGATTTAAAGTGTTAAAAGCAGTCCCAGTGATCAATCTAGTCCAATAATATTGCTACAGAAAGTTATTTTGGGAGTTGGTTGTAATAGTTAGCCAGAGCTTGCTGGAGGCAAAATCAGCAAATGACGATGTACAGTGTTTTTCTTATTTTTCTTGAAAACAGGGCTTTACATTTCAATCATATTGTCTTTTATGGAGTCTTGAATGAATGTCAAGTCCAGATTTCAAGAAAAATAGGAAAAAAATGTTTTGAAATGTACTCATCAAGTGTTTAAAGTCAGCATGTTATGATTAAGAAAAATCTGAGCTACAGATAATTTTGTTATGTTGGAGATAAAGACACTGACTGATATTACCGTATTGGTTGTAATTAGTGCACATGCTCTAATATATGCACACGCCAGCATTATTTTCCTGAATGATATATTTGAATGCTGTTTAAGTACATGTTTCAGGCCCATAGTGGTTGGAGAGGCAGGTGGGGGGTACATTGGGTCTGAACGCAATCCCCTTTTAAACAAAATATTTCAAAACCGTGCATTTTTGTTTTTTTACTCAAAGTTTACTTTACACCCTTAATTTTTGTTTTGTGCATAAGTTCAGAGTTTCTAAATGAATTGTGCTTCCCCTTTTCAGAGATGGACCCATCTCTTTGAAAGTCTGTGTATAGGTATGCCTTTTAGTGTAATCAAAGAGTGCACCCTGTTTATTGCTGAAACTGTGAAAGCATTAAAACAACACAATCTTTCAATCTTTTTTATCTGGAATTATCTGAACTAGGCCGTATCTGGAATTATCTGAATTAGGCCGTATCTGGAATTATCTGAACTAGGCTGTATCTGGAATTATCTGAATTATGCATACTTATCTGCATATATTGGTTGTGCCAAATTTGTGTACCCTCAGCACAAACCTGTTTGTGCTAAACCCTTCTTTTGCTGAACACGACATGCCCTGTCTTAGCAAACAGTGTAGGTCCAGATCAGTTGGCTTCTGAAGAAGCCAACTGATCTGGATCTGCACTGTTTGTCATTAAATATGTGAATTTCTATCAAAAATCCGGATCAAGTAATCTGATTGGCTGGAAGTTAGAAGTGGGTGTGGCATCTTAATTTATTCAGCATGACAAGTGCTAAGTTAGTAAACAATTTTCTGAAGTAGTAAACAATTTTCTGAAGTAGATTTTTGTGGTAAAAATTCAATTTGTATGTGTTGTGCACATATGACAACAAATACAGTATTTCTCAATAGAAACTTAAATGAATCTCATTACAACTATTTTGTGAGGTCATTCTAATGGGAACCCAGAATTTCCATCATTCAGAAAGTAATAAAACAAAAGAACAAAGAAAAAAAAATACACACAAATTTCATAGTTCTATAAAAGTTGCTTTTTTCAGCCAAGAAGTGTCTGTGTTTTCGTATTTCTCCATGAAAACTGATGTAGTAGTACTCATAAGAATTGCATGGGTGTAGGAATGCTAGTGAGTACCTATAAAATATATTCTTTTGTTGAGAAATAAGAAAAAATATCCGTACTGGCGAAAGAATGTACACAAGTACTTGTTAACCGCTTAGAGGAACCTGACCAGGAACAGTTTGAGTAGATTATCTGACTGTGCTCCATATGACCCTAATAGGTTGACTGGGCTGTAGAACCTCAACTCAACCAAAGAAAAATATTGATTTGGATACATTTCTTATCTATAGCTATGGCATTAGCTTATGGGAAGCCCTGAGAATGTGATAAACAATGGCATAAAAGTTTGCCACCGAAACAATGAATTCAAAGACAGCTATATTCATCAAATTGCAAATGAATTTGACGAGAAATGAAATTTTCTTAAATGAACTGGCATTTAAAGGGGAAAAAAAAGTGATTAAAATATGAAGACATTGCTCAGGAGATATTCTGACAGAGGACTTGTTAAGGAGGAGTATCTGGTCATAATTCTGGGATAATTTTTCTTATTCTCCTTAAAAACATGTTGTGGGTACTCATTAGAAGTGCCTCGGCGAGGTGCTTCTAATGAGTACCCACAACATATGTTTTTATGGAGAACTGGAGAAAATTATCCCAGAATTATCATCAAATACTCCTCCTTATCAAGTCCCCTGTATTCAGATATAATCATTGTTTTTGTTGGTGTTTTTTTTTTTAATCTGAAATGGGATGGGTATACAATGTAACCTTATGTACTTAGGTTTTCGGACAGACAGACCTGAGCAAACAGTGTAGACCCTGAAGAGATGCCACAGAATGTGGCATCTGATCAGGGTCTGCACTGTTTGCCATCCATTTAGCAAGTTTTTAGACAAACAGATGGCCAGTAAAATGGACAAGTTCAGATTTCAAGACATCTGTGGAGTCCAAATATTGTGGGTAAATATAATAGTAAATGTATTTCAAACCTTGAATATGCAGACAGTATTATAAAGTTTTTGTTGTTTTTTTTTTCCTTTTATTTTTCCCTGAAAATAAGGAGACTTGATTGAAATTTATTCCATTTTTCCTGAGAAAAGTTAAAAAAAATATCTTGCATCTTTTTCGGCTGGTTTTGACTTCTGTATACAAAAGGTCCAGTGCTAACAAAAGTGATTTCTTTTAACTTCATAATACATTAACCTATAGATAATGTGCTATTCTATTCTGTTTTCACACCTTCCACAGAAAAAACGACCTTTCAGTCGTTAATTAAAGTCTTAAACCAGAAGGTCCCTTAGGCAGTTACCTGTGTGACGTAACTCTTCCCGCTCAATTGACCACGTGTCAGTTTCTTTTCTGTGGACAAAGAAATTCAACAAGGATTATTTACCTGTGATAGAAATTTGGATTATTTCTTTCCTCACGGATAAATTTATGTATCCTTGTGTTTCTTTTGTTTATTTATCACTCCTTTCACTTTCTGTGTTATTATTTAAAATTTTCAATTTTCGATTTCATGTATTTTTGACTGGTCTTTTTCCACATGCGTTTTGGCGACTCTCGCTATTCGGCACAACGCTCGTGCGCGATCGGTTCGATAGTCGTGTTTATATATGCAGAATATTTTTGTTCTTTTCGTTCCAGGTTATTCAGCAATTACGATATGTTTTTCCTGGACTTTTGTTTGCAGAGATCTTCAGTTGGCTAAAGATTCTCATGGTGGAGAAGCTGATTGTAAAGAACTTGTCAACCCTTGATGGGTTATAAGACAATTCTTTACTGATGGGAGCCCCACCCCATATGGCTATACTGCCGGGGTAAGACCCATCAAGGTGGCATCTTTGGGTACTTAGTATCCTATAAAGTCTAAGTCCACCAGTCACCAGTCATCCAGTCACCAGTCACCAGTCAACCAGGCACCAGTCAATCAGCTTCACCAGTCACCAGTCAATCAGGTGCCAGTCAACCAGGCACCAGTCACCAGTCATCCAGGTGCCAGTCAACCAGGCACCAGTCACCAGTCACCCAGTCACCAGTCACCCAGTCACCAGTCACCGATCAACCAGGCACCAGTCAACTAGTCTCCAGTCAATAATTTAATTATTTTCTGGAAAGACTTAGTTTCTGACATATTTCACCGGACAAAATAGTCACGTATACTAACTTCCGGTCATTTTGTCTAATTATTAAAAAAAAAAAAAAAAAAAAAAAATTTTCACTGGGCAAAGTATCAGTAATATTTCTGATACTTATACCCGGTCATATTATATTATTTCTGATTTTTCACCAGGCAAACTTTTACAGAAAGTGTCTGGTCAATTTTTGCCTAATAATTAATTATCTTCGGGAAAAAGTTTCGAATACTTGTGCCCGCTCAGTTTTCATATATAATCTCCCTTTTTCATCGGACTAGAGTTACGAATACTACTACCCGATCAATTTGTCAAATTACTTGTAACTTTACCGGGCAACAGTTACGAATATTAGTGTCCGGTCATTGTGTCGGGTAACTAGTGTCAAAATAATGATTACTAATTCCCGAACAATATCGTTCATAGAGCTCCATTCAAGTTTAAGTCAATGGATATAGGTTATTAAGTGAAATACATAATAACTTTTTATACAAAAAAATTCTGTACAGTCTTTCCCAAATCAGATTAGAATTTTTAATATTCCATTGACTTATTATAGGTGTGTAATTCCATTAATATTTTAAATTAACTTATGTTTTATCTCTTTTATCCGCTAGAAAGAGTTAAACTTCCGACTATAACAAAATTCTTACCGGGCAGCAGTTCGTAGACTAGTGCCAGGTCATTCAAATGATGTTTTATCTCTTTAATTCGCTAGAAAGCGTTTAAATTCCGGCTCTAACGAAAATTTCATCGGGAGGCACTTCGTAGAGTAGTGCCAGGTCATTCTAACGAAATTCCACCGGGCAGTAGTTTCGTAGACTTTGTGTCGGATTACTAGTGTGCGAGTAGTAGTCACTAGTACTCGCTCAACATATATTCATATATAACCACTATAGACATGTATAGTCTTGGATTATAGGTTATTGAATGACAGCGATGGGTTCTAATACCTAGTAGCCATTTATATTGTTGAATTCTGTCCAGTCACTTTTGAACTTGACTTAAATTCTATATATATATTTATTATTGAAAATGAATTAAGAATTATCGGTTACGATCAAATTCGCAATTCATTCACTAAATGTAGAAGATACTTCCAGCTATAATTATATCTCTTTTATTCGCTACAAAGAGATTAACTTCTTACATATTCACCTTATTCGGCTCTAGTGCAAAGGTGAACTATAAAACTATCGTTATTTATAAGAAGAAAAATATACACGAAATATAAAAAATTTTCTTCTTTCCTCCCCTGTTTTTCTTCTACATGCTCCGATATGTAATCAGCATGTAATCTAAGGAGTAAATTGACAAGAAAGTAGCAATCAATCTTTTCTACTTTCTATTAATTTTTCATTCTTAAGGTATCGGAAATTTACACCAACCAGATAAATAAATTAACAGTTTATTTATTTTTTCGCTACCTCTATAGATTACTACGATTTAAAATTCTAGTTGGGGTACATATTTTCCTTTTGCCTTTTCTACATGGAAAATAGTTGATCCGATAAGCTATTATTCTATTTTATACTATCTTTTGATTGATTATATTAGAGTCTAGGTCAGTCGTGCTCTGTCTAAACTCTGCTATAAAATAATAAATAAGAAAAAAATCTTATATTTAGGCATAGATATTATTCGATACGTTCTTTACTTTGCCTGTTTTATTTTTTCTTCTGGATCATTTAAGACTACGATAGCAATATACCAGATATTTTTGCCTCAGTAAGAATCTATTACGCTGAAGATTCTTCATATTGGAATAATAATTTTATTATGATTATAATTCTAGACCCAATTAATCCTCGTATATTATAGGTCTACTTTATCTTATTGAGGAATAGTTTTGCTTCGACTAGCTCTATACCTCTAATATTTTATTTATAACTAGAGTCCATGTCAATCAAAATTTTCTTGCACTTTGGTATTGACAATGGATACATATTTAGTAAAGGCATTAATTATTCAGTACGTGACAGATTATTATTGCCTAAATTAGATTTTATATACAATACTTTCCTTTTGATATTTTGTTTTATTGACTTTGTAACTATTCAGAAACTGCCAAAGTCAATCATTTCCTTCCTCTAAACTTACCGAAGCTCTAGATTATGTTGATATATATTTTTGATATATGCTTAGAGGTTAATTAACGAGAGTTTACCTCATAATAGCAGATATTATTATAATTATATTAATCAATCTATAGTCTAGGCTTAGACAAAAGGGAAAACATCCTTAATTATTAGTATACGAGCCGGTAAAGAATTAAGACACTCTTAATTATCTCTTTACCCCTCCTTTATGTTTACATTCGTTAAAGGGATCATAGTAATTCTCGCTAAGAGTTCAAGTTCAGTTTGCGAATAATGCAAAGATTAATATCTTGATTTCCAGTCCGCATCAAAAATGGTCTATATATATAGATAAATATCTTTCCGAAACTGGATATTTATTTATTTTTCCACACAATAAGTCATTTCAAGATGTCGATGATTTTGAAATGCACTGCTTCAATTTATAATATAAAATATGTTTATATTAACTTCACAACTTAGTAAGTGCTGCACCTACGTTCCTGGTCAGATCTTACTTTTGTGATACGTTTTTGAACATACTGAAAGTTTTCTCCGATTATACATTCGGTAAATAAACTTTCGAGTAGTATTTATGCCTTTAAACATTCAGATTATTTGATAATTGTTGGAGATAATATATTATTCCGATATTTATATATCTATCTTCATTATTTATCTTTCTCATCTTACTTTTAAATTAGATTGACCTTCTCGCTACGTTCCAGGTTTAAATCTAGCTAACATTGTGGAACAGTCACTTTTTTATTTCCTAAACAATATTTTAACATTTTTCTCAGTATTCAGAGCATAACGACTTCATGAATACTTGAAAATAATTCAATTCTACGCTTGTTAAACTAGGCCTAAAACAAGCCCTAGTTTTTTAGAATGGATATTATCCTTCGATTCAGTTCATGGAGATACATCCTTTTAGATCCCATTATCTCTATTTAAATCATTCAAAATTCTAATGACTAAGTACTCCTTTTCTACGTACGAATACAGAATATCGAGTCACTGTTGCTGCATATTGGTTAAAGATTAAACAAATTTTATCTTAAACCTATATGACGTTAAATTAATTATTATCTCTTTCATATACATGTTTTTACCCTTCCGTCAGGGATCGCGGTAATATTATTACTCTCTATGGTTTACACATAGATCTCGAGAGTATATATATGTATTTTCTTCCTGAACTCATTTGCGAGTACGTAATTTGATATTTCAGGAATTACCAATTATGCAGACATAGATTTTATTCTATTAATATTCAATTCTAAAAAAATTTTGATTGAATGTTTATCTATAAAATTTCCGGGCAGTAATTTTATAGAGAGTTATATGTTTAATAATTCCTTGCTTAAATAATAGTTACGCTTAACCTATGATTTATAGCGGGAATTTTGTTCAGTAGTATAATTTTTATTTAGTATTAATATATTTCTTACTATTCTTAATTATGCGTATAGAATAGTAATACTATCTCTTAACTTTTAAATTAAGTGTTTTTTGAGATTAATAATCAGTATTATTGTATAATCTTTCTTCAGAGATTATCACACTATTACTTTTTCTCTGAGTCCTTCTCTTTTTATGAACATTTTGATTCGTATCAAAGTGGATTTTTAACATTTCTTGATTTCCATGATTATTTACTCAGGAGTACTTTTCATGGCAATCTTCTGGTATAGAAAGATTCTATCCAGCTTATTTATTATTGTTTAATCTTATCAATACGGTAAGATTTAGCCAAACTATGACCGTCATACAGTTTGCTGCGATCAACCTTATTCTTATCTCTCTTATTCTCTGTCAAACTCTTTAGTTATGATGTTGACAGTTTATTCTTTATTTTTTGTCAGGACATCAAACGCTTTTATATGTCTATGACAAAACTAATTATCAATGGTTTAGGTTGTTTTTTCTTCCCAGCAGTTATATGCAAACTCTGTATTATTTTATTGCTTGACTAAAAATTCGTTATACAATTAGTCTAGCAATAGTTTTAACCATTATGTTTGTCTATACTTTTTTCTTCTGATGGATAACTTAGTTATAGTTAAGTTAACTCCATCTACTTTTATTATATCCCCTTCTTTAATTTGATCAAGGGAAATAATTACACATTATGGTTATTTTAAGTCTGTGTCTGTTCATCGGAAACTGTCCTGTCGCTCCAATTAACAGAATTTAATTAGTTTATAATTCTAATAGCTTAGACTATTACAATTACATAGCTTCACATATCTAGAATTTTATCCAAAATATCTACATATGTCAGTTATCTATAGGAAACTCCACCGAGTAGACTTTTCCTTATTTATTCAAGATCCTACATAGACTACTTACAGTGTATGGTCTTGGCTTTTTGTTTTACAAATTTTGTTTTCAAAATTTTCTATATTCCTAGCTTACTTTGCGATGGAATATTTATGTTATGTCTCAATGACTCCCTTTTCTTTTTGAAGCCAATTGTTGTTTCCCAAAAAGAAAAAAAGAGGAGGGGGGGCCAATGTTAGGTCTCTGAGACTTAAGAACTGGCTTCCTCTAGAGTCTACTAATATATATAAGGTTGTTAGATCATAACACCTTAAAGCTATTTTTGTGAATCTAGACCATTCTTTCTATTAAATATAGAATTAGAATGTATCTGATTCCTTTGAGTTTCCTGAGTCTTAACCAGAAGTGGTGAGATATTATTGGTGTTAGAATTAGGAGAGCACCTCCCTCCTATTCTGCAAATTCTAGCACATTATCTATAGGTTAATGTATTATGAAGTTAAAATGAAGTTTTTTAAAAGTAAAACATATTTTAACGAGTAATACTTAACCTATAGATAATCAATTATCTCCCTCTGCCCACCCTCGCTTATCTCTCCTAATTGTGTCTATTGTTTTACACATAAAAGAAACTGACACGTGGTCAATTGAGCGGGAAGAGTTACGTCACACAGGTAACTGCCTAAGGGACCTTCTGGTTTAAGACTTTAATTAACGACTGAAAGGTCGTTTTTTCTGTGGAAGGTGTGAAAACAGAATAGAATAGCACATTATCTATAGGTTAAGTATTACTCGTTAAAATATGTTTTACTTTTAAAAAACTTCATTTTTCCATTTTTTTTTCTTTCCTTGAGAATTTTCACTGGGAAGTACAATATTATCCTCTTATACAGAACAACCTGGGCCCAGTTGTTCAAAATTAACGATGTCGTTAGTTAACGATTCGTTAAAATTTACATTGAGTGATACGCGAATATGCTGAAATTTTCTGCTGAAAAAATGTGAGTAGCTTTTGCAGTGCAAAAGCTACTCACATTTTTCAGCAAAAAATATCAGAATATTGTATACTGAATCCGCTAAAACAGTTAACGAAATGACCCTTAACGAGCTCGTTAAGCTAAGGACGCTTTGAACAACTGGGCCCAGGGCTTGAGTACCTTTAGTTTTTGGAATGTATCTAACTGTTTAACAAAGTCTGTATGGATGGGCCAGTTGATTTGTATCATTGCTCATAGTTTCAGCATGATAAAGTGATAATTGAGATGTCAGTTTTGGATATTTTTTACATTTTTTGTACAGAAACATTCTTTGTGGGTACTCATGGCAAGCACCTCTCTGAGGCAATTCCAGTGAGTATCCACACGATAGGTTTGGGTCGAAATTAATTTTTGATTATTGCTTTTTTTTATCTGGACCTGGTAACTATAATTGGTATTATAACTAAATGTTGGTATTGTTGGTATAAGAGAAAAAGTTGGTACCATCTGACCAAGAAACAATGTGGAACTGGCTACAGTATTTTTTTTTTTTTTTTTTTATACATGTATTAGAAAAGCTGGAGATGGATAAATTCATAATAATATCATAGCTCCAGATAGGCTTCCCCTAATCCCCCAACAAACCACCATCAACAAGCAAAAAGGAGTGATATTTTTTCTTATTTCTCATATGTTGTGGGTACCCATTCAAAGTGCCTTGCCTCTAATGTGTACCAGCAACATATGTTTTCATGGAGAAATAAAAAAAAAAAACAGATATATGATATACCCTCTTAGCTTGAGCTATGAATATAAGTGAGACAATTTAGTGTTCAGAAGGTTCATGGAATCTTCTGGGATTTAAAACCGGTAATGATTTAAAGTGTTGTTAAAATGGAGCTAAGAAAGTGTAGTTCGGACAAAGCATTACCAGTGTCTCAGCGGGGTTATGTGTTAGGGACGCCATTCGACGAACCATTTGAATGGACCAATCTTCAGGGTCCTATTGGAAGTGGTATGATGTTGGATATGGACCCTCATTATGCTTATTTTGGATGCAATACTGAGTCACAGGTATAGTATATTAACCCTAAATTTGTAACAGACGACATTCTATTTCTTTTTTATTATTTTTTCATTTTTTCAGAGAAAACAAAGTCTTGCAGACAATTTACATGAAATGTCAAGACATGTTTTCTCTGAAAAAAAAAAGAGAGAGATTGTCATCTGCTGTTGTGATTGGCACTTTAAGGGTTAAATAAAAAAAAAAAAAAAAAAAAAAAAAAAAAGCAGATTTAATCAAAGTATTGGGACTGACATGCCTGAGCAAACTGTGTAGACCCTGGTCAAATGCTTCAATTAATTGTTCTAAAATTTGAACAAGTGCGTTTTACTGCTTCTTGATGCTTCTAAAAATGTTGAATGAGTGACAAATAGTGTAGAGCCTGATCAGGTGCTGCATTCTGCTCAGAGTCAACAAAAGTTTGCCTAGACCTGTCTGGCTGAATACTTAGGCTAAGCTAAGTATCCAATTTACCTGATTCTCAACTCTTATTGAGCCAGCGCACAACAAAACCAACAAAATGACATGTGCCCAGCAGAGACTCAGATCAGCCTGGGCATCGGCCCAGTCTGACCAGAGTCTTTGAAGTCCACATGAAGAAAGCTTGGGTCCTTAGCTACCCATTGAGTGCACAGCAAAGACTCTGATCACACTGGTTAGATGCCCAGTCTGATCTGCGTCTTCACTGGGCGCTCATGTCATTTTGTTGGTTTTGTCATGCACTGGCTCGATTGGAAATAGTCTTAGCTTAGCTTATGCAAGGACTTATATAGAACATATATAGAAAATAAGTGACATGATAAAAACACTGCCTTGTGAACAACTGGGCCCAGTTGTTCAAAACTAATGATGTCGTTAGTTAATGATTCGTTAAAATTTTAATCCAGTGATACGCAAATATGCTGAATTTTTTTGCTGAAAAAATGTGAGTAGCTTTTGCAGTGCAAAAGCTACTCACATTTTTTCAGCAAAAAATATCAGAATATTGTGTATTGGATCAGCTAAAAAGTTAACGAAATGACCCTTAACGACGTCGTTAAGCTAACGACGCTGGGAACAACTGGGCCCTGAATGATAGGATGTTGTAGTGGAATGGTCGTTTTGATGTTCACTGTGGGTCAGGGTTATCTTATAGCAATAAAAATAGGGGTGGGAAGGCTTGAATTTTAACACCATTTTCAGCAATGTTTGTGGGAGTAAGCTAGTCAAGTACAAAAAGTAGTGTTGGGAATCGGAGAGGAAAATCACAATCGATTATCCTGGAAAATAAAACCGATTGATTATCGATTAAACAATCGAATATCCCATAACTGGCATCAAATAATAAATCCTTATAGCATATGCGCTTTATGTTTCCATATTACTTAAAATGCAACAGATAAAATAACATAACTATGGTAAATTAAGATATATGTTGTTTCAAGACAAATCAGATTTTGCAGTGGTGTTTCTAGTCAATGAGTCTTTCATAATACTCTTAATTTGTAGGTCTCATTATGCGACCTTTGGCCCACATTTCTAAAAATAGAATTTCAAATAATCGATAGTGAAAAAATAATATTGATAGTTGCTGATAGTGAGCTCATCCGATTAGTTTTCCATTATTTCGATTAATCGGCACAACACTAACAAAGAGAACTACCTACCACATTTACCGACAGGCCTGAGATAACAGAAGAGCCCCAACAGCATCTAGTCAGGATTTATACTGTTTGCCCATTATTGATATCACACGTAAAGTACTACTGTCTGTATTCTAACATTTGGATACCTTAACTCCTTAACTCTTTGCATGCTAAGTAATATTGTCTGCTTTTTTGTCATCTGGATTTTTTTTTATAAATTAAATTTTTCAAAAAAATCTTTCAGGAATACCATCAGTGTCAAACAGTTTGGACCCAGATCAGGCTTGATAAGATGTCGGGCCTGATCTGGGTACAAACTGTTTGCAAAGGTTACCATAGAATGATAAAAATGGCCACTAGCGGGGGTGGAAAGAGTTAATCACACATTAACCTTTTTACCACATTCTGGGCTAATTCAGTAGATGACAAGTTGATTATATTTTTCTTTCTTTTCCCAGAAAACAGTGTTAGACATTTCATGCAAATTGTCTACATTGGAGATAAATTGTCTCCATTGGAGACAGTTTTTCTGAAATGTCGGAAGTTGTCTCCATTGGAGACAGTTTAGCTGAAATGTCGAAACCATTTTAGAAAAATAAGGAAAATATTTCAATATTTTGCCTGAAAATTTATACAGCATGCTAAGGGTTAAATTTTCAGTAAGCCCATTTTTCTATTGTTGACCTGTCTTCAGGAGACAAGCCCTATATTAAGGTTTAAAAAAAAAAAAAAATGGCCACTGAAGATTTTACCCAGCATGTTAAGTGTTAAGCACGCTTTTAGCAGGATGCAGCACATTTTATATCATCCAGATAATTATTGCCTGATAGATCAGTATTGAGATTCTTATCATAGAACAAATTACCTGCCTTCTTCTTCCTTTCATTTATTAATTGTCTTTGGCAGGTCACTAACAGCATTAGATAGGCTTTGATAAGACACCCCCATTGAAAGAAATGGGTTGATAAGACATGCACTTACTGTATAGCTCTTAAGGCCAAGGAAAAAAATCTTGTGCTACCAGTTACCTGAACAATCCTACTTTCTCCTCCCAACACTGAACTGTTTTATCTGGTACCAGAAATACCATATTCACCCCATTTAGCTACATCACCAGGGCATCCAACTGATATTGGCTTACAGTACAGCAAGGCCTGATGTCCTTGTAGCAGTTAAGGATAGAGTGGGGAATGTTTTTATTTCTTCTGTTTCTTCAGTTTTATTCCTGTTCGTCTATCTTCCCTGTCCCTCTCTTTCATCTCTGCTATCTCTTTTCTCCCTTTCTCTGGGAGACGACACAAAATGACCCTCAAGGTCATTTTCTATGTAATCTATACATTTTTGTTTAGATACAACATTTTAGGGTCTATTTTTGAAGAGTGCTATTTATATCTATAACTGCAATAAATTGTATTAGAAAGACATTCTTGTGTACTAAGTCTCTGTAGTTTCCCATAAAATTTTTTGAAAGAGATGTAAAATACTGAATCATCATCATCATCATCATCATCATCATCATCATCATCTCAACATCTCTGTAGTTTCTGGGCACCTTGTTTAAGAATTTCCAGAGAAGACTGCCAAAGACTATTTCCGCAAGTCTAGCTTATGTATAAAAGGTACATGAGCTTGTGGTTTGACCCTAGAGCCTTTCTAGTGAGTAGTAAGTAAATATTAACTCACTAATATCAGGTGGACTCTTTTAACTCAGCCTTTGGATAGATCCATTTTCAATTTAAGGTGAGTCTGGTTTGCTTTATTTTTATTGCTTTTTGCTACAGACTTTCTTATTTAAAGCAATCAGTTTAGACCCTGATCAGATGCTGCATTCTTCTGCATCTGATCTGAGTCTACACTTTTTGCATAGGTTTATTAGTGCTAGGCATAATAGGTAGAAGTAAGCAACATTTACAACCAGACACCTATAGACACACCAAAAGAAATCTGTAAGTATAATTTACTATTTTGGCCTAATCACATGGATAAAGATGCTCAGACAAAAGTATATACCTGGGTAAAGTAAATTAACCCTTGTCCTGCTGAATATATTAGGATGCTATGCCCACTTCTAATTTTCAGCCAATCAGATTACTTGATTCAGGTTATTGATACAAATTTGAATACTTAATGACAAACAGTGCAGATCCAGATCAGTTGGCTTCTTCAGAAGCCAACTGATCTGGATCTATACTGTTTGCAAATGCAGGGTATATCTGGGCTCAGCAGGACAAGGGTTAATAGGGAAGTGGAGATACAATGCCAGTATGAGCTAGCTGACAGTTTTTTTCAGCTCAGGTAAATGAAAATAATTTTGATTATAGATAGAGGAAGAAAAAAATAATGCCAAGCATAGGAAAAGGGTCCAAATGCCATATATTGACGAAGAAGGCCCAAGTGCCTAGTATACAGAATCACTAGATATTGCAGAATTCACTGCTGAACAAGCAAGACCCTAAGTAGGCAGAGTGGATGGACAAGGTAATCTGGGTCCAGTTGTTCAAAACTAATGATGCTGTTAGTTAATGTATCGTTAAAACTTTAATCGTTAGATATGGCATATACGCTAATATTTTTTGCTGGAAAAATGTGAGTAGCTTTTGCAAATGCAAAAGCTACTCACATTTTTCCAGCAAAAATACCTGTGAATTAGTTTTTGTACTTACTAGAACAGTTAATATTTTGACCACTAACGAGCTTTTTAAGTTAACGATGCTTTGAACAAATGAGCCATGGGCATTTGCTTTTCACGTATGGGGTAAGGTACATTTTCTCACAATGGTTAGTATATGTAAAGCAATGTTTAAGGTAAGAAGAATATCAACATAAATGTTTTTCTTATTTCTCCAGTTAAAATATACAAATGTTAGAACGAGTTCAATGACTTGGCTGCCCAAGGCAGTTCTAGCCTTTAGAGTTCGTTCTGATATAAACGTACATTATAGATTTTTATGGAGACAAAGGAAAAATATCATTATTGGTTAGAAAAAACACACATGCATGCACATGGAAATACATACAAACACTCAAATAAGGGTCTAAATGGGAATCCTGATAGAATGTGTTTGAAGGAATGTGTTGAGATGAAGTGAAGTTTGCACAAGTTCAGAACAGTTACATAGGCAAGACTCTGGATGTTTGCTCATCATCAGGGATTAAGGTAAGTAAAATTCAAATTTATCCCGTTGGCCATTTACGTATAGATGAAGTTTATATGTGATCCAAAACTTTTTACAAGAACAATTGGTAAAGCAGAAGCATTGTCACTGGCGTGGTTTGTTAGCAAATTTTTCAATGCTCTTGTTTAACACCTTAATTTGAACAAATTTTTAACATCTCTCTCCTGTTTGAAATTTTACAAAAGAGCTACCCCAAAAGCAAGTCTGAGGCATGTAATAACAGCAAAGGCCCAAATTAGCTTGAACAGCCTCCCATGTGTGATAAGGGCCCTTGCCATTTGTTGGTAGACCATCGGTCTAGATAAGAGTGGATATAAGGTAAATATTTTTCTTATTTCTCCACGATAATATATGTTGTAGGTACTCATTAGAAGTGCCTCACTGAGGCACTTCTAATGAGTACCCACAACATATGTTTTCATGGAGAAATAAGAAAAATATCAATACTTTTGGATTGAAATATGCGTTTTATCAAGAGCTTTGGTAGAATAATGTAATCAGTCATAGCTGTATATAAGAGGGAGATTCAGAGAAATATTTTTTTCTTATTTCTCCATGAAAACATATTTTGTGGCTATCCATTGTGATCACCTTGTCAAGGCAATTGCAATGTGTACTCCCATTATTATGTTTTCATGGAGAAATAAGAAAAATTAAAAAAAAAAAAAAAAAAAGATTGAAAAAAGCATAAATTAAAAAAAGAAAGATTGAAAAAAGCATCATACCTACAGCTGTGATTCTGCCATGCCCAATGATTCTGTAAACAGGCAGTAAAGGGCCAGGTCAGATTACTTATGTTGATCTTGGCCCTGGCAGTCAGTTGATGGCCCCAAGATCCCTTTTCTTGAGATGGAGCTTAAATATATTGTGACTGGACACTGTACAAAATTTCTGTAATTTGCAAAAATAATTGCTATAATTCTGACTTTCACAGTTAACATCACAAAAACATGCCTATAAAATTTTGACCCCCTTGAACCCCACTTTTATATAGTAAAACTGGGGTTTACAGGGGTATGCATTATTTTTCTTATTTCTGCTCAAAACATAGATTGTGGGTACTCATTAGAACCGCCTCATCGAGGCAGTTCTAATGAGTATCCGCAATCTATGTTTTGAGCAGAAGTATGAAAAATATCAGGATTTTTTATCTGAAAATTTTCAGTTTTTGGTGGTAAAAATTTCAGTATAATTGAATAGGCAGGTTTTCCTAATGATGTTTATTAACCCTTGTCCTGCTGAACCGGTATATACCCTGCCTTTGCAAACAGTGTAGATCCAGATCAGTTGGCTTCTGAAGAGGCCAACTGATCTGGATCTGCACTGTTTGCCATTAAGTATGTGAATTTATAGCAACAGTCTTGTTCAAGTGATCTGATTGACTGAAAATTAGAGGTGTGAGTGGCATCAATTTATTCGTGACAAGGGTTAATTAATTTTTGTCTTTTAATTTGTACTTTGCATAATATTTTGGTAAAAAAAAAAAAAAATGTCTTAGAATTCAAGCTCCCCACTGATATATGTTAGTGTGGGCCCAGATCAGACTATTCAAAGCACAGGTTGATTTGGATTGCTATTGCACTTTACCCTAAATATTTGGACCAAGGTGCTTGAGCACAGACTACATATTTACCCAAAGCAAACAGTGTAGACCTAGATCAGACACTGCTGAATCTGATGTATGATTGGGTTCTACACGGTTAACCATTCCTCAAACATTTTTTAACACATTAGCAGTTAGTAAAGTAGCCTAGTAGAAATTTTAGAACAAGTGTAATAAGGAGTTAACCCTTTTCTTGCTGAACACGACATGCCCTGTCTTAGCAAATGTTTGTCATTAAGTATGTGAATTTATAGCAACAATCCGGATCAAGTATTCTGATTGGCTGGAAATTAGAAGTGGGCGTGGCATCTTAATTTATTCATCATGACAGGGGTTAAGGTGTTCAGATATTTAGAATAAATTCAGTTTTTCCAAAGGAGCGGAAGCCAACAGTGTTGATCAGGGTCTGCAGTGTCCGTCATTCAGCCATTTCACCTGTTTGAGGGATTTCTTAGAGAGTAGCCAGTAAGACTGGTACGATTAATCGGATAATGGATTAACTGATCGATAACTACCACAAAAACGATTATTACAGATTTGCTGATAATCAATCATTTTATTTCTGTGTCTGTTAACTTAGAGTATTTACCCCAGTTTTCAAACACCACAACTCCCCACCATACTTTATCTAAAATTTGAATAATTTCAATTTAATACCAGATGCCGTGTCTAAAAATAGCTGAATGAGTGGCAAACAGTGTAGACCCTGATGAGACGCCACATTTTGCGGCGTCTCATCTGGGTCTACACTGTTTGCTCAGGCCTGTCTGACCAAATACATACAGTAAAATATAACATATGGTAAGGGTCATGCTCAGGTAAACAGGTAAAATTATGATCAAATCAATGATTACTAATCAATTATCGATCACAATGACATGACTGATAATCAGTTATCTTTTCAGCTCTGATTAGCCAGCCTTAGTGTCCAGATATTTAGGTTAAATAAAGTAGACCATCATCAGATTACAGTTTACATGTAGACCTTGATCATTGATTGTGTTGGGGTTTAACGACACGTCAACCCTTGAGGGTCATTTTGTGTCGTCTCCCAGAGAAAGGGAGAAAAGAGATAGAAGAGAGAGTAGAGGAGATGAAAGAGAGGGACAGGGAAGAAAGAGGAACAGGAATGAAAGTGAAGAAACAGAAGAAATAAAAACATTCCCCCTCTACCCTTACCCACTACAAGGATAGCAGGCCTTGCCCAACTGTAAGCCAATATCAGTTGGACGCCCCAGTGATGTAAGATACACAGCACCTTCGCACCACCCGACCACCCCGGTAGACCTTGATCAAACTGTGTGGGTATTAACTCTTGCCATGCTGAATAAATCAAGATGCCCTGCCCACTTCTAATTTTCAGCCAGTCAGATTATTTGATACAGGTTGTTGATACAAATTCATGTAACAGGGCAGATCAAGATCAGTTGGCTCCGATCTGGATCTACACTGTTTGCAAAGGCAGGGCATATCTGGGTTCAGCAGAACTAGGGTTAACAGGCTCACTTGGGACTGCATTGTTAAAGGGTCAGAGCTCTTAAACTAGAAATAGAAAAATATCTTATTTCTCCATGAAAACATATGTTGTAGGTATTCATAAGAAACACTTCTAATGAGCACCCACAACATATTGTTTTGTGGAGAAATAAGAAATATGCCAAATATTTTTTGGTTGAAAAAATCACATTGCCTAGAGCTCTGGTGGGTAGAGAGCCCTTTTCACTGGCTGTGGTCTCAATATATTGTCTCAACTCAGATAAAATTGTTTTGTTTCAGGGTGCCATTTTGACTACAATGTTAGCCACCAGAAATTTTTCAAGTAAGTCTATAGTTTTCTTGTTTGTTTCTTATTTAACTCAGTTAACCCATTTACCATGCCACATACCAACCATATGCAAATGCTTTGAGTTTTTTCTCGCTTCCAAAATGCATTTAAATCTAGCTTGGTACATAAGGTGTGAAAAAATAGCTGTGTTTCAGCTAACATGCTGAAAAAAATTTGGTCGGTAGGTAGGAGAAACTTTTTTTTATTTTTCTATTTTTTCTCCAGAAAAGAATGGGGTCATGCCTGTAATTGTATGAAAATGCAGGTATTTTGTTGAGGATTGGTGCTTTACTTTTTTATTTTGCATTTTTACTGATAAAAAATAGCAGCCGGGTGTTTGAAACAGGGTCGTTGAGGTTAGCGGAAACACAGCTATACTTTTTGAAACACAGCTTTTTTTTTCTTTTTACGCCTAAGCTGCAAGCAGCCCCCTTCAAACCAGCAGATTTCCTTTTTTCCTTTTCCTGTCACAAGGGACATTTTTCTGGTGTTAGTGTGGCTACTGTCCTTTATTAGCCTTTGGCATACTTTGGGTGAAATTAGCGTTGCATTTTATTCACATTGTCTCCTTTGGCGTATGGAGAACTTTTTTAATGAAATGTCAAACCCTGTTTTTTTTTTTTTTTTTTTTTTTTTTTTAAATAAATAAATAGAAATAAATAAATGAATAGTTAGATAGAGCTAGCTGTTTCATTCACCTTGAGAAAAAATGATCCATGGCTACAGATAAGAAGCATACTAAAGGTTATGAGAAGTTCCCTTCATAAAGCATGCAAAAAGTTATGGTCCACTCCTGCTTTGCTGTATACATGTATGGTAAATGCCTTAAAATTTCAAACACGTTATTCCATACATTTTTTACCCAAACTTTGTGTTTTGTGTATATCAGTGCAGGGCTTATTTTTTAATCATTGGCAGTCTTGACCCAGTTGTTCAAAACTTAACAAAGTTCTTAGCTAACGTGACATTAAAATTTCTACCTTGAAATATGGCAAATACATTGATATTTTTTGCTGAAAAAAATGTGAGTGACTTCTGCATGGCAAAAGCTACTCACATTCTTACAGCAAAAATATCAATGTATTTGAAAATACCTTAACTACAAGAGTTAGCGAGTTTGTCATTAACAAGCTCCTTTAGTTAAAGATGAATAGCTGGGCCCTGATCTTTTTCCATTGTTTAAAAGGGGGTGTACCAAGTTTAGGGACAAAATTACTGAATTGACCAGTGTTAAAAAGTGTAGGGAATTGTCCATTTTCTTTATGTTCACTGAATTATATTCAGGCAAAGGCCAAATCTGGGCTCTCACTGTTTGTTCATGTCTCCATTTTACTGGAAAAGCTGTGAAATTAGGACTTGACATTTCATTGGAGATATATTATTTTTTTATTTTCTTTATAGCCAGTTTGATGGAAATGTCAAGCTCTGTTCTCAGAGAAACGTAAGAAAAGCGTCACCCCAGTTATTGTGTACATTAATATAACCGAGAACATGCTAAATGTAAACACTTAGCAGGCTGGATAAAAAACTTCAGAACATGACATTTGCAATATTTTCCCCAGAAAATAGAGTTTGATATTTCTTACAGCTTGTGCCCTTAGGACACATGTTGCAAGAAATGTCAAATCCTGTTTTCCGGGATAGAATAAGAAATATATTACTTGTCATTAGCTGATTGGCCAGAAAGTGCTGATGGTTAAAATTGTTACTATATGCCATTTCTCAACAGTTTGTGAATCTTACTTCCTATCTTCTAATAAAAAAAAAAATACTTGGCAAACTTTACTGTTTTGTCGGTACAAGAAAAAAAAATGGCCTAGATGTATGTCAGTAGGAAACAGGTAAAACAAAAACTTGCTACACTGAAAATTAACCTTGAACTTGAATTGCTCAACATTGCAGGGCACCTAGACACTTTTTGTAATTTGTGAATGATGCAGTTGGAAGTTTCCAAATGATTCATTTTATTCAATTCTACAGTAACTGTGAAAAATAGGATATTGGCATATATTTTAAAATGTTTTGGTGTCTTTGAACGTTTTTACACTTATAAAAGCTTTTGCGAAAAATGTGACTAAAATGTTCAGTCAGTTTAGAATTAGAAAAAGAAATAGACAAACAAAATATTAGTTTTGGACATATCAGTTAATACTTTAGGATATCAAATGAAGAGGAGAGTGTCTTGGAAGGCAAAATTTTTGTTCTGCTGGATGTGAGAGATATTCTGTTGTATTCATTCCAGGAGATACTGGCTTTTACCCAACAAGCATCTCTTTGACCATGATCAAGTTTTTGGACAGACCAAATTTTTTGTGCATTTTTGATTAATTTTATGTAAATAACTGAATATATTAAGAAAAATGTCAGATTTGACAAACTTTTGGATGAAATATGTAGTTCCAACTGCATTCAGTAAGTTCAACATATTTCTTTTATCTATTTTACTGGGAAGGGTTGATGCACTGTTGATCACCTGGTGAAGACCCCAAATGGCCTCATATATTAAATGTTGCAAATCAGAAGAAATGCCAAACATTGGCTAAAACCTGTACTTAGTCATTTTCAGAAAGGATGTTCAACATAAATGCAAACAGAAACACCCAGATTAACTTGCTCTGTACCATCTGATCAAGGCTTTTGCTGACTGTTTACAGAATCCAGTCTATTAGCAAAAACGGTTACCTTGCTTAGTCTAGATTGGAAGCTGACATGAGCCTTCACTATTAATTACAGATTCTTTTCACATGATGCTAACTACCTAACATAGTACCATATATTTTAAGACAGACAGACCTTAGCAAACAGTGTAGACTCAGACACAGCAGAATGCGGTATCTCCTCAGGGTCTACACTGTTTGCCACGCATCTAGTGATTTTTAGACACATCACATAGTAAATTGTACTTGTTCAGATTTTAGGTCAAATATCCTATAGAATTGAGGTGTCCAAATACTATGGGTAAAAAAGATATCTATTTGTTGATACTGCAGCACCCTCTCACAAGGATTATGCAACTAGAATAAGTATCATCATGACCAAAATTTTTAGTAACATAAAAGTGCCAAGAAAAACTGTAGCAGACAACATTCTAATTGATTTATGTTATTATTTTCTCTTAATTTTTTTTTTTTTTTTTTTTTTTTAAATCAGAATGTTGTCTGCTGCAGTTATGATTCAGATTGCCACATTAACCCTTGTCCTGCTGAATAAATTAAGATGCCACGCCTACTTCTAATTTTCAGCCAGTCAGATTACTTGAGCAAATTCACATACTTAATGGCAAACAGTGCAAATCCAGATCATTTGGTTTCTTCAGAAGCCAACTGATCTGGATCTATACTGTTTGCAAAGGAAGGATATATCAAGATTCAGCAGGACAAGGGTAAAGGATTAAAAGTGTCCCAAGCCTTAACATGAATAATATATTTCTTTGAGCAGCCAACCTGTGAAGCATACAAATTTGTCTATGAATATAAATTATTGAAAGACTGTAAAGCAGACAAAAAAACTCACACACAAAAAAAAAAGAAACAACAACAAAAACAGAAATTTGTAAATATGCTATAAATCCTTGAAAAAGAAAATCAGATATTTTTTTTATGTAGCTGATTTGGTGTCACTTCCTTTAGCCTGCTGAATTTTAATATAAACAGATGTTTCAAACTTTTTTCACTAGAATAGCCTTGACATTTCCTGCAAATGGTCTCCTTAGGAGGTTATTCATATGAAAATCATATCTGCCTAGAATTTTTCTTAGGGTGAAAAAAAAAACAAATCACATTTGATTTTTGCCCTGAGAAAGAGGACCTTGGTGGCATATTGAAACAGTGAGGGCCCAAGCTATGTACATCCATTAGATATTGGTTGTTGTGTTCCATTCTTGTAATTTAAGTATCAAATGAAGCTATAAGGTAGCGAAGGTCCCAAGGTCCCGTGATACTGTATTGGTGAAACTTATCTCCAGATAGGACATTTAAGATAATTTTTGTTAATATTTAGACCAAAACATATCTTCTGGGTAATAATTGAAATCACGTTCATATGGGTGCTTTAAGCTAAATTTTGGCGCATTAATAACAAGAATTGTCCAGTCTGGTATTTTTTATTTTTTTTTTTCCCAGGAAAAATAAGGCTTAGCATTTCATGTAAATTATCTGCTTAGCAGACAATTCACATGAAATGCCAAGCTTTATTTTCTCTGAAAAAGTTAGAATTTTGTATGTTACACTTATGCTTGGTGCTTTAAGAGTTAAGCATCGCAAATGGGCATTTAAGCATTAAGCTTTAAAGCAGGTAGTAAAATACTTGTACCAAAACCTTATCTAGAGCTTTGAGACCCAGATCAGCTGCTGCTGAACATGGCATCTGGTCTAGGGCTGCACTATTTGCACTCATACTGAAGTTTTTAGACACATCAACTAGTTGTAAATGAGCTGTTTATATTTTAGGACAGGTATGGGAAGGAATTATGGTGTTTCAGTATTTAGGGTAAATACTGTAACTTTGTAATAGGCGTTTTCTGTCAGCATATACCCAAAAGACTCCTGTGCTTCTAGCCCTGCTCATTTGTGATCTAGTCAGAGCCAGTGGGAATTTGGAGGTTAGATATTTTCACTTGGGAAGCAGAAAATTGTTTCTTAGTACCAAAACCTAGATCAGTCTGTAGTAAAAAAATAAAAAAAGATATTGCAAATAAGCTTTGTGATTTAATTTGCCTTTGTAAATGTGTTGAAGGGAACCTGATCAGATCAAGGTTGTAGAATTTTAAACAGAAACAATAATGATCCCTAACTGTATTTGCTATCCTTGCCAGTGAAGCAAAGGGAGACAAACTTCCCTCAAAGAATTCTTATGCTTTTCTTATGTGAAACTAACATTTTACTGTTTGAAGAATTAGAACATTTACCATAAGGCCACTTTTTTTATTTTTAGGTTTATGGAAGAGCCTACTATATGATTTTTAGCCCCTCTAGAAAAATAAAATTTGCATTTCCAATTTTATTTTATTTAGTGTCCCTACCCTTCAAATTTAGGGCAGAATTATTTATGCATGTATTTTTGTTTGTAAATTTTTTTTTTTGATCAACTCAAGCTTTTTTATATTTTTATTCCTTCCGCCCGACAGCAATTTTTTAAAAAATTTCCAATAAACCTAAACATAAAAAACTCTGGCCTAACAGTTTTGCTAAAAGAAGCAATTTATAAATACAAATTGCTCACACTTTACAAAACTGATTACATGGCAACCTCTTTATAGCATGATTCATTATATCATGGTTTTGGATATAAGGTGGTTTCAAGATGGATACCAGAAATGTAGCTAAACAATAATGAGTAGATTATAGAAAAAATGACCATTTATGGTCATTTTTATATATAATCTATACATTTTTGTTTGGATACACTACGGTTGTTTAACTTATACAGGGTATAGGTTTTGGTCCTAGCAATAGTGTTAAAAGAGGTTGTGGTGTACTTCCAATTCCTAAGCTGGTAAAATTAGATGATTCAGGACCCATATGTTTTTAATCTGAATTTTTAGATTTATTTCTTATTTTCAGTTGTTATTTCACCAACAATGACCTCTTTTCTCCAAGTGCTGTTTTACCATATACTTAACCCTTAAAGTGCCAAGCAAAATTTGTAGCAGACGACATTCTAAAATTTCATTTTTATTTTTCAGAGAAGACAAGTCTTGACATTTCATGTGAATCATCTGCCAAGCAGATGATTCACATGAAATGTCAAGACTTGTTTTCTCTGAAAAATGAAAAATAAAATAAAATAAAATTGTCGTCTGCTGCAGTTGTGATTGGCGCTTTAAGGGTTAACCTGTTTACAACAGCCACCTCCCTTTTATGCCTTCTAAAGATTGGCTTGGCTGTTCTAAAGAGGTTGTAGTTGCCTGCATATCTTGATAAGGGATTTTTCTGTTTGGGCACACACTATTCGGATTTTTGTAAGAAGAGGTATTAATCAGACTATGGATCTTGGTCCTTTCTGGTTGCCTGCATTGAAAGAAGCCTTTTCTTGGACTCATATTTTTCTTTTGTCTTTTCAAGTAAGTTCAAGAGGTATGTACAGAAAGTTACATCATCTGCCAGGGCTCCAGATAAACAGAATACACTGCAACCTCTTTATAAGATGGTTTATTATAAGACAGTTTATTACAAGTTTATTATAAGACAATTTGTTATTATAAGACGGTTTAAAGGTGGACCCCAAAATAATGTATTGTATATCGATACAAAAATGTATAGATTATATTGAAAAATGACCATTTATGGACAAAAATGTACAGATTATATTTATGGACAAAAATGTTTAGATTATATAGAAAAATGACCATTTATGGAGACAAAAATATGTAGATTATATAGACAAATGAACATTTATGGACAAAAAATGTATAGATTATATAGAAAAATGACCATTTATGGTCATCAAAAAATGTATAGATTATATAGAAAAATGACCATTAAATGGTCATTTTTCTATATAATCTATACTTTTTTGTTTCAATACAACACTGTTGTTTAGCTATAATGGTTTTAGCTTTGGATCCAAGTAGTAGATTTATAAAGAGTTTGTAGTGTATTTTTGTTTCTGCAGGGTGGTATCTCATTATAGAATTATGGTAAACATACTCAAATTCCACTTTTTTGACCAAAATTTTGCCATTGTGCGTTTGTATCACAAAATACTTGGTGGAATGGAAAACTGTGTAGACCTACAGTCTGAGTGGGATCTGCACAATATGCATATGCCATCTAGAAATTTGATGGTACTATCTCATGAGACAATTCAGAGTTTTACAAAACTTGGCTTTTAGGGATCTCATTAGCGTATTTAATCATGACGATATGGGACTGAGTATGAAATGAGATCCCAAATTATGTTACTTCTTTTAAACATTGTGGAACCAAAGGACTTGTTAAGGAAGGGTTTTGGTATAATTTTACTCAGTTCTGTATAAAAACATATGTTTTGGGTAATCACTAGAAGCACCTCACTGATGCACTTCTAATAAGTACCCACAATATATGTTTTTATGGAGTAACGAAAATTATCATAGAATTATCATCAAATACTCCTCATTAATGAGTCATTACAATTTACATCCTGGAACAGTTTCTTTAAAATACAGGCTCTTTAAATTGTCCCATGAAACACTTGGAATTTCAATAGCATTGCCTTGCTTTATTGATATCCATGATTCTGGTGGCATCCCACAGACTTTTATTTCATAAAGAAATAAGATTAAAAAAAAAAAAAAAATGTGGTTTTTCATAGCTTCAGATAAGAGGAGTATCCAAATATTTTTTTTTCTTATTTCTCCATGAAAATTCGTGTTGTGGTTACTCATTTTAAGTGTCTTGCCAAGGTGCTTCTAATGAGTGCCACAACATACGTTTTTATGGAGAAATAAGAAAAAAATTTAACCCTTGTCCTGCTGAATAAATTAAAATGCCATGCCCTTTTGAGATTTTCAGCCAATCAGTTTATTTGATCCAGATTGTTGATATAAATTCATATAAATTCACATACTAAATGACAAACAGTGCAGATCCAGATCAGTTGGCTTCTTCAGAAGCCAACTGATCTGGATCTGCACTGTTTGCAAAGGCAGCATATATCCGGGTTCAGCAG
Organism: Anodontia alba; assembly: GCA_964016985.1. Classification (NCBI taxonomy): domain Eukaryota; kingdom Metazoa; phylum Mollusca; class Bivalvia; order Lucinida; family Lucinidae; genus Anodontia; species Anodontia alba. The sequence goes on from OZ024822.1 coordinate 127,140,637, forward strand.
GACACAGGCTAATACATTTTGGATGAAAAAAATAAAGTTTTATCTGGAACAGTGTTTTTATCTCCAAAGGAACAAAACCTATCTGGAGCCTTGTTAACTCCCCACCTCAGTTACATTACCCAGTCATTGTTGGTAACCAGTTCTGTTTTGTACACCCAGGCTCCAGGTAAGACAGATGTTTACAAAAAAAAAAAAAAAAGAATTTTTCTCCTTCCTCCAGCAAAAATACTTGTGGTTTCTAGACAGAATTGCTTCCTTATAAGAAGTCCCAAGGAAGCCATTCTGTCTAGAAACCACAAGTACTCATTACAGCACAACTTTGAACAGTATTGGTGGGATCCAAGGCTTAACCCTTGTCCTGCTGAATAAATTAAGATACCACACCTACTTCTAATTTTCAGCCAATCAGATTACTTGATCCAGATTGTTGATATAAATTCACATAAATTCACATACTGAATGACAAACAGTGCAGATCCAGATCAGTTGGCTTCTTCAGAAGCCAACTGATCTGGATCTACACTGTTTGCAAAGGCAGGGTATATCGGATTCAGCAGGACTAGGGTTAAGTTGTGACAGCTGAACAACAAAAATGTATAAACAATATAATAGATAATATAGAAAAAAAGTCATTTTTCTATATAATCTTTACATTTTTGTTTCTATATGTGTTTACATTATCAAAACATTTTACCATTTATGCAAACAAAAATGTAAAGATTGTATAGAAAAAATGACCGTGTATGGTAATTTTTCCATATAATCTTTACATTTTTGTATTTATAGTCGGTATATTTTTTTTGTTTGGAGACATAATTTTTGGGGTCAATCGTTAAACCATATTACCATTTTCGACCTAAATACTGCATATACCCCTATGTGCACAGTCAAACAATTCCGTAGTATTTAGGTTACAGCCAGTGTACGTTTTGTCTACTTCTTTATAGAGGCATATGTTGTGGATACCAATTTGAATTGCATCGACTTGTTGATGCAAATCAAATGGGTACCCACAACATATCTTTTTATAAAGAAAATAAGAAAAAAAAAAAATGCATAAGTCCATTTCTGATCTTTTTTTTTTTTTTTTTTTTTTTTTAAATTGTACATTTTGTAGGTAGATACATATTTTACTACAAGTTTTCTCAATAATTTTGAAAAACCTAAGCGCACATTGTGGTAATTAGGTTGAATACAGTATATCTTTTACCATGCTATAGTGAACCATTGTTATCAGGAGATTCCTGTGTGCTAACAATGTGTTCATGGTCAAAATCTGAAAAAAAATTGACCTGTCTTATCTGGATCACTGGTGTAGGATACATCCTTAAGAGAATTACAGCATAGAGTTACACTAGAGATAGTTACAGTTTTAGGGCTTTTAGATGAAATTATTTTCATGAATGATATTGATAAGACTTCCATTTTTATACCCCGTCAAAGGATAGTGACGGGGTATTATGGTTTCACGATGGACGACCGTGTGTTCATCCATCCATCTGTTGTCAGTCGTATGTCCGTCTGTCCATCCGTCCGTATTTCATTTCCAGATGATAACTTGAGTAAACATTAATGGATTTTCACTAAACTTGGTATGTGCATTGATATGGTGGAGATCTGGTTTGGTACTGCTAATGGGCAAATTTTATCTGCCCGAGACACACCCATATTTTCGTTTCCAGATGATGAGTAAATGTCAAGGGATTTTAACCAAATTTGGTACTTGCATTGATATTAAGGAGATTGATTTGGGATCGCTAATGGGCAAATTTTGCAGTTTTTGACAAGAGTTATCTGCGCAAGACACCCATATTTTCGTTTCCAGATGATAATTTGAGTAAATGTCAAGGAATTTTAACCAAATTTGGTACTTGCATTGATATTAAGGAGATTGATTTGGGATTGCTAATGGGCAAATTTCGTCAGTTTTTGACAGAGTTATCTGCCCGAGACACACCAATATTTTTGTTTCCGGGCAATAACTTGATTAAATGTCAAGGGATTTTAACCAAACTTGGTACATGCATTGATATTAAGGAGATCTGGGCCAGTTGTTCAAAGCTAACGACATCGTTATCAAGGGATTTTAACCAAACTTGGTACATGCATTGATATTAAGGAGATCTGGGCCCAGTTGTTCAAAGCTAACGACATCGTTAGTTAACGATTCGTTAAAATTTACATCCAGTGACACGCAAATACAGTCAAACCTGTGTTAGTGGTCACCTCTATTAAGCAGCCAACCTGTATTAAGCAGCCAGAGGAAAGTTGCCCAAAAATTCATATACTTATATGTTTGAACTGTATTAAGCAGCCACCTGCCTTCAGCAGCCACATTTTAAGCTTCCCATGGGTGGCTGCTTAAGACAGGTTTGACTGTATGCTGAAATTTTTTGCTGAAAAAATGTGAGTAGCTTTTGCAGTGCAAAAGCTACTCACATTTTTTCAGCAAAAAATATCAGAATATTGTATATTGAATCCGCTAAAACAGTTAACGAAATGACCCTTAACGAGCTTTTAAGCTAACGATGCTTTGAACAACTGGGCCCTGGTTTGGTATTGCTAATGGGCAAATTTTGTCAATTTTTGACAGTTGTCTGCCTGCAACAGGATAATGGTGGCGTATTATCGTTTCATGTTTTTTATTTAATCTTGATTTTCATTGCCAGTTTTGCTAGCTGTAGTTATTTGCAGTTTTGATACATTTGGCCATGATTATGTTAATTCTGCTCTTTGGGTCAAATAAAAAAAATAAATGTGTGTTTAAGGTAACATGTTAGAAAAAAAAATAGGTAGGGTAGATAAATGTAGGTAGGGATAATAAGTATTATTATTATTATTTTTTTTTTTTTTACCTGTGGAATTTTATGATAATTACCAAATGTATATGGACACATAATTCACATAAAACTTTACCAAGTCTGTTTGACTACTATCTAAAAAGTACTGCTAGAATGGCAAACAGTGTAGACCCAGATCAAATTGTATATTTAGCCTAAAATTTAATATGGTTGCAATATATGTATTTTATCCCAGTAATACCTATATAGGTATTATCCAGTAATACCTATATACAATGTATATATGTATGTGTGTTTTTGTGTTTTAATGCCCCTGCCACCAAGTGGAGGAAGGCATATAGTTTTACTCTCCATCATATATCTGTCTGTCTGTCCATGTGTCTGTCTGTCCATCAAACTTCACAGTACTATTCGTGTCTCTGAACTCATACAGTTTTCAAGGTAGTGATTTAAAACTTGCACTATTGTAAGGATATAGACTGAGCATGTGCATAAAGGTCACAAAACTCTGATCAAATTATTGTTACGAGTTACATACCCTTGATTTACTTTAGTTGCAACAAAATAAGAATATAGGCTGGGCATGTGCATAAAGGTCAAAGATCTCTGGTCAAATTTTTATTGCTAGTTACATACCCTGGATTTACATAGAAATTTTGACTCACACATATGGCATACCATGGTCCGTGTCTCCTTGGGTATGCATGAAGATCATAGAACTGATCAAATTTTTATTGCTGGAGTTACATACCCTTGATTTACTTAAAAATTTTAATAAAATAACTCTTCTTTTTCTTTTTGTTCAGAATAATAAATCTACATAGCCAAACTGGCAGTAGTGGGGCATTCATCCCCTTTAGGGATCATTTTTTTTTTTTTAGCTCATCTGAGCTATTGTGATTACCCTCTGTGGTCGTCCTTTGTCAACAAGTAGTTTGTTGACACTTTAGAGGTCACAATTTCGACTCAGTCTTTATGTAACTTGCTCAAAATGTTTTCCCCTATGAAATCTAGGCCAAGTTCAAAACTGGGTCACTTGGGGTCACAAACTAGGTCACCAGGTTAAATGAAAGGAAATTCTTGTTAAAACAGTAGAGGTCACTTTTTTGAAGTAAATATCATGAATATTGCTCAAAATGTCTGTCATGATGATTTCTAGGTCAAGTTTGAAACTGGGTTAGTTGGGGTAAAAAACTAGGTCACCAGACCAAATCAAAGGAAAACCATGTTAAACACTCCAGAGGTCACATTTTTAGCTCGGCTGTTTTCGAAGAAAACGACGAGTTATTGTCATGGCTCTGGCGTTGTCTGCGTTGTCATCGTGCAAAATCTTGGACATTTTGTAATATCTCTGTCATTACTGAAGATATTTATTTGAAACTCGAACCATTTGTTTATTATGAAAAGGGGAACTCATACCAATAGGGGAGGTAACCGTCAAAATATTTTTGGCACAGTTATGCCCCTTTTTCGACTTAGAATTTTTGCAGCCCAGCGTTGGCACCCGCATGCAGTGCTCTTGTTGAAGTAATTATCATGAATATTGCTCAAAATGTCTGTCTTGATGATTTCTAGGTTGTTCGAAACTGGGTCACTGAGGTCAAAATCTAGGTCACCGGGCCAAAGGAAAACCTTGTTAACACTCTAGAGGTCACAGTTTTGAAGAAATCCTCATCATTCATGCTTGATAATTTCTAGTTGGAGTTTGAAACTGGGTGTTTTGGGGTCAAAAACTATGTCACCGGGCCAGATCAAAGGAAAACCTTGTTAACACTCTAGAAGTCACATTTTTGAAGTAATCGTCATGATTCTTGCTCAAAATGTTTGTCTTGATGGTTTCTAGGTCAAGTTTGAAACTGGGCCACTTTGAGTCAAAAACTAGTTCATCAGGCCAAATCAAAGGAAAACCTTCTTAACATTCTAGAAGTCATATTTTTGAAGTGTTTATCATGAATCTTGCTCAAAGTGTTTGTCTTGGTGATTTCTCTAGGTTAATTTTGGAACTGGATCACTTATGACCTAATAGTTCATGGTCCAGTGACTTTCGTAAGATTTTCCATTTAGGTCAGTTTCTCAGTAACTACTGCTCTGGCAGCAGTGATACTTGGCACTTACATACATCTTAGCATGGCCTCTTGAGTGCAATCATTCATATTTGACCTTGACCTATATTTCACGGTCCACTGACTTTGTTAAGGATTTGTGTTTAGGCCAGTTTCTCAGTTACTTTTGGTCCTAGAGCCAGTCATATTTAGCACATGCATACATCTTAGCATGGAATCTTGAGTGCAGTCATTCATATTTGACCTTGGCCTATATTTCACAGTCCATAAGGCATGCTACATTGTCTTACTTGATTATATAATCAGAATGAATCTTGGTCAGAATGTTTGCCTTGATCATTTCTAGGTCCTGTTCTCTAAATGCTTTGATTCTCAGGTGAGCATTACAGGACCATTATGGCCTTCTTTTTATACTCCGCCACACAATAGTGGCGGGGTATTATGGTTTTACATTGGATGTCCGTATGTCTGTCCGTCCTCAGTCCGTTTTTCGTTTCCGGATGATAACTTTAGTAAACATCAATGGATTTTCACCAAACTTGGTATGTGCACTGATATTGTGGAGATCTGGTTTGGGATTGCTAATGGGCAAATTTCGTCAAATTTTTACGGAGTTATCTGCGCAAGGCACGCCCATATTTTTGTTTCCGGATGATAACTTCAGTAAATAACAAGGGATTTTAACCAAACTTGCTATATATATTGACATTAAGGAGGTCTGGTTTGGAATTGCTAATGGGCAAATTTCGTCAAATTTTTACGCAGTTATCTGCCCGGGACACACCCATATTTTCATTTCCCGACGATAAGTAAATAACAAGGGATTTTAAACAAACTTGCAACATGCATTGACCTTAAGGAGATCTGTTTTGGAATTGCGAATGGGCAAATTTCGTCAGATTTTTACAGAGTTATCTGCCCGAGACACATCCATATTTTCTTTTCAGGACGATAACTTAAGTAAACAACAAGGCCTTTTAACCAAACTTGCTATATGCATTGATATTATCAAGGTCTGGTTTAGGATTGTTATCTGTCCATTGATATTATCAGGATCTGGTTTAGGATTGTTATCTGTCCCTCTGTCATTTTCTTTCCACACATTTTTGCAACGATAACTTTAATACATAAACAAATAATTGCTATGGCAGGGTATTATGCTTGACGTGCTTTTATTTTATTTTCTTTTTTGAGAAAACAATTGGAGAAAAAAACATGCTAGGTTTCAAAAGGAAAATAAGGTAGGGTAGGGTTACCCAAAACACACATTTTTTTGTTTTTTTGTTTAGCCTTGTCTAGTTTTGTGTTCAGCATTCTTACTTTATTAAAGTTCTTAATTCACTGATTATTCATATTAGCTGAATGTTTTTTTTTCTCCTAAGAGTTGTGGTATGAGCTATTTTTTCTTGCCCAAAGTAATCATACCGAAACTTTTCAAAATATAGGCATGAAGCTTCACAAGTGGCTTCAGCATCCTGGGACCATTTGTTGCTTGCAAGAAAGGCAATTCTTGTTTGTTTTATTGGCCCTTGCCAGAATTTTATGTGGCAGAGGATTTTTAATAAGGAGTATTTGATGATAATTCTGGGATAATTTTCTTATTTTCTCCATAAAAACATAAGCTGTGGGTACCTGTTAGAAGTGCCTCATGCTTTTTAGAGTACCCACACCATACATTTATGGAGAAATGAGAAAAAATATCCTAGAATTATCACCAAATACTCCCCCTTAACAAGTCCTCAGGTCTAGGTTATAACCCATAAACTTCTGAGTTACAAACATGAAACATCTTGGGACAATTCAACATAGTGTGTTGAGTTGACATGTCACACATTAGATCGATTTGTTTATTTACCTACACTTGCCAAGTGTTTTGTTTAGACCATATATCCATAAGATGTTGAGAATAGAGGCAAAAAAATTGTAGGTGGACCATATGTAATCTGTTTCTGTTTCACTCTTGTTTTTGAAAGAAACAGTTTTTGATAATTTTTTGTCACAAAGTTATCATTAATGGCTGTTGATTTTACAGCTATGTGATGTGTAAAGCCATTTGTTATAATATAAATAAATACAGTTCAGTATATTGTATACATTAAAAAAAAGTGTCATAATGCATATTTTGGAAAAGTGACAGTCGCATTTTAGTCCACTTTTCTGGCGACCCTTTATATTTTATTGTTTAGGACTATAGCTTTGTTATGGCTTATTGTTTTGACAATTTAATTGTTGGTTTATAACATGTACTGTTTTTATTTCCTTCATGCATGTATATTTTGTTTGCCATTTTTCTTTCTATTTAAGTTCACATAAATGTTTTAACAGAAACATAGCTACAGATAAGAGGGGTATCCACATAATATTTTTCTTATTTCTCCACAAAAACATATGTTGTGGGTACTCATTAGAAGCGCCTCGGCGAGGTGCTTCTAATGAGTACCCACAACATATGTTTTCGTGGAGAAATAAGAAAGATATCAGCATTTTTCGGATGAAAAAGCGCCTTATCTGTTGCTATGAGAAACATATGTGTAATGATTTTTTTAGCAACTGATGCCTCTGAAATCTATCCCCCCCCCCCCCTTGCTCTGTGTTTTAATGCTTTGGATGCTTTTACCTTTGCTCCAAAATTTGGATAGTGGTACTAGAACAGTTGATAAGGAGTTCGGAAAACATTCTAACATTTCCTCATGACAACTTATTAACCAACTTGCTTTAAAACTATTTCAGGAGATGAAATCCTACAAAAATATAATTGAGTTACCTACAGATTTTGTGGTATAATAAGTAACATTATGCTAATTTTAAATAATAACATCTCATCACCTTTCTGTCATATTAAAAAAAAAAGAATTAGCCAGTCATTTAGACGATTGTATTTACTTGTCAAGGAATGTCCCTGTACCATATCTTGATTTTTGGAATGGTCTAATTCCCCCAATATGTTTAAGGTTTCATATGCTAATCATTATTAGTTAAGTAATGCGACAAAATGTTTTGCACTTTTTAAAATGTGCTACTGCATGCAAAATTGTGCTTAATACATAAGTGAACATTGAAAAGCCAGGTCAGTCTGCATTGTGCAGTGTGATCATGGCCATTTTTTCTAGATAGTTCTACCTAAAACTTCCTCTAAGCAAACAGTGAGACCCCTGATCAGCCAGGCAGTCCGGTGTATTGGCCTTCATTTGCCTTTGTGTTATACATGTTTACAAATTAAGCTTCTGACTAAAAAGTGAGTGGATATAAATGCATATCATTTGAACAACATGTCACTTGAATTAAAGGTATTTCATTTTAGTATCTTCCACCATAAAAAGTTTTGTTACAGTCTTATTCCACCAGCCTTGATGACAGGAATTACATTTGCATCAGTAGTATGTGTCAAGTATTTTATGCAGTTGTGATGGTCAATGGTGATGGCAAGGCAAGGCAATAAAGTCCGTCTACAATGATTGAAAAAGAAATTCTTCAGATGGGAATTGGGTGTACACCAATCTTCTGTTCAGTGAAAAGAAACATAGAATTATTGACTCTTAATATGACTCTTTTTAATTAAAGTCTGCCTAAAGCGATAACTATATACAACATGTTTACTTTTTGTTGTTTCCTTTTTTGGCCTTGAATTTGAGAAAAACAAAAAATAAAAACATATTTAGGGTTATTATTATGTCTCCCCGCTTTAGCGTTGGGAGACAAACTGTTTTTCCCCTGGACATCTGTCTGTCTGTCTGTCACACTTGTGTCCGCTCTATAACTTGAAAACCGTTCAAGCTATCTTCACGAAACTTAATATAAATATCAATCAACCTTAAACGACTTGCAGAGCGCAAGAACCATAACTCTTGCATTTATACTTTTTGAATGATTTCCCTTGGAACTTTGTGATAAAAAACGTGTCCACTCTATAACTTGAAAACCCTTCAAGATATCTTCACGAAACTTTATATGCATATCAGTCAACATTAGACAACGTGCATAGTGCAAGAACCATAACTCTTGCATTTATATCTTGGAATCTCATTAGTTTATATAAATTTTCGCTGAATGTACAATATAATATGACACCATAAAGCGAGGAGACATCTATGTTTTTTTGTAGAAAAACAAATTCTAGTTAGATTTTCTGTTGCTTTTCAATCTGTTCAGCACCCAGTCTGCTTTTTTTTTAAACATTCCAAATCAGACTGTTGTTTCATTTGTAATAATGCTAATAGTCTCTTCTTTCGTGAATCAGTGCATCACGAAAAGATACCTATATAATTTTGACCCCCTTAAACCCCACGTTTATATAGTGAAACTGGGGTATACAGGTAAATACATTATTTTTCTTTTATTTCTGCTCAAAAACATAGGTTATGGGTACTTGTTAGAACTGCTTCGCCAAGGCGGTTCTAACGAGTACCAACAATCTATGTTTTGAGCAGAAATATGAAAAATATCAGAATTTTTATTTTTGGTGGTAAAATTTTCAGTATATTTGAATAGGCTTGTTTTCGTAATGGGAATTCCAAAGGGAATTCCAGATGACTTAAAAGCAAGAGTGTGATGATTCTGAGATATTTTTCTTATTTCTTCTTAACCCTTGTCCTGCGGAACATGGATAAACCCTACCTTTGCAAACAGTGTAGATCCAGATCAGTTGGCTTCTGAAGAAGCCAACTGATCTGGATCTGCACTGTTTGCCATTGAGGATGTGAACTTATAGTGAAAATCTGGATCTGTTTGGCTGAAAATTAGAAGTGGGCATGGCATCTTAATTTATTCAGCAGGACAAGGGTTAAAACATATTGTGTTTATTGCTCACTGAGGTGATTCTAATGAGGACCTACAACATTGTGTTTTTATTGACAACTAGAGAAAAAATTCCCAGATATTTACAAGTCATCTGGTGTTATACACCTGTGGACGCAAAAGTGTATAAACTATGAAGTCACTTTTAGTAAATATCTTCAAATCAAGTTACCGTTATGACCCTAAGTACTTGGACAGACAGGCCTGAGCAATTAGTGTAGATCCAGATCAGACGCCACAGAAGACGGCATCTGATCAGGGTCTACACTGTATGCCACTCGTCTAGAAGTTTTTCCGATACATCAGCTGGAAGTAAAAATGACTAGTCAGAAGTAGATTCAGAATAGCTACAGTTGTTCCTTTTCGATATCCACCTTGAAATTCTTCAAAAGACATCTCCTCCCAAACCATAAGTCGGATTGAGCCGAAACTCGATGGGAGGCATCAGTGACATTGAGATTCAGAATTGTTAAAATTGTTAAAATCGTGCGGTTTTGATATCCAAGATGGCTGCCATGGCGGACATCTTGAAAATCTTAAGCTGAAAATTGATGGGAAGCATTGGGGTGTTATGGAGATTCAGAATTGCTAAACTCTTTCAGTTCTAATGTCCAAGATGGTGGCCATGGAGGCAGTCTTGAAACTCTTCAAACAAAATCAGATTCTGAATTGCTAATGGCAATCAAGATGGCCACCATGGCACATAGTAACATATCATGATCAGCCCAACCCAAGTGAGTGATTTCTGGCCCACGAGCCTCTAGATAAAACTTTGATCATTAAATGTGGCATATACACTAATATTTTTGCTGAAAAGCCATTCTCGGTTGCTCAATTTGATGCGCGTCCTACTTGTGATCAGGAGGTTCCAGGTTCGACCCCCGCTGGGTCTGCAACATTCTTTCGTGGAGATTGAACGAAATATTTTCTACAGTCATTCTCTCCTTTCCGCTGATTCAAGTAGGGCAGTTGTCAGTTTCTGGCAAAAGAATATGCACAATACTGGTTAATCGCATAGAGGACTAAGCCTGCCCAGTAAGTGTGGTTAGGTAAACTGACCACGCTCGACATGACCCCATTGAGTTGACTGGGTTGTAAAAGCTCAACACAAACAAATAATTTTTGCTGAAAAAATGTGAGTAGCGTTTGCATTTGCAAAAACTACTCACATTTTTTCAGCAAAAATACCCATGAATTAGATATTGTACTCACTAGAACAGTTAACATTTTGACCACTAACGAGCTCCTTAAGCTAAGGATGCTTTGAACAACTGAGCCCAGATTCATTCGTCAAAGAACTAGATCCATGTACAGTTTGATCTCATCAAGTTTGACAAGCACTTGTTCCAGAGTTAGTTCTGATTTATGTTTTTGTGACAGAGATGTACAAAATCAGACATTGCATAGGGATGCAATGAAATTTACTTCATCCAGTATTTTGAATTGATACCTGGATAGCAGTTATTTGACAGGATGTTGAGTTATTTCTTCCTAGGAAGAAGTATTTTACAGTTGTTGAAGTATTGCCTTAAAAAATGTCAGTTCAAATCAAATTGATGAACATCAAAGTTCGTACACATTTGTGTCTTAAGGTGTAATTGTTTGTTACAGTAAGCATAGAAATTTGGACTGTATTTTTAAACCAAATAATTGTTAGTAGACATTGTTAGAATCCATTGTTAGTCGTCAAAGTGCATGCTAATGTGATATCTATTTGTTTTTGTGCCGTCTGTTGTTGTCGTGAAGTGAGTAAAGGTAAGTTGGGTTTCAAAGTAGAGAAAATATAGTATTTACTATAAATATTGGGACCAGCAGGCCTGGGCAAACAGCACAGACTCAGATTAGATGTTGCAGAATGCAGCATTTGATCAGTGTCTACACTCTTTGCTACTCATCCAGCAGCCTTTTTTGATGCATTACGGGTAGTCAGATAGACATTAAATTTTAGGATGTTTACATAGGTCTAGAGTGGGTAATGGGTAAATATTTTTCTTATTTCTGCATGAAAACATATGTTGTGGGTACACATTAGAAGCACCTTGACAATGCGCTTCTGATGAGTACCCACAACATACGTTTTCATGGAGAAATAAGAAAAATATGAATATTTTTGGAATGAAAAAAGCATCTAATCAAGAGCTATGGTAAAGAATTCAGGTGTCCCAGTATTAATTAACCCTTGTCCTGCTGAACCCAGATATAACCCTGCCTTTGCAAACAGTGTAGATCCAGATCAGTTGGCTTGGAAGCCAACTGATCTGGATCTGCACTATAGCAACATTTGGATCAAGTAATCTGATTGGCTGTAAATTGGAAGTGGGTGTGGCATCTTAATTTGTTCAGCAGGACAAGGGTTAAGGGTAAATAAAATAGTTTGATGAGAAATATAAACCCCAGCTTCATCTGCTTATAAGTATTTTCTGATTGGGTTTCAGAGGAGTTGTTAAGGAGGAGAATTTGACGATAATTCTAGGATATATTTTCATATTTATCCATGGAAGTATAAGTTGTGGGTACTCATTAGAAGCACCTCGACTATGTGATTCTAATGAGTACCCACACCATATGTTTTTATGGAGAACTGGAGGAAATTATCTCAGAATCATCGTTAGGTACTCCTCCTTAACCCTTGTCCTGCTGAACCGGGATATACCCTGCCGTTGCAAACAGTGTAGATCCAGATCATTTTGCTTTTGAAGAAGCCAACTGATCTGGATCTGCACTGTTTGCCATTAAGCATTTGAATTTATAGCAACAATCCAGATCAAGTAATCTGATTGGCTGAAAATTAGAAGTGGGTGTGGCATCTTAATTTATTCAGCAGGACAAGGGTTAATAACTCCTCTGAGTTTTAAGGGAGATAGAAATTACAAAAAAAATATGTCATGCTTCCATCACACATACCATATAGGCCCTAAATATAGGGACAGCTTAACTTCTTACCATGCTTGTCCTAAAATTTGAAGTCCATTGAGAGGTAAACTGTTGATGCTTAAAAACTGTTGGATGAATGGCAAACAGTTTAGACACTGTGTCTGATCTGGATGTGCACTGTTTTACTCAGGCCTGTCTGTTGAATACTTTTGGTTAGTATCAGACTGCCATTATGAGATAGTTTTTACTTTGCATTCTGCGGTTTGTATTTTTGTAGAACAAAATATTTCAAGTTTATTATAGGCCAACTAAACTGACCTGGCACTTTGACCATTTGATATTAAGTCTATAATAAGTAGTATACATTTATTGCATAAATGTGTATTGAGCAAATTGCTGTTTCATGTGGAATGCAGGATTTTCTCACTGTCCTGTCTAAATTGTACAATAGATATAACTTATTATATGTATCTGTTGCAAGCTTGAAGTGTATCTTTACATTTATAAGAGGGGCAGCTGATCTGGATCCTTTCTTTCATTTCTCAAAAAATCCAAAAACACACAGATGTAGGCGTCCGACTGGAGACCAGGAGGTCGTGGGTTCAACCCCTGCCAAGGTCAGCAACATTCTTTTGTGGAGATTGATCATGAAATATTTTCTACTGTCATTCTCTCCCTTCCGCTGATCCAAGATGGGCAGTTGTCAGTTTCTGGCGAAAGAATGTGCACAATACTGGTTAACCGCTTGGAGGACTAAGCCTGCCCAGTAAATGTGTGGTTAGGTAAACTGTCCACACTCGACATGACCCTATTGGGTTGACTGGGCCGTAAAACCTCAACACAAACAAACAAACACAGATGTAGGAAAAAACTGAAAATTTGGTGGGGGACGTCTGTTTTTCTAAAAACAGTTATTAGTTTAGGTGTGTGTTTTTTTTGTGTTTTTTTTTTTTTTTTTTTTTGATTTTCCCCAGAATATATCTTGTGGGTATCAATGGAATTCACCAATGAGTACCCAAAAGACAGATTTGGATCTTTACTGCTCACATATAAATAAATATATTATAAATACTCCCTTATCTAAGCCTGTGAATAAAGAATAAAGATGCCTCAAGGACCAAGTAGTTTGAAACTGGGGTTCATTTTAATTCTTCAATAAGGAATGACCAGGTGAAGGCACTAAACTTCAGTCTACCTTTATAATTGCTTATTTTATTTATTTTCTTCTTGCCCACCTTTTAAATAGATGTTCATTTTTTTCCTGGAAATAGAATAGATATTCATCTTCTCTATTTTCTATTTTGTTTTTCTTTCTTTTTTTTTTCAAATTTTGATAATTATTGAAATTGTGGGGTTTTCAAAATATGATTGTAATAAGCATAGTTTCTTAACCCTTCTCTTGCTGAGCATGATATGCCCTGTCTTAGCAAACAGTGTAGATCCAGATCAGTTGGCCTCTGAACTGGATCTGCACTATTGTCATTCAGTATGTGAATTTATATCAACAATCAGGATCAAGTAATCTGATTGGCTGAAAATTAGAAGTGGGTGAGGCATCTTATTCAACAGGACAAGGGTTAATATAAGTAGTTTCTTACTTACCATCCTAAGATATTGTAATAGATATATTGACTTCCAAAATTAAACTTTCGTCTGGAGCCATGGTACATTTTACAAGGCTTGGTACTGTTTGTGGTTTTCTCATGTTTTGGCTTTAGATTGCCATTGAACCCTTTGCTGTGTTTTATAGTAGTGACTGATTATATATGTTTGATGAGTAGAGGACCCTTGCAGGCAAATGTATCTTTGTAAATGGAGCTGCATGAATATAAGGGAGAAGTTTCCCATGAGTGAAAATAGTGGCTTTTGTGTTGACATTGTTTGCTCATCATCTCTTCTCCTTTTGATACCTCAGGAATCTTCTCTTTTTGGTACCTCAGGAATCTTCTCCTTTTGGTACCTCAGGAAGGCTGTGCTGCTTCATGTCAGATAGCAGACAACAATTTTTTTATATATTTTTCCTTGAAAATGATGGTTGGCTTTTCTTTGAAACATAGCTTCTGATAAGAGGAATCTCCAAATTAATATATTTTTATTTCTCCCAGAAAACATATAGTACGGATCCCAATGTAGAAATTTTGCTAACCCTAGAAATGTGGTGGTCGGGTGGTGCGAAGGTGTCATGTATCTTGTGTCACCGGGGCGTCCAACTGATATTGGCTTACAGTTGGGCAAGGCCTGCTATCGTTGAAGTAGGTAAAGGTAGAGGGGGAATGTTTTTATTTCTTCTGTTTCTTCCCTTTCATTCCTGTTCCTCTTTCTTCCCTATTCCTCTCTTTCATCTCTTCTACTATCTCTTCTATCTCTTTTCTCCCTTTCTCTGGGAGACGACACAAAATGACCCACAAGGGTTGACGTGTCGTTAAACCCCAACACAATCAATCAATAACCCTAGAAATGGAAAGATATACAATTTGTATTGGTATGGAAGAAAGTTTGGACATGCCTGTATATAAAACAGCTTTATAAGAGATATGTATAGATTGCAATAAATTTTCAGGAAAATGGGCATGTTTCTATGGAGGCCTAAGTAATAATAATGATTGATAGTTAACAAATTCCAAGTATATAAAACCATGATTATTCAGATTAAGTTCATAGAAAAGAAAGGACAAAAATGCTCAAAACAGAAAAAAAAATATTTATTTTCTCATGCAAATAAGCAGCTACAATGCCAAAAGTGACACTGAGGCTGTTTTCTGTATTTCAGGGAGCGTACCCTGGTTTACTACCTGTAGTACCTGAAACCAATTTTAAAAGTTCACATGCAAACTGTGTTTCAAATACACCCTCTGTCATTTATAAGGTTCAATGAAATGGATTAACACAAAAAAGTCTGATTTCTGATCCAATTTTGCTGTAATGATAAGCTTATAGAAAACACTTGTTTTGGAAATTTTACAATACTGTTTTAAAGGACACATTTTAAATTTTACCAGACTCCTTTCAGGCTTTTGTGTTTATGATTTTCCTATTAGATATACAATACAGTTTTATACTTATATAAGTCTTAACCCTTAAAGCGCCAATCACAACAATTGTCATCTACTTTGTCTTCTGCCGGTTACTTTAAAAGTCATTGTTGCAAACAATGTGGACCCAGATCCTTTAGGAGCAGTCTGATCTGGGTCCACACTGTTTGCCTGTATGCAGAATGTAAGTTTGAAAAGTTTGCAAGAAGATGCAGCAGATAACACAAGCAGACGACATTTTCAGATGCAGATTTTCTTGGCGCTTTAAGGGTTAAAAATACATTTGTATGTTGAGGGAGTTTTGCAAATTTTGTCATGTTCACAATTCTAAAATGTTTGTTGACTGACTACACTCTGTAAAAATGTATGAACTACACTCTGTAAGACCAAAAACAATAGGTCAAGTAATTTCCACAAACAAAAATGTTTATCGAAATTCCATAGAATACAAGCCATTTAACAGAAACATTTGACAAGAGTTTAAAATATTCAGTGCTAATTTATATTCAGACAACAGAACTGAACAGATCAATCCATTTGAGGTGGGTGGATGACCTGTCGGTGTATATACTGTTTATTATACACTTAATAATAGAACAGTTGCTGGGCAAAAATTGAAAAACAGTACCAATCAAAATGCCTCCACTTGCGATGCTTTTGTTTGTCTTGGGCAACAGTATGTGAAAGAACTGGGATCCTTTGCTCTCTTTTGCTATTTTCAACCCTTCCCCAAAAGTTACCCAAGCACTACTTGATGAATTGAATTTTTCAGTTGAACTAGTCCTTGGCGTTGTACTTGAATCATACACTACAACCTCTTTATAACACAATTCGTTATAACACGGTTTTGGATATAACACGGTTCAAAGATGGATCCCAAAAATATATAGATTATATTGAAAAATGGTTTTGGATATAACATGGTTCATAGATGGATCCCAAAAATATATAGATTATATTGAAAAATGACCATAAATGGTCATTTTTCAATATAATCTATACATTTTTGTCAGGATATTACACGGTTGTTTAACTAACACGGTTTATACAGAAGAACCTCGATAATTCAAACTCCAATAATTCAAAATTCTCAATAATTCAAAATCATTTTGAAGTCCCGGCTTAAATATATGTATGCATTTTAACCCTCAATTATTCAAAGTATCAATAATTCAAACAAATTTGTTCTGTCCCTTGGACTTTGAATTATCGAGGTTCTACTATACTTTGGACCCCAACAATAGTGTTATAAAGAGGTTGTGGTGTATCATCAGTTTATAAGACTAAGACTATAAGAAATTATTATACTTAACTCCAGCAAAGGAAGCTTAGATATGCCATATGCTGGCAGTGAAGAGGTGGCATATGTTCAATCTGATCAGACCCTTTATTGCCAGCTTGCAGAATTAATGTACTTTTGAACACAAAAAAAAAGCTCTAATACTTGCTGGTGTCCATGAGTGCATCTGATATTGGTACATTATGTATTTACCCTAAAATTTGGACACCTGAGCTTCTTACTATAATCATATATTGTGAACAAGTCTGTTTTTTGACAACCTGGTTAGGTTATGTGATACAGTGACAAGGGTATAGATATGAGGACTTTGATCTGGGTCTGTAGTGTTTGCTTAGTTTCATATATATTTTTTTCCCAACTATTAAGAGTTACATATGGTACTCTGTTGTTATAGTCCTGATAAATATTTGAACAATAATATAGGCAGGTTTGAAATGTGTCCATTTAATATCATTCTTTTTGTTGCTAGGTTATTATCTATGTTAAGCATGTCAAAGATACATATGTTCTGTTTGTTTTCTGTGTTCTTTTTTTTTTATCTTTTAAAGGGTGGGTGGGAAGGGGACAGGGTGTAATAGTTTTACTTCTTTTCTATGTTTATGTATGCTTTTTATATATCCACTGTCATTTACGAAAATGTAGACTGTAGTAACCAACTTGAACAGGATACAGAATAATGTGTTTACCTTGGATGAACAAATTCTATGTTTAGCAGAAGTTACGGTAAATATTGGGACATTTAAACTCCATACTTGTTCTAAAAAATGCTGACCTTGGTGGCTCAGTCGGATGTGCATCTGACCGGTGATAAGGAGGTTGCTGACTGGATCCCCATTGGGTCCAGCAACATTTTTATGTAGATTGATCATGAAATATTTTCTACAGTCATTATCACCCTTTCGCTGATTCAAGAAGGACATTCGTCAGTTTCTGGCAGCAGAATGTGCACAAGTACTGGTTAACCTTAGAGCACCATGCCTGCCCAGGAAAAGTGTGGTTAGGTAAACTGACCAAGCTGGATATGACCCTAGTGGGTTGACTGGGCTGTAAAACCACAACTCCATCAATACTTGTCCTTTAATTTGAACAAGTCCTGTTTACAACCCATTGTCTTTGTAACACATATGAGTGGCAAACAGAGTTCACCCTAATCAGATGCCACATTCTGCCATGTCTGTCTGATCTGGATCTACACTGTTTGCTCAGGTTTGCCTGTCCCAGTACTTACAGTTATTATGGTACTTGTGGTGGTTTTTTTACCCAATTCTCCATAAAGAAACATGTATTGTGGCATCTCATTTTAGTTTTTAGCTCACCTGAGCTCTGCTCAGGATGAGCTATTGTGATCACTTTTCGTCCGCCATCCGTCCGTCCGTCCGTTAACATTTTCAAACGACTTCTCCTCTGAAACCGCTGAGCCAATTTTGCTCAAATTTCATATGGAGCCTCCTTAGGGTGGGGGAACGGAAAATTGCTAAAATGGCCATGGGCCGTTGACCAAGATGGCCGCCACACCCATATATGGTAAAAACCTTTAAAAATCTTCTCCTCCAGAACCGAGAATGCCTTGGGGCTGAACCTTTGCAGGAATCATCGGGGACGGGAGGTCTACCAAAATTGCTAAAAGAATTGTCGTACGTTGACGATTTTTTACGGCAAGGTCAAGTTTGCTTCCCTATGCATTTGTATGGGAAAAACCTTTAAAAATTTTCTTCTCCAAAACCGAGCATGCCTTATGGCTGAATCTTTGCATATATCTTTGGGAACAGGAGAGCTACTAAAATTGCTAAAATAATGGTCGTACATTGACATTTGACCTTTTTATGGTAAGGTCAATTTTGCTTCCTTATGCATTTGTATGGGAAAAATTGTCAGAATTTCAAACAACTTCTACTCTGGAGCCTCTGGGCCAATTTTGCTCAAATTTCATATGGAGCCTCCTTAGGGTGGGGGAACGAAAAATTGCTAAAATGTATGCAGTCCGTTGACCAAGATGGCCGCCATGCCCATATATGGTAAAAACCTTTAATAATCCTCTCCTCCAGAACCGAGAATGCCTCGGGGCTGAACATTTGCAGGAATCATCTGGGACGGGAGGTCTACCAACATTGCTAAAAGAATTGTCATACGTTGACGTTTGACCTTTTTACGGCAAGGTCAAGTTTGCTTCCCTATGCATTTGTATGGGAAAAACTTTTAAAAATCTTCTGCTCCAAAACCGAGCATGCCTTTTGGCTGAATCTTTGCATATATCTTTGGGAACAGGAGGGCTACCAAAATTGCTAAAATAATGGTCGTACATTGACATTTGACCTTTTTACGTTTAGGTCAATTTTGCTTCCTTATGCATTTGTATGGGAAAAATGTTCAGAATTTCAAACAACTTCTCCTCTGGAGCCTTTGGGCCAATTTTGCTCAAATTTCATATGGAGCCTCCTTAGGTAGGGGGAACAAAAGATTGCTAAAATAGTCATGGTTTGTTGACCAAAATGGGCGCCATGCCCATATATGGTAAAAAACCTTTATAAATCTTTTTCTCTAGAACCGAGGATGCTTTGGGGCTGAATGTTTGCATAAATCATCGGGGACAGGGGGTCTACCAAAGTTGCTAAAATAATGGTCATACATTGACATTTGACCTTTTTATGGCAAGGTCAAGTTTGCTTCCTTATGCATTTGCATGGGAAAAAAACATTTAAAATTCTTATTCTCCAAAACCGAGGATGGCTTGTGGCTGAATCTTTGCATATGTCATCTGGAACGGGCGGTCTACCAAAGTTGCTAAAATAATTGTCATACATTGACATTTAACCTTTTTACGACGAGGTCAAGTTTGCTTCTGTATGCATTTGTATGGGCCCCATACATTTGTATGGAAAAAAATGTTGATAATTTCAAATGGCTTTTCCTCTGAAGCCTGCGGGCCAGTGTTGCTCAAATTTCATGCGGAGCTTCCGTGGGCAGGAGAATGAAAGATTGCTAAAATGGGTATGGTCCATTGATCAAAATGGCTGCCATGCTCATATATGGTAAAAACCTTTAAAGATCTTCTTCTCCATAACCAAATAAGCCCTGGGTCCTAATCTTTGCACAAATTACGGGGGACAGGAGATCTACCAAAATTGCTAAAATGATGGTTCTATGTTGACATTTGACCTTTTTGCCTCCAAGGTCAAATTTGCTTCCCTATTTGTGTGGGCCATATACATTTATATTGAAAGTATCGAAGTGACTTGTAGATCAACAAAAGTTAAAATTGTTCTGATTGGAAATCTAAGATGGCCATCATCTGGTTTATATTTACAATATTTCCCTGCCACTGTGCTGTTTACATGTATAAAATCATGATTCTTCAGAAACCACTTAGCCAATTTCCACCAAATTTCACATTGATCCTTCTGTTGAAATGTGATTGATAGTTTATTCAAATGATCATGCTCCATTGACTGTCAGGCCCATATGTTCTTCTTCAAAACTAAGAACTGCTCAAATGATGATATTTTCATTAGTTGCGATGATAGGATTGGAAAAATGTTGCATAACATCTGCATGTCTGCAGTGGCTATGTCACTCAGGTGAGCGAACCGTGGCCCGTGGGCCTCTTGTTTCTGATTGACACAGGCCATTCTAATGAGATTCCACTCTATTACAGAATTGTTTGTTTGTGTTGAGGTTTTATGTCCCAGTCAACCCAATGGGGTCATGTCAAGGGCAGTCAGCGGAAGGGAGAAAATGACCATAGAAAATATTTCATAATCAATCTCCACGAAAGAATGTTGCCGACCTCGGCGGGGGTTGAACCCGCGACCTCCTGGTCTCCAGTCGGATGGCGCATCCAACAGCCACCGAGGCCGGCTCCTATTACAGAACTACCTAAATATTCATTCACATACTGTATTTGACCTAATTACCGCACTGTGTTTGTTTGTTTGTGTTGAGGTTTTACGGCCCAGTCAACCCAATGGGGTCATGTCGAGCGCGGTCAGTTTACCTAACCACACGTTTACTGGGCAGGCTTAGTCCTCTAAGCGGTCAACCAGTATTGTGTACATTCTTTCGCCAGAAACTGACAACTGCCCTTCTTTAATCAGCGGAAGGGAGAGAATGACCGTAGAAAATATTTCATGATCCATCTCCACGAAAGAATGTTGCCGACCTCGGCAGGGGTTGAACCCGCGACCTCCTGATCTCCAGTCGGACGGCGCATCCAACTGAGCCACCGAGGCCTGCACCCCACTGTGTGCTTAGGTTTTTAAACAAATGCTGGGAACACTCAGTTGTGGTAATATATGTATCTACCTACTAACGATACTCTATAAAAAAGATCAAAAAAGGACTTATTTGATGATGATTATGTGATTTTTTTTTTCTGACTTTCTTTATAAAGGCATATGTTGTGGGTACTCATTTGAATTGCATCAACAAGTCGATGCAATTCAAATAGGTATCCACAATATATGCCTTTATAAAGAAAGAGACAAAAATTACACTGGCTGTAATCTGAAGACTACAGAATTGCTTGACTGCGCTTATAGGAGCGTGTGCAGTAATTAGGTCGAATACGGTAATTGCCTCTTTGTACATATTGTATTTACCTTAGGTATGGAACATGCAGGCCTGAGCGAATAGGGTAGACCCAGATCAAATGTCACACAGTCTGATCAGACTTTGAACTGTTTTCTATATGACCATCTTTGTCTAATTGGTAAACAATGCAGATGCAGAACAGGGCACAGTTGTTCAAAGCATCCTTAGCTTAACGAGCTCGTTAATGGTCAGAATGTTAACTGTTCTAGTAAGTACAATATCTAACTCACAGGTATTTTTGCTGAACAAATGTGAGTAGCTTTTGCAAATGCAAAAGCTACTCATATTTTTTCAGCAAAAATATTAGCGTATTAGGCAATATTTAATGATCAAAGTTTTAACGATTTGTTAACTAACGACATCGTTAGTTTTGAACAACTGGGCCCAGATTGCTCCATTTTGGGGTAATTTGATCTGAGTCTACAATGCTTACTCAGGTCTGTGTGTCCAACTATTAGAGTGAATTAGTCTCTTTACATAGAGAAACAGAGGTCTTGTTAACAAGGAGTACCTACAACATAAATTTTTATGGCGGAATTGAGACAATTAGCTCAGAATTATCATCAAATACTTCTCCATAACAAGACCTCTGGTCATAAATAAAAGAACTGGGCCCAGTTGTTCAAAGCGTCGTTAGCTTAACGAGCTCGTTAATGGTCATTTTGTTAACTGTTTTAGCGGATTTAATACACAATATTCTGATATTTTTTGCTGAAAAAAATGTGAGTAGCTTTTGCACTGCAAAAGCTACTCACATTTTTTCAGCAAAAAATTTCAGCATATTTGCGTATCATTTGATGTAAATTTTAACGAATCGTTAACTAACGACATCGTTAGCTTTGAACAACTGGGCCCTGTTCATTGGAATGACTTACCTTTTCTGGAACAAAGATCTTTAAAATTCTAGGTAATATACCTCAAGCTCAAGCAGTCTCAGGAGCAGGCAATGCAACAACCATGACCCCTAATCCAGCAGGGTCAGTGCCTGCTGTGGCTATTGGGGCAGCTTCTTTAGCGGCAGCATTAGTTAAAGGTCAAGGTCAGGAGCAGGTTCGACAGGGCCCAGGTAGGCTGCTCGGCTGGATGTGCTCGTGTTAAGACCTGTCTGAGGTGTACTCCTAACCCTACCTGCCTGTAGTTGTAAATCTTGAGTTTGGGTTTGGACTATCTTGAACCTTTGTGGCTGGGAATGCCAGTGACAACCGTTATATGTATGTTTGGGAGATAGAAGTTCCTGCCTGTTTGTGATTTTGTCAGCATCTGTTGGAATGAAAAAATAAGCAAGATGTAATCCAAGGGCCAGTGTTTTTGAATTTTAATATTAACTTTTGTCCTGCTGAACCCAGATATAGCCTACCTTTGCAAACAGTATAGATCCAGATCAGTTGCCTTCTGAAGTCTGGATCTGCACTGTTTGTTATTCAGTAAGTGAATTTATATGAACAACTTGGATCAAGTGATCTGATTGGCTGAAAATTTGAAAAGGAAGTGGCATTTTAATTTATTCAGCAGGACAAGGGTTAATACATTTTACAGATTCCTCCAGCCTCAAATTATGTTTAGAAAGGAAAAAAGGGTAATTTCTATAATTTCTAATTTCTATAATAAAATTTGCTCATAGGTCAAGATAAGATAATAATTGTACTGAAAATTTGGATAACCATATTACCCTAAATATTGAGATTTTAATGCTGTGCCATACTTGTTCTATTATTTATATGTTTGGCAGATTATTCACTTTTGAAAATAAAAAGATAAAAAAAGATTGTTGTCTGCTATGATGTATTAAAATTTAATTCCACACAGTTTTTTTTTTTGTGAAAAGGAATCGGTAAAACAAAGAATGAAATAACAGTGGCCTTACCCATCTCTGTAGTATTACCTTAGAGTTAGATTTAATATTTAAAAAACAGTTAGTGTCTGACCTGTTTTATCAGGAATCCATTATTTCTGCATGAAAAACATGTTTTCATTGATGCCAGTTAATTTTTAATTGAAACTGAATTACCAGTCGTTTGTTTCTTGAATGCCTTTTGACATTTTTTGTCTCTAAAATAACCGATTGTTGACACAACAATGCAAAAAATGACAGTATAAAGTCTTTAAACTTTTAGCATGCTATTGGCAAAAATAAAATATGATTTATAATATTTACAGATGTGTCTGAACAGTATAGATACAATGTCTGATCAGGGTCTATACTGTTTGTCACTCATCAAGCAGTTTCACATTACGAAAACACACCTATTCAAATATATAGAAAATTTCACCTCAAGAAAACTAAAAAAAAAATCAGATAAAAACCCTGATATTTTTCATATTTCTGCTCAAAACATAGATTGTGGATACTCGTTAGAACTGCCTCGGTGAGGCGGTTCTAACAAGTACCCACAATCTATGTATTCGAGCAAAAATAAGAAAAATAAAGTATACCTTTGTAAACCCCAGTTTTACTATGTAAAATTGGGGTTTAAGGGGGTCAACATTATATAGACATGTTTTCGTGATGAGATACTTTAACAGGTAGTAAAATGGACCTGTTCAAAATCTTAACCCTTGCCATGCTGAATAAATTGATGCCACACCAACTTCTAATTTTCAGCCAGTCAGATTACTTTATCCATGTCGTTGATACAAATTCACATTCTTAAAGGGGAACGCAACCCTAAAAGGTATTGTGCTTTAAAATAAAGAACTTTACAAACAATGAATTCTGGCACAAATTTGATCAAAACTGGTGGAAAATTAAGTAAGTTTTAGACAATTGAATATTTCAAAACTGGTGGAATGGGCGCCGTCATTTTGAATATTTAATGAGGTTTCATAAAAATTAAAATTTGTTTGATAAAGGTAGTTATTGTCATAAAGTTGGTTTATTTTTGGGGAAATGATTGCTTGTCACTAGAATTAAAAGATAATAAAAAATCTGTAGCAAAATTATTCTTAGAAACCCTTTAAAATTTGGTTTTGCATATTTAATTTGAGCTGTGTGATGTCACTAAATCTACAATATTGCGGCATCCATGACAGCCATTTTAAATACGTTCAAACCACCATAACTTCCTTATTTCTAGGCCGATTTTGAAAATTCTTTCTTTACCCTTGTCCTGCTGAACCCAGATATATCCTGTTTTGCAAACAGTGTAGATCCAGATCAGTTGGCTTCTGAAGAAGCCAACTGATCTGGATCTGCACTGTTTGCCATTCAGAATGTGAATTTATATCAACACTCTGTATCAAGGAATTTGATTGGCTGTAAATTTGAAAAGGGCGTGGCATCTTAATTTATTTAGCAGGACAAGGGTTAATGGCTTGTTAAGCACTTTACTCCAAGATATACTTACAACTTACATTGCGTTCCCCTTTAATCACAAACAGTGCAGATCCAGATCAGTTGGCTTCTTCAGAAGCCAACTGATCTGGATCTACACTGTTTGCAAAGACAGGATATATCTGGGTTCAGCAGGACTAGGGTTAAATTAAGACAATTATGGTAAGGACATAATATCCAGATATTTACAGTAACACATTCCTTTGAGAAGTGCTAATGTCAGGATTATAATACACAAATTCTGTTTTCAAGAACTAAAACCAATAATAGTAATGAATAATTGTGCAAGCAATTTCGGAATCAATGTGTAGATGATGACCTGATTAAATTTTGGTGAATTTTGAATTACTTTTGTCAGGGTTATGCCCCTTTTCAGCTTTGGCATTTTGTATCAACAAGCATAAGTTAAAGGCATAGTGTTTTACAAACACATTTCTAGTTTTTGCTCTTGTTTTTGGTATTTTTATACCCCGCCACACAATAGTGGTGGGGTATTATGGTTTCACGTTGGTCATCCCCGAGTCCGTCCGTCCATCCATCTGTCGTACGTCCATCCGCCTGTCTGTCCATTTTTCGTTTCCGGATGATTACTTGAGTAAACATCAATGGATTTTCACCAACTTGGTATGTGCATTGATATTGTGGAGATCTGGTTTTGGATTGCTAATGGGCAAATTTCGTCAATTTTTGACGGAGTTATCTGCCCGAGACATGCCCATATTTTCGTTTCCGGACTATAACTTGAGTAAATAACAAGGGATTTTCACCAAACTTGGCATGTGCATTGATATTATGGAGATCTGGTTTGGGGTTGCTAATGAGCAAATTTCGTCAATTTTTGACGGAGTTATCTGCCAGAGACACGCCCATATTTTTGTTTCCGGACTGTAACTTGAGTAAATAACAAGGGATTTTCACCAAACTTGCTATATGCATTGACATTAAGGAGATCTGGTTTGGGATTGCTAATGGGCAAATTTCGTCAAATTTTTACAGAGTTATCTGCCCAAGACACGCCCATATGTTCGTTTCCGGATGATAACTTGACTAAATAACAAGGGATTTTCATCAAACTTGCTATATGCATTGACATTAAGGAGATCTGGTTTGGGATTACTAATGGGCAAATTTCGTCAAATTTTTACGGAGTTAATCTGCCCGAGACACGCCCATATTTTTGTTTCCGGATGATAACTTTAGTAAATAACAAGGGATTTTACCCAAACTTGCTATATGTATTGACAGTAAGGAGATCAGGTTTGGAATTGCTAATGGGCAAATTTCATCAAATTTTTACAGAGTTATCTGCCCGAGACACGTCCATATTTTCATTTCTGGATGACAACTTGAGTTAATAACAAGGCCTTTTAACCAAACTTGCTATATGCATTGATATTATCAAGATCTGCCTTAGGATTGTTATCTGTCCATTGATATTATCAAGATCTGGTTTAGAATTGTTATCTGTCCCTCCATCATTTTCTTTCCAGACATTTTCACAACGATAACTTTAATACATAAACAAATAATTTCTGTGGTGAGGTATTATGCTTGCGGTGCTTTTATTTAAGATTTTAGCAATCTTATTCTTCCTCTTGCATGTAAACTGAGAGATTCAGAAATATGCACATATTATATTAATCAGTTTTTATGGACACCTAAAGTATAAGGCCACCTATGAAATCAGGAATCAAAAATCACCAGAATCATGATTGAGCTTTTATTTATACACTGCCATGTGATAGTGGTGGGGTATTATGTTATACTGTGTGAGATGTGTCCGATCTCTAACTTGAGCTGTTTTCAGCTCACCTGAGCCGGTTAGGCTCCTAGGTGCTCTTAATCCTCTGAAGCTGTGAAGCCAACTTTTCCCATATTTCTCATATTGCATCTGTAGGCAGAGGGAACAAATTATATATTTTTTTGTCTCACTGAGAGATAGCAGGAGCATTTCTATTATATCCCTTGATAGCTAAAGTGCAAGGTAGACCAAATGCTAACAAGGTCCACCAAATACTAACTAGGTC
Source organism: Anodontia alba (assembly GCA_964016985.1). Classification (NCBI taxonomy): domain Eukaryota; kingdom Metazoa; phylum Mollusca; class Bivalvia; order Lucinida; family Lucinidae; genus Anodontia; species Anodontia alba. The sequence goes on from OZ024822.1 coordinate 127,167,446, forward strand.
CTTTCAATTGGAATCCTCTGTTTTTATCATAGGTCTTCTCTGGAATTTAATTCATATTTAACTTTAAAATTTTCCATACCCATATGAAAGATTTATAAAAATTATACATTTTATTGCACAGAAAAATATTTCTTTTTGAAATTTTGGAAGCATTTTGTGCATATAGCCCCATTTATGCTAGATTTCGCAAGGATAAAACTGCTATCCTTGATGGAGATACTAATGATAAAAGCAGAAGAATCCAATTATTTACAGAGACTACTATCTCCCATTAGTTAAGAACTCTGGTTGCTATGGCAACTTGCAGATGCCATTGACTTTTAATGGGAAAAGTGGAAATTTCATTTATTGCTTACTCACTGCAGATATTTTGAATAAAGTTTTACAGAAGTATTCCTTGAGTAGTCCTCTGCGAAGTTTTGCTCAAGCAGTTGAATTTGATTGGTTGCCATGGCAACCAAAAATTGTGAAAAAAAAAAAAATAGGGTAAAGAAGAAACTTTGCAGAATAGTTTGAATTTATTAGCTTTTACACTAGATCACTCAGGTGAGCATTGTGGCCCATGGGCCTCTAGTATTAATGAATTTTCTTGAAATTGTTTCTTGGAATGTTTCAAAGGCATTGATATTGTGGAGGAGAGATTTGGGATAGTGAAGGGTAAAAATGTCATTAACTCAGCTGAGTAATGGCTCTTGTTAGACATCAAAATTTCATTTCTCTCTGTTCAGTAGCTTGAGAACAAAGGAATGGATTTTGATCACATTTTATATATACATTGATTTTTTTCTACGGTCATTCTCTCCCTTCCGCTGATTCAAGAAGGGCAGTTGTCAGTTTCTGGCGAAAGAATGTGCACAATACTGGTTAACCGCTTAGAGGACTAAGCCTGCCCAGTAAACGTGTGGTTAGGTAAACTGACTGCACTCGACATGACCCCATTGGGTTGACTGGGCCGTTAAACCTCAACACAAACAATATACATTGATTTTGACTTGATCTAGGTTGGGAGTGAAAATGGGGCAATTTCATTAGTTTTCAACAGGGTATTGCTCTTGATTGATGTCAAAGTTGTGTTTTTGTTTAATGTCTTGAGAACTAATTGATGGAGTTGACTGGGTTGTAAAACCTCAACTCAGTCAATCAACCAACAGAGTGAGATATAGCTGTTGATGTCAAAATTAAGTTTTTATTTAAACAATGGTTAGATAGATTTTGCTTTTCAAGTTTTATTCACACATTGATATCATCTAGATCTAGGTTGGGGTTGAAAATGGGCCAATTTCACTGGTTTTCGAAATGAGCGGACATTAAAATTCAGTTTTTGCTTAATATCTTGACAACGGTTTGATGGATTTTGATCTAGTTTTATGTACGTATTTGTAGTGACTAGAACTAGGTTGAAAATGGACCAGTATCATTACTTTTCAATGGAGTAATGGCCCTTGATTGACATCAAAATTGTGCTTGTGCTCAGTATCTTGAGAAAAGGTAATATACTTGTTGGCATCAGTGGCTGTGTTTCATGTTGTGTCTGCAATGCTTTTATTCTTTGATCATGTTGGTGAAAGCCTTGACCTTTTTGTGTCATTGAGGGGAGGGAGGGAGAAGGTGGTGCAGGGAGCCAAATCTATCATTTAACTCACTGTATACTGAATAGACTCTCCCACACCATATATTGGAAGAGTCCAATTTCAATTTTAGGTATGTCCGGCTTTGTTTGTTTGTGTTGAGGTTTTACGGCCCAGTCAACCCAATGGGGTCATGTCGAGCGCGGTCAGTTTACCTAACCACACGTTTACTGGGCAGACTTAGTCCTCTAAGCGGTTCACCAGTATTGTGCACATTCTTTCGCCAGAAACTGACAACTGCCCTTCTTGAATCAGCGGAAGGGAGAGAATGACCGTAGAAAATATTTCATGATCAATCTCCACGAAAGAATGTTGCCGACCTCGGTGGGGGTTGAACCCGCGACCTCCTGGTCTCCAGTCGGACGGCGCATCCAACTGAGCCACCGAGGCGGGCCAGGTATGTCCGGCTATGAGATTTAGGTATTTCTAGAGAAAAATGGCTAAACTATTTGCAAACAGTGGAGACCCTGATCAGATGCCGTGTTCTGCGGCATCTGATCTGGAACTACACTGTTTGCCAATTACCCTTTTACAGGTCTCCTGACCACAATGGGTTAAATACTTTTATACATATTCAGGAAGTGTAACTTCAAACAATAAACATTGAATTTGTAATTAACCACACCACACACACTGATCCCAAGGTGAGCACGTGAGGTGTGGTGTTAGTGTATAAAACTTTGAACCAGTTTCTAACAGTTCAAATATCAAATACAGGGTAAAGGAGATATTAAATTAAAAAAAAAAAAAATCAAAATACTGTCAGCTGCAGTTTTGATCAAATTAATGAAACAGAACTAAGCAGTTTGAAATTTAAACCTCAATAAAGTCAATTTTTGTAGCCTGGCATTTACATTGGCAATCACTAACTTACGATAATGGTAGGGCATTATATTATTTGGCTGTTCATCCATGCATCTGTCTATCTGGTGTCCAGTCTCTTGTTTCCTGAATATTGTATGATTTTGTTCAACGCCAAATTATGTATGTGTGTTATTTGCCATGGAATCTTAGTGGATATTGCTTGATGCCTTTGCCCTCTGTCTTCTGTGACCTGGATTGTTTTATAGGCTGTGTTTGAGTAGGTCATGTTTATAAGATGTTCATCATAAGATGGTTCCGACATAGGATGGTTTAAAGGTGGACCCCAGAAATGTTGTATCCAAACGAAAACGTCTAGATTGTGTGGAAAATTGACCATGTCATTTTTATACATAATCTAGACATTTTTTGTTTGGATACAATGTGGTTGTTTAGCTAACATGGTTTTTCATTCTGGATCCCAGCAATCATGTTATAAATATGTATAATTTCATGAATGAGAATCTTTACTGACCGTGACATAGCATGTGATTCTCATTTATATTTAACTTTGAAATTTCATTATCTCTTACAACATAATGGTCAGTCTGTTTATAGGTAGGTATAAATGTATTGGTATTTAAAGTTATTAGATACTGGTCCAAATTTTTGCACAGTACCATACTTGCCCTATTCAGTGGATCATAAGGTCAGTGACATTATGTGAGGCTTAAAAATTCAACATTAAAGTTTCTAAAGACCTATATCTTCTGAATACTTGGATGCAGTTAACTGATGCTTAGACTGATACTAGGTACATGTACTGGTCCAAAGTTTTATCCAGTGTAGCCACCACTCGCTCATTGCAATAACTAAAGTTTTCTAAAGCTCGGTATCTCCTTATTCCTGGCTGTTTTATGTAATAATACTTGGGACTAATGTTTGATACTGAACAGGTCAAAAGTATTATCCATAATAATTTTCTTTTATCTGAAGCTGTGAAAGGTTTTGTCTGTCTTGGCTCACCTTACTTCAGTTTAGAAGTAAATGCAAAGATATAATAAGGTGATATTTAACTGATGTTAATGATATTTAACTGATGTTAAATACTGATTAAACGTTTTTATTTATCACAATCCCCTCCCTCCCTCACTGACCTGAACCCATTGTAGTCGGGAGACCCGTAAAAGGGTAATTGGCAAACAGTGCAGACCCAGATCAGATGCCGCAGATAGTTTGCAAATAGTTTAGCTATTTTTCTCTAGGAATATGTAATTCTCATAGCTGGACGTACCTAAAATTGAAATTGGACTCTTCCAATATATAGTGTGGGAGAGTCTATTCAGTATACAATGGGTTAAGGAATGACTGAGAGAAATTTTACTTCAAAGTTTGGCAAATTCCGATAGTACCATTAAGGCTAACTTTGCTATCATACAACAGCTCGTGTTTCGTTCTTCTGAAAGACAATTTCATATGCGCTGCTAATTGCAAGGAATAGTTTAATGTCTAGATGTGTAAGGTAAATATTCATATTACACAGAATTTAAAATAGAAAACACTGTTATGTGATACTTTGCAGTTGTTGTCTAGGAAACAGCAAACTACTCCACCTAATTCTTTTGAAACCTTAGAGCCTGAACAAGGCTCTAGATAGGTGATTAGTCAGATGATAAAAGCATCAATATTTTTCTAGTTTCTCTGTGCAAACACATCAGAGGATCTCATTTGAATTGGCCTGTTGAGACCATTCAATTTAGGATACCAAAGTCTGTGTTTTTCTTGGAGAAAGATGGAAGATGAATTACTTTTACTGAGAGTCCTGGCTCTGGAATATTGTCAAGCCATGGTGTCAAAGATCAATACTTTGCTGTAAACATCAAGGGAAAACATACTGTTTGCCTTTGTTATGAGATAAGCAGATGGTCAAGGCCTCTGATAAAAATGGAATTTAGAGAATTTTTCCACTAAAACATATGATTTGGGTTCTCACTAGTATAAAATTGTTAACCCTAGTCCTGCTGAGCCCTGCCTTTACAAACAGTTTGAAGTAAAAGGTTTAAGATACTATGGCCTAGTTAAAAAGTTGCATCTCTAAAATTTAAACCATTTTAAAGACCAGTTAAATAGTTGGATTTTTTTCATTTAAAATGTCTCTACCATCTCATTTAGCTTCCAGTTGGGGCCAAAGAAATGGATTGGCTGACTGGTTCTACTGTGGCAGAGCTGAGACTTAAGTTCATCATTAGTCTTGGGTTAGGTTAAATGTCACACAAACAATATTTAGTGTCAATACAGTCTGATTTAGTGACATATTATTGTCCTACAAAGGTACCATTCAGTTACACCTGGTCAAAGATGTCCTCAATTACAGGATTGAGACCCTCCCTTGACTACTGTTGTCAAGGACAACAGGGTAAACAAGGAGTGATACCGGAGATGATTTGACTGATGCAGTCACAAATTCTGCATATGATATATTTCTCCTTTCTCCAAAGACATTAACCCTTGTCATGCTGAATGAATTAAAATGCCACAGCCACTTCTAATTGTCAGCCAATTAGATTACTTGATCCATTACTTAATGACAAACAGTGCAGATCCAGATCAGTTTGCTTCTTCAGAAGCCAACTGATCTGGATCTACACTGTTTACAAAGGCAGTGCATATATGGGCTCTATTTCACTGGTGCTCAATCTGTAAATGACAGAAAAAATACTACTGATATACCAAAGATGTCTTGGTGTAATTCCAAGCATGTTGTGCATATGTAAATTTAGGAAAGTCTTTGGATGTAGGTAAGACTGTTCAACACATGCAGTTACATAACTTGTGAAATATATTGAGCTAATTTAGGAAACTATAAAAGTTATGAACTCCCATATTAGGATGACTCTTCTTTGAAACTTGAGCACGTTAATTTTTATATCCCACCACACGATAGTGGAGGGGTATTACGGTTTCACGTTGGAAGATTGTGTGTCCGTCCATCCCTCCATCTGTTGTACATTCGTGTGTGCGTCCGTCTGTTCGTATTTTGTTTTCGGATGTTAACTTGAGTAAATATCAGTGGGTTTTCACCAAACTTGGTATGTGCATTGGTATTGTGGAGATCTGGTTTGGGATTGCTAATGGGCAAATTTGGTCAAATATTGACGGAGGTATCTGCAGGGACACGTCCATATTTTCGTTTCCAGACAACAACTTGAGTAAATGGATTTTAACCAAATTTTGTACATGCATTGATAATAAGGAGATCTGGTTTGGGATTGCTAATGGGCGAATTTCGTCAATTTTTGACAGTTATCTGCCCGCAACACAATAAGGGTGGGGTATTATCATTTTTACATTTTTATTTAAAGCATTTTGTGGTCTCTCACCAGAGTAAAAGTCAAAATTATAGGAATGTGCCGTAGCATCACCAGCTGTTTAGATCCTCAGAGCTCCACATAATATATTTCTTATTTCTCCGCCACAAAAACTTACAGTATGGGTACTCATTAGAAGAGCCTTGATGAGGCGCTTATAATGAGTACCCATAACATACCATTTTCGACCTATTTACCGCACATGTTCCTATAAGTGCACAGCCAAGCAATTCCCGTAGTCTTCAGATTACAGCCAATGTAATTTTTGTCTTCTTCTTTATAAAGGCATATGTTATGGTACCCATTTGAATTGCATTGACTTGTCAATGCAGTTCAAATGAATACCCACAACATATGCTTTATAAAGAAAATCAGAATAAAAAAAAAAACAAAAAAAAAAAAACACCACAAAAACATTGCTTAAGAATCATTAGATAAGTCCTTTGCTGATCGTTTTTTAAATGTACCCTTAGTATAGGTGGATACATATTTTACCACAAGTTTGCCCAGTAATTGTGAAAAACCTATGTGTACGGTGCGGTAATTAGGTCGAATACAGTAGGTTTTCATTTAGAAATAAGAAAAATGTCAGGGCAGGCTTAGTCCTCTAAGCGGTTAACCAGTATTGTGCACATTCCTTCGCCAGTTGTCAGTTTCTGGCGAAGGAATGTGCACAATACTGGTTAACCGCTTAGAGGACTAAGCCTGCCCAGTAAACGTGTGGTTAGGTAAACTGACCACGCTCGACATGACCCCATTGGGTTGACTGGGCCGTAAAACCTCAACACAAACACAAACAAACAATACTTTTTTGGTTGAAAAGGTTCCTTATCTTGAGAAAAGTTTCAACTAAAATTTTTAGGAAAAGGTACATTTGTGTTTGATATGTTGTAGTTGTAGAGGAGTACTGTCACTTAGGCAGTATTTGAATACTGTATGATATGCTTGTGTCAACAGAATTATCTCCAATGCCTATGGATTAAGCGAAATTGTAGCAGACAATTTCTAAAAAAAAAAAAAAATTTTAGAGAAAGTAGCAGGGGATTCACATGAAAAACCAAGTCTTATGTTCTCTAAAAGTGAAAAAAAAAATCAAAATATCGTCTGCTGCAGTTTTGATTGGCGCTTTAAGGGTTATTAGATTTGGCATAGTTATATATGAGCCAGCGCACGGCTAAACCTACAGTAAAACTTGTGCAACCGGTGATGAATCAGATCAGCTTCTTCCCTGATCACATGTGCCTGCTACAGCCTTCAGGCTATTCAAAGAGGGACAAACAAAAATCCTTACCATACTGGGTGGATTTACATGCTGAATTGAGTCTTTGCTGGTCACACAGGTCATATTGTAGGTTTTATCTTGCACTGGCTCATATCATATTGTTCACAGCTCTGGATAAGAAACTTATTTTTATTTTATTTTTTTTTTTTTTTTTATTATTCATTCAAATCATTATTGGTATTTTCTTATTTTATTTCTTGTGCAAACATATGTTGTGGTTAGCTTGGTGGGTAATCATAATGGGCCAGTGGTGCAGTTTTAACCGTTGTCCTGCTGAATAAATTAAGATGCCAAGCCCACTTCCAATTTTCAGCCAATCAGATTACTTGATCCAGGTTGTTGTTAAAAGTTCAAATACTGAATGGCAAACAGTGCAGATCCAGATCAGTTGGCTTCGCCTGAAGCCAACTGATCTGGATATACAGTGTTTGCAAAGGCAGGACATATCTGGGTTCAGCAGGACAAGGGTTAATATGTACATACAATTTTTTTTTTTTTATGGAGAAGTAAAAAATAAATGCCCATCTTGTCTAGATCTATGAGTATTCTTGATGACATATGGAAGCTTATTTCTGATGGAATTTCTGAATGGACATGTATAAAATGTATCTAGATTCGTACACTGTATTGGATTTTTTTTCGTTTGATCAACTTTCATGACCATGTGTTGGTGTTCATATAACTGGAGTTTTCTTTCTTTTTTTTTTTTTTTTTTTCTTTAACTGATTCTGTTTGTCTAAAAGAATAATACATTATGAGTAATTAAAAAAAAAAAAAAAAAAAAACAGATAAAAAGAAAATTTGAAATCAAAGAGGAATTCTTTTATTATTTTATGCATAAATTGCTTGTGCTCATTGCTGCATATATATTTTGTTGTCAAAAAATTGTTGATTGCTTGATTCTTATTTCCTACTGTCATTTAAAGTGCCAAAATATTTTCTTGTGTAGCACAGTAAATGCCCTGAAATTTCAAGTATTTTATACAACATATTTTTGCTTCAGTTTTTTTTTTTTACAAGTTTGTTTCACAAAGTACTTGAAGGCCAATTGTAGATCTGCATCTGCACTGCACTGTTTGTATATGTCATGTTAGGACATTTGTCCTTTTTTATTTTTCCAAGAAAGAATGACTTGACGTTTCATGTGAATCATTTGCTTAGCAGATGATTCATATGAAATGTCAAACCTTATTTTCTCTCTCCAGAAAAAGTGTCATCTGCTACAATGGCACTTCAGGGATTAAATGGTTTAGTTATAGATATGCTTTGTCCTCTAAAAATTGTTCAAAGATGGTGGTGGTGCTGGTTGGAAGCAGTTGTCAGTTTCACACAATTTTTTACCCTTTCCATGCTGAATGAATTAAAATGCCACACCCACTTCTAATCTTCAGCCAATCAGATTACTTTATCCAGATTTTTTGATACAAATTCACATACTAAATGACAAACAGTGCAGATCCAGATCAGTTGGCTTCTTAGCTGGGCTATAGTATTATTATTATTTCCGGTTTGAATAATGGTAGGGGGAGATCGGGTGTGGCGAAGGTGTCATGTATCTTACGTGACCGGGGTGTCCAACTGATATTAGCTTACAGTTGGGCAAGGCCTGCTATCCTTGTAGCAGGTAAGAGTAGAGGGGGAATGTTTTTATTTCTTCTATTTCTTCACTTTCATTCCTGTTCCTCTTTCTTACCTGTCCCACTCTTTCATCTCCTCTACTGTCTCTTCTATCTCTTTTCTCCCTTTCTCTGGGAGAAGACACTTCCAACCACCACTATGCCACTGAGGACCTTACATTCATCAGGACAATACAGTGTCACTGTTACCTATTAGTCTTTAAAGCACTAAGCAAACTAAACAGAAAATGGCATGCAAAGCCTTATTTTCTCTGAAAAATTCATTAGCTTACATTGTGATTGGTACTTTAAGGGTTAAATACACCAGCAAGTGGTAAAATGGACTTTTTTTTTTTTTTTTCAAATTTTAGCACAAGTATGGTAGGGAGTTTAGATTTCCCAATATTTAGGGTAAATACAGTAAATTGTGTATCTAGTCTAAAAAGAAGGAAAAATAAATACTGAAAAAAAAAAAAAAAAAAAATACAACAGTCTATGGCATAAGTGTAGTTAAGAACATGACTTGATGCATGTCGATGCAGTTCAGTGCCTATTTATCCCATGTATTTGGACAAACAGGCCAGTGCAAGCAGTGCAGACCAGATCAGATGCCACAGAATGTGGCATCTGACCAGGGTCTTCGCTGTTTGCCACTCATCCAGCTGTTTTCAGACACATCAATAGGTAGTAAAATACCGTATTCGACCTGATTACCGCACAGTGCGCTTAGGTTTTTCACAATTACTGGGGACACTTGTGATAAAATATGTATCCATTATACTAAGGGTACTCTTAAAAAAAAAAAATCAGCAAAGGACTTACTTAAGGATTCTTACGCGAAGTTTTTTCTTCTTTTCTTTTTTATTCTGACATAAATTGTGGGTACTCATTTGAATTTGATGCAATTCTAATGGGAACCCACAACATATGCCTTTATAAAGAAGTAGACAAAAATTACACTGGCTGTAATCTGAAGACTACAAAATTGCTTGACTGTGCACTTATAGCAGCATGTGAGGTAATTAGGTCGAATACGGTACTTGTTCAGATTTGCACAAGAACGATAAAGAGTTTAGTTGTCTGAAAATTTAGGGTAAATATGATATCAGTGAGTTTTGCATGCAGTGCAGCATAATATGAGGGTTGACATTTTGTTGCATAATTTAGATACCTTAGAACTTGCATATGTAGAAAAAGATAATTGTTTCATAGCTTCAGATAAGTCACTTTTTTCAGCCGAAAAGATTGATTTTTTTCTTATTTCCAGACGAAAACATGTTGTGGTACTCATTAGAAGTACCTTGGTAAGGTGCTTCTAATGAGTACCCATAGCTTTTTTTGAGAAATTTAAAAAAAAAAAAGAATATTTATCAGATACCCCCTCTTATCAGGAGCTATGTTTTTGGCTTGCTACTAGATTCTCAGGAAACAGTAATAATAATAAAAACATATACACACATATATATATTTGGTTGCTGCTTGGCTGTCGCCAGGTGACGCAATACTCTTGATTGTTTTATCAATACCATGAAATATGATAGAACTGCAGAGTTCTCTTATTATTATTATTATTATCATTATTATTATTATTATTATTATACAGAAGAGTTGTTAGGGAGGAGAATTTGATGATAATTTGGAGACAATTTTTCTTATTTCTCCATAAAAACATATATTATGGGTACTCATTAGAAGTACCATAACATGTTTTTTTTTATGGTGAACTGGAGAAAATTATCCCAGAATTATCATCATATAGTCCTCCTTAATAATTCCTGAACTGTATATTGGTAATATGTTCAAAATGTTCTCTTTCAATCAATATTATTACCAAGGCTTTCTTGAAAGTAATTAATAAAGCATGATTGAATGACATTTGATTCCAGAAACAATGCTAAGTGTTAGTGTTTTTTTTTTTGTTTTGTTTTTTTAAATATTTTGAATCGTAAATGAATTCATCACTTTTTCCCAGAAAATAGGGCTTGTTATTTTATGCACAGATCTCAGTCACTTCACATGAAATGTCAAGTCCTTGTCTGACAAGAGACAATTTCCTTGAAATATAAATCTATTTGCTGTGTGTTTGTGTGGGAGATGGGGTGGGGGGCATGGGGATTAGAAAAAATATTTTCAAGATGTCCTCTGCTGTTTAACTTAACATTCAGGGCCCAGTTGTTCAAAGCTAACGACGTCGTTAGTTAACGATTCGTTAAAATTTACATCGAGTGATAGGCAAATATGCCGACATTTTTTGCTGAAAAAATGTGAGTAGCTTTTGCAAAAGCTACTCACATTTTTCAGCAAAAAATATCAGAATATTGTATATTGAATCTGCCAAAACAGTTAACGAAATGACCCGTAACGAGCTCGTTAAGCTAATGACGCTTTGAACAACCGGGCCCAGAATGCTATATATAATTAATTACATATAATTAATGAGGCATACTTGTCTTCCCTTTTTGTTTGATTTTCAAGCAGAGCTTCGTATTTCATGAGAAGCTTCAAATGAAATATCTTTCTATTTATAGTCAAAAGTATTTTCAGGATTCTTAATGCATGCTTATTAAAGTGCCAGTCTGAATAACAGTAGATAATATTCTAAAATATTATCTTTTTATACTTTTTTTTTTTTTTTTTTTTATACTTTTTCCAAACAAAATAAGGCTTGACGCATGTGAATCGTCTGCCTAGCAATGTTTTTTGTGTGTGTGTGTGTGTGTGTGTTGTTTTTTTTTCCAACAAAAATAAGGTTTGACAGTTTATGTGAATCGTCTGCCCCATCTGCCCAGCAGATGATTCATAGGAACTGTCAAACCTTATTTTTGCTGAAAATAAAAAAAATAGAATGTCATCTGTTACCATTTTAAATTGCGTTTTTTAGGATTTAAACCTACATAAAAATGACGAAGACATACTTGAAGTGTTTTTTAACCCATTGTAGTTGGGAGACCCATAAAAGGGTAATTGGCAAACAGTGCAGACCCAGATCAGACGCCACAGAATGCAGCGTCTGATCAGGGTCTCCACTGTTTGCAAATAGTTTAGCCATTTTTCTCTAGAAATCTGTAGATCTCATAGCTGGATATACCTAAAATTGAAATTGGACTCTTCCAATATATAGTGTGGGAGAGTCTATACAGTATACAATGGGTTAAATGAACTTCATGACATTTTGTTAAGCAGGTTGCTGTATTCTGTTCAAGTAAAGAGAACTAAGTGACTTTGCTTGTAATATATAGATATACAAAAGACAACATGTTACTGAAAAAAATCCATGCCTGCTTGTAAGTAGAAATAGAGTAAATCCATACTGTTATCTATGCAGATATCAAGCAATATTTTCAAATAATACATAAACTATATGAAAAAAAATAAGGATGTAGTTTCCAACTCTGATAGTCAAGAATGGTTCAATTGGATATTGAATGGATTGGTATGGAATTTTGTGTTGTAAACAACGACAGACACTAGATATAGGAGGTAGGTTAATAAATTAGGCGTTGACAGCTGTATTTAGATGTACTTAATTATAATTCGAGGGTTGAGCGCAAGACTAGCGTAACACAGATGGTTGTTTTTCCCCAAACCTAATCTCCTCACCATGAAGGCATTATGAAGATTACAACATTTCTTTCTGTAAACAATGAAAATTTAGGTGCCATTGCTCGTATGAGCAATGGCACCTAAATTTGCATTGTTTACAAAGGGGTCCAAGTTGCCCCTAAACAAGGGTTTCAAAAATATGTTTGAGTTACAATAGTCTTGCGCTCAACCCTCGATATGTCTTATTTTTGTATAAAAGAATTCAAATTTTAGTGTTCTTAGATTTTTATGTGACCTGCATATCTAATTCTTGGGCCTTGCCAGAAAAACAATATTGTAAAAACTGAGCCTCATTACGGATTTCTTGTTAGCCTAATTTTTTTGCAATTTAAAAATATTTTTATTATTTTTCTTCAAGAAACAAGGGCTTGAAATAGACACTTCACATGAAGGAGACACTTCACATGAAATGCCAGGGGCCATTTTCTAAAAAAAAAAATGAAAATCTCATTTGTTCTCCACCAGTGTTGTGTTAAAGATTAATATTTTCCACTGGTATTTTCCCCATGCTAAGAATGATGGGTAAAAGTTTGAACAGATTATGTTTTGAAATATTTTAAGGTTTACATTTCATGCATTTGAAATAGTTTGCATAAAATATCAAACCCTGTTTTCTGGGAAGAACAAAATTTTTGTCATTTAGTCATTAACTGAATTTGCCTAGGGAGTGCTAAAAGGTAAAAAAAAAAAAAAAAAATAAATAAACATAGGTCTAGATAAGGGAGGGTATCCGGTAAATATTTTTCTTATTTCTCCATGAAAACCTCGGTGAGGCGCTTCTAATGAGTACCCACAACGTATGTTTTTCTGAAGAAATAAGAAAAATATCGATACTTTTGGATTGGAAAAAGGGCCTTAACTAGTGCTATGAATAAATAAAAAAAAAATAAAATAAAATGTACTGTAATTCTTAAAGCACCAGGTGTGACTGCAGCAGAATGTTTTTTTTTTTTTTTTTTTGTTTTTTTTTTTTAAATAAGGCTTGATATTTCACGTGAAGTCTTATTTTCTCTGAAAAAGAATATTAGGAGAAAAAAGTTGACTGGTGCCCGCTTCAGTTTTGCTTTTGTACAAACTTCAAGGGTTAAAAATGTTCAATATCAGATTCCTTTCTACACTGCTTAATTGCTTTGTAACCCTTAAAATGCTCGTTAAACTGCTGCAGACAACATTTTTTTTTTTTATTTTACAGAGAAAATAAAGCTTTATATTTCAAGTGAATTGTCTACCTAGCAGATGATTCACATGAAATGTCAAGTCTTTGTTTTTCTGAAAAATGATTTAAAAAATGTAGACTTTAATCTGCTACAGCTTTGCAGTTTAAGGTTTAATTGTATGGATTCTGCAGAGTCCTAAATTTTAAATTCTGGACTATCTGTATAGTGACTATTTAACCCATTGTAGTCGGGAGACCCCCTAAAAGGGTAATTGGCAAACAGTGCAGACCCAGATCAGATGCCGCAGAATGCGGCATCTGATCAGGGTCTTCACTGTTTGCAAATAGTTCAACCATATCTCTCTAGGAATGTCTAAATCACATAGCCTGACATACCTAAAATTGAAGTCAGAATCTTCCAACATATAGTGGGGTGGGGATGGGGTGGGTGGGGGGTGAGGAATTCATTCAATCTACAATGGGTTAAAGTAAGGAAATAAAGAAAAGTTACACTCACTGTGATCTGCTAATTCCGACTATAACGGGTTAAAGATTAATCCTTAAAGACCCAGTCACAATAGCAGCAGACCACATTTTGATTTTTTTTTTTTTTTTTTTTTTTCACTTTTCTGAGAAAAAGAAGATGCATTTCATGCAAGTTATCTGCCTAGCACTGAGGAGTCACCTGAAACATCAAGCCATATTTTCTTCAAAAAATAGCAAAGAAAAAATATTTTAGAATGTCATCTGCTACAATTTCGAATGGCATTTAAAGGGTTAATACTTGCCATGCTGAATAAATTCAAATGTTCCAACCACTTATAATTTTCAGCCAATCCCAGGCTGTTGATTAAAATTAATATACTTGTCACAGAAGTTTTTAATTGTAAATAAAATACTTTCCTGTAATTCAGACAATACATTTACAGCTGATAAAATGGCAATATTGTAGTAGTGTTATTATTGTTTCTTCATGATTTATATGTGTGTATGCCATTTATTATAGTTTCAAAGCATATACACAGGAAGTTAAGATGTACACGTGTAAAGCTGTAGTCTGAGATTCTTTATTGTGTATATCAATTGTTTGTCATGTATTGTGAGACGTATGTACATGAACGTTCATGTATGAGAAACATATATGGCAATGTGAGTCCAAAACCAGATGAAATAAAATGTAGTTGTTTGTCATGTATTGTAAGCATATACATGATGTTTCATGTATAGCATTATGCATACGTGATATAATATAGTGGAATATTTAAAGCATATACATGATGTTTCATGTATAGCAATATACATACATGATATCATATAATGTAATGTATATAGAATCAGCTGTGTCCGTGTTTTAAGGAAATGTCGGGAGACATTTTCCCTAGCAGGGGAGAATGTCACACAGGTCATTTCATGACAAATAATTATTTTACTTACAATTAGGTAGTTTCTATTTAACAATCTGTGATACGCTACCTTAAAGTGTAAAGTGAAAGTAACCTTCACCTACATAAGGGAAACCCGGGATTCCTCTATGTAGTATTTTTACTCGTATGTAAATAGCGCAGTCCAATGATAACTTTTCTTACTCTATAATTCTCTCTATTCTTAGTGTGTGTGACGTCAGGGTGATTACTAACACAAATAACCAATGCATGTACCTGTTGTTTATGCACCTGTATTTTTATGCGCGCTCTTTGCATTCAGCCGGTGGCCATCTTAGTGGCAGAAGGTCATCCTCCATTCAACGGAGAAATTATTTCTTTCATTCACCTTCTGAAGTTTATATCTTCACTGATATTCACAGAATGAATTTATTATACAGCCAGGTATGTTGATATAGCCAGGTACACCTATATGCTGGATTCCACCATTAGTTGGGCGCCATTGTCGTATTGCCTGGTAGTCAGGGCAGACAAAGAAAACGAAGACTCTTTTATATCTCGGTTTTAAAAGGTGTCCTACAAATAAAATACACAAACACATAGAACAAGACCTTACACAATATACAAATGTACAGATGCAAATACATAGGACACAACTTGCACATCTTGACAGACATGTAATTAAATTTGGTTCTAGCGACCTTAATAGTTAGACATGGGTTTGCTTATGACGGATGGAAGTCATGAATATTTATAGATTATGCATGTATCTTTGTGCATAAATTAAGTGATGAAACTGTGCAGAATTACTCTAATAATGTAATACTAACACCGATGCATATCAATACTATGACCTGATACAGGAAAGCGCATTTCTTCACAAGACGAGGTTTGTTTACATTCAGCACGAAGACGGACATGTATGACAAAGGTGTGTAAAATAATCAATACTGACGGAACGTAAACAAACAACCCTTATCAACATACCTGGCTGTATAATAAATTCATTCTGTGAATATCAGTGAAGATATAAACTTCAGAAGGTGAATGAAAGAAATAATTTCTCCGTTGAATGGAGGATGACCTTCTGCCACTAAGATGGCCACCGGCTGAATGCAAAGAGCGCGCATAAAAATACAGGTGCATAAACAACAGGTACATGCATTGGTTATTTGTGTTAGTAATCACCCTGACGTCACACACACTAAGAATAGAGAGAATTATAGAGTAAGAAAAGTTATCATTGGACTGCGCTATTTACATACGAGTAAAAATACTACATAGAGGAATCCCGGGTTTCCCTTATGTAGGTGAAGGTTACTTTCACTTTACACTTTAAGGTAGCGTATCACAGATTGTTAAATAGAAACTACCTAATTGTAAGTAAAATAATTATTTGTCATGAAATGACCTGTGTGACATACTTAATGACAAACAGTGCAGATCCAGGTCAGCTGTCTTCTTCAGAAGCCAGCTGATCTGGATATACACTGTTTGCAAAGGCAGTGCATATCCAGGTTCAGCAGGACAACGGTTAAAATTTTACTTCAATTTCAGGTCGAAGCCTAATGGTAAAGAAGAACGATGGAATAAAAGAGTCAACAGATAGTACAAACACAATTGAAGAGGATGGTGAGTTTACTCCACACTGGACTTCATTATATTTCTTTTTGTTTAAACCCAGTGTTGTCTGAATATTCAAACTGCTGTTTGTTTAAATGAAACAAAAGTACCTCAATATACATCCCAGAGTTGTTAAAAAGGAATATTTGATGATAATTCTGGAATAATTTTTTCTTATTTCTCCATAAAAAAATGTATGTTTTTGGTACTCATTAGAAGCACTTCTGTGCCTCCAATGAGAACCCACAATATATGTTTTCATACAGAAATAAGAAAAAATAGCTCCGATTTATTATCACATGCTCCTTTCCTTCTTAACCAATTCTATGAATATTTAAGTATTGTACATATTTCCGATTTTACTTCAGTTGAATCGAATGGTTAAATGGATGAAAGTAGTTCCATTTTTTTTTCCAGTTGAAATCTTTTGAATAAATTTCTTGTCAAAAGCCATAGAGTTTTCTCCTCTTTCAGTCTCATACTCCAGCTCTCCATTGTAATATGTACTTGCCCTTTGAAGTTGTTGCTTTTATTAGTGATATTGTAACACCCTTATAAATATTTGACCACATGTTGTAAGAATATCCTTCCTTCTGTACTCTCTGCAGATTTTAACTAAATTTGATGCTTTGATTGACAAGTATAGTTTTGCAAAATTTGAGGCATTATATTGTTTTGAGCTGTGATAAGCAGTACATTAGTTCATTGCATATATGAAATAGATTTGAGATATAGAAAATAACACATACCATATTTACCTTCAGTATTCAGAATGAACACATTAAGAAAACACGCCATTTCAAATATATAGAAAATTTTACCACCAAAAAATGAAAATTTTCAGATAAAAATCATATTTCTGCTCAAAACATAAATTGTGGGTACTGGTTAGAACTGCCTCAACAAGGTGGTTCTAACAAGTAGCCACAATCTATGTTTCTGAGCAGAAATAAGAAAAATAAAGTATACCCCAGTAAACCCCAGTTTTACTATATAAAAGTAGGGTTTAAGGGGGTAAAAATTATATAGGCATGTTTTTGTGATGAACAATGTCGACCCCTATTAGATGCCACAGACCACAATGTCTGATAAGGATCTACACTGGTTGCCATTCAATTTACACATATTTAGACACATAACAAGGTAGTCAGCTGGATTTGCTCAAATTTTAGTAAGTACCATATTCAACCTAATTACTGCACTGTGCGCTTAGGTTTTTCAAAATTGCTGGGAAAACTTGTGGTAAAATATATATCTACCTACTAATTGTACACTTTAAAAGAAAAGATCAGCAAAGGACTTGTTTGATGATGTTTATGCAATTTTTTCTGATTTTCTTTATAAAAACAAGTCGATACAATTCAAATGGGTACCCACAACATATGCCTTTATAAAGAAGTAGACAAAAAGTATACTTGCTATAATCTGAAGACTATATAATTGTTTGACTGCACTCATACGGCTATGTGCGGTAATTGGGTCGAATACGGTATGATAAAGAGTAAAAGTGTCCAAATATTTAGGGTAAAAAGTGTATATCATGCATGGACAGCCCTGCATTGTTTGAAAGTGTGCATCTTCATATGCAGGCAGTTGATTTGAGGAATTAAGGAGTATTTGGTAATAATTCTGGGATAATTTTCACCAGTTCTCCATAAAAACATATATTGTGGGTACTCATTAGAAGCCTCTCAGCAAGGCACTTCTAATGAGTACCCACAACATATGTTTTTATGGAGAAATTAGAAAAATTATCCCAGAATTATCACCAAATACTCCTCCATAATAGTTCCTCTAAACTATGTTTCTTAATTTTCCACAAAAAATGTATGGAATGTACACATTAGAAGTGTGTCATTTAGGGATACTTAATAATTACCAACAATATACTTTCATGGACAAATAGTAAAATGTTGCTATTTTTTATATGAATATCATATTCGCCCTAATTACCGCACAGTGCCTTTGGGTTTTTCAAAATTACTAGAAAAACTTGTAAAATAGTCTCCTAATACAGGTAACTTTAAAGGAAGATCAGAAGAGAACTTCGTGAGGGTCAAAAACTAGGTCACCGGGCCAAATCAGCAGAAAACCTTGTTAACACTCAAGCGGTCACATTTTTATATGCCCGTTTGAAAAACGGGACGTATTATGTTACGGGGTATGGCGTCCGTCCGTAAACTTTTTCGTTTCCGGCTAACTCCTCCTACAGTTTACATCCGATCAAGCTGAAACTTGGTATATAGTTAGACCATGATGTGGGCGCAGCGCATATTGTTTCGAGGTTACAGTCCACCAAATGTTTGCAGAGTTATGCCCCTTTGAAATTTTCTGTAAACTTTTCATTTCCGGTTAACTCCTCCTACATTTTACATCCGATCAAGCTGAAACTTCATATATAGTTAGACCATGATGTGGAACAGCACATATTGTTTCGAGGTTACAGTCCACCAAATATTAGCACAGTTACGCCCCTTTGAAAATTTCAGTAGACTTTTCGTTTCCGGCTAACTCCTCCTACAGTTTACATCCGATCAAGCTGAAACTTGGTATATAGTTAGACCATGATGTGGCACAGCGCATATTGTTTCGAGGTTACAGTCCACCAAATATATGCCCCTTAGAAAATTTCTGTAAACTTTTCATTTCCGGTTAACTCCTCCTACATTTTACATCCGATCAAGCTGAAACTTCATATATAGTTAGAGCATGATGTGGAGCAGTGCATATTATTTTGAGGTTACAGTCCACCAAATATTAGCAGAGTTATACCCCTTTGAAAATTTCAGTAGACTTTTTGTTTCCGGCTAACTCCTCCTACAGTTTACATCCAATCAAGCTGAAACATGATTTGTAGTTAGACCATGCTGTGGAACAGCGCATAGTGTTTCAAGGTTACAGTCCACCAAATATTAGCAGAGTTATACCCCTTTGAACATTTCTATTAATTTTTCGTTTCTGGCTAAATCCTCCTACAGTTTACATCCAATCAAGCTGAAACTTCATGTGCAGGTAGACCATGATGTGGAGCAGCGCATATTATTTCGAGGTTACAGTCCACCAAATATTAGCAGAGTTACACCCCTTTGAAAATTTCAGTAAACTTTTCGTTTCCGTCTAAATCCTCCTACAGTTTTCATCCTATCAAGCTGAAACTTAATTTGTAGTTAGACCATGATGTGGAGCAGTGCATGCATATTGTTTCAAGGTTATAGTCCACCAAATATTGGCAGAGTTAAACCCCTTTGAAAATTTCTATTAATTTGTTTTGTTTTCGGCTAAATCCTCCTACAGTTTACATCCGATCAAGCTGAAACTTCATAAATAGTTACAAGATGATGTGGAGCAGCACATTTTATTTCGAGATTACAGTGCACCAAATATTTGCAGATTTATGCCCCTTTCAAAGTTTTTGTAAACTTTTTGCAGCATGTTGTTTAGAGGTAATAATGTGCAAACTTTATTATATAATAGGTATATTTTTGGCAAATAATTAAAGTTTTGGTCATATGGGCAAGAAATTGATTTTTTTTTTTCTTTAACATCTTTTATTAGACTTGCAAGAAAAGGTTGTCATTTTTAAATCTTTATAAATACTTTTTGAATTTTTTTTTTTTTCAATACTCTTCTGATTTGGCTCCCTTGAAGAACAAAAATAAAATCAGTATTAAACAAGTTAAAGGTTTACAAAAAAATTTCTTGCAGCATTTTTTTTTTTTTTTTGGTTGTTTATTTTTGTTTTGTTATTGTTTGGTCCGATATTGAAGTGTACGAAAAACAAATCAGCTCATATGAGCTTATAATATAGCCATGCTTCTGTGGTGTGTCCTCCATCAGAAAGCACTTCTCCCTAGAAGCAGCAAACTTCTCCCTATTTTCCCAGGAGGGAGAAGTCACTTCTCCCTTAATTTCTTGGCCAGCATGGACCCTTAGGTTACAGTTCACTAAATATCAAAAGAGATATGCCCCCATGAAATTTTTTTAAATTTTTTTTTTTTTGTAATTCCACTTACAGTTTATATCCGGAGCACAGAATTATGCAGGAGCCAGTTTATGTGCTACATCTTATTACTTACCACGGGCTTATAATGCACCGCTTGGTGGAGCTCTTGTTGAAGCAGTCATCATGAAACTTGCTCAAAATGTTTGTCTTGATGATTTCTAGGTCAAGTTCAAAACTGGGTCACGTGGGGTCAAAAACTAGGTCACCTGGCCAGATCAGCAGAAAACTTTTGTTAACACTCTAGCAGTCACATTTTTCAAGCAATCATCATGAGTCTTGCTCAAATTATTTGTCCTGATGATTTCTAGGTCATGTTTGAAACTGGCTCACTTGGGGTCAAAAACAAGGTCACCCGGCCAAATCAAAGGAAAACCTTGTTAACACTCTAGCGGTCACATTTTTGAAGCAATCATCATGAATCTTGCTCAAAATGTTTGTCTTGTTGAGTTCTAAGTCAAGTTTGAAACTGGATCACTTTGGTCAAAAAGTAGGTCACTGAGCCAAATCAGCAGAATATCTTAACACTCTAGCGGTCACATTTTTGAAGAAGTCATCATGAATCTTGCTCAAAATGTATGTCTTGATGATTTCTTGGTCGTTCGAAACTGGGTCACGTGGGATCAAAAACTAGGTCACCTAGCCAAATCAAAGGAAAACCTTGTTAACACTCTAGCTGTCACATTTATGAAGCAATCATCATGAATCTTGCTCAAAATGTTTGTCTTGATGATTTCTAGGTCAAGTTCAAAACTGGGTCATTTGGATTCAAAAACTAGGTCACCAGGCCAAATCAAAGGAAGACCTTGTTGACACTCTAGAGGTCACATTTTTGAAGCAATCTTCATGAATCTTGCCCAAAATGTTTGTCTTGATGATTTCTAAGTCAGGTTTGAAACTGGGTCATGTGGGGTCAAAAACTAGGTCACCAGGCCAAGTCAAAAGAAAACCTTGTTAACACTCCAGAGGTCACATTTTTTAAATAATCATCATAAATATTGTTCAAACTGTTCGCCTTGATGATTTCTAGGTCTAGTTTAAAACTGGGTCACTTGATGTCAGAAACTAGGTCACCAGGCCAAATCAAAGGAAAACCTTGCTGATGCTCTAGAGGTCACATTTTTGAAGTGATCTTCATGAATCTTGCTCAAAATGTTTGCCTTGATGATTTCTAGGTGACCTACATTTCAATGTCCAGTGACTTTCTTAAGTTTTTCCGTTTAGGTCAGTTTCTCAGTAATTATTGGTCCTACAGAGTGATATTTGGTACTTGTGAAGTGTTTGTGTTTAGGTCAGTTTCTCAGTAATAATGCTCCTACTGCCAGTGATACTTAGTACATGCATACA
Organism: Anodontia alba; assembly: GCA_964016985.1. Lineage (NCBI taxonomy): Eukaryota > Metazoa > Mollusca > Bivalvia > Lucinida > Lucinidae > Anodontia > Anodontia alba. The sequence goes on from OZ024822.1 coordinate 127,189,252, forward strand.
TCTTAGCATGGCCCCTTGAGTGGTCATCCATATTTGACCTTGACCTCTATTTCACAGTCCATTAGACATGCTACATTGTCTTACTCGTTAATATAATCATTTTGAATTTTGATCCGAATGTTTGCCTTGATCATTTCTAGATCAGGTTCTCAAAGTGCTATGATACTCAGGTGATGGTTACAGGGCCATTATGGCCCTCTTGTCTTTATTAAAGGATATGTTGTAGGTACTCATTTGAATTGCCTTAACTTGTCGAGGCAATTCACAGGAGTACAGACAACATAAGTTTTCGTAATGAAGTTGATAAAAGTACACTGGCTGTAATCTAAAGACTACTAAATAGCTTAACTGTGTGCTTATAGGAGCATGTGCGGTAATTAGGTCGATTATGGTAAAAGTAATAAGGAAAGAAAAAAAAGAAAAAGTCTGGAATTCTTTAGTTCTAGATAAGTTTAAAATTCATATGAACATTTTTTTCTTTTTTCTCCATAAAAATATGTTTCAGGTACTCATTAGAGGGACTCGATAGAAGCAGCCCTGCAAGATGCTTCTGAGTACCCACAAAATATGACTGCATGGAGAAAAAATATAAGAAATTACCAGTACTGTTTCTAATGAGTATAACAACATATGCTTTTTGTGGGAAAAGAAATGAAAAAATACCCCCTTTTGGTTGAAGAAATGCACATTATAGATAGCCGTGGAACTTATTACTAGGAAAGAAAACTGTCTTTGACCATAGCTGACAGGAGAAAAAAGAAGAAATAAGTCTGTTCTATAACAAATTTATTTCAGTAAAAGGAGACAGAAAAGAGAAGGATGTTAAGTATTTAATTTTCACTGAAAATGCTGAATGCTTTTCTTTTTGCAATACCATATTACTGTCTACATATGAACGGCATCCTGCTAAAAAGGTACCTTAGAGGTTATGCAGACAGCAACGGCTCGGATTGGTCTGTACATATATGAAGTCTGACTAGCATACTGTAGTTTTCTGACTGATTCAGACTGATCTGGGCCAATGTTGTTCACATTCCCCTTAACTCTTAAATTGTCAGTACAACTGAAGCAGGCGACAATTTTTTTTTTTTTTCCAAAAAAAAAAAAAAAAAGGAAATAAGGCTTGACATTTCATGTGAATCATCTGCTGGGCAGACAACTGAGGCAGGCGACATTTTTTTTTTTTTTTTTCCGAAAAAAAAAAAAAAAAGGAAATAAGGCTTAACATCTCATGTGAATCGTCTGCCCACGTGAAATGTAAAGCCATATTTTCTCTGAAAAACTGTAAAATCAAGTTAGAATGTCGTCTGCTACAGTTTTGCTTGGCCCTTTAACCCTTAAAGTGCCAAGAAAAACTGCATCTGAAAATGTTGTCTGTTATGTCGTCTGCTGAATATTCTTGCAAACTTTTCAAACCTGTTTTTTGCATACGGGCAAACAGTGTGGACCCAGATCAGGTCCACACTGTTTGCAGAAATGACTTTTAAAATCACGAGCAGAAGACAAAGCAGACGACAATAGTTGTGATTGGCAGTTTAAGGGTTAAGGGGGCCTCTTGGTATGATGTAGATCATATGACAGCTATTAAAAATTTCTTCTACCCTAAGTCACCTTTGCCATGCTACAAGCTAAATTTAACAGGCTTGTATTTTTTATTCAATTTAACCATTTGCAATCTGGGTAAATTCAGCAGACCACAAATTGATGATACTCCAGAAAATATGTTTGTCTTTGCATAAAATGTCCAAACTTTTTCTGGAAAAAAAAAAGAGGAAAAAATTTACCCAGCATGCAAAGGGTCAACCAGCTTTTACCTTATATAAGTAACCTTTGCCATGCTACAGGCCAAATTTTTAACAGGCTTGTGTTTATCAAATATTAAATAGGAATCATTCTGTTTATCATAAGCATAGCACCAGATAAGATAAGATTAATATTTTTCCACGAAAACATATTCTAATGAATATCACAACATATGTTTTCAAGTAAGAAAAATATCAACACATTTTGGTGAAAAAAAAGTGTCTTATGTTATGTTTTGTAATAGGATCACATAAAAGCCAGTCCTCTTGCATTGATATGTTGAATATGATACACTTTGCTACATTTCTCTTCCTTTTCTGCCCTCTTCTGTTTAGGGAAAGCAGAAATGGACAGTGAGTATGCATTTTGGGTTACCATGGAAACTTACCTTGGGTCAAGGTCAAGTTCATGGAAGTGTACTGCTAGTTAATTTCCCTTCCTCTTATGTTGGGGCACAAATTTTTGGTTTCCTTTTTTTTTTTTCAGATTCAGTTGTAGCAGATTTAGTAGTTGATTTGCGTTTTGTTATTTTGGACTGTAACAGTTACTGAGTGGAGCAACTAATCATAATCTTTAGTGAATACAATATAGAATTATATTTTGAATTAAGTTTATTAATATCAAGACTTAAGATTCACGTCTGTTTTTTTTTTTTTTTTTTGCTTTTTTTTATTTTAATTTATCACATCATTTTTCTTATTTCTCTGCCAGAAGGTGTGTAAAGTACTTTTAATTAGACCCACAATGACCAGTATTATAGATGTATTGGTGGAGAATTTAGAAAAATGTAAACTCTGGCTTAATGTAAAACACAAATCACTGTAAAGAACCATAAAATCACCTTGTAACCAAAAGCTTTAGTGATTTAACCCTTATCCTGCTGTTCACGACAGCCCTTACCTTTGCAAACAGTGTAGGTCCAGATCAGATGGCTTCTGATCAGGATCTACACTGTTTGTCATTCAGTTTGTGAACTTGAGCGAAAAAATTATATGATGTAATCTGATTGGCTGATAGTCAGAAATGGGTATGGCTAATTAAATTATTCAGCAGGATAAGGGTTAATTTTAGCTTAGTGAGAAAACCAGTACTTTTCCTTATACAAAGACAAAAGGTCTGCAGCCTTCCAAGGTCATTGTTGTTGGCTGTCTTTAGTATCCACAGTATGAATGCCAGATCTATATATTTATTTGAAGGATAAGCGATACGCATCCAAAGGAGGCAACTTTGTCTAAATGGGTTTGTTACCTTTCTGAAAAGAGTGAAAGAATTTCCTCCCCTTAGGAGCAAATTCTTTCATTAGCTCACCTGTACGAAAGTATAGGGAGCTATTGTGGTCACCCTAACGTCAGCATCAGCAAAATGACAGTCGATGAATGCGGATTAATTGTTATCGATTGCCAAATAATCATTTGTGGCAATCGAAAATGTTTAATGTTCAATGTGACAGTCGATGAATGCAGATTAATTGTTTTCAATTGCCAAATAATCGTTTTTGGCAATCGAAAATGCTCCGTGTTCATCGATTTTATTTTTCGTTCAGGATTGCTGCCTATCCGATGTGAAAATGGTGACAGAGTTAAAGCATCTAAATAGTTAGGAGGGTCTGAATTTGGGGTAATGTTAAACACTTAAGAATTTTGGCCCTTTCATCAGTGGAGATTAAACAGTTTACCATATTTGCCTTAATGCTGGGACTACCCTAATAACCCTAAGTATTGGGACAGACAGGCCTTTGCAAACAGTGAAAACCCAGATCAGATGCTGCAAAAGTTGGCATCTGATCAGGGTCTGCACTGCCATACATACAGCAATATTTTAAACACATCAAGAAATAGTAGAATGGACTATTTCAAATTTTAGGACAAGTATGGTAAGTAGATAAGGTGTTCCAATACTTAGGGTAATTACAGTATTAATTCTTTATCATACTTGTTTTAAAGTTTGAACAAGTCAAACTAGAAGTAAACCCTTAAAGGCTAGTCGCAATAGCAGCCGATTTCATTAAAAAGGTTTAGTTCATTTTTATTAAATCTGAGAAATAAGGCTTGTATCATGTGATTTAGGCTCTGCTAGGCAGACAATTCACAAGAAAAATCAAGTTTGATTTTCTCAGAGAAAATGAAAACATATTTCGAATGACTCTTTAAAGATTAATAATACCTGACACAACCCTTTCTGCACTTTCTTTATATAGATTTGTATTATGGATGGCAATCAGATTCAAATAACACTATTATTGGTCTTTGCTTGTTTCTTTTCTTCTAGAGTTTGATTTCAGTTTATTTTTAGTTGAATAAAAGCACTATGAGCATGAACAATGAATCCCTTTTCTGCTAATTTTAGACGATTTCATTATGCTGCTGTAATCCAGGATGCATGCCTGCTAAATGGTTTTGAGGAGATCTAATAATTATGGTTCAATATCATTACACAGTGTACTTTCCAAGTTTATAATCATAGCTCCAGTTAAGAGGGGTACGAGGTAAATATTTTCTTATTTCTCCACGAAAACATATGTTGTGGGTACTCATTAGAAGTGCCTCACTGCGGCGCTTCTAATGAGTACCCACAACATACGTTTTCATGGAGAAATAAGAAAATATCAATTTCTGGTTGAAGAAAGGTCCTTACCTGGAGCTATTTATAATCATAGGTTGTTTAATCTGCCATAACAGTATGCTGGTTAATAGAGAACAACCACCATGTCAAATCCTTGCACTGGGACACCTCTTCTTTACTATATGATGTGCAATCATAAAACGGCCCTCATGCCATATGCAGCTAATGAAGTTGCAGATTAGCCCCCATCTGTTTCCTGATCAAAGCCCTCTTTGAGTGTTGAAATACTCTACACAGCAGTGAGAGACCTGATCATTTTGTATGATTGTACTGGCTGATCTGCATCTACTTATTTGTTGCCTGGCACTTGCAGTAGGGGTCCAACTCTCTTCATGTTATGCATCAAATACTTAACCTTTGTTCTGCTTAACCGGGATATGCTCTGCCTTTGCAAACAGTGTAGATCCAGATCAGTTGGCTTCTGAAGAAGCCAACTGATCTGGATCTGCCCTGTCTGCCATTCAGTTTATGAATTTATGTCAACACTCTCTATCAAGCATCTGATAGGCTGATATTTAGAAGTGGGAGTGACATCTTAATTTGTTCAGCATGACAAGGGTTAAATCACCAAAATACAAATGCACCAAAACAAGTCAGGTATATTAACCCTTCTCTTGCTGAACACAACATGCCCTGCCTTAGCAAACAGTGTAGATCCAGATCAGTTGGCTTCTGATCTGGAGCTGCACTGTTTGTCATTAAATATGTGAATTTCTATCAGAAACCCAGATCAAGTAATCTGATTGGCTGGAAATTAGAAGTGGGCATGGCATGTTAATTTATTCAGCAGGACAAGGGTTAAAGGCAGACAAATTCAGTGAAGTGGTTACTCTCCTCAGATGGAAAAAAAACAAAACTGTAGTTGGTGTGCATGAACTCGAGGAGTGCTCTAGATATGTTGTAGGAAAACAGGGGTTTGAATAAAAATAAATAAAGGTAGTGATTGATGATGAAACTATTATGAAAATACCCAAAAGACAAATTGAAAAAGTCACATAAATATGGCTGAAAAAAACATCAATTTAGTAGTGCAGATACCAAGTGGACATATAGGAATGCAAGGCCAAATGGCAGGTTGGTTTTATTTTACTGATAAGTTTTTTACTTAATAAATTGGGTGAGGGGAGGGGTTGGGGTAGAGGGTGGGGAGTATGGGGGGGGGGTGGAGTTATTTATCTTTAACTAATACTACTTTTCGGGAGCTTTTTTACAGAGTTTGAAACTACTTCTCATAAACTCTGTGTACTTTTAAGAAGCTAAGGTCAAGCTGCCTAAATATATCAGTAGTATGCATTGCATGGGCTTCAAGAGCTTCGACAATATTAGTATTATAATTTTAAGGGATATGATACACCTTAAGGGGAGGTAACTGTTGAACTATTGTGTCTTTTTTTCTGAAAAGGGATCTATTCTAAAATAAAAGGATAAGGAAAGACTTTTCTCCCATGGGGAGCAAATTCTTTCCTTTTAGAGTAAACTCCTAAAGACCTTTTGAAAAGGGACATTGTGAAAATGAGAGCAAATAGGAAGATGAAGAAGTTGTCTTCCTTGTAAAAAATGGCAGACAATCTACTAAGTGTATCCTGTCTCCTTAAATAGCATGGTTGTACATCACTAGCATGACAGTCAGTATATTGTGGCTCTAAATACAGATATTGATTATTAAATTTGTTAACCTTTCTGATTCTTGTACATCTGTTTGTATTTGAATGATGCATTTTGTTTTGTTTTATCCTCATAATGATTATTTTGTTTTGCTTTGTTTTCTTTGATTTGTTACATTATTAGCCCTCTAAATCAAGGGAGTATTCTGAACATAATTTTGTCATTTATAACACGTGTGGTACTTTTTTTGGAATCTTCTTACAGCAGTTCCAATGAGGACCTACAAAGTATGTTTTTGTACAAACATCATCCTAATCATAGGCCACCATTATCACCTTATTTGGAACTATGACTTTTATGTTGTTTTATTAGCCATTTCAGAGTGTGAAAGCAGGCATGGTTTCTTTGGCTGAAATGTCTTTGTTGCCTTTAACTTCTCAGTGCCTTGTGGACTAAAATAGCAGCTGTTGTCCATGGCATTCAGAGCAATGCCATTTGGTTTTAACAAAGTACCAGAAATCTTTTCAAGGTTATTTTTCAGATTGAAATACATGTTTTTTTTTCCATATTTAACTGCTTATAAATCCATGGGGAGAGATATTTATAATGTCTGCTTCTATCTGGGCTTGTCAGTACATGGTGCAAGATTTGACTAAAATATCTGTTCCTTCTTGTACATCAGTCTTTATAAGCCTGTGGAATAAGAAATGTTTCTATTTTTGCACCTTTTGTCATGTATTACAGTCTATTTTATTTGAAATTAATGTATTTCAACTATTTTATTAAAAATGCAATTGAGTATTTCATAATTGTTACATTATGGTAAAATTTCAAACACTTTATTCCATACTTTTTTTCCTGAATTTTGCTTTTTATGCAGTTGTTTCTTAAAATACTTAGTGGAATGGCAAACAGTATAGACCCTGATCAGACTGCTCCTGATTGGAGTCTGCACTGTTTGTATATTTTTTTTCTATCAGAAACTTTGTTTGTACGGAATTTTAGGACATTTACCATAGTCAGTATGACAATGTCTGCTTAAGGCCCAGGTTTCCTTCTTTTGTTTCCCAACTGATGTTTGGTTTTCTTTACCTTAATTTACATCCCTTTGAATGTGACACCATTGTGGTTGTGATGTGTCTGATTTGTCAGACATTTAATTTTTGTTGATTTTGCTTGATGGTCCAGACTAACACAATCAGTTGTACAGGTACTGGATTTTATCTCTTGACCTGGCATGATAGGTGTGTCTTGTAAGAGTGTATGTGTGAAGCAAAATTTGTCTGTTGGCAGTTGTTAACATATTTTACCCAAAATATGCAGACAGACAGTGTTGATCCAGGTCAGATGCCACAGAATCATCTGACCAGGGTTTTCTGTTTGCCACTCACCTATTAGATTAATGGTTGGTGTGCCAGCCTCAGTGGATGGTCGGATCAGGAGGTCACTGGTTCTAGCTCAACAGGGTGGGCAACATTCTATCATGGAGATAAATCATGAAGTATTTTCTGTGGTCATTTTTTTCCCTTCTGTTGATTCAAAATGGGTAATTGTCAATTTGTGGCTAAAGAATGCGCAAGTACTGGTTAACCACTAAGAGGACTTAACCCTTGTCCTGCTGAGCCCGGATATACCCTGCCTTTGCAAACAGTGTAGATCCAGATCAGTTGGCTTCAGAAGCCAACTGATCTGGATCTGCACTGTTTGACATTATGTATGTGAGTAAACAGCAATAATCCAGATCAAGTAATCTGGTTGGCTGAAAATCAGAAGTAGGCATGGCATCTTAATTTATTCAGCAGGACAAGGGTTAAGCCTGCCCAGGAAAAGTGTGGTTAGGTAAATTTACTGGCTCATGACCTTCTTAGTGTTGACTATATATCCGTTAAACTCAAAACCAACTGAAGGCCTAGCATTCTGGGTAAAATTTTCAAATCCTGTTTTCTAGGAAAAATAAAAAAAAAATCATTTTTCACAGAAAATAAGATTTGACATTTCTTACAAAATGTCTCCAGTGGAGACAATTTGTATGAAATGTCATATCTGATTTAAATAAGATTTGACATTTCTTACAGAATGTCTCCAATGGAGACAATTTGCATGAAATGTAGTATCTGTTTTCTAGGAAAAAATAAAACAGCTATCACCAATTTGTCATCTGCTGAATGAGCCAAGAGGGGTAAAGACTAAAGACACATCAGCAGGTGTGAAACTGGATTTGCCCAAATGTTAACCCGTGCCATGCTGAATGAATTAAGATGCACACCCACTTCTAATTTTCAGCCAATCAGATTGATACAGGTTGCTGATACAAATTCACATACTGAATGACAAACAGTGCAGATCCAATTGGCTTTGAAGGAGCCAACTGATCTGAATCTGTACTGTTTGTTTGAGGTTTTACGGCCCAGTCAACCCAATGGGGTCATGTTGAGCGCAGTCAATTTACCTAACCACGCGTTTACTGGGCAGGCTTAGTTCTCTAAGCGGGTAACCAGTATTGTGCACATTCTTTTGCCAGAAACTGACAACTGCCCTTCTTGAATCAGCGGAAGGGAGAGAATGACCGTAGAAAATATTTCATGATCGATCACCACGAAAGAATGTTGCCGACCTCAGCGGGCATTGAACCCATTACCTCCTGGTCTCCAGTTGGACGCCGCATCCAACCGAGTCACCGAGGCTGGCGAATCTACACTGTTTGCAAAAGCAGGGCATATCTGGGTTCAGCAGGACCAAGGTTAAGAGCAGTAGGTTAAGAAGTGGAAGTATCCGAATATTTGGTGTAAATACAGTACATGAGAATTTTTGTTCAGCAGCATATATTTATCGATGTTTCTGCATTAGTTGCTCTACAATTTGTTCCTTGAAGGACTTGTGTCTCATATGATTTGCATTGTCTTCATTCATCTTATCAGGTTTCAGTGGTCATTAATGGGTTTCATTTTTGTTTTGCATTTGCTGTCCATTTTTTGCATTGGATAATGTAATAGTATATTCTTTTGTCCATTTTTAGCTCACCTGAGCATAAGCTCAGGATGAGCTATTGTCATCACCCTATGTCCGTCGTCCGTCGTCGTCTGTCGTCCGTCGTTCGTCGTCAACAATTAGTTTGTTAACACTCTAGAGGTCACAGTTTTGACCCAATCTTGATGAAACTTGGTCAGAATGTTTGCCTCTATGAAATCTAGGTCAAGTTCGATACTGGGTTACTTGGGGTCAAAAACTAGGTCACCAGGTCAAATCAAAGGAAAAACTTGTTAACACTCTACAGGTCATAATTTTGACCCAATCTTGATGAAACTTGCACAAAATGTTTGCCTCTATTAAATCTAGGTCAAGTTCGAAACTGGGTCACTTGGGGTCAAAAACTAGGTCACTGGGCCAGATCAGCAGAAAACCTTGTTAACACTCTAGCGGTCACATTTTTGAAGCAATCATCATGAATCTTGCTCAATATATTTGTCTTGATGATTTCTAGGTCGTTCGAAACCGGGTCACCTGGGGTCAAAAACTAGGTCACCTGGCCAGATCAGCAGAAAACCTTGTTAACACTCTAGCAGTCACATTTTTGAAGCAATCATCATGAATCTTGTTCAATATGTTTGTCCTGATGATTTCTAGGTCAAGTTTGAAACTGGGTCACTTGGGGTCAAAAACTAGGTCACCGGGCCAGACCAGCAGAAAACCTTGTTAACACTCTAGCGGTCACATTTTTGAAGCAATCATCATGAATCTTGCTCAATATATTTGTCTTGATGATTTCTAGGTCAAATCTGAAACTGGGTCACTTGGGGTCAGAAACTAGGTCACCTGGCCAGATCAGCAGAAAACCTTGTTAACACTAGCAGTCACATTTTTGAAGCAATCATCATGAATCTTGCTCAATATGTTTGTCTTGATGATTTCTAGGCCAAGTTCGAAACTGGGTCACTTGGGGTCAAAAACTAGGTCACTGGGCCAGATCAGTAGAAAACCTTGTTAACACTCTAGCAGTCACATTTTTAAGCAATCATCAAGAATCTTGCTCAATATGTTTGTCTTGATGATTTCTGGGTCAAGTTCGAAACTGGGTCACTTGGGGTCAAAAACTAGGTCACTGGGCCAGATCAGTAGAAAACCTTGTTAACACTCTAGCGGTCACATTTTTTAAGCAATCATCATGAATCTTGCTCAATATGTTTGTCTTGATGATTTCTAGGTCAAGTTCGAAACTGGGTCACTTGGGGTCAAAAACTAGGTCACCTGGCCAGATCAGCAGAAAACCTTTTTAATACTCTAGTAGTCACATTTTTGAAGCAATCATCATGAATCTTGCTCAAAATGTTTGTCTTGATGATTTATAGGTCGAGGTCGAAACTGGGTCACTTGGAGTCAAAAACTAGGTCACCGGGCCAAATCAGCAGAAAACATTGTTAACACTCTAGCGGTCACATTTTTGAAGCAATAATCATGAATCTTGCTCAAAATGTTTGTCTTGATGATTTCTAGGTCAGTTTCGAAACTGGGTCACTTGGGGTCAAAAACTAGGTTACCGGGCCAAATCAGAAGAAACCTTGTTAACACTCTAGCGGTCACATTTTTTAAACAATCATCATGAATCTGGCTCAAAATGTTTGTCTTGATGATTTCTAGGTCAAGTTGGAAACTGGAACACCTGGGGTCAAAAACTAGGTCACCTGGCCAAATAAGCGTAAAATCTTGTTATCACTCTAGCGGTCACATTTTTCAAGCAATCATCATGAATCTTGCACAAAATGTTTGTCTTGATGAGTTCTAGGTCAAGTTCGAAACTGGGTCGCTTGGTATCAAAAACTAGGTCACCGGGCCAAATCAGCAGAAAACTTTGTTATAATCATTTTGAACTTCGATCAGAATGTTTGCCTTGATCAGTTCTAGATCAGGCTCTCAAAGTGCTATGTTGCTCAGGTGAGCGTTACAGGGCCATTATGGCCCTCTTGTCTTTTGCATCATGGACTTTGGATTAACCCTAGTCCTGCTGAACCCGGATATGTCCTGCCTTTGCAAACAGTGTAGATCCAGATCAGTTGGCTTCTGAAGAAGCCAACTGATCTGGATCTGCACTGTTTGCCATGAAGTAAGTGAATTTATATCAACAATCCTTATCAAGCAATCTGATAGGCTGAAAATGAGAATTGGGCATGGCATCTTAATATATTCAGCGACAAGGGCTAAGGGCCCAACTGATATCTATCACAGCTTTGTGCAGAGTGAAATTTCTGAGTGGCATCAGTCATCATATATTTTTTTGTTCCTTTACCTTGTATGCCTTTCAGACTATTACTGCAATAACCCTAGTTATTGGGACAGACAGGCCTGAGCAAGCAGTGTAGACCCAGAACAGATGCTGCAGAATGTGGCATCTGATCAGGGTCTACACAGTATGCCATTCATCCAGCAGTTTTTAGACACATCAACAGGTAGTTGAATGAACATTCAAATTCTAGGACAAGTATGGTCAGGAGATAAGGTGCCCCAATATTTAGGGTAATACGGTAAATGTCCTAAAAATTCAAACACTTTATTCCATACTTTTTTGCCTAAATTTTGCTTTAATGCAGTTGTTTATGAAATACTTAGTGGAATTGCAAATAGTGTAGACCCTGATCAGACTGCTCCTCTAGGAGCAGTATGATCTGGGTCTGCACTGTTTGCATATGCCATTTTGCCAGAAATTTGGTGTACGAAATATTAGGACATTTTCTGTACTGTGGATGAAAACTTGTATTGCATTAAGAAGATTTGCTTAAAGTATATTTTGTTTTCATTATTTCTTTGATTGAAGCAATATTTGGTTGTAGCCAGTTGATTCCCTTAAAGGGGAATGGATACACTTTCAAGGGAGACAGCTCTGTTAAAACTGTTTAGCCTCATTCTGAATAGGGTCTACTCCAACTGGAAGCAAATTCTTCTCTTTTAGAGTAGACCCCTTTTCAGAAGGGGCTTGATTTGCAGGAGGACAAACTGGAAGACACAAACGTTGTCTTGCTTGTTAGAAATAGCAGAAACTTTGCCAAGTGTCACCAGTCTCCCTTAGGTGTTCTTTGTATATTATATATATGATGTATAATGTATCAAGTTCTAATCAATAATTTCTACATATTTATATAACTGCAATAATATTTTAATATCTTTGATGCTTTAAATGTTGCTTTAATAATGTTGTCATTATGTTATCTCAAGGAATTCAAGGCATAGTTGACCTTTCAGTGTAAATGCAGCTGTGTATCGGTCCAGGTTTCTGCAACTGTTTGGTCTGACTTAGTTTCATATGGATCTAGCCCATATCTGAGTGGAATGGATGGGGGCTTAATTACTTGCAGTGGTAGTATATATCAGCATGACCTAGACTGGCTCCAGTCTCCAGAGACTAAATATGTATTCTATTAACCCTGTTTGATAATCCACTAAAGTAAACCAAAATAATAATCATGACTATAAAGGCGTCACTAGTGACCAGCCTTTATAGTCATGTTATTATTTTGGTTTTATTTTAGTAGCTTATCAAACAGGTTTATAAGAATACACATTAAGTCTCTGGAGACAGGAGCCAATCCATAAACATGAGCTCAATAGTGTTAATAGTGTTAACTGGGCTGTTAACTCCAACCCAACCGCTGCAGATTTTGGATTCCCATTAGTAGCAAATCAGTGAGGCATTTCTAATGAGTACCAATGACATATATTTTTTATGTAGTATTTTAAAATTTGCCTTAGAATTATCATCAGATACTCCAGTCTGTTGTGATATAGTCTCTAGACTTGATTGAAAGCATAGGTGGCATCACTCTAAGATCACTTGTGATCACATTGCTTTAAAGGCCTCTCTTTCGATTCGGCCTTCCTTTTCCACCTTGACCAAAGTATCCTATTCAAGACCACCTTAAATTTGCACAGTGCAGAAGCCACTGCACTGGCTATGGTAAGTTTGATATGCTAGTCGTAGCTTTTCGATGTCTGTAACCAGCATAAAGTTAATGTTGTATATGGCTTAAGACCTTTGTTTCTTTATTATTAAACAGAAAGTTTATTATAAGCATGCAGATATGTTGCAAAGAGTGTTTTTATTTTCCAGGAGGAAAAAACTGATCCACTGTATTTACCCTAAATATTGGGCTACCTTAACTACTTACCATACTTATCCTAACCCTTATCCTGCTGAATAATTAAATTAGCCAAACCCATTTCTGACTGTCAGCCAATCAGATTACAGTGTATACTGTTTTCATTCAAATTCACAAACTGACTGACAAACAGTGTAAATCTTAATCAGATGGCTTCTTCAGAAGCCATCTGATCTGGATCTACACTGTTTGCAAAGGTAGGGGTTGTCGTGAACAGCAGGATATGGGTTAATATTTTAGCAAGCCATTCGACTGCCTGTTGGGATGAACGGGAAACTGTGTGGACACTGATCAGATGCCAGATTCTGTAGCATCTAATCTGGGTCTACACTGTTTGCTCAGACATATCACAATACTTAAGGTAAATACGGTAGTTTTTCATGTGCCTACTAATCAGTTAAAGTGGACAGAAAAAAAGAAATTTATAGCTTCCGTATTGTTTTATGTATTTGTATCAAGACTTCCACATAAATTATTTCCCTGGAGCTGGAGGGAGGTAACTGCCAAGTAAAGGGATGTAATTGCTGTATCATAAAGTTTCTGTATTTACCAAACAGGGGGAATCACTTTGACAAGCTTACAGTTAAGTGAGGGAATAGACCAAAAAGCACCGTGTAAGTACGTCTCTTAACCTGTGTGTCTCTGCCTTCAACTGAAGAGGGAGTGTTTTATTTTCCCCTGTAGTTCTTTCACTATTGACCCCTTTACATATCACACACTTTTCAGCCATGACGGTCAAAAAGTAACTTTGGACATAATTCATAGATCCAAGTAAGAGTGGGGTATCTGCAAACTATTTTCTTATTTCTTCATGAAAACACATGCTGTGGGTAATCAGTAGATCCCCTCAGCAGGGCATTTCTACTGAGTACCACAACACGTTCTGTGGAGAAAGAAGAAAAATGTCTATGGTAAATGTCCTAAAAATTCGAACACTAAATTCTATACTATACTGACCTAAATTTTGATTTTTATGCAGTTGTTTCTTAGAATATTTAGTGGAATGGCAAACAGTGTAGACCCTGATCAGACTCTCCTTCAGGAGCAGTCTGATCTGGGTCTGTACTGTTTGCATATGTCATTTTGTCAGAAACAATGGTGTTCGAAATTTTAGAACATTTACCGTACTTTTTGGTTGAAAAAAAAAAGTGCCTTATCTGGAGCAATGGACATACACTGCCATTGTGCTGCCAGACCCACATCAGCCTGTGCATATTCAGAGATTGAGCAGGATCTACACATTCTGTTCTGTGAGTGTAATCATCCTTATAAGACTGAATGAATTGCAGGCTGATATGCATAGCTTCAAGATAAGAGGAGTTTCCAGATGAATATTGTTTCTTATTTCTTGATGAAAACATTGGTTGTGAGTACTCATTAGAAGCACCTTGCTGAGTGCTTCTAATGAGTACCCTAAACATAGTTTTTTTAGAAATACTGTAATAACCCTAAGTATTGGAACAGATAGGCCTTTGCAAGCAGTGTAGACCCGGATTGGACACTGCAGAATGTGGCATCTGATCAGGGCATACACTGTTTGCCATACATACAGCAATATTTAAGACACATCAATGGATAGTAGAATGGACTATTTCAAAGTTTAGGACAAGTATAGTAAGTAGATAGGCTGTCCCACTACTTAGAATAACTATGGTAAAAAGTAGCAATATTTGTATTGAAAACTGCATTGTCTATGGCTATGCATATAGCATAAGGGCCCTTTTCTTGCATTGTGCCTCACATGAAGTTGGAATATAATGGTCATGTGTTATGTTAAAGAGCCTTTTTGACTTGGCATGGCTTCATTTTAGTTGACCCTGTGTCACTCTAAATGTGGGATTTAGAACTGGAATGGTATTGTGGAACTTGATGTGGGTTAAAACAGTATTTACTCAAAGTATTCGGGCACATCAACTCCTCACTATACTTCTAAAATTTTAACAGATTTAGTTCTCCAAATATTGCTGGATCAGTGGCAAACAGTGTAGAACCTGATCAGACACGTCTGATCTGGGGCTATGCTGTTTGCTCAGACATGTCTGTCCGAATACTTAGCCTAAATATGGTATGACATTAGTTTCCAATTTTTCATTATAGCAATTTGTAGACTTTATAAATGATTTCATCCCGGATTTTTTTGAATGTTAACCCTTATCCTGCTGAACCCGGATATATCCTGCCTTTACAAACAGTGTAGATACAGATGAATTGGCTTCTGAAGAAGCCAACTGATCTGGATCTGCACTGTTTGTCATTCAGTATGTGAATATATATTAACAACCTGGATCAAGTAATCTGATTGGCTGACAATTAGAAAAGGGCGTGGCATCTTAATTTATTCAGCAGGACAAGGGTTAAGATTATGATAAAGGTTATGCAGGTTAATTTATGTCCGCCCATTCCAGCAGTAAACTCATCTCTTTAGCTTCAGCTTTGGTTTTAGTTTTGGGTTTTAGTTACTGGGCCCAGTTGTTCAAAGCATCGTTAGATTAACAAGCTCGTTAGTGGTCAAAATTTTAACTGTTCTAGTAAGTACAATATCTAATTCACAGGTATTTTTTAGCTGAAAAAATGTGAGTAGCTTTTGCAAATGCAAAAGCTACTCACATTTTTTCAGCAAAAATATTAGCATATATGCCATATTTAATAATCAGGGCCCAGTTGTTCAAAGCTAACGATGTCGTTAACGAATCGTTAAAATTTAAATCAAGTGATACGCAAGTATGCTGAAATATTTTGCTGAAAAAATGTGAGTAGCTTTTGCAGTGCAAAAGCTACTCACATTTTTTCAGCAAAAAATATCAGAAAATTGTATATTGAATCCGCTCAAACAGTTAACGAAATGACCCTTAATGAGCTTGTTAAGCTAACGACGCTTTGAACAACTGGGCCCAGAGTTTTAATGATATGGTTAAAGACATCGTTAGTTTTGAAAAACTGGGCCTTGGTTGGTACCCTAAAGTAATGTAACAGTTGGATAGATAAATAAAGGTTATCATAGGGTGGCATGCTCATGCTATATTAGTTGTCATATGGAAAAATAAAGTTTGAGATTTGCAAGCGAGTTCATTACTCTGGAGGCTCATTCTTTTTCAAACCTATTCACTGAGTGGCATTCTGAGGCAATCTTGTTGTCAGATGGAAAGATGTAGGTTTCATTGGGGTCACCCTAAGTCAGATTGTCAGATAAAATTTCATTGGCTGCAGTGGTGCATTTAAGTTGTCATATGAAAGGAAATGTGCTTCACTGGGTGGTACTTCCATGCAATAACAGCAGTGTACTTGCCAGAAAGAAAGCTACAGGGTTCATTTGGTAGTGCATGTGTGCAATTTAGTTTTCAGATGGAAAAATATAGGTTTCAATTGGTGGAACCCTCATGCTATTTTATTGTCAGAGTGAAAGATGCAGTTTTCATTTGGTGGCACCCTCATGAGTAGTGCCCTAGTGCAGGGTAGTTGTCAGATGCAAAGATAAGGTATCATTGGGTGAGACCCTCATACAATTTTATTGTCAGATGGAAAGATAAAGTTTCATTGGGATATACCCTTATGCAGGGCCAAGTTGTTCAAAGCATCATTAGCTTAACAAACCTTACCCTTATGCAATGTTGTTGTCAGATGGGTAGATAGCACCATCATGAAATGTGTGACACCCTCTTGAAATGTAGTTATTAGATGGAATGGCATATGATTTATTGGGCAACACTTATACAAGTTAGTTGTCAGTTGTCACATAACTCCATTTCAGGTGTTTTTTGTTTGGGGTTTTTTTCAGCCAAGAAGTACTGATAATTTTGTTATTCCTCCACAAAAACCTATGTTGTGTGTACTCATTAGAAGCACCTTGGCAAGGCACTTCTAATGAGTACCAACAACATAGGTTTTTGTGGAAAATTAATCCTTGTCATGCTGAATAAATTAAGATGCCACGCCCACTTCTAATTTTCAGCCATTCAGATTACTTAACCTAGATTGTTGATATAAATTCACATACTGAATGACAAACAGTGCAGATCCAGATCAGTTGGCTTCTTCAGAAGCCAACTGATCTGAATCTACACTGTTTGCTAAGGCAGGGTATATCCGGGTTCAGCAGGACAAGGGTTAACAAAAAGTAATATGTGGATACCCCCTCTCATCTGGAGCTATGATGTCGGCTAGAAAAACAAGGTTTCTATGGATAGCATCCTCATGCAATTTTGTTGTTAAATGGAAATATACAGACTTCATTGATAAGGCTGGCTCAATTAATCGGATAATCGATTAATTGATCGATAAATTCCTCAAAATGATTTTTGTTACAGATTTGCTCATAATCAATCATTTGATTTCTGTGTCTGTTACTTTACTGTATTTACCCTTAGTATTCAGACACCTCATCTCCATATCATACTTCATCTAAAATTTGAACAAGTACAATTTACTACCCAATGTTGTGTCTAACAGTAGCTGGATGAGTGGCAAACAGTGTAGACCCTGATGAGATGCCGCTTTAGCGGCATCTCATCTGGGTCTACACTGTCTGCTCAGGCCTTTCTGACATACATACAGTAAAGTATAACATAAAGCAAGAGTCATGCTTAGACAGACAGGTAAATTTATGACCAAATCTTCAGTGATTAGTAATCGATTATTGATCACAATGGCAGGACTGATTATCGATTATCTTTTCAGCTCTGTTTAGTCAACCTTATTCATTGAGGAGCACTCTTATGCAACTTAGATGACAGGTAGACAGTTAAGATTTAATATGTGGGGTTTTCGTACAATTTTATTGTCAGATGGAAAACTTAAGACAAATTTTGTTGTGTCACAACCTCATGTAACAGAAATTTCAGATGGAAAAAATAAGATGTCACTGGGTAACACCCTGATGCAATTTATTTATCAGGTGGAAAGATAATGAATCTCATTGGCTGATGTCCTCTTGCAATCTAGTTGTCATAGGGAAAGTTACAGGTTTTGTTGTGTGGCATCCTTATGTAATTTAGCTGTCAAGTACAAAAGAATTCTTAGGTGATATCCTGCAATTTAGTGGTGAGATGGTTGGACATCCTCATGCAACTTTTTTATCAGATTGGGAAAGTTTTTTTCATTTTATGATATCCTCATACGATAAAGTTGTCAGATAGAAAAATAAGATTGGATTGGATGGTATCCTCGAGCAGCTTAGTTATCAGAAAGTTAAGGTTCCAATTTGTGACACCATAATGCCGACCAGTTTTCAAGAAAAAGATAAGGTTTGATTGGATGGTATCTTATGCTATTTAGTCAGATGGAAAGATAAACCTTTCTCTGGGTGGCAGCTGCATGCAGTTTAGTTTTTGATTGAAAGATCTAGCTGTCATATAGCAATATAGCTGTTATAAGATGGAAAAGTGCTAGTTTCACTGGATGGTACCATCATGTGATTGTTTTTCAGCCAAAATGTGATTGGATTCAACCTCATGTCCATTTTTCAGATAGAAAGATACAACTTTCATTTGTTGGCAGCTTCAAGCAGTTTTGTTGTCAGGTAGACTGATACATATTCCATTGGGTGGCACCCTCATACAATTTAATTGACATATGGAAGCTTATTGGATGACCCTTTCATGTAATTTAGTTGTCAGATAGAGACAAATTAAATATTAAGAATTAACTAGATGGCACCCTCTTACTAATTAGTTATCAGATGGAAAGAAACGGCTTTCTTTGGGTTGTGTTTCTCGGAGGAAAAAATGCAGGTTTCATTGGATGGCACCCACATGCAATTTAGTCATCAGATGGAAAGAAGCAGGTTTCATGGGGTGGTACCCCCACACAACTCAGCTGTCAGGCGGAAAATAAGGTTCATTGGATGGCACTCTTGGAAGTTAGTTGCCAAATGAAAAAAATAAGGTTTCATTAAGTGGCACCTGTCATACAGTTAATTTGTCAAAATGGAAAGATAGCCCTTTGTGGTTCTTTCTGGCAAAAGAATGTGCCCTGTACTGTTAACCATTTAAGTGTAAGCCTGCCCATGAAAAGTGTAGTAAGTGAATAGACTGGCTCGACATGACCTTAATTGTGTTGTCTTGGCTGTTAAACTCCAAACCATCCAACCAAAATCAGATGTGAAGATGCAAATTTTTATTGGATGACATCATCATGCAATTTAGCTGTCAGATTTAATGATGTAGGTTTGGTTCATGACACCCTTGTCATATGGGAAAAACCCTTTTCACATGGGAAAATTCAGGAGTCAGTAGGAGACATTATCATGCAATCCAGCTGTCAGATGGAAAATACAGGTTTTTGACCTGGGTATTATAGAAGTAAACAGTAGCTGTGTGAAGATAAAAACTGAAAAGATAGCAATGTTGATGCACTATTCTCCTTGTTATGTGTGAAAAAGCACTGTAGCTGCACAATAATAGTATAGGGATCAAACATGGTTTTTCATGCTTTGACATTTGCCAGGTCCCGTGGGAAGTGTTGAAAACCGCGGCCTTTGGCCGCGGTTTTCAACACCTCCCAAGGGACCTGGCGAATGTTAATGCATTGAAAAACCATGTTTGATCAGTATTATTGCATAAAAACTGAAAACATTTACTACATTTCGCGTTATTTCTTGCACTATTTTGTTTCGCCTTTTCACCGATGTCTTGCGAATGTCATTTCCATGGACTATTCTTGTTCTAGGGCCTGGCAGTGTACATCTCGAACGGCAGCAAAACTGAGGCCCCGGTACGATCCTATTGAAAGTTGCATAGCCGTGCATTAACAACGTGTGAATTGCCTTGTTAATACACGGCTTTTCCTGGTTAATGCACGGCTGTTAATAACGTGGGACACTGCTTTTTATGCAATAATTGATGTTGTTTATGTGAAATTACTTATGATTGAGAGATTGTTCCAAAAGAATAGATTTTATAGTGACAGAATTTTGTTGTTGTTTGGTGTTGTGTTGTTGTTTTTTTGTTGTTGTTTTTTGTTATTCTTTTTTTTTTCGATCACATCACCCCTTACAGCCTCAGAAAAAATGTATGGCCCAAGATAACAGGTTTTCCAAATAAATATGTTTTCTTTGTTCTTTATGATATGATTTTAATGAGTAGTATAAAATACATTTATATAGAGAAATAAGAACAAAAAAATGTCTCTTGCCTGGAGCACTGTAGATATAAGGTAGGCAAGGCATTTACCATCTACATTTATTTTGTCTTGGGAACTCATATTAACTGACACCTAGACAAATATAAAAACAAAAACATATACAAGTAAGGATTGCTTTACTGAGGTGATTCTTGTGAGCTGGAACATTATATGCTTTTTGTGCAGAAATAAGTAAAAAAAAACAACATTTTATTCGATCTAATTACCGCACAATCACCTATAAGCACACAGTCAAGCAATCCATAGTCTTCAGTTTACAGCCAGTGTATTTTTTGTCCACTTTATAAAAGCATATGTTGTGGGTACCCATTTGAATTGCATCAACCTAGTAATTTTGAAAAACCTAAGAGCATGATGCGGTAAATAGATTGAATACTGTACTTTATGATAGTGAAAAATCACTGCCACAGGCGGTAATAATAGGCTTTTGCAAACAGGATAGATCCAGATGAGACGGCTCAATGAGCCGTCTCATCTGGATCTACACTGTTTAACATTCAGTCTTTCAACTTTACATATAACTGTCTTTCAAAAGGATATTTTGTTAAAATAAAAAAAAAAAGCAGACGACAAATGTTGTTGGAAATTTGGCACCGAAAGAGTTAGTGGATATGATCAACCTTTGCATCCAATCAATTTGACCATTGCCTTTGTAATGTTCTGGTGTACTATAATAACTCCTAACCCTTAAACTGCCAATCACAACAATTGTCGTCTGCTTTGTCATCTGCTTGTGATTTTAAAAGTCATTTTTGCAAACAGTATGGACCCAGATTGGACTGCTCTTCTTGGAACAGTCTAGTCAGGCTCCACACTGTTTGCCTGTATGCAAAAATAGGTTTGAAAAGTTTGCAAGAATATTCAACAGACGACATTTTCAGACGCAGGTTTTCTTGGTGCTTTAAGGGCTAAGTATTGGGACAAACAGGCATGAGCAAACAGTGTGGACACAGAACAGATGACACAGAATGTGGCATTTGATCAGGGTCTACTACATTCCACACTGTTTGCTACTCATGTGATAAGACATTTTTTGTTTTCATTATACCACTCCAGTGCAATTAAGTAAAACAACATTCATTAATTTATTTCCCAACCATTTTTTTTTTTTTTCATTTTTACTCTTGCGCTTCCAAGAATTTTTTGTTTTAAATTTTTTTTTTATTATTATTATTATCATTTTGCAGTAGTTAACTGGAGGCGGACTTCCTTATTTTTTATCTCATTTTTATCTAAATTGCATCCAGTTGCATGGTTTATCAAGATATTTGTTTCAGTTGCACACTTTGCAAAAGTTGCCATTCCTTTTAAATACTTACTGCGGTACACTGTCCTAAAATTTTGTGGTTTTGATATGTCTTAACCCTTGTCCTGCTGAATAAATTAATGCACGCCCACTTCTAATTGTCACCCAATCAGATTACTTGATCCAGATTGTTGATATAAATTCACATACTTAATGTCAAACAGTACAGATCCAGATCAGTTGGCTTCGTCAGAAGCCAACTGATCTGGATCTACACTGTTTGCAAAGGCAGGGTATATCCGGGTTCAGCAGGACAAGGATTAAAAAAATTGTTGGATAAATGGCAAACTTTGTAGACATCAGATACTGCATTCTGTGCTATCTGATCTGGGTACACTGTTTGATCTAGCCAACATTTCTTATGGTAAGTAAGGAACATCAGATTTAGAATGTACCATAATAAGCCTGTATTGGGACAAACAGTCCTGAGCAAACAGTGTAGACCCAGGTGAGATGCCACAGAATGCTTTCTGATCAGGGTCTACACTGTTTGCCACTCATCCAGCAGTTTTAAAGTACATCTGCAGGGAGTAAAATTGACTTGCATCACGAAAACATACCTATATAATTTTGACCCCCTTAAACCCCACTTTTATATAATAAAACTGGGGTTTACAGGGGTATACATTATTTTTCTTATTTCTGCTCAACAACATAGATTGTGGGTTATCGTTAGAATCGCCTCGCCGAGGCGGTTCTAACAATAACCCACAATCTATGTTTTGACCAGAAATATGAAAAAATATCAGAATTTTTTATCTGAAAAATTTCCTTTTTTGGTGGTGAAATTTTCAATATATTTGAAATAGGCGTGTTTTCGTAATGTATAAATTTTAGGACACATATTGTTAGGAGTTAAGCTGTCCCAAAATTTAGGGTAAAAATGGTATTTAGTCTTGTGGCATAATTTCCAATGTATGGCTCTTTAAAAAAAAAAAAAAAAAAAAAATGGTGTATCATCATAATCTCATTACAAAAACACGCCTATATAATTTTGACCTCCCTTAAACCCCACTTTTATATAGTAAAACTGGGGTTTACAGGGCTACACACTATTTTCTTATTTTGCTAAAAAAAAATAGATTGTGGGTACTCATTAGAACTGCCTCACCAAGGTGATTCTAATGAGTACCCACAATCTATGTTTTGAGCAGGACTATGAAAAATATCAGATTTTTTTATCTGACAACTTTCCTTTTTTGGTTGTAAAATTTTCAATAAATTGGAATATGCATGTTTTTGTAATGTTATAACGTATTGCTGTGATAAAAAGTGTAGATAAGACATTTTTCAATTAAAAAGTTGTTTGTTGTTGCTTTTTTTTTTTTTTTTTTTTTGCACAAAAACATGAGCGGCGCTGCAAGAAAAAGGCTCTTCAAGCTTTAAGTCAAATCAGTCTTTCATTGTTAGCCTCTTAGTGAGGCTACATGTCCAGGGGTTTCATTTAGAGGCGGGGAATGGTGATTTTCCCCTTCTACTCATGCAATTTTCCCATGCTATTTTTGACAAATTCGTATAGATTTTATACTGAGAACATGCAAATCCACCAGTCTACTTTGCCCTGAAGCACCAGGTGTCAAAAATTTAGTGAAACCCCTGCATGTCTTGTTCTTTTGGCTGAAGTTTCCCCTTGGCCTACTGCTTACATAAGCAAACAGCATAGGTTCTGGTACTCATTACTGAGGCACTTCTGATGAGTACTCACAACATATATTTATACCTCTACGAAACTGTATTTGTGAGGGGTAGGGGGTATACTGTTTTCACGTAGTCCGTAAGAAAATTATTTGTCTGGATACCCCTCTTATCTACAGCTATGTAACTACCAATCACAACAGTTGTCGTCTGCTTTATCATCTGCTTGTGATTTTAAAAGTAATTTTTGCAAACAGTGTAGACCCAGATCAGACTGCTCCTCGGTATCATCTGCTTGTGATTTTAAAAGTCATTTTTGCAAACAGTGTGGACCCAGATCAGACTGCTCCTCTAGGAGCAGTCTGATCCGGGTCCACACTGTTTGCCTGTATGCAAAAAGGTTTGAAAATTTGCAAGAATATTCAGCAGACGACATAAACAGACCACATTTTCAGATGCAGGTTTTCTTGGCATTTTAAGGGTAAATGTTTAGCTGCTAGGAGAAGCAGCTATAGAATTTCAGAACACGGTATCTGATAGTCTTAACAACAAGATCCTGCCTTAGCAACTTCAGGTCTCAGCTTCTTGAAGTTTTTATACCATATTTGTTCAGATGTTATCATATGAGAAAATAGCTCTGGAAATTTATCATAGCTCCAAATGAGAGGGGTATCTAGATAAGTACTTTTCTTATTTCTCCATGAAAACATATGTTGTGGGTACTTATTAGAGGCACCTCACTTAGGTGCTACTAATGAGTACACATAACATATGTTTTGTTGGAGGTATAAGAAAAATATTGATACTTTTGGGTTGACAAAGGAGCCTAATCTGTTCAACAGCTAATACTGTTGCAGAAAGTCAAAGGAGCCTAATCTATTCAACAGCTGATACTGTTGCAGAAAGTGATGCTCTGTGTACCCTGAAGTCATGAAATTGGCAAAAATTATGTTTGCTAGAATTATCTCAGTTCTGATTTGAACCCGCAAAACTTCTTTGTGTATGTAAGATTAACAGAAATCGGTGTGTTACGAGGGATGTTCGAAATGAATTGCTTATTTCTATCTGGAGACTTCAAATTTCAAGTTAGCCCAAAAGTACTCATTTCATGCCCTCAAAGTACTCCCCGTGGCTAGAAATGCAAAGTTTCAGCCGATGTGTCCACTTCTTGAAGGCGTCACGGTACGCTGATTTGGGCACAGTAATAAGGTACTGATGAACGGCAGATCCAAGTGCCTGTCGGGACTGGTATTTCTGCCCAGCAAGGAATGCTTTCAATTTCGGAAACAAAAAGAAATCACATGGGGCAAGGTCTGGGGAATACGGGGGGTGAGGCAAAACAGTTACTTTTTCTTTCTTCAAAAACACTGTAACTATTGCGGAGGTATGAGCTGGGGCATTGTCATGTAGAAGACGGACATGTTTAAAACCAGTGGCAGGGCGTCGTTTCTGATAATACTTTTTCAGTTTCTTCAGTACTACGTCTTTGTAGTACTTTCCGGTGATGCTTTTGCCCTTTTTCACTGGCACTTTTATTGCGACTCCTTCACCAGAGAAGAAGATTGCATACAAAACCTTCTTTGTACTCAAAGAATGTTTGGCAATTATTGGGCGTTTGCTGTGTTTAATGGCCCAGATCTTACTGCTGACGGGCTCAAAATAATGGACCCAGGTTTCATCACCTGTGACGACATTGGCAAACTGCTTTTTATCATATTTTGGAAACATTTGAAGCAGCTGTTTGGCCACTTTAACCCGTTGCCTCTTTTGCTCGTCAGTCAACAGATGTGGCACCCATCTAGCAGAAATCTTTCTGACTTTCAAATGCTTCTTCAAAATAAGGTGAACCGTTGATAGTGATATGCCTACCTTTTGTGCAATATCACAAACTGTAAATCTGACATCTCCTTCAATGATTTCCTTTATTTTGGAAACGATTTCTTTACAAGATGCAGATTTTGGCCAACCTGATTTCGGTGCATTTTTGATGGACTCTACACCAGACTCAAATTTCTTTTTCCACCGCCAAACTGTGTCATAAGACACACAAGAAGGTTCAAAAGCAGTAGAAATTTCAGTCATCAGCTTCTTCAAAGAACAACCAAGTTTGATTCCCAGCTCATAACCTATAAAATTGGCTAAAATTGGCTGCTCTTTTCCTTGGTACATCAGCTTTAGGAAGAAAAGCTAGGATGAAGCATCCTGGGCGCAGTTGTTCAAAACTAACAATGTCGTTGGTTAACATACCATTAAAACTTGGAGCATTTTTTCAACAAAAATACCTGTGAATTAGATATTGTACATAGTAGCACAGTTAAAATTTTGACCACTAATGAGCTCGTTAAGCTAACGATGCTTTGAAAGCTGGGCCCTGGTGGCAGAATGGTTAGTGCTCCTGACTTTGGAGCATTTCAGTATGACAAATGACACAAAATGACCCACAGTGGTTGACGTGTCATTTAACCCCAACACAATCATTCAATATGACAGATAATGTTGAAAGGGACATAACATTACAAAATCACGCCTATTCAAATATATTGAAATTTTCACCTCCAAAAACAGAAAATTTTTAGACAAAAAATCTGATATTTTTCATATTTCTGCTCAAAACATAGATTGTGGGTACTCGTTACAACCGCGGTTCTAACGAGTACCCACAATCTATGTTTTGAGCAGAAGTGAGGCGGTTCTAACGAGTACCCTTAATCTATGTTTTGAGCAAAAATAAGAAAAATAATGTACGGGCCCCCGTAGCCTAGTGGATAAGAGAGTTGACTCTTGATCTATTAGGTTTCTCACCGCTGTGGTTCGAGCCTGGCTCGGGTCATATGTGGGAAAGCCAAGTTCTGCTTATGGATGGTCAGGTGGTTTTTTCTCCGGGTTCTCCGGTTTTCGCCCACCTTCGATGAACGATCGGCTCGATATAAGTGAAATATTCTTGAAAGGGCCGTAAAACCCAAATCAAAAATAAAAAGAAAAATAATGTATACCCCTGTAAACCCCAGTTTTTCTATATAAAAGTGGGGTTCAAGGGGGTCAAAATTATATAGGCATGTTTTCGTGATGAATACCAAATCATCATTATCAGCCACCATTGGATTAGCTTGTGGATTTGATCCCCAGCTGGGTCATAACTTGGACCATCATAAGATTGGCAAATATTGGCTGTTCTTTCCCTTGATGCACAGCATTAGGGAGAAAAACTAGGACTAGTCACACCAGTGTCTGTTCAGTATGACTGGTGGTAGTATCAAGTCAGTGTGTCTAGGGTAAGATAGTTCAGTGAGGCATGAATTCCTATTATCACATCCAAACATCATTACAGTATGACTGTATGACAGATTGTTGACAATGATATTATATTTCAAATCAAACTAACAAACTGGGCCCAGTTGTTCAAAGCGTCGTTAGCTTAATGAGCTCGTTAAGGGTCATTTCATTAACTGTTTTAGCAGATTCAATATACAATATTCTGATATTTTTTGCTGAAAAAATGTGAGTAGCTTTTGCACTGCAAAAGCTACTCACATTTTTTCAGCAAAAAATTTCAGCATATTTGCGTATCACTCAATGTAAATTTTAACGAATCGTTAACTAACGACATCGTTAGCTTTGAACAACTGGGCCCTGAATGAAGAGAGAAAATCCACCCCAATACATGCACATATATGTAAGTGAAAAGGAAAGGTCCTTTTCCCAAATTAACCCTTTTCATGCTGAATAAATTAAGACCCACCTCATTTTACTTGATCAGGGTTGCTGATACAAATTCAAATACTGAATGGCAAACAGTGCAGATCCAGATCAGTTGACTTCTTCAGGAGCCAGCTGATCTGGATCTTCACTGTTTGCAAAGGCAGGCATATTTGGGTTCAGAATGACAAAGGTTAATGCTTTGACAGCAGTTTCACTGTTGGATGATGATATGACAGAAATTTTCATTCATTTGATATCATATTTTTAACCTAAGTAGTCAGACACCTTAACGCCTTACCGTTCTTATCCTAAAATTTCAACAAGTCCCTCTTACTAAAAACAGAAGGATGAGTAGCAACAAAGTAGACACTGATCAGATGCTGCAGAATGCTGCATCTGATCTGGATCTACACTGTTTGCTCAGGTCTGACTATCTGAATACTTACGGTAAATGCGATAGCTGTCATCGTCACATAAAGTATGGTTGGAAGAAAAATAATGAGGGGAAAAAAGAGAATTATTCTGAAAATGAATAAGAATATTGTTTTTCTCTGAAAACTGCTTATTCATGTTGAGAATGTTGAATAAGCATCGTTGTTTTAATTTTTATGTCTGTATTTCTTTTTCATTATTATATGTTTTATTTGTGCAGTATCATTAACCACACTTTTTTTTGCAGTAGAAATCTTTACACATTTTGCACATGCTGCATCAGCTTCTAAGATTTAAAAAAAAAAAAAAAGCATAGACATAGAAAATCATTACAAAAACACTCCTATTCAAATATATAGAAAATTTCACCTCCAAAAACTGAAAATTTTCAGATAAAAAAACTCTTATATTTTTCATATTTCTGCTCAAAACGTAGATTGTGGGTACTTGTTAGAACTGCCTCAGTGAGGCGATTCTAACGAGTACCCACAATCTGTGTTTTGAGCAGATATATAAGAAAAATAATGTATACCCTTGTACACCCCAGTTTTTCTGTATAAAAGTGGGGTTAAAGGGGGTCGAAACTATATACCGGTAGGTATGTTTTTGTGATGTTTGCCTTTCTTCTCGCTGGGGTTTGGGAAGGATGGGGCTACCAGTAAAGGAAAGAATTTGGTCCCTCTTCAGGGACAACTTCCTGTCTGCAAAAGTTGTTTCCCTTTGCATAATAGTGGCTTAATCTCAAGGTATGTCCGTAATAGAGGCTTAATCTCAAGGTATGTCCATTCACATGTATACAGTTATTGCTATCAAGACTTCAGATAGGAAAAACAGGTATTTTTATTTGCAACAAAATCCCATCTTTTTGGTGCTCATAAAAGTTCCATTTTTACAGTTAGATCATCTCCAAATTACTTTTTTTGGAGAAATAAGAAAGATGTGTACCTTAATACCTTTATATTTGCATATCTGGAATACTGCAATTTTTCTTTTATTACATATAATATATTATATATATTTTTTTTTTTCTGGTTTTGTAATCAGATTTTTTTTATTCACCATCATGTCCCACATTAGTCACAAAGGTGTTTTGCACTTGAAAGGTGAATTTTACATGTGAACATGCATATAGTTGGTTTACGTTAATGAATGAACAATTATATTTCTCTTGAACACTATAATGTCTTTATAGAAGACTATTATTTGAATATTGATGAGTTACTTTGTCTTTGCACAGTTGGAAATATTTTTTCTTAGTTTTCCCAGAAAGCAGTCTTTAGGAGATAATTTGTATGAAATGCAAACCTTTTTCTAGGAAAAATCATTATAATCATTGTGTTATCTTCTGAATTAGCCCAGAGTGGTAAAGGCTGAAGTAAAAAATGTTGAATGAATACTGCTTTTTCTTTTGTTTTATTGCAATTTTGTCCTGGTTAGAATTATATGCATATGAGTGTTACAACTCATTTTTCTTTTATCTGAATGCGAGATCACATCTAAAGATAATATTACCATATCATTGCTGATTTAACACTCTGCATGCTGGGTAAAAATTTCAGCACACAACATTTTGAAATATTTTGCTTATTTTTTCGAGAGAACAGGCTTTGACATTCCATGCAAATTGTGACCAAAGAGACAGTTTGCATGAAATGTCAAAGCCTATCTTATCAGAAAAATAAAAATTATTGTCAAATTGCTGTCTACTGAATTAGCCAAGAGAATGGTAAAGGTTAAAAGTTATAGCTGATAAAAATAGTGAATAATGGAGGACATTGATAGTAAGACTTGTTTGATTAATCTATTTTAGTTCACTTTGTATGTTTCATGAACTGTTATGTAATTCTGTCTGGCCAGTTTCTTTACTTCCAAAATACTGTTTCTTAGCATGCTGGATAAATATTTCAGCAGGCATTTTGAAGACTTTTTCTAATTGTCCCCAAGAAAATAAGATTTGATATTTCATGCAAATTGTCCTACACAAAATGTCAAACCCATGGAAAAATTTTGTAACCTGCTGAATTTGACCAGTGAATGCTTTAGATTAATGTTTCTCTCATATATTAAAGCAGTGTTAAAAGTAAATGAACACTTGTCTTAATAACAGCAAAGACACATGCCAGCAGTGACACAACTGCAAGGACTTGCCAGCAATAGCAACACAGCAAAGACGTGTGCCAGCAATGACACTATAGCAAAGATATGCTAGCAATGACACAACACTAAAGTTATGTGTCAGCAATGACAACAGGAAAGACCTGTGCTAGCAAAGTCACAACAGCAAAACATGTGCCAGCAATGACTCAATAGCAAAAACATGCTAGCAATGACACAACAGTAAAGAAACATAACAGCAAAGACATAACTGCATGCCAGCAATGATACAACAGCAAAGACACATGCCAGCAATGACACAACAGTAAAGATACATGCTAGCAATGACATAACAGCAAAGTCACAACATCAGAGGCATATGCCAGCAGTGACACAACAGTATAGACACATGCTAGCAATGATACAACAGCAAAGATGCATGGCCGCAATGACACAACAGCAATGACATATGCCAGCAATGACACAGCAGCAATTACATATGCCTTGAGAGACACAACAGCAAACCACATGCCAGCAATGACACAGCAGCTAAGATATGTGCCAGGACTGACAACAGCAAAGATATGTGCCAGCAATGATACAACAGCAAAGACACATGCCAGTAAAGACACAACAGCAAAAGCATGTGTCAGCAATGATGCAATAGCAAAGACACATGCCAGTAAAGACACAACAGCAAAAGCATGTGTCAGCAGTGACACAACAGCAAAGACATATGCCAGCAATGACACAACAGCAAAGACATATGCCAGCAATGACACAACAGCAAAGATGTGCCAGTGATGACACAACAGCAAAGACACATGCCAGCAGTGACACAACAGCAAAGACACATGCCAGCAATGACACAGCAGCAAATACATGTGCCAGCACTGACAACTGCAAAGACACATGCCAGCAATGACACAACAGCAAAGACATATGCTAATGCCAGCAATGACACAACAGCAAAGACGTGCCAGCAATGACACAATAGCAAAGACATGTACCAGCTATGACACAACAGAAAAGACATATGCCAGCAGTGACACAATAGCAAAGATATATGCCAGCAATAACACAATAGCAAAGACATGCCAGCAATGACACAACACCAAAGATGGGCCAGCAATGACACAACAGCCAAGACATGCCAGCAATGACACAACAGCAGAGACACATGCTAGCAAAGACACAACAACAATTGCATATGCCAGCAATGACACAACAGCAAAGACATGTGCCAGGAATGACACAATATCAATGACACATGCCTTTGCTAGCTTAGGTCTTTCCTGTTGTGTCACAGCCTGTCCAGTAACCCCTTTGAGTTGACTGGGCTGTAAAACCTTAACACAAACAAACAAACAAACAATACTGCTGCAAAGACACAATCCAGCAAAGACACAAAAGCAAAGACACATGCCAGCAAAGACACAACTGCGAAGACACAAAAGCAAAGACACATGCCAGCAAAGACACAACTCCAAGACACAAAAGCAAAGACGTGCCAGCACTGACACAACTGCAAAGACACAAAAGCAGACACAATTCAGCAGAGACACAATCCAGCAAATACGCAATCCAGCAAAGACACATGCCAGCAAAGACACAACAGCAAAGACACATGCCAGCAAAGACTCATGCCAGCTGCACACTGGCAGTCATCTCTGTTTGCTTTGAAAATTCTAGAAGACCCTAGACAGAGTTGACAGAGGGCAGATCTTGGCTATATAGTGTGGTTGGGCAAGAAGGCCTATGTTTTTGCTGTTCAAATGTAGAAAAGTATATGGTTTACTGTTTCACAGTAGCTTGCAGTGCCCATGCATCTTTTGTTTACTTTTGTAATGCTTTCTTTGTTGTCATCCTTCCTCTAAAATTAACCCTTTCATCCCTGCTGACCAATACATATACCCTTGCAAACAGTGCAGATCCAGATGAGATGGCTCATAATAAACAATAACTAGAAAAAAAAAAAAAAGAACACAGTGCAATTTCGGATGTTAGGATACCAGGCTTTGCATGCATTACATTACGTATCTGGGTGAAAGATGTGCATATGGGAAAAGTGCAAATATTTTGAAAAATTATGACATGTTTGATCATGTATGAATCTTTTCTGAGACACAATTTTGTTAAAGGAAAAAACATGCAAGGGCAGATAAAAAAAAAAAAAGTTAGATGACAAAATGACAGTGTCATGATTCTGGTGCCACATGATGTTCTATTCTTAGTATCACATTTTGCATTTTAGTTATAGTCAGAGCTCCAGATAAGACATTTTTGTTCTTATTTTTTTAAACAAAAAGTGTTGATATTTTTTTTGTTGCTCGGTGGAAACATGTTTTGGGTACACATTAGAAGCGCCACAATGGGGCGCAACTAATGTGTACCCAAAACATGTTTTCATTGCAAAATAAGAAAGGTATTAATTTGGATACATTTTCTGTGGTTTACAGTTACATTTGTAATCAAAGAAAATATTTATCTGGATAGACCTTCTGTCTGTACATCAAAGAAAGCAGAAACTATACTTAATATTTCAAATGTTTGATTTTGTCACAGTAAGATTCTTAGTTCAAATTGGTTCATTACAGCCTGTTAACTATTAGATTCAGTGGACGACAAATTGATGATAGTTTTCTTATTTTTCCTAGAATACAGGATTTGTTATTTCCTGCAAATTTGCATGAAATATCAAACCCTATATTCTGGAAAAAAAAAAAAAAAAACACTTCAGAATGTAGTCAGTTTACCTAGCATGCTAAGCATTAATGCTTTGAAAGCTGAAGGTAAATTTAGTGGATGACATACGAGTGAGCTTTTCCCCAGAAAATAGGATGTGGCATTTCATATGAATTGTGAGTCATATGAAATATCAAATTATAATTTCTTAGGGAAAAATATATGTTTTTCAGCACATAATGTAGTAATAATATATTTGTTATAATTTTAGGATAGGTATTGTAAGATGTGATATACGAATATTTAGGGTAATTTCAGTAGATGTGCCCAGTTCACACTACAGAGTGTATAGAGTATGTTCCATGAAATCAGTGAACATCTTCAGGCCAAGTTCTTGCAAAAACAAGTTCTGGGAAACAGTTATGTCCTTTGATTTCTTCATCAGCAAAGTTAAAATTATTAATTTAAACACACACTCAGAAAAGAGAATACATGTTTAATAGCAGAAAGGTATAATCGTGAAGACACTTGTGTATTTCAGGTCGGCGACAGGAAGTTATCAAGTTGACAGAACAGTTGATAGCAGCTATAACTAGTGGCGATTATGATGCTTACTCGTAAGTAAAAGATAATTCCCTGTTAACCTTTAAAGCATCAGTTACAACAGCAGCAGATGACATTCCGATTTTTTTTTTTTTTTTTTTTTTCAGAGAAAATTAAGCTTGAAATTGCATGTGAATCATCTGCCAAGCAGAGCAGAATTCACATGAAATTTAAAGCCTTATTTTTCCTGAAAAATAAAAAAAAAAGAGAATGTCTTCAGCTACTGTTGTGATTAGTCAAGGAGAAATTTGAAAAGTTCATTTAGAATTTTGCATGGCATTTTAAAGATCATGAATCACATGATTTTGATGACAAAAATATTGAAAACCTCATAAGAATTCCTATTGGTTCAAAGGTTAAATGCATTCTATGTCATTGTAACTCCTATTATGATTTATAGATAAGTAAAAATTCTATCCCTGAATGCTTTATTCTGTGATCTCGTTTTTTTTTTTTTTCTTTAATTTCAAATTTTACGTTGAAATTTTAATTTCAAATTTTACGTTGAAATTTAACTCTAATTTTAATCCCCATGCCAGCCTTGGTGGCTCCATCAACTGTGCATCAATTGGTGATGAGGGGTTCACAGGTTTGATCCCAGCCGGGTCCGGCAACATTCTTTTGTAAAGATGATCATGAAATATTTTCTACGGTCATTCTTTCAATAAAATATTGTCAGGAAATGGTATTTAAATTAGTTTAAAAATTTCATCCATTTTTCTTGTTTGCTATTTCAGAAAATTTGTTGACCCAACCATCACGTGTTTTGAGCCTGAGGCTATGGGTAATCTTATAGTAGGAATGGACTTCCACAAGTTCTATTTTGATCATGGTATGTTTGATTTAATAAACAGATATCTTATATCTATCACCCCTTGTATTGCAAACTTGGATATACTCTGCCTTTGCAAACAGTGTAGATCCAGATCGGTTGGCTTCTGAAGAAGCCAACTGATCTGGATCTGCACTGTTTGTCATTAAGTACCTGAATTTGTATCAACAACCTGGATCAAGAAGTCTGATTGGCTGAAAATTTGAAGCACGTGTGGCATCTTAATTTATTCAGCATGATAAGGGTAATGGCTGAATATATATGAATGAAATTACTCAGGAAAAGCCACGATCACAAAACAAAGTCTTCCCGATGCACCGAAAGAGAGGTGCAAGAAACAATGACAAAACAGTACATTTCGAGGGTTGAGCGCAAGACTATGGTTACTCAAACATATTTTTGAAACCCTTGTTTAGGGGCAACTTGAACCCCTTTGTAAACAATGCAAATTTAGGTGCCATTGCTCATACGAGCAATGGCACCTAAATTTTCATTGTTTACAGAAAGAAATGTAATCTTCATAACGGCTTCATGGTGAGGAGATTAGGTTTGGGGGAAAAACAACCATCTGACTTACACCAGTCTTGCGCTCAACCCTCGATTTGCAGTTACTGATATAGCACTATTTGGTCTGTGCGTCAAAGACTGTGTATGGGTATGATTGTCAAAGATCTTGTATTGCATTGCACAATATTGCATACCATAAAGATGACCGATATGGTGACCTCTAACTTTACATTGTATACTTACAGAGAAAACTTTTCCTTGTTATATCTCTTGTACTATATGGCCTGTGCTGATCGAATCAGGGGTATGGGTACATCTGAAGTTTTTTTTTGTTTTTTGTTTTTTTGAATACCAAAAGCCTATCATTAAGACATATATAACAAAAGCTGACATTATAAAGTCCACTGTATCTGGACTTTGCTACTGGCAGAACTCTTGCTTATCAGTTTTCTAACCTGTTATGCAACTTTGGACCAGTGATTTATCACCAAATTTAAAGTACATTGATGCCATAGTAATTTATTTTTCTCCGAAAAGAGGGCTGGACATTACAAGCAAAGCATTTTGAAGCATTTTTTTTTTTCATTTTTTTACCTGAAATTTAAAGTTGCGTGGAGGAAAGTAAGACAGCATATTGTAAAAAATGTCTGCCAGTTATCTAATTCAACATGAATAAAGTGTAGGGTGGTAGCTGTTGTACAGAGGTTAAGCATACAGTAATACTCCACTTTTTGGAATCTGAAAAATGGCTGTATAATGAGGTGACCTGTTGTAAGAAAAGACCATTAATGGAGGTGTGGTTGTATTGAAAATTTTTATTTGCTTCATAGCTCTAAATAAGATGCATTATTCAGCCAAACAGTTTCAATATTTTTCTTGTTTCTCCAAAAAAATATGTTTTGGGTACTCATTAGAAGCGCCTCAGCAGTAGTTTTTCTTATAACAGAGAATATGTGTTTATGGAGAAATAAGGAAAATATTCATCTGGATACCATTCTTACCATGAACATCGGTACCATGTAAAAACTTATGTTTCTGTTTCAGTACTATCAAAGAACAACAAACCAGTGAACACAAGTATCCTCAATCCCACAGTTCATTTGCTTGGTGACGATTCAGCGTGTATCGCATATGTACGACTTACACAGTATATAGATCGGTAACAGAATATTATTTATTGATAAAGAAATATTTTTTTATTATGAAATGTTTTTTCTGACCTTCAGCATACTTCCAGATAAGTTGAAAATTGCAATGACATTCTGTCATTTTTGTTACTTTTGCATCAAAACATGAGTACTCATTAGAATTGGCTCATTGAGAGGATTGTATCAGAAGTACCCACTAGATCTGGTTTGGTGCAGAAATAATGCAAACTTGTCATTACGGGAACTTCTCCATGTTTCTTATACTTTATATAATAAAACCTAGGAAATAGTGGGTGTGTCCTGTAAGGGTATAACATAATCTTACAAGGTACTATTTATGTGGAAGATGTACTTTAAATTGGTTTCTCATGATAGGAATCTGAATGATTTTGGTCCTACTGTGGATTATTTGTAGACAAATAGAAGCACAAAGTATTAGGGTATTAGACATTTATTCATTACGAAAACACCCCTATTCAAATATATAGAAAATTTCACCTTCAAAAAGTAAAAATGTTCAGATAAAAAAAACTTGCTGTTTTTTCATATTTCTGCTCAAAACATGGATTGTGGGTACTTGGTACTCAGTGAGGCAGTTCTAATGAGTACCCACAATCTATGTTTTTGAGCAGAAATAAGAAAAATAATGTATACCCCTGTAAACCCCAGTTTTACATGATGATATAAAAGTGGGGTTTAAAGGGGTCAATATTATATAGGCATGTTTTTGTGATGAAAGACAAGGAATGTGTACCCATCAGGCTGTATGCCCCTAAAAGGACAGATACCAAAAATGTACCATAGGTGTACACCATGTCAGAGCAAAAGTCAACTGAAACATGTTTTAACAAAATGCAGTGAAAAATCATATCACTAAACCTAAGCATGTCATCGATTGGGAGGGGGCAAAAGTAGTTGATAGGGAGAATAATCAGAGACTCAGACAAGTCAAAGAAGCTATCAGGATCAGTCAGTTCTAATGCATCATGAACCAGGACCAGGGGGCATACAACCTGAGCAATATCTACAGGCCTTTGTTTGCCAGTAGGAACCAGTCTAGTGGTAAGCAGTCCAAGTCCATTGAAATCACGATCAAGTCAAGGTCACAGTCTGATGATAGTTCTTGATGAGAACTGAAACTGTCACAGTAAGCGAAAAATTTTCTTAGGATCAGATAAAAGAATTTTTTGGATTAAATGATAACCTGCATTTAGACAGGAAAAGATAGGTTGAATTAATGATAGGTATAGCATATGGGTGGTTTTTTTACGTGGTTACAAATCCTGTCTTTATCAAATATACCAGTTTCCTTAATTCACAATTTTTCAAAAAATTCAATAGCCCTGCAATTTACAGGTGAGGAAGTCCTATCTTCATGCTGAGATTATAAGAATCCATCATGAGTGTCCATGCAGGATAGGGAAATCTCACCCGAGGGGTAGGACTTTAAACCAGGGACGAGGCTTGTCAAGTCCCTAGTTGAAATTCCTACCCTGAAGGTGAGATTTCTCTATCCTGCATGGACTTGCTCATGATGGATTCTTTTTCTCTCATCTTTAAATGGATTGTTCCTAGGACCAGCGTGGTCATGTGAGATAGGCTTAGTTTCTCACATGGGCAAAAAGCCTATCTCATATAGGCAAAGGTGGGAGAAAAAAAAACATCATTTTTTTTCCTGACATGACAAAAAATTTCTGCTTCTCTTTTTAGGGACGGTATGCCTGCTACCCAGCAAAGTGAAGAGACCCGTGTTTGGCAAAGGAAAGATGGCAAATGGCAAAATGTTCATTTACATAGGTCTGGAAGTGCATCTGCTCCCACCGGTAAATAGCGGGCCCCAAAGTGGAACCCGGCTGGTTGACAAATCTTAAATAAAATTTCCAATCTGGCCTATTTTCAAAGGCCGTTTTTTTCTCTTTCTTTAATTGGTCGTTGTTTGCTCATCATGGACATTTTGAAGATTTTTGGAGGTTATTTTGTTACTCCGTGAGAAAGTGGTTGCAATGAAGATGGAGCGTTTTAGAAGAGAAGCCGATCATGCGATCAAAGAGCAGATGTTTTCCCCGAGATACGTGGAATGATGGTGAAATCAAATTGAGGCTGGCGTAAGATAGAGAGTAAACGACTGTATCAGTTATTTCTATGAATATTCAGCGAGTATCATATCATGTAGTAAACATAACTCCAGATAAGGCACTTTTTTTCCTACCAAAAAGTACCAGTATTTTCTTACTTCTCCACGAAATCATATGTTGTGGTACTCATTAGAAGCGCCTTGCTGAGGTGCTTCTAATGAGTACCCACAACATATGTTTTCATTGAGAAATGAGAAAAATATTTTGTGGAAACCCCCTCTTATCTGGGGCTATGAGAATAGCTATTATTTACAGCTTGAATTGAAAAACTCCAGTTCATTGATAGTTGTAAATGTTTTTAGATTTTACCCGTTATGATGTAGTTAACCTTCATACTCCAGCAGACGGCAGTTAGCAGACGATAGATGAATACAGTGTACTATTTCGCATAGATTTCCTGGTAGTTGAGGCTGGCATTGCGTTTAGTTCATCGCATCAGAGACAGATAAAAATACTAGCCTTATTTTGGAGGGGGAAACCATAATTATTTACTTTAAAGTATTTGGACAATCAGACCTGAGCAGATATGTAGACCCAGATCTGACGCCTTAGAATGGGGCAACATATCAGGGTTTGCATTGTTTGCTACTTGCGCTTTTTTGACATATCAACAGGTAGTCAAATGGACTTATTCAAATGTTAGGACACATATAGTTAGGCGTCCAAATATATAGGATAAATACAGAGATATGTACTGGTTTTTGTCTGCTAATTATTATTCCCAGCAGTGTTACGATAAATATAAATATATACATGTACCTAATATTTGCAAAAAAAGTAACCTGCTTCTACAAGTATCTCATAAGTTGCATTTAGTTAAATATAATGGGAAAAAATAACGTATGTCTCATCATGCAAAAAGTGGCCTTTGTGTATATGTGAATATCGAAAGTCCTGATCAGACTGCACATCTGTCCAGCACAATCATGGCCTTTGCTGGTTACCTGGAGAAAGCTGTGTACCATAGATTATATTGGAGCTTTATATAAACAGTTTTTTAGTCCGAAAAGTATTGATGTTTTTCTTATTTCTCCATGAAAACATATGTTGTAGGTATTCATTAGAAGTACCTCATTGCGCTTTCTAATGAGTACCCACGTTTGAAATATTTTCTACGGTCATTCTTTCCCTTCCGCTGATTCAATAAGGGCAGTTGTCAGTTTCTGGCGAAAGAATGTGCACAGTTCTGGTTAACCGCTTAGAGGACTGCCTAGTAAATGTGTGGTTAGGTAAGCTGACCACCCTCAACATGACCCCATTGGGTTGACCAGGCCGTAAAACCTCAACACAAACAAAACAAACCCATGTTTCCATGGAGAAATAAGAAAACTATTTTTCTGGATAACCATTTTATTGAGAGCTCTGATATATGATAAGAAAGTGATGGATGTGATTGGAATGTACAGATAAATAGACAGATCTCGGCCTCCACTGTTCACCTGAGTGCTAGGGATGCTTTGTGTATGATGTGGCTGGTTTACATTACGAAAACACGCCTATTCAATTATATAGAAAATTTCACCTCCAAAAAATGAAAATTTTCAGATAAAAACTCTGACATTTTTCATATTTCTGCTCAAAACAAAGATTGTGGGTACTCATTAGAACCGCCTCGGTGAGGCGGTTCTAACGAGTACCCACAATCAATGTTTTTGAGCGAAAATAAGAAAATAATATATAGCCCTGTAAACCCCAGTTTTACTATATAAAAGTGGGGTTTAAGGGGGTCAAAATTATATAGGCATGTTTTCATGATGATAAAAGGAAGTTTGAATGATGGTAGCTTTTTCTTATTTTCATGCAAATTCCATGTTCTTCATTCATTTTTTCCTCTCAAAGTTTACTGATTTACCCTACTTATTTAGATACCTCAACTATATACCATACTTGTCCTAAAATTTGAACAACTCCATTTTCATTACTAAAATATGCCTATTCAAATAGATAGAAAATTTCACCACCAAAAACTGAAAATTTTCGGATAAGAACTCTGGTATTATTTAATATTTCTGCTCAAAATAGAGATTGTGGGTACTCAGAACTGCCTCAGCGAGGCGGTTCTAATGAGTACCCACAATCTATGTTTTTGAGCAGAAATAAGAAAAATAATGTATACCCCTGTTAACCCCAGTTTTACTATATAAAAGTGGGGTTTAAGGGGGTCAAAATTATATAAGCAAGTTTTTGTGATGACTCTTGCTGTGTCTGAAAACTGCTGGACGAGTGACTGTAAACTCTGATCAGACACCGGATTTTACTGGCATCTGATCTGAGTCTACCCTGTTTGCTTAGTCTTGTCAGTCCTAGTACTTAGGGTAAATACAGTTGCATAAACAAGCGGATACTACAGCTTGCAATTTAGACTGCAATAGACCTTGACCTAGTTAACCCATAAAATACCAATCAGAGCTGCAGCAGACGCTAATTTTAAATTAAATTCTGTTTTTATTTTTCAGAGAAAATAAGGCCTGAAATTTCAGACGATTCACATGAAATACCAGGCCTTATTTTCTCAGAAAAATAATTTTGAAAATTTTAGAATGTAGTCTGCTGCAATTCTGCTCGGCTCTTTAAGGGTTAATGTCAAGATCAAGGTTATATTTTATCATTTGCATTTGTTACCAATTTAATGACAATTAAGCATATCATTATCTTAATCTGAGAAACTTTATTTATGTTTCAATTCAAATATATAAGCCATGTCAAGTTGAAAGGGACATGTGACCTTGAAAACCTGCGTTGATCCTGATCATGAAGTTGGATCGGGGCCTCGTCACATATTGCCGATTACATTCCATAAAATGCAAACTTCCTTAGAGTATGTCAGCTAATATTGTGGACCTTGGTCAGAGTTCATGGATGATCAGGGCGTGAATTGAGGTCAAGGTCATAAGGTCGTAGCTAAGGTCAGCAAGGTTACTGTTAACTTTATATGGCTTAAGTATTACCGGAATGTTGTTGTATCATGTTATTGCACAGATCATGTATAGTTTATCATTTATTGTTCTTAAATGTATGGTTAACATTTTAAAAAATTCCAACACAAAAATTCTTTGTTTCAAACAAGAAAAGTGCAAATTTTTTCCAGGGAAGTGGCAAAATTCTGCAAAGGGAGACAATTAAATTGCCTCTCTTTTCAAAACTGATTACTTTCCTTTGCTTCATTTGTGTGGACAGATGGTAAATTTATCTCATTATGATTTTTTTTTTCTGTCCGCATTTTTAGAATGTTTACCATAAGTATATATATTCAGGGCTCCAGGTACTCCTCTGTTAAATTTGAATTTGTATACCGTGTTTACCCTAATTATCCAGACAAACTTAATTCCTTACCATACTTTCCCCAAAATTTAAATATGTCCATTTTAGTACCTGTTGATGAGTCTGAAAACTGCTGGATCTGGATAAGTGGCAAATCGTGTAGGACCTGATCAGATGTCAGATTCTGTAGCATCTGATCCAGATCTACACTGTTTACTCATACCTACCTCTCTGAGACAAGTGAGTACTTAGGGTAAATAGGGTAATGAGAGGAAATGTGATGAAACTCGTCTTCAGTCATATGAGTACTACAAATATAGCCCTAGATAAGGCACTTTCTTCATCCAAAAAGTATTGATATTTTTCTTATTTCTTTACGAAAACATATGCTGTGGGTACTCATTAGAAGCGCCTCGAGTACCACAACATATGTTTTCAAGAAATAAGAAAAATATTTACCTGATACTCACTCTTGTCTAGACCTATGTAAACTTATACCATAATCGACGTAATTACGACAGGTAACCATCACGAAAACAAGTCTATATAATTTTGACCCCCTTAAACCCCACTTTTATGTAGTAAAACGGGGGTTTACAAGGGTATACATTATTTTTCTTATTTTTGCTCAAAACATAGATTGTGGGTACTCGTTAGAACCGCGAAAACATAGATTGTGGGTACTCGTTAGAACCGCCTCGGTGAGGCAGTTCTAACGAGTACCCACAATCTATGTTTTGAGCGAAAATATAAAAAATATCAGATTTTTTATCTGAAAATTTTCATTTTTTGGAGGTGAAATTGTCTCTTATATTTGAATAGGCTTGTTTTCGTAATGCCCTAAAAAGTGCACTGTCAAACAGTTTCTGAGTCTTCAGCCGGCCACGGTGGCACATTCGGGTGTGCGTCGACTGCTGTTCAAGAGATCACTGATTAGATTCCCACCACATCTGGCATCATTCTTTCATGGGGATTGATCATAAAATATTTTCTACTGTCATTCACTGTCAATTTCTGGCTAAAGAATATGCACAAGTACTGGTTAACCCCTTACAGGACTAAGTCCGCTAAGGAAAACATGATCCTAATGGGTTGACTGGTCCGTAAAACCTTAATCAAAAATAAAATCTGAGTCTTCAGATTACTACCTTGTACTTTTAACCAGTTTTATATAAAAACATATGTAGCGGGTACTCACTAGAATTGCATTATCTCTAAGGAGTACCCACAGCATATCATTTTATGTAATTAAGAAAATACTAGAAATGTGTCCAAAGGACATGCATGCCCCCGCCTATAGAACTTAAACGCAAATTGCTAACGCCTGAAGAACTTTAACGCGAAACGGACGGACGCACAGACAGGGGTAACAGTATATGTCCTTTCCACTATTTTTCAAATGGCTGGGGCATAAAAATTTGATAAACGCTTCCTGAAGTCTTTTGCTGATCTAGTAAGTGTGCTTTATGAGGTGGATATTTTATTAGAACTTTTTCCAGTAATTTTCAAGAACCGGAGTACACAGTGCAGTAATTAGGATGATTATGGTATTCTGACATTGCAGAGTAATGAGTATCCACAACATTTTTTATGGACATCACAAAAACATGCCTATATAATTTTGACCCCCTTAAACCCCACTTTTATATAGTAAAACTGGGGTTTACAGGGGTATACATTATTCTCTTATTTCTGCTCAAAAACATAGATTGTGGGTACTTGTTAGAACCGCCTCGTTGAGGCGGTTCTGAGTACCCACAATCTATGTTTTGATCAGAAATATGTAAAATACAGGAATTTTTTATCTGAAAATTTTCATTTTTGGTGGTAAAATTTTCAGTATATTTGAATAGGCATGTTTTCGTAATGGAAATAAGAAAAATGTTATGTGGCAACCCACAATTCATAAACAGGTTGTGTATTGTAGCTCAGATGTTATCTCCATAAATCACAGCTGTACTGGAGCCCTATATCTGTATAGTGATTCCTACATATGTAAAACCTGTCTTTTATCAATAAAATATAGAAAAAAAAAATCTTCCTTTCTTTTTTAAACTTTTCAGTCCTTTTGATCAAAAGCGATACTTCTGCAAACAGTATATATTCAGATGAGATGACTCGTAAATAGCCATCTCATCAGGATTTACACTATTTGCCGTTCGGTTTTCAGGTTTTAAACCCCTATTTGCAGAATGGACGTGTCCAAATTCAAAAATGGAAGAGCTAAGCTCATAAATTTAGGGTTAAAAGATAAATTGGAGATATGGGAAAAAGTGTTTAAATTTTCCAGACCTCCAGAGAACAGAGAAAGTTTTAAATTGTGTTGGTTTTGTTTTTGTTTTTTTTTGTTGTTTTTTTTGTATCAGCGTGATAACAGGGTCATTAGATCATATTCAAACATCAATGACTGAGATCAGTCTTTGCAGTTTGTTAAAGGCCTTCCCTGTTCCAGATTCTCGGGAGGTTGCGGGTTTGTTCCCCGCCTGGCCGGCAACATTCTTTCGTGGAGATTTGATCATGAAATATTTTCTGTGGTCATTCTCTCCCTTCTGCTGATTCAAGAAGGGCAGTTTTCAATTTCTGGTGAAAGAATTTGGACAATACTGCTTAACCGCTTAGAGGATTAAGCCTGCCCAGTAAAAGTGTGATTTGGTATACTGACTGTGCTTGACATGACCCCATTGGCTTGACTGGGCCATAAAGCCTCAACACAAACAAAATTTATTGACAAACAGAGAATGCCCTCTTCAGCCTAAATCGAGGGTTGAGTGCAAGACTGTAGTACTGCAAACATATTTTTGAAATACTTGTTTAGGGGCAACTTTGACCCTTTGTAAACAATGCAAATTTAGGTGCCATTGCTCATACAAGCAATGGCACCTAAATTTTCATTGTTTACAGAAAGAAATGTTGTAATCTTCATCACGCCTTCATGGTGAGGAGATTAAGTTTGGGGAAAAACAACCATCTGACTTACATCAGTCTTGTGCTCAACCCTCGAAATGCAGACTGATCTAAGCTTTTGCTGGTTACATGTAACATTGTTTTCTCTTGTTTTGAATCATTCAGTTCTTGTAGATTTTCATAGCAACTAAAGAAGTGAATAAAAAATTATACATATATTATACATATAATCGTTTGTACCACTTATTTTTTTATCTGCTTAATTTTTAGTGCTACATTTTTGTTTCTGAGTTCTTTCTGTGGCATTTCAATATTTACCATTGAGTATTTGGACGAACTGGCCAGGGCAAACAATGTGGACCTAAATCAGACACTGCAGAATGCGGTGTCTGATCAAGGGCCACAGCGTTAGCCACTCACTCAGCAGATTTTACACTGCCAGCCGTTCAGACGTTAACAGGTAGTAGAATGGACTTGTTCAAACTTTAGGACAAGTGTGATAAAGTGTCAAGACGTCGGAATATTTATGGTAAATATAGATGGTAATGATATTAACTGTTAAAGTGCCAATCACAACTGCAGCAGACGACACTTTAAAATATTTTTTTTATTATTTTTATTTTTCATAGAAAATAAGTCTTGTGATTTCATGCGATTCGTCTGCCAAGCAGACATATCACATGAAATGTCAAGTCTTATTTTCTATAATATATATACACAACAACCTCTTTATAACACTATAGTTGGGGTCCATAGCATAAACCGTGTTAGTTAAACAACTGAGTTATATCCAAACAAAAATGTATAGATTATATTGAAAAATGACCATTTATGGTCATTTTTCAATCTAATCTATACATTTTTTGGGTCCATTTTTGAACCGTGTTATATCCAAAACCGTGTTATAACGAACTGTGTTATAAAGAGGTTGTAGTGTATATATATATATATAAAGAATGTTGTCTGCTACAAATTCCAGGTCTGTGTCAAGGCGTCATGCTAAAATGCGTTCACATGGATTTGTACTTCAAAAAATATACACATATTTTGTCTAATCTTATTGGTGTTCAACTTTTTATAAATTGTAAGCTTTCAACTTTTTATAAACTGTAAGCTTTCAACTTTTCATAAACTGTTAGCTTTCTGTATATGATTATTTGTAGACATTTTAACTTTTAGCATGCCTTAAGTGGAATGAGCAGGCAATCGAATGACATTTTTCTTTTTTTTCACTGAAAATGAGGCAACATTTTATTCAGATTGTCTCCGCAGAAGATAGTTTGAGTGAAGTGTTAGGCCTTTTTTTTTTTTTTTTTGTTTTGAAAGTTGGGCTTGGCATTTAATATAAATCGGCCCTGTAAT
Organism: Anodontia alba; assembly: GCA_964016985.1. NCBI lineage: Eukaryota > Metazoa > Mollusca > Bivalvia > Lucinida > Lucinidae > Anodontia > Anodontia alba. Next base: position 127,234,167 of record OZ024822.1, read on the forward strand.
TTTTCCCTCTCATTTGAATTGCCTATTAACATTTCATTCAAAGGTTGATACAGTTAAATGCCACACATTATTTTCAGAGCGGAAATAGGAAAAGTTAATAGTTTAAAAATATTTTATTCAGAATCATTAGATACAACATATTCAACAACATAGGAAATTTATTGTCTATGAATTTCACCTTCAACGTGCTAAAAGTTAATCCGATGATGCCTTAATAGGTTTGCTTGAAAATTAACAAAACACTGTTAGGGCTAGCTGTACAAATTTAGTGCAAATCAATGAAATTTAGATTGATAGAACTTCTTTCTTGGTAACATGATCATTTTGCTTGTAACAACAAAACATCACTGATGTGATAATACACGGTAACCTCTTTATAAAACTGTTCATTTATAAGACGGTTCGGATATAAGACTGTTCGGATATAAGACGGTTCAGATATAAGACGGATTAAAGGTGGATCCCAAAAGTGTTGGAGCCAACAAAAATGTATAGATTATATCGAAAAATGACCATTTTTGTATATAATCTTTACATTTTTGTTTTGATACAGCACGGTTGTTTAGCTAAAACGGCTTATACACCTTGGATCCCAACAGTTGCGTTATTAAGAGGTTGTGGTGTAATGGACTTACTTGAGGGGAATTGGTACACTTCCAGAGAAGGTAACTTTGAAGGTAACTTTGAAAATTGTTATGACTCCCTTCTCAAACTGGGTTAGAATTTCAAATGTCAAGCTCCAGTTTGATGATAATGGCAAATAGGTCAGAATTTGAAACATCAGGCTCTTATTTTGGAGATGAAAACTCCAAAATAAATTAGAGTTAGAAGTTAAAATATCAAGCTTCAGTTTGTGGATGAGGACAAATAGGTAAGAAGCTCAATTTCGGAGATAATGACAGTTAAGTAAGAAGTTAAAATATCAAACCTTAGTTTGGGGATGGTAACAAATGAGTTAGAAGCTCAATTTTGGAGATAATGACAGATGAGTTAGAATTTAAAATATCAAGCTCCAGTTTGGGGATAGTAACAAATGAGTTAGAAGCTCAATTTTGGAGATAATGACAAATGAGTTAGAATTTAAAATAACAAGCTCCAGTTTGGGGATGGTGAAAATGAGTTAGAAGTTCTGTTTAAGAAATGCTAACAAAATTGAATTGAATTTGAAATGTCAAGCTGCAGTTTAGGGATAGTGACAAGTAAAGATTTTAAATGTGAAGCTCTGTTTTGGGGACTCATAGTTAGAATCTTAATTAGGATTTATGTACCGGTATGGATGATATTATGCCAGGAATCATTCCACATGGCAGACATTGCCATGTAAACAATGTATCTCAAGAGATCCATCCTAAATATTGATAAACTGCATGCATAAAGGGTTAGGGTTTGAATTGTTTGGCTCAATTTTTGGGATGATGATAAATGAATTGGGATTTGAAATGTCTCTGTTTGAAGGAAGAGTTGAATGAAATGTTAGTCCTTGGATTCTGAAAATTCATACAGAAACAATGAAATTATTTTGGCGAATGGAACCATACATTTTTTTTTTTTTTTTTTTTTTTTTTTGACACACTCGGCACCCCCCCCTTCCCCCTTTTTTTTTTTTTTTTTGACACACTACGCCCCTATCTTGATTACTTTGATGTTGTGATATGACATAAGTGTACATCTCCAGTTGTCAGTATACACCACTTATGGTTCGTGGATATGCCTGGTAGATTTTCTGCCATTTTTTACGAGGGAGACAACTTTTGTGAACTCTACCTCCCTGCACACTATGCCCCTTTTAGGAAGGGATCTGTTCTGAAAGGAAAGAATTTAGTCTCAAGGGAGGTAAACATTTTTGACAGCTACCACTGCTGAAACTGTATTTATTCCCCTTGGTGAAAAAACATGATGATTGTGAAGACAACCATTTTTTTTTTTTTTTTTTTTTTATCTGCGTTTTCATTAATTTTGTATTTTTAGTTTAACCCTTGTCATGCTGAATAAATTAAGATGCCATGCCCACTTCTAATTTTCAGCCAATCAGATTACTTGATTCTGGTTGTTGGTACAAATTCACGTACTTGATGCCAAACAGTGTAGATCCAGGACAGTTGGCTTCTTCAGAAGCCAACTGATCTGGATCTACACTGTTTGCAAAGACAGGACAAATACGGGTTCAGCAGGACAAGGGTTAACTCCTCCTCTGTTTCCAGACTACATGTACTTGTTAATAAAAAACACACACATTCATAGCTCTGGTAGATAGTATGCTTTTTTCAGGCGAAAAATATTGATATTTTTCTTCTTTCTCCACAAAATCATATGTTGTTGGCACTCATTAGAATTGCAAAGAGGTGCTTCTTGAGTACCCAAACATTTTTTTTTTTTGTTTTTTGTTTAGAATTTTTTGTTGTTTTTGTTTAGAAATCACAAAGTGTATCTAGATAACACTCTTATTTACAGCAACATAAGAGGGGGGAGATGGGGTGGGGGGCAGTAGCAGGTAATTAACTTTCTTACAGAAGCATACATTGTGTGTTCTCATAAGTTTTCATAGAGGAATAAGAAATGTATCAAGACTTTCTTGATGATAAAAACACCGTAATTAGAGCCAGGAAATAGTGATTCCAAAAATTGTTTCTGTCTGAACATGTATACGTAGTTATACATGGTAGAATTGCTGTCTAGATGTATATAGTTTGAAGAGACTGAGATTCCCATCACATGACATGGTTTATGTAAATACAGCATTTGTCACTACCACCATGTAACCTCTACCACTCTCTGGGCTAATTCAGCAGACCACAGTCATATTGATATTTTTTTCTTATTTTCCCCAGAAAACAGGATTTGACATTTCATCCAGATTGTCTTCATTGGAGACAATTCGGATAAAATGTTGAATTTTCTGGGGGAAAAATAAGAAAATTATTTTAAAATACTGTCTACTGAATTTTTTTACCCAGAGTGCTAAGCGTTTAGCCACTTCTTGTAAAAAGGGGCCTTAACTCTTAGTGTCATTCAAAATTGAAGCAGACATTTTTTGTTTGTTTGTTTTTCTGAGAAATAAGGGGACATTTTGTGTGAATTGTCTGCTGGACAAATTACCTGTTATATAGTCTTACTTTTCAGAAAAATCTTAACACATACACACACATATGTATGTAAGAATGTCCACTGCTGCTGCTGTTACTGGCACTCTAAGGGTGAATGCCTATTTGCAGACAGTGGAGGCCTATCCACCATTCACATTTGGGCTGTCACTTTTTTACCGCTCAGTTATATCTAGGCAAAAAGGGAAGGTCACAATCTGACTGGATGGATGTACAAGCTAATCTAGGCCTTTTACTGTTTGCAGATGGTGAGTAACATTGGGAAAATGCCTCTTCTTAAGTAATTAGTGAAGACCTGGAATAGACTGCACATATGCAGTTTGATCAGGAGATTCCCTGTTCACATATAGAATAATTGGATACTATTTGAGCCAGGGCATGACCAAACCTACAATAACCTGTGTGACCAGCTAAGACTCTGATCAGATTGCACATCCATGCAGTCTGATCAGAGTCTTTGCTGTTAGCATGCACCATCTACAGCCTCTGGGCTATTGGAAGAGGGATAACCAAGAACCCTTGCCAAACTTTGTGGACATACAGGCTAATCAGAGTCTTTGATGGTCACACAGGTCTTATTGTAGGTTTTGTTATGCACTGGCTTATCAAAAATATTCAAAATTAGAGAAGGTGCAAGCTGATCTGGTCTTCTCTGTTCATATATGTCCAGTGGAATCATTTTCCCTTTGTGCACATCATATGCTCTTTGGCTTCATTTTAGTGACATGTTTTAAAATTTAATCTTTTCTCAGCTGCAGGCAGCATTTAGCAGATGGCTAATGACCCCGTTTTTTTTTTTTTTTTCTTTGCCTGAAAATAGGCAATGTCATTTGTTTTGATCACAGACGTTTTCGTACAAAATCATAGGTTTAGATAAAGTTTCTTTTTCGGCCAAACAATTTTGAGATTTTTCTTATTCCTCCACAAAGTATGTGTTGTGGATACTCACTTCCATTAACCCTTGTCATGCTGAATAATTTAAGATGCTACACCCACTTCTAATTTTCAGCGAATCATAATACTTGATCTAGGTTGTTGATACAAATTCACATACTTAACGACAAACAGTGCAGATCAAGATTGGTTGGCTTCTCAAGAAGCAAACTGATCTGGATCTACACTGTTCGCAAAGTCAGGGTATATCCAGGTTCAGCAGGACAAGGGCTATGTAAAAAACATAAAAATAAGAAAAATAATTCTCTGAATACTCTTATCTAGATCTATGAATAAAATTACTAGCCTTATCAGACAAATCAAATGTTAAATGGCAAACCGTATTTTCAAGGAAAATATAAAAAAAATTTAAAATGTCTTCTGGTAATTTTTGCCTGTACAGAGGGTAAGGTTGAATATTTGGCCTTTTTCATAACTTTATTTTTTTTTTCTATATGATTGTGACTGAAACACAGCTTATGGCCACAAGTTTGTTTCCAGAATGAAAAAAAAAACAAAAAAAATGGTAACTAGATTAACCTTAAAAATGCTAAGCAAAATTGTAGCAGATGACATTCTGTTGTTGTTTTTATTATTATTATTTTTCAGAGAAAATGTAAGACTTGACATTTCATGTGAACCATATGCTAGGCAGACAAATCATGAAATGAATATGAAGCCTTATTTTCTTGCAGAAATACAGAACAAAAAAATAGTTATGTTATCTGCTGCCATTGTGATTAGCCCTGTAGGGCTTAAGAAAAGTCCCATATTCTAGGGAAAAAAAATCTGTTTGAATGAAGAAAAAAAAATACAAGCACAAAGTGTATAAATTCTGCAGATGAGAAAAATGGAAAAAAAAATGGAAAGACAGGCTCACAGTAATGTATAGAATCTGATGGTATGGTTCATCTTAATCTGTCATTACCTAGATTGAATGATTTAAATTGAACAAGGAAGCACTTTTTTTTTATGTCAGTGCCGACATCATAAAAATGTGACATTATAAATGATAGGTAAGCTTTAACTTGTTGCTATTTAAAAGTTATTTGGATAACAGAGACAATTTTAACACATACAGTCGACTCAACGTTATCTCGAGGTCTAAGAGTCTCTCTGAAATTCTTTGAGAAATCCGTACCTCGACATATCAGATTTGCTGAATTGAAGAACAACTGCATTTCACAAAAGAATAAGTAATTTGACTCCTGAAGTTAGAGATATATTGAAAATATTGTGGAAAAGAGGATAATTTCTCCTCTTTCCCACAATATTTTGTTACCTGTTGTTAGATTTCCATGTTTAAACAGGGACCAGATTTTCACTTCTGAGATTAGTGGTTATTTGAGATAAACGAAGTCGAGATAACATGAGTGGACTGCATACTGCATTAGTTGTTCAATTTTTGGACAGTATGTTTTCTTTAGTATACTCAAGCCTAGAGGGAGTTCCACTCTGTTTTATAAATACATGGTACACATCTGTATTTTATTTCAAAGGTATTTGAATTTACAAAAAAAAAAAAAAAAAAAAGCATCTGACAAACAGTAGTTAAAAGAATCTTATCCTGTGTCATTGATCTGTAGTGGCAATCCAAAGGAAATGTAATGAAATACCATTTTGGGCAGTTGCTTGTGGCCATAACTGAAAGAAGTGTGGTGCTTTTTGCCGTTTATCTGAGATGTATGAAGTTTTTTTTAGATTAAATTTTCATCTTGTTTTAGGGGAAATGTTGTCAGAGACTAACTGTAATAACCATAGGTATTGGGACAGGCAGCCCTGAGCAGTGTAGAATCAGATCAGATGTGGCATCTGATCTGGGTCTACACTGTTTGCCATTCATCTAGCATTTTTAGACAGATCAGTACGTAGTATAATGTTCAAATTTTAGGACAAGTATGTTAAGGAGTTCAGTTGTCTCAGTATTTAAGGTTCGTACAGTACTTATTGCACGTCTACACATTTTATTGTACATACATATATAATAATTTTCCATTTGAAAAGTCTTTGTCTTCAATGTGATTGAGTTAAGAAACATAGCTCTGGGTAAGAGGGTTTCAAGATAAATTATTTTTCTTATTTCTCCACAGAAGAAAAAAGGTTGTGGGTACTCATTACGGTAGATTTGCCTCTGTGATGCAACTCTTAGCATATATTTTGGTGGAGGAATAACAAAGAAGCGAATATTTTCTCTTTTTTGTTTGGGGGGTTCGGAAAAAAACATACTATCTAGAGCTATGAAAACTTACCCTTATATATGTGCCCCCAGAGTCGCCTTTAATTTGCTATCTTTGAATATTATCTGATAGAGTTTAACGCTTAGCATGTTGGGTAAAAATTTCAGCTGACATTTTGAAATATTTTTCTTATTTTTCCCAGAAAATAGGAATAGACATTTCATGCAAATTGTCTCCTAAGGAGACAATTTGCATGAAATGTCTAATCATAATTTCTGCTAAGGAGACAATTTGCATGAAATATCTAATCCTATTTTCTGGGAAAAGTAAGAAAAATGTCATCAGTTTGTCATCTGCTGAATCGCCCATAGCACAGTAAGTGTTAAAATATTCTTGAATTTCTCGTGAAATAGGGGTTGGAATTTTGAACTAATCAAGGGAGATGACCCAAATAGAACAGCAAGGTGTTAAGCAAGAAAAATAAGAAAAACTGTTTTACATTTGCTTCCTGCTAGTTTTGTCATCAGCAGCAGAATTCTGGGTCGTCGTTATCATAAACAGCCGACCTTGGTGGCTGTCGGATGTGTGTCCGACTGGAGGTCAGGAGGTCCCGGGTTCAATCCCCACTGGGGTCCGGCAACATTCTTTCGTAGAGATTGATCATGAATTATTTTCTAGTCATTCTCTCCCTTCTGCTGATTGAAGAAGGGCAGTTGTCCGTTTCTGGCAAAAGAATGTGTACAAATACTGGTTCACCGCTTAAAGGACCGCTTAAGCCAGGAAAAGTGGTTAGGTAAAGTGACCGGCTCGACATGACCCTAATCTAATGGGTTGACTGGGACGTAAAACCTCAACTCAATCAATTTATCATAAACAGTCTGCTTAGATCCAGATTAGTCAGCATATGTGTGCAGTCTGATCAGTATATTATTAAACTTTTTATTTTGGGTTTAAGGATTCCATGTGGATGGTATTGCAAGTCCGTAAGTCCAGAATATTTGGATTTTTGTCGCACCTGCATTAGTATGGGCAACTTAGGTGTGCAATTGTCCGTTCATTCAGTTTTTGTCTGTTCATCTTTGTAGTTATATCTACCCCAGCATTCACCCTAAATGAAATCTACAAACTGTAAAAGTTTAGAGTTACTTTCACTTCACTGATTACTTTATTTCACATAGCTAAACAAGGATGACAACTCTCACTCTTCTTGTGCTTGTTTTCACATTTTAGTACACAGATGTGACATAAAGTTCAATGAAGTTCTTTCTAATTTTTTAGTTATTTTTGGACCAAAACGTATCTTGTGGTTACTCATTTGAATAACTTCACCAAATGTAGGCCTTTGAATTATTAGTGATTTGGGTCTAAGCTGGTTGTATATGAGACCATTTTAACTATTTAAAAGCTGCCATTGACAGGTAACCTACAGTAAATGATTTTTCCCCTGAAAAACAGCTTAGCGCTTCATTTTATCATCCCAAAAGATAGTCGAACCTCGTTATCTCGAACTCGCTTATTTCGAATTACCACATCTCGAAGTGAAAATCTGGTCCCTTTTTTAACATGAAACTATGAAAACAGGTAACAAAATAATGTGGAAAAGATTAGAAATTGCTCCTAAGGAGCAATTTCTCCTCTTTTCCACATTTTATATATATATTTCCAACTACAGGAGTCAAATTACATATTCATTTGTTAAATGTGGTTGTTCAATTTATAGTTTTCCTCACTCTCTCAACTCTGATATGTCGAGGTACGGATATCTCGAAGTGTTTCAGTGAGTCTTTTGGAATTCGAGATACCGAGAGTCAACTGTAATTGTAAGGAAATTCAAGCCCAATTTCTATGGAAAAGAAGAAAAATATAATAAAATCTATCTGCCACTCTTCAAATGTAATGGATTAAAGAGATTAGTTGGTTTATTTGATATTTTTATTCCCCTGTCTGTTTCATGTGTGACTGCTTGATATGAGAGAATTTGGAGATATCTTCAACATTGTTAGACACGCTCTATTTATTTCACTAGATATTAAGGAGTGTTGTGAGAAAACACACGCACCTTCCATAAACGACAAAGACCCCCTTTTGGCTTATATCAAAATACATTTTGGCTAAAACTTTGAAATTCCAGATCTTGCACTTCCACTTTATGTAAGATCCAGATTTGGGACTTGTTTCATCCGAAAGTACGATATTTTTCTTATTTCTCCACACAAACATGGTATTCATTGCATTGTCAAAGTGCTTCTAATGAGTATCATCTACATACATTTTCTTGGAGAAGTAAGAAAAATATTTAACTGATACTCCCTCTTATCTTGATTGTTTCTCTGTTTGGTAAGTTTTTGATTTTGCCCTAGCTGGCTTAATTTTCTGTATGACCAAAACTAGCCCTTGGTAAGAGGTGTTCTGTATTTACCCTAAATATTGGAACAGACAGGCCTGAAAAAAAAACTGGAGACCCAGATCAGATGCAGCAGAATGCAGTATCTGATCAGAGTCTACACTGTTTGCCACTCATTCAGCAGGTTTTAGACAGATTAGCGTGTTGTAAAATGGAGTTCAAATTTTAAGATGGGTGGCGAGGAGAGAACATGTCCCAGTATTTAGGTTAAATATGGCCTCTAGTAGAGACGTGGGACAGTATTAATCTGGTCACCCCTGAGTTTCTGAAATGGACTCTTCCATCTCTGAATTTGGACACAACCATTGTTGCAAGTAGGGATTTCATTCAGAAATCAATAACAGAATTGCAGTGTAGATCCTGATGAGATGGCTCATGATGAGCCGTCTCATCTGGATCTGCACTGTTTGCAAAGGTATATGTATTGGTTTACGGGAATGAAAAGCTTCTGCATATTTGTGGTCTCATCAGGGCTTTTACTCTGTTCTGTACACTTTCTACAGGGTCCATTTACTTGGCTGTGGGCAGAAAAGACCCTGTCAGACTAGAGTATGTGGATATTCACACTAATTTGGATCCTTGCAGTTCATGTATGAATAATTGGTAGGAGAAAAGTTTTGTTTTTTTTACTAAGGTTCAAGAAAATTTTCCATTTATAACAAAGGTCATGCTTGCAGGGCAAAATTAAAAGAAATATTTTAAGACATCTAAGTTGCAACACAAGAAACTCTGCCTTATGATGTATGCCCAGTGGAGAACTCGGACTAGCCTGCATAAATACACAGTGTGATGAGTCTTTGCAGGGCCTTTTATGGATAGCCAAGGAATTAACCCTTGTCCTAGAATTTGCGCAATACTGGTTAACAGCTTAGAGGACTAAGCTTGCCCAGTAAAAGTGTGGTTAAGTAAACTGATCATGCTCAACATGACCCCATTGGGTTGACGGGGCCATAAAACCTCAACACAAACTTGTCCAGCTGAACCCGGATAAAACAGTGTAGATCAGTTGGCTTCTCCAGCTGATCTGGATCAGCACTGCTTGTCATTCAGTGTGTGAATATGTATCAACAATCTGGATCAAGGAAATCAGATTGGCTGACAAATTAGAAATGGGCATGGCATCTTAATTTATTCAGCATAACAAGGGTTAAGGCTTTGTCAGATGGAAAGCAAAGATGCTGAGCCAAATGCCTTTCACTGGAACCAGCTGTTATCATCTCACATTGGCAGTTTATTTAGCCATGTCTGAAGATAGGGCTGAGCTGATAGCCTCTGGGTGTAATCTGCCTTTCAAAAAGCACTGCGAACAGCTGGGGCTTAAACTAGCAGCTGCATGGTATGATCCCATACTTCGCTATTTTCACACCAGGTCTTAAAATTTGGACTCCTCAGACTGCCAAATGGATAAGTGCACTGGTATTGTTCAAACTGTGCACATGGCATGACAGATTTTCTCATGGTCATTTGACTGCAACTGGTACTGTTGACTACCTAAGGCCATAGCTGTAAATATTAACCCTTGTCCTGCTGAGCCTGGATATGTCCTGCCTTTGCAAACAGTGTAGATCCAGATCAGTTGGCTTTTCCAGAAGCCAACTGATCTGGATCTGCACTGTTTGCCATTAAGTATGTGAATTTATATCAGCAAGCTGGATCAAATAATCTGATTGGCTGAAAATTAGAAACGGGAGTGGCATCTTAATTTATTCAGCAGGACAAGGGTTAAAGGCACTTCTTTCAACCAAAACGTTTTGGTATTTTTCTTATTTCTCCACGAAAGCATTACTAAAACACGCCTATTCAAATGTATTGAAAATTTCACCACCAACAACTGTAAGTTTTCAGATAAAAATTCTGATATTTTTCATATTTCTGCTCAAAATATAGATTGTGGTATGCATTAGAACCTCCTTGCTGAGGCGGTTCTAACGAGTACCCACAATCTATGATTTTGAGCAGAAATAAGAAAAGTAATGTATACCCCTGTAAACCCCAGTTTTACTATATAAAAGTGGGGTTAAAGGGGGGCAAAATTACATGGGTATGTTTTTGTGATCGCATATCTGGTGGGCACTCACTCATTAGAAGCACCTTGCCTACCAACAACATAATTATGTTTTTGTGGAAGAATAAGAAAATTATTTGGAGACCCCTATTATTTAAAATTCTGTTGAGGCATTAGTTCAGAGAGCTGAAAAATTGTATTCAGAGTTTTTGATAAGCATTCTACACAGATATTATCTACATTTTTCTTATTTTTATGGAGAAAAAGTGCTGCGAGATCTCGTTGGAATTGTCTCAGACACAGCTCTAATTAGATTTTGCATTTCCTTTGAGGAAAAGTCTCCAGAACAGCTTATACAAAAGCCCTGAATTTGCATTAAATGGGCCGCACCATGCAAAAATTAGTCTTTGGGTATACGCAGACAGCGAAGCCCGAGATCAGCCTGCGCATCTGCACAGGCTGATCAGGGCCTTCACTGTCCGCTAACAGAATCTCTGGATACTACAGAATGAATGGAGAGAAAAGGCATGCATGATAATTTGCACATGGGCAGGATGGTCGGAATCTGCACCTTTTACGCATGCTCTAAGACACTTTTTAGCTTGATGCGGTCCAAATAAACTTTTGATTCCTGTGTTCTGTCGTAACTGTTGTTAGAACTTACGGTCCAACCTGTTTGTCTTGTTTATTTGGCAATAAAATATTTAAACTACAACTTCCTCATTGTAAATTTTTCTTCTTATGCACATGGCTATTTACCACTCTCTGTCTCTGGTCAAAATCAGCAGCCTACAAACAGGCGATATTTTTCTGAGAAAATAGGGTTTGACATTTCATGAAAACGATCTCCCAAAGAGCAACTTTGCATGAAATGTCAAAGCCTATTTTCTGGGGGAAAGAAAGAAAAAATATTTTAAAATAGCTGCTGAAATTTTTTCCCAGCATGCCAAGCAATAACTATTAGTAGACAAATCTCGACAATAAGGCCTAACATTTCATGTGAATGGTTACCTTGAAGAAAATTCGCATGAAATGTAAGCTCTGTTTTCTCAGAAAGTAAGAAAACTATTACAAATTTGTCATCTGCCAATTTCTAATAAGCATATTAAGATAAAAGGTTATGAAAGAATATTTTATGATCATTCAGAGATAACTTTCTCCCCAATTCCCTATTAAAATTTATGCTGTGAATACTCAATGAAACCTTTGTAAGGCACTTCTAATGAGTACTACAATAGTTTGTTTGTTTTGTCTGCAGAAATAGGAAAACATATCACAGCTTTATTCTACAAACTAATCCTCTTTTTTCCAATTTCTCTCTGAAAACATGTGCAAAGACCTTGCTGGGACCTTTAATCCAATACAATATGATCTGGTGCAGAAATAAGAGAAATCCATTTGAATATTCTAAACATCTATATTGCCAAGATGTGTACTTAAATCTGTTTGTTTTAACAACTTAATTCTAATTCAGCATTATTCTTATTTTCTCCAGAAAAATAAAATTGCTTCTGAAATTTGTACCCAACATGCTTAGCATTAACCCATTGTAGACGGGAGACCCATTAAAGGGTAATTGGCAAACAGTGCAGACCCAGATCAGATGCTGCAGAATGCATCTGATCAGGGTCTCCACTGTTTGCAAATAGTTTAGCCATTTTTCTCTAGGAATATGGAAATCTCATAGCCGGACATAACTAAAATTGAAATTGGACTCTTCCCATATATAGTGTGGGAATCTATTCAGTATTCAATGGGTTAAGAAGTCCACTGAATGCACTATTTTTTTTTTCTCCAGCACCATTTTTCAAGCCAAACAATATTTACTGTATTTAATGTACATGTTGTATGTACTGTTGTTTTCTTTGTGCTCATGCACTGGGTCAGCCCCTTGCTGCAGTCAACATTAGTTTTGCATTTTGTGTCCTTATATCGTACAATGAGCAAAACATACCATTTCCCATTTTATTACCATTATTTATTATAATGAGCAAAACAATTTCCTTGCTGTATGCTCTGTGAGCCATCAACATTCACAGATTTCAGCAGTATCTACAGTAAAGGTACAGATCAGACTGCAAATGCATAGGATGTCATAGTTACAACATACTTTCTCTCATGTTTATAAAAAATGCCTTCCTTTAGTACATGCAATAGAACATCACCTTAGTGGTGTGACTAGTTTGTAAACTGAAACTGAATAATTAGATGCAATACTTATCCTTTGTGAATCCCTTGTCATGCTGAATAAATGAAGATGTCTCGCCCACTTCTAATTGTCAGCCAATCAGATTGCTTGATCCAGATTTTTTATATAAATTTACGTACTGAATGGCAAATAGTGCAGATCCAGATCATTTTTTTGTTTCAGAAGACAACTGATCTGGATCTACACTGCTAAGGCAGGGCATATCCGGGTTCAGCAGGACTAGGGTTAAAAGATGCCTGAACAAAAAATGCACACCTGGATCCAACTCCTCCCTAAAGTGCAATTGGATTTGACCATGTCATTCTGCCAGCACTTTTATACTTGTCAAGAGGACTTGTTTAACCCATTAAAGACTGAATAAACTCCCACTACCGGTATATATAAGAAGAGTCTATTTTTGATTTTAGGTATGTCAAGCTATATGATGTAGATATTCCTAAAGAAAAAAGGTTTAATTATTTTAAACAGTGGAGACCCTGATCAGATGTCGCATTCTGTGGAAATTCAGCAGATTATTTACACACTATTTTTCTTATTTTTCCCAGAAAAATAGTCTGACATTTCATGCAAATTGTCTACTAAGGAGAGAGAAGTGTTCCAAAATGTCATCTGCTGAAATTATTACCAAGCATGCTATGTGTTATGGAATAATGAATTTCTCTTCAACACTGGATTAATGTGTTCTAGGAGAAAAAAATCATCAGTTCACTCTGGACTGCCCTTCTATTAAATAAATAAATGGCATTAAATGAACCTTTTTATTTCACAAGCATTCTCCGTCAACATTTCATCACATTGTTTTAATACATTATTGTTTGCATTATCAATTCATTTGTTGAATCAGTGCATACTGTATGTCTGGTATTTTATTTTTTGCATCGTCTTTAATTTGCCCTTTTTTTTTTTTTTTTGCTAAGCTACTAAAATAAGAATGCAAACCATATTTTGTGTATAACATTTTTTTTTACCTTTCATAAGGTGAAGAACAAAATGTAAAGGACAAACTGTATTGCTAATATTTCAATGCAAAATCAATCCAATATACAATTTTTAGCTTGCCTGTACAAAAGTGCAGAGCTTGCCTGTACAAAAGTACAGAGCTGTAGCAGTCACCACAGTGTTGACCTTGGTTAAAGTTTTTAAAAGGCTATATCTTCTGAACCTCTGGAAGTAGTTCATACTTGCCTTGATGTTAGATACTGGTCTGAAGCACCATGCTGTACCAGCCCAACCCACATGGATGGCCTTGGGGGCAAGGTTATGAATTTTGAAACAACTAGTAACAGTGTTTTCAGTGAAAAGAGATGTACCCCCACTGTAAATTTTCAGTTTTTCTGTTGCTTTGACCTTGAAAATTAGGTCAAGGTCACCAAAATCTAATCTGTAGTCAGTTCTTATGTCCAAATTTTATATCCATGAAAAGTTGGTAAGAATCCAAGCACTGGTTCACAAGATATTGTGCAGACAAGGTGCCGTGCCGACGTCAACAGAATCTGCACCAAATCAATATGTCCCCCTCCCCGTAGGTGGGGGGACATAATTTATATTAAAGGTTTTGGTTAGTATTTAGATGCAAGGTGCGTTTTGGGTGAGCTACACTGTCCTATGACAACTCTTATTTAATAACCACCTAAACACTTTATATACATATGGTTACTATATAACTTGTGTATTGCATATATATGTAATTAAAAAAAATTACGTAGCATATCCTATTATGTATTTTTATACCCCGCCACACAATAGTGGAGGCGTATTATGGTTTCACTTTGGTCGTCCATGTGTCTATCCATCTGTAGTCTGTCTGTATTTTCCTTTCTGGAGGATAATATGAGTAAACACCAGTGGATTTTCAGCAAACTTGGTATGTGCATTGTATTGTGAAGATCTGGTTTCAGATTGCTAATGGGCAAATTTCATCAATTTTTGACAATTGTCTGCCTGCCACATGATACTACAATGTATTATGGTCACACATTTTTTATTTTTTTTTACCCGCTTTTGAGATTTTTTTATTTTTACTTCCAGTATATACCACATGTATATGTGCTCCAAGATGTATCAAAATGGACGACTGAAAATATTATTTATGTGTGGCAAGTGATTTAATCCTTAACCCTTAAAATGCCTATCACAACAATTGTTGTCTGCTTTGTTGTCTGCTTGTGATTTTAAGTCATTTTTGCAAACAGTGTGGACCCAGATCAGACGGCTCTAGGAGCAGTCTGATCAGGGTCCACACTGATTGCCTGTATGCAAAAATAGGTTTGAAAAGCAGGTGCAGGTTTTCTTAGCATATTAAGGGTTATAATGCCAGTCACAACTGCAGCAGATGACATTTTGATTTTTTTTTTCTAAACAAATAATTCACATGGCATGTAAAGCCTTATTTTCTCTGAGAAAAAAAGAATGCCTGCTACAATTTTGGTGGTTTAGTAATCTCTAGTAAATCCAACAGAAGATAAATTAACAATTTTTTCTTTTTTTTTTTTTTTTTTTTTTTTCTCAAAAAATGGAGCTTACCATTTCATGCAAATTGTCTAAGGAATGTTAACCCCTATTTTCTGCTGAAATCTTTACCCAGTATGCTAAGCATTACCTGTAACTCTTGTAGAATTCAGGCATGTAGTGCAAGGGTTTCTGTTATATATTTTTTTTCTCTTTGGGAATTTGGGTATGGAGGAAGTAAGATCAGTTCTCTACTTATATGCAGTGTTAAACCCTTAGTGCACTTTGGGAGTAATATGTGAACCACCAAAATAATTATGTCCCTTCACCTAAGGGGGACATATTGATTTTGGTGTGGATCCCATTGGCATCGGTGTCAGCATTGGCTTCACTTTCTTGTCTGCACAATAATCTTGTTAACCAATGGTTGGATTCTCACCAGATTTTTATGATATATAATAAGGACATAAGAAAGATCTGATTAGATTTTGGTGGCCTTGACTTAATTTCCAAGGTAACAGTGATAGAAAAACTGAAAATTGATGGTGGGGACATCTGTTTTCTCTGATAACACTGTTATTACTGTCCTTTGGACATCCTCTGGAAAGATGTTCATTGCTTGGTGTTTAATTCTAAATGAAACTGTTTCATTCTGATTGACCATATCTTGTCAGGAACTGTTTGTCTTTTCTGTTCCTGCACTTTGTTTTCAAATATTTACTGTGAAATTATTTTTACTCCTAAAAAAATGGGTCTGACCTATGCAATTTCCATAGTAAACAGGATTTTTTGAAGAAAAAAAAAAAAATATATATATATATATATATCAGAAATTATTTTTTACTCTTCTTCACTGATTTTAAATTATTGATGCTCCATAATAATATTATGAAAATTTCAGAAATTTTGAACTAGTGGAACTTGTTCAAAACCTGCAGCAAAACTACCTACCCTATCGATTTTTGCATAATCTGTAGCCATTATTACTTTGGGAAATTTTTTAAAACCAATGAATAGGAAGTTTTTAAACCCTTTTGGCATAGATAGTTGCGACAAAAGGTTTTGCATTGAATCATGACAAAATTTTGCTAATTTACTTCTTTTGAGTAAAACACCAGGGCCCAATTGTTCAAAACTAACAATGTCGTTAGTTAACGTATTGTTAAAATTTTGATCTTTAAATATGGCATATGGGCTAATATTTTTGCTGAAAAAATACGAGTAGCATTTATAAAACCTACTCACATTTTTTCAGCAAAAATACATGTGAATTACATATGGTACCTACTAGAACAGTTAACTTTTTTACCACTAATGAGCTCGTAAAGCTAACGATGCTTTGAACAACTGGGCCCAGGCAAAAAACTTTCCGAAAGATGTTGAAAGGAGAGAAGTTGTTGTGGCTTTACCAATCAGTCAGTCTATGGATTTTTGACTTGTGCCAAAGTTGTTTCATACTATGTCATATTTGAAATTCATAGATCTGCATTTCAAAGATCTTCATTTGTTTTATTTATGTGGTAGGGTGGAGGGGGTATGACAAGCCTTATTTTCTCAAAAAATTAAATTAGAATGTTGTCTGCTGCTGCTATGACTGATGCTTTAACCCATTATAGTCTGAATGAACTCACCCACACTACATACTGAAGAGTCTAATTTTAATTTTCTGTAAGCCCGGCTATGAGATTTAGATATTCCTGGAGAAAAATGGTTGAACTATTTGCAAACAATGGAGACCCTGATCAGACACCACATTTCTGTGGCATCTGATCTGGGTCTGCGCTGTTTGCCAATTACCCTTTTAGGGTTTTCAGAATTACATTAGGTTAAAGGTTAATAAATACATTAAAACCCCTAGCTAACTGTATGGAAGGGCAGCTCGTGTGGGCTTTTCTGTTCAGAGATGGTGGAAAATTGTATTTTTCCTGTACAAGGTTTTGAATGATTTCTATTTTTAGCTATTACATCAGGAGAAAATGGTTGTGTAAATCACATTTGTTTTGTTAAATGTTAAAACATTTGTGGTATATGAGAGATGTAAAGAAATTGTAATGCATTTGTCACAAGTCTCACTGTGAGAGATGTAAAGAAATTGTAATGCATTTGTCACAAGTCTCACTGTGAGAGATGTAAAGAAATTGTAATGCATTTGTCACAAGTCTCACTGTAGCAAGAGCTTGTTGATCCCATATGAGAATAAGAAAGACCTTGGATCTATTTATATATCTGTCCTTTTAAAAATCAGGGCCCAATTGTTCAAAACTAACGATGTCGTTAACTAACGATATTAATGTATCGTTAAAACTTTGATTATAGGCTAATGCTTTTGCTGAAAAAATGTTTGCAAAAGCTACTCTCATTTTTTCAGCAAAAATACCTGTGAATTAGATATTGTACTACTAGAACAGATAGTATTTTGACCTTATGAGCTTGTTAAGCTAACGATGCTTTGAACAACTGGGCCCTGGATACTGATATGGCTCCGGACAGAAATTTTTTTTTTTTTTTTTTTTTTTTTTTTTTCAAATGATTCAGAGAGATTCCAAGCCTTATCAGCAGAAAAAAAAAATATTTTCCTCAAATGTTTACAGACATTTAAATTCAGCATGCAGAGTTTACAGATACCAGTATATAAAAAGCAGTAGCCAGCATCAACTGTGCAGGCTACTTGCTACCTCTTTTGCCATTTGAGTTGTGTTAAACTAAATGATATCTTTGAGCAAATATGAAATGTGCAGCTGCCCAGTCTGGCCTGTTTTGTCTTCTGTTTCACATATGGGATTAATATGCTTCCCACAATGGGCCTAGTTCATTCTATTTTCCCCTGTAATAAAGGTGCAATTGAGACACATTATCACTTTTTATTTCTGTGTCTGGTATATAAGCTGGGGTACAGGAAAACATGCTGTATGTCATATGAAAACAGCAAAGGATCAAACTAATTTTTGTATCCAGTCATCTGGTCAGAGCCTTTCAGTGAACTTTTAATATTAAGAGTATTTGAAGATAACTCTGGGTTTATTTTCTCCAGTACTCCATTAAAACATAGATTTTAGGCTGTTTCAATGAACCCAGAGTTTGAATTTATGGAGAAATAAGAAAAATATACCAAAATTCTCACCAATTACTCCTTTACTCTTTTAGCCCTGCAAACTAAAACAGTATTTTTGCAAACAGTGAAGATCCTGATGACATGGCTCTCAATGAGCTATCTCATCAGGATCTACACAGTTTGCCATTCAGGTTGTGATTTTTGAACTGAAAAGATGTAAAACTGATGTGTTTAAATCTAGTCACCTTAACTTTTCACATAGGCCATCAATGTTTTCCTGTGACCCACTACCAATTCGTTGAATCAAATTCAAGCCTTGCAGAGAGAAAAGGAACCTTATTGCTTAGGGATGATGAGAGTCTGACCTGATGAAACAGTTTATTTAAAAATAAAAAATAAGACCTGTAAATCCTGATCAAAATTTAGAACCAAGACCCCAGATTTATTGACCATTTGCGGCGTGATTTTTTTCTTATTTTCCCAAGAAAATGTACATTCTAGGATTTCATTGGAATTACATGTATCCGGTGAAATTACCATATGTGATCCCAGAACATTTTCTTGGAATATAAAGTAAATATTAGTAATATGATCCTAAAACATTCTCTTGGAATATGAAGACATATTGATATAAATAACTGGTCCTTTTCTTACTCGGTATATGGGAATAGCAAAAGCCTTACTCGGTATATGGGAATGGGACTGCGCTCATGCTGTCTTAACCCTGGTCCTGCTGAACCCGTATATACCCTGCCTTTGCAAACAGTGTAGATCCTGAGCAGTTGGATTCTTCCTGACCTGGATCTGCACTGTTGTCATTAAGTATATGACTTTTTATCAAAAACCTAGATCAAGCTAAAAATTAGAAGTGGTGTGACATCTTAATTTATTCAGCATGGCAAGGGTTAAAAGAGTTTATGCTGTTTTCAGTAAAGATCCTAGAAAATTCAGAGATTGTGTATGCAAGTTGAGCAGGCTGATCTCTAGACTTGTAAGTTTGACTTACCTGGAGCCTCTGTCACTACTATGGAGTGTAATTAAGTCCACACTAGTCCTTATTCATTGCTCCTGATTAAGCTTCTTTTTTTTTTAACCAAAAATTAATTATATTTTTCTTTTTTCTCCACCAAACATATGTTGTGGGTACCCATTAGAAGTGCTGAGGCACTTCTAATGAGTACCCATAACATGTGTTTGGTGGAGAAAAAAGAAAAATGTTTTTTTTTTTGGATACCCCCTCTTTTCGAGAATGATGCCTATTGCTTTAAAGGTTCCTTGATCTCTGTATGGCTTTTTATCTTCCCGTAATTGTGGTGCGTCCGTTGTCCTTCCTCGTGGTAATATGTGATTTATGTAGTGCTTTCAGAAGTTATCCTACTTTTGTTTTCAATAAAACACATCTTGACAACATGATTAGAATTGTTTGTTTTCATTCCAGCTCTTCCCTCCTTACAGGAAGGCAGAATTCAGCTCTTGACTGCATGGCACTTCATAGCACATAGCCTTTCATTATCACCCTCCCATTGTCTTGGTATGACGTATAAAATGTTGAAAGGGACTTAAAATTATCATCATTATCGTCGCCTCTCCTTTATACAGCCATTTCAGAAGATTAAATCTGTGTAACTCATTTAATAGTAATTTCAAAAAACTAACATTTTCATCAATACATAAATGCTGAAGAAAAAAAATGAAACCACTATGATGTTTTTCGCAATTCAGCAACATTACTTAGTGAGTATAATTATTAGTCTAGGATGAAGTTTTGCTAGAAAATGTGGGCCCCATTGTTCAAAGCTAACGATGTCGTTAGTTAACGATTTGTTAAAATTTACATTGAGTGATACGCAAATATGCTGAAATTTTTTGCTGAAAAAATGTGAGTAGCTTTTGCAGTGCAAAAGCTACTCACATTTTTTCAGCAAAAAATGTCAGAATATTGTATATTGAATCCACTAAAACAGTTAACGAAATGACCTTTAACGAGCTTGTTAAGCTAACGTTGCTTTGAACAACTGGCCCTGTAAATTAGCCATAACTAAAATTATCCATGCAAAGAACCTGTTCCCATCCCTCATCCCCCAATGCACCCATGGGCAATGTTCTACTTCCCGTGATACATTTGTGATAAGAAAGTTTGGGCTTGATACTCATGTCGGCTGAAAAAAAACTAAAGCATCTTTCAATTTTAACCCTTGTCCTGCTGAACCCGGATATACCCTGCTTTTGCAAACAGTGTACATCCAGATCAGTTGGCTTCTGAAGAAGCCAACTGATCTGGATCTGCACTGTTTGCCATTAAGTATATGAACTGATAGCAACAATCAGTATCAAGTAATATGATTGGCTAAAAATTAGAAGTGGGCGTGGCATCTTCATTTATTCAGCAGGACAAGGGTTAATACAATTCTGTTTCTGGAGACAAATTGCATGAAATGTCAGAGCCTGTTTTCTATGAAAAATAAGAAAAATATTTCAAAATGTCATCTGCAATTTTTAACCAGCATGCTAAGCATTAAATGTAAAAAATTCCCTGAAACAGTCAATATAACATTAACCTGCCGAATTTAAATATCAACCAGTGACATAAAATATGAAAAAAATGTAATTTTTGTCTGCTGAATCGCCAATTACATGCTAATGATTAAAATGAACAAATCATAACTTGTCAAGCATCTCTGCAAAATCTATAAAGTGGTTGCTCAAGACAGATGCTGCTGAATACAGGTCAACTCCCATTAACTTGCCTCGCATTTGACTCATTGAATATGAAGAATTGGTCTGGTAAATGCTTAACAGAGGTGGTCTTTAAGGTGAAGAGACACAACTGGTAAATTTTTCACCATTTTTACAAGGAAGACAATTTTTGTAATTTTCTGTTTGCTTTCCTGCACATCAAGCTCCTAAAAGGGGTCTACTCTAAAAGCTCCCTAGGGGACTAAGTCTTTCCTTTAAGAGCAGACGGACTCCTTTCAAAAGGGAGACAATAAGTTTTGCAGAGCTGCCTCCCTTGAAAGTATATCCGTTCCCCTTAAGACGGGGGAGGTGTTTGCTTAATACAGGTAAACTTCCATTAACCCTTGTCATGCTGAATAAATTAAGATGCCATGCCCACTTCTAAATGTCAGCCAATCAGATGCCTTGATCGATATTGTTGACATAAATTCATAAACTGAATGGCAAACAGTGCAGATTCAGATCAATTGGCTTCTTCAGAAGCCAACTGATCTGGTTCTACACTGTTTTCAAAGGCAAAGTATATCTGGGTTCAGCAGGACAAGGGTTAATCTGCCTTTTATCCAACATGAAAAACTAGTCTTAAAATGTAACTGATTGCTTAAAAGACGTGTTCATTAATAAAAGGTTGACTAAAAATATTCACATGGACTAGTATCACTTGACCATAGGTATACAAGACAGCAGTAAAAATGCAAATATCATTGCAATAGTTAAATTGACTAAGAAATTTGTTAAAGGGGATGTTTTTTTCTTGTCATTTTTGTGTCCTGATCGTATATAATGCTGCACAACTTCTGATAAATCATTTTGTATGGTCGGTTTGTAGCCAAGTTCCTGTCTTGCCTTCTTAACACTGAAGTAGTGTGTAACACCTGTCTTGTATACCTGAAAAAATAGATGAGAGTTCAATTTTGGCTATAACCCAAGACAATAGATTTGGACAGGTGTACCTAGCAAAGACTCAGATCAGACTGTGCATTTGCACAGTCTGATCTGAGTCTTTGCTAGGCACACTGTGGATAGCTAAGGATCCATGGCTTCCTTAGACAGACAGTGAGAACTGATCAGACTGCTGATGAACAGGCTGATCAACTCTTCACTAGGTGTACACGCCTAAAGTACATTTCTAAAATTAATGTGCGGCCCATTCATATCTGAAATGCTCACCAGAGCTCAAGTTAGCCAAATTCTGACACACTGCTAGGATGCAGTTTCACATCCAGTTTCTTCAAACTTCATTAAAAATGTGGAAAGTATTTTCTTCATTCAGGAAGGCAAACCATACTGACCTAGAAAACTGACAAGTCAGTAAGGTTCCCACAGGTAACCCTATATATGAAGGATATCACGAACAAAATAGAAATACGAAGCAGGCAAAATATTAATTTTAATTTTGCATTGTCTCTTGAAACAATATTTGTTCTTAAACAATACCAAAAATAGTATGAAAGGTGACTTCTGAGTACATGTGCTCTTTAAACAGATGTGGTCTCCTAAGCAAATTTAATGGGATATACTTACAATAAAAATAAATGACATGGAAGTTTCTGCCTCAATTCTCATTGGGGGCTTCTCTTAAAGTAAGAATTTGCTCCCTCTGGGAGCAAATTCTTTCTTTTAAGAGTAGTCCCCATTTTAGAAAAGTTAAATATCAGATAGGATACTTCACATCTGCAAAAGCTTTCTCCTGCAAAATGGCAGCAAAATCTTTCTGGTGTATACATTCACTGTAATGCTTTAAATCAATCCTAATTAATGCTGGTCATCTCTCACACTGGGTAATTTTCTACCCTGCAGGGCTAAAATGAGATTCCCTGATCTTAGGCATTAGGTTGTGTGTTTCAACTTACCTCTGTCCTTGTAAGAAGTGGCTGGAAGTTATAGACAGCTGAGACTAAAAAATGTATCCACTCTGTCAAAAATGCTGAAAACATACAAGACCCTTTCTTTAATGCTAAGTTATGACATTCATTTTTTTAACACTTTGGTTAACCCACTGAAGACTGGAGACCCCTAAACGGGTAACTGGCAAACAGTTCAGACCCAGATCAGATGCTGCAGAACATCGCATCTGATCAGGGTCTCCAATGTTTGCAAATAGTTCACCCATTTTTCTTTTAAGGAATATCTACATCATATAGTCTGATATACCTAAAATTGAAAATAGACTCTTCCAATATATTGTGTGGGAGAGTTAAGTCAGTCTTTCATGGGTTATTGTTTGTGTTGAGGTTTTACGGCCCAGTCAACCCAATGGGGTCATGTCGAGCGCGGTCAGTTTACCTAACCACACGTTTACTGGGCAGGCTTAGTCCTCTAAGGGGTTAACCAGTATTGTGCACATTCTTTCGTCAGAAACTGACAACTGCTCTTCTTGAATCAGCGGAAGGGAGAGAATGACCGTAGAAAATATTTCATGATCTATCGGCGGGGGTTGAACCCGCGACCTCCTGGTCTCCAGTCGGACGGCGCATCCAACTGAGCCACCGAGGCCGGCTTTCATGGGTTAATGTTTTGCATCAATGTGATTATAACTCATCAAACCTTGAATAGATTCAGTTCATACCTCTTGTGAATTTGTAGTCAAGGTCATGCACTCAGTAATTTTGCTTTTGCTTGGGGTGGTGGGGAGTGGGGCTATTATACATTCACTCCATTTTTTTTTACTTAAGTACATTTTCTTATAAATGCCTAGATAAGATTTATTATTCTATATAATAGGTAGAAACCCTGAAATACTTTTCTTACAAAACTTTTTTATCCATAATGCAGGGAATGAATGGAAAGATGGACAGAATAATGACATTATGAAAACTGTATATCCCTATGGCATACTTAAATACCAGGGCTATGGAATTTTTTTTATTTTTCACAGAAAATAATAGTAAATAAAAATGTTAAATACGCTGCCATTATCATGTCATGGGCAGTTAACTCTGTCAAACATTGACGAAATTTGCCCATTAGCAATCCAAACCAGATCTCCACAATATCAATGCACATACCAAGTTTGATGAAAATCCATTGATGTTTACTCAAGTTATCATCCGGAAACGAGAAATGGATGGATGGATAGACAGATGTACGACTGATGGATGGACAGATGGATGGATAGACACACAGGTGTCCAACCATAATACCTCGCCACTATCCCGTGGTGGGGTATAAAAATAGGATTGTTCCTGCTACAAATTTCCTTGGCATTTTAAGTGTTAAGACATGTTGCAAATAAGCTATTTTTGCCAAATATCTGACTTTGTTGTGACTGAAAATTAAATCATTCACAGTAATCTGATCAACTGTTCAGCCTGTATAAACAATATATCCAGGTAATTTTGGCAAGATTCCAATGTGTATGAAAGTTTGTTGTCATTTTTTTTGTTGTTGTTGTTGTTTTTTTCCCCACAGTTCAAACAGCCTTTTTCAATAATCAAGAGACAATGTGTATAAAAGTTTGTTTTTTTTTTTGTTTGTTTGTTTTTTTCACATTTCAAACAGCCTTTTTCAATAATCAAGAGGGCCCAACTCTGACTATAGTAGTCTGACTGGACCAGAATTCAAGTTTGTGGGGAGGATTTTATGTCTGTCTGTAAATCTGAATTGTACTCATAAAATGCATGTGGTTCTACTAACCTATAAAATATATCACAGATAGAGGAATTCTGAGCCATGGCATAGGATGTCCAAGTCCTACAATCTGTAAAATAAAGTTAAATCACACTATATTTACCTTATAAATATTAGCCCTTGTCCTGCTGAACCCGGATATACCCTGCCTTTGCAAACAGTGTAGATCCAGATTATATCAAAAATATGGATCAAGGAATCCGATTTGCTGACAATTAGAAGTGGGCGCAGCATCTTAATTTATTCAGCATGTCAAGAGTTAGGACATCTTAACTCCTTACCATAACTCTCCTAAAATTTGAAAAAAAATTCCATTTTACTAGCTTTAGATGTGTCTAAGAACTGCTGCATGGGTTGCAAACAGTGTAGAGCCTGATCAAATGCTATTTTCTGCAGCATCTGATCTGAGACTACACCGTTTGCTCCAGCCCGTCCATACTTCGGGTAAATACCATATATATATAACTGGTTGGGTACATGGCATCTTATATATTTCAAACTCGTCTTCATGCAGCATTTCTAATGAGTACCCATAATGTATGTTTTGACACAAAATAAATAACTTAACTTTAACAAAGCTACAGATAAGTTACTTTTTTTTTCAACCAAAATCTATTGGTATTTTTCTTATTTCTACATTGAAAATATAAGAAAGCATCTTATCATGGTCTTCACTGTTATTAACCCTTGTCATGCTAAATAAATTAAGATGCCATGCCTACTTTTAATTTTCAGCCAATCAGATTAACTGATCCAGACTGTTATAATATTAATTCAAATACCTAATGACAAACATTGCAGATCCAGATCAGTTGGCTTCTTCAGAAGTCAACTGATCTGGATCTACACTGTTTGCAAAAGCAGAGCATATACGGGTTCAGCAGGACAAGGGTTAATGCTCAACATGCAGAAAAATTTCAGCGGACATAATTTTATTTAATTTTTTTTATTTCTCCACACAAACATGTTTTGATACTCATTAGAAACATTTCTGTGAAAAGCTTCTACTGAGTACCCACAACATATAATTTCATGGAGAAATAAGAAAAATACCAATACTACAGTCGAACCTCAATGGCTCGAACATCTTTGGGACCACGGAAATTCGTTCGAAACATGAGTAGTTCGAGCCATTGAGGGTTAACCAAGGCCCAGTTCAGGAAGCAAACAGTGATAATTCAGGGGAATCCTTTTGATTTTCTACACAATGATTATATGTTGAGTGTACTCATTAGAATTGCCTCATCGAGGACACACAACATACAATTCCATGATAAAATAAGAAAAACCTTCCTAAATATTTGATTTCTTGAGCTATTGAAAGAATTTTGTAGGGACTGAAAAATGAGTTCGATTCATCCACGGTAAACGAGCCATCCGTGTTCGAGCCATTGAGGTTATACTGTATTTGGTTGAAAAAGCGCCTTATCTGGACTACATGCACTGATGAGCTGGTTTTCCCAAAGCCAGTCACAAGTGAACTTACCAGTGGTTTGAAGAATGTGAATGTATTCACTGGTGCATCATCGGCTATAAAATAAGCCTGACCAGCCTGAAATATAACATAAAAAAATACAATATTTTATTAATAAAATAAAATATCTATGTGCTCATTTCAAACTTTTCATATACCAGAGAAGTTCAAAAAAGCATCCAACAAGTTTATTATCTTTTTATGCTCCTGCCTGCCGAAGGCTGGGGGTATATAGCATTTCACCGTGGTGTTATGTTCATATGTGCGCACCTCTGTACATGCGTCTGTCACGTTTGTAACCAGAATCAAACAAATGTTCTAGCAAAATTACATGACATGTACCTTTATAAGACAGTCACCTTTCCACATCAACCCTCACTGTTTAAAGTCTGTCTCAGAGGTGGCTCTCTTACACAGGTTTCACTGTATGGGCAACAGATACTGAAAGCAATTCCTGAATATCTTACAGTAAAACAAACTAAAGGGTAACTTAGCAAGTAAAATCACATCTGGATTGTGGGGCAATTTTGAAGTCATGTGCATTAGAAAATCACAAGTTTTTACAATATTCAGAATTAATTAAATTATCATAAGTGGCTTCCGATAGCAGAAATGTGGTGTCTTGCACATAACAGAGTACCCCACTTTATGATACAGTTATTATTGCTGAGAATATCACTGGCACTGCAATACTGGCTGGTACTCACTCACAAAAGTGTTTTTTGTGTTCTTAAGTTTAATCATGTAAGAACACACTGTATTTGATTCTAGAATAGCATGACCTCTGAGTTGACCAGAAGTACCTTGCAGAGGCATTTCTAATAAATATCCACAACATGCATTTCTAGTGGAGAAATAAGAACAAGAGGGCCATGATGGCCCTGTAACGCTCACCTGAGCAACATAGCACTTTGAAAGCCTGATCTAGAACTGATCAAGGCAAACATTCTGGTCAAAGTTCAAAATGATTATATTAACAAGTAAGACAATGTAGAATGTCTAATGGACTGTGAAATAAAGGTCAAGGTCAAATATGGATGACTGCACTCAAGAGGCCATGCTAACATGTATGCATGTACTAAGTATCACTGGCTGTAGGAGCAATAGTTACTGAGAAACTGAACTAAACACAAACACTTCTAAAGTACCAAATATCACTCTGTAGGACCAATAATTACTGAGAAACTGACCTAAATGGAAAAACTTAAGAGTCACTGGACAGAAAACTATACATCACCTAGAAATCATCAAGACAAACATTTTGAGCAATATTTATGATGATCACTTCAAAAATGTGACCTCTGGTGTGTTAACAGTTTTCTGCTGATTTGGCCAGGTCACCTAGTTTTTGACCCCATGTGACTAAGTTTCAAACTTGACCTAGAAATCATCAAGACAAACATTTTGAGCAAGACTCATGATGATTGCTTAAAAAATGTGACCGCTAGAGTGCTAACAAGGTTTTCTGCTGATATGGCCAGGTGACCTAGTTTTTGACCCCAAATGACCCAGTTTCAAACTTGACCTAGAAATCATCAAGACAAACATGTTGAGCAAGATTCATGATGATTGCTTGAAAAATGTGTCCACTAGAGTGTTAACAAGGTTTTCTGCTGATCTGGCCAGGTGACCTAGTTTTTGACTCCAGGTGACCCAGTTTCGAACCTGACTTAAAAATCATCAAGACAAACATTTTGAGCAAGATTCATGATGATTGCTTAAAAAATGTGACCGCTAGAATGTTAACAAAGTTTTCTGCTGATTTGGCCCGGTGACCTAGTTTTTGACTCCAAGTGACCCAGTTTCAAACTTGACCTAGAACTCATCAAGACAAACATTTTGAGCAAGATTCATGATGATTGCTTAAAAAATGTGACCGCTAGAGTGATAACAAGATTTAACGCTGATTTGGCCAGGTGAACTAGTTTTTAACCCCAGGTGTTCCAGTTTTGAACTTGACCTAGAAATCATCAAGACAAACATTTTGAGCAAGATTCATGATGACTGCTTCAAAAATGTGACCGCTAGAGTGTTAACAAGGTTTTCTGCTGATTTGGCACGGTGACCTAGTTTTTGACCCCACATGACCCAGTTTCAAACATATCCTAGAACTCGTCAAGACAAACATTTTGAGCAAGATTCATGATTATTGCTTCAAAAATGTGACATCTAGAGTGTTAAGGTTTTCTGCTGGTTTGGCCTGGTGACCTAGTTTTTGACCCCACATGACCCAGTTTCAAACTTGACCTAGAAATCATCAAGACAAACATTTTGAGCAAGATTCATGATGATTGCTTCAAAAATGTGACCGCTAGAGTGTTTACAAGATTTTCTGCTGATTTGGCCCGGTGACCTAGTTTTTGACTCCAAGTGACCCAGTTTTGAACTTGACCTAGAAATCATCAAGACAAACATTTTGAGCAAGATTCATGGTAATTGTTTCAAAAATGTGACCGCTAGAGTGCTAACAAGGTTTTCTGCTGATTTGGCCCGGTGACCTAGTTTTTGACTCCAAGTGACCCAGTTTCGAACTTGACCTAGAAATCATCAAGACAAACATTTTGAGCAAGATTCGTGATAATTGCTTCAAAAATGTGACCGCTAGAGTGTTAACAAGCTTTTCTGCTGATTTGGCCTAGTGACCTAGTTTTTGACCCCAAGTCACCCAGTTTGGAACTTGACCTGGATTTAATAGAGGCAAACATTCTGACCAAGTTTCATCAAGATTGGGTCAAAACTGTGACCTCTAGAGTGTTAACAAACGAATTGTTGACGACGGACGATGACCGACGACCGATATAGGGTGATGACAATAGCTCACCCTGAGCTTTTGCTCAGGTGAGCTAAAAATATCAGTACTTGTATGTTCCAAAATAAAACATGCTTTCTGCTATGTGATAATTACATCCTAGGTTGAAATATAACAAATCTTATAAAAATCCTTCAAAGAACTTACAGCAACATGTTCTCTCTCTTCTGACAAAGCTCGTCCTGCCTGCTCATGGGCCTGGGTCAAGTTGTCAACATGGAGGAAATCCTGCAGTGAATCTGGCTCAAAGTTCATGAAAAATAAACCCTGTTCTGTATTGTTCTGAAATAACAACATGTCCTGGATAAGTAAAACTGTTACCATATTTACTCAAAGTAGCCTTAATCCTTAAAACGACCACTACAACTTCTTAATTATTTTTATTTTTATTTTTTTTTTTTTTTTCAAAGTTTGTGTTGAGGTTTTATGGCCTAGTCAACCCAATGGGGTCATGTCAAGTGCAGTCAGTTTACCTAACCACACTTCTACTAGGCAGGATTATTCCTCTATGCAGTTAACCAGTATTGTGCACATTCTTTTGCCAGAAACTGACATCTGCCCTTCTTGAATCAGCGGAAGGGAGACAATGACCATAGAAAATATTTCATGACCAAATCTCCACGAAAGAATGTTGCCGACCCGGTGGGGTTTGAACCCGCAACCTCCTGATCACCAGCTGGATGAGCATTCAATGGAGCCACAGAGGCCGGCTTTTTTTTTTTTCCAAACAAAAGAAGTTTTGACACTTCATGTGAACTGTCTGCCAAGCAGACAATTCATGTGAAATGTCAGGACTTATTTTCTCTGATACAGAAAAAAAAAAAAATTTAAAATGTCATCTGCTACAAATTTTGCTTGGCACTTTAAGGGTCAATACAATTAATCTAACAGTGAACAAATCCATTTGACTACTTGACAACATGTCTATAACATTGTGACAGGATGGCAAACAGTGCAGACCTTGATGAAAATGCTTCTTTGATCTGAGGACGCACTCTTTGCATAGATCTGTCTCCATAACTCCAGATAAGGTACCTTTTGCAGCTGAAAAGTACTGATATTTTTCTTATTTCTTCATGAAAACATACATAGTGGGTACTCATTAAAAGCACCTGAGGCACTTCTAATGAGTACCCATTATGTATGGTTGCACGATGAAATCAAAAATATATTTTCAGTGAATGTCCTAACATTTCAAATACTTTATTCTGCACTTTTCTGTCTAATTTTTTTCAGCAGCTGTTTCTTAAAATATTTAGTGTTAGCAAACATTGTAGACCCAGATCAGACTGCTCCTTCAGGAGCAGTCTGATCTGGGCCTACACTGTTTGAATATGCCGTTTTGTTAGAAACTTTGGTGAATGAAATCTTAAGATATTACTGTACCTAATACCCACATTATCAGGAACTAAGCTGTCTGTCCAAATATAAAAGGTAATTACAGTGTTAGAGGAGATGCAGCCTCATACAGGTCCATTCCAACTGCTGACTACAATATAGGGATCAAACATGGTTTTTCATGCATTAACTTTCGCCAGGTCCCGAGGGAGGTGTTGAAATCCAAGGCCTCAGGCCGAGGTTTTCAACTCCTCCCAAGGGACCTGGCGAATGTTAATGCATTGAAAACCCATGTTCGATTGCTATTATTGCAGAAAAACTGAAAATATTTGCTACATTTTGCATTATTTTTTGCACTATTTTGCTTCGCTTTTTCACCGATGTCTGGCAAATGCAATTTCCACAAACTATGCTTGTTTTAAGGCCAGGCAGTACACATCTCGTGACTGCAGCAATTCTGTGGCCCTGGTACGAGCATATTGAAAGTTGCATAGCCGTGCATTAACAACGTGTGAATTGCCTTGTTAATACACGGCTTTTCGCTGGTTAATGCACGGCTGTTTATAACGTGCAGCACTGCTTTTTATGCAATAATATAGTTTTGTGTCGTAAAACAACATCAAAGTATGTGTACCCTCATATTCTCCCACAATATATAATGAAAAACAGTGGCATACAGGGTTAAACCTAATTGGGCTGATTCTTTGAATTTTACAGGAGTTAAACCAGCTTTTTTATCTTTATTACAGCCTGTATTAGTGCAGTGTAGCAGTCTTAAACATCTCCCACTACTTCACTATAGTGCAGTTTACATTTTCTGGTCATTTGTGACCACTATGCTCATTCTAGGATCTTTAAAAGTTCATATGAGGGTCACTGATGAGGCCTAATTGGCTGAACTAGTTAGCTAGGCCCAGAAAACTTGACACTTAGGCTGTTTTCTGTTTTGTGAGTGTGTTTCTTATTCTCAAGGGTCATCCCTTTTAGAATCTTTTTTTGCAATTTGTGCGTTTCTTCTAGCAACATTTTTTACTATCTTGATGTGCTAAACCCTTGTCATGCTGAATAAATTAAGATGCTACACCCACTTCTAATTTTCAGCCAATCAGGTAACTTGACCCAGGTTGTTGATACAAATTCACGTACTTAATGACAAACAGTGCAGATCCAGATCAGTTGGCTTCTTCAGAAGCCAACTGATCTGGTTCTGCACTATTTGTAAAGGCAGGGCATATCTGGGTTTAGCAGGACTAGGGTTAATAACCAAAACTTCCTCATTTTCCATATTATATGGTGAAACTTCCATGGTTACAAAGCATATCAAGAAAAAAAATTTCTTAATTCTCCACAAAACACAAGTTGTCATTAGAAGCGCCTCTGTGCGTTGCTTCTAACAAGTATCAAGAAAAAATTTTTTTGTGTAGAAATGAGAAAATATCAATATTTTTGGGCTGAAAAAAAATGGCATTATCCTTTACGAGCAGCACTATAATAAAGGAGGAAAATATTTTATGTTGGATGATCTCTCTTTATTATAAATACTTCTCTTTATACACATACATAATATGCCTAATGAGTGCTATAGCTAGGTTACATATCGAGGGTTGAGCGCAAGACTGTAGTAACTCAAACATATTTTTGAAACCCTTGTTTAGGGGCAAGTTTGACCCCTTTGTAAACAACGCAAATTTAGGTGCCATTGCTCATACGAGCAATGGCACCTAAATTTCCATTGTTTACAGAAAGAAATGTTGTAATCTTCATAACGCCTTCATGGTGAGGAGATTAAGTATTGGGAAAAACAACCATCTGACTTGCTACAGTCTTGCGATCAACCCTCGATATAGTAACATTAGAATGGGCCCAAAATCTCACACATGAAATTTTATGAGATTTTGGGCCCATTCTGATTACTACTAAAGTAGTAAGACAAAACTCACCACAATTCTTGGTATATGTCTTTGATCCCCTGGTCCATAGACAGCTGCCAGTCTCAGAGCACAGGTGTGGAGAGTGTGTCCGTCATCTGTTTTACTCCCGTTAGCTGACAGTACCTTCTGTTCAGCTATACTCTTGGTTCGAGAATAGTGTTCTGGGTGCTGTTTAAAACATAAGGCATGTAAAGATTGATTTTTTTAATTTATGGCCCAGTTAACTGTTAAGCTCATGTTGAGCTGGTGGCGAGTAAAGCATCCTTGATTCCAGACACAGAGCTTTAGATAAGAGGGATAGCCTGATAAATATATTTCTTGTTTCTCCATGAAAATGTATGTTGTGGGTACTCATTAGAAGTGCCTCATCGAGGCACTTCTAATGAGTACTCACAGCATACATTTTCATTTTGAAATAAGAATGGAAAAAGAAAAAACTTATCTAGGGCTTCTGACACAGAAGCTTTAACTGGAGTCTCATTATAACACTAGTTCAGATATAAGGCTATCAAGCTGTCATTCCCAAATATTTATTTCCCTTGAAGTTCTGTACATTCATAGTTCCAAATTGTGGCTAGTTTTGATATTTTTGCCCTTACTCAATAGAATTGCCCTCTGTTCAGCTATACTCTTGGTTTGAGAATAGTGTTCTGGATGCTACCTGAAACTTATGGCATGTAAAGAACCCTGGGTTCCAGATTACAGAGCTGTAAATAAGAGCAATAGCCAGATAAATTCTAATACCCACAGCATCAGTTTGGTTCTAAAATTCTAACAGCATCCTCAACATATACATGTATTTCTGTGTAACAACAGTGGCAATTCTAAGGAGTGCCCAGTACATATGTTTTGGTGCCAAAAACTGAGGTACTTTGATAGTGTATACTCACTGAGGCTTCTAATATGCTTCTAAAATGTAATCAGAACATATATTTATGGGGAAAAGCTGAGGAATTCTAATTCATGCCTAGCAAAACATGTCAAGCAAAACTGTAGAAGATGGCAGTCTTTTTTCTCTTTCCTTTTTTTTTTTTGTTATTTTTCAGAGAAAAAAGCTTGAAATTTCATGTGAACTGTCTGCTAGGCAGACAGTTCACATGTAGGCAGACAATTCACATGAAATGTCAAGCCTTATTTTCTCTGAAAAATACAAAAAAGAATATTTTAAAATGTTGTCTGCTCCTGTCGTGAATGGCATGCTAAGGCTAAAACTGACAAATAAAATCAAGGAAGTAAAACAAACCTATGCGTTTCTTCTGTCCATGTTAACCCTTAAGACGCCAAACACAACAACTGTCGTCTGCTTTGTCATCTGCTTGTGATTTTAAAAGTCATTTCTGCAAACAGTGTGGACCCAGTTCAGTCTGATCTGGGTCCACACTGTTTGCCTGTATGCAAAAACAGGTTTGAAAAGTTTGCAAGAATATTCAGCAGTTGACATAAACAGACGACATTTTTCTTGGCGTTTTAAGGGTTAAAATTAAAATGACCTATGTCATTAGAAAAAGTTCCTCACTGCATTTCAGACAATATTGGTCCAAATCAGCTCAGGGCCTTAACTGCCCATTTTCAGAATCATGTTATACTGCTGAATACATTTATATTCATGAACAGTGGTGGCACTGATTAGACTGTTTAAATGTGCAAATCGATCTAGGCCTTCATTGTTCACATACGACACTTTTCTTATCATACAACTCAAATGTTCTGATTTATCTCCCTTTGGTGTATTTTTAAATCAATAAATAGCCATTTCAATTCGTAAAGAGTTATTTTTTTTTTGATAAAAAACAACAAATTATCAATTTATTTAACTACTAATCATAATCACAGTTTTCAATATTGTTTCACATGAATATTAATTTTATCCAATAGCCATTGTGCTTTGGTATCTCTGCTATTATGCTGGAACATTCACTAATACAGGTATATGCAAATTATGAATAAAATGCCATGTCAGCCTGACAAAGTATTATAATATATACTTTTGAAAAGCAAGTTATATAATGGAGTTTTGGGACTCCTACTATGCGTCTTCTCATGGGCCTGTGTGCTGTCTGTGGTCCGATCAGTCTGCACTTCACCACCATAACCTCAAGTTATGGAGGGGGGTGTA
Organism: Anodontia alba; assembly: GCA_964016985.1. NCBI lineage: Eukaryota > Metazoa > Mollusca > Bivalvia > Lucinida > Lucinidae > Anodontia > Anodontia alba. The sequence goes on from OZ024822.1 coordinate 127,268,530, forward strand.
TGTCTGCTCGGATACGCAGCATGCCACCGGCCCAGAGCTTGAAGTATAGTAGGCTTCGTCCCTAACTCCTTTTTCATTCTCACATATCTGTAGAAAACATGTTCAGTACAGTACAGTTGATACAGAAAAGAGGTTAAAATGTTTGAATGCCTTGCAGAAAGTTGCTAATTCAAGCCCAGCTCAGGCTGTTATCTGAAAAGCCCTCTCTGTTCACCCATCATTTAACCCTTGTCCTGCTGAACCCGGATATACTCTGCCTTTGCAAACAATGTAGATCCAGATCAGTTGGCTTCTGAAGAAGCCAACTGATCTGGATCTGCACTGTTTGACATTAAGTACGTGAATTGGTATCAAAAACCTGGATCAAGTAATCAGCTTGGCTGAAAATTAGAAGTGGGCATGACATCTTGATTTATTCAGCATGACAAGGGTTAATGGGTACCTTTCAGGGCAAGGTTAAAAGCAGCCAAAGATGAGGACTGGGCCCAGCCTTTCATATGTTGCTACCGAAGAAATGGTGCCCTCTAACTACATCCATCCTTACAGCCACAAGGCAATGGGACATCTTTATCTTTGTAGCTATGAGGGTGAGTCAATGAAAAAACAGCCTAACTTATTTCTGGGTGAGATCGATCTCTTCTTTTCCGATGTAATTGCCCTCTAGAATAATGCACTTGGACCAACGGTGTTCAAGTGCCATCAGCCCAGAACTGAAGAAGCCAGGGTCCTTGTCTCTGACCCACTCCTCAACTGCCGCCACGACTTCTTCGTTGGACCGAAAAGGACATCCACGGATATCCTTTTTCAGGTTTGGGAATAGGAAATAGTCACTAGGAGCTACGAGGGTGTGTTCGAAATGAATTGCTTATTGTCCTCTTGCTCGATATCCACGTGGGATAAAAACCAATACATACCTGTATAGGGTTATTCAATATCTACACAATGGTGTATAAATGAACATGTTAGACTAAGTGTAAGACATAAAATTTGCCATTTGAATACATGCAGTCATTGACCACTGCAGTAAAAATGGTTGGTAGAAGCGTCGACAAAAAAGATGAAATACGGGCTTACATCAAAGCTCGCTCAAATCTTGGTTGCTCTTTGAAGAAGCTGATGACTGAAATTTCTACTGCTTTTGGACCTTCTTATGTGTCTTATGACACAGTTCGGTGGTGGAAAAAGAAATTTGAGTCTGGTGTAGAGTCCATCAAAAATGCACCGAAATCAGGTAGGCAAAAATCTGCATTTCGTAAAGAAAACGTTTCCAAAATAAAGGAAATCATTGAAGGAGATGCCAGATTTACAGTTTGTGATATTGCATGAAAGGTAGGCATATCACTTTCAACGGTTCACCTTATTTTGAAGAAGCATTTGAAAGTCAGAAAGATTTCTGCTAGATGGGTGCCACATCTGTTGACTGACGAGCAAAAGAGGCAACGGGTTAAAGTGGCCAAAAAGCTGCTTCAAATGTTTCCAAAATATGACAAAAGGCAGTTTGCCAATGTCGTCACAGGTGATGAAACCTGGGTCCATTATTTTGAGCCCGTCAGAAAGGTTAGCAATAAGATCTGGGCCACTAAACACAGCAAACGCCCAATAATTGCCAAACGTTCTTTGAGAACAAAGAAGGTTTTGTATGCAATCTTCTTCTCTGGTGAAGGAGTCGCAATAAAAGTGCCAGTGAAAAAGGGCAAAAAGCATCACCGGAAAGTACTACAAAGACATAGTACTGAAGAAACTCAAAAAGTATTATCAGAAACGACACCCTGCCACTGGTTTTAAACATGTCCGTCTTCTACATGACAATGCCCCAGCTCATACCTCCGCAATAGTTATGGTGTTTTTGATAAAAAGAAAAAGTAACTGTTTTGCCTCACCCCCCCGTATTCCCAAGACCTTGCCCCATGTGATTTCTTTTTGTTTCCGAAATTGAAAGCATTCCTTGCTGGGCGGAAATACCAGTCCCGACAGGCACTTGGATCTGCCATTCATCAGTACCTTATTACTGTGCCCAAATCAGCGTACCGTGATGCCTTCAAGAAGTGGATACATCGGCTGAAACTTTGCATTTCTAGCCATGGGGAGTACTTCGAGGGCATGAAATGAGTACTTTTGGGCTAACTTGAAATTTGAAGTCTCCAGACAGAAATAAGCAATTCATTTCGAACATCCCTCGTAAGTCTGGAGAATAGGCTAGGTGCGGTATTAGCTCGTACCCATTCCGCTCAACAGCAGCCATTGCAATTTTGCAAGTGTGGACTCTCGCATTGTCCTGTTGGAGCAGAATCCCTTTGGAGAGTTTACCTCGGCGTTTTTCATGGATCACAATTCTCAGTTAGTCGAGCAAATTTGCATAATACGCACCTGTTATTGTACTTTTCTTTGCTAGAAAGTCCAACATAATAACACCTTGTGCATTCCAAAATACAGTTGCCATCACCTTGCCAGCAACGGGTTGCGTTTTGAACTTCTTTGGCCTCAGAGACCCTGGCCCTACACTCTGGCGACTTTGAGCTTTATTCTCTGGCTCATAATAATGGACCCAGGTCTCATCTACAGTCACCAGACGTGAAAGGAAATCATCTTCCTTTGACCTAAACTGCTTCAACAATGTGCTGTAAACTGATGCTCTGGTTGCCATTTGCTCATCGCTAAGTGATTTTGGGACCCAACGGGCTGTTAGCTTGTGCATACCCAAGCGATCATGTAAAGTTGTTAAAACGCTACCATGTGAAAAGTGTAATGCATTCGCTATTTCTTCCACCTTAATACGCCTATCAGAGTACACCAGATCCCGTACTTTGTTACACATTTTTACATCGGTGGCATCTGATGGGCGTCCAGACCGGTTTCGTCTTCTAAAGACGTTCTACTGCATTTGAATTCCCCAACTCAGAATTTAACTTGTGCATACGATGGTGCAGAAGACCCATAAACATTGATCAACTCACAATGTTCTTCCTGACCTGTTTTCCCTTTCAAATACAAGTACCGAATTACAGCACAATACCGGTAGTCAACTTTTGACGAAAAGCTTACTTTTGCATCGCTAGCCATGTTTGATATTCAATATCTTATGAGTGAATGACATGATAAGGGTGCAATTTTGCCCTCAGGCCTAAAACATGTATTGAAACAAGGCATGAAAATAGGCTGGTTACTTATTGACTTGCCCTCGTACATTAATTTCAGTCGGAATGTCTATAATAATTTCAACATCTCAGCGAGGCGCTTCTCATGAGTACCCACAATACATCTTATGCTTTCATGGATATAATGAGAACTAGTAACAGTGTTTTCAGTTTTTCTACTGCTGTGACTTTGAAAATTTGGTCATGGTCACCAATATCTAATCAGTTCTTGGTTATGTCCCAACTATATATCTATGAAAATTTGTAAGAATTTAAACAGTGGTTCACACTGATGTCAATGACAAATCATGCCAATGCTGACGCCAACACCAATGCGAATGAGATTCACACCAAAAACAATATGTCCCCCTCCCGGTAGGTGGGAGGACATAATAAAATTATTAGTAATTGCCTAAATAAAGTGCCTTATCTGGGGTTATGTAATAAGGCAACCTAGCACTGAGTCAACCCACCTTCTCTAAGGGAAAATATGGTAAGGATTCATCTCCATTCTCTATGGTCTGGCCTCCAAATATAGTGTTATATGTGCTTGTGTAAACCAGTCTTGTTACGTTATTCTTTAAACAAGCTGTAGAAGGAAAACATATACTGCCACAGTTGTGATAGGCACTTTAACCCTTAAAACACCAAGCAAAATTTGTGCAGACAACATTCTATTTTTTTTATTATTGTTCATCAAAAATACGTCTTGATATATCATGTGAATAATCTGCCAAGCACATGATTCACATGAAAAGTCAAGACTTATTTGCTATGAAAAATAGTTATAGAAAACAATTCAAAAGCGTTGCCTGCTGTGTTGTGATTGCTGTTTTAAGGGTTAACCCTTCTCTTGCTGAACATGACATGCCCTGTCTTAGCAAACAGTGTAGATCTAGATCAGTTGATCTGGATCTGCACTGTTTGTCATTAAATATGTGAATTTCTATCAAAAACCCAGATCAAGTAATCTGATTGGCTGGAAATTAGAAGTGGGCATGGCATCTTAATTTATTCAGCATGACAAGGGTAAAGAGTTAATTTAGAGAATAAACAGTAATAGAAGATTTCTGGACATGTTGCTCATTTCAATTATAAAGTACTTTAAAACAGAGCTTGATAATTTGGAAAGACCCAGCTTAGACTATTGTCATAATTCATAACTATGATGGTGGTACTGTGGTAATTCAGTACCACTGGCAGTGTTATCTGCAATACTGGTGATACAAATGATAGTTACCAGTCCTTCAAAACTGATGAAGGTAAAGTGTTCAGCCTTAAAAAGTTAAGCACACCTACATCAGATGGCATTTTATTTTTCAGAGAAAATAAGACCTGGAATTTCATGTTAATCATAGCAGATGATTCACATGAAATGTCAGGTCTTATTTTCTCTGAAAAATAATAAAATTAATTTTAGAATCCTAGGTCCAGTTGTTCAAAGCTAACGATGTCGTTATTTAACGATTCATTAAAATTTACATCGAGTAATACGCAAATATGCTGAAATTTTTTGCTGAAAAAATGTGAGTAGCTTTTGCAGTGCAAAAGCTACTCACATTTTTTCAGTAAAAAATATCAGAATATTGTATCCGCTATAACAGTTAACGAAATGACCCTTAACAAGCTCGTTAAGCTAACGACGCTTTGAACAACTGGGCCCCGTTTGCTACAAATTTGCTAGCAATTTAAGGGTTAAAATTACCAGTAATTAAGGAGAATATATTCAACCCTGGTGGCTATACTGAAATTAATTTATTTTAATCTGAGGCAGAAAATTCAATACTATAGTGAAAATTAGGGTAGTCAGGGTACAGACTGTTTAGTACTTTTTTGCAATTTATTATTTTTTTTTTCTAAGCCTACTTTATATTTGTTTATTGTATTGATCTATTAGTAGTTTGCATTAAAATTTTATTTTAGTTGACACAGTAACCATACTTCTCTGCTTTACCATTTTAAACTTTATCACTCTCTAGGCTAATTTAGCAGATGACAAACTGGTGATTTCTTTTCTTATTTTTCCTAGAAAATAGGCATTGATGTTTCATGCAAATTATCTCCTACTAGAAAATAGGCATTGATATTTCATGCAAATTGTCTCCTTAGGAGACAATTTGCATGAAACATCAATGGCTATTTTCTTGGATTATTAGAAAAAATATTATGAAACATTGTTTGATGAAATCATTACCCAGCATGCAATGATTAGATAATCATTAGAGTACATTTCACAATGTTGTGTTAATGTAAGCCATATTTTGTGAAGATATATTAGAGAAACATCAAAACTTTTGGGTCAAAAAAAAACTGCTTAACCAGAGCTATGGGTATTTGTTTGAAATGTTTAATATTACTATTACCATTTATGACATTGTCTGTTCCTGCGATATTCACAGCTTCTATTCTTGATCGGTTCAACTGAAAACAAAAAGTGAGAGATTCTTTAGTTAGTATTGATCAGTATCGGGTGCGGTGCTTCTAAATAGCCCCCTCAACATATGTTTATGTGGAGAAATACGAAAGCTCTGGCATTTTGTTTTAACCCTTGTCATGCTGAATAAATTAAGATGCCATGCCCACTTCTAATTTCCAGCCAATCAGATTATTTGATCCGGGTTTTCGATAAAAATTCACATAGTTAATGACAAACAGTGCAGATCCAGATCAGTTGGCTTCTGAAGAAGCCAACTGATCTGGATCTACACTGTTTGCTAAGACAGGGCATGCCGTGTTCAGCAAAAGAAGGGTTAAAAAGCAGCTTTTGTACAGGTATACATTTCAGGGGCATTGATGCACTTTCTAGGGTGACAACTCTGTAAAAGCTGTTTTTGTTCCTTTCTGAAAATGGATCCACTCTAAAAGCAAGGAAGCTCTTCTCCCATTTTCAGAAGGCTTGGTGTGCAAGAAAACCAACAGGAAGTCACAAAAATTATCTCCTATCAAATTGAGGCTGGCGTAAGATAGAGAGTAAACGACTGTATCAGTTATTTCTATGAATATTCAGCGAGTATCATATGTAGTAAACATAACTCCAGATAAGGCACTTTTTTTCCTACCAAAAAGTACCAGTATTTTCTTACTTCTCCACGAAATCATATGTTGTGGTACTCATTAGAAGCGCCTTGCTGAGGTGCTTCTAATGAGTACCCACAACATATGTTTTCATTGAGAAATGAGAAAAATATTTTGTGGAAACCCCCTCTTATCTGGGGCTATGAGAATAGCTATTATTTACAGCTTGAATTGAAAAACTCCAGTTCATTAATAGTTGTAAATGTTTTTAGATTTTACCCGTTATGATGTAGTTAACCTTCATACTCCAGCAGACGGCAGTTAGCAGACGATAGATGAATACAGTGTACTATTTCGCATAGATTTCCTTGTAGTTGAGGCTGGCATTGCGTTTAGTTCATCGCATCAGAGACAGATAAAAATACTAGCCTTATTTTGGAGGGGGAAACCATAATTATTTACCTTAAAGTATTTGGACAATCAGACCTGAGCAGATATGTAGACCCAGATCTGACGCCTTAGAATGGGGCAACATATCAGGGTTTGCATTGTTTGCTACTTGCGCTTTTTTGACATATCAACAGGTAGTCAAATGGACTTATTCAAATGTTAGGACACATATAGGCGTCCAAATATATAGGATAAATACAGAGATATGTACTGGTTTTTGTCTGCTAATTATTATTCCCAGCAGTGTTACGATAAATATAAATATATACATGTACCTAATATTTGCAAAAAAAGTAACCTGCTTCTACAAGTATCTCATAAGTTGCATTTAGTTAAATATAATGGGAAAAAATAACGTATGTCTCATCATGCAAAAAGTGGCCTTTGTGTATATGTGAATATGGAAAGTCCTGATCAGACTGCACATCTGTCCAGCACAATCATGGCCTTTGCTGGTTACCTGGAGAAAGCTGTGTACCATAGATTATATTGGAGCTTTATATAAACAGTTTTTTAGTCCGAAAAGTATTGATGTTTTTCTTATTTCTCCATGAAAACATATGTTGTAGGTATGTAGAAGTGCCTCATTGCGCTTTCTAATGAGTACCCATGTTTGAAATATTTTCTACGGTCATTCTTTCCCTTCCGCTGATTCAAGAAGGGCAGTTGTCAGTTTCTGGCGAAAGAATGTGCACAGTTCTGGTTAACCGCTTAGAGGACTGCCTAGTAAATGTGTGGTTAGGTAAGCTGACCACCCTCAACATGACCCCATTGGGTTGACCAGGCCGTAAAACCTCAACACAAACAAAACAAACCCATGTTTCCATGGAGAAATAAGAAAACTATTTTTCTGGATAACCATTTTATTGAGAGCTCTGATATATGATAAGAAAGTGATGGATGTGATTGGAATGTACAGATAAATAGACAGATCTCGGCCTCTACTGTTCACCTGAGTGCTAGGGATGCTTTGTGTATGATGTGGCTGGTTTACATTACGAAAACACGCCTATTCAATTATATAGAAAATTTCACCTCCAAAAAATGAAAATTTTCAGATAAAAACTCTGACATTTTTCATATTTCTGCTCAAAACATAGATTGTGGGTACTCATTAGAACTGCCTCGGTGAGGTGGTTCTAACGAGTACCCACAATCAATGTTTTTGAGCGAAAATAAGAAAATAATATATAGCCCTGTAAACCCCAGTTTAACTATATAAAAGTGGGGTTTAAGGGGGTCAAAATTATATAGGCATGTTTTCATGATGATAAAAGGAAGTTTGAATGATGGTAGCTTTTTCTTATTTTCATGCAAATTCCATGTTCTTCATTCATTTTTTCCTCTCAAAGTTTACTGATTTACCCTACTTATTAAGATACCTCAACTATATACCATACTTGTCCTAAAATTTGAACAACTCCATTTTCATTACTAAAATATGCCTATTCAAATAGATAGAAAATTTCACCAAAAACTGAAAATTTTCGGATAAGAACTCTGGTATTATTTAATATTTCTGCTCAAAATAGAGATTGTGGGTACTCAGAGCTGCCTCAGAGAGGCGGTTCTAATGAGTACCCACAATCTATGTTTTTGAGCAGAAATAAGAAAAATAATGTATACCCCTGTTAACCCCAGTTTTACTATATAAAAGTGGGGTTTAAGGGGGTCAAAATTATATAAGCAAGTTTTTGTGATGACTCTTGCTGTGTCTGAAAACTGCTGGACGAGTGACTGTAAACTCTGATCAGACACCGGATTTTACTGGCATCTGATCTGAGTCTACCCTGTTTGCTTAGTTTTGTCAGTCCTAGTACTTAGGGTAAATACAGTTGCATAAACAAGCGGATACTACAGCTTGCAATTTAGACTGCAATAGACCTTGACCTAGTTAACCCATAAAATACCAATCACAGCTGCAGCAGACGCTAATTGTAAATTAAATTTTGTTTTTATTTTTCAGAGAAAATAAGGCCTGAAATTTCAGACGATTCACATGAAATACCAGGCCTTATTTTCTCCGAAAAATAATTTTGAAAATTTTAGAATGTAGTCTGCTGCAATTCTGCTCGGCTCTTTAAGGGTTAATGTCAAGATCAAGGTTATATTTTATCATTTGCATTTGTTACCAATTTAATGACAATTAAGCATATCATTATCTTAATCTGAGAAACTTTATTTATGTTTCAATTCAAATATATAAGCCATGTCAAGTTGAAAGGGACATGTGACCTTGAAAACCTGCGTTGATCCTGATCATGAAGTTGGATCGGGGCCTCGTCACATATTGCCGATTACATTCCATAAAATGCAAACTTCCTTAGAGTATGTCAGCTAATATTGTGGACCTTGGTCAGAGTTCATGGATGATCAGGGCGTGAATTGAGGTCAAGGTCATAAGGTCGTAGCTAAGGTCAGCAAGGTTACTGTTAACTTTATATGGCTTAAGTATTACGGGAATGTTGTTGTATCATGTTATTGCACAGATCATGTATAGTTTATCATTTATTGTTCTTAAATGTATGGTTAACATTTTAAAAAATTCCAACACAAAAATTCTTTGTTTCAAACAAGAAAAGTGCAATTTTTTTCCAGGGAAGTAGCAAAATTCTGCAAAGGGAGACAATTAAATTGCCTCTCTTTTCAAAACTGATTACTTTCCTTTGCTTCATTTGTGTGGACAGATGGTAAATTTATCTCATTATGATTTTTTTTTTCTGTCCGCATTTTTAGAATGTTTACCATAAGTATATATATTCAGGGCTCCAGGTACTCCTCTGTTAAATTTGAATTTGTATACCGTGTTTACCCTAATTATCCAGACAAACTTAATTCCTTACCATACTTTCCCCAAAATTTAAATATGTCCATTTTAGTACCTGTTGATGAGTCTGAAAACTGCTGGATCTGGATAAGTGGCAAATCGTGTAGGACCTGATCAGATGTCAGATTCTGTAGCATCTGATCCAGATCTACACTGTTTACTCATACCTACCTCTCTGAGACAAGTGAGTACTTAGGGTAAATAGGGTAATGAGAGGAAATGTGATGAAACTCGTCTTCAGTCATATGAGTACTACAAATATAGCCCTAGATAAGGCACTTTCTTCATCCAAAAAGTGTTGATATTTTTCTTATTTCTTTACGAAAACATATGCTGTGGGTACTCATTAGAAGCGCCTCGAGTACCACAACATATGTTTTCAAGAAATAAGAAAAATATTTACCTGATACTCACTCTTGTCTAGACCTATGTAAACTTATACCATAAACGAAGTAATTACGACAGGTAACCATCACGAAAACAAGTCTATATAATTTTGACCCCCTTAAACCCCACTTTTATGTAGTAAAACGGGGGTTTACAAGGGTATACATTATTTTTCTTATTTTTGCTCAAAACATAGATTGTGGGTACTCGTTAGAACCGCGAAAACATAGATTGTGGGTACTCGTTAGAACCGCCTCAGTGAGGCAGTTCTAACGAGTACCCACAATCTATGTTTTGAGCGGAAATATAAAAAATATCAGATTTTTTATCTGAAAATTTTCATTTTTTGGAGGTGAAATTGTCTCTTATATTTGAATAGGCTTGTTTTCGTAATGCCCTAAAAAGTGCACTGTCAAACAGTTTCTGAGTCTTCAGCCGGCCACGGTGGCACATTCGGGTGTGCGTCGACTGCTGTTCAAGAGATCACTGATTAGATTCCCACCACATCTGGCATCATTCTTTCATGGAGATTGATCATAAAATATTTTCTACTGTCATTCACTGTCAATTTCTGGCTAAAGAATATGCACAAGTACTGGTTAACCCCTTACAGGACTAAGTCCGCTAAGGAAAACATGATCCTAATGGGTTGACTGGTCCGTAAAACCTTAATAAAAAATAAAATCTGAGTCTTCAGATTACTGCCTTGTACTTTTAACCAGTTTTATATAAAAACATATGTAGCGGGTACTCACTAGAATTGCATTATCTCTAAGGAGTACCCACAGCATATCATTTTATGTAATTAAGAAAATACTAGAAATGTGTCCAAAGGACATGTATGCCCCCGCCTATAGAACTTAAACGCAAATTGCTAACTCCTGAAGAACTTTAACGTGAAACGGACGGACGCACAGACAGGGGTAACACTATATGTCCTTTCCACTATTTTTCAAATGGCTGGGGCATAAAAATTTGATAAACGCTTCCTGAAGTCTTTTGCTGATCTAGTAAGTGTGCTTTATGAGGTGGATATTTTATTAGAACTTTTTCCAGTAATTTTCAAGAACCTGGGCACACAGTGCAGTTATTAGGATGATTATGGTATTCTGACATTGCAGAGTAATGAGTATCCACAACATTTTTTATGGACATCACGAAAACATGCCTATATAATTTTGACCCCCTTAAATCCCACTTTTATATAGTAAAACTGGGGTTTACAGGGGGTATACGTATTTTCTTATTTCTGATCAAAAACATAGGTTGTGGGTATTCGTTCAAACCACCTCATCGAGGCGGTTCTAACGAGTACCCACAATCTATGTTTTGATCAGAAATTTGTAAAATGTAGGAATTTTTTATCTGAAAATTTTCATTTTATGGTGGTAAAATTTTCAGTATATTTAAATGTTATGTGGCAACCCACAATTCATAAACAGGTTATCTCCATAAATCACAGCTGTACTGGAGCCCTATATCTGTATAGTGATTCCTACATATGTAAAAACTGTCTTTTATCAATAAAATATAGAAGAAAAAAAATCTTTCTTTCTTTTTTAAACTTTTCAGTCCTTTTGATCAAAAGCGATACTTCTGCAAACAGTATATATCCAGATGAGATGACTCGTAAATAGCCATCTCATCAGGATTTACACTATTTGCCATTCGGTTTTCAGGTTTTAAACCCCTATTTGCAGAATGGACATGTCCAAATTCAAAAATGGAAGAGCTAAGCTCATAAATTTAGGGTTAAAAGATAAATTGGAGATTTGGGAAAAAGTGTTTAAATTTTCCAGACCTCCAGAGAACAGAGAAAGTTTTAAATTGTGTTGTTTTTTTTTGTTTTTTTTTTTGTTTGTTTTTTTGTATCAGCATGATGACAGGGTCATTCTCTCCCTTCTGCTGATTCAAGAAGGGCAGTTTTCAATTTCTGGTGAAAGAATTTGGACAATACTGCTTAACCGCTTCGAGGACTAAGCCTGCCCAGTAAAAGTGTGATTTGGTATACTGACTGTGCTTGACATGACCCCATTGGCTTGACTGGGCCATAAAGCCTCAACACAAACAAAATGTATTGACAAACAGAGAATGCCCTCTTCAGCCTGCACAAATCGAGGGTTGAGCGCAAGACTGTAGTACCTCAAACATATATTTGAAACACTTGTTTAGGGGCAACTTTGACCCCTTTGTAAACAATGCAAATTTAGGTGCCATTGCTCATAGGAGCAATGGCACCTAAATTTTCATTGTTTACAGAAAGAAATGTTGTAATCTTCATCACGCCTTCATGGTGAGGAGATTAAGTTTGGGGAAAAACAACCATCTGACTTACGTCAGTCTTGTGCTCAACCCTCGAAATGCAGACCGATCTAAGCTTTTGCTGGTTACATGTAACATTTTTTTCTCTTGTTTTGAATCATTCAGTTCTTGTAGATTTTCATAGCAACTAAAGAAGTGAATAAAAAATTATACATATATTATACATATAATCGTTTGTACCACTTATTTTTTTATCTGCTTAATTTTTAGTGCTACATTTTTGTTCCTGAGTTCTTTCTGTGGCATTTCAATATTTACCATTAAGTATTTGGACGAACAGGCCAGGGCAAACAATGTGGACCCAAATCAGACACTACAGAATGCGGTGTCTGATCAAGGGCCACAGCGTTAGCCACTCTCTCAGCAGATTTTACACTGCCAGCCGTTCAGACCTTAACAGGTAGTAGAATGGACTTGTTCAAACTTTAGGACAAGTGTGATAAAGTGTCAAGACGTCGGAATATTTATGGTAAATATAGATGGTAATGATATTAACTGTTAAAGTGCCAATCACAACTGCAGCAGACGACACTTTAAAATATTTTTTTCATTATTATTATTTTTCATAGAAAATAAGTCTTGTGATTTCATGCAATTCGTCTACCAAGCAGACATATCACATGAAATGTCGTCTTATTTTCTATAATATATAAACACAACAACCTCTTTATAACACTATTGTTGGGGTCCATAGCATAAACCGTGTTAGTTAAACAACCGTGTTATATCCCAACAAAAATGTATAGATTATATTGAAAAATGACCATTTATGGTCATTTTTCAATATAATCTACACATTTTTTGGGTCCATTTTTGAACCGTGTTATATCCAAAACCGTGTTATAACGAACTGTCTTATAAAGAGGTTGTAGTGTGTATATATATATATATATATATATATATATATATATATATATATATATATATATAAAGAATGTTGTCTGCTACAAATTCCAGGTCTGTGTCAAGGCATGCTAAAATGCGTTCACATGGATTTGTACTTCAAAAAATATACGCATATTTTGTCTAATCCTTTTGGTGTTCAACTTTTTATAAATTGTAAGCTTTCAACTTTTTATAAACTGTAAGCTTTCAACTTTTCATAAACTGTTAGCTTTCTGTATATGATTATTTGCAGACATTTTAACTTTTAGCATGCCTTAAGTGGAATGAGCAGGCAATCGAATGACATTTTTCTTTTTTTTCACTGAAAATAAGGCAACATTTTATTCAGATTGTCTCCGCAGAAGATAGTTTGAATGAAGTGTTAGGCCTTTTTTTTTTTTTTTTTTGTTTTGAAAGTTGGGCTTGGCATTTAATATGAATTGGCCCTGTAATTTTTCCCTCTCATTTGAATTGCCTATTAACATTTCATTCAAAGGTTGATACAGTTAAATGCCACACATTATTTTCAGAGCGGAAATAGGAAAAGTTATTAGTTTAAAAATATTTTATTCAGAATCATTAGATACAACATATTCAACAACATAGGAAATTTGTTGTCTATGAATTTCACCTTCAACGTGCTAAAAGTTAATCCGATGATGCCTTGCTTGAAAATTAACAAAACACTGTTAGGGCTAGCTGTACAAATTTAGTGCAAATCAATGAAATTTAGATTGATAGAACTTCTTTCTTGGTAACATGATCATTTTGCTTGTAACAACAAAACATCACTGATGTGATAATACACGGTAACCTCTTTATAAAACTGTTCATTTATAAGACGGTTCGGATATAAGACTGTTCGGATATAAGACGGTTCGGATATAAGACGGATTAAAGGTGGATCCCAAAAGTGTTGGAGCCAACAAAAATGTATAGATTATATAGAAAAATGACCATTTTTATATATAATCTTTACATTTTTGTTTTGATACAGCACGGTTGTTTAGCTAAAACGGCTTATACACCTTGGATCCCAACAGTTGCGTTATTAAGAGGTTGTGGTGTAATGGACTTACTTGAGGAGAATTGGTACACTTCCAGGGAAGGTAACTTTGAAGGTAACTTTGAAAATTGTTATGACTCCCTTCTCAAACTGAGTTAGAATTTCAAATGTCAAGCTCCAGTTTGAAGATAATGGCAAATGGGTCAGAATTTGAAACATCAGGCTCTTATTTTGGAGATGAAAACTCCAAAATAAATTGGAGTTAGAAGTTAAAATATCAAGCTTCAGTTTGTGGATGAGGACAAATAGGTAAGAAGCTCAATTTCGGAGATAATGACAGTTAAGTAAGAAGTTAAAATATCAAACCTTAGTTTGGGGATGGTAACAAATGAGTTAGAAGCTCAATTTTGGAGATAATGACAGATGAGTTAGAATTTAAAATATCAAGCTCCAGTTTGGTGATAGTAACAAATGAGTTAGAAGCTCAATTTTGGAGATAATGACAGATGAATTAGAATTTAAAATATCAAGCTCCAGTTTGGGGATGGTAACAAATGAGTTAGAAGCTCAATTTTGGAGATAATGACAGATGAGTTAGAATTTAAAATATCAAGCTCCAGTTTGGGGATGGTAACAAATGAGTTAGAAGCTCAATTTTGGAGATAATGACAAATGAGTTAGAATTTAAAATAACAAGCTCCAGTTTGGGGATGGTGAAAATGAGTTAGAAGTTCTGTTTAAGAAATGCTAACAAAATTGAATTGAATTTGAAATGTCAAGCTGCAGTTTAGGGATAGTGACAAGTAAAGATTTTAAATGTGAAGCTCTGTTTTGGGGACTTATAGTTAGAATCTTAATTAGGATTTATGTATGGATGATATGCCAGGAATCATTCAACATGGCAGACATTGCCATGTAAACAATGTATCTCAAGAGATCCATCCTAAATATTGATAAACTGCATGCATAAAGGATTAGGGTTTGAATTGTTTGGCTCAATTTTTGGGATGATGATAAATGAATTGGGATTTGAAATGTCTCTGTTTGAAGGAAGAGTTGAATGAAATGTCAGTCCTTGGATTCTGAGAATTCATACAGAAACAATGAAATTATTTTGGCGAATGGAACCATACATTTTTTGTTTGTTTGTTTTTGTTGTTTTTTTTTGACACACTACGCCCCTATCTTGATTACTTTGATGTTGTGATATGACATAAGTGTACATCTCCAGTTGTCAGTATACACCACTTATGGTTCGTGGATATGCCCGGTAGATTTTCTGCCATTTTTTACGAGGGAGACAACTTTTGTGAACTCTACCTCCCTGCACACTATGCCCCTTTTAGGAAGGGATCTGTTCTGAAAGGAAAGAATTTAGTCTCAAGGGAGGTAAACATTTTTGACAGCTACCACTGCTGAAACTGTATTTATTCCCCTTGGTGAAAAAACATGATGATTGTGAAGACAACCATTTTTTTTTTTTTTTTTTTTTTATATCTGCGTTTTCATTAATTTTGTATTTTTAGTTTAACCCTTGTCATGCTGAATAAATTAAGATGCCATGCCCACTTCTAATTTTCAGCCAATCAGATTATTTGATTCTGGTTGTTGGTATAAATTCACATACTTGATGCCAAACAGTGTAGATCCAGGACAGTTGGCTTCTTCAGAAGCCAATTGATCTGGATCTACACTGTTTGCAAAGGCAGGGCATATCCTGGACCAGCAGGACAAGGGCTAAGGTTTTTAAAAGTTACAATAATGAGACAAACCCCATGTATGTCTGTTGCATATAGGCATGCATAATTTGTTAACCCTTGTCCTGCTGAATAAATTAAGATGCCACACCCATTTCTAATTTTCAGCCAATCAGATTACTTGATCCAGGTTGTTGATATAAACTCACATACTTAATGGCAAACAGTGCAGATCCAGATCAGTTGGCTTCTTCAGAAGCCAACTGATCTGGATCTACACTGTTTGCAAAGACAGGACATATACGGGTTCAGCAGGACAAGGGTTAACTCCTCCTCTGTTTCCAGACTACATGTACTTGTTAATAAAAAAACACACACATTCATAGCTGTAGTAGATAGTATGTTTTTTTCAGGCGAAAAATATTGATATTTTTCTTCTTTCTCCACAAAATCATATGTTGTTGGCACTCATTAGAATTGCAAAGAGGTGCTTCTTGAGTACCCAAACATTTCTTTTTTTTTTTTTTTTTTTGTTTAGAATTTTTTGTTGTTTTTGTTTAGAAATCACAAAGTGTATCTAGGTAACGCTCTTATTTACAGCAACATAAGAGGGGGGAGATGGGGTGGGGGGCAGTAGCAGGTAATTAACTTTCTTACAGAAGCATACATTGTGTGTTCTCATAAGTTTTCATAGAGGAATAAGAAATGTATCAAGACTTTCTTGATGATAAAAACACCGTAATTAGAGCCAGGAAATAGTGATTCCAAAAATTGTTTCTGTCTGAACATGTATACGTAGTTATACATGGTAGAATTGCTGTCTAGATGTATATAGTTTGAAGAGACTGAGATTCCTATCACATGACATGGTTTATGTAAATACAGCATTTGTCACTACCACCATGTAACCTCTACCACTCTCTGGGCTAATTCAGCAGACCACAGTCATATTGATATTTTTTTCTTATTTCCCCCAGAAAACAGGATTTGACATTTCATCCAGATTGTCTTCATTGGAGACAATTCGGATAAAATGTCGAATTTTCTGGGGGAAAAATAAGAAAATTATTTTAAAATACTGTCTACTGAATTTTTTTACCCAGAGTGCAAAGCATTTAGCCACTTCGTGTAAAAAGGGGCCTTAACTCTTAGTGTCATTCAAAATTGAAGCAGACATTTTTTGTTTGTTTGTTTTTCTGAGAAATAAGAGGACATTTTGTGTCAATTGTCTGCTGGACAAATTACCTGTTATGTAGTCTTACTTTTCAGAAAAATATTAACACACACACACACCCATATGTATGTAAGAATGTCCACTGCTGCTGCTGTGACTGGCACTCTAAGGGTGAATGCCTATTTGCAGACAGTGGAGGCAAATCCACCATTCACATTTGGGCTGTCACTTTTTGCCACTCAGTTATATCTAGGCAAAAAGGGAAGGTCAAAATCTGACTAGATGGGTGTACAAGCCAATCTAGGCCTTTTACTGTTTGCAGATGGTGAGTAACATTAGGAAAATGGCTCTTAAGTAATTAGTATAGACCTGGAATAGACTGCACATATGCAGTTTGATCAGGAGATTCCCTGTTCACATATAGAATCATTGGATATTATTTGAGCCAGAGCATGACCAAACCTACAATAACCTGTGTGACCAGCTAAGACTCTGATCAGACTGCACATCCGTGCAGTCTGATCAGAGTCTTTGCTGTTCGCATGCAGCATCTACAGCCTCTGATCTATCGGAAGAAGGATAGCTAAGAACCCTTGCCAAACTTTGTGGATGTACAGGCTGATCTGAGTCTTTGATGGTCACACAGGTCTTAATGTAGGTTTTGTTATGCACTGGCTTATCAAAAATATTCAAAATTAGAGCAGGTGCAAGCTGATCTGGTCGTCTCTGTTCACATATGTCCAGTGGAATCATTTTCCCTTTGTGCACATCATATGCTCTTGGGCTTCATTTTAGTGACATGTTTTAAAATTTAATCTTTTCTCAGCTGCAGGCAGCATTTAGCAGATGGCTAATGACCTTTTTTTTTTCTCTTTGCCAGAAAATAGGCAATGTCATTTGTTTTGATCATAGACGTTTTCGTACAAAATCATAGGTTTAGATAAAGTTTCTTTTTCGGCCAAACAATTTTGAGATTTTTCTTATTCCTCCACAAAGTATGTGTTGTGGATACTCACTTCCATTAACCCTTGTCATGCTGAATAATTTAAGATGCTACACCCACTTCTAATTTTCAGCGAATCATAATACTTGATCTAGGTTGTTGATACAAATTCACATACTTAACGACAAACAGTGCAGATCAAGATCGGTTGGCTTCTCAAGAAACCAACTGATCTGGATCTACACTGTTTGCAAAGTCAGGGTATATCCAGGTTCAGCAGGACAAGGGCTTTGTAAAAAACATAAAAATAAGAAAAATAATTCTCTGAATACTCTTATCTAGATCTATGAATAAAATTACTAGCCTTATCAGACAAATCAAATGTTAAATGGCAAGCAGTATTTTCAAGGAAAATATAAAAAAAAATTTAAATGTCTTCTGGTAATTTTTGCCTGTACAGAGGGTAAGGTTGAATATTTGGCCTTTTTCATAACTTTATTTTTTTTTATATGATTGTGACTGAAACACAGCTTATGGCCACAAGTTTGTTTCCAGAATGAAAAAAAAAAAAATAAAAAAAATGGTAACTGAAATTACCCTAAAAATGCTAAGCAAAATTGTAGCAGATGACATTCTGTTGTTGTTTTTATTATTTTTATTTTTCAGAGAAAATGTAAGACTTGGCATTTCATGTGAACCATATGCTAGGCAGACAAATCACATGAAATTAATACCAAGCCTTATTTTCTTGCAGAACATTACGAAAACACGCCTATTCAAATATGTAGAAAAATTAACCATCAAAAAACTGAAATTTTTTAGATAAAAATTCTGATATTTTTCATATTTCTGCTCAAAACATAGATTGTGGGTACTCGTTAGAACGGCCTCGATGAGGCGGTTCTAACGAGTGCCCACAATCTATGTTTTTGAGCAGAAATAAGAAAAATAATGTATACCCCTGGAAACCCCAGTTTTACTATATAAAGGTGGGGTTTAAGGGGGTCAAATTTATATAGGCATGTTTTCGTGATGAATACAGAACAAAAAAATAGGTATGTTATCTGCTGCCGTTGTGATTAGCCCTGTAAGGCTTAAGAAAAGTCCCATATTCTAGGGAAAAAAAATCTGTTTGAATGAAGAAAAAAAATACAAGCACAAAACGTATAAATTCTGCAGAGGAGAAAAATGGAAAAAAAAATGGAAAGACAGGCTCACAGTAATGTATAGAATCTGATGGTATGGTTCATCTTAATCTGTCATTACCTAGATTGAGTGATTTAAATTGAACAAGGAAGCACTTTTTTTTTATGTCAGTGCCGACATCATAAAAATGTGACATTATAAATGATAGGTAAGCTTTAACTTGTTGCTATTTAAAAGTTATTTGGATAACAGAGACAATTTTAACACATACAGTCGACTCGCGTTATCTCGAGGTCTAAGAGTCTCTCTGAAATTCTTTGAGAGATCCGTACCTCGACATATCAGATTTGCTGAATTGAGGAACAACTGCATTTCACAAATGAATAAGTAATTTGACTCCTGAAGTTAGAGATATATTGAAAATATTGTGGAAAAGAGGATAATTTCTCCTCTTTCCCACAATATTTTGTTACCTGTTGTTAGATTTCCATGTTTAAACAGGGACCAGATTTTCACTTCTGAGATTAGTGGTTATTTGAGATAAACAAAGTCGAGATAACATAAGTCGACTGTATACTGCATTAGTTGTTCAATTTTTGGACAGTATGTTTTCTTGCATGAACTCAAGCCTAGAGGGAATTCCACTTTGTTTTATAAATACATGGTACACAGCTGTATTTTATTTCAAAGGCATTTGAATTTAAAAAAAAAAAAAAAAAAAAAAAAAAAAACATCTGACAAACAATAGTTAAAAGAATCTTATCCTGTGTCATTGATCTGTAGTGGCAATCCAAAGGAAATGTAATGAAATACCATTTTGGGCAGTTGCTTGTGGCCATAACTGAAAGAAGTGTGGTGCTTTTTGCCGTTTATCTGAGATGTATGAAGTTTTTTTTAGATTAAATTTTCATCTTGTTTTAAGGGAAATGTTGTCAGAGACTAACTGTAATAACCATAGGTATTGGGACAGGCAGCCCTGAGCAGACAGTGTAGAATCAGATCAGATGTGGCATCTGATCTGAGTCTACACCATTTGCCACTCATCTAGCATTTTTAGACAGATCAGTACATAGTATAATGTTCAAATTTTAGGACAAGTATGGTAAGGAGTTCAGTTGTCTCAGTATTTAAGTTCGTACAGTACTTATTGCACGTCTACACATTTTATTGTACATACATATATAATAATTTTCCATTTGAAAAGTCTTTGTCTTCAATGTGGTTGAGTGAAGAAACATAGCTCTAGGTAAGTGGGTTTCAAGATAAATTATTTTTCTTATTTCTCCACAGAAAAAAAGGTTGTGGGTACTCATTACGGTAGATTTACCTCTGTGATGCAACTCTTAGCATACGTTTTGGTGGAGGAATAATAAAAATACAAATGTTTTCTCTTTTTTTTCCCCCCCTTTTTTTTTTTTTCTTTTTTGGTAGGTTCTAGAGCTATGAAAACTTACCCTTACATATGTGCCCCAGTCGCCTTTAATTTGCTAACTTTGAATACTGTCTGGTAGAGTTTAACGCTTAGCATGTTGGGTAATAATTTCAGCTGACATTTTGAAATATTTTTCTTATTTTTCCCAGAAAATAGGATTAGACATTTCATGCAAATTGTCTCCTTAGGAGACAATTTGCATGAAATGTCTAATCCTATTTTCTGCTAAGGAGATAATTTGCATGAAATATGTAATCCTGTTTTCTGGAAAAAGAAAAATATCAGTTTGTCATCTGCTGAATTGCCCACAGCACTGTAAGTGTTAAAATATTCTTAATTTCTCATGAAAATGGGGTTGGAATTTTGAACTAATCAAAGGAGATGACACAAATAGAACAGCAAGGTGTTAAGCGAGAAAAATAAGAAAAACTTTTACATTTGCTTCCTGCTAGTTCTGTCATCAGCAGCAGAGTTCTGGGTGATCTTTATCATAAACAGCCGACCTTGGTGGCTGTCGGATGTGTGTCTGACTGGAGGTCAGGAGGTCCCGGGTTCAATCCCCACCGGGGTCCGGCAACATTCTTTCGTAGAGATTGATCATGAATTATTTTCTACAGTCATTCTCTCCCTTCTGCTGATTGAAGAAGGGCAGTTGTCAGTTTCTGACTAAGAATGTGTACAAATACTGGTTCACCACTTAAAGGACCGCTTAAGCCAGGAAAAGTGGTTAGGTAAAGTGACCGGCTCTACATGACCCTAATCTAATGGGTTGACTGGGACGTAAAACCCCAACTAAATCAATTTATCATAAACAGTCTGCTTAGATCCAGATTAGTCAGCATAACTGTGCAGTCTGATCAGTATATTATTAAACTTTTTATTTTGGGTTTAAGGATTGCATGTGGATGGTATTGCAAGTCCGTAAGTCCAGAATATTTGGATTTTTGTCGCACCTGCATTAGTATGGGCAACTTAGGTGTGCAATTGTCCGTTCATTCAGTTTTTGTCTGTTCATCTTTGTAGTTATATATACCCCAGCATTCACCCTAAATGAAATCTACAAACTGTAAAAGTTTAGAGTTACTTTCACTTCACTGATTACTTTATTTCACATAGCTAAACAAGGATGACAACTCTCACTCTTCTTGTGCTTGTTTTCACATTTTAGTACACAGATGTGACATAAAGTTCAATGAAGTTCTTTCTAATTTTTTAGTTATTTTTGGACCAAAACGTATCTTGTGGTTACTCATTTGAATAAGTTCACCAAATGTAGGCCTTTGAATTATTAGTGATCTGGGTCTAAGCTGGTTGTATATGGTGAGACCATTTTAACTATTTAAAAGCTGCCATTGACAGGTAACCTACAGTAAATGATTTTTCCCCTGAAAAACAGCTTAGCACTTCATTTTATCATCCCAAAAGATAGTCGAACCTCGTTATCTCGAACTCGCTTATTTCGAATTACCACATCTCGAAGTGAAAATCTGGTCCCTTTTTTTAACACGAAACTATGAAAACAGGTAACAAAATAATGTGGAAAAGAGGAGAAATTGCTCCTAAGGAGCAATTTCTCCTCTTTTCCACATTTTATATATATATATTTCTAACTTCAGGAGTCAAATTACATATTCATTTGTTAAATGTGGTTGTTCAATTTATTGTTTTCCTCACTCTCTCAACTCTGGTATGTCGAGGTACGGATATCTCGAAGTGTTTCAGTGGGTCCTTTGGAATTCAAGATACCGAGAGTCGACTGTAATTGTAAGGAAATTCAAGCCTAATTTCTATGGAAAAGAAGAAAAATACAATAAAATCTATCTGCTACTCTTCAAATGTAATGGATTAAAGAGATTAGTTGGCTTATTTGATATTTTTATTCCCTTGTCTGTTTCATGTGTGACTGCTTGATATGAGAGAATTTGGAGATATCTTCAACATTGTTAGACACGCTCTATTTATTTCACTAGATATTAACGAGTGTTGTGAGAAAACACACGCACCTTACATAAACGACAAAGACCCCCTTTTGGCTTGTATCAAAATACATTTTGGCCAAAACTTTGAAATTCCAGATCTTCCACTTCCACTTTATGTAAGATCCAGATTTGGGACTTGTTTCATCTGAAAGTAGGATATTTTTCTTATTTCTCCACACAAACATGTTTTGGGTATTCATTGCATTGTCAAAGTGCTTCTAATGAGTATCATCATCATACATTTTCTTGGAGAAGTAAGAAAAAATATTTAACTGATACTCCCTCTTATCTGGGTTTTGAGTCTTGATTGTTTCTCTGTTTGGTAAGTTTTTGATTTTGCCCTAGCTGGCCTAATTTTCTGTATGACCAAAACTAGGCCTTGGTAAGAGGTGTTCTGTATTTACCCTAAATATTGGAACAGACAGGCCTGAAAAAAAAACTGGAGACCCAGATCAGATGCAGCAGAATGCAGTATCTGATCAGAGTCCACACTGTTTGCCACTCACTCAGCAGGTTTTATACAGATTAGCGTGTTGTAAAATGGAGTTCAAATTTTAAGATGTGTGGTGAGGAGAGAACGTGCAAAGACGTGGGACAGTATTAATCCTTTCACCCCTGAGTTTCTGAAATGGACTCTTCCATCTCTGAATTTGGACACAACCATTGTTGCAATTAGGGATTTCATTCAAAAATCAATAACAGAATTGCAGTGTAGATCCTGATGAGATGGCTCTTGATGAGCTGTCTCATCTGGATCTGCACTGTTTGCAAAGGTATATGTATTGGTTTACGGGAATGAAAAGCTTCTGCATATTTGTGGTCTCATCAGGGCTTTTACTCTGTTCTGTACACTTTCTACAGGGTCCATTTACTTGGCTGTGGGCAGAAAAGACCCTGTCAGACTAGAGTACGTGGATATTCACACTAATTTGGATCTTTGCAGTTCATGTATGAATAATTGGTAGGAGGAAAGTTTTTTTTTTTTTACTAAGGTTCAAGAAAGTTTTCCATTTATAACAAAGGTCACGCTTGCAGGGCAAAATTAAAAGAAATATTTTAAGACATCTAAGTTGCAACACAAGAAACTCTGCCTTATGATGTATGCCCAGTGGAGAACTCGGACTAGCCTGCATAAATACACAGTGATGAGTCTTTGCAGGGCCTTTTATGGATAGCCAAGGAATTAACCCTTGTCCTAGAATGTGCGCAATACTGGTTAACAGCTTAGAGGACTAAGCTTGCCCAGTAAAAGTGTGGTTAAGTAAACTGATCATGCTCAACATGACCCAATTGGGTTGACTGGGCCATAAAACCTCAACACAAACAATTGTCCAGCTGAACCCGGATATAACCTACCTTTACAGTGTAGATCAGTTGGCTTCTCCATCTGATCTGGATCTGCACTGCTTGTCATTCAGTGTGTGAATATGTATCAACAATCTGGATCAAGGAAATCTGATTGGCTGACAAATTAGAAATGGGCATGACATCTTAATTTATTCAGCATAACAAGGGTTAAGGCTTTGTCAGATGGAAAGCAAAGATGCTGAGCCAAATGCCTTTCACTGGAACCAGCTGTTATCATCTCACATTGCACTTTATTTGAGCCATGTCTGAAGATAGGGCTGAGCTGAGCTGAGCTGATGGCCTGTATGTGTAATCTGCCTTACAAAAAGTACTGCGAACAGCTGGGGCTTAAACTAGCAGCTGCATGGTATGATCCCATACTTTGCTGTTTGCACACCAGGTCTTAAAATTTGGACTCCTCAGACTGCCACATGGATAAGTGCACTGGTATTGTTCAAACTGTGCACATGGCATGACAGATTTTCTCATGGTCATTTGACTGCAACTGGTACTGTTGACTACCTAAGGCCATAGCTGTAGCGATTAACCCTTGTCCTGCTGAGCCTGGATATGTCCTGCCTTTGCAAACAGTGAAGATCCAGATCAGTTGGCTTCTTCAGAAGCCAACTGATCTGGATCTGCACTGTTTGCCATTAAGTATGTGAATTTATATCGACAAGCTGGAGCCGGCCTCGGTGGCTCAGTTGGATGCGCCGTCCGACTGGAGACCAGGAGGTCGCGGGTTCAACCCCCGCCGAGGTCGGCAACATTCTTTTGTGGAGATTGATCACGAAATATTTTCTACGGTCATTCTCTCCCTTCCCCTGGTTCAAGAAGGGCAGTTGTCAGTTTCTGGCGAAAGAATGTGCACAATACTGGTTAACCGCTTAGAGGACTAAGCCTGCCCAGTAAACGTGTGGTTAGGTAAACTGACCGCGCTTGACATGACCCCATTGGTTGACTGGACCATAAAACCTCAACACAAACAAATCAACAAGCTGGATCAAATAATCTGATTGGCTGAAAATTAGAAACGGGAGTGGCATCTTAATTTATTCAGCAGGACAAGGGTTAAAGGCACTTCTTTCAACCAAAATGTTTTGGTATTTTTCTTTTTTCTCCACGAAAGCATTACAAAAACCCGCCTATTCAAATATATTGAAAGTTTCACCACCAACAACTGAAAGTTTTCAGAAGAAAATTCAGATTTTTTCATATTTCCGCTCAAAATATAGATTGTGGTATGCATTAGAACCTCCTTGCTGAGGCGGTTCTAACGAGTACCCACAATCTATGATTTTGAGCAGAAATAAGAAAAATAATGTATACCCCTGTAAACCCCAGTTTTAATATATAAAAGTGGGGTTAAAGGGGGGCAAAATTACATAGGTATGCTTTTGTGATCGCATATCTGGTGGGCACTCACTCATTAGAAGCACCTTGCCTACCAACAACATAATTATGTTTTTGTGGAAAAATAAGAAAATTATTTGGAGACCCCTATTATTTAAAATTCTGTTGAGGCATTAGTTCAGAGAGCTGAAAAATTGTATTCAGAGTTTTAGATAAGCATTCTACACAGATATTATCTACATTTTTCTTATTTTTATGGAGAAAAAGTGCTGTGAGATCTCGTTGGAATTGTCTCAGACACAGCTCTAATTAGATTTCGCATTTCCTTGGAGGAAAAGTCTCCAGAACAGCTTATACAAAAGCCCTGAATTTGCATTAAATGGGCCGCACCATGCAAAAATTAGTCTTTGGGTATATGCAGACAGCGAAGGCCCAGATCAGCCTGCGCGTCTGCACAGGCTGATCAGGGCCTTCACTGTCCGCTAACAGAATCACTGGATACTACAGAATGAATGGAGAGAAAAGGCACATGATAATTTGCACATGGGCAGGATGGTCAGAATCTGCACCTTTTACGCATGCTCTAAGACACTTTTTAGCTTGATGCGGTCCAAATAAATTTTTGATTCCTGTGTTCTGTCGTAACTGTTGTTAGAACTTACGGTCCAACCTGTTTGTCTTGTTTATTTGGCAATAAAATATTTAAACTACAACTTCCTCATTGTAAATTATTCTTCTTAGGCACATGGCTATTTTTAATTAATTTCTACTGACTTAACCCATAAAGCATCAAATTTAGCCTTTACCACTCTCTGTCTCTGGTCAAAATCAGCAGCCTACAAATAGGCGATATTTTTCTGAGAAAATAGGGTTTGACATTTCATGAAAATGATCTCCCAAAGAGCAACTTTGCATGAAATGTCAAAGCCTATTTTCTGGGGGAAAGAAAGAAAAAATATTTCAAAATAGCTGCTGAAATTTTTTCCCAGCATGCCAAGCATTAACTATTAGTAGACAAATCTCAACAATAAGGCCTAACATTTCATGTGAATGGTTACCTTGAAGAAAATTTGCATGAAATGTAAGCTCTGTTTTCTCAGAAAGTAAGAAAACTATTACAAGTTTGTCATCTGCCAATTTCCGATAAGCATATTAAGATAAAAGGTTATGAAAGAATATTTTATGATCATTCAGAGATAACTTTCTCCCCAATTCCCCATTAAAATGTCTGCTGTGAATACTCAATGAAACCTTTGTAAGGCGCTTCTAATGAGTACTACAACAGTTTGTTTTGTTTTGTCTGCAGAAATAGGAAAACATATCACAGCTTTATTCTACAAACTAATCCTTTTTTCCAATTTCTCTCTGAAAACATGTGCAAAGACCTTGCTGGGACCTTTAATCCAATACAATATGATCTGGTGCAGAAATAAGAGAAATCCATCTGAATATTCTAAACATCTATATTGCCAAGATGTGTACTTAAATCTGTTTGTTTTAAAAACTTAATTCTAATTCAGCATTATTCTTATTTTCTCCAGAAAAATGAAATTGCTTCTGAAATTTGTACCCAACATGCTTAGCATTAACCCATTGTAGACGGGAGACCCGTTAAAGGGTAACTGGCAAACAGTGCAGACCCAGATCAGATGCAGCAGAATGCTGCAGAATGCAGCATCTGATCAGGGTCTCCACTGTTTGCAAATAGTTTAGCCTTTTTTCTCTGGGAATATGTAAATCTCATAGCCAGACATACCTAAAATTGAAATTGGACTCTTCCAATATATAGTGTGGGAGAGTCTATTCAGTATTCAATGGGTTAAGAAGTCCACTGAATGCACTATTTTTTTTTTCTCCAGCACCATTTTTCAAGCCAAACAATATTTACTGTATTTAATGTGTTACTGTTGTTTTCTTTGTGCTCATGCACTGGGTCAGCCCCTTGCTGCAGTCAACATTAGTTTTGCATTTTGTCTCCTTATATCGTACAATGAGCAAAACATACCAGTTCCCATTTTATTACCATTATTCATTATAATGAGCAAATTATTCATTATAATGAGCAAAACAATTTCCTTGCTGCATGCTCTCTGTGAGCCATCAACATTCACAGATTTCAGCAGTATCTACAGTAAAGGTACAGATCAGACTGCAAATGCATAGGATGTCATAGTTACAATATACTTTTTCTCATGTTTATGAAAAATGCCTTCCTTTAGTACATGCAATAGAACATCACTTTAGTGGTGTGACTAGTTTGTAAACTGAAACTGAATAATTAGATGCAATACTTACCCTTTGTGAATCCCTTGTCATGCTGAATAAATGAAGATCCCTCACCCACTTCTAATTGTCAGCCAATCAGATTCCTTGATCCAGATTTTTTATATAAATTTACGTACTGAATGGCAAACAGTGCAGAGCCAGATCATTTTTTTTCTGAAGACAACTGATCTGGATCTACACTGTTAAGGCAGGGCATATCCGGGTTCAGCAGGACTAGGGTTACAACATGCCTGAACAAAAAATGCAGACCTGGATCCAACTCCTCCCTAAGGTGCAATTGGATTTGACCATATGTCATTCTGCCAGCACTTTTATACTTGTCAAGAGGACTTGTTTAACCCATTAAAGACTGAATAAACTCTCCCACTACCGGTATATATAGGAAGAGTCCATTTTTGATTTTAGGTATGTCAAGCTATATGATGTAGATATTCCTAAAGAAAAAAGGTTGAACTATTTTAAACAATGGAGACCCTGATCAGATGCCGCATTCTGTGGCATCTGATCTGGGTCTGCACTGTTTGCCAGTTACACGTTTACGGGTCTCCAGTCTTCAATGGGTTAAGTTTTTGGCCTAAATTTTGCTTTTCTGCAGTTATTTCCTGAAATATTTAGTGGAATGGCAAACAGTATAGATCAGACTGATCTAAGGAGCAGTGTGATCTAGGTCTGCACTGTTTGCATATGCTATTTTGTCAGAAACTAAAAAAAAATTCAAACTGTCACTTTATCAGGATCTATGATGCAGACT
The DNA here is from genome assembly GCA_964016985.1 of Anodontia alba. NCBI lineage: Eukaryota > Metazoa > Mollusca > Bivalvia > Lucinida > Lucinidae > Anodontia > Anodontia alba. The sequence goes on from OZ024822.1 coordinate 127,296,664, forward strand.
TTTGCTCTGCATGCTGGTAAAAATTTCAGTAGACAACATTTTGCAATATTTTTCTTATTTTTCCCAGAAAACGGGCTTTGACACTTCATGCAGATTGTCTCCTAATTTGCACGGAATGTCAAACTGTTTTCTGGAAAAAAATTAGAAATACCATATTCAACCTAATTACCACACTGTGAGCTTAGGTTTTTCAAAGTTACTGGGAACACTGTTGTGGTAAAATATGTATCTACCTACTAAGGATACGCTATAAAAAGATCAGAAAAGGACTTATTTGATGATGATGATTATGTGGGGTTTTTTTTTCTGATTTTCTTTATAAGTTTACAAGTTGATGCAATTCAAATGAGTACCCACAACATATGCCTTTATAAAGAAGTAAAGAGAAAGTACACTGGCTGTAATCTGAAGACTACAGAATTGCTTGAGTGTGCGCTTATAGGAGTATGTGTGGTAATTAGGTTGAATACGGTATTATCAATTTGTTGTCTGCTGAATTAGCCCAGAGAAGTAAAGATGAAAAAAGCACACACAAAGAAGTAAAAAATTTTAAATCCTAAAGCATCAGTCACAACAGCATCAGATGACATTTTAATTCTGAGAAAATGTGGCTTGACATTTTGTGTGGAGACTATTCACATGAAGCATCAAACTTTCTTTTCTCTGACAAATAAAAATATATTTTAGAATGTCTTCTGATACAGTTTGGCATGGCATTTTAACATTAAACACTGCCTTGGCAAATTCAGCAGATTAAAACTTACTTACACACTATTTTTCTTATTTTTCCCAGAAAAATAGTCTGACATTTCATGTAAATTGTCTACTAAGGAGAGAAGTGTTCCAAAATGTCATCTGCTGAAAATGTGTTATGGAATAATGAATTTTTCTTCAACACTGGATTAATGTGTTCTAGGAGAAAAAAATCATCAGTTCACTCTGGACTGCCCTTCTATTAAATAAATAAATGGCATTAAATGAACCTTTTTATTTCACAAGCCATTTCTCCCTGTCAACATTTCATCATATTGTTTTAATACATTATTATATTTGCATTATTAATTCATTTGTTGAATCAGTGCATACTGTATGTCTGGTATTTTTTGCATCTGTCTTGAATTTGGCTTTTTTTTTTTTTTTTTTTTGCTAAGCTACTAAATAAGAATGCAAACCATATTTAGTGTATAACATTTTTTTATCTTTCATAAGGTGAAGAACAAAAGGTAAAAGACAAACTGTATTGCTAATATTTCAATGCAAAATCAATCCAATATACAGTTTTTAGCTTGCCTGTACAAAAGTACAGAGCTTGCCTGTACAAAAGTACATAGCTGTAGCAGTCATCACAGTGTTGACCTTGGTTAAATATTTTAAAAGGCTATATCTCCTGAATCTCTGGAAGTAGTTCATACTTGCCTTGATGTTAGATACTGGTCTGAAGCTCCATGCTGTACCAGCCCAACGCACATGGGTGGCCTTGAGGTCAAGGTCACGAATTTTGAAACAACTAGTAACAGTGTTTTCAGTGAAAAGAGATGTACCACCACTGTAAATTTTCAGTTTTTCTGTTGCTTTAGCTTGAAATTTAGGTCAAGGTCACCAAAATCTAATCTGCATTCAGTTCTTGTTATGTCCAAATTTTATATCCATGAAAAGTTTGTAAGAATCCAAGCGCTGGTTCACAAGATATTGTGCAGACAAGGTGTCGCGCCGACGTCAACGGGATCTGCACCAAAATCAATGTCCCCCTCCCCGTAGGTGGGGGGACATAATTTATAATAAAGCTTTTGGTTAGTATTTAGATGCAAAGTGTGATTTGGGTGAGCTACACTGTCCTGTGACAGCTCTTATTTAATAACTATCTAAACACTTTATATACATATAGTTACTATATAACTTGTATATTGCATAAATATGTAATTTAAAAAAATTATGTAGCATATCCTATTATGTATTTTTATAACCCGCCACACAATAGTGGAGGGGTATTATGGTTTCACTTTGGTCGTCTATGTGTCTATCCATCTGTAGTCTGTCTGTATTTTCATTTCTGGAGGATAACATGAGTAAACACCAGTGGATTTTCAGCAAACTAGTATGTGCATTGATATTGTGAAGATCTGGTTTCGGATTGCAAATGGGCAAATTTCATCAATTTTTAACAATTGTCTGTCTGCCACATGATACTACAATGTATTATGGTTTCACATTTTTTTTTTCCTTGCTTTTGAGATTTTTTTATTTTTACTTCCAGTATATACCACATGTATATGTGCTCCAAGATGTATCAAAATAGACAACTGAAAATATTACAGTCGACTCTCGTTATCTCGAATTCCAAGGGACTCTCTGAAATACTTCGAGATATCCGTAGTTCGACATATCAGGTTTGCAGAATTGAGGAAAAAATAATTTGATTAACCACATTTGACAAACTGATAAGTAATTGGACTTTTGAAGTTAGAGATATATTGAAAATATTGTGGAAAAGAGGAGAAATTGCTCCTTAGGAGCAATTTCTCCTCTTTTCTACAATATTTTCCATCTGTTGTTAGGTTTTCGTGTATAGGCAGGGACCAGATTTTCACTTCGAGATAAGCGGTTATTCGAGATAAGCGAGGTCGAGATAACGAGAGTCTACTGTATTTATATGTGGCAAGTGATTTAATCCTTAGCCCTTAAACTGCCAGTCACAACAATTGTTGTCTGCTTTGTCATCTGCTTGTGATTTTAAGTCATTTTTGCAAACAGTGTGGATCCAGATCAGACTGATTCAGCAGATGACATTTACAGACTACATTTTCAGATGCAGGTTTTCTTGGCATTTTAAGGTTTAAAATGCCAGTCACAACTGCAGCAGATGACATTTTGTTTTTGTTTTTCTAAACAAACAATTCACATGGCATGTAAAGCCTTATTTTCTCTGAGAAAAAAAAATGAGAATGCCTGCTACTATTTTGGTGGTTTAGTACTCTGGTAAATTCAACAGAAGACAAATTAATATTTTTTTCTTATTTTTTTCTCAGAAAATGGAGCTTATCATATCTTGCAAATTGCCTAAGGAATGTTAACCCCTATTTTCTGAAGACAACAAAGAGAAATATAGCCTGCTGAAATCTTTACCCAGTATGCTATGCATTAACTGTAACTTGTAGAATTTGGGCCCAATGGTTCAAAGCGTCGTTAGCTTAACAAGCTCATTAAGAGTCATTTCGTTAACTGATTAAGCGGATTCAATATACCATATTCTGATATTTTTTGCTGAAAAACATGTGAGAAGCTTTTGCTACTCATTTTTTCAGCAAAATATTTCAGCATATTTGCATATCACTTGATGTAAATTTTAACGAATCGTTAACTAACGACGTTAGTTTTGAACAACTGGGCCCAGGCATGTAGTGCAAGGGTTTGTTATATTTTTTTTTTTTTTTTTTTTTTTCTCTTTGGAATTAAGATCAATTCTCTACTTATATGCAGTGGTAACCCTTAGTGCACTATGAGAGTAATATGTGAACCATCAAAATAATTATGTTCCCTCACCTAAGGGGAGGGGGACATATTGATTTTGGTGTGGATCCCATTGGCATCGGTGTCGGCGTTGGCTTCACTTTCTTGTCTGCACAATTATCTTGTTAGCCAGTGGTTGGATTCTCACCAAATTTTCATGATATATAATAAGGACATAAGAAAGAACTGATTAAATTTTGGTGGCCTTGACTTAATTTCCAAGGTAACAGTGATAGAAAAACTGAAAAATAATGGTGGGGACATCTGTTTTCTCTGTTAACACTGTTATTACTGTCCTTTCGACATCTTCTGGAAAGATGTTTATTGCTTGGTGTTTAATTCTAAATGAAACTCTTTCCTTCTGATTGACCATATCTTGTCAGGAACTGTTTGTCTTTTCTGTTCCTGCACTTTGTTGTCAAATATTTACTGTGAAATTATTTTTACGGCCAAAAATGGTTCTGACCAATGCAATTTCTTAGTAAACAGGATTTTTGAAATAAAAAAATTATTAGAAATTATTTTTTACTTTTCTTCACTGATTTTAAATTACTGATGCTCCATAACAATATTGTGAAAATTTCAGAAATATTGAACTAGTGGAACTTGTTCAAAACCTGCAGCAAAACTACCTACCCTATCGATTTTTGCATAATCTGCAGCCATTATTACTATGGGAATTTTTTTAAAACCAATGAATAGGAAGTTTTTAAACCCTTTTGGCATAGGTAGTTACGACAAAAGAATTTGCATTGAATCATGACAAAATTTTGCTAATTTACTTCTTTTGAGTAAAACACAAGGGCCCAGTTGTTCAAAACTAACAATGTCGTTAGTTAACGTATCGTTAAAATTTTTTATCTTTAAATATGGCATATGGGCTAATATTTTTGCTGAAAAAATGCGAGTAGCATTTGTAAAAGCTACTCACATTTTTTCAGCAAAAATACATGTGAATTACATTGTACCTACTAGAACAGTAAACTTTTTTACCACTAATGAGCTCGTTAAGCTAACGATGCTTTGAACAACTGGGCCCAGGCAAAAAACTTTCCGAAAGATGTTGAAAGGAGAGAAGTTGTTGTGGCTTTACCAATCAGTCAGTCTATGAATTTTTGACCTGTGCCAAAGTTGTTTCATAGATCTGCATTTCAAAGATCTTCATTTGTTTTATTTATGTGGTAGGGTGGAGGGGGTATGACAAACCTTATTTTCTCAAAAAATTAAATTAGAATGTTGTCTGCTGCTGCTATGACTGATCTTTAACCCATTATAGTCTGAATGAACTCACCCACACTACATATTGAAGAGTCTAATTTTAATTTTCTGTAAGCCCGGCTATGAGATTTAGATATTCCTAGAGAAAAATGGTTGAACTATTTGCAAACAATGGAGACCCTGATCAGACACCACATTCTGTGGCTTCTGATCTGGGTCTGCGCTGTTTGCCAATTACCCTTTTAGGGGTTTCAGGACTACATTAGGTTAAAGGTTAATAAATACATTAAAAACCCTAGCTAACTGTATGGAAGGGCAGCTGGTGTGGCTTTTCTGTTCAGAGATGGTGGAAAATTGTATTTTTTCCTGAACAAGGTTTTGAATGATTTCTATTTTTAGCTATTACATCAGGAGAAAATGGTTGTGTAAATCGCATTTGTTTTGTTAAATGTTAAAACATTTGTGGTATATGAGAGATGTAAAGAAATTGTAATGCATTTGTCACAAGTCTCACTGTAGCAAGAGCTTGTTGATCCCATATGAGAATAAGAAAGACCCCGGATCTATTTATATATCTGTCCTTTTAAAAATCAAGGCCCAGTTGTTCAAAACTAACGATGTCGTTAACTAACGATATCGTTAGTTAACGTATCGTTAAAACTTTGAGTATACGCTAATGCTTTTGCTGAAAAAATGTGAGTAGCTTTTGCATTTGAAAAAGCTACTCTCATTTTTTCAGCAAAAATACCTGTGAATTAGATATTGTACTACTAGAACAGTTAGTATTTTGACCTTACGAGCTTGTTAAGCTAACGATGCTTTGAACAACTGGGCCCTGGATACTGACATGGCTCTGGACAAGAAACTTTTTTTTTTTTTTTTTTTTTTTTCAATCAAATGATTCAGAGAGATTCCAAGCCTTATCAGCAGAAAATTCCTCAAATGTTTACAGATATTTAAATTCAGCATGCAGAGTTTACAGATACCAGTATATAAAAAAGCAGTGGCCAGCATCAACTGTACAGGCTGCTTGCTACTTCTGTTTTGCCAGTTGAGTTGTGTTAAACTAAATATCTTTGAGCAAATATGAAATGTGCAACTGCCCAGTCTGGCCTGGTTTGTCTACTGTTTTACATATGGGATTAAGATGCTTCGTACAATGGGCTTAATTCATTCTATTTTCCCCTATAATAAAGGTGCAATTGAGTCACATTATCACTTTTTATTTCTGTGTCTGGTATATAAGCTGGGGTACAGGAAAACATGCTGTATGTCATATGAAAACAGCAAAGGATCAAACTAATTTTTTTATCCAGTCATCTGGTCAGAACCTTTCAGGGAACTTTATTAAGAGTATTTGAATATAACCCTGGGTTTATTTTCTCCAGTACTCCATTAAAACATAGGTACTAAGCTAGGCTGTTCCAATGAACCCAGTTTGAATTTATGGAGAAATAAGAAAAATATCCCAAAATTCTCACCCTAAAACAATACTTTTGCAAACAGTGAAGATCCTGATGACATGGCTCTCAATGAGCTATCTCATCAGGATCTACACAGTTTGCCATTCAGGTTGTGATTTTTGAACTGAAAAGATGTAAAATTGATGTGTTTAAATCTAGTCACCTTAACTTTTCACATAGGCCATCAATGTTTTCCTGTGACCCACTACCAATTCGTTGAATCAAATTCAAGCCTTGCAGAGAGAAAAGGAACCTTATTGCTTAGGGATGATGAGAGTCTGATCTGATGAAACAGTTTATTTAAAAATAAAAAATAAGACCTGTAAATCCTGATCAAAATTTAGAACCAAGACCCCAGATTCACTGACCATTTGCGGTGTGATTTTTTTCTTATTTTCCCAAGAAAATGTACATTCTAGGATTTCATAGGAATTATATGTATCCGGTGAAATTACCATATGTGATCCCAGAACATTTTCTTGGAATATAAAGTAAATATTGGTAATATGATCCTAAAACATTCTCTTGGAATATGAAGACATATTGATATAAATAACTGGTCCTTTTCTTACTCGGTATATGGGAATACTCGGTATATGGGAATAGCAAAAGCCTTACTCGGTATATGGGAATAGCAAAAGCCCAAATGGGACTGCGCTCATGCTGTCTTAACCCTGGTCCTGCTGAACCCGGATATACCCTGCCTTTGCAAACAGTGTAGATCCTGAGCAGTTGGATTCTTCCTGACCTGGATCTGCACTGTTGTCATTAAGTATGTGACTTTTTATCAAAAACCTTGATCAAGCTAAAAATTAGAAGTGGGTGTGACATCTTAATTTATTCAGCATGGCAAGAGTTAAAAGAGTTTATGCTGTTTTCAGTAAAGATCCTAGAAAATTCAGAGATTGTGTATGCAAGTTGAGAAGGCTGATCTCTAGACTTGCAAGTTTGACTTACCTGGAGCCTCTGTCACTACTATGGAGTGTAATTAAGTCCACACTAGTCCTTATTCATTGCTCCAGATTAAGCTTCTTTTTTTTTTAACCAAAAATTAATTATATTTTTCTTTTTTCTCCACCAAACATATGTTGTGGGTACCCATTAGAAGTGCTGAGGCACTTCTAATGTGTACCCATAACATGTGTTTGGTGGAGAAAAAAGAAAAATGTTTTTTTTTGGATACCCCCTCTTTTCGAGAATGATGCCTATTGCTTTAAAGGTTCCTTGATCTCTGTATGGCTTTTTATCTTCCCGTAATTGTGGTGCGTCCGTTGTCCTTCCTCGTGGTAATATGTGATTTATGTAGTGCTTTCAGAAGTTATCCTACTTTTTTTTTTCAATAAAACACATCTTGACATGATTAGAATTGTTTGTTTTCATTCCAGCTCTTCCCTCCTTACAGGAAGGCAGAATTCAGCTCTTGACTGCATGGCACTTCATAGCACATAGCCTTTCATTATCACCCTCCCATTGTCTTGGTATGACATATAAAATGTTGAAAGGGACTTAAAATCATCATCATTATCGTCGCCTCTCCTTTATACAGCCATTTCAGAAGATTAAATCTGTGTAACTCATTTAATAGTAATTTCAAAAAACTAACATTTTCATCAATACATAAATGCTGAAGAAAAAAAATGAAACCACTATGATGTTTTTCGCAATTCAGCAACATTACTTAGTGAGTATTATTATTAGTCTAGGATGAAGTTTTGCAAGAAGATGTGGGCCCCGTTGTTCAAAGCTAAAGATGTCGTTAGTTAACGATTTGTTAAAATTTACATTGAATGATACGCAAATATGCTGATATTTTTTGCTGAAAAAATGTGAGTAGCTTTTGCAGTGCAAAAGCTATTCACATTTTTTCAGCAAAAAATGTCAGAATATTGTATATTGAATCCACTAAAACAGTTAACGAAATGACCTTTAATGAGCTTGTTAAGCTAACGATGCTTTGAACAACTGGCCCTGTAAATTAGCCATAACTAAAATTATCCATGCAAAGAACCTGTTCCCATCCCTCATCCCCCAATGCACCCATGGGCAATGTTCTACTTCCCGTGAGAACATTTGTGATAAGAAAGTTTGGGCTTGATACTCATGTTGGCTGAAAAAAAACTAAAGCATCTTTCAATTTTAACCCTTGTCCTGCTGAACCCGGATATACCCTGCTTTTGCAAACAGTGTACATCCAGATCAGTTGGCTTCTGAAGAAGCCAACTGATCTGGATCTGCACTGTTTGCCATTAAGTATATGAACTGATAGCAACAATCAGTATCAAGTAATATGATTGGCTAAAAATTAGAAGTGGGTGTGGCATCTTCATTTATTCAGCAGGACAAGGGTTAATACAATTCTGTTTCTGGAGACAAATTGCATGAAATGTCAGAGCCTGTTTTCTATGAAAAATAAGAAAAATATTTCAAAATGTCATCTGCAATTTTTAACCAGCATGCTAAGCATTAAATGTAGAAAATTCCCTGAAACAGTCAATATAACATTAAGCTGCCGAATTTAAATATCAACCAGTGACATAAAATAAGAAAAAAATGTAATTTTTGTCTGCTGAATCGCCAATTACATGCTAATGATTAAAATGAATAAATCATAACTTGTCAAGCATCTCTGCAAAATCTATAAAGTGGTTGCTCAAGACAGATGCTGCTGAATACAGGTCAACTCCCATTAACTTGCCTCACATTTGACTCATTGAATATGAAGATATGGTCTGGTAAATGCTTAACAGAGGTGGTCTTTAAGGTGAAGAGACACAACTGGTAAATGTTCCACCATTTTTACAAGGAAGACAATTTTTGTAATTTTCTGTTTGCTTTCCTGCACATCAAGCTCCTGAAAGGGGTCTACTCTAAAAGCTCCCTAGGGGACAAAGTCTTTCCTTTAAGAGCAGACTGACTCTTTTCAAAAGGGAGACAAAAAGTTTTGCAGAGCTGCCTCCCTTGAAAGTATATCCGTTCCCCTTAAGACGGGGGAGGTGTTTGCTTAATACAGGTAAACTTCCATTAACCCTTGTCATGCTGAATAAATTAAGATGCCATGCCCACTTCTAAATGTCAGCCAATCAGATGCCTTGATCGATATTGTTGACATAAATTCATAAACTGAATGGCAAACAGTGCAGATTCAGATCAGTTGGCTTCTTCAGAAGCCAACTGATCTGGTTCTACACTGTTTTCAAAGGCAAAGTATATCTGGGTTCAGCAGGACAAGGGTTAATCTGCCTTTTATCCAACATGAAAAACTAGTCTTAAAATGTAACTGATTGCTTAACAGACGTGTTCATTAATAAAAGGTTGACTAAAAATATTCACATGGACTAGTATCACTTGACCATAGGTATACAAGCCAGCAGTAAAAATGCAAATATCATTGCAATAGTTAAATTGACTAAGAAATTTGTTAAAGAGGATGTTTTTTTCTTGTCATTTTTGTGTCCTGATCGTATATAATGCTGCACAACTTCTGATAAATCATTTTGTATGGTCGGTTTGTAGCCAAGTTCCTGTCTTGCCTTCTTAACACTGAAGTAGTGTGTAACACCTGTCTTGTATACCTGAAAAAATAGATGAGAGTTCAATTTTGGCTATAACCCAAGACAATAGATTTGGACAGGTGTACCTAGCAAAGACTCAGATCAGACTGTGCATTTGCACAGTCTGATCTGAGTCTTTGCTAGGCACACTGTGGATAGCTAAGGATCCATGGCTTCCTTAGACAGACAGTGAGAACTGATCAGACTGCTGATGAACAGGCTGATCAACTCTTCACTAGGTGTACACGCCTAAAGTACATTTCTAAAACTAATGTGCGGCCCATTCATATCTGAAATGCTCACCAGAGCTCAAGTTAGCCAAATTCTGACACACTGCTAGGATGCAGTTTCACATCCAGTTTCTTCAAACTTCATTAAAAATGTGGAAAGTATTTTCTTCATTCAGGAAGGCAAACCATACTGACCTAGAAAACTGACAAGTCAGTAAGGTTCCCACAGGTAACCCTATATATGAAGGATATCACGAACAAAATAGAAATACGAAGCAGGCAAAATATTAATTTTAATTTTGCATTGTCTCTTGAAACAATATTTGTTCTTAAACAATACCAAAAATAGTATGAAAGGTGACTTCTGAGTACATGTGCTCTTTAAACAGATGTGGTCTCCTAAGCAAATTTAATGGGATATACTTACAATAAAAATAAATGACATGGAAGTTTCTGCCTCAATTCTCATTGGGGGCTTCTCTTAAAGTAAGAATTTGCTCCCTCTGGGAGCAAATTCTTTCTTTTAAGAGTAGTCCCCATTTTAGAAAAGTTAAATATCAGATAGGATACTTCACATCTGCAAAAGCTTTCTCCTGCAAAATGGCAGCAAAATCTTTCTGGTGTATACATTCACTGTAATGCTTTAAATCAATCCTAATTAATGCTGGTCATCTCTCACACTGGGTAATTTTCTACCCTGCAGGGCTAAAATGAGATTCCCTGATCTTAGGCATTAGGTTGTGTGTTTCAACTTACCTCTGTCCTTGTAAGAAGTGGCTGGAAGTTATAGACAGCTGAGACTAAAAAATGTATCCACTCTGTCAAAAATGCTGAAAACATACAAGACCCTTTCTTTAATGCTAAGTTATGACATTCATTTTTTTAACACTTTGGTTAACCCACTGAAGACTGGAGACCCCTAAACGGGTAACTGGCAAACAGTTCAGACCCAGATCAGATGCTGCAGAACATCGCATCTGATCAGGGTCTCCAATGTTTGCAAATAGTTCACCCATTTTTCTTTTAAGGAATATCTACATCATATAGTCTGATATACCATAAATTGAAAATAGACTCTTCCAATATATTGTGTGGGAGAGTTAAGTCAGTCTTTCATGGGTTATTGTTTGTGTTGAGGTTTTACGGCCCAGTCAACCCAATGGGGTCATGTCGAGCGCGGTCAGTTTACCTAACCACACGTTTACTGGGCAGGCTTAGTCCTCTAAGGGGTTAACCAGTATTGTGCACATTCTTTCGTCAGAAACTGACAACTGCTCTTCTTGAATCAGCGGAAGGGAGAGAATGACAAGAAAATATTTCATGATCAATCGGCAGGGGTTGAACCCGCGACCTCCTGGTCTCCAGTCGGACGGCGCATCCAACTGAGCCACCGAGGCCGGCTTTCATGGGTTAATGTTTTGCATCAATGTGATTATAACTCATCAAACCTTGAATAGATTCAGTTCATACCTCTTGTGAATTTGTAGTCAAGGTCATGCACTCAGTAATTTTGCTTTTGCTTGGGGTGGTGGGGAGTGGGGGTATTATACATTCACTCCATTTTTTTTTACTTAAGTACATTTTCTTATAAATGCCTAGATAAGATTTATTATTCTATATAATAGGTAGAAACCCTGAAATACTTTTCTTACAAAACTTTTTTATCCATAATGCAGGGAATGAATGGAAAGATGGACAGAATAATGACATTATGAAAACTGTATATCCCTATGGCATACTTAAATACCAGGGCTATGGAATTTTTTTTATTTTTCACAGAAAATAATAGTAAATAAAAATGTTAAATACGCTGCCATTATCATGTCATGGGCAGTTAACTCTGTCAAACATTGACGAAATTTGCCCATTAGCAATCCAAACCAGATCTCCACAATATCAATGCACATACCAAGTTTGATGAAAATCCATTGATGTTTACTCAAGTTATCATCCGGAAACGAAAAATGGATGGATGGATAGACAGATGTACGACTGATGGATGGACAGATGGATGGATAGACACACAGATGTCCAACCATAATACCTCGCCACTATCCCGTGGTGGGGTATAAAAATGGGATTGTTCCTGCTACAAATTTCCTTGGCATTTTAAGTGTTAAGACATGTTGCAAATAAGCTATTTTTGCCAAATATCTGACTTTGTTGTGACTGAAAATTAAATCATTCACAGTAATCTGATCAACTGTTCAGCCTGTATAAACAATATATCCAGGTAATTTTGGCAAGATTCCAATGTGTATGAAAGTTTGTTGTCATTTTTTTTTTGTTGTTGTTGTTTTTTTCCCCACAGTTCAAACAGCATTTTTCAATAATCAAGAGACAATGTGTATAAAAGTTTGTTTTTTTTTTTTTTTTGTTTTTTTTTTTTTCACATTTCAAACAGCCTTTTTCAATAATCAAGAGGGCCCAACTCTGACTATAGTAGTCTGACTGGACCAGAATTCAAGTTTGTGGGGAGGATTTTATGTCTGTCTGTAAATCTGAATTGTACTCATAAAATGCATGTGGTTCTACTAACCTATAAAATATATCACAGATAGAGGAATTCTGAGCCATGGCATAGGATGTCCAAGTCCTACAATCTGTAAAATAAAGTTAAATCACACTATATTTACCTTATAAATATTAGCCCTTGTCCTGCTGAACCCGGATATACCCTGCCTTTGCAAACAGTGTAGATCCAGATTATATAAAAAATATGGATCAAGGAATCCGATTTGCTGACAATTAGAAGTGGGCGCAGCATCTTAATTTAACAAAGCTACAGATAAGTTACTTTTTTTTTCAACCAAAATCTATTGGTATTTTTCTTATTTCTACATTGAAAATATAAGAAAGCATCTTATCATGGTCTTCACTGTTATTAACCCTTGTCATGCTAAATAAATTAAGATGCCATGCCTACTTTTAATTTTCAGCCAATCAGATTAACTGATCCAGACTGTTATAATATTAATTCAAATACCTAATGACAAACATTGCAGATCCAGATCAGTTGGCTTCTTCAGAAGTCAACTGATCTGGATCTACACTGTTTGCAAAAGCAGAGCATATACGGGTTCAGCAGGACAAGGGTTAATGCTCAACATGCAGAAAAATTTCAGCGGACATAATTTTATTTAATTTTTTTTATTTCTCCACACAAACACGTTTTGATACTCATTAGAAACATTTCTGTGAAAAGCTTCTACTGAGTACCCACAACATATAATTTCATGGAGAAATAAGAAAAATACCAATACTACAGTCGAACCTCAATGGCTCGAACATCTTTGGGACCACGGAAATTCGTTCGAAACATGAGTAGTTCGAGCCATTGAGGGTTAACCAAGGCCCAGTTCAGGAAGCAAACAGCGATAATTCAGGGGAATCCTTTTGATTTTCTACACAATGATTATATGTTGAGTGTACTCATTAGAATTGCCTCATCGAGGACACACAACATACAATTCCATGATAAAATAAGAAAAACCTTCCTAAATATTTGATTTCTTGAGCTATTGAAAGAATTTTGTAGGGACTGAAAAATGAGTTCGATTCATCCACGGTAAACAAGCCATCCGTGTTCGAGCCATTGAGGTTATACTGTATTTGGTTAAAAAAAGCGCCTTATCTGGACTACATGCACTGATGAGCTGGTTTTCCCAAAGCCAGTCACAAGTGAACTTACCAGTGGTTTGAAGAATGTGAATGTATTCACTGGTGCATCATCGGCTATAAAATAAGCCTGACCAGCCTGAAATATAACATAAAAAAATACAATATTTTATTAATAAAATAAAATATCTATGCGCTCATTTCAAACTTTTCATATACCAGAGAAGTTCAAAAAAGCATCCAACAAGTTTATTATCTTTTTATGCTCCTGCCTGCCGAAGGCTGGGGGTATATAGCATTTCACCGTGGTGTTATGTTCATATGTGCGTACCTCTGTACATGCGTCTGTCACGTTTGTAACCAGAATCAAACAAATGTTCTAGCAAAATTACATGACATGTACCTTTATAAGACAGTCACCTTTCCACATCAACCCTCACTGTTTAAAGTCTGTCTCAGAGGTGGCTCTCTTACACAGGTTTCACTGTATGGGCAACAGATACTGAAAGCAATTCCTGAATATCTTACAGTAAAACAAACTAAAGGGTAACTTAGCAAGTAAAATCACATCTGGATTGTGGGGCAATTTTGAAGTCATGTGCATTAGAAAATCACAAGTTTTTACAATAATCAGAATTAATTAAATTATCATAAGTGGCTTCAGATAGCAGAAATGTGGTGTCTTGCACATAACAGAGTACCCCACTTTATGATACAGTTATTATTGCTGAGAATATCACTGGCACTGCAATACTGGCTGGTACTCACTCACAAAAGTGTTTTTTGTGTTCTTAAGTTTAATCATGTAAGAACACACTGTATTTGATTCTAGAATAGCATGACCTCTGAGTTGACCAGAAGTACCTTGCAGAGGCATTTCTAATAAATATCCACAACATGCATTTCTAGTGGAGAAATAAGAACAAGAGGGCCATGATGGCCCTGTAACGCTCACCTGAGCAACATAGCACTTTGAAAGCCTGATCTAGAACTGATCAAGGCAAACATTCTGGTCAAAGTTCAAAATGATTATATTAACAAGTAAGACAATGTAGAATGTCTAATGGACTGTGAAATAAAGGTCAAGGTCAAATATGGATGACTGCACTCAAGAGGCCATGCTAACATGTATGCATGTACTAAGTATCACTGGCTGTAGGAGCAATAGTTACTGAGAAACTGAATTAAACACAAACACTTCTAAAGTACCAAATATCACTCTGTAGGACCAATAATTACTGAGAAACTGACCTAAATGGAAAAACTTAAGAGTCACTGGAAAGAAAACTATACATCACCTAGAAATCATCAAGACAAACATTTTGAGCAATATTTATGATGATCACTTCAAAAATGTGACCTCTGGTGTGTTAACAGTTTTCTGCTGATTTGGCCAGGTCACCTAGTTTTTGACCCCATGTGACGAAGTTTCAAACTTGACCTAGAAATCATCAAGACAAACATTTTGAGCAAGACTCATGATGATTGCTTAAAAAATGTGACCGCTAGAGTGCTAACAAGGTTTTCTGCTGATATGGCCAGGTGACCTAGTTTTTGACCCCAAATGACCCAGTTTCAAACTTGACCTAGAAATCATCAAGACAAACATGTTGAGCAAGATTCATGATGATTGCTTGAAAAATGTGTCCACTAGAGTGTTAACAAGGTTTTCTGCTGATCTGGCCAGGTGACCTAGTTTTTGACTCCAGGTGACCCAGTTTCGAACCTGACCTAAAAATCATCAAGACAAACATTTTGAGCAAGATTCATGATGATTGCTTAAAAAATGTGACCGCTAGAATGTTAACAAAGTTTTCTGCTGATTTGGCCCGGTGACCTAGTTTTTGACTCCAAGTGACCCAGTTTCGAACTTGACCTAGAACTCATCAATACAAACATTTTGAGCAAGATTCATGATGATTGCTTAAAAAATGTGACCGCTAGAGTGATAACAAGATTTAACGCTGATTTGGCCAGGTGAACTAGTTTTTAATCCCAGGTGTTCCAGTTTTGAACTTGATCTAGAAATCATCAAGACAAACATTTTGAGCAAGATTCATGATGACTGCTTCAAAAATGTGACCGCTAGATTGTTAACAAGGTTTTCTGCTGATTTGGCACGGTGACCTAGTTTTTGACCCCACATGACCCAGTTTCAAACATATCCTAGAACTCGTCAAGACAAACATTTTGAGCAAGATTCATGATTATTGCTTCAAAAATGTGACATCTAGAGTGTTAAGGTTTTCTGCTGGTTTGGCCTGGTGACCTAGTTTTTGACCCCACATGACCCAGTTTCAAACTTGACCTAGAAATCATCAAGACAAACATTTTGAGCAAGATTCATGATGATTGCTTCAAAAATGTGACCGCTAGAGTGTTTACAAGATTTTCTGCTGATTTGGCCCGGTGACCTAATTTTTGACTCCAAGTGACCCAGTTTTGAACTTGACCTAGAAATCATCAAGACAAACATTTTGAGCAAGATTCATGGTAATTGTTTCAAAAATGTGACCGCTAGAGTGCTATCAAGGTTTTCTGCTGATTTGGCCCGGTGACCTAGTTTTTGACTCCAAGTGACCCAGTTTCGAACTTGACCTAGAAATCATCAAGACAAACATTTTGAGCAAGATTCATGATAATTGCTTCAAAAATGTGACCGCTAGAGTGTTAAAAAGCTTTTCTGCTGATTTGGCCTGGTGACCTAGTTTTTGACCCCAAGTCACCCAGTTTGGAACTTGACCTGGATTTAATAGAGGCAAACATTCTGACCAAGTTTCATCAAGATTGGGTCAAAACTGTGACCTCTAGAGTGTTAACAAACGAATTGTTGACGACGGACGATGACGGACGACCGATATAGGGTGATGACAATAGCTCACCCTGAGCTTTTGCTCAGGTGAGCTAAAAATATCAGTGCTTGTATGTTCCAAAATAAAACATGCTTTCTGCTATGTGATAATTACATCCTAGGTTGAAATATAACAAATCTTATAAAAATCCTTCAAAGAACTTACAGCAACATGTTCTCTCTCTTCTGACAAAGCTCGTCCTGCCTGCTCATGGGCCTGGGTCAAGTTGTCAACATGGAGGAAATCCTGCAGTGAATCTGGCTCAAAGTTCATGAAAAATAAACCCTGTTCTATATTGTTCTGAAATAACAACATGTCCTGGATAAGTAAAACTGTTACCATATTTACTCAAAGTAGCCTTAATCCTTAAAACAACCATTACAACTTCTTAATTATTTTTATTTTTATTTATTTTTTTTTTTTTTTCAAAGTTTGTGTTGAGGTTTTATGGCCTAGTCAACCCAATGGGGTCATGTCAAGTGCAGTCAGTTTACCTAACCACACTTCTACTAGGCAGGATTATTCCTCTATGCAGTTAACCAGTATTGTGCACATTCTTTTGCCAGAAACTGACATCTGCCCTTCTTGAATCAGCGGAAGGGAGACAATGACCATAGAAAATATTTCATGACCAAATCTCCACGAAAGAATGTTGCCGACCCGGTGGGGGTTGAACCCGCAACCTCCTGATCACCAGCTGGATGAGCATTCAATGGAGCCACAGAGGCCGGCTTTTTTTTTTTCCAAACAAAAGAAGTTTTGACACTTCATGTGAACTGTCTGCCAAGCAGACAATTCATGTGAAATGTCAGGACTTATTTTCTCTGATACAGAAAAAAAAAAATTTTTAAAATGTCATCTGCTACAAATTTTGCTTGGCACTTTAAGGGTCAATACAATTAATCTGACAGTGAACAAATCCATTTGACTACTTGACAACATGTCTATAACATTGTGACAGGATGGCAAACAGTGCAGACCTTGATGAAAATGCTTCTTTGATCTGAGGATGCACTCTTTGCATAGATCTGTCTCCATAACTCCAGATAAGGTACCTTTTGCAGCTGAAAAGTACTGATATTTTTCTTATTTCTTCATGAAAACATACATAGTGGGTACTCATTAAAAGCACCTGAGGCACTTCTAATGAGTACCCATTATGTATGGTTGCACGATGAAATCAAAAATATATTTTCAGTGAATGTCCTAACATTTCAAATACTTTATTCTGCACTTTTCTGTCTAATTTTTTTCAGCAGCTGTTTCTTAAAATATTTAGTGTTAGCAAACATTGTAGACCCAGATCAGACTGCTCCTTCAGGAGCAGTCTGATCTGGGCCTACACTGTTTGAATATGCCGTTTTGTTAGAAACTTTGGTGAATGAAATCTTAAGATATTACTGTACCTAATACCCACATTATCAGGAACTAAGCTGTCTGTCCAAATATAAAAGGTAATTACAGTGTTAGAGGAGATGCAGCCTCATACAGGTCCATTCCAACTGCTGACTACAATATAGGGATCAAACATGGTTTTTCATGCATTAACTTTCGCCAGGTCCCGAGGGAGGTGTTGAAATCCAAGGCCTCAGGCCGAGGTTTTCAACTCCTCCCAAGGGACCTGGCGAATGTTAATGCATTGAAAACCCATGTTCGATTGCTATTATTGCAGAAAAACTGAAAATATTTGCTACATTTTGCATTATTTTTTGCACTATTTTGCTTCGCTTTTTCACCGATGTCTGGCAAATGCAATTTCCACAAACTATGCTTGTTTTAAGGCCAGGCAGTACACATCTCGTGACTGCAGCAATTCTGTGGCCCTGGTACGAGCATATTGAAAGTTGCATAGCCGTGCATTAACAACGTGTGAATTGCCTTGTTAATACACGGCTTTTCGCTGGTTAATGCACGGCTGTTTATAACGTGCAGCACTGCTTTTTATGCAATAATATAGTTTTGTGTCTTAAATAACATCAAAGTATGTGTACCCTCATATTCTCCCACAATATATAATGAAAAACAGTGGCATACAGGGTTAAACCTAATTGGGCTGATTCTTTGAATTTTACAGGAGTTAAACCAGCTTTTTTATCTTTATTACAGCCTGTATTAGTGCAGTGTAGCAGTCTTAAACATCTCCCACTACTTCACTATAGTGCAGTTTACATTTTCTGGTCATTTGTGACCACTATGCTCATTCTAGGATCTTTAAAAGTTCATATGAGGGTCACTGATGAGGCCTAATTAGCTGAACTAGTTAGCTAGGCCCAGAAAACTTGACACTTAGGCTGTTTTCTGTTTTGTGAGTGTGTTTCTTATTCTCAAGGGTCATCCCTTTTAGAATCTTTTTTTGCAATTTGTGCGTTTCTTCTAGCAACATTTTTTACTGTCTTGATGTGCTAAACCCTTGTCATGCTGAATAAATTAAGATGCTACACCCACTTCTAATTTTCAGCCAATCAGATAACTTGACCCAGGTTGTTGATACAAATTCACATACTTAATGACAAACAGTGCAGATCCAGATCAGTTGGCTTCTTCATAAGCCAACTGATCTGGTTCTGCACTATTTGTAAAGGCAGGGCATATCTGGGTTTAGCAGGACTAGGGTTAATAACCAAAACTTCCTCATTTTCCATATTATATGGTGAAACTTCCATGGTTACAAAGCATATCCAGAAAAAAAATTTCTTAATTCTCCACAAAACACAAGTTGTCATTAGAAGCGCCTCTGTGCGTTGCTTCTAACAAGTATCAAGAAAATATGTTTTTGTGTAGAAATGAGAAAATATCAATATTTTTGGGCTGAAAAAAAATGGCATTATCCTTTACGAGCAGCACTATAATAAAGGAGGAAAATATTTTATGTTGGATGATCTCTCTTTATTATAAATACTTCTCTTTATACACATACATACTATGCCTAATGAGTGCTATAGCTAGGTTACATATCGAGGGTTGAGCGCAAGACTGTAGTAACTCAAACATATTTTTGAAACCCTTGTTTAGGGGCAAGTTTGACCCCTTTGTAAACAACGCAAATATAGGTGCCATTGCTCATACGAGCAATGGCACCTAAATTTCCATTGTTTACAGAAAGAAATGTTGTAATCTTCATAACGCCTTCATGGTGAGGAGATTAAGTATTGGGAAAAACAACCATCTGACTTGCTACAGTCTTGCGATCAACCCTCGATATAGTAACATTAGAATGGGCCCAAAATCTCACACATGAAATTTTATGAGATTTTGGGCCCATTCTGATTACTACTAAAGTAGTAAGACAAAACTCACCACAATTCTTGGTATATGTCTTTGATCCCCTGGTCCATAGACAGCTGCCAGTCTCAGAGCACAGGTGTGGAGAGTGTGTCCGTCATCTGTTTTACTCCCGTTAGCTGACAGTACCTTCTGTTCAGCTATACTCTTGGTTCGAGAATAGTGTTCTGGGTGCTGTTTAAAACATAAGGCATGTAAAGATCGATTTTTTTAATTTATGGCCCAGTTAACTGTTAAGCTCATGTTGAGCTGGTGGCGAGTAAAGCATCCTTGATTCCAGACACAGAGCTCCAGACAAGAGGGATAGCCTGATAAATATATTTCTTGTTTCTCCATGAAAATGTATGTTGTGGGTACTCATTAGAAGTGCCTCATTGAGGCACTTCTAATGAGTACTCACAGCATACATTTTCATTTTGAAATAAGAATGGAAAAAAAAAAACTTATCTAGGGCTTCTGACACAGAAGCTTTAACTGGAGTCTCATTATAACACTAGTTCAGATATAAGGCTATCAAGCTGTCATTCCCAAATATTTATTTCCCTTGAAGTTCTGTACATTCATAGTTCCAAATTGTGGCTAGTTTTGATATTTTTGCCCTTACTCAATAGAATTGCCCTCTGTTCAGCTATACTCTTGGTTTGAGAATAGTGTTCTGGATGCTACCTGAAACTTATGGCATGTAAAGAACCCTGGGTTCCAGATTACAGAGCTGTAAATAAGAGCAATAGCCAGATAAATTCTAATACCCACAGCATCAGTTTGGTTCTAAAACTGTAGCAATTCTAACATGCATCCTCAACATGTACATATATTTCTGTGTAACAACAGTGGCAATTCTAAGGTGTGCCCAGTACATATGTTTTGGTGCCAAAAACTGAGGTACTTTGATAATGTGTACTCACTGAGGCTTCTAATATGCTTCTAAAATGTAATCAGAACATATATTTGAGGGCAAAAGCTGAGGAATTCTAATTCACGCCTGGCAAAACATGTCAAGCAAAACTGTAGCAGATGGCAGTCTTTTTTCTCTTTCCTTTTTTTTTTTTTTTTGTTATTTTTCAGAGAAAAAAGCTTGAAATTTCATGTGAACTGCCTGCTGGGCAGACAATTCACATGTAGGCAGACAATTCACATGAAATGTCAAGCCTTAGTTTCTCTGAAAAATACAAAAAAGAATATTTTAAAATGTTGTCTGCTCCTGTCATGAATGGCATGCTAAGGCTAAAACTGACAAATAAAATCAAGGAAGTAAAACAAACCTATGCGTTACTTCTGTCCATGTTAACCCTTAAGACGCCAAACACAACAATTGTCGTCTGCTTTGTCATGTGCTTGTGGTTTTAAAAGTCATTTCTGCAAACTTTAGGAGCAGTCTGATCTGGGTCCACACTATTTGCCTGTATGCAAAAACAGGTTTGAAAAGTTTGCAAGAATATTCAGAAGACGACATAAACAGACGACATTTTCAGATGCAGGTTTTCTTGGCATTTTAAGGGTTAAAATTAAAATGACCTATGTCATTAGAAAAGGTTCCTCACTGCATTTCAGACAATATTGGTCCAAATCAGATCAGGGCCTTAACTGCCCATTTTCAGAATCATGTTATACTGCTGAATACATGTATATTCATGAACAGTGGTGGCACTGATTAGACTGTTTAAATGGGCAAATCAATCTAGGCCTTCATTGTTCACATACGACACTTTTCTTATCACACAACTCAAATGTTCTGATTTATCTCCCTTTGATGTATTTTTAAATCAATAAATAGCCATTTCAATTCGTAAAGAGTTATTTTTTTTTGATAAAAAACAACAAATTATCAATTTATTTAACTACTAATCATAATCACAGTTTTCAATATTGTTTCACATGAATATTAATTTTATCGAAAAGTCATTGTGCTTTGGTATCTCTGCTATCATGCTGGAACATTCACTAATACAGGTATATGCAAATTATGAATATAATTCCATGTCAGCCTGACAAAGTATTATAATATATACTTTTGAAAAGCAAGTTATATAATGGAGTTTTGGGACTCCTACTATGCGTCTTCTCATGTGCCTGTGTCCTGCCTGTGGTCCGATCAGTCTGCTCTTCACCACCATAACCTCAAGTTATGGAGGGGGTGTATGTCTGCTCAGATACGCAGCATGTCACCGGCCCAGAGCTTGAAGTATAGTAGGCTTCGTCCCTAACTCCTTTTTCATTCTCACATATCTGTAGAAAACATGTTCAGTACAGTACAAATGATATAGAATAGAGGTTAGAATGTTTGAATGCCTTGCAGAAAGTTGCTAATTCAAGCCCAGCTCAGGCTGTTATCTGAAAAGCCCTCTCTGTTCACCCATCATTTAACCCTTGTCCTGCTGAACCCGGATATACTCTGCCTTTGCAAACAATGTAGATCCAGATCAGTTGGCTTCATTGGACCGGAAAGGATGTCCACGGATATCCTTTTTCAGGTTTGGGAATAGGAAATAGTCACTACGAGTTAAGTCAGGAGAACAGGCGAGGTGCGGAATAGCTCGTACCCATTCCGCTCAACAGCATCCATTGCAATTTTGCAAGTGTGGACTCTCGCATTGTCCTGTTGGAGCAGAATCCCTTTGGAGAGTTTACCTCCGCATTTTTCATGGATCACAATTCTCAGTTAGTCGAGCAAATTTGCATAATACGCACCTGTTATTGTACTTTTCTTTGCTCTAAAGTCCAACATAATAACACCTTGTGCATCCCAAAATACAGTTGCCATCACCTTGCCAGCAGAGGGTTGCGTTTTGAACTTCTTTGGTCTCGGAGACCCCGGCCCTACACTCTGGCGACTTTGAACTTTATTCTCTGGCTCATAATAATGAACCAAGGTCTCATCTACAGTCATCAGACGTGAAAGGAAATCATCTTCAGGTAACAAAATAATGTGGAAAAGATTAGAAATTGCTCCTAAGGAGCAATTTCTCCTCTTTTCCACATTATATATATATATATATATTTCTAACTACAGGAGTCAAATTACATATTCATTTGTTAAATGTGGTTGTTCAATTTATAGTTTTCCTCACTCTCTCAACTCTGATATGTCGAGGTACGGATATCTCGAAGTGTTTCAGTGAGTCCTTTGGAATTCGAGATACCGAGAGTCGACTGTAATTGTAAGGAAATTCAAGCCCAATTTCTATGGAAAAAGAAGAAAAATATAATAAAATCTATCTGCCACTCTTCAAATGTAATGGATTAAAGAGATTAGTTGGCTTATTTGATATTTTTATTCCCTTGTCTGTTTCATGTGTGACTGCTTGATATGAGAGAATTTGGAGATATCTTCAACATTGTTAGACATGCTCTATTTATTTCACTAGATATTAAGGAGTGTTGTCAGAAAACACACGCACCTTCCATAAACGACGAAGACCCCCCTTTTGGCTTGTATCAAAATACATTTTGGCCAAAACTTTGAAATTCCAGATCTTCCACTTCCACTTTATGTAAGATCCAGATTTGCGACTTATTTCATCCGAAAGTACGATATTTTTCTTATTTCTCTACACAAACATGTTTTGAGTATTCATTGCATTGTCAAAGTGCTTCTAATGAGTATCATCTACATACATTTTCTTGGAGAAGTAAGAAAAAATATTTAACTGATACTCCCTCTTATCTGGGCTTTGAGTCTTGTTTCTCTGTTTGGTAAGTTTTTGATTTTGCCCTAGCTGGCTTAATTTTCTGTATGACCAAAACTAGCCCTTGGTAAGAGGTGTTCTGTATTTACCCTAAATATTGGAACAGACAGGCCTGAAAAAAAAACTGGAGACCCAGATCAGATGCAGCAGAATGCAGTATCTGATCAGAGTCTACACTGTTTGCCACTCACTCAGCAGGTTTTAGACAGATTAGCGTGTTGTAAAATGGAGTTCAAATTTTAAGATGTGTGGGGAGGAGAGAACTTGTCCCAATATTTAGGTTAAATATGGCCTCTAGCAAAGACGTGGGACAGTATTAATCCTTTCACCCCTGAGTTTCTGAAATGGACTCTTTGGTCTCTGAATTTGGACACAACCATTGTTGCAATTAGGGATTTCATTCAAAAATCAATAAAATTGCAGTGTAGATCCTGATGAGATGGCTCTTGATGAGCTGTCTCATCTGGATCTGCACTGTTTGCAAAGGTATATGTATTGGTTTATGGGAATGAAAAGCTTCTGCATATTTGTGGTCTCATCAGGGCTTTTACTCTGTTCTGTACACTTTCTACAGGGTCCATTTACTTGGCTGTGGGCAGAAAAGACCCTGTCAGACTAGAGTATGTGGATATTCACACTAATTTGGATCTTTGCAGTTCATGTATGAATAATTGGTAGGAGAAAAGTTTTGTTTTTTTTGCTAAGGTTCAAGAAAGTTTTCCATTTATAACATAGGTCATGCTTGCAGGGCAAAATTAAAAGAAATATTTTAAGACATCTAAGTTGCAACACAAGAAACTCTGCCTTATGATATATGCCCAGTGGAGAACTCGGACTAGCCTGCATAAATACACAGTGTGATGAGTCTTTGCAGGGCCTTTTATGGATAGCCAAGGAATTAACCCTTGTCCTAGAATGTGCGCAGTACTGGTTAACAGCTTTGAGGACTAAGCTTGCCCAGTAAAAGTGTAGTTAAGTAAACTGATCATGCTCAACATGACCCCATTGGGTTGACTGGGCCATAAAACCTCAACACAACAATTGTCCAGCTGAACCCGGATATAACCTACCTTTACAGTATAGATCAGTTGGCTTCTCCATCTGATCTGGATCTGCACTGCTTGTCATTCAGGGGTGAATATGTATCAACAATCTGGATCAAGGAAATCTGATTGGCTGACAAATTAGAAATGGGCATGGCATCTTAATTTATTCAGCATAACAAGGGTTAAGGCTTTGTCAGATGGAAAGCAAAGATTCTGAGCCAAATGCCTTTCACTGGAACCAGCTGTTATCATCTCACATTGGCAGTTTATTTGAGCCATGTCTGAAGATAGGGCTGAGCTGAGTTGATGGCCTGTATGTGTAATCTGCCTTACAAAAAGCACTGCGAACAGCTGGGGCTTAAACTAGCAGCTGCATGGTATGATCCCATACTTCGCTATTTTCACACCAGGTCTTAAAATTTGGACTCCTCAGACTTGTCACATGGATAAGTGCACTGGTATTGTTCAAACTGTGCACATGGCATGATAGATTATCTCATGGTCATTTGACTGCAACTCATACTGTTGCCTACCTAAGGCCATAGCTGTAGATATTACCCCTTGTCCTGCTGAGCCTGGATATGTCCTGCCTTTGCAAACAGTGAAGATCCAGATCAGTTGGCTTCTCCAGAAGCCAACTGATCTGGATCTGCACTGTTTGCCATTAAGTATGTGAATTTATATCAACAAGCTGGATCAATTAATCTGATTGGCTGAAAATTAGAAACGGGAGTGGCATCTTAATTTATTCAGCAGGACAAGGGTTAAAGGCACTTCTTTCAACCAAAACGTTTTGGTATTTTTCTTATTTCTCCACGAAAGCATTACAAAAACCCGCCTATTTCAAATATATTGAAAGTTTCACCACCAACAACTGAAAGTTTTCAGATAAAAATTCTGATATTTTTCATATTTCTACTCAAAATATAGATTGTGGTATGCATTAGAACCTCCTTGCCGAGGCAGTTCTAACGAGTACTCACAATCGATGTTTTTGAGCAGAAATAAGAAAAATAATGTATACCCCTGTAAACCCCAGTTTTACTATATAAAAGTGGGGTTAAAGGGGGGCAAAATTACATAGGTATGTTTTTGTGATCACATATCTGTTGGGCACTCACTCATTAGAAGCACCTTGCCTACCAACAACATAATTATGTTTTTGTGGAAGAATAAGAAAATTATTTCGAGACCCCTATTATTTAAAATTCTGTTGAGGCATTAGTTCAGAGAGCTGAAAAATTGTATTCAGAGTTTTTGATAAGCATTCTACACAGATATTATCTACATTTTTCTTATTTTTATGGAGAAAAAGTTCTGCGAGATCTCGTTGGAATTGTCTCAGACACAGCTCTAATTAGATTTCGCATTTCCTTGGAGGAAAAGTCTCCAGAATAGCTTATACAAAAGCCCTGAATTTGCATTAAATGGGCCGCACCATGCAAAAATTAGTCTTCGGGTATACGCAGACACGAAGGCCCAGATCAGCCTGCACGTCTGCACAGGCTGATCAGGGCCTTCACTGTCCACTAACAGAATCACTGGATACTACAGAATGAATGGAGAGAAAAGGCATGCATGATAATTTG
This sequence comes from Anodontia alba, assembly GCA_964016985.1. Taxonomy (NCBI): domain Eukaryota; kingdom Metazoa; phylum Mollusca; class Bivalvia; order Lucinida; family Lucinidae; genus Anodontia; species Anodontia alba. The sequence goes on from OZ024822.1 coordinate 127,322,706, forward strand.
CACATGGGCAGGATGGTCGGAATCTGCACCTTTTACGCATGCTCTAAGACACTTTTTAGCTTGATGCGGTCCAAATAAACTTTTGATTCCTGTGTTCTGTCGTAACTGTTGTTAGAACTTACGGTCCAACCTGTTTGTCTTGTTTATTTGGCAATAAAATATTTAAACTACAACTTCCTCATTGTAAATTTTTCTTCTTATGCACATGGCTATTTACCACTCTCTGTCTCTGGTCAAAATCAGCAGCCTACAAACAGGCGATATTTTTCTGAGAAAATAGGGTTTGACATTTCATGAAAACGATCTCCCAAAGAGCAACTTTGCATGAAATGTCAAAGCCTATTTTCTGGGGGAAAGAAAGAAAAAATATTTTAAAATAGCTGCTGAAATTTTTTCCCAGCATGCCAAGCATTAACTATTAGTAGACAAATCTCGACAATAAGGCCTAACATTTCATGTGAATGGTTACCTTGAAGAAAATTCGCATGAAATGTAAGGTCTGTTTTCTCAGAAAGTAAGAAAACTATTACAAATTTGTCATCTGCCAATTTCCGATAAGCATATTAAGATAAAAGGTTATGAAAGAATATTTTATGATCATTCAGAGATAACTTTCTCCCCAATTCCCCATTAAAATGTGTGCTGTGAATACTCAATGAAACCTTTGTAAGGCACTTCTAATGAGTACTACAATAGTTTGTTTTGTTTTGTCTGCAGAAATAGGAAAACATATCACAGCTTTATTCTACAAACTAATCCGCTTTTTTCCAATTTCTCTCTGAAAACATGTGCAAAGACCTTGCTGGGACCTTTAATCCAATACAATATGATCGGTGCAGAAATAAGAGAAATCCATTTGAATATTCTAAACATCTATATTGCCAAGATGTGTACTTAAATCTGTTTGTTTTAACAATTTAATTCTAATTCAGCATTATTCTTATTTTCTCCAGAAAAATAAAATTGCTTCTGAAATTTTTACCCAACATGCTTAGCATTAACCCATTGTAGACGGGAGACCCTTTAAAGGGTAATTGGCAAACAGTGCAGACCCAGATCAGATGCTGCAGAATGCAGCATCTGATCAGGGTCTCCACTGTTTGCAAATAGTTTAGCCATTTTTCTCTAGTGTGGGAGAGTCTATTTAGTATTCAGTGGGTTAAGAAGTCCACTGAATGCACTATTTTTTTTTTTCTCCAGCACCATTTTTCAAGCAAAACAATATTTACTGTATTAAATGTACATGCTGTATGTACTGTTGTTTTCTTTGTGCTCATGCACTGGGTCAGCCCCTTGCTGCAGTCAACATTAGTTTTGCATTTTGTCTCCTTATATCGTACAATGAGCAAAACATACCAGTTCCCATTTTATTACCATTATTTATTATAATGAGCAAAACAATTTCCTTGCTGCATTCTCACTGTGAGCCATCAACATTCACAGATTTCAGCAGTATCTACAGTAAAGGTACAGATCAGACTGCAAATGCATAGGATGTCATAGTTACAATATACTTTTTCTCATGTTTATGAAAAATGCCTTCCTTTAGTACATGCAAAAGAACATCACTTTAGTGGTGTGACTAGTTTGTAAACTGAAACTGAATAATTAGATGCAATACTTACCCTTTGTGAATCCCTTGTCATGCTGAATAAATGAAGATGTCTCGCCCACTTCTAATTGTCAGCCAATCAGATAGCTTGATCCAGATTTTTTAATATAAATTTACGTACTGAATGGCAAATAGTGCAGATCCAGATCATTTTTTTGTTTCAGAAGACAACTGATCTGGATCTACACTGCTAAGGCAGGGCATATCCGGGTTCAGCAGGACTAGGGTTAAAACATGCCTGAACAAAAAATGCAGACCTGGATCCAACTCCTCCCTAAGGTGCAATTGGATTTGACCATATGTCATTCTGCCAGCACTTTTATACTTGTCAAGAGGACTTGTTTAACCCATTAAAGACTGAATAAACTCCCACTACCGGTATATATAGGAAGAGTCTATTTTTTATTTTAGGTATGTCAAGCTATATGATGTAGATATTCCTAAAGAAAAAAGGTTGAATTATTTTAAACAGTGCAGACCCTGATCAGATGTCGCATTCTGTGGAAATTCAACAGATTATTTACACACTATTTTTCTTATTTTTCCCAGAAAAATAGTCTGACATTTCATGCAAATTGTCTACTAAGGAGAGAGAAGTGTTCCAAAATGTCATCTGCTGAAATTATTACCAAGCATGCTATGTGTTATGGAATAATGAATTTTTCTTCAACACTGTATTAATGTGTTCTAGGAGAAAAAAATCATCAGTTCACTCTGGACTGCCCTTCTATTAAATAAATAAATGGCATTAAATGAACCTTTTTATTTCACAAGCCATTCTCCGTCAACATTTCATCATTGTTTTAATACATATTGTTTGCATTATTAATTCATTTGTTGAATCAGTGCATACTGTATGTCTGGTATTTTATTTTTTGCATCGTTTTGAATTTGCCCTTTTTCTTTTTTTTTTTTTGCTAAGCTACTAAAATAAGAATGCAAACCATATTTTGTGTATAACATTTTTTTTATCTTTCACAAGGTGAAGAACAAAATGTAAAGGACAAACTGTATTGCTAATATTTCAATGCAAAATCAATCCAATAGACAGTTTTTAGCTTGCCTGTACAAAAGTACAGAGCTTGCCTGTACAAAAGTACAGAGCTGTAGCAGTCACCACAGTGTTGGCCTTGGTTAAAGTTTTTAAAAGGTTATATCTTCTGAACCTCTGGAAGTAGTTCATACTTGCCTTGATGTTAGATACTGGTCTGAAGCACCATGCTGTACCAGCCCAACCCACATGGATGGCCTTGAGGTCAAGGTTACGAATTTTGAAACAACTAGTAACAGTGTTTTCAGTGAAAAGAGATGTACCCCCACTGTAAATTTTCAGTTTTTCTGTTGCTTTGACCTTGAAAATTAGGTCAAGGTCACCAAAATCTAATCTGTAGTCAGTTCTTGTTATGTCCAAATTTTATATCCATGAAAAGTTGGTAAGAATCCAAGCGCCGGTTCACAAGATATTGTGCAGACAAGGTGTCGCGCCAACGTCAACAGAATCTGCACCAAAATCAATATGTCCCCCTCCCCGTAGGTGGGGGGACATAATTTATATTAAAGGTTTTAGTTAGTATTTAGATGCAAGGTGCGATTTGGGTGAGCTACACTGTCCTATGACAACTCTTATTTAATAACCATCTAAACACTTTATATACATATAGTTACTATATAACTTGTGTATTGCATATATATGTAATTAAAAAAAATTACGTAGCATATCCTATTATGTATTTTTATACCCCGCCACACAATAGTGGAGGCGTATTATGGTTTCACTTTGGTCGTCCATGTGTCTATCCATCTGTAGTCTGTCTGTATTTTCCTTTCTGGAGGATAATATGAGTAAACACCAGTGGATTTTCAGCAAACTTGGTATGTGCATTGATATTGTGAAGATCTGGTTTCGGATTGCTAATGGGCAAATTTCATCAATTTTTGACAATTGTCTGCCTGCCACATGATACTACAATGTATTATGGTCCCACATTTTTTTTTTTTTTTTTTACCTGCTTTTGAGATTTTTTTATTTTTACTTCCAGTATATACCACATGTATATGTGCTCCAAGATGTATCAAAATGGACGACTGAAAATATTATTTATGTGTGGCAAGTGATTTAATCCTTAACCCTTAAAATGCCAATCACAACAATTGTCTGCTTTGTTGTCTGCTTGTGATTTTAAGTCATTTTTGCAAACAGTGTGGACCCAGATCAGACAGCTCTAAGAGCAGTCTGATCAAGGTCCACACTGTTTGCCTGTATGCAAAAATAGGTTTGAAAAGCAGGTGCAGGTTTTCTTAGCATATTAAGGGTTATAATGTCAGTCACAACTGCAGCAGATGACATTTTGATTTTTTTTTCTAAACAAATAATTCACATGGCATGTAAAGCCTTTTCTCTGAGAAAAAAAGAATGCCTGCTACAATTTTGGTGGTTTAGTAATCTCTAGTAAATCCAACAGAAGATAAATTAATAATTTTTTCTTATTTTTTTTTTTTTTTTTTTTTTTTCAAAAAATGGAGCTTACCATTTCATGCAAATTGTCTAAGGAATGTTAACCCCTATTTTCTGCTGAAATCTTTACCCAGTATGCTAAGCATTACCTGTAACTCTTGTAGAATTCAGGCATGTAGTGCAAGGGTTTCTGTTATATTTTTTTTTCTCTTTGGAATTTGGGTATGGAGGAAGTAAGATCAATTCTCTACTTATATGCAGTGTTAAACCCATAGTGCACTTTGGGAGTAATATGTGAACCACCAAAATAATTATGTCCCTTCACCTAAGGGGGACATATTGATTTTGGTGTGGATCCCATTGGCATCGGTGTCAGCATTGGCTTCACTTTCTTGTCTGCACAATAATCTTGTTAACCAATGGTTGGATTCTCACCAGATTTTTATGATATATAATAAGGACATAAGAAAGATCTGATTAGATTTTGGTGGCCTTGACTTAATTTCCAAGGTAACAGTGATAGAAAAACTGAAAATTGATGGTGGGGACATCTGTTTTCTCTGATAACACTGTTATTACTGTCCTTTGGACATCCTCTGGAAAGATGTTCATTGCTTGATGTTTAATTCTAAATGAAACTGTTTCATTCTGATTGACCATATCTTGTCAGGAACTGTTTGTCTTTTCTGTTCCTGCACTTTGTTTTCAAATATTTACTGTGAAAAAATGGGTTTGACCTATGCAATTTCCATAGTAAACAGGATTTTTTGAAGAAAAAAAAAAAAAAAAAATATATATATATATATATATATATATCAGAAATTATTTTTTACTCTTCTTCACTGATTTTAAATTATTGATGCTCCATAATAATATTATGAAAATTTCAGAAATTTTGAACTAGTGGAACTTGTTCAAAACCTGCAGCAAAACTACCTACCCTATCGATTTTTGCATAATCTGTAGCCATTATTACTTTGGGAAATTTTTTAAAACCAATGAATAGGAAGTTTTTAAACCCTTTTGGCATAGATAGTTGCGACAAAAGGTTTTGCATTGAATCATGATAAAATTTTGCTAATTTACTTCTTTTGAGTAAAACACCAGGGCCCAATTGTTCAAAACTAACAATGTTGTTAGTTAACGTATTGTTAAAATTTTGATCTTTAAATATGGCATATGGGCTAATATTTTTGCTGAAAAAATACGAGTAGCATTTATAAAACCTACTCACATTTTTTCAGCAAAAATACATGTGAATTACATATGGTACCTACTAGAACAGTTAACTTTTTTACCACTAATGAGCTCATAAAGCTAACGATGCTTTGAACAACTGGGCCCAGGCAAAACACTTTCCGAAAGATGTTGAAAGGAGAGAAGTTGTTGTGGCTTTACCAATCAGTCAGTCTATGGATTTTTGACTTGTGCCAAAGTTGTTTCATACTATGTCATATTTGAAATTCATAGATCTGCATTTCAAAGATCTTCATTTGTTTTATTTATGTGGTAGGGTGGAGGGGGTATGACAAGCCTTATTTTCTCAAAAAATTAAATTAGAATGTTGTCTGCTGCTGCTATGACTGATGCTTTAACCCATTATAGTCTGAATGAACTCACCCACACTACATACTGAAGAGTCTAATTTTAATTTTCTGTAAGCCTGGCTATGAGATTTAGATATTCCTGGAGAAAAATGGTTGAACTATTTGCAAACAATGGAGACCCTGATCAGACACCACATTTCTGTGGCATCTGATCTGGGTCTGTGCTGTTTGCCAATTACCCTTTTAGGGTTTTCAGGATTACATTAGGTTAAAGGTTAATAAATACATTAAAACCCCTAGCTAACTGTATGGAAGGGCAGCTCGTGTGGGCTTTTCTGTTCAGAGATGGTGGAAAATTGTATTTTTCCTGTACAAGGTTTTGAATGATTTCTATTTTTAGCTATTACATCAGGAGAAAATGGTTGTGTAAATCACATTTGTTTTGTTAAATGTTAAAACATTTGTGGTATATGAGAGATGTAAAGAAATTGTAATGCATTTGTCACAAGTCTCACTGTGAGAGATGTAAAGAAATTGTAATGCATTTGTCACAAGTCTCACTGTGAGAGATGTAAAGAAATTGTAATGCATTTGTCACAAGTCTCACTGTAGCAAGAGCTTGTTGATCCCATATGAGAATAAGAAAGACCTTGGATCTATTTATATATCTGTCCTTTTAAAAATCAGGGCCCAATTGTTCAAAACTAACGATGTCGTTAACTAACGATATTAACGTATCATTAAAACTTTGATTATAGGCTAATGCTTTTGCTGAAAAAATGTTTGCAAAAGCTACTCTCATTTTTTTCAGCAAAAATACCTGTGAATTAGATATTGTACTACTAGAACAGATAGTATTTTGACCTTATGAGCTTGTTAAGCTAACGATGCTTTGAACAACTGGGCCCTGGATACTGACATGGCTCCGGACAAGAAATTTTTTTTTTTTTTTTTTTTTTTTTTTCAAATGATTCAGAGAGATTCCAAGCCTTATCAGCAGAAAAAAAAAAATATTTTCTTCAAATGTTTACAGACATTTAAATTCAGCATGCAGAGTTTACAGATACCAGTATATAAAAAGCAGTAGCCAGCATCAACTGTGCAGGCTACTTGCTACCTCTTTTGCCATTTGAGTTGTGTTAAACTAAATGATATCTTTGAGCAAATATGAAATGTGCAGCTGCCCAGTCTGGCCTGTTTTGTCTTCTGTTTTACATATGGGATTAATATGCTTCCCACAATGGGCTTAGTTCATTCTATTTTCCCCTATAATAAAGGTGCAATTGAGACACATTATCACTTTTTATTTCTGTGTCTGGTATATAAGCTGGGGTACAGGAAAACATGCTGTATGTCATATGAAAACAGCAAAGGATCAAACTAATTTTTGTATCCAGTCATCTGGTCAGAGCCTTTCAGAGAACTTTTAATATTAAGAGTATTTGAAGATAACTCTGGGTTTATTTTCTCCAGTACTCCATTAAAACATAGATTTTAGGCTGTTTCAACGAACCCAGAGTTTGAATTTATGGAGAAATAAGAAAAATATACCAAAATTCTCACCTTTACTCTTTTAGCCCTGCAAACTAAAACAGTATTTTTGCAAACAGTGAAGATCCTAATGACATGGCTCTCAATGAGCTATCTCATCAGGATCTACACAGTTTGCCATTCAGTTTTTGATTTTTGAACTGAAAAGATGTAAAATTGATGTGTTTAAATCTAGTCACCTTAACTTTTCACATAGGCCATCAATGTTTTCCTGTGACCCACTACCAATTCGTTGAATCAAATTCAAGCCTTGCAGAGAGAAAAGGAACCTTATTGCTTAGGGATGATGAGAGTCTGATCTGATGAAACCGTTTATTTAAAAATAAAAAATAAGACCTGTAAATCCTGATCAAAATTTAGAACCAAGACCCCAGATTCATTGACCATTTGAGGTGTGATTTTTTTCTTATTTTCCCAAGAAAATGTACATTCTAGGATTTCATTGGAATTACATGTATCCGGTGAAATTACCATATGTGATCCCAGAACATTTTCTTGGAATATAAAGTAAATATTAGTAATATGATCCCAAAACATTCTCTTGGAATATGAAGACATATTGATATAAATAACTGGTCCTTTTCTTACTCCGTATATGGGAATACTCGGTATATGGGAATAGCAAAAGCCTTACTCGGTATATGGGAATAGCAAAAGCCCAAATGGGACTGCGCTCATGCTGTCTTAACCCTGGTCCTGCTGAACCAGGATATACCCTGCCTTTGCAAACAGTGTAGATCCTGAGCAGTTGGATTCTTCCTGACCTGGATCTGCACTGTTGTCATTAAGTATGTGACTTTTTATCAAAAACCTAGATCAAGCTAAAAATTAGAAGTGGGTGTGACATCTTAATTTATTCAGCATGGCAAGGGTTAAAAGAGTTTATGCTGTTTTCAGTAAAGATCCTAGAAAATTCAGAGATTGTGTATGCAAGTTGAGCAGGCTGATCTCTAGACTTGCAAGTTTGACTTACCTGGAGCCTCTGTCACTACTATGGAGTGTAATTAAGTCCACACTAGTCCTTATTCATTGCTCCGGATTAAGCTTCTTTTTTTTTAACCAAAAATTAATTATATTGCTGAGGCACTTCTAATGAGTACCCATAACATGTGTTTGGTGGAGAAAAAAGAAAAATGTTTTTTTTTTTGGATACCCCCTCTTTTCGAGAATGATGCCTATTGCTTTCAAGGTTCCTTGATCTCTGTATGGCTTTTTATCTTCCCGTAATTGTGGTGTGTCCGTTGTCCTTCCTCGTGGTAATATGTGATTTATGTAGTGCTTTCAAGAAGTTATCCAACTTTTTTTTTTCAATAAAACACATCTTGACAACATGATTAGAATTGTTTTTCATTCCAGCTCTTCCCTCCTTACAGGAAGGCAGAATTCAGCTCTTGACTGCATGGCACTTCATAGCACATAGCCTTTCATTATCACCCTCCCATTGTCTTGGTATGAAGTATAAAATGTTGAAAGGGACAAAATCATCATCATTATCGTCGCCTCTCCTTTATATATAGCCATTTCAGAAGACTAAATCTGTGTAACTCATTTAATAGTAATTTCAAAAAACTAACATTTTCATCAATACATAAATGCTGAAGAAAAAAATGAAACCTCTATGATGTTTTTTGCAATTCAGCAACATTACTTAGTATTATTATTAGTCTAGGATCAAGTTTTGCAAGATGATGTGGGCCGAGTTGTTCAAAGCTAACGATATCGTTAGTTAACGATTCGTTAAAATTTACATTGAGTGATACGCAAATATGCTGAAATGCTTTACTGAAAAAATGAGAGTAGCTTTTGCAGTGCAAAAGCTACTCACATTTTTTCAGCAAAAAATGTCAGAATATTGAATATTGAATCCGCTAAAACAGTTAATGAAATGACCTATAACAAGCTTGTTAAGCTAACGACGCTTTGAACAACTGGGCCCTGTAAATTAGCCATAACTAAAATTATCTGTGCAAAGAACCTGTTCCCATCCCTCATCCCCCAATACACCCATGGGCAAAGTTCTACTTCCCGTGATAACATTTGTGATAAGAAAGTTTGGGCTTGATTCTCATGTCGGCTGAAAAAAAACGAAAGCATCTTTCAATTTTAACCCTTGTCCTGCTGAACCCGTATATACCCTGCCTTTGCAAACAGTGTAGATCCAGATCAGTTGGCTTCTGAAGAAGCCAACTGATCTGGATCTGCACTGTTTGCCATTAAGTATATGAACTGATAGCAACAATCAGTATCAAGTAATATGATTGGCTAAAAATTAGAAGTGGGCGTGGCATCTTCATTTATTCAGCAGGACAAGGGTTAATACAATTCTGTTTCTAGAGACAAATTGCATGAAATGTCAGAGCCTGTTTTCTATGAAAAATAAGAAAAATGTTTCAAAATGTCATCTGCAATTTTTAACCAGCATGCTAAGCATTAAATGTAAAAATTTCCCTGAAACAGTCAATATAACATTAAGCTGCCGAATTTAAATATCAACTAGTGACATAAAATAAGAAAAAAATGTAATTTTTGTCTGCTGAATTGCCAATTACATGCTAATGATTAAAATGAACAAATCATAACTTGTCAAGCATCTCTGCAAAATCTATAAAGTGGTTGCTCAAGACAGATGCTGCTGAATACAGGTCAACTCCCATTAACTTGCCTCACATTTGACTCGTTGAATATGAAGAATTGGTCTGGTAAATGCTTAACAGCGGTGGTCTTTAAGGTGAAGAGACACAACTGGTAAATTTTCCACCATTTTTACAAGGAAGACAATTTTTGTAATTTTCTGTTTGCTTTCCTGCACATCAAGCTCCTGAAAGGGGTCTACTCTAAAAGCTCCCTAGGGGACAAAGTCTTTCCTTTAAGAGCAGACTGACTCCTTTCAAAAGGGAGACAAAAAGTTTTGCAGAGCTGCCTCCCTTGAAAGTATATCCGTTCCCCTTAAGATGGGGGAGGTGTTTGCTTAATACAGGTAAACTTCCATTAACCCTTGTCATGCTGAATAAATTAAGATGCCATGCCCACTTCTAAATGTCAGCCAATCAGATGCCTTGATCGAGATTGTTGACATAAATTCATAAACTGAATGGCAAACAGTGCAGATTCAGATCAGTTGGCTTCTTCAGAAGTCAACTGATCTGGATCTACACTGTTTTCAAAGGCAGAGTATATCTGGGTTCAGCAGGACAAGGGTTAATCTGCCTTTTATCCGACATGAAAAACTAGTCTTAAAATGTAACTGATTGCTTAACAGACATGTTCATTAATAAAAGATTGACTAAAAATATTCACATGGACTAGTATCACTTGACCATAGGTATACAAGCCAGCAGTAAAAATGCAAATATCATTGCAATAGTTAAATTGACTAAGAAATTTGTTAAAGAGGATGTTTTTTTCTTGTCATTTTTGTGTCCTGATCGTATATAATGCTGCACAACTTCTGATAAATCATTTTGTATGGTCGGTTTGTAGCCAAGTTCCAGTCTTGCCTTCTTAACACTGAAGTAGTGTGTAACACCTGTCTTGTATACCTGAAAAAATAGATGAGAGTTCAATTTTGGCTAAAACCCGAGACAATAGATTTGGACAGGTGTACCTAGCAAAGACTCGGATCAGACTGTGCATTCGCACAGTCTGATCTGAGTCTTTGCTAGGCACACTGTGGATAGCTAAGGGTCCATGGCTTCCTTAGACAGACAGTGAGAACTGATCAGACTGATGATGAACAGGCAGACCAACTCTTCACTTGGTGTACACGCCTAAAGTACATTTCTAAATGTGCGGCCCATTCGATTCTGAAATGCTCACCAGAGCTCAAGTTAGTCAAATTCTGACACACTGCTAGGATGCAGATCCACGTCCAGTTTCTTCAAACTTCATTAAAAATGTGGAAAGTATCTTCTTCATTCAGGAAGGCAAACCATACTGAACTAGAAAACTGACAAGTCAGAAAGGTTCCCACAGGTAACCCTATATATGAAGGATAGCACAAACAAAATAGAAGTATTCAGAAGGTGAAATATTAATTTCAATTTTGAATAGTCTCTTGACAAAATATTTGCTCTTTAACAATACCTAGAAAAGTAAGAAAGGTGACTTCTGAGTACATGTGCTCTCTAAACAGATGTGGTCTGAGCAAATTTAATGGGATATACTTACAATAAAAACAAGCAAATTCCATGGGGAATTTATGTCCCCCGCCTTATTTTTATTTGAGGTGTTAAAAATGGTAAAGTTAACCAGAGGACCACTGGTCCTGTATCAATTACCTAAGTATTGAAGCAGGAAACCAGTGATAAAAAATAATTTCAAGATTCTGAAAAAAACCACATGCATATCTTTAGACCATCCTTAAAGCACCTGTAAAGTTTCAAAGGATCGGCTTAAAACTGTGGTAGGAGATACGGGGTCAAGGTACCTACTTCCTAAACGCTTCTGTAGAATTAGAACTCAAAAAATGTCTAAGTTAAAAATGCAGAAAAAGTGGTAAAAAATTATTTCAGGATTCTGAAAAAACCACATGCCTATCTTCAGGCCATCCTAAAAGCCTTTGTAAAGTTTGAAAAGGATCGGACAAAAACTGTGGGAGGAGTTAAGGGGACAAGGTACCTGCACCCTATACACTTCTGCAATATTAGAACTCGAAAAATGTCTAAGTTAAACATGCGGAAAAAGTAATAAAAAAATATTTCAGGATTCTGAAAAATCCACCTGCATATTTTCAGGCCATCCTAAAAGCCCACGTAAAGTTTCAAAAGGATCGGCCAAAAACTGTGGGAGGAGTTAAGGGGACAAGGTACCTACTCCCTATAGACTTCTGTAATATTAGAACTCAAAAAATGTCTAAGTTCAAAACGTGTAAAAAGTGATAAAAAATAATTTCAGGATTCTGAATAAACCACATGCATATCTTCAGACCATCCTTTAAACACCTGTAAAGTTTCAAAAGAATCCGCCAAAAACTGTGGGAGGAGTTAAGGGGACAAGGTACCTACTCCCTATATACTCCTGTAGTATTAGAACTCAAAAAATGTCTAAGTTAAAAATGCGGAAAAAGTAAGAAAAAATTATTTCAGGATTCTGAAAAAACCACATGCATATCTTCAGGCCATCCTTAAAGCACCTGTAAAGTTTGAAAAGGATCGGCCAAAAACTGTGGGAGGAGTTAAGGGGACAAGGTACCTACTCCCTATACGCTTCTGTAATATTAGAACTCAAAAAATGTCTATGTTCAAAATGTCTAAAAAGTAATAAAAATTAATTTCAGGATTCTGAAAAAACCACATGCACATCTTCAGATCATCCTTTAAACACCTGTAAAGTTTCAAAAGAATCGGCCAAAAACTGTGGGAAGAGTTAAGGGGACAAGGTACCTGCTCCCTATACACTTCTGTAGTATTAGAACTCAAAAAATGTCTAAGTTACAAATGCGGAAAAAGTGATAAAAAATTACTTCAGGATTCTGAAAAAACCACATGCATATCTTCAGGCCATCCTAAAAGCCCATGTAAAGTTTCAAAAGCATCGGACAAAAACTGTGGGAGGAGTTAAGGGGACAAGGTACCTACTCCCTATACACTTCTGTAGTATTAGAACTTAAAAAATGTCTAAGTTACAAATGCGGAAAAAGTGATAAAAAATTATTTCAGGATTCTGAAAAAACCACATGCATATCTTCAGGTCATCCTAAAAGCCCATGTAATGTTTCAAAAGGATCGGCAAAAAACTGTGGGAGGAGTTAAGGGGACAAGGTACCTACTCCCTATAGACTTCTGTAATATTAGAACTCAAAAAATGTCTAAGTTAAAAATGCGGAAAAAGTGATAAAAAATTATTTCAGGATTCTGAAAAAACCACATGCATATCTTCAGACCATCCTTTAAACATCTGTAAAGTTTCAAAAGGATCGGACAGAAACTGTGGGAGGAGTTAAGGGGACAAAGTACCTACTAAAAGCTCGGAACCACGCACCACGCGCCACGCACCATGCCCCACGGAAAACCAAAAACAGTGTCCCTCCACTTTTCTTCGAAAAGGCGGGGGACAATAAATGACATGGAAGTTTCTGCCTCAATTCTCTTTGGGGGCTTCTCTTAAAGTAAGAATTTGCTCCCTCTGGGAGCAAATTCTTTCTTTTAAGAGTAGTCCCCATGTTAGAAAAGTTAAATATCAGATAGGATACTTCACATCTGCAAAACCTGTCTCCTGCAAAATGGCAGCAAAATCTTTCTGGTGTATACATTCACTGTAATGCTTCAGGCCAATCCTAATTAATGCTGGTCATCTCTCACACTGGATAATTTTCTACCCTGCAGGGCTAAAATGTAAAATGAGATCCCCTGATCTTAGGCATTAGGTTGTGTGTGTCAACTTACTTCTGTCCTTGTAAGAAGTGGCTGGAAGTTATAGACAGCCGAGACCAGATAATGTATCCACTCTGTCAAAAATGCTGAAAAAATACAAGACCCTTTCTTTAACTTTTACAGCGCCAAGCAATATTTGTAGCAGATGACATTCTAAAAAAAATATTTTTCTTAGAAAATAAGGCTTGAAATTTCATGTGAGAAATGTCAAGACTTATTTTCTAAGAAAAATAGATAAAAAAATATATTTAAAAGTGTCATCCGCTGCAGTTGTGATTGGCACTTTAAGGGTTAATGCCAACCCAAATCTATAATTGAGGCTTCTGCAGACAGTGACAGTCCAGATCAACCTGTGCATCTGCAACAATTTGCTCCCAAGAAGATCAATTTTGTCTTTCAGGTCGACCCTCATTCAGGAGGGAGGTAAAATGAATTTTGTTTGTTTGTGTTGGGGTTTTACGGCCCAGTCAACCCAATGGGGTCATGTCGAGCGCGGTCAGTTTACCTAACCACACGTTTACTGGGCAGGCTTAGTCCTCTAAACGGTTAACCAGTATTGTGCACATTCTTTCGCCAGAAACTGACAACTGCCCTTCTTGAATCAGTGGAAGGGAGAGAATGACCGTAGAAAATATTTCATGATCAATCTCCACGAAAGAATGTTGCCGACCTCAAAAAAAAAAAAAAAAAAAAAAAAAATGAATTTATGATAGTGTATTAATTCAAAATGAATTTATGATAGTGTATTAATTCACCTCCAAGGCAAATAATTGACAAGGATATATCTGCCTCCTTCTCACTGGGAGCCACTCTTAAAAGAAAAAAATTGCCTTTCTTCTCTGCAAAAATTGTCTCCCTTTGCAAAAGGCAGATAAATCTTTCAGATGTATTGATCTACAGTCAAACCTCTTTATATGGACACTCGATAAATGACAAAATTCGTTATAATGACAATTTGAATGTCATGAAACAATCGCTCAAGAGGTGACAGTTAATGAGAAATTGTGCAAAAACATTGCATAATATCTTCAAGCAACATATGTTTTGGATATTTGTTAGAATTGCCTCAGAGAGGCAATTCTAACAAATATCCAAAATGTATGTTCTACAAGGAAATAAGAATAAAACATATCATTCTGTCCATTAAGGATTCTTTAGAACAGCAAATTCATTGTAATGGCAACATTTTTGGGAACAAATGCTGTCGTTGTAACGAGGGTTCACTGTACTTGAGGTTATGACATTCATTTTTTTAACACTTCAGTAATCCCATTGAAGACTGGAGCCTGCTAAACGGGTAACTGGCAAACAGTGTAGACCCACATCAGATACCACAGAATGCAGTGTCTGATCAGGGTCTCCACTGTTTGCAAATAGTTCAACCATTTTTTTTTGGTAATATCTACATCATATAGCCTGACATACCTAAAACTGAAAATGGACTGTTCCAATATATAGTATGGGAGAGTTCATTCAGTCTTTAATGGGGTTATGTTTTGTATCAAAGTGATTATATCTCCTCAACCCTTGAATGGATTCAGTTCATACTTCTTGTGACCTTGTAGTCAAGGTCATGGACTTAGTAATTTTGCTTTTGCATGGGATGGTGTTGGGTCCCCACTCCAACACCACCACATGCAAAAGCAAATTCACTAAGTCCATGACCTTGACTCATTTTTTTACTAAATACATTTTCTTATTAAGTCCTAGATAAAATTTATTATTCTTTATAATAGGTAGAAACCCTGAAATACCTTTCTTACGGAATTTTTTTTCATCTATAATGCAGGGAATGAATTGAAAGATGGACAGAATAATGGCATTATGAAAACTAAATATCCCCATGGCATACTTATATACCAGGATTATAGAATGTTTTTTTTTATTTTTCACAGAAAATTATAGAAAAAAATAGGATTGTTGTTTGCTACAAAATTGCTTGGCATTTTATGTTTTAAGACATATTGCAAATATGCTATTTTTGCCAAATATTTGACTTTGTTGTGCCTGATAATTAAATCATTCAGAGTAATCTGATCAACTGTTGAGCCTGTATTAACAATGTATCCAGGTAATACTGGCAATATTCCAATGTGTATAAAAGTTTTGTTGTTTTTTTTGTTGTTGTTTTGTTTGTTTTTTTTGTGTGTTTTTTTATGGGGGGGTGGGGGGGGAGGTGGGGGCCGGGGTGTTGTTTTTTTCCCACAGTTCAAACAGCCATTTTCAATAATCAAGAGGCAATGTCATTACGAAAACACGCCTATTCAAATATATAGAAAATTTCACCTCAAAAAACTAAAACTATTTAAATACAAAAACGCTGATATTTTTTATATTTCTGCTCAAAACATAGATTGTGGGTACTCGTTAGAACCACCTTGGCAAGGCAGTTCTAACGAGTCCCCACAATCTATGTTTTAAGCAGAAATAAGAAATATAATGTATACCCCTGTAAACCCCAGTTTTACTATATAAATGTGGGGTTTAAGGGGGTCAAAATTATATAGGCATGTTTTCGTGATGGTATAAAAGTTTGTTGTTTGTTTTTTGGGGTTTTTTTTTTTGGTTTTTTGTTTGTTTTTTTCACATTTCAAACAGCCTTTGTCAGCAATCAAGAGGGCCTAACTCTGACTAAGTAGTCTGACTGGACCAGAATTCGTGGGGGATTTTATGTGGTCTGTAAATCTGATTTGTTCTCATAAAATGCATGTGGTTCTTCTACTAACCTATAAAATATATCACAGATAGAGGAATTCTGAGCCATGGCATAGGATGTCCAAGTCCCACAATCTGTAAAATAAAGTTAAAATCATACTATATACTTATAACTATTAGCCCTTATCCTGCTGAACCCAGATATACCCCGCCTTTGCAAACAGTGTAGATCCAGATCAGTTGAAGAAGCCAACTGATCTGGATCTGCACTGTTTGCTATTCAGTATGTGAATTCATATCAAAAATATGGATCAAGGAATCTGGCGGCTGACAATTAGAAGTGGGCGCAGCATCTTAATTTATTCAGCATGACAAGAGTTAGGACATCTTAACTCCTTACCATAACTCTACTAAAATTGGAAGAAAAAAAAAAAGTCCATTTTACTAGCTGTTGATGTGTCTAAGAACTGCTGCATGGGTTGCAAACAGTGTAGACCCTGATCAAATGCTATTTTCTGCAGCATCTGATCTGAGACGTCACTGTTTTGCTCTACATGAAAATATAAGAAAGCATCTTATCATGGTCTTCACTGTTATTAACCCCTGTCATGCTAAATAAATTAAGATGCCATGCCTACTTTTAATTTTCAGCCAATCAGATCCAGGCTGTTAATAATATGAAATAAATAGGTGTTACCTATGAAACGAGCTTAAGCATGTTGTATATTTTTTTTTTTTTTTTTTTTTTTTTTTTTTTTTTTTTCACCAGGTATGCAAAGTTGCAGACCAGACAAAACCCATGTAAACAGGTCCAAGACAAAGTGCCAACATCGAATATTATGCTTACATCAATTTAACCAGAGTTTCCCAAGAAACATCGGTCTACTGCATTTCTTTTTTTTTACATATTTAAAAAGAAAAAGTGAGGCAAGTGAAAAGAGGTTGATTTGATACTAAATATAGCTATATTACCCAGTCTGAATCACCTAAAATCAGCCATCCGTCATATCCAAATTTGATGCCTTCAGGGTACAATGGAAGCATGCCCTAAAAACACCACTAATTTGACAGGCATTACAAAATGGCATGCAACCGGTGTGTCCGTGTCGATCGGTCTGCCTTGGCTTTTGGGCTTGGGGTGGGGCGTAGTACTCTCCACGGCATCGTTACTGCTATCAATTATGCCACACAATGTATCTAGGTTTCTAGGTATTAACTTTATAGATGCTTATGATGTTTATCAATAAGGCGAGCTACGACACAATTTGACAAGCAAATCATTGTGCAGCGTGTGTGTACAGATGAAAGTCACTAAAGTACAAACGATCAGCTGATAGCCAGTCAGCTGAAATCACCACATATCCTACCTTTATCATGTTGTCAGCGATACTACACATTTCAGAATTGGTTAAACTTTCAATATCTTGCAACATTTTAAAACTTGACAGCCTGTTGTCAAAACCAATCCTTCATATCATTGATAAGATGTAAATAATTATTCCAGGTGTGACAGGAAATGAACATGAACAGCACTCAGTTATTTGATAAACTTGTCATTCAAACTCGAAGATCAGTTCTTTCTTGACAAAAATAATGCTGAAAAAGACAAGTTGTGTCTCATTTAACACAAACAAATCATCACCTGTCAGTACAAGGGGCTTTCTTTCAGATATAGTGTAATAAGGAAAGTCTAATGGATTCTGAAATCAGTTGTAAATTCTTCCCTATGCATAATTCCTATTATGTGCTGTAGGCATGTAATCCATTTTTTTACAGCAATACTTCAGTATTTATCCTTAAATACACAAAAATGTTGTTTAATGCGAGAGAAATCTCAGATAAAACAATGGCGGCTAAAATGCAGATCAGTCTTGCAGTCATCCATATCATATATCATAATCATAATCGGATTTTTGATTAACATGCAGGTACAGGGGCAGCATCCACACCAGTGGGCCCCCTTCCAGATAGCTGGCTTGCTGCACGCATGGCTGATCTCACACCAGATCTCCAGGTATGTCTATCATGAGGGTTGATGACCCAGAGCTTCCACTCTCTGCAATCCCTCTCTGACAGCTGTTTCCATGTCATCTTGGGCCTCCCAGGCCCACGCTTTCCATCAACCTGTATGTCAAAGGCTGTCTTGACTGCACCATTGGAGCGCTCCATATGTCCATACCATCGGAGTTGTCTCTCCTTCAGAATGAGGTCCAGATCCTCAATGCCAAGCCGCACAGGTAGCTCATTGGACCTTGTGGTGACAATGTCTTGCGGTCTGACATTGCAGATCTATCTGATCATTGCCCTGTCATTTCGCTGCAGATGCTGGAGGTTTTGCTTTGTCAATGGCCAAGTCTCGCTGGCATGGAGCATTGCGCTCCACACACAAGAGCTGTACACACGGCCATGTGTTTTGAAAGAGAGGTGGTGTGAAGAGAGAACTGGTAGCAGATCCTTGAACTTCTTCCAGGCGGTTTTCACACGTGTTGTGGTTGAAAGTTCACAGCCACCTGCTGCTGAGAGCATGTCTCCTAGGTAGCAAAAGGAAGCTACCACCTCAAGCTTGTCAGGTCCTACCTGGACTTCCTTCTGTGGTCTGCCATCCAAGGGGCATGCAGTTCCCTGGCACCATGTACATCTGTAGTCAGGGTCTTTTTTCAAGCGCTTGAGCCCACTGCATTTCTTGTGCACCCAGTGCTTGCAGTCATTGCAGAAGATGCTGTTGCTGCCCACTCCAGTGCGACAGACAGCGCATGGAAACTCGCCTGACTCTTCAGGAAGTCCAGTCCCATACCGCAGATCATAATCTTTGTCTTTCCTGCATTTACTCTCAGTCCTTTCTTCTCCATTGCTTCTTTCCATGTCAAAGGCCTCCTGACACATTCCTGAAGCGATTCAGCGATGATAACAAGGTCATCAGCACAGAGGTCTTCCCAGGGGACCCCACAGCGGAACTCTCGTGATAAGGCTTCAAGCACAATGATGAAGAGCAGTGGGCTGAGTACTGATCCTTGGTGAACACAAACCTTCACTTCAAACTCTTCACTGTACCCCTCACCACCATGGACATGGCTCCGCACATTTGCATACATCCCCTGCACCAGTCGTATAATCCACTCCTCCACACCAAGTTTTCTCAGCGCACACCAGATGACCTTCCGAGGTACTTGATCAAACTCCTTCTCCAGGTCTACGAAAGCCATGTAGAGTCTCTTGTTGGCAGCTAGATACTTCTCTTGCAGCTGCCTGACAACAAAGATTGCGTCTGTAGTGCCTCTGCCAGGGACGAAGCCAAACTGGGAATTGTCGATTGACACCAACTGTATGATGAGGCCGTCCACAATCCTCTTCAGGATTTTCATAACCTGCTCTGTCAGCTTGAGACCGCGGTAGTTGCCGCTTTCCAATGCGTCCCCCTTTCCCTTGTAGAGGCAGACAATGAAACGCTGCTCCCAGTCAGAGGGTACCTTGCCATCACGAATGATTGCAGCTGCGAGGTCACGGATCATGGAGGCGCCAATGTCACCGGCTGCTCGATGACGTAAAAATGTATCCTTCTATTTCATTGGCTATACGATTCTTTACAGCCAATGAGATTGCTTGCGGCGGCTGACTGGCTTTCCATGTTTGTGGCGGAGCGTATCTGATCATCATATTTTTCGGAAACCAGGCCAATGGCTCCGGCCTTATTAGCATTGGTTTTCAGGTTCAACATTAAGCCGATACACTCCGCTGTAGATATGGGAAATCAGTCAAGTACCGCATGCAAACTCTTCTGCATAGTATGTGAGAGACTCACGTATAGTACAAGCTTAAGCTTCGCCACCTGCTTTGCAGGTCGCTGAAGCTTGTTATTAATTCACATACTTAATGACAAACATTGCAGAGCCAGATCAGTTGGCTTCTTCAGAATTGATCTGGATCTACACTGTTTGCAAAAGCAGAGCATATCCGGGTTCAGCAGGACAAGGGTAAATTACAGCAGAAATATTTCAGCAGACGTCATTTTTTTTTTTTTTTTTATTATTTCTCCACAAAAACATATGTTGTGATACTCATTAGAAGCACCTCTGTGAAGAGCTTCTACTGTGTACCCAAAACATATAATTTCATGGAGAAATAAGAAAAATACCAATACCACAGTCGAACCTCAATCGCTCGAACATCTTTGGGACCATGGAAATTCGTTCGAAACATGGGTAGTTTGAGCTACTGAGGGTTAATCATGGCACCAGTTCAGGAAACAAATAGCGATAATTTAGGAAAATCTTTTCGATTTTCTACACAATGATTATATGTTGAGTGTACTCATTAGAATTGCCTTGATGAGGCGATTCTAATGAGTACACACAACATACAATTCCATGATGAAATAAGAAAAACATTCTTAAATGCACGTATTTGTTTTCTTGAACTATTGGAAGAATTTTGTAGGGACTGAAAAAAGAGTTTGAATCATCCACGGTAAACAAGCCATCTGTGTTCGAGCCATTGAGGTTATACTGTGTTTGGTTGAAAAAGCGCCTTATCTGAACTACATGCACTGATGAGCTGGTTTTCCCAAAGCCAGTCACAAGTCAACTTACCAGTGGTTTGAAGAATGTGAATGTATTCACGGGAGCATCATCGGCTATAAAATAGGCCTGACCAGCCTGAAATATAACATAAAAAAATACAATATTTTATTAATAAAATAAAATATCTATGTGCTTATTTCCAACTTTTCATATACCAGAGAAGTTCAAAAAAGCATCCAACAAGTTTATTATCTTTTTATGCTCCTGCCTGAAGCTGGGGGTATATAGCATTTCACCGTGATGTTATGTTCATATGTGCGTACATCTGTACATGCGTATGTCACGTTCGTAACCAGAGTCAAACAAATGTTTAAGTTTACGTTCAAATTTACATCTGTGTTTCTCATGGAGATCATAACTTGGATACCTTTTAGGCTAGGAAGTTGAAATTTGTTATGCTGCTTACCCAGACCTAAACCTTCAACTCTGTGCTAGTTGCCCCTAAGTCATGCCCTGGGGTGGGGCTAGGGGTCCAAAAGACTGGGGCATTTATGTACATTGAACACATGTCTAGTTTTAATTCTTAGACCAAGTAAGTTAAATGGAATTCAGTGTAATGTAATTGCAATACATGTGTATTTACAACAGATACTGAAAGCAATTCCTGAATATCTTGCAGTAATATTAGCAAGTAAAATCAAATCTGGATTTGTGGGGCAATTTTGAAGTCATCAGCATTAGAAAATCACATTGTTTTCAGATGAAGAATGAGTGGTCTACAATATTCAGATTTAATTAAATTATCATATGTGGCTTCAGATAGCAGCAATGTGGTGTCTTGCACATTACAGAGTACCCCACTTTATGGTACAATTATTATTGCTGAGAATATCACTGGAACTGCAGTATTGGTACTCACTCATGAAAGTGTTTTTGTGTTCTCAAATTAAATCATGTAAGAACACACTGTATTTGATTCTAGAACAGAGTGAACTCTAAGCTGACCAGAAGTACCTCACCAAGGCACTTCTAATAAGTATCCACAACATGCATTTTAGTGAAGAAATAGGACTATAAATGTGTCCAAAGGACACGGATGCCACCACCTTAAAAAACTTGAATGCAAACTGCTAATGCAGATGGACGGGCATAGGTATCACTAGATGCCTTTTCCACCATTCTTCAAATGGTGGGGGCAAAAAAAAACATCAATACTTGCATGGTCCAAAACAGAACATGCTATTTGCTATGTGATAATTACAATCTATGTTGAAATATAACAAATCTTATAAAAATCCTTCAAAGAACTTACAGCAACATGTTCTCTCTCTTCTGACAAAGCCCGTCCTGCCTGCTCATGTGCCTGGGTTAAGTTGTCAACATGGAGGAAATCCTGCAGTGAATCTGGCTCAAAGTTCATGAAAAATAAACCTTGTTCTATATTGTTCTGTAAAAAACAACATGTCCTAGGTCAGTAAAACTGTTATCATATTTACTCAAAGTAGCCTTGATCCTTAAAGTGCCAATTACAACTGCAGCAGACTACTTCTTAATTTTCTTTATTTATTTATTATTTTTTCAAATCTACCATGCAGACAATTCACATAAAATGTCAAGACTTATTTGCTCTGAATTTTTTTTTAAGAATGCCGTCTGCTACAAATTTTGCTTGGTGCTTTAAAGGCTCTATATTCCTCTAAAATAGACATTTTATTAAGTCTCTTGAACTGGATCAAAAAAAAATTATTTTTTTATTGTATCTCTGAATTAATGTTGCCAACATTAATTCAGAGATACAATAAAAAAAACCATACCTTTTTGATCCAGTTCAAGAACAAGAGAGTAACTGAAATTTTAGTAGCTGTCAGGTGCCACATTTTATGACTTTGATACCATATCAATTTATTAAACTTTTCTTTGATAAAAAATGTCTATTTTTGAGGAATATGGAGCCTTTAAAGGTCAATACAGTTAACCTAACATTGAATAAATCCTTTTGACTACCTGTCAATGTGCCTATAGCATTGTGACAGAATTGCAAACAGTATAGACCATAATGAAAATACTTCTTTGATCTGAGGATGCACTCTTTGCTCAGGCCTGTCTGCATTACTCCTGATAAGGTACTTTTTGCAACTAAAAAGTACTATTATTTTTTTCTTATCTCTCAAAAAAAACATACATGGAGGGTACTCACTAAAAGCACCTTCTGATGAATACATTATGAATGTTTTCACAATGAAATAAAAAAGTATATTTCTGGGCCTAGTTGTTCAAAACTAACAATGTTGTTAGTTAACAAATCGTTAAAACTTTGATCATAAAATTTTTGCATTTGCTACTCACATTTTTCAGCAAAAATACCTGTGAATTAGATATTGTACTTACTAGAACAATTAACGTTTTGATCACTAACGAGCTCATTAAGCTAACAACGCTTTGAACAACTAGGCCCTGGTGAATATCCTAACATTTTAAACACTTTATTCTGACTTTTTTCTTTTGTCTAAATTTTCTAAGGCATTTTTTTCTTAAAAGAATTAATGTAAGGCAAAACACTGTAGACTGCTTCTAACAAGTATCCACAAAATAAGTTCCTGAATAGAAATGAGAAAATATCAATATTTTGGGGCTGAAAAAAAAACTAGCAATATCATTTAAGAGCAACACTATAAAAAAAAAGGAGGAAAATATTTTATGTTAGGTGATCTCTCTTTACTACAAATATTTTTCTTTACATTCATAATGAGTGCTATGGCTAAGTTAAAGATAGTGAGCAAAGCTCACATACCCTGGGCCATAGTTATCAGAGGTATGGTAAACTATTTTTGTACATATAAATTTCCCTTACTATTGCCTGGGAGAGATAGACAAAAGGAAAAAGGAGTATACAAAATTTGAAGACTCTGGCTCTCATAGGAGCTGAGAAATCTGTGACAAAATATTTTATTAGAGAAAAAGAAATATGTACAAATACAGTGAATGATACGCATTTGGATGCTCATTCTCTCTTACATAATACAACAAGTCATAGCCAATGTTTGTCCAAAAATTCAAAATCCTAGATGCAGTAGTTCCTGCAAAATCTTTGACGAAAAATGTTATTAGGGAGTAAGAAAAATAGCTATAAGAAGAGATGGCAAATCCCCGACCAAACTGCCATTTCTAAATTTGGTGTATAGCCCTCTATCAAACTGTTTAAGACGTGATGGTTCATCAGTAAACATGGCTGCCAGGTGGTGGGCTTAGTTTCCCCTAAATATCCACCTGGAGAACAGTATGGGAGTTATGGCCTGCACAAGATTTCGGCATCAGGGGAGATTACATAATAGAGAAAGTAAGAGTTCTCTTGAACACAAAATGCCTATTGCTACTTACCTATGCCTCTATCAAATATTATCAAAATAATTCAAACCACATACTCAAGAATTTGGCTTAGAAATTCATTCAGGGGAGGTAAACTGAAAACAACCACAGTAGAGGTTGTCTCTCTTGCACGCGACACACCTACTGGTCGTTACCAATGCCTCTACCAAATATTATCAAAATATATCTAAGGGTATCAAAGTTGTCTCTCCTGCACGTGACACGCCTACAGGCTTTCCCCTTCATTTCTAAAAAATATTATCATATTATCTCAAACAGTATGGGAGTTATGGCCTGCACAAGATTTCTGCTTCAGGGGAGATGACTAAATAATGAAGAAAGTGAGAGGTGTCTCTCTTGCACATGACATGCCTACTGGTCCTCCTCTTCATTTCTACCAAACATTATCAAAGTATGTCTAAGGGTATCAAAGTTATGGAGTGCACAAGATTTTGGCTTCAGGGGAGGTAACTACATAATGATGAAGAAAGTGAGAGTTGTCTATCTTGCATGTGACACACCTACTGGTCCTCCTCTTCATCTCTACCAAGTATTATCATATTATCTCAAACAGTAAGGGAGTTATGGCGTGCACAAGATTTCAGCTTCAGGGGAGACTACATAAGGAAGAAAGTGCGAGTTGTCTCTCTTGCACAGGACATGCCTACTGGTCCTCCTCTTCATTTCTACCAAACATTATCAAAATTTGTCTAAGGGTATCAAAGTTATGGAATGCACAAGATTCTGGCTTCTGGGAAGATAACTACTGAACGAAGAAAGTGAGAGTTGTCTCTCCTGCACACAACATGCCTACTGGTCCTCCTCTTCATTTCTACCAAACATTATCAAAATTTGTCTAAGGGTATCAAAGTTATGGAGTGCACAAGGTTCTGGCTTCTGGGAAGATAACTACTGAACGAAGTGAGAGTTGTCTCTCCTGCACACAACATGCCTACTGGTCCTCCTCTTCATTTCTACCAAATATTATCAAAATAAGTCTAAGAGTATCAAAGTTATGGAGTGCACAAGGCTGCATCTAAAGGATTTCTGTTTCAAGGGAGACAACTATATCATGAAGAAAATGAGAGTTGTCTCTCTTGCAGGCAACATGCCTACTGGTCCTCCTCTTCATCCCTACCAAATATTATCATATTATCTCAAACAGTATGTGTTATTGCCTGCACAAGATTTCAGCTTCAGGGGAGACAATCACATAACAAACAAAGTGAGAGTTGTCTCTCTTGCATGGGACATGCCTACTGGTCCTCCTCTTCATTCCTTCCAAATATTACCAAACTATGTCTAAGGGTATCAAAGTTATGGAGAACACAAGGATGAGTCTACAGTTTCTGCTTCAGAAGAGATAACCAAATAGCTAATAAAGTGAGAGTTGTCTCTCTTGCACTTGATATGCCTACTGGTCCTCCTCTTCAACCTACCAAATATTATCAAATTATTTCAAACAGCATGGGAGTTATGGCCTACACAAGATTTCAGCTTCAGGGGAGATAACTACATAATCATAATAGTTAGAGTTGTCTCTCTTGCACGCAACATGCCTACTGGTCCTCCTCTACATTCCTACCAAATATTATCAAAATATGTCTAAGGGTTTCAAACATGGAGTGCACAAGGATGTGTCTACGGACGGACACCATGCTGATCACTATATCCCCTGAACCTATCGGTCTAGGATAAAAAATGGACAAATAAAGGGAATGACAACCATGAGGATGCTGATTCTCTCTTACATGATGCAACAAGTCATAGCCAATGTTTGTACCAAATTTCAAAATCCTAGGTGCAGTAGTTCCGGAGAAATCTTTGATGAAAAAAGAAGTTAACACACACATACAGACAAACATTGTTACCGAAAAGATGAACACTATATACATACCCCCTTATTACTTCGTATGCTGGGGGTATAAATATAGTAATCATACTCATATCATGGGCCCAAAATCTAACACATGAGATTTTGGGACCATTCTAGTTATTACTGAGGTAGTAAGACAAAACTTACCACAATTCTTGGTATATGTCTTTGGTCCCCTGGTCCATAGACAGCTGCCAGTCTCAGAGCACAGGTGTGGAGAGTGTGTCCGTCATCTGTTTTACTCCCATTAGATGACAGTACCTTCTGTTCAGCTATACTCTTGGTTCGAGAATAGTGTTCTGGGTGCTGTTTAAAACATAAGGCATGTAAAGATTGATTTTTTAATTTATGGCCCAGTTAACTTTGTTAAGCTCATGTTGAGCTATTGGTAAGTAAAGCACCCTCGATTCCAGACAAAGAGCTCTAGATATGAGGGATAGCCTGGTAAATATATAGCTTGTTTCTCCACGAAAATGTATGTTGTGGGTACTCATTAGAAGTGCCTCATCGAGGCACTTCTAATGAGTACTCACAGCATACATTTTCATTTTGAAATAAGAATGGAAAAAAAAAGACTTATTTGTTTGTGTTGAGGTTTTATGGCCCAGTCAACCCAATGGGGTCATGTCGAGCACAGTCAGTTTACCTAACCACACGTTTACTGGGTAGGCTTAGTCCTCTAAGCGGTTAACCAGTATTGTACACATTCTTTCGCCAGAAACTGACAACTGCCCTTCTTGAATCAGCAGAAGGGAGAGAATGACCGTAGAAAATATTTCATGATCAATCTCCACGAAAGAATGTTGCCGACCTCGGCGGGGGTTGAACCCGCGACCTCCTGGTCTCCAGTCGGACAGCGCATCCAACTGAGCCACCGAGGCCGAAAAAAAGACTTATCTAGGGCTTCTGACACAGAAGGTTTAACTGGAGTCTCATTATAACACTAGTTTGGATATAAGGTTATCAAGCTGTCATTCCCAAATTTAAGTTCTGTACTTTCATAGTTCCAAATTGTGACAAGTTTTGCTATTTTTGCCCTTACTCAATGGAATTGCCCTCGTTTCAGCTATGCTCTTGGTTTGAGAATAGTGTTCTGGATGCACCTTGAAACTTATGGCATGTAAAGAACCCTGGGTTCCAGATTACAGATCTGTCAGTAAGAGCAACAGCCAGATAGATTCTAATACCCACAGCATCAGTTTGGTTCTAAAACTGTAGCAATTCTAACATGCATCCTCAACATATACATGTATTTCTGTGTAACAACAGAGGCAATTCTAAGGTGTGCCCAGTACATATGTTTTGGTGCCAAAAACTGAGGTATTTTGATAGTGTATACTCACTGAGGCTTCTAATATGCTTCTAAAATGTAATCAGAACATATATTTGAGGGCAAAAGCTGGTAATTCTAATTCATGCCTAGCAAAACATGTCAAGCAAAACTGTAGCAGATGGCAGTCTTTTTTCTCTTTCCTTTTTTTTTTTTTTTTGTTATTTTTCAGAGAAAAAAGCTTGAAATTTCATGTGAACTGCCTGCTGGGCAGACAATTCACATGTAGGCAGACAATTCACATGAAATGTCAAGCCTTAGTTTCTCTGAAAAATACAAAAAAGAATATTTTAAAATGTTGTCTGCTCCTGTCGTGAATGGCATGCTAAGGCTAAAACTGACAAATAAAATCAAGGAAGTAAAACAAACCTATGCGTTACTTCTGTCCATGTTAACCCTTAAGACGCCAAACACAACAATTGTCGTCTGCTTTGTCATCTGCTTGTGGTTTTAAAAGTCATTTCTGCAAACTTTAGGAGCAGTCTGATCTGGGTCCACACTGTTTGCCTGTATGCAAAAACAGGTTTGAAAAGTTTGCAAGAATATTCAGAAGACGACATAAACAGACGACATTTTCAGATGCAGGTTTTCTTGGCATTTTAAGGGTTAAAATTAAAATGACCTATGTCATTAGAAAAGGTTCCTCACTGCATTTCAGACAATATTGGTCCAAATCAGATCAGGGCCTTAACTGCCCATTTTCAGAATCATGTTATACTGCTGAATACATTGTATATTCATGAACAGTGGTGGCACTGATTAGACTGTTTAAATGGGCAAATCAATCTAGGCCTTCATTGTTCACATACAACACTTTTCTTATCACACAACTCAAATGTTCTGATTTATCTCCCTTTGATGTATTTTTAAATCAATAAATAGCCATTTCAATTCGTAAAGAGTTATTTTTTTTGATAAAAAACAACAAATTATCAATTTATTTAACTACTAATCATAATCACAGTTTTCAATATTGTTTCACATGAATATTAATTTTATCGAAAAGCCATTGTGCTTTGGTATCTCTGCTATCATGCTGGAACATTCACTAATACAGGTATATGCAAATTATGAATATAATTCCATGTCAGCCTGACAAAGTATTATAATATATACTTTTGAAAAGCAAGTTATATAATGGAGTTTTGGGACTCCTACTATGCGTCTTCTCATGTGCCTGTGTCCTGCCTGTGGTCCGATCAGTCTGCTCTTCACCACCATAACCTCAAGTTATGGAGGGGGGTGTATGTCTGCTCAGATACGCAGCATGTCACCGGCCCAGATCTTGAAGTATAGTAGGCTTCGTCCCTAACTCCTTTTTCATTCTCACATATCTGTAGAAAACATGTTCAGTACAGTACAGTTGATATAGAATAGAGGTTAGAATGTTTGAATGCCTTGCAGAAAGTTGCTAATTCAAGCCCAGCTCAGGCTGTTATCTGAAAAGCCCTCTCTGTTCACCCATCATTTAACCCTTGTCCTGCTGAACCCGGATATACTCTGCCTTTGCAAACAATGTAGATCCAGATCAGTTGGCTTCATTGGACCGGAAAGGATGTCGACGGATATTCTTTTTCAGGTTTGGGAATAGGAAATAGTCACTACGAGTTAAGTCAGAAGAACAGGCGAGGTGCGGAATAGCTCGTACCCATTCCGCTCAACAGCATCCATTGCAATTTTGCAAGTGTGGACTCTCGCATTGTCCTGTTGGAGCAGAATCCCTTTGGAGAGTTTACCTCCGCATTTTTCATGGATCACAATTCTCAGTTAGTCGAGCAAATTTGCATAATACGCACCTGTTAGTGTACTTTTCTTTGCTCTAAAGTCCAACATAATAACACCTTGTGCATCCCAAAATACAGTTGCCATCACCTTGCCAGCAGAGGGTTGCGTTTTGAACTTCTTTGGCCTCGGAGACCCCGGCCCTACACTCTGGCGACTTTGAACTTTATTCTCTGGCTCATAATAATGGACCAAGGTCTCATCTACAGTCATCAGATGTGAAAGGAAATCATCTTCCTTTGACCTAAACCGCTTCAACAATGCGCTGTAAACTGATGCTCTGGTTGCCATTTGCTCGTCGCTAAGGGATTTTGGGACCCAACGGGCTGATAGCTTGTGCATACCCAAGCGATCATGTACAGTTGTTGAAACTCTATCATGTGAAAAGTGTAATGCATTCGTTATTTCTACCACCTTAATTCAGAGTTCACTAGATCCTGTACTTTGTTACACATATTGTCATCGGTGGCATCTGATGGGCGTCCAGACTTGGTTTCGTCTTCTAAAGACTTTCTACTGCATTTGAATTCCCCAACCCTTGTGCATATGATGGTGCAGAAGACCCATAAACATTGGTCAACTCACAATATATTTCCTGACCTGTTTTTCCTTTCAAATACAAGTACCGAATTACAGCACAGTACTCAACTTTTGACGAAAAGCTTACTTTTGCATTGCTAGCCATGTTTGATATTCAATATCTTATGAGTGAATGACATGATAAGGGTGCAATTTTGCCCTCATGCCTAAAACATGTATTGAAACAAGGCATGAAAATCTTGGGTGTCTCGGTCAATTGGAAATGGGATAGGCTGGTTACTTACTGACTTGCCCTTGTACATTAATTTCAGTTGGAATGTCTATAATAATTTCAACATCTCAGCGAGGCGCTTCTCATGAGTACCCACAATACATCTTATGCTTTCATGGATATAATGAGAACTAGTAACAGTGTTTTCAGTTTTTCTACTGCTGTGACTTTGAAAATTAGGTCATGGTCACCAATATCTAATCAGTTCTTGGTTATGTCCCAACTATATATCTATGAAAATTTGGTAAGAATTTAACCACTGGTTCACACTGATGCCAATGACAAATTATGCCAATGCTGATGCCAACACCAATGCCAATGAGATTCACACCAAAAACAATATGTCCCCCTCCCCATAGGTGGGAGGACATAATAAAATTATTAGTATTTGTCTAAATAAAGTGCCTTATCTGGGGCGATGTAATAAGGCAATCTAGCACTGAGTCAACCCACCTTCTCTAAGGGAAAATATGGTAAGGATTCATCACCATTCTCTATGGTCTGGCCTCCAAATATAGTGTTATATGTGCTTGTGTAAACCAGTCTTGTTACGTTATTCTTTAAACAAGCTGTAGAAGGAAAACATATACTGCCACAGTTGTGATAGGCACTTTAACGCTTAAAACACCAAGCAAAATTTGTGCAGACAACATTCTGTTTTTTTTATTATTGTTCATAAAAAATAAGTCTTTATATTTCATGTGAATCATCTGCCAAGCACATGATTCACATGAAAAGTCAACTTATTTGCTATGAAAAATAGTTAGAGAAAACAATTCAAAAGCGTTGCCTGCTGTGTTGTGATTGCTGTTTTAAGGGTTAACCCTTCTCTTGCTGAACATGACATGCCCTGTCTTAGCAAACAGTGTAGATCTAGATCAGTTGATTTCTGAAGAAGCCAACTGATCTGGATCTGCCCTGTTTGTCATTAAATATGTGAATTTCTATCAAAAACCCAGATCAAGTAGTCTGATTGGCTGGAAATTAGAAGTGGGCATGGCATCTTAATTTATTCAGCATGACAAGGGTAAAGAGTTAATTTAGAGAATACAGTAATAGAAGAATTCTGGACATGTTGATCATTTCAATTATAAAGTACTTTAAAACAGAGCCTGATAATTTGGAAAGACCCAGCTTAGACTATTGTCATAATTCATAACTATGGTGGTGGTACTGTGGTAATTCAGTACCACTGGCAGTGTTATCTGTAATACTGGTGATACAAATGATAGTTACCAGTCCTTCAAAACTGGTGAAGGTGAAGTGTTCAGCCTTAAAAAGTTAAGCACATCTACATCAGATAGCACTTTGAAATATTTTATTTTTCAGAGAAAATAAGACCTGGAATTTCATGTTAATCATAGCAGATGATTCACATGAAATGTCAGGTCTTATTTTCTCTGAAAAATAATAAAATTAATTTTAGAATCCTAGGTCCAGTTGTTCAAAGCTAACGATGTTGTTATTTAACGATTCATTAAAATTTACATCGAGTAATACGCAAATATGCTGAAATTTTTTGCTGAAAAAATGTGAGTAGCTTTTGCAGTGCAAAAGCTACTCACATTTTTTCAGCAAAAAATATCAGAATATTGTATCCGCTAAAACAGTTAACGAAATGACCCTTAACAAGCTCGTTAAGCTAACGACGCTTTGAACAACTGGGCCCTGTTTGCTACAAATTTGCTAGCAATTTAAGGGTTAAAATTACCAGTAATTTAGGAGAATATATTCAACCCTGGTGGCTATACTGAAATTAATTTATTTTAATCTGAGGCAGAAAATTCAATACTATAGTGAAAATTAGGGTAGTTAGGGTACACACTGTTTAGTACTTTTTTGCAATTTATTTTTTTTTTTCTAAACCTCCTTTATATTTGTTTATTGTATTGATCTATTAGTAGTTTGCATTAAAAATTTATTTTAGCTGACACAGTAACCATACTTCTCTGCTTTACCATTTTAAACTTTATCACTCTCTAGGCTAATTTAGCAGATGACAAACTGGTGATTTATTTTCTTATTTTTCCTAGAAAATAGGCATTGATGTTTCATGCAAATTATCTCCTACTAGAAAATAGGCATTGATATTTCATGCAAATTGTCTCCTTAGGAGACAATTTGCATGAAACATCAATGGCTATTTTCTTGGATTATAAGAAAAAATATTTTGAAACATTGTTTGATGAAATCATTACCCAGCATGCAAAGCGGTAATGATCAGAGTACATTTCACAATGTTGTGTTAATTTAAGCCAGATTTTGTGAAGATATATTGGAGAAACATCAAAACTTTTGGGTCAAAAAAAACTGCTTAACCAGAGCTATGGGTATTTGTTTGAAATGTTTAATATTACCATTTATGACATTGTCTGTTCCTGCGACATTCACAGCTTCTATTCTAGATCGGTTCAACTGAAAACAAGAAGTGAGAGATTCTTTAGTTAGTATTGATCAGTATTGGGTGCGGTGCTTCTAATTAGCACCCTTAACATATGTTTATGTGGAGAAATAAGAAAGCTCTGGCATTTTGTTTTAACCCTTGTCATGCTGAATAAATTAAGATGCTATGCCCACTTCTAATTTCCAGCCAATCAGATTATTTGATCCGGGTTTTTGATAAAAATTCACATACCGGTAGTTAATGACAAACAGTGCAGATCCAGATCAGTTGGCTTCTTCAGAAGCCAACTGATCTGGATCTACGCTGTTTGCTAAGACAGGGCATGCCGTGTTCAGCAAAAGAAGGGTTAAAAAGCATCTTTTGTATAGGTATACATTTCAGGGGCACTGATGCACTTTCTAGGGTGACAACTCTGTAAAAGCTGTTTTTGTTCCTTTCTGAAAATGGATCCACTCTAAAAGCAAGGAAGCTCTTCTCCCATTTTCAGAAGGCTTGGTGTGCAAGAAAGCCAACAGGAAGTCACAAAAATTATCTCCTATTATTTCCCAAGCAGGTTGACAAGGAAGTTCTCAACACATTTAACCCTAGTCCTGCTGAATCAGGATATGTCCTGCCTTTGAAACAGTGTAGATCCAGATCAGTTGGCTTCTTCAGAAGCCAACTGATCTGGATCTGCACTGTTTGCCATTAAGTATGTGAATTTATATCAACAATCTTGATCAAGTAATCTGATTGGCTGAAAATTAGAAATGGGTGTGGCATTTTAATTTATTCAGCAGGACAAGGGTTAAGGGGAATGAATATATTTTTGGGGAGACAACTCTTGTCAAAATTGTTTTTGCTCCCTTCTGCACACCAAGCACACTCTGGAAATGGGTCTACTCTACCCCTTGGGGCAAATTCTTTCCTTTTAGAATAGACCATTTTCAGAAAGTGGCTTACTCTGTAGAAAAGCAAACAGGAAGTTACAAAAGTTATCTCCCTTGTGAAAAATGGTGAACTCTACCAAGCATATCTAGTCTCCTTAACATAGGTGTGTTGGCATAATAAATGTATATATGCTAAGGTCAATTTTTTTGTATTGACAGCAATCATATTTGAAATATTGCCTAGCAATCTGGATAATAATTTCCGCAGACGACATTCTGTATTACATGTATCTTTTTTTTATTTTTCCCTAAAAACATGGATTGAAATTTCATTCAAAGCATCTGCATGACATCAATTTGTTGTCTGTCAGCTTTGCTCAGAGAGTGCTAAAGGTTACAAACATGTAGAGCTACTCTAGTCTGTGATTTGTTAACTGTTGTGTCATTGTTTGAATTTGGTCCTGTGCATATTATGGGCAAATTCAGCAGAAGACAAATTGATGATATTTTTCTTATTTTTGCCGGAAGAGAGGATCTGACATTTCAAGCAACTGGTTTCCTAAGGAGAAAATTTGCATGAAATGTCAAATCCTGTTTTCTGGGAAAAATCAGAAAAATATTTCAAAATGTTGTCTGCTGAAACTTTTACCCAGCATGCTAAGCATTAAAAGCCAGATAAATGAGCCACTAAAGTATGGTAACGTGTGATGACAAAAAAACAGAAGACAAACTAAAACAATATTTTTTCTTATTTTCCTTACAAATGACATGCTGACATTTCATTGGATTCATCCATAAAGCCTGTTTGAATGAAATGTCAATCCCAATCAAATTCACCATAAATATTGAAAACCAACTCCTTACCATACTTGTCCTGAAATTTAAACATGTCCAGTTCACTATCTGTTGATATGTTTTAACCCTTGCCTAGCTGAACAAATTAAGATTCCACGCCCACTTCTAATTTCTAGCCAATCAGATCACTTGATCCAAGTTTTTGATAGAAATTCACATATTTAATGACAAACAGTGCAGATCCAGATCAGTTGGCTTCTTCAGTTTGCTAAGATAGGGCACGTCGTGCTCAGCAAGAGAAGGGTTAAAACTGCTGCAGGAGAGGCAAATGGTAAAGACACTGATCAGGTGCTAGATTTGGCAGTGTCTGATCTGGTTCTACACTGCTTACTCCTGACTGTCTGTCCCAATACTTAGGTAAAACTGACTTGACTTTGTGAATGCTATTAGTGCTAAAATGTTAATTCTTTTGCTGCCAAATTTCAGACGACATTTGTCGTCTATTTTTTTTTTTTTTTTTTAAACAAACTATCGTTTGGAAAGAAGTTTATATGTAAAGTTGAAAGACTAAACGTTAAACAGCATAGATCCAGATGAGACTGCTCATTATGAGCCGTCTCATCTGGATCTATGCTGTTTGCAAAAGCCTATTATTATCGCCTATGGCAGTCAAAGAGTTAATGTCCGGTGCTAGGTTTGGCACACAGGCACCTGACGCATGGACAGTGTTATACACTGACTGCTTGTGTTTTTGGGGCTATCAAGTAGGCCCTTACAGAGATTTATGCCCAAATCTTCAATTTTAAACAAAATATATAAAATGGCTCCATCCACTAATGACTACATTTCTTAAAGGTATGAAAGCATTCCATCTGCTGTGGTGCCAATTTAGTATGCAAGTAAAAACACATTTTCTGCAAATATTGTCACAAAACTTACATGGATTGAATCATTACACTTTGATTGTTCTATTCATTCTATTCAATCACACGCACACCAGACTTTGCATAATTCTGCTATATATTATGAAAATTGTCCAACTTTGAAAATTCTGATACCCGATATTGCGCTCGAAGGAAATAAACAGTGTTGACCTCTGACCGAGACCGTATTTTGTAACAGATGCAGTGATTGGCTATATTTGATATAATGGAAAAAGGCCATGACAGGATGAGGGCAGTCATGAAAACCGATAAATTGGAAGTTCGCAAGGGCGGAATTTTTTAACTGAATTGATTCAAATAAGTAACCAGTCAAATTCATCCTTACATAAAGTAAACAAAAGGACAAAATGGAGGTCAAATCTGTCAAATCTTCGGGCACAAAATCAGAATTTTCAAAATTGGATGATTTTCGTAATATATAGCAGAATTATGCAAAGTCTGGCATGATTGAATAGACTGAATCGAATGATAAAAGAATAATAAATCAAACCATGTAAGTTTTATGTTAACCCTTGTCCTGCTGAACCCGGATATACCCTGCCTTTGCAAACAGTGAAGATCCAGATCAGTTGGCTTCTAAGAAGCCAACTGATCTTGATCTACACTGTTTGCCATTTAGTTATATCAACAATCTGGATCAAGTAATCTGATTGGCTGAAAATGAGAAGTGGGCATGGCATCTTAATTTATTCAGCAGGACAAGGGTTAATATTTGCAGAAAATGTGTTTTTATTTGCATGCTAAATTGACACCCCTTTCACGGTAGATGGAACTCTTTCAGTCCTTTACGAAATGTAGTCATTAGTGGACAAGGCCATTTTATATATTGTGTTTAAAACTGAAGATTTGGGCATAAATCTCTGAAAGGGCCTACTTGATAGCCCCAAACCATTAACCCTTGTCCTGCTGAATAAATTAAGATGACACGCCCACTTCTAGTTTTCAGCCAATCAGATGACTTCATTTGAATTGTTAATATAAATTCACATACTTAATGGCAAACAGTGCAGATCCAGATCAGTTGGCTTCTGAAGAAGCCAACTGATCTGGATCTACACTGTTTGCAAAGGCAGGGTATATCCGGATTCAGCAGGACAAGGGTTAACAGTCAGTGAAAAACACTTTCCATGCATCAGGTGCCTGTGTTTGCAGAATGTCAAACAATACAAACTGTAACCAACATTATGTAAGCAATCTAATCAGTCTCAACTTTTTGCTTATACATGTCAGTCCAAATATTTTGCCTATACATTTGTCTAAAATGAAGATATAAAATTATGTATTTATAAGACAGAGACATGTAGCTGACCATATGCTACCTATCAGAAGGGCAATATTAACTAGAGGCCCAATGGATTAGGCTGATCATGATATATTGTGCGATGGTGGCCATCTTGGCTATTAGATCAGATTGCCTTTAGCAATTCATAATCTAATGTTGTTTGAAGAGTTTCAAGACTGCCACCAAGGCTGCCATCTTGGATATTGGAACTGCACAATTTTTCAATTCTGAATCTCCATGTTACCCTGATGCCTCCCATCAAGTTTCGGCTGAACCCTGACTTACTATTTGGGAGAAGATGTGGTTTAAAGAATTTCAAGATGGCAGCCATCTTGGACATTGGAACAGAACGATTTTAGCAATTCTGAACTTCCATAACACCCCAATGCCACCCATCATGTTTAAGCTAAATCAGACTTAAAAATTCGGTAGCAGATATGATCTGAAGATTTTTAAGATGGCTGCCATGGTGGCCATCTTGGATATCAAAGCAGAACCATTTTAGCAATTCTAAATCTCCATGCTGCCCCGATGCCTTCCACCAAGTTTCCACTCCATCCAACTTAATGTTCAGGAGCAGATAACTGAAGACTTTCAAGATGGCCACCATGGCCGCCATCATGGATAAGATTCTGATGGAGATGTTAAAAATGTGAAAAGTTACTGACATACGAATGAGGAAAGGACCATGGTCAACAGACCATGGCATAAGCTGACCTGGAGCAAAGCTCTAGGTGAGCTAACAATAGAAGATCTTCAAGATCGCTGCTGTGGCAGCCACTGTGGATATCCTAACAAAATGTTTTTAGCAATTCTGAATCTCCATGTCACCCCAATGCCTCCCACCGTTTTGGCTCAATCTGAAGTTTAAAGATTTTCAAGATGGCCACCTTGGGGACCATCTCAGATATTGGACCAGAACTATTTTAGCATTTCTGAATCTCTATGTCACTCCGATGCCTCCCATCAAGTTTGGGCTCAATCCACATTATGGTTTGGGAGGAGATGTCTTTTGAAGAGTTTCAAGATGGCCCCAATGGTGGCCATCTTGGATGTTGGAATGGAACAAATTTAGCTGTTCTGAATCTCCATGTCACGCCAGTGCCTCCCACCAAGTTTCAGCTTAATCTGACTTACCGTTCAAGAGCAAATGTCATTTCAAGATATTCAAGCTGGCCACCATGGCAGCAATCTAGGATATTGGAATGAAACCAATTTAGCAATTCTAAATCTTCATGCTACCCCAATGCCTCCAACCGAGGTTGGGCTAAATCCAACTTACCGTTTGGGAAGTTTGGTTCGGTTTGAAGACTTTTCAAGATGACCACCATGGGGGATGGGGGGCGCCATCTTGGATATCAGAATGGAACGATTTTAGCAATTCTGTATCTCTGTGTTGCTACGATGCCTTCCATCAAGTTTCAGCTCAATCTAACATACAGTTTGGGAGGAGATGTTGTTTAAAGATTTTCAAGATGGCTGACAAGGTGGCCATCTTGAACATATATCTCCATGTGGCCCCAATGCCTTCCACCAAGTTTGGGCTCAATCTGATTAAGGGTTCCGGAGTAGATGTGGTTTCAAGATTTTAGCTGCCCAGGCGGCCATCCTGGATAGCCAAACGGAATGATTTCAGGAATTCTGAATCTCTATGTCACTCCAATGCTTACCATCAAGTTTCGGCTCAATCCAACTTAAGGTTTGGGAGATGGTGTTGTTTGAAGAATTTCAAGATGGGCACCATGGCGGTCACCTTGGATATCAGAACTGAACAATTTTAGCAATTCTGAATCTCTATATCGCTCTGATGCCTCCCACCAAGTTTTTGCTCAATCAGATCTACAGTTTTGGAGGAGATGTCATTTGAAGAATTTCAAGCTGGCCGCCATGGCTGCAATTGCAGTCATCTTGGATATCAGAACGGAATGATTTTAGCAATTCTGAATCTCTTTAATGCTCCAGTGCCTCCAATCAAATTTCAGCTCAATCTGACATGGTTTTGGAGGAGATTTCATTTGTAGAATTTCTAGATGGCCCAAGTGGCGCCATCTTGGATATGGGAATGGAACAATTTTAGCAATTCTGAATCTCTGTGTCACTATGATGCTTCCCATTAAGTTTTGGCTCAATGGGACTTACGGTTTGGGAGGTGATGTCGTTTGAAGAATTTCAAGATGACGCTATCTTGGATATCAGAACTAAATGACTTTAGCAATTCTGAATCTTTATCTCATCCTGATGCCTCCCATCAAGTTTCGGCTCAATCTGACTTACGGTTTGGGAGATGTCATTTGAAGAATTTCAAGATGGCTGCCATGGCAGCCATCTTGGATATTGGAACGGAACAATTTTAGCAATTCTGAATCTCTGTGTCACTGAAATGCCTCCCATCAAGTTTGGGCTCAGTCTGACTTACTGTTTGGGAGGATATGTCGTTTGTAAAATTTAAAGAAGGCCACCATGGCAGCCATCTTGCTTATCTGAATGGAACCATTTTACCAATTCTGAATCTCTGTGTCACTGTGATGCCTCCCACAAAGTTTCAGCTCAATCATGGGACTTATGGTTTGGGAAGAGATGTCGTTTGAAGAATTTCAAGATGGCCACCATGGCATTTTAGCAATTCTGAATCTCTATATTGCCACAATGCCTCCCACTAAGTTTCAGCTCAATCCAACTTATGGTTCTGGAGGAGATGTCGAAAATGTGAAAAGCTAACGATGGATGGACAGACGAGGGACAACAGGCCATTGCATAAGCTGACCTGGAGCATTTATGAACTCCCTGGTTTTCTGGAAATCACAGGTATCTAAGCAGCTTATGCATAAGAGTGTTAATATCACCTGTTAATGGTAAAAAGAAAATATTCTGTCTGCTAAAAAAAAATGCAGTATGTAATAGGTTTAATGCTTTGTGCAAATTCAACAGATGACAAATTAACAATATTTTATTATGAAAATAGGGTTTGACAAAGGAGGTTTGTCCTAAGGATACAAACTGCATGAAATGTCAAATCCTATTTTTCTGAGAAAAATAAGAAAACATATTTCACAATGTTGTCTGCTTATATTTTTGCCGAGCATGCTAAATGTTAAAGTACTTCTTTAAAAGTACATGTACTTCTTTATTAGATATCAATTATGTCAGTGACCTCCCTAAGTCAGACGAAGTGACAGCCTCTAAAAAAAAAAAAAATATTGTAACATATGAAATCAACTCTTCAATTCAACTACTATAATTAATTATCGACTCTTCCAATTCAAGTACCATAATTACCTTAAATATTTAACATTTAACATGCTAGGCAGTATTTTCAGCAGACGACATATTGAAATATTTTTTTTTTATTTTACCATAAAACAGACTGATATTTCATACAAATTGTCTCTTAAGGAGACATAAGGAGACAATTTGCACGAAATGTCGAAGCCTATTTTCTGGAAAAAAAATTATAAAAATATCATCAGTACGTCGTCTGCTGAATTTTTCCAGGGAAAGGTAAAGGTTAATGTACTTCACCTGATAACTAAACAAGCCCATTTGACCACCAGGTGATGTGAGTAAAATAAAAAAATCTAGCTGAATAAAAACAGTGCAGACCCTGATCAAACTGCTTACACAGTTTGTTCAGGCCAATTTGAAATATATTAGGGTAAGATACTCTAAGCTAAACCTTCACCATTCTCTGGACAAATTCCACAGACAACATTTTGAAATATTTTCCCTATTTTTCCCAGAAAACAGGATTTGACATTTCATGCAAATCGTCTCCATAGGAGACATGGAGACAATTTGCATGAAATGTCAAATCCTGTTTTCTGGAAGAAATAAGAAAAATATTTCAAAATGTCGTCTGCAGTGTAAAGTAATTTTAATTAGAAAAATTTTACAACATATGTGACGTACAAAGACCTAGCACTACCCTTAATCCTTGTCCTGCTGAACCCGGATATGCCCTGCCTTCCAAACAATGTAGATCCTGATCAGTTGGCCTCTGAAGAGCCAACTGATCTGGATCTGCACTGTTTGTCATTCAGTATGTGAATCTGAATGGCTGATAATTAGAAAGTAGCATGGCATCTTAATTTATTCAGCAGGACAAAGTTTAAATATGGACAGTCTGATCAGGGTCTAAGGCTCTAAGCTATTCATTAACATTCATGTAATGCACAGATCTCCAACATTCTGTAGCACAGACCAGATCTTATTGTGTGTCTGCACCAACTGATCATTATCAGTAGCCCTACACTCATCTCTTAACTCTTTCATCCCCATAGACCAATACAGATACCTTTGTAAGCAGTGCAGATCCAGATGAGACAACTTATAATTACCTGTCTCATCAGGATCTATACTATTTGCCATTCTGTTATTGATTTTTGACTGAAACCCCTAATTGCAACAATGGATGTGTCCAAATTCAGACATGGAAGAGTCCATATCAGAAACTCGGGGGTGAAAACGTTAAGTCCCTTTTAACTGGAGACATGTCAAAATTATTTATAACATGATTCTAAAATTAGATTTTACCTGTCAACAAACTTATGTTTTAAAGCTGATGTGTGTCAACAGTGAATGACTTTATTGCTTAAGTCAATGTCTTACTACCATGAGTCAAGCACCTGGGTTTATGTAGTACAAATTTAGTGAAAAGGAGGTATGTCAGGTCAATATTAGGTATGAGGTGACAAAGTTTAACATGACATGATTTTTAATACCATGTTTACCCAAAGTACATGTATTAGGGTGGTTTGGAGTTTAAAGGCCCAGTCAACACTATTAACCCTTGTCCTGCTGAATAAATTAAGGTGCCATGCCCCTTTCTAATTTTCAGCCAATTAGATTACTTGATCAAGGTTGTTGATATAGATTCACATACTTAATGACAAACAGTGCAGATCCAGATCAGTTGGCTTCTTCAGAAGCCAATTGATCTGGATCTACACTGTTTTTAAAGGCAGGGTATATCCAGTTTCAGCAGGACAAGGGTTAAGGTCATGTGTCATGTCGAGCCAGTCAGTTTACACTTTTAAGTATTAAGACAGACAGGTATGATGAGCAAATAATATAGACCCAGATCAGATGCCACATCACGTTCATGTTCATTTACAAAATTTATTACATCTTTTGTCTTAACCCTTCTCTTGCTGAACACGACATGTCCTGTCTTAGCAAACATCATAGATCCAGATCAGTTGGCTTCTGAAGAAGCCAACTGATCTGGATCTGCACTGTTTGTCATTAAATGTTTGAATTTCAAAACCCGGATCAAGTAATCTGATTGGCTGGAGATTAGAAGTGGGCGTGGCAGCTTAATTTATTCAGCATGAGAAGGGTTAAGGTTAGTAATATAAAGTAATTTAAATATTTACTGGCAGTAATGAGATTGACAATGGGATTTAACAGACTTTTGACACATCAAAAAGTAGTAAACTGGACATTCAAATTTTAGGACAACTTATGGTAAGGAGTAGACTGGCTCCAGTCGTTTTTGTTTTATATCTATTTCTCTCTTTCTCTACATTATTTTTTTATCATGATCCTCTTTAATCCAACTTCAAGTTACCTATGGCTGAACAAGCCAAGGGACTGAAGTAAACAAAAATTCTACAAGCTATACAAGTGTTGTGTCCCTTCAAAAAAAAAAAAAAAAAAAAAAAAAGAAGAAAAAGAAAGAAAAGAAAAATAAGGAAAGGGTCTGGGGCCAGACTAGGTAAGGAGGTAAGGTGTCCAAATAATTAGGGAAAATATGGTATAGTTATAGTTTGAGCATTTACATATATAAAGTACCATAACTATTTATTAATCCTTAAAGCACCAAGCAAAATTTGTAGCAGACGACATTCTAATTTTTTTTTAAGAGAAAACAAGTCTTGATACTTCAAGCCAAGCAGACAATTCACATGAAATGTCAAGACTTGTTTTCTCTTAAAAATAAAAACAAAAATAAAAAATTGTTGTCTGCTGCAGTTGTATCGTCTGCTGCAGTTGTGATTAAAGGGTTAATTCTTTTCATGAAATATGAGCAAGTTCATTTGACTCCTGGTACCATATTGACCCTACCTTAGGTTAATAGGTAATTACTCAATATTATCACTTTGCATGCTGGGTAAAAATTTCAGCAGATGACATTTTAAAATATTTTTTTCTTATTTTTCCTAGAAAATGGGGTTTGACACTTCATGCAAATTGTCTCCTAAGGAGACAATTTGCATGAAGTGTCAGGTCCTATTTTCTCAGAAAAGTTAGAAAAATGTCATCAGTTGCTAGCCCATAGCATGGAAAGTGTTATTACTATATATACCCTAAATATTGGGACATCTGAACTCCTTACACATCCCAGTCCTAAAATTTGAATGTTCGTTCTACTACCTGATGAAGTGCCCTTAAAACTACCGGACGAGTTGCAAAGAGTGAAGACCCTGATCAGATGCTGAGTTCTGTGGCATCTGATCTGGGTCTACACAGTTTGCTCAGGATTGTCTGTCCAAATACTTAGGGTAATTACAGTAACCGAAGTAAGAAAAGTAGTAAGTTTGTAAATGGATAGAATTATACTGCAAACCTGATTACCTCCCTTCCTTTATTAACCCATTTTAATCAGATCGCAGTGTCTGATCAGGGTCTCCACTGTTTGCAAGTAGTTTAGCCACTTTTCTCTAGGAATATCTACAGTCAGAGGCCAAAAGTTATTCCACAAAACTATTTTCTCATAGACTTTAAAGCATTTTCATGTTTACAAAACACTTAATGTTGTGTAACATCGTAAAGAAAATACTGAT
The DNA here is from genome assembly GCA_964016985.1 of Anodontia alba. Classification (NCBI taxonomy): domain Eukaryota; kingdom Metazoa; phylum Mollusca; class Bivalvia; order Lucinida; family Lucinidae; genus Anodontia; species Anodontia alba. The sequence goes on from OZ024822.1 coordinate 127,365,655, forward strand.
GTTCTGTAATGATTGGAAAGGTAAATGATGCATGCCCAAAATATATGACTTTGATAAATATTGGATATCTGTCTTCTCCGATACAACAGTTTAAATTAAGAGGAAATTTTAAAAATGGCAGATTTCCATTGGCGTCAATGTTGATGACGATCAAAAACTGCCAAAAACGTCTTACACAAAATTTAATTATTTGTCTCTCAAGTTTGCATAGAGAAAATCCAATGAAAATCACAATGTACATTACATAAATCTCCAGCTTTCAAATGATGTGAAAGTTAAAAAGATATAAACAATTATTTTTATTATTATTTTATTTTTGTAAACATGAAAATGCATTGAAGTCTATGGGATTTTTGATGCTGTGGAATTACTTTTGATTCCTGACTGTACATCTCATAGCTGAAGGTACCTAAAACTGAAATTAGATTCTTCCAATATATTGCTTGGGGGAGTCTATTCAGTCTACAATGGGTTAAGTGTAAGTAATTAATTAATTTTTAAATTTCATGTACTTTTACAACCCTACCAATCTCTAAACACCACCAGACAGAGCTGTGGTTGGTTCATTTGGAGACATGTGAATACATTCTTTACTGAGAAAAAAAAAAATGAAAGAACATTCCCTACCTTGCTGCCCCACTGAGCCCCCACCTAGCCCTGCGTAGGGACTGATCCAGGATTTTTAATTTTTATCAATTTTGTTAGTCCATGATTCAACTAACTGTCAGCAAAATTGTCCATCAAATTTTAATAGTCAAATTTTAATAGTCAGTCAACCATACTGACATTTGATATCACGACAAAATTCATTATAAGGACAATTAAAATGGAACGATTCCTTAGTTCAAGATGAGTTAGATAATTAGGGATATTCAGGAATATTGTATTTAATACTCCAAGAAACATATGTTGTGGATATTTGTTAGAATCACCTCACTGAGGTGATTCTAACAAATATCCACAACATATGTTTCTTGGAGTAAATAAGGGGAAAAGGCATTTTATCATTTATAATACTGTTACATGTTGAGATTCTATATAGCGGCAGATTCTTTTTAACGGCAAAATCATGGGGACAAATGCTGTTGTTATAACGAGGGTCCTCTGTAACTAAATCTGCCCATCAAACTTTTTAAAATAATTGCAACCCAAAAAGGGGTCTGAATGAACCCTAACCACTCCACACCCCACTCCATCACAACCAAACTCCCTCTAAATCCACCACTGCTGCAGGTCTTAAACCTCTTTAAGCCTGGTCAGGCAAAAATACAGCATAAACTGGAGTCTCATCACAATACTATACATTATAACACTTTTCTGAATACATGTATACATGTACTTATTTACACTAAATATTTGGACACCTGAATTCTTACAGTGCTAATCACAACTGCAGCTGAGGGCATTTTCATTTTTTTATTATCTTTTTCAGCGAAAATAAGGCTTAACCCTTGTCCTGCTGAACCCAGATATACCCTGCCTTTGCAAACAGAGTAGATCCAGATCAGTTGGCTTCTCAAGAAGCAGATTTGTTTAAGTTCTCATCAATAATTTAATCAGACATCACAAAAACATGCCTATATAATTTTGACCCCTTAAACTTTTACTTGATATAATAAAACTGGGGTTTACAAAAGTACACATTATTTTTCTTATTTCTACTCAAAAACATAGATTGTTGGAACTCATTAGAACTGCATTGCTGAGGCAGTTCTAACAAGTACCCACAATCTATGTTTTGAACAGAAATATGAAAAATATCAAGTTTTTTATCTGAAAATTTTCAGTTTTTGGAGGTGGAATTTTCTATATATTTGATTTTGGTAATGGATACCAAACAAGGCTACATTTGGAAAATGATGCTTAATGAAGCCATTTAGAGTCTGGGCTGGCAGTGAGTGAATGATGATGATGAGTTGAGGTTTTTGCTTCAACATTCACCCACCCACAGACCTGGGTGTTGGTGAAAAAGACCCATATAATTTATTATTGGGTAATGTTGGTAATGTTCACATCAAGACCTTTGATTAAATGTCAAGCATGTATGTAGACAGATCCCTTTTGACCCCTTCTGTTGTTGAGGTCAGTGCTGGGTATGTGCCAGAAACTGACAACTGCCCTTCTTGAATAAGCAGAAGGGAGGGAATGACATTAGAATTTATTTCATGATCAATCTCCACAAATGTTGCCAACCTGGCGGGGGTCAAACCTGCAACCTCCTGATCACCAGTTTGATGCTGGGTATAGGGGAAACCATTTGTCATCTATAGTTCTTAAGTTCTCATTGAAAATCTTTAATTTGATACCGAACATGGCAATGAATGGAGGATAATATCTGATGTGCAGTTTTGGGGTGAGGTTGAGACATCAGTTGTTTGAGATCTCATCAAGACTTTGGATTTGACACCAAACATGACTAAAACTGATGGCTGGTTCCTAATGACCCCTTTAATGGGATCAGTGCCACTGATATAAAAAAAGGATGGCTCTAGTTATTAGATGTATAAAATGCAATATGCACAATCCAATATTACTAACTTAAATTACAGTAAGAACAAAATCTTCTTTACAAAATGCTTGTTGAAACAATCCTTTATTTAACTATTTTTGCCACTTCCCAGAAAACAGGATTTGACATTTCATGCAAATTTCCTTAGGAGACAATTTGCATGAAATATCAAATCCTGTTTTCTGGGAAAAATAAGAAAAATATTTCAAAATGCCGCCTGCTGAAAATTTCACCCAGAGTGTTAAGCGTTTAGAAGGGTTACATGACTTACTGAAATGCTGGAACACTACCAAAATACCCAAATACCATCGGTTTCATTAAATAATTTTGATATATTATGTCCAAGTATGATATAAAAGGGAAACTTTTATACCTGCAATTAATCTGCAAGTTGTTCTTAAAGCATTTTTTTTTTAAATCGTTGCTGTTAGTTCGCTAATTCAGAGCCAGAATACCACCGGAATACCTATGAATAACAGGACTACCCATCACTTAAAACCAAAAATACTTAAACACTTTTGTATTTAACCTACTTCAATTAAATGAAATGAACTTTGGAACTAAATAACAAAAGTATATGTAATATAAATTCAATACTTTTTTTAATATTCAGGTTTTAATATCATGAATTATTAACACTCTGGAAAGAAACGAGTATCTTCTGAAAAAGCCTCAACACTTCCTGTAAGTGCCACTGAGAGAAATTCTATAAACAAATAATATTCACTGTCAGAATGCAAACTGATATATATTCCGTCTTATAAACTTGATTATCTTTCCTATGATGCTAAGACCAAGGAAAGTAATTTTTAAATGAAAAGAAAACAGAAATCTAGTTTATTTTTTCATTATAAGTTTCAGAAGACCTGTTCAGGCCTCCTAGTGGCCCACTTTGAAAATATAGGTTTTTATACAGGTTCTTCTCCCTCAAAATATAGGTTATTTACAGGTTTTTTAATAAAAAATATAGGTTAAAGAAAGGTTCTTCCAACCTCCAATTAGATTTAAAACTGAAGAAAAAATATTCGATGAATTTTTGGGCCAAAATTATTCAGGTAAGGTTGATCTGAATTTTACAAAGTCCGAGCGAGCGAAGCGAGCGAGGAAAAAAATTACAATTTCTTGACAGTTTTCATCATCATCACGAAAACATACCTATAATATTTTGACCCCCTTAAACCCACTTTTATATAGTAAAACTGGGGTTTACAGGGGTATACATTATTTTTTTTATTTCTGCTCAAAAACATAGATTGTGGGTACTCATTAGAACTGCCTCGCCGAGGCGGTTCTAACGGGTACCCACAATCTATGTTTTGAGCAGAAATATGAAAAATATCAGAGTTTTTTATCTGAAAATTTTCAATTTTTGGAGGTGAAATTTTCTATATATTTGAAAAGGCGTGTTTTCGTAATGATTTTTTTGGTACTAAAAAGTAAAAATAGGAGGGCATTTTGAAGAAAAGTTAGGGTTGAGTCGCAAGAAGGTTCAAAATGTGAAAAATATAGGTTTTTTCATGAAAATACAGGCTTTTTATAATTTATGAACAAAATAAAGGTTTTATAGGTTTGACACAAAATTATAGATTATTATAGGTTTTATAGGTTTTGCTAGGAGGCCTGCCTGTTTCTAAATAGCTTATTCCTGCTGTGCTGTTTACCAATGCGGAAAAGACGCAAAGAAAGTTGAAATTTAGGCTAATTCACTACGATGGTTTCGCTTGTTTATTCTACATGAACAAACGTATTGCTATTCATATTTCAGAGAGATCTGCCTTTTTTTTGCTGAAGCACAGCATCATTTTCCCATAATTTTGTGAAGGACGGGTCTCATCCGCTCATGCTGATATGCTTGTATCAAAACACATATTTAAGGAATATCCATATTAAAGGTAAAGGTGTGCGAAAACAACATTATTTTTCCATGCATCAAACCATCCTTTGTTGGTCCATCTGTCCGTCACACTATCTCCTCCTAAACCACTGTGCAGAATTCAACCAAACTTGCTACATCACCTCCCCTCATGGTTTGGGTGTGCAAGAGCATCATTATTTTTCTGTGTGTTCCTCCTTCCATGGATCCCTCCACATCTCCTCCTAAACCACTGGGCAGTATTCAACCAAATTGCTACATTACTTCCACTCATGGTAAGGATGTGCAAGAGCAATATCATTTTTCTGTGTGTGTGTCTGTCTGTCGTCCATCCATCTGCCCATCACGCTATTTCCTCCTAAACCATTGGGCGGTATTCAACCAAACTTGCTACATCACTTCTACTTATGGTAAGGGTGTGCGAGAGCAATATTATTTTTCTGTGTGTCTGTCCATACTCTGTCCATCACGCTATTTCTTCCTAAACAACTGGAAGGAATTCAACCAAACTTGATACATCTCTTCCACTCATGGTAAGGATGTGTGAGAGCAACATTTTTTGTCTGTGCCCTGTCCATCTATCCATCAAGCTATCTCCTCCTAAACCACAGGGCGGAATTCAACCAAACTTGCTACATCACTTCCCCTCATGGTAAGGGTGTGTGAGAGCAATATTACTTTTCTGTGCGTCCAGCCTACATTCATCTGTCCATCATGCTATGTCCTCCTATACCACTGGTCGTAATTTAACCAGACTTACTACCCGACCTCCTCTCATGGTGAGGGTGTGCCAAAGCAAGCCTTTCCGTCCATCAGTCATGATATTAGCAACATTAGCCACAAGCATGGGGATTTGTGATTGTGCACCATTGAATGTACTTTCTAGTATGTTTCTTATTTTTTCCTAGAAATAAACAGGATTTGAAATTTCAAGCGAATTGTCTCTGGTATTTGCATGAAATGTCTAAACATCTTTTCTGGTAAAAATAATGAAAATATTTCAATATGTCATCTGCTGAAAATTTTACCTAGAGAGCTAAGTGTTAATAAAGATGTCATTTGAAGATTTTATATCAACACAAATCCCAAGTGATAATACATTGTATATCAACATACCAGTGCATGACAAAATAAGTAGATGACAAAAGTGTGATGTTATTTAGCATTGTTAGCTTCTTAATAAATTCTGACCCATCCCCTTTTTATTATATAATGTTGTGAATTGGGAGGGGTGGATTTGTCAGTATCCTGAATATATGAATATATTCTAAATAGAATGACCCTTGAGAGCAAAATTTAAAAACTTACAAAATTTAAAACTGTGTCAAGTTTCTGGGCCAGGCTTGCTAGTTTCAGCAAGTTTGTATAGTTGTGTTGAAAACCTCAGAAATAATTCATAAAACCTCTTTTTTATCAACCCACGCAATCAAGAAGGGACTGAGCCCAAATTTGTGCAAACACATTAGAGAGGTTCAGAAGTTGGAAGGTTAAACTTTAACATTTAAAAAATATTTTTCTCAGAAAATAAGACTTGACACTTCATTGAAACTGTAGACAATTTTAATAAATGTCAGGTCTTAATTTTAGTGAAAAAGAAGAAAAATTTCACTAATATTCATCTGATGATTTATCCTACCAAGCGTCTGCACTGTTTGCCAATTACCCTTTTAGGGGTCTCCAGACTACAAAGGGTTAAAGCTAAAAATATACAGATTACATAATGCAGGGCTGTGGAAATACCATGCCCAATGTTCCATTTCCCTGAGGACATGAAAGAAATTTCAATCCACTTGTCCTGGGACAAGGACTTCATAGCTCTATCTAAGAAGAGTATTCAGATTATCAGAAACACATTTTTTCTTATTTCTCAAAGAAAACATATGTTGTGGGTACTCATTAGAAGCACCTCACTGCATTAGAAGCATCTCACTGAGGTGCTTCTGATTAGTACCCAAAACATTTATTTTTTTCCAGAAATAAGAAAAATGTCAATTTTCAGGTGAGTAAACCATAGTTGGACATGTGGATTTTAACCATTTTCTTGTCCATGGACAAGTAATGAAATTTGATAATTCCACACACCTGCATAATAGATTTATCCTTAAAACAGACTTATTATTTAGGGTGACTAACCTTGGAAGAATAATTCTCATTTCCTAAGGAAATTTCAAACCCAATTTACCAGGGAAAATTAAGAAAAAAAATTTAAATGTCATCTTCCAATATCATATTCAGTGAATAATGCATTTACAGCCTACCTGTTCACGACCAGACATGCCATATGAGGCCATATGATAGACACAGTCAATATCCTGGAAAAGCATCATCACCATATCACTGTCTGTTACATCACACTAAAAAGAAAATAAATACAACTGATTACTAAAAGATAAACTATTAAATGTTTAGCATACTGTGGATAAATTCAGCTGATAACATTTTGAAAAAAATTTCTCAGAAAAAAAAAAGATCTGATGTTTCATGCAAATTATCTCCTTAGGAGACAATTTGCACATAATGTCATATACTATTTTCTGTGATAAACAATAAAAATGGCATCAATATGCTGTCAGCTGAATTAGCCCAGCGTGAGGTAATGGTTAACACAACAAGAAATGAATGTTTCTAAAACACTACATGTATGTCCCAAACTCTATGCTTGCCACCACAAAATGCCAAAGTTGAAAGGGGGTATCTCTCACCAAATTAATCCAGTTAATCATGTGATCTTTTCCTCATCCCCAATGAGCCTATCAAGTTTCGAGGCCTAAGCTAAAACAGTTATCAAGATATCTTGCTGACAAGAAAAAGATGACAAGCAGATGGCTGACTAAACAAATGAGTGGCTGGATGAACGGCCCAAAAGCAATACATGTACGCCCCTCCAACATCTTCGAAGGTGGGGGCATAAAAATGTGGAAACACAATGCATGGCTTGTCCCTTTCTATTCAGGACAAGTGGCAAAATTTTCGTTTCACTTGTCCTTAGACAATTAAAACAAATGTGGTCACTTTCACAAATTCTGAATATGTTAAGGAAACAAGTAATGATTCCTAATTTCTCCAGGAAAACATATATTGTGGGTATTCATCAGAAGTAACCTGATGAATACCCACAACATATGTTTTCCTGGAGAAATCAGAAATCAAATACATAGGTCTAGATAAGAGTGGGTATCAGGTAAATACTTTTCTTATTTCTTGACGAAAACATATGTTGTGGGTACTCATTAGAAGTGCCTCGGTGAGGTGCTTCTAATGAGTACCCAGAACATATGTTTATGTCAAGAAATAAGAAAAATATAGCTACTTTTTGGTTGAAAAAAAAGCGCCTTATCAAGAGCTATGAAATAATAACCTTTTAATGCATACACACATTTGTTTTCTGGAATAACAAGAAAACTGTTTAGCTTGATGCCCTTCTTATTAACAATCTATGTCATGAGTGAGGCATGTTGTTTCTGTTTTGTATGGATTTTTTCACCAAACTTGGTACACGACTTCCCCACATGGGAAGGGCATGCGAGCAACAATATATTTCTGTCCTTCTGCAGTCTGTCCAGCCTTCTGTCTGTCACACACTATCTCCTCATACGAGGGTGAGTCAATAAGTAACCAGCCTATCCCATTTCCAATGGACCGAGATGGTCAAGATTTTCATGCTTTGTTTCAATATATGATTTATACATGGGTACAAAATTACACGCGTATCGAGTCATTCTTTAATAAGATATTGAATGTCAAACATGGCTAGTGATGCAAAGGCATGCTTTTCATATAAAGTTGAGTACCGTGCTGTAATTCGGTACTTGTATTTAAAAGGTAAAACAGGCAAGGAAATACATGGCGAGTTAGCCGATGTTTATGGGTCTTCTGCACCATCTTATGCTCAGGTTAAATTCTGGGTAGGGGAATTCAAATGCGGTAGAATGTCTTGAGAAGATGAAGCCAGGTCTGGACGCCCACTGGATGCCACCGACGAAGAAATGTGTAAGAAAGTTCGGGATCTGGTATACTCTGAAAGGTGAATTCAGGTGGAAGAAATAGCGCAGGCATTAGGCATTTCACATGGCAGCGTTTCAACAATCTTACATGATCGTTTAGGTATGCGCAAGCTAACAGCCCGTTGCGTCCCCAAATCCCTTAGCGGTGACCAAATGGCAACCAGAGCATCAGTATGCAGCGCCTTGTTGAAGCGTTTAGATCAAAAGATGATTTTCTTTTGCATCTGGTGACTGTAGATGAGATGGGTTCATTATTATGAGCCAGAGAATAAAGCTCAGAGTCGTCAATGTGTAGGGCCTGGGTCCCTGAGGCCAAAGAAGTTCAAGACGCAACCATCTGCTGGCAAGGTGATGGATACAGTATTTTGGGACACAAAAGGCATTATTATGTTTGATTTTTATTTCCCAAGAGAAGTACAATAACTGGAGTGTACTATGCAAACTTGTTAGACCAGCTGAGAACCGCCATCTGTGAAAAACGCTGAGGTAAACTCTCTAAAGGTGTTTTGCTGCAACAGGACAATGCAAGAGTCCACACTTGCAAAGTTGCAATGGATGCTGTAGAGCGAAACGGGTATGAATTAATACCACATTCTGCCTATTCGCCTGACCTAGCTCCTAGCGACTTCTTCCTATTCCCAAACTTGAAAAAAAGGATATCCGTGGACTTCATTTCCGGTCTGATGAAGAAGTCGTGATGGCAGTTGAGGAGTGGGTCAATGGAAAGGACTCTGACTTTTTCAGTTCTGGGCTGATGGCACTTGAACACCGTTGGTCTAAGTGCATCACACTAGAGGGCAACTACATCGAAAAAGAAGAGGTGGATCTCAACCGGAAATAAGTTAGGCTGGTTACTTGTTGACTCACCCTTGTAAACCATTGGGCGGAAATTAAACAAACCTGCTACATGACTTCCCTTCATGGTAAAGGTGTGCGTGAGCAAGTCCACCTGGCTGTCCATCCATCCTTCATGCTATTAGCAACATTAGCACGGAGCATAGGGATTTTGCGATGGCATGCCATCAGCTGCGCTTTCTAGTTTTTGTTGTTTGTTTTTATTTTTGTCTTTTTTTATAAAAATAAAAAAAATTGTAACCAAAATTATCACCTTAATTTAACGCTTCGCTATGTACCGAAGTCAACAGTCCAGATACTCTGCTACATATCAACCAAAACATATTAATATTTTTTTCTTATTTCTCCAGGAAAACACAATGATATGTAGTGTATACTCATTAGAAGCAACTTTCTAATAAGTACCTACAACAAATGTTTTTGAGAACAAAAAGAAAAATATTTACATGATACACATCTGATGCTATGACTGTCTAACCTCACAAAATTCCATTCCAGGCTTCATGATCCATATAGGCTCCTTCAAATCTGCCAGAATGACCTTGTGACCGCCAGCAGCGAGCCGCTTCCCGAGACAGAATCCAGCATGACCCCCACCGCCAGTAATGAGGTGTGTCTCCTGATGCGTGGTCATGAATGGGGAGCTCTGCAAAAAGTCTCCTTCACTTTCTGAGTTCATACTTGTATCTTTCTTGGTTCTCAAAACAACCATTTTTTTCTGAAATGAAATATAGCAAATTAGCAATTCACTGTGATAAGAATAGCTGGTTTGCCCGTTGAAGGCAAGCCATTGCAAAAGCTCTGTGCTAATGTTGCAAATACAGGGTTCATACATTTATTTTTGACCAAAATTCCCTGACATTTCCCTGACGTAAATTCAAATTTCCATAACAATATCAGAGCTGGGAATTTTATGAATTTAGCAAGAAAAATATATCGGGACCAAAGATTCTAGTTTCATCAGGCTGAAATGTAAAATTCCCTGACATTTTTGCAAAATTTCATTTTTCCCTGTCACATCACAAAATTCTCTGACAATTCCCTGACCTTGAAAAAAAATAAATTTCCCTGACATGTATGAACCCTGTAATAGTATGACAGACAGATGGATGGACAGATGGAAAAAATGATGTTGCTCTTGCACGCCCTTACCATGAGGGGAAGTCATATAGCAAGTTTGGTTAAATTCCACCCAGTGGTTTAGGAGGAGACAGCCTCATGAACTGACTTGCTAATGTTGCTATTAGCATGACAGATGGACTAGAGTGCCAACCGATGGCACACCATCGCTAAATCCACATGCTCTGTTCTATTAAATGTTGCTAATAGCGTGATGGACAGGTGAATAGACAGACAGGAAAATGATGTTGCTCTCGCACACCCTTACCATGAGGGGAAGTCATACAGTAAGTTTGATTAATTTCGCCCAGTGATTTAGGCGGAAATAGCGTGATTGATGGATGGATGGACAGAAAGACGTAGGCATTCACAATATCGCATTGCTAAAGCGCAGGGATAATCATTACATGAACAATGAAAAACAGAACAGCTTTCAAGGATATGCAGTCAAGCATGCTTAGTGCTTCTATTTCTCATATAGGCCTGCTCATGCAGTCATATACACTGTTTTTTTGTAGTTGCTTTTTCAATATCAATATGGGCAACCATATGCTGGAAATCTTATGTACTAAATCATCAACTGCAGCTGTTTTTTTGTTATAGCTGTTTTTGCTTCTTCTTTCGTTTTTTTTTATCCCCATGCTTTTTTAAACAAGACCAGTCGCCAGACAGGATAGCTTGCCTGATATTGCACATTTTGTTTCTGGAAAATTCTATGTCTGTGACCTTGATTTTGACATGACCTGTGTGTGTGTATGTGTGTTTGTGTATTTGTGGGGGTCGGGGTGCGATTGCACTGCACAAAATTTTCATCAAACCTAAGATAAATCAAATCAGTGATAAGGTTAAAAAATAATGAGGTCTTAAAAACTGAAACGAAAACTCTAACATTTTTAAAATTCTAAGGCTGTGACCTCGACCTCAAGGTCATGGTCATGAATGCTGATGGTGCTGATAAAAAACTTTTGACCAGTATCTATCATGATACCAAATAGGAACTAAATCGATCGTGTAGTTTAGAAGTAATGAGATCCTAAAAAACTTTAATGTAAAATTTTAACATAAAAATTCTAAGTCTGTGACCTTGACCTAGGGTGGTGGTGATAGTACTGCACAAAATTTTGGACAAATATGTATCATCATACCAAAGATGAATCAAAACTGTGATAAGGTTAGGATTTAATGAGGTCTTAAAAACTTCAACGAAAACTTTAACATTTAAATTCTAAGTCTGTGACTTTGACCTCAAGGTCATGGTCATGAAAGCTGATAAAAACCTTTGATCAGTATCTATCATGATACCAAATAGGAACTAAATCCATCATTTAGTTTAGAAGTAATGAGATCCTAAAAAAGTTTGACGTAAAATTTTAACAAGAAAATTCTAAGTCAGTGACCTAGATCTTGACATGACCTAAAGGGGTGGGGATGGTAATGCGCAAAATTCTGGACCAATATGTATCATCATACCAAAGTTGAATCAAATTGGTGGTAAGGTTAGGAAATAATGAGGTCTTAAAAACTTTAACTAAAACTTTAACATTTAAATTAAAAGTCTGTGACCTTGACCTCAAGGTTACGGCCATGAGTGCTGATAAAAACTTTTGACCAGTATTTATCATGATGCCAAATAGGAACTAAATCCATCGTGTAGTTTAGAAGTAATGAAATCCTGAAAACTTTGACGTAAAATTTTAACATGAAAATTCTAAGTCTGTGACCTTGACATGACCTAGGGTGGTGGGGATGGAACTCCGCAAATGATTTACTTGTTTATTGTTTTAAAGAAGTTAACTGTTTCCCAAATAGTTATATTTCTTGTCCTTTAGGTACAAAACAAATCAAAATTCAAAGTCAAAAATATATAAAATCAAGTTTACACCGATGATAAATGCATCAATCAGGACTCTAATCCCTTAGTTCTATGAGTTCAGAACATGATTTTGGGAGTAAAAAACTGCCAAAAGTGAGTCAGGGAAAACCCTGTTTAAGGTCAGATCAGATTGTAATTTACACTAAGAAATGGACGTCTTCATAAAATTGCTCTTAGGAAACTTGATTATGAATCAATTCGGCCAAACCAGAAATATGTTGTAAAGGAATATCTTGAAGGGCATGATGTTTTATTTTGTTCACCCAGGGGAAGATGACCTTGGAAGACTTAGAAAATTGTAAGTGTGATGTTATTTTTGCCAGTCCAAAATCGCTTCTTGATGGTCATTATCATCGCTTTCTATTGATTAAGCTTCCACCCCCATCCACCACCCCCAACCCCTACCAAAAAAAAAAAAATACACACACACACACAAAAAAAAAAACAAAAAAAACTAGAGCTGGTGTTTGTAAAACACTATGCCCCCAACTGCCTGACTCTAACACTGTTTGACTCCAACACTGCTTAGCCATGACGGTAACAACAGTACAAATATATGATTTCAATGTTATTTTATCAAAGGGAAATAACTCTAAAATAGGAGATGATTGGGATAAGAAAAAAATACGGATCACCTATTTTTTCATGAGGAATCAAAACATGAAATTTCAAAACATTAGCATACATGGTTCTAAACTTATGCTATACACAATAAAGCAACGACATTAAATGGCCCGAAATTGCTAAGGGCCATAACTCCAACATTTCATTTAATTGGTTCAAAATTTATTCAGGTGATCTCCTCCTCAATCCCAATCAGTATACCAAATATCATGGCTCTAGCTTAAATACTTTTTGAGATATCTTGCTGAAAAAGTCAAAATGCCTAGAACTACAAAGGGCCATAACTACATCAATTTTTCATGGAATTCCCTAAAAATCAAACCAGGTAATCTCCACATCATCCCCAATCAGCATATAATATTTCAAGACCCTAGCTTAAGTGCTTTTCGAGAAATCTTGCTGACAAGGTCAAAATGAGCAGAACTGCAAAGGGCCGTAACTTTATCAATATTTTCATGGAATTCTCTCAAAATATAATCGGGTAATGTACACATCATTCCCACTCACTGTATCGAATTTCAAGAACCCAGCTTAAATACTTTTCAAGATATCTTGCTCACAAGATTTAATTCTGATTTTTTTCAAAGGGGCATAACTTTAAATAAATATGCTAGACAAGAAACAAAATACGGGTTGGCTATTTTTTCATTGGGAACCCAAATATAAAATTTCAAAACCCTAGCGTGCAGGGTTCTTAAGATATGGCCTGCACAAAAAAAGCTTGATGAACGGACAAACAGTCGGATGGACAAATGAAGGCAAAATAATATGCCCCATCAATTTCATTCGGAACTGGGGGCATAATCAGGTCATCTACTCATCGCTACCAATCTATTCATCAAGTTTCAAGGCTCCAGCTTCAATAGTTTTTTGAGATATTTTATTCACAAGGGAAACATGCCCAAATTTACAAAGGGCCATTACTTATGAAATATTTTTCAGAATTTACAAAAAAATTTAATCAGGTCATCTACTCATCATTACCAATCAATTCACCAAGTTTCAAGTCTCTAGCTCTAATAGTTTTTGAGATATTTTGCTGACAAGATAAAAATGCCCAAAATAACAAAGGGGCATAACTCAAGAAGTATATTTCAAAATTTCTTCAAAAGTTAATCAGGTTGTCTACTCATCACTACCAGTCTATTCATCAAGTGTCAAGGCTCTAGTTCCAACAGTTTTTGAGATATTTTGCTGACAAGGTAAAATTGCCCAAAATTACAAAGGGCCATAACTCATGAAGTATTTTTCATAATTTCTTCAAAAATTAATCAGGTCATCTACTCATCACTACAAATCCATTTACTAAGTTTCAAGGCTCTAGCTCTAACAGTTTTTGAGATATTTTGCTGACAAGATAAAAATGCCTAAAATTACAAAGGGGCATAACTCAAGAAGTATATTTCAAAATTTCTTCAAAAGTTAATCAGGTTGTCTACTCATCACTACCAGTCTATTCATCAAGTTTCAAGGCTCTAGCTTCAATAGTTTTTGAGATATTTTGCTGACAAGTTAAAAATGCCCTAAATTACAAAGGGCCATAACTCATGAAGTGTTTTTCAGAATTTCTTCAAAAGTTAATCAGGTCATCTACACATCACTACAAATCCATTTACTAAGTTTCAAGGCTCAAGCTCTAACAGTTTTTGAGATATTTTGCTGACAAGGTAAAAATGCCCAAAATTACAAAGGGCCATAACTCAAAAGGCATTTTTCAAAATTTCTTCAAAAGTTAATCAGGTTGTCTACTCATCACTACCAGTCTATTCATTAAGTTTCAAGGCTCTAGCTCCAACGGTTTTTGAGATATTTTGCTGACAAGATAAAAATGCCCAAAATTACAAAGGGCCATAACTCATGAAGTATTTTTCAGAATTTCTTCAAAAGTTAATCAGGTCATCTACTCATCACTACAAATCCATTTACTAAGTTTCAAGGCTCTAGCTCTAACAGTTTTTGAGATATTTTGCTGACAAGTTAAAATTGCCCAAAATTACAAAGGGCCATAACTCAAGAAGTATTTTTCAAAATTTCTTCAAAAGTTAATCAGGTTGTCTACTCATCACTACCAGTCTATTCATCAAGTTTCAAGGCTCTAGCTTTAATAGTTTTTGAGATATTTTGCTGACAAGATTGCATCCATATTTTTTCAAAGGGCCATAACTCAGAAAAGGGGCATAATCCTGTCAAGAAAAAAACTACGTGTCAGCTATTTTTTCATGAGGAATCCATATATGAAATTTCAAAACAGTAGCCTTCACGGTTTTAAAGTTATGCTATACATCAAAAAGCGTGACGAACGGACAGAAGGACGGACGGACGGATGGACGAACAACCCAGAAGCAATATGCCCCTCCAACTTCTTTGAAGTTGGGGGCATAAACATAAAAAAAGGCACTGGGGCCATTTCCATTATTGAAGCACTTAACATAAAAAATTGTTAGTAAAAGTGTTATAATATCAATCTCCTGTATTTATTGTAGCATGTTAAAATATGTCTCTGATCAGGGTCTTTGCCGTATGTTTGTGCATTCAAAAGTATTCAATGTACAGGAAAAGTACTGATAAGACAATCAGACATCAGTTATCCGCACACGGAAGATTTTGATCAGACATGTATGCACAGCCTAACCTAGGTCTTCGGAGTCTGCACTGTCTGCACGGTGTGAAAACTTGAAAGAAGGTTTTCTTGTACTTGCATGGGATATTCTTCATATTAAATTTAATCTTTTATAACAATCTTGTGTCAAAAAAAAAATCCAATTACTACTACTATACCATTCTGCAAAAAATGTTCAAGAAAAAATATTGCAGACTCCTTATACCATATATAGGTAACCAGGACCCCAAACAGCATACACATTGGTGCAGTCTAAAAAACCCAGACTTTGCCAGCACATAGAACAGACATTGTTGCAAAATGTATCACAGAGAAGGCCCAGCCTCAAAAGACTGCGCAGATGCACTTTACATATACTAATCAAAGCACTGAGAGTGCTGATGGTGGCGGTTTCCTTAATTTCTATAAGCCTCTAGACTACATATCATCTGTACTTTCATTTTGTTCAATATTTCTTGATATGTAACTAAAGCAATGCCATTTTTGCTACACCATGTGTGCGTTCTGCACAATTCAGAGTAACTAGTTTTAGTATCATGAATATTTGATCCACATCACCAGGGCTTCCGTTAAGCGGACGTACGGCGTATATTACGCCCTGAGATTGCCACCGGACGTCCAAATTGAACTTCAAAGACGTACCGCGGACTTCCGAAATTTCTTTTGTCCGTCCAAAATCGATACCCGAGACGTCCAAAACTGTCAAAATCCCCGCCCACTTTTAACGAGTTGTATGATGTTTGCCCCGCCTACTTATCGGAAATTCACTACCTGTGTTCACTGAGCTTCTAAGGACGTCCCACTTTCCGCTTGCGGGAGTTTTATTGACAGCCGTCTCACTTGTCGCGGCTCCCTTTTGATAGCTGTGTGATCACTGCATGTATTTGTCAAGCGTGATGAGTTGATTAATTGATGTTTGTATAATTTAACTTTCTCCTGCGACACCCGAAATATTCGTTCACGCGCGTTCAAAACGTTGACAAATGAACCCGAAAATTTTCGGTCGGGAGGAATTTTCCAGGTTGCGCTTTATATTCAAAAACGTCCTGGCAACCTTATCAGTTCCAAAACCTAACAAATACACAAAGAATGCATGAGAAATAAATAAATCTTTCCAGCGCACCAGTTTAGCAGGAAGACGCGTTCAACAGATTATGCAAGTTAAACAAAGACAAGAAGCACTAATAAATTGAATTTAGACGAGCGGATTTTCCTTGTCTGGAAATAGATAAATTCAGAACCAGAAATAAACATAAAAAATGCGTTGAGACAAATGATCTTTGGAAGAAAATAATGAAATTATATGAAGTCATTAATTGTTTTAATATTCAGGTCTTAAAATCTTAAATTATTATTTTGCTAAGAAGGTGTGTCGTCTGAAAACACCTCAACACTTCCGGGAGTTACCGAGGGAAATTCTATAAATAAATAATTATGCACAAAACGCAAATTGAAATCTATTCAAATTTAGAAGCTTATGCTTGTCTTTCCTACAATGCTATAACAATAAAAGCAATTTTTCAAATGAAAATAAAACATATTTTTCGTCAACGTTTTCGGAAAACCCGTTTCTAAATGCGTAGCCTCGTTCCGGTTGCGCTGTTTACCAGCGCGGAAAAGACGCAAAGTAAGTCTAAATTTAGGAGATTTGTGATGGTTTTGCTTGCTTTTCTCCGCGAACGAACGTTATTGCTGTTGGTATTTCATCAAGAGCTGCATTTTATTTGTTTGTTGTTACACAAGAGTCGGCGCCGTTTTCCCGCAAATTTGTGAAGGACGCAACGTTCGCTCGTGTCGATCAGCTTCTGTCCGAACAAATATTTCTTTATAAACATTTCTGTGAAGTAATTTTAGCATACCGGGTAGTTTATTTTTAAGAAAACATGTTTTGGGGCTTTTCTCTCACGTATTTTATTTTATTTTTTCCCTTCTCTGGGCTTTGAAACGAATGCGAAGTTTTACCAATGTTGATGCTTTCTCTAAGGTCCGAAATACAAGTTCAGGCTTTCCAAAAAAATGCGATCGAATTTTAAGCGATAAGGACGTTTTTAAGACACATCTGAAAGAATTATAGATCATGATGATTCTGTGTGACACTGAAATAAGAACCTATGTTTTGCGAAACAAAGGCCAGCCTGCTGCAGCACGAAAAAAGTGGGACTTCCTAGATTTTCCTGTGGGACTTCCAAATCTGAGGTGTAGGAAGTCTGGGACTTCCTGAGTCTGAAAGTTAATGGAAGCCCTGCATCACTGTGGTTCTGAACCCCTTTTAACCACATTTTTATTTAATTTCCCTGTACTGTGTACAGTAACATTATTTATAATCAGATAACACAGTTTTTTTTGTTTTTTTTTTTATTTTTCAAGTATGAAATACTTACATGTTACTTATTTCTTAAAGGACTGAAAGGATTGTAAGTTGTGGGTATTCATTACAACTACCCTATCAATAACTTTCAAATAAGTACCAACAACATATGTTTTGTGTAGAATTATAATTAAAAAGATAATCTGGATAATTATCTAGAGTGCTTAAATGTACATAGTTCTGGCCTTTTACCGTTTACCGTCTGTTATTCCATCCATTTGAGGAGTCATTATGTCCATTCTATATATATATATATATATATATATATATATATATATATATATATATATATACATATATATATTGTATCTAGAAACATACAAGAGCTCTACAAGCGGAGGCATCATACGCCCTTGGCAAGTAATAAGATGTAGCACATATGCGGACTACTGTGCAATTCTGTGCTCCAGACCTGTGTAAATTTGAAAGTAGAGTTAGCTGGAAACCAAAAAATTACCAAAAATTTCAAAGGGACATAATGCTGCTACTATTTGTTGGACTGTAATTTTGGAAAAATATGTGCTGCTCAACATCATGGTCAAACTACAAATCAAGTTTCAGCTTGATTGGATGTAAACTATATGAGGAGTTAGCCGGGAACAAAAGATTAACAGAATTTTAAAGGGGCATAACTCTGCTAATATTTGGTGTAATGTAACCTCCTAATAATATGCGCTGCTCCACACCACGGTCTAACAATAAATCGCTTTTCAGCTATAGAAACTATAGAAGGAGTTAGCCAGAAATGCAAAGTTTATGGAAATATTTAATGGGGCATAACTCTGGTAATATTTGATGTTTGGTAACCTCAAAATAATATGTGCTGCTCCACGTTATATTCTTATTATAAATCGAGTTTAAGCTCAGTGTAAGTATTTACAAAGTTTCAGTTTGATCAGGTGTAAATTGTAGGAGTTAGCCAGAAACGAAAAGATTACAGAATTTTCAAAGGGGCATAGCTCTGCTAATATATGGTGGACTGTAACCTCAAAATAATATGCCCTGCTCCACTTCATGGTGTAACTATAAATCAAGTTTCATCTTGATCCAATGTAAACTGTACATGTAGTAGGAATAAGCCAGAAACAAAAAATTTACAGAAATTTTCAAAGGGGCATAACTGCCAATATTTGGTGGACTATTGGCCAGAAACAAAAAGTTTACTGAAATATTCCAAGGGACATAACTCTGTTAATATTTGGTGGAGTGTGGCCTCAAAACAACATGCACTGCATCACATCATGGTCTACCTATAAATCAAACTTCAGCTTGATCGGATGTAAACTGTAGGAGAAGCTAGCAAGAAACTAAAAAAATTAGCGAAATTTTCAAAGGGTCATTATTCTGCTAATATTTGATGGACTGTAACCTCGAACAAATATGCACTGTTCCACATCATGGTCTAACTGTAAATCAAGTTTCAGCTTGATCCGATGTAAACTGTAGGAGGATTTAGTCAGAAACGAAAAGTTCACTGAAACTTTCAAAGGGACATATCTCTGCTAATATTAGGTGGACTGTAACCTTGAAATAATATGCACTGTTCCACATCATGGTCTAAGTATAAATCAAGTTTCAGCTTGATTGGATGTAAACTGTAGGAGTTAGCTGGAAACAAAAAACTTACAGGAATTTTCAAAGGGGCATAACCCTGTTAGTATTTGGTGGACTGTAACCCCGAAACATTATGTGCTGCTCCACATTATGGTCAATTTATAAACCAAGATTCAGCCTGATGGGATGTAAATTGTAGGAGGAGTTAGCTGGAAACAAAAACGTTTATGGCTTCAGACCCCATAACCTAATACGCCCTGTTTGAAAAACGAGTATAATAAAAACAGTAGTGAGCTTAAAGATGTTCAGATGCATCCCCTAATTTCAGAATATTTCAAATTACGGTAAAGATATTGGCAAAATGAAAATTATGTTGAAAACCCCATTTAGAGATTCCTGAATGTTCAAAGTCTTAGTGACTGGTATTGCTATTTATACTTTGTAAAAAAGCTATCCCACAATACACTATCCTATGATGTCACTGATTCTTTTAGATTTTAAATCCTCATTATTTTATTCCAGACTGCTAATTTTAATTAAAAAAAAAAAGTAAGTATTCTATTACTATTGATATTAAGACTTAAAATTTCAAGCTAGAATTTTTTTTTAAATTATGAAAACTAATATAATTAAATTCCAAAACCTTTTTTTTTAAATATGAAATATGATTTTTGTTTGTCTCAGCTCTCTGCACTCTTCATATATAAACAAGAGGACCATGGTGGTCATTAACGCTCACCTGTGCCTAAAAGGTCACTCAATGTCTACAATATTCATTAATCTGGAGGATATAACTCCAAAATATCCATGTCCTCCACTTCTGCAAGTTTAAGGAAGATCCAATTTTAACTGATGAAGCTATGCAGCAAACAAGTTTCTACTACCAAATACTGTCAGGGGAGATAACAAAAAGAAACACAGCATCCAGAGTTGTGGTCCTTACATGCAACACACCTTTTTAACCTCATGTACAATTCTACCAAGTATCATCAATGTATCCTCCATGGCGCTTAAGTTATGACAATCACATGGTTTCCACTGACAAATACTGTCAGGGAAGTGAACTCAAAAACTGCAGTATTCTAAGTTACAGTTTTTGTATACGACTAACCTTCTTACCTCCTGTTCAATCCTACCAAGTACTATCAATATATTTCAAAGGGTGTTGGACTTACAAGGTCTCTATTACCAAATACTGACAGGGGAGATACCTAAAAAATTGCAGTACCTAGAGTTGTAGATCTTGTACAAGACGCGTCTTCTCAACGTCTTGTACAATTGTCCTTAATATCATCGATATATCTGAAATGGTGTTGAAGTTATGGCAATCATAAGGTTTCCATTACCAAATACTGTCAGGGGAGATAACTAAAAACTGTGGCATCTAGAGTTGTGACTCTTTTGTGTGACATGCTTTCTCAACCTTATGTACAATCCTACCAATTATCATCAATGCATCTGAAAAGATGTTGGAGTTACCAAGATCACAAAGTTTCTATTAGGGGAGATAATTCGAAACCACAGCACCTGGAGTTGTAGTTTATGCAACACATCTTCTCAACCTCATGTACAATCCTATTGAGTTCAATCAATATATCTGAAAGGGTGTTGGAGTTATCAAATGCACAAGGTTTCTTTTACTAAATACTGTCAGGGCAGATGACTAAATAACTGTGGGACCTAGAGTTGTAGTTCTTGTATGTGCCACACCTCAATTCTTTCAAAAGATATGTTCTGGGAACTCAATGAAAGCATGCTACCAGGACATTTCTAGAAGTCCTAGTTAGTACCCACAACATATGTTTACTAGGGGAAATAAGAAAATATGTACCTAAGCACTACTTTAATCTGGAGCCCTGAAATGTTGACATTTCTTGTCTGATTCTCTTGATGTTAATACATTTTAAGATTTTTTTTTATCCATTTCAAAAGGTACAAATTATCTGACCAGCAAGAGAAACTAGGCCTAATTCAAAACCATATTATTTAAGTAGTTGTGGTCATGATACACTCAAATTACACAAACCTTATTCCAAACTCATAAATCTGTAAAATAATGATGAATCAGAATGTTCAGACCAATGATGAATCAGAATGTTCAGACCAACAGACATGGACCCCAGAATAAAGGGTATAATCAGGCATCCATGGACAGTAAGCCTTACTTGATAAGCAAGCTTTGCCCACCATGCCCATAAGCCTGAACAAAAGACATGTAGGTAGAAGTGTTATGTCCAGGATTTTGGAAGTCTACTTATGAAATCAGTAAAAAAAGTAACCGTTTCTTCAAATCAGAATATTTTCTGACTAATTTTTATGAGACAACTAATCTATCTATATTCCTTGCATTCATTACTGTTTTTGCCTGGCAAGAAATAGAAACAAAATACTGGGCCTATTTACACACACACACACCCACACACACACATCGGAAAACTTATGCATGTGTCATAAATTAATGTTTTCATTTCTTGAAAAGCTTAAATTATAGGGAATATTCACCAGATAATCTATTTATCTGAGGATTCTTGGTACTAATTCATTTAATAATGTAACTCTTATATAACTGGCAAGAAATAAGAACAAATACCTGTTTGCTTTAAAAAGTTACAATGTGTATCTTAATAAATGTGCTAAAATCTGACAACAAAATACAGCTGTATTGCATTATGCATATTCTGGTATATTTCCACAAGACAAACAATCAATTTGAGGATTTCTTGTGTTCATTTCAATTTGGAGAGTTAAACTCTGTATAAATATGAACAAATAAAAATCAAAATATAGCCTTACTCTAAAAAATGTACACTTAATATAGCTCAAACAAGTGGACAGGGTCACTTATACTGATATATCCGGACGAAATATTACAAATTGAGGCATAATCACTTATAAGTTATTGATTTTAAAGTTAACACATTATTTATTTTTACTTCGATTGCACAGAAAGCTCAGCACTCTTATGCACTTGTTCTATAAGACATGGATGTTGGTGTTTCGTGAATGTGTGTTAGAGGAACCCAGATTACACAGGGAAAACCATCGACCAGCGCTACCCCACCCTGTTTTATGCCTGATCCTGGTGCCCCATAAATCCAATGTCGGCTGCAGTGAGTTATTCACATTGGGCACCATTAAAGGAAACTAAGGAGGGACAGTGTGTTGGATGCAGGACTGAAACCTGTGACCTCTAACTTGCAAGTGCTCAACCCAACTGAGCTAACCGGATGGCTGTACCCCCAGTCACCACACCAGGATTTTTTGATGCCTGAATAAAATTAATGTGTGTGTGTGTGTTTTGATTTTTTTTTTTTTTTTTGTTGATTTGGGTTTTATGTCTCTTTCAAGAATATTTCACTTATATCGAGCCGATCGTTCATCAAAGGTGGGCGAAAACTGGAGTACCCGGGGAAAAACCACCTGACCATCCGTAAGCAGAACATGGCTTTCCCACATGTGACATGTGACCCGAGCGAGACTCGAACCACAGCTGTGAGAAATGATGAAATTTTAGTATCAGTTTATCTTAAAAATGTACACTTAATATAGCTCAAACAAGTGGACAGGGTCACTTATACTGATATATCTGGACAAAATATTACAAACTGAGGCATAATCACTTATAAGTTATCGATTTTAAAGTTAATACATTATTTATTTTTACTTCGATTGCACAGGAAGCTCAGCAATCTTATGCACTTGTTCTATAAGACATGGATGTTGGTGTTTTGTGAATGTGTGTTAGAGGAACCCAGATTACACAGGGAAAACCATCGACCAGCGCTACCCCACCCTGTTTTATGCCTGATCCTGGTGCCTCATAAATCCAATGTCTGCTGCAGTGAGTTATTCTCATTGGGCACCATTAAAGGAAACTAAGGAGGGAAAGTGTGTTGGATGCAGGACTGAAACCTGTGACCTCTAGCTTGCAAGTGCTCTACCCAAATGAGCTTACCAGATGGCTGTACCATCAATCACCACACCAGGATTTTTTGATGCCTGAATAAGATTAATGTGTGTGTGTTTTGATGATTTTTTTTTTTTTGATTTGGGTTTTATGTCTCTTTCAAGAATATTTCACTTATATCGAGCCGATCATTCATCAAAGGTGGGCGAAAACCGGAGTACCCGGGGGAAAACCACCTGACTATCCGTAAGCAGAACACAGCTTCCCCACATGTGACGTGACCCGAGCAAGACTCGAACCACAGCGGTGAGAAATGATGAAATTTTAGTATCAGTTTATATTATAAATATTTTGTATGCATATGTGTGTGCAGTGTTGGGGCCTAGAGGTTGACAAAACATGGAACTGTCATGGATATATGGAATAACGGAAAGTTCCGAAAAAAATACTGAAATGTCCATAGTATTGGACTATAGTCACCCAAATGGTCCCAAGCCTTGTACATGGAGTTAACAAAACACGAAAACATTGGCACTGTTGCATCTTCCAAATCGTATTCAGCATTCCCATTTACCCTCTGCAGAGGGGTTTTTATCCCCTCAAAATTTGTCTTATACCCCTAAATTTGAAAAGAGTAGTATACTGCTTTACAATGGGCGTAAAAAATAAAGAGAACAGAGCAGATTTACCCCCAGTTTCAAAATGCAGTGGGAATCCTGATATTAACAGCAGTGCTTTCACTGAATTTCCAAGCAAGCCAGAATCGAGAAAAAAAAACGTCTTTATATACAGGCCCACAAGATCCCACTACAATCTGATGTTCCAGTGCACAAAATGTCAGCATTGGTTCCATCCAGAGTGCCAAGATATCAAACTGAAAGCGTGCCAGTTGAAACATTCAAGAACTGTTGGATGTTTTGAATGTTGACTAAAATGAAAACTTGCATGTAGCAACTGAGTAAATGTTATCAATTTATTCTAATGGATCTATTTCCTTTCAAATTCTCTGTTAATACTACTACTGAATGTCTTTTCTAGCGACTGATTTTGCTTCTTTTTCCCGGCCTTGCACGTTATACTTTTCATGCATATGTGTATCTCGGATACACTACGGAGCTTCCATGGAACTTTATCATATCACTGATACAAAATTTAAATGACTGACAGACCTTGACCACGGAACTTTCATGGATTCATGGAGTTTTTACGGATTCATTGAAGTTCCTTAAACTCATAGAACTTTCACAGATTTACAGACAGTTACAATAACTCTTGTCATATAAATTTAGCAAAAGATGAGTGATAAAATAAAATCCCCTTATAAACACAAAAAATCTTCGGGGTATATAAATTATAACGATAACTCCTGATATTCCATATAAAATGCCATTTCCCTGTTTTTTCATGGGCGGTATCAATTAGATTTTGAGGGTCCCAAATTTTGTTTTGTACTTTTAAAGCGCATAAATTTTTCCTGATAACTGAGAATTAGAATGTGGGTCAACAATATTTCAGTCATTAACGATATTGCCTCCAGATTTGTGGGACTTTTACCCAACCTGATCACATGATGAACTCAGGCCCTGCTTAAGCAGGTCTGCCTTGGAGGCTACAGGCAGCCCATCTACTTCGCGGGCCCCAATGGGCGGGGGCCATGGTTCCTGAATATCCGATAATAAGTGAACCTCGGTAATAGGCATCTCACTGACGATACACTAACCGTTGGCCTCCTGAAACGCAGTTTACTGCTTCAGGAATTTTGCTGGAGATCTTGAAACTTTTCTGCTTTTCGGATGTTATTTTTAGAGAGCCTATACATGAACTACAAAAAATCATCGAGAAAATATAATTTCTATCGAAGAGAATTATTACTATGGCAGAAATCAGTGTGATTGGGTCAGACTTGATTCACAGTTTTCTTAGTATCCGGTATATCTGGAAGGCACAAAGTGACAGGCACAGTGGCCTGGTGGATGCAGGAAAGTAATCCGCAAAAATGTAAATAAAACGTTATTTTTATTTATTTATTTTTTTTTTTTTATTTATTTTGTCAAAAAATATTTATAAATAATTTTCATAAAAACATATATTAAAGCGAACGTTTAGGAAAAACGTGCTGCTAAATACATATGTAACCGCACTGTACTTTACTTTTTCGAAAATATTCATGCGAAGTGATTTCGGCCGAAACTGTTTATGGTGAATAGCCTAAAAAAAACTGCTGATGCTTTATCACATATTTATACCTTTCTTTGATACGCTTTCGGAGACTTTCGGAGAATTTTTTGCATCAATTTTCAAATTCTCTGCCTCAGAAGGTTCTGGAGGCTGAATCAAGTTCCACCATTTGTTTATTTTGACTGGTTCCCTCACCCTATAGCTCAATACTTCGCATATAGAACACAGGAAACCATTTAATTGTTTATTCTGTTTATATTCGTCCGCCGAGATTGCGCTCAACATCATTAAATTATTATTTCTTCAAAAGTTTGAAATTTTCTTTGTTTTGTATATTCGGTCGCTCTTTATAATTATCAGAGTGTAGAAGGCTTACATGTTTGAAAGCAGAATTAAGCGACATCAGCTTCAGTATGGAACTACTTTTTAGGAAGTTTTTAGGTTTGCAATTTTGGGGAGACAGATTGCAGAAATTCCGTATATAGTAAATTTGGCGGCGGTAAACCGCCACCAAAAAATGGATAAGTCCATTTTGATGTCTGTGTCTAAAAATGTAAGATGTTAAATGAATGAAACACTGTTGACCTTGATAAGACCCAGATTCTTTGACGGCTGATCTGGGTCTGTATTTTGTTTGTTTGAGTTGGAGTTTTACGGCCTATTCAACACTATTGTCAGTTTACCTAACTACAGTTTTACTGGGCAGACCCAGCTCTCTGTTTAACCAGTGCTTGTGTACATTATTTCGTCAGAAAATCTAGGTCTGTATAGTTTGCTGACCTGTCTGTCTGAATATTTCATTAAAGTGAATATGGAAAGATTGCTGCATGGGGAAACAGCAAACACAGAACGAACTGCATGAATATGCAACGTGGTCAGGGCTTTTCCTGTTCAATATTCAGAGGATAGAAAGAGAGTGTATTCTAAATAACTCGCAGATATAAGTCCCATCAGCCCTGCATGGATTTCAGGCTGTTTTGCTGGGTTTGCTCTGCATGTAACATCTATTATCTTTTCTACAGACACATATGCACACACACAACTGGACAATCTTACAGAGGTTTAATCACAATGTTAGAGCTACAAAAAAAAAACAAGAGGCCCACGGGCCACAACTCGCTCACCTGAGTGAAACCGCCACTGCAGATATGCAGATGGCATGCAACATTTTTCCAATACTCTTATGACAAGGCAATGGCTTAAACAGTTTTTGAAATATCTTGCTTACAAGGTTAAAATGCTGAAATTTTCTAAACGTTACAAGTAAAATAAGTCACCCCCAATGCCTCCTACCAACTTTTGAGTCAACTGGCATTTCGGTGCAGTAGAAGAAGCAAAAAATAGATTTTCAAGATGGCTGCCATCTTGGATTTCCGATCGGAATGATTATAGCTATTTTCTGATCTACAAGTCACCCTGATGCTTCCTACTAAGTTTCAAGTCAATTGACTTTTAGTTTTAAGAGAAGAAGCGAAAAATAGATTTTCAAGATGGCTGTCATGGAGGCCATCTTGGATTTCTAATTGGCACGATTTGAGCTATCCCGATGCTTCCTAGCAAGTTTGGAGTCAATTGGCCTTTCGGTTCAGGAGAAGAAGCGAAAAATAGCTTTTCAAGATGGCTGCCATGGTGGCCATCTTGGATTTCTAATCAGCACAATTTTAACTATTTTTGATTTATAAGTCACCCCAATGCTTCCTAACCAGTTTGGAGTCAACTGGCTTTTGGGTTTCGGAGTAGAAGCGAAAAATAGATTTTCAAGATGGCTGCCATGGTGGCCATCTTGGAATTTGGACCGACACGATTTTAGCTATATTTGATCTACAAGTCACCCTGATGCTTCCTAGCAAGTTTGGAGTCAATTGGCCTTTCGGTTCAGGAGAAGAAGCGAAAGAGATTTTCAAGATGGCGGCGATGGCGGCCATCTTGGATTTCCGATTGGAAGGATTTTAGCTATTTTTTTTATCTACATTTCACCCTGATGCTTCCCACCAAGTATCGAGTCAATTGGCCCTGGGGTGTAGGAAGAGTAGGCCTTTAAAGCAATTGTTCACGCCGCATGACCCATGATGGACGACGGACATTGACTGACCACAATAGCTCACCATGGGCACTTCATGCTCAGGTGAGCTAAAAATCTGAGCAAATTTGGCTCAGTGGCTTCAGAGAAGTCGTCAAATTCTCAACAATTTTCCCATATAAATGTTATGGGGCTCATACAAATGCATGGGGAAGCAAACTTGACCTTGCCGTAAAAAGGTCAAATGTCAACGTACGATAATCTTTTCAGCAATTTTGGTAGATCTCCTGTCCCTGATGATTTGTGCACAGATTTAGCCCCAAGGCATCCTCAGTTCTGAAGAAGAAGATTTTTAAAGGGTCTTACCATATATGGGCATGGTGGCCATCTTGGTCGACCTACCGCGACCATTTTAGCAATCTTTCGTTCCCCTGACTTAAGAAGGCACAATATGAAATGTGAGCAAATTTGGCTCAGTGGCTTCAGAGAAGAAGAAATTTAAAATTCTCAACAATTTTCCTATTCAAATGTATGGGGCTCATACAAATGCATAGGGAAGCAAACTTGATCCTGCCGTAAAAAGGTCAAATGTCAACGTACAACAATTCTTTTGGCAACTTTGGTAGACCTCTCCTTCCCGATGATTTGTGCAAAGATTCAGCCCCAAGGCATTCTCGGTTCTGGAGAAGAAGATTTTTAAAGGTTTTTACCATATATGGGCATGGCGGCCATCTTGGTCAACGGACCGCGACAATTTTAGCAATCTTTTGTTTCCCCACACTAAGGTGGCTCCATATGAAATTTGAACAAAATTAGCTCAGAGGCTTCAGAGGATAAGTCGTTTGAAACTCTTAACAATTTTCCCATTCAAATGTATAGAGCTCATACAAATGCATAGGGAAGCGAACTTGACCTTGCCGTAAAAAGGTCAAACGTCAACGTACGACAATTCTTTTAGCACCTTTGGTTGACCTCTCGTCCCCGATGATTCATGCAAAGATTCAGCCCCAAGGCATCCTCGGTTATGGAGAAGAAGATTTTTAAAGGTTTTTACCATATATGGACATGGCGGCCATCTTGGTCAACGGACCATGACAATTTTAGCAATCTTTCGTTCCCCCACCCTAAGGTGGCTCCATATGAAATTTGAACAAAATTAGCTCAGAGGCTTCAGAGGAGAAGTCGTTTGAAACTCTTAACAATTTTCCCATTCAAATGTATAGAGCTCATACAAATGCATAGGGAAGCGAACTTGACCTTGCCGTAAAAAGGTCAAACGTCAACATACGACAATTCTTTTAGCAACTTTGGTTGACCTCTTGTCCCCAATGATTCGTGCAAAGATTCAGCCCCAAGGCATCCTCGGTTATGGAGAAGAAGATTTTTAAAGGTTTTTACCATATATGGGCATGGCGGCCATCTTGGTCAACGGACCGCGCCAATTTTAGCAATCTTTTGTTTCCCCACCCTAAGGTGGCTCCATATGAAATTTGAACAAAATTAGCTCAGAGGCTTCTGAGGAGAAGTCGTTTGAAACTCTTAACAATTTTCCCATTCAAATGTATAGAGCTCATATAAATGCATAGGGAAGCGAACTTGACCTTGCCGTAAAAAGGTCAAACGTCAACGTACGACAATTCTTTTAGCAACTTTGGTTGACCTCCCGTCCCCGATGATTCATGCAAAGATTCAGCCCCAAGGCATCCTCGGTTATGGAGAAGAAGATTTTTAAAGGTTTTTACCATATATGGGCATGGCAGCCATCTTAGTCGACGGACCGCGACCATTTTAGCAATCTTTCGTTCCCCCACCCTAAGGAGGCTCCATATGAAATTTGAGCAAAATTGGCTCAGCGGCTTCAGAGGAGAAGTCGTTTGAAAATGTTAACGGACGGACGGACGGACGGACGGACGCACGGACGGACGGACGGACGGACGGACGGACGGACGGACGACGGACGAAAAGTGATCACAATAGCTCATCCTGAGCAGAGCTCAGGTGAGCTAAAAAAAATACCTGTAGCTCTGTATCAGAATCCTGCTTAGAATGGTCACAATGATCTAGGATGTGGGGTGGGGGTTAAACTGGTTTTATAGGCACCCAAGGCTATTTCATTGCTCAGAGCGCCATTAGCACTTTAGAGGGTTGTTACATACTCTGAGGTTACATAATATCTGACTAAGTAAATTATATTTTTGAACGTTCCCGCTGTGCAGCTCCGAATTTTTAAATTTGGGACTTGATAAAAACTGGAAAATCATTTGCTCTATCGTTCAATCTCACCTAAACAAGATTAAAAGGCATGAAACTGTTCGCAGAGTTCAATATTCTTCTGTCGGTGTTGTTCTTTCAATAGTCGTCAGATCTACTTTCGTTTTCATCGGATCTTCACTGCTAGTAACACGAATCCCGTGTTACTTGCGGGCTGTGTGTTCGTGTATGATACGGGGAATTGTGAATCGTCTGTTCGTGGTGGCGGTAGGAATGGGATACAAAATTCTTTGTTTCATATGATGGTACGATTTTATTTATTTATTGGAGTGAGGGTTGAGACGAAGACATAAAAGATGAAATTATTTTTGCTATGAATGGTTGTCCAATGTCGTTAGCTTCTCGAGTCTAAAAATCCTGTTACAATTCCTTGTGTGATAAGCTTTGAAACTCGGATTATTATTTTTATATAGTTTGAAGGCTTTTTTTTATGTGGTCTCACCTAGATGTAATTTCTTTAAAAAAGTGGCATAAATCGAATTATTCTGGGCTAAATGCAGAATAAGGGGTATTAATATACGTACATGTATATACTTAAACCGGCTTTGCCTCAGATCTAGTCACAATCTACTGTTTCTTCTTTCTGAAACACAGATATCATTAAAAGGTCCGATTGTATTCCCACATAAAACCACACTTTAGAAAATGCTTTCTCAGTATTAAACTATATATAATTATAAGGACGAACGGGCTAACGTCACAACCACCATTGTTTTCCCTCCACGGAGGTACATTCCTCGGTTTCCGCAAACTTCTCCAAAAAGTGTCAGCTTCTTACATTTCACAATTATTCCTCCAATTAGATGAGCATTTTTCATTTTGCAAGACTCATCAGGAAAAGCTATCACAATAATACTCGTCTTTAAATGTTTACTCGTAATGTTTGACTTATTTGTTTGCTTGTGTTGAAGTTTTTCGGCCCAGCCAACCCAATGGGGTCATGTCGAGCGCGGTCAGTTTTTTACCTAACCACACATTTACTGGGCAGGCTTAGTCCTCTAAGCGGTTAACCAGTATTGTGCACATTCTTTCGCCAGAAGTTGACAACTGCCCGATTGACTTATTTAATCAAGCAAATATGAGGATAGATAAAACTGCGTATAGCCTGTCATCAGCATTCGTCCATGTATCCGGCAAAACGTTGATTTATTTATTTATTTATTTATTTATTTATTTGAGACACGCAATAAGAAAAGGTGGTTTCTGGAATATGCTAACAGCAAAGCTCCAGATCAGCCAGTGAATCCTGATAAGGGACTTTGATATATACATGTAAATTGATACGTTCTACATTATCCAGGGATTCTGTAAGCGGACAGCGCAGTCCCTGATCAGACTGAGTGGTTGGACAGACTGATCTGGGTAATTGCTTTGTTGTTTTTTTTAGCTGAGGTCCAACGCCTCTGCCAACAATCGCTCAGTCATGTCATGACGTCTGGACGTACTGATGGGATATTATGCCATTTTGTGCGTCTCCTCACCGCAGTATCATGCCCAAGACATTATGACAGGATACTACGACCTGTTTCATTACACTGATGCCGGAGTGACCATTCCTTGCTCTTCTCAGAACTAATGCTCGGTGCCAAGAGACAAGTACCAATTTTATAACGTTTTTGGTATGACCCGGCTGGAGATCAATCCTCCCGATCAAAAGATGGGCAATATATCAGCTAAGCCGCTAAGGTCACGGGCCTCTGTTGTCCGCATATGCCCCACTGGCACAATGTCAGACAGTGTGACTCATTATCTTTAATACTATTGAGCTACTGTCTCATTTTACGCGAACTGATGTGACTAAAATTCTACACGAGCCAGTGAAAAGAACGGGAAATAGAGGCGATTAGGTATCCTTTCTTATCCTTCCCACCCCACCCCGCCCAACCTCCCTAAATGTCAATGACCGGTCAGGATATCATTTCACATGATGATGGAAAGAAAATGTCTGCCTTCTTTTTCGAAATAGTAAATTGAAATTCTTTCAACCTAGTAGAACAAACACTGCAAGACTTTGCGGTCTGCGACATTTTGAAGAAGTCAGCGTAGATTACCTCTACAGCTTTTTCGCTGGACATATTTCACAAAGTTAAACAAAAAGCTGCAGGCACTGCACTATGCCCCGCCACTGCACTTACATCAAGCAAGTGTCATAGCTCTGTCCAAAATGAAATCAACTGGAAGATTCATTAGTCTTTCCCTGAATAAAGTTGACATGAATATATGACTGAGATGACCTTTCAATGTTCAAAGGGTCATAACTCAAAAAAATAAGTAAACCAGATTTACAGTTCTCATTTTTTGCAGATCACCTCATGGTGCTCCACATTCGTGTAAAGTTTACAAGTATATCACAGAAGTTGAGAAACTGTTTTTTTTTTGTTTTTTTTTTTGTTTTTTTTTTTTCAATGTTCAAAGACCCATAACTCAAAATATAATTAAGCCAGACTTATGGTTCTTGTATTCTACATGTCATCTTACATTGCTTTACATTTTTTGTAAAGCTTCAAAAATCTCTGAAGCCATTTTCAAGTTACAGAAAGGGCACAAGTATATGGCTGGGATCACTATTTACAATGTCCAAAGGGCGGTAACTCCAAAAGCAGGTAATTCAGAGTTACGATTCTTGTGTTCTGCACTTCATTTCATGGTAATTCATAGTTGCGGTTCTTGTGTTCTGCATATCATATCGTGGTGATATAAATATGAATAAAGTTTCAAGAAAATGTCTCAAACAGTTTTCAAGTTACAGAGCGGACACATATTTTACAGAAATCACCATTTTCAACGTTCAAAGGGCCATAACTCAAAAAGTGGGTTGAGCAGAAGGACAATTTGTATGTTCTGCACCTCGTCTTATGATGCTTTACATTTGTGCGAAGTTTTATTACAATATCTGAAATGGTTTCAAGCTTACAGGGCTGACACGAGTACATGGTAGAAATGGCTATTTTCAATATTTACTATGTTCAAAGGGTAGTAGCTCCAAAAGTAGGTTAACCAGAGCTACGATTCTTGTGTTCTGCACATCCTCACATGGTGCTTTCGTTTGTGAGAAATTTCATGAAATTATCTAAAACGGTTTTCAACTTACAGAGCGGACATAAGTACATGGTAGAAATGACTATGTTCAATGTTCAAAGGGCAATAACTCCAAAAGTAGGCTATCAGGGCTAAGATTCATGAGTTCTGTATGTCGTCTCACGGAGCTTTAAATCTGTGTAAAGTTTCATCAAAATATATAAAACGGTTTCCAACTTGCAGAGCGGACACCAGTACATGGAAGAAATGGCTATTTTCAATATTTACGATGTTCAAAGGGCTGTAACTCCAAAGGTAGATTAATCAGAGTTATGGTTCTTGTGTTCTGCACGTCGTCTTATGATGCTTTACATTTGAGTGAGGTTTAATGAAAATATCTCAAATGGCTTTCCACTTACAGAGCGGACATGAATATATGGTGGAAAAATCTATGTTCAACATTCAACGAACAATAACTTCAAAAGTAGGCAAACTAGAGTTACGGTTCATGTGTTCTGCACGTCGTCTCATGGTGTTTTACATTTGTGTGAAGTTTCGTGAAATATTCACAAAGGTATCAGAGTTATGGAGCGGACATAGGTACATGGTAGAAATGGCTA
Organism: Anodontia alba; assembly: GCA_964016985.1. Taxonomy (NCBI): domain Eukaryota; kingdom Metazoa; phylum Mollusca; class Bivalvia; order Lucinida; family Lucinidae; genus Anodontia; species Anodontia alba. The sequence continues at coordinate 127,399,068 of OZ024822.1, forward strand.
TGTTCAATATTCAAAGGGTAATAACTCCAAAAATAGGCATACCAGAGTAACGGTTCATGTGTTCAGCACATTGTCTCATGATGCTTTACATTTGTGTGAAGTGTCGTGAAAATATCTCAAAAGGTATCAGAGTTATGGAGCGGACACGAAATTATGAAGCACTGACGGACGGACGGACACTCAAACTTTTGAACGGTATAACATAATACCTCGCCACTTTTTCTGGCGGGGCATAAAAATAACAAAAAAAAATATCCCAGAAACATCGAGCGGAAATATGCCCTCATGATAAGTTTTAAGCAATCCTCTTATAATACTGGACGATGACTCTTCTTATACCCGTGTCAAACACGCTTTTCACCTGTTGTCTTTGCATCACAACGGCATGATTGACAGATGCGGACTTTAAAAAAACGACGGGCCCTGATAATCTTGTAAAATTAAGATTTCTTCATCTAATTAGCGGAAAATCTATAATTAATTTGTAGCTGGAACCTTTTGGAGAAGTTTGCGGAGGTTACCCACTACAACTTTGTCCCTGAACATCTTTCGCTAAAATCAAACATAAAAAGTAAATGCGAAAAATTAAGTGAAAAAAAAATATATATTTAAAATAAAATAGAGTTTATCCGCTATTATAAATTGCTTCTGGTCCTTATATAAGTAAGAGAAATGGACACACTTTCAGGGGGACAACTTTGTCAAAATTGTTTTTCCTCCTTTCAAAAGTCCAAGTATACGACGACGACTGATGATCAAAGTAAGAAAATAAAACCATTGAAGTTTGATGCTAATGTAACCCTTCAAAGCAGCCACACAATTCTGTAGGAAGCAATAAAGCTTTCATGTCACTGCTTTTGCTGTACTCTCAAGGATTTTGAGAGTGTGGTCTGGTCTAAAGTTTTAACATGTTACAATCTTTTGCTTCAGATATAAAAAAAAATGTCACTAACATGCTAGAAGACCTCAACTGGGAGCAACTGGAAGTTCGAAGAATTCACGCCAGACTCAGTTTGCAATACAAAATAGAGCATAATCTGGTAGATATACCTGCCAACAGACACCTGAGCCGAATGACAACCAGAGGACCGGTAAAGTTCTTCCAGGAAAGAATCAATAACTCTACCTCCCCTAGTTTCTTTATTCCAAGGACAGCCAGGGGCATCACGAAAACATACCCATATAATTTTGATCCCTTTAAACTCCACTTTTATATAGTAAAACTGGGAATTACAGGGGGTATACATTATTTTTCTTATTCCTGCTCAAAAACATAGATTGAGGTACTCGTTAGAAAACAAGTATACACAACATGTTTTGGGTACTCGTTAGAAGGCGAAATTTTCTATATATTTGAATAGGCGTGTGTTCGTAATGACTGGAAAACTCCCGTCCAGAGTTGTGCCCGCTGCCACCCTGAAAGAATTTAGGTTACTCCTTTGGAAGTGACCAGCTCCATCACTGGCAACAAAGACATTACTGTACATAGTTTTTTTTATTTTACTTTTATTAACATTTTCATAGATCCGGACTGATGCTGATGCCATATCACACTCATTTGCCCTACAGAATCAATTACGCTCTTTCATATTCCCGACTTTTAACGTGGAAGAGGAAGAAGAAGAAAAGAAGGAGAAGTCTAAGGTCAACATAACAAAGTCGTATTTAGGAAACTCATAAAGTCTATATACTCAAAGACAAAATTAGAAATGTTCAGACAGACAGGCATGGATCCAAAATAAATGTGGTGTAATCAGTTGTCCACGGAAGATATAGCCACCACCTAGTGTCCAAAGTGTATCTCCAAATAAGTTATAAATGATCATTATCGAATGAGAAAATATGTCTGAAACTGACTGAGCAATCAGGTATGGTTTACGCTTAAAGGACTCCAGTATAGTCTGTAACGTCAGTCTGAAAAGACTTCTGCAACAAGGTATATCGGAACCAGAATTTTACAGTGACTTAGTGTACAGATTTAGAAAAATTGTGGGAATTTCTAACTTTTCGGAGCAATTCAGAAAACTAATTATAAACCGTTATAAAAGAATTTGCTATAGCCGGGATAAATATGCGGCAGACTGCATGCCTAGTTACCAACCCAGTCATTGTTGATGGCTATGCTTCTTTAATTGCACGACGGCGGTTCGGGCCTCAGACACAATATCGGCCTCGTCGTAAATCTTTAACCAGTGGGTTGGGGCTTGACGATATGTCTTTGGCTTGCCCCCCCGTGGTTCTTCTATTGGTTTTTATTTACTCTGGCACACAGTAGAATTAGCCATGAGTACTCGTTTTTATTTATCACAGTGATTAATTTTGATTTTTATGTTTTTCGCTTTGATGCACTGACTGAGTTGGGAGCCTTTATGCGATCCAAATTTTTATGTATTTCTGTATTAAGAATAGCATTGGGACCCGAGGTGAAGTTGGCAGGCTGTAAAAGCGCTTTAAACCCAACTCTTGATGCAGATTTGTTTCTTTTTTGTTATGAGAGAGATTTCATGAAGTCTCTCTCACGTGAAAATCAGGCTGACATTATTGAGGCTTTCAATTCAACTTCAAGATACCTTGACGACTTATTAAATATTGACAATATTTACTTTGACCAAATGGTGGAACGGATATACCCTACAGAACTCCAATTAAATAGAGCAAATTCTTCCTATACCGAGGCACCTTTTTTTGGATTTGATCTATGTATATTTAATGGTACAGTTTCCACCAAAATTTATGATAAACGGGACGATTTTGATTTTGATATAGTCAATTTCCCTTTTCTGGATGGCGATGTCCTCCGGCGTACCTCATATGGGGTATACATATCTCAACTTATAAGATTCGCCAGAGCTTCTTCAAATCTTTATGACTTTAACTACCGTAATAAAGCTCTTACTGCCAAACTTCTTAGGCAGGGCTATTGTTATTTTAAACTTCGTAAGGCATTTTCGAAATTTTATCGCAGACACAGTGGCTTGTTAGAAAAATATAGCGTCAGTCTGAAAACACTTCTACAACAAGGTATATCGGAACCCGAATTTTACGGTGACTTAGTGTACAGATTTAGAAAAAATGTAGGTAAATCTAACTTTTCGGAGCAATTCAGAAAACTTATTAACCGTTATAGAAGAATTGGCTATAGCCTGGATATTATGCGGCAGACTGCATGCCTAGTTGTCAACCCAATCATTGTTGATGGCTATGCTTCACTCTTTAATTGCAGACTCAATGACGGCCTCTTCGTAAAACTTTAACCAGTGGGTTGGGGCTTGACGATATGTCTTTGGCTTGGCCCGCCGTGGTTCAACTATTGGTTTTCATTTACTCTGGCATACAGTAGAATTAGCCATGAGTACTCGTCTTTGTTTATTATAGTGATTAATTTGATTTTTATGTTTTCGCTTTGATGCATTGACTGAGTTGGGAGCCTTTATGCGAACCGAATTTTTATGTATTTCTGTTTTAAGAGTAGCATCGGGACCCAGGGTGAAGTTAGCTAGCTGTAAAAGTGCTTTAAACCCCCGGTGGTTTGCTCTACCGACCGTTCTAAGGCAGTGGTCCCGGTGTTAGTCTTACTCTTTGTTGCTTTGTGGTTTATTCTACGAGGCGATTTGTTGTAATTCTTTCCGTGTATCATTTTGTTCTTGTGTTTTTCAGTCCTTTTAGTATCGTGATTACCTCGCTTGAGGAAGAGAGAGCTAATCTTAGTGCTTTTCGTACGTTTGTTCGGTTTGTGCTTGTTTAGATTTGTCGGTCTCTTCCTCTTGGGGTCTGGGAAGGGCTGCGGTTTGTGATTGTGGCACTCCCTGGACTTTTCTCTTACCTTTCTTTTATTCTACTGACCGTTCTAAGGTGGTGGTCCGGGTGCTTTGTGGTTTATTCTACGAGGCGATTTGTTTTAGTCTTGTTTTGTTCTTGTGCTTTTCAATTCTTTTAGCATTGCGATTACCTCGCTTGGGGAAGAGAGAGCTAATCTTAGTGCTTTTCGTACGTTTGTTCGATTTGCGCTTGTTTGGTTTTGTATGTTTTCTCGTCCTCTTAGTATCTGGGAAGGACTGCGGCTTGTGGTTGTGGCACTCTCTGGACTTTTATCTTACCCTTTTTCCAAGTACATGCTTTTGAGTATGACACTTCATGACACTGAATGATTACTGAGTGACGCTTGTAAATGCGTTTTTTGATGAGTGTTGGCGAAGTTTAGTTTTGTGTTTGAGTGTCTGTTTCTAAAATCTTCATTTTTTTCCTTCGGTTTAAACATATTTTGTTCAGAAGTATCAATTCAAACGTCAATATTGTAAACAATAAAATACAGGATTAGAACGGAAGCATACAAGCTTATATAGTTCTTCTCCATACAAAATCAACATTGTAAGTATATGGCAAATTTTATGTGAAAAAACAAAATTAACATAGTCTATTATGAAATTTAGAAGTAATAAATTTCCTGATGGAGAAAATACAGTCCACTCGCATTATCTCGAACGCTGATAACTCAAACCAATACAGAAGAAATAAGAAAAATGCTAAAAGCAAATCACCTTTCTCGTAGGTTTATGTCCCAAAGCTTCACATACATGTATATCAAAATTTTGTTTGTGTTGAGATTTTACGGCCCAATGGGGTCATGTCGAGCGCGGTCAGTTTACCTAACCACACGTTTACTGGGCAGACTTAGCCCTCTAAGCGGTTAACCAGTGTTGTGCACATTCTTTTGCCAGAAACTGACAACTGCCCTTCTTGAATCAGCGGAAGGGAGAGAATGACCGTAGAAAATATTTCATGATCAATCTCCATGAAAGAATGTTGCCGACCTCGGCGAGGGTTGAACCCGCGACCTCCTGGTCTCCAGTCGGACGGCGCATCCAACTGAGCCACTGAGGCCGGCACATATATCAAAATACATGTACAAGAAACTTCTCTTTAAATATCAAAGTGTGAACAGGCTTTATTAATTTGGACCAAATTAAATGCTTGAAAATTATCGGGTTAGTACCATTAACGAAGGCAACATCACCGCAAAAGCTAATAGAACACCCGGCTTCATCAAAAGTAACATCAAAACCTCCAATGAATCAGTTAAAGAACTCGCTTTTAACACACTAGTACGCCCCAGGTCGAATATGCTTCCTCGGTGTGGTCTTCCTCTACTGAGCAAAATATAAGTAGGACCGAAATGGTACAGTGGAGAGCTGCAATATGTGTGAAACATTATTATTCCCCTTATAAAAGTGTCACCAGTATGCTTGATGACCTGGGTTGGCGATCGTTGGAAAATAGACGGACAGACGCACGCCTTATCATGTTTCATAGAATCATATATGGCTATGTAGCCATCCAAGTACCTTCATATTTTGAGAGACCTGGTCCTCACTCGTCACATGCACCCTCTTGCCTTTAGACAATATTCATACAATATTCATTTATTCATACCTATGCCTCATATTATCAGTATTCATTCTGTCCAGCAGCAATAGTACTTTGGAATAAGCTCGATCCAGAGATAGCCCTCATCAGTGATCCTAAATCCTTCAAGGAAAGTATCAGGGCAATCTCCCATCCGTCACTCTAAGCCCCAAACACTTTTTTTTTTTTTTTTTTTAACCTGCTCTTTAACTTCATTCACTCTGCACTTTTTATTCTTGTACTGACACGCAACTGTACATAATACTCGCAAGAGGGTGCTGCAGTATATGAAGATAAATAGATAGATAGAAGGCTAAAACATATGACTGAAATTGGTCACTTTCCCGTATGCAGCACGGAGATGTCCTAATATTTTAAGAGCAAAAGTTTAATGCAAAATGTTTCGCTATAAAAAATTATACATATGGCTTTATCAAAAACCTGTATAATCGATTTAGATTGTATAAAAAGTGCAGTGTCATTAATTTTACTAATGAAGATAAATTCTAAATTTCGGTTAGGTTATTTCAGTGAAAAGCTGTTCAACCAAAAACAGGGTAGTTGCATTCGACGGGACCGCGCGGAAAAAGAAGGTACCAAAAAAATGGGATCAACGGTTGATCAACCAGGAAAAGCCTTTATCCTCCATGGTATTAAATAATTTTTGGCAGGCATATTAGTTATAGAGTCTTCTACAAAATGCATTTCCAGATTTTTATCTTGCTTTTAAACTCTTCTTCCTAACACTAACTCTATCATCTATGCTCACCTTAATTTTACAATTTTACACTTTTTATGCTGCACTATCTCACTTTTTCTTCTCTTACTAACACACTATGCGCAGCACATTCAAATAATACTCGGAAGAGAGTTTTGAATTATCACAAAATGTCTAATAGTTTTGTCTGACAATACCTGTGGTGGCTGTACCAGAATGGTAGGTACGAGCTGTTGTGGCGGAATCGCACTGGTATGTTGTGGGGCTACATATGGAGTGCTATGTGAGACTGGAACAAAGTTAAATGTGTCATTTAAATTCACAGGGTCCACAAACGGAAGACCATCCAGAAACGGGTTTGTAGAATTGGAATTCATTCTGTAGTAACTAAGAATAAAGAGTACAAGTAGAAGTAGAACGACAGTCTGCGTTTTCACTGTGTTCGCCGATAGTGCACCAGATACCCCTTCAAAAATGTATGTCATCACCGTTTGAAAATATTTCAATTGCCGTTTAAAAGCATATTAGTTTCGTATCATCATAAGAAAAGGATTCTTTCAGTTCACAAATTTGTCCGTTCGCATTCTCCACCATGTAATGTATCGACGAATGTTTCTTTGGGGAATTAAATGAAAATTGAAAGCACGTGTCTTCTACTATATATATCTTTTACTTGAACACCGAAAGCTCCAAAAAAAAAAAAAAAAAAAAAAAAAAGGAACAAGCGCAGCCACTCTCTCCAATCAATCTACATCTGCAATTGCAATAAAGATTACATTTGGACTTTCGGTGCCTTAAAGTTTCCAGTGGCTCACACATCAGACCATAACAATTATGAGGATAAATACATTTTAAAATATTTCCCGTCATTAAGGAAATATTTTCAATTGAATAGGCCCATGTCGGCCGGAGAAAAGACGATACCAAAATTTCGCGTAACTGACAATGTCCTGCAAGTATCGCCAAAATAGTAAATGATAAGTAATTTTTATGGCATATATAGATGTAGACCCCGGTGACACGCACTAGATGCACGATGACCGTGTGTATAGCCATGCAGACGTTGCAAATAAGCGCCATCTTGCACCATAGCAACCGGAAGCTATGTTTTGCAAAAATCGGATATTATTTTGACAATTAAGCTTTTAAAGTAAGGCAAAGTGAGACAACAGTATTGTTTTGTACCATATTAAATACATGCTGTCCTTATTCACCAGAAAATAGCTGTCCAGAAGGATTTATTATCATCCGTTATAGAAAACAGTGCTTTTAGCTTGTTTGTCATTAGTTTTCGTGCTTTGATTGTACTTTTAGATCAACAAATCGGCCAGTTTATCATTTGATCAGAATCCGTTAGGGTTTGGAATGCACTCCCGGTAGGGAACGCCTGGTTTCAGCCACAAAGTTCTCCAGTTCTGACAGTATGAAACTTCTCCAGTCCGTGAAATCATCATTCAGCTTTACATCCAACAATAGCCTAGGTTCAGGTGCAAATGTGACATTTTTTTTCATGAATTCTCTGGCTGTGTCATATTCAGTGCACTCTAGTAGGTAGTGCTTAACAGTTTCTTTCTCTCCACACTTACAATTTTTACTGTCACTGATATTGCACTTGTACATTCAGCCCTACATATCTTGTTTATAACAGGGAAATAATGCTCTCCCCTGCTCTTGATCCAAACGAATGTATGATTTTATGACCCACTTAAGATCTGAATGTATACTAGTTCCTATATCTATCTGCCTTCTCCCACCTCTCCTGCCATTTTATTGTACCAAATGTACCATTTTCACATCTCCAAAGGATACTACCGCTTGGAGATCTGCATCCTTTGCCTCCTAAGCTGCTTCCTTTGCAAGTCGTCAATCTGCATATTCATTTTCTTGATATATGCATGCCCAAGTAACCAGGACAGGTCCACTACTACCTCCAACTCTGGCAATTTTCATATCTCCAGCTTCACCTCTTGTGTTGTATTCTTATGAGAATTTGCTTCCGATCCTAATGTTAGCTGTCCAACAGCACTCTGGTTGTCTGAGAATAAGTGAAATTTTTTTAAGTTTCTGGGTCTCTGTGATTTCCAATCTGAAAAGGTACTGGATGGCCATTTTGATGGCTACTCTCTGCAAATGGATCTCACTTGTGAGATCTAGACTACCCTGCTTTCGGCATCTTTCAGAAAATTTTTTTTTTTTTTTGTTTGCACTTTACACCAGGGCTCCAGAAAACTGGAAAATAGTCGGTCTGGACTACCCTGCTTTCGACATCTTTCAGAAGTGGGGCATATAGCGGAGTGGGGCATATAGCTTTTCCCCATGATGTTACGTCCATACGTGCATATGTGTGTATGTCATGTTCGTAACCAGGTTCAAGTTTACCTGCAAGTTTAGGTGCAATTTTACATCCGCATTTGTCTTGCAGCTTGTGACTTTCATACCTTTTGGGCTAGAAAGTTGAAACTTGGTGTGATACTTACCTAGAACAAGACCTTTTAATGCATGGTACCATTGCCCCAGGGTCATGTCCCTGGGTGGGGCTAGGTGTCAAAATATATAACGGGTCGCCAAGAAAACCTACAAAAATGTGACTAAAAGTATCATTATGGTATCATTGGTGAGGCTGAAGAGTTAAAATTTAGCACAATAATTACACAGAGTAAAGCAATTTAGTTGTTGATGAAAAGGCAAGTTTTAGGCCACTGATTCTGGATCGGAGTGGGGCTACTGGGTGGGGCCAAAGACAGGTTCAAGTTTACCTGCAAGTTTAGGTGCAATTTTACATCTGTGTTTCTCTTGCAGCTTATAACTTTCATACCTTTTGGGCTAGAAAGTTGAAACTTGGTATGTTACTTACCTAGAGCAAGACCTTTCAATGCATGGTACCATTGCCCCAGGGTCATGCCCCTGGGCAGGGCTAGGGGTCAAAATATATAACAGGTCACCAAGAAAACATACAAAAATGTGACTAAAAATATCACTATAATATCATTGGTGAGGCTGAAGAGTTAAAATTTAGCACAATAATTACACAGAGGAAAGCTGTTTACTTGTTGATGAAAAGGCAAGTTTTAGGCCACTGATTCTGGATCGTGTTGGGGCTGCTGGGTGGGGCCAAAGAAAATGTAAAAGTATTAAATACGTAATATCTCGGAAACTGTTCAGATCCCAACCCCTAAATCTATTATTGTTCCTTATGATTAGATACATTCAATGTCACATACCTTGCGACCCCTGGGATCTTGCCCCACTCTGCCCCTTTCATTTCATCTAAAGCCAAATATCACAGAAACTATTCAGATCCCCACCCCTAAACCATATATATTATTTTTCATTATGATAATATGTATTCAATGACACATACCTTGTGTCCCTCAGGGGTCACAATTTTTGCAAAATGCCTGTGTGTGGATGAGGATGGCCCTGGGCAAGGGCATCTGTGTCATCTTGACACATTTCTAGTTTTTTATGTTTTTTTTTTTTTTTGTTCAACATGGTTTGGGGTTTGTTGGTCCCAGATTTGATATATAAATTTCCAAACCGCGTAGGTCCTGATCAGACGTCGCATACAATGGCATCTGATCTGGGTCTTATTGTTTTTTTTTTCACGGCCAGAGCATGCGAGTATAATTCAAGGTAGATTGCTCAGTAAAAATAAGTAATGCACCACTTGCGCTAGACAAAGAATGGTCAGTGCTTAAAATTTAAGCAGTCTAAACAGATCTTGAATAATTGAAAACTGCAAAACCGCCCATGGCGCAGGCCTTTTTTATTCAACCTGACTGGGTCCATAAAAGTCGTTTCGTTCTGTCTCTCCTGTTTCCCACTGTCTTTGCGCTTTACACACAAGACAGAGACTCAGTTGTTTATAAATAATTATACAGGAAAACCCTGTGGAGATTGATCGTCAGTATTTTTTTTTCTTTTTTTTTTCTTTCTACATACCTGAATGTATTTATCGATGACGCCAGCTTTGGTCATCCTCATTATACCTGGACTTCCGTGATATAACGGAATTGAGAAGTATTATTTAAAAGGATTTATAGGACTGCCAATTATCATTAGCTTTCGTGACAGGTGATATTATATTTTCACTTTGGAAATTGGTTCATTGACGACATCATCATAATCGGCTGGACCGATTCAGATTTCAGAATTTCTAGAGCCCTGCTTTACACAGAAGTAAATTTGCAAACTTTTGTCATGGTTAAATGCACAATCACTTGTCATAACTACCTATGCAAAAATGTTTTATTCTTGTCAATGGTTTAAAAAAAAAAAAAAAAAAAAAATAAAAATCACTTTTTCCCATAGTAAAAATGAATGCAAAATCAGAAATTTGTAGGGTAGGTAACTTGGAGGTAGATTTTCAACAAGTTCTTCTTGTTCGATTTTTCTGGAATTTTCACAATATTGTTGTGAAACATCAAAAATTCAAATTCAGCAAAGAAAAGTAAAAAATATTTTCTTAGACAAAAATTAAAAAAAATCACTTTACTATAGAAATTTCATAGGTCAGACCAATTTTTGGCGATAAATTTAATTTTAGGGTACATTTTTGAGAACAAAACACAGAAACAGAAAAGACAAATGTTTTCTGATAAGATATGGTCTGTCCAAACAAAATAGTTTCATTTAAGATAAAACGCCAAGCAAAAAACGTCTTTCTGAGAGATGTTTAAAAGGACAGTAGTCCGCATTCATTGACCCTGGTGAATGAATGTCTATGCATATATCACCAATAAAATATTCTGATTCTAATTCTGATCCATTCACCAGGACCTGTGATATAGGGTTAATCCCAGCTCTCACCAGAGTGGTAAACCTAGTCACATCATCCTCTGCACCTTTAGCAGAGGTAATAATCGAATCTGGAAGGGCATTCCAATCCGGTTGTTTGAGAGAAGAATGAGCCCTTGCAGTTCTTGCAGCAGGATCTGAAAAGTCAATGAGTGATAATTTCTACAGTGCCTAATTGAGGGGATAAAATCATCTGTTGGAATGCTGGCAGCACCCTTTAGACCTTTATACAAAAGAATCAGTCTACTGTCTCTCCTCCTTTTCTTGAGAAACTCCCATTTTAGTTTTTCCAGTATTCCAGTCATACTCCCATTTTCAAGCAGTAATTGCTAGTTACAAACTCTATTCTGAATTGTTTCGATTTCTTGTTGAAGAACCACGCCTTGGGGGTCCCAAACACAGCTGCCAAAATGGGGCGAACAAGTCCCCTATAAGCTGCCTCTTTTACATCCTGAGGACATTGATAAAGATTTCGTCTCAGGAAACCAAGAGTTCTATTTGCCTTAGTACACATGCTGCTGATATGTGTATTTCATCTCAAGTCATGTGTGATTGTTATTCCCAGGTATTTAATGGAATCCACATTTTCGAAGACTGTTCCCTTTAAAGTGTAAGAAGCCTCAATCTTATTTGTTCTCTATCTATTTATCTGCTTTATATTGCACTTGACTGGCTGAAATCTCACACCCCAGTTTCTGGCCCAACATCCTGGGCCCAGTTGTTTGAAGCGTCGTTAGCTTAACGAGCTCGTTAAGGGTCATTTCGTTAACTGTTTTAGTGGATTCAATACACAATATTCTGATATTTTTTGCTAAAAAAATGTGAGTAGCTTTTGCATTGCAAAAGCTACTCACATTTTTTCAGCAAAAAATTTCAGCATATTTGCGTATCACTCGATGTAAATTTTAACAAATCGTTAACTAACGACGTCGCTAGCTTTGAACAACTGGGCCCTGATCTATCTATATCCTTCTGAAGTTTCAATGAGTTCTCTGTGTCTCTGATTTCACGATAGCAAACACAATCATCTGCGAAAATTCTTATTTCTGAGTCTATGTCTGAGGAAATGTCATTTATGTACAGAGAGAACAATAATGGACCAAGAGCAGTCCCTTGTGAGACACCTGACAAAACTTCAACCCACTCCGAACTCTGAAGTTTCACTGTTTACAATGACTCGTTGTGTTCTATAACAAAGAAAGGAATGTATCCACCTGAGTGTCTTTCTGCCAATGCCATAACCAAATAACTTGCTTTTAAGAAGTTCATGAGGCGGCGTGTCAAAAGCCTTCTCGAAGTCCAGAATAAATGTGTCAACCTGTCCTCCTTTGTCCAAGATTTTCACCCAATCATTTATAAGATAACAGTGGCCAGCTGAGTTTCACAACTGTGCTGTTTCCTAAATGCATGTTGCCTGTGGGACAAGAGCTGATATTCATCCAAGTGAGCCATGATATTTGAGCATACTGTATGTTCAAGCAACTTACACGGCACGCATGTCAGGAACATGGGGCAATAATTACAAGCAAGAGCTTGTCACTAGCTCCTGTTCTTTGAATTTTTATTGCTTAAATGTCAGATTTTTACCATTTTTATGTGCACTTTATGTAATATTCTTTATTGAGGCATTTGGAGTACCTGGCAAATGCAGATTAATGTTAGCCTTTTAACAAGAGGTTTGTGTGTGTTGGGGGGGGGGTCGAGGGGGGTGGGGAGTGGGGGGGCGTGTGGGTAGATTCAACCAGTATTTTAAGCGACTGAATTCCTCCAAGTAGTTCTCTGTGTGGGAGTATCTACCCATTTATTATTCATACTGCTCCAGGCTCTCATGAATAGTCTAGACAGGAAATGCATGTTCTAGCCTTTAATAAAAGTGGTATGATGGACCCCCATACCATAATTTAACACGAAATGGAGAATGAAATTTCCAGCTTAAATAGGATTACAAATATATATAGTCTTGTATTATATTATGATGCACATCTAATTTGATGCATCTTTCATTTTCTTTTGCTTTAGGGAGTTAACCCATTGTATACTGAATAGACTCTCCCATTCTATATATTGGAAGAGTCCAATTTCAATTTTAGGTACACCAGGCTATGAGATTTACATATTCCTAGAGAAAAATAGCTAAACTATTTGCAAACAGTGGTGACTCTGATCAGATGCCGCATTCTGTGGCATCTGATCTGGGTCTGCACTGTTTGCCAATTACCCTTTATGAGTCTCCCAACTACAATGGATTAATAGTATAAATACATTACAAAACTCTGCAACTCAAACTAAAAAGGTAAGCACAAACAATAAACCTGTTCTTTATTGTAACATAAAATATTTATTGGCAAGTGAAAATAATAGCTATAATCATAGTTCAAGTTAAGATTTGTTTGTTTTCACCTAAAAGGTGTTGCTATATTTCTTACTTTTCATGAAAACATATGTTGTAAGTACTCATTAGAAGGAACTCATCGGAGTATTTCTCCATGAAAACATCTGAGGCACTCCTAATGAGCACCCACAAAATATGTTTTTGTGGAGAAATAAGAAAAGTATCAGTACTTTTCAGATGAAAAAAGTGCCTTATCTGGAGCTGTGGAAAAGTAGTTTTCTGGATATCCCTCTTATCTAGAGCTATAATTATTTCAGAAGGTATGTTACAAAGCCCTATTGTTTAAAATGGTGTTAAAATCAGAAAATATTTTTAGCTTTTGGTTGATTCTGCCTGCTGAAAGCATTCAGTGTACCATTTCCTTTTTAGTTGGTGCTAATTTTGTGATAGTTTAATTTTAAGAAGGGAACTGTATATGCACATATGCATAGCTCCAGTAGGACGGATACACAAAAATTACTTATATTATTTCTCAAAGGAAAATATATGCTGTGGGTACTAAGTGCCTCAGCAGGGTGCTACTACTGAGTACCTACAATATATGTTTTTGCGGAGAAAAATGAAAAATGTCCATTGTTTTCAGTTGAACAAAAGCATCTTCCTTCAAGCTTTGCATGTGTTTTTATACAAACATTTATATAAAATGTTTAATGTTTTCAGGAAGATAGGGAAATAGAAAAAAAAAATCGTAAAATTTTGGGACCATGTATGACAGAGCGCAAAGAGACCTGGTCCAGACTACTGGTAGCACCTTACAGAATGTGGGGCCAGGATCATATGATGCTGATGTACCTCCAAAAGCCAGGTTTAAAGCAGGTATGCATTAAAATTTTACAAAATACTGTAAATGTCCTGAAAATTTAAAACACTTCATTCCACATCAAACAAAGCTGTCTTCTCTACATGTTTTGTTACCCTTCAGTGGCAGGGTATCATGAAACTTGTCTGCGATGCTTTTATTTGAAAAAAAAAAATCTGGATGTTTGTAAAATGGCAAAAAGTGCAGATTCTAAACAGACGTTTCATTGATCTGGGAATGCACTGTTTGAATGTACGCATATGACATTTTGTCAGAAAAGTTGGTGTATGAAATATCAGAACATTTATTATTCAATAAAACACTGCTATGTTGACCCTTAACCCTTGTCCTGCTGAACCCAGATATACCCTGCCTTTGCAAACATTGTAGATTCAGATTTGGATCTGCACTGTTTGCCATGAAGTATGTGAATTTATAGCATCAATCTGGATCAGGCAATCTGATTGGCTGAAAATTAGAAGTGGTAGAAATGCCAGAGAAACAGTGTAGACTGATCTAAGTGCTCCTAAAGGTTTTTCTTATCCTTCCCACCCCTCCACCCTCCCATTGATGCTTTTTTCTTGTTCTTCTTATCCCAAAATTATCACTTGATATTCCTTCTTAACAAGTCCTCTGACATGGCAGCATATATTTATAGAATTCATAACCATAGAATGTGATGTAATATTTATTGCTTTTGTGTTTATATACGCTTGTCAACCCTGCCCCCCCCCCCCCCCCCCCCCCCCCACACACACACACACACACACACATAGGCACTGGGACATTTTAGATAGGGTAAAAGGAATCTTTGGTGAAAGTTGTGTAGTCCAGATAGGCCACTGTGCAGTTCAGTTACTATGTTTTTGCAGAACCTAAAGGACTCGGGGTCATTACAATTCAGAATTCCTTGCATAATACATGTATATTCTGGGACGGAGGACTTTTTAAGAAGTACTGGTATTTCATGATAACTCTGGGAAAAATTTCTCTAACCCTCCACAAGGGCACTCATAAGATTAGAAGTGCCTCAAGGAGTACCATAACATATGTTTTTTATGGAGAAATAAGAAAAATTATCCCAGGATCATCATCAAACACTCACTCTTTAACAAGTTCTATGCTGGGAACTAACAGATGATTCACATGATAAGCCAAGTCTTATTTTCTCAAAAAAAGATTGAAAGAAAAATTGTAGACAATTAGGATTACTAACAAATTACCTCTGTGAGAAATAGTTTGCTTGAGATTACCTCCCTTGGACTATAATATTCAGACCTGACAAACCATTGTTGCCAGTATAGGGTAAGCACCAGGGGTAAGCAATCCTATATTGAATCAGGTTTTGACTTGAGAGTGTCTAAGCTGCAAAATACAGCACCAAAAATGGCAACCAAATTAGGCAAACAATTGCATTAACTCCAAATTCAAGTTTTTCTGAAAACGCAAGGTGGCTTTAAGTCTCGTTTCCTTAACACAGTTCAGATCTTTACTATGTTTTTGTATTATGGTAACATGTACTATTATCAGTAATGCTACATCTGAGCCAAAATGTAAGAAAATGAACCTTATGACATGCACAGAGGAAAGACTCGGATCAGCCTGCACCTCTTTGTAGTCCGGCCAACTTTACCATAGCAATTTGTGGCAAGCCAGAGATCCAATGGTTCTTAACCCTGGTCCTGCTGAACCTGGATATGTCCTGCCTTTGCAAACAGTGTAGATCCAGATCAGTTGGCTTCTTCAGAAGCCAACTGATCTGGATCTGCACTGTTTGCCATTCAGTATATGAATTTATATCAACAATCAGGGTCAAGTAATCTGATTGGCTGAAAATTTGAAAAGTGTGTGGGGTCTTAATTTATTCAGTAGGACAGGGGTTAATTAAGGTGGACAGCAGGGCTGATCATACCGTGCAGGCTAATTTGAATCTACGCTGGGTGCACATGTCCTAAGGTACATTTTCTCATGTTTTGGCACATTTTATGCAACTTGTAGACCTAACATTTTCAAACTCAAAGATTGCAATAAGAAGGGGTAAATAAGAAGGGGTAGCAACATAAAATTTTTCTAGTTTCTCCACAAAACATATGATGTACAATGCACAAAAAGGGCCCTTATGCAATTTGTGGACAACGTAGGTCCAGATCAGTGCAGTCTAATCTGTGCTTTTTCTGTTTGTCAACATATACAACAATATCCACTGATTCTGTAAGCAGACAATGAAAGCCTGGATCAGCATGCGCTTATACACAGGCTGATCAGGGCCCGAGTTGTCCGCATATTACATAAGGGCCATTTTTGTGCATTGCGCATCATGCGTACACATTAGAAGTGTCTCTCCAAGGCCCTTCTAATGAGTGCCCACAACATATGTTTTCATGGAAAAATTATCAGTACTTTACAGGTGAAAAAAGCACTTTACCTAAAGCTATGCCGTTATCATGTCTGTCATAAATTTTTCAACAAACCCATTTAACTATCTGGTGATATGTGTACGGTAAATTTCCTAAAATTTCGTACACCAAAGTGTTTGACATAATGGCATATGCAAACACTGCAGATCCAGATCAGACTACTGAAGGAGCAGTCTGATCAGGGTCTACACTGTTTGCCATTCCACTAATTCCAAGAAGCAACTGTATAAAAAGCAAAATTTAGGCCCAAAAAGTATCAAATAAAGTGTTCAAAGTTTTAGGACATTTACCATAACCACTATAGAGCCAACTCAAACTGCTCCATTTTGAACTGATGAATTGTGTAGACTCTGCTCAAACTGCTTAATGAAATGTTTGATTGGGAGCTTCATGGTTTGCTCAGACATGTCTGTGTGAATATTTAGTCATTTAGCCTTTACAAACTTTGAAAATCCAGATTAGATGGATTTTATTGAGCCATCTCTTCTGAATTTACACTGATTTTCAATCTGTTTATTATTGGTCAAACACCCCTATTTGTGATAATGAGATTGTTCAGATTCAAAAAAGAATCCTTATGATATTTAGGGGTTAGAGGGCAACTCATTTTAACAGACTGTTACTCACATATTTTTCAGATGGCTATGCCCCATTCTTGTCTATGACAAGCAGGGAAACATTCCTGAACATCAGTGACCAGGTAGTTGCTGCCCCAGGACCAGGGCATTATGATCCAAGGTTTGCCCAGGATATTATTAAGGTACATACTATATATTCATTTTACAGAAATGCTATTGTTTTATGTGATTTGTACAGAAAACTTAAGAAAATGTTGTATTTGTCAGTCAAGACCAGTTGAGTTTGACTTTAAACCTTTAGCACTATCCAAAGAGCACCTAACAAAGACTTTCTCCAGCCTCTGTGGATATGCAGACAAAATCTGCAGGTGTCATAAAGTACATGTATAACAACAGATAGATTGTTTTTGTTTTTGTTGTTTTTTTTTTTAACAAAAGGTGATATTTTTCTTATTTCTCAATGAAAAAATAGATTTTGGGTACTCATTAGGTGCCTCTGCACATGTGTTAATTCTCACACATATGGCATTTGTAAAATTTATTGTGACATGTTCATAAATTCATAATGTCATAGCGATAGATAAGGCATTTTTTTTAACCAAAAACTGTTGTTATTTTCCTTAATATTCCACAAAAACATATGTTGTGGGTACTCATTAGAAGTACCTCAGTGAGGTACTTCTAATGAGTTCCCACAATACATGTATATGTTTTCATGGAGAAATTAGAAAAATTATTTCCTGATACCCCCTCTTATCTGGAGCATGAATATGGATTGCATCAAACATATAAACTGAAGGCCTAGGTCTGCCTGCTCACCACCCATGACATATATTTTCTTAGAGAAATAAGGAAACTGAATAATACATTGTTGTTTTGATTTCCAATACTTATTGATAGATGAGAAATTGGCATATTATGAATTCATTGTAGGGTGGTAAAACTCTTGGTAACAAGTCAAAGAGATTCCGTGAGACTATTCCAGAGAATCCTGGACCTGGTTCCTACCATGTTGAAAAGTATACAGAGTTTAGACAGACCAGGTCTGCCCCTCAGCCATCAGACAAGGACAAAAATATAGGGGTAAGTACCATAAAACAGCTCTAAAGGGCCAACTGTATAATTTGTTTATTTATAACCCTAAGACTTTGCCACTAGAATGTTTATGGGCTACTTTATGTGTGAGAAGTATCTTGGCACTCAACACGAAAACACGCCTATATAATTTTGACCCCCATAAACCCCACTTTTATATAGTAAAACTGGGGTTTACAGGGGTATACATTATTTTTCATATTTCTGCTCAAAACATGGATTGTGGGTACTCGTTAGAACCGCCTCGCCGAGGCGGTTCTAACGAGTACCCACAATCTATGTTTTGAGCAGAAATATGAAAAATATTAGAATTTTTTTATCTGAAAATTTTCCTTTTTTGGTCGTAAAATTTTCAATATATTTGAATAGGAGTGTTTTCGTAATGCCAGACTATGTATTGAGCCAGTGCATGACAAAACCTACAATAAATACTGTGTGACCAGCAAAGACTCAGATCAGCATGTACATCTACCCAGTATGGCAAAGGGTCTCTTTTATTCCTCTTTGGATAGCCCGGAGGTTGTAGAAGGCACATGCGATCAGTAAAGACTGATCAGACTGCACAGATGTGCAGGATGATGTGAGTCTTCACTGGTCGCGCAAGTCTTATTGTAGGTTTTGTCATGCACTTGCTCAATTATTAGGTCCAGGGTTCAAATCCTGCTAGAGGAATTCAGCTAATGACTTCTGTGCTTCATTGCACAGAGCCTTTCATTATCTACCATTCACCATCTCATTATGACTTCAAATGGGCTGCCCCATGAGAAAAACATGTCTTGGGGCATATGCGGACATTATCACCCATTCACCATCTCATAATGACTTCAAATGGGCCGCCCCATGAGAAAAACATGTCTTGGGGCATATGCGGACATTATCACCCATTCACCATCTCATAATGACTTCAAATGGGCTACCCCATGAGAAAACATGTCTTTGGGCATATGCGGACAGCGAAGTACCAGATCGTGCAGTCTTATCTCGGCCTTCTTTGTTTGCTAGCAGAGTCCTTGAATACTACAGAATGTATGAATGGAGAGAAAATGCCTGGATGATACTTTGCACATGTGTAGGATGATCTGATTCTGCACATTTTATGCATGTTTGAAGGCATTTTTTGGTTTGATACAGCCCAAACAATGTTGAAAAAGATGTAAAATACCGAATCATTATCCTCCTTTAACCTTTAAAGCGCTAAGCAAAATTTGTAGCGGATGACATTCAAAAAATTTTTTTTTCCAGAGTAAACAAATCTTGACATTTCATGTGAATCGTCTGCCAAGACTTGTTTTCTCTGAAAAGAAAAAAAAAAATTGCCATCTGCTGCAGTTGTGATTAGCACTTTAAGGGTTAATAAAATGATTAGTTCCTAAAGGGTTATCTATCGTCCTGGTTTTATACATTTCTTGTATACATATACATGACAGTACTAGACACTTTCGAGTATTAAGTGTCATTTTTCTATAGTTATAATACACGTGAAAATACAATGTAATATGAAAATCATATGATTCTCATTCAAGAATTGTGACCACCACCAGAGATGAAGGAGGACAAGTTGTCTTTGGACCAAATCCTGTTTGCATCAGTATGACATTTCTCGTGAGACTGATATCTGCTTGAACTGATTAGCAGTGTTTCATGGTACTGACATGGTTTCAGTACTGGGACAAGCTTTAGGGCTGATTAGATTTTGATGACCGTGACCTCATGTTCAAGGTCAGCAGAGGACAAATACTGTCAAAAATAGTGTTAACTCTATGTGGTAGGGATATACATGTAAGTATTTTTGTTTGTTATTTCTTCTTCAAGTAATAAAAAAATGTTTCTAGTTTTATGTGATATAAACATTTATAGCATTTTACCTCATCTGTCACTTTACAGTTAATCAGTAGCAGAATTAAGTTTCATCGCAAACCAGAGGCTCCTTCTATACCGACCCCAGGTCAGGCATATGGTTATGAAGAATGTGAAGATGGAACACTAAAGAAGCAGGATCCCCCGGACCGTGATGTCTCCCTTGGACCAGCATTTTATGGAGTTACCCATGTAAGTATTGACTGAATTTGAATTACGGTAAATGTCCTAAAAATTCGAACACCAAAGTGTCTGACAAAATTGCATAAGCAAACAGTGTAGACCCAGATCAGACTGCTCCTAAGGAGCAGTCTGATCAGGGTCTACACTGTTTGCCATTCCACTAAGTATTCAGCTACATAAAGAGCAAAATTTGGGCCAAAGTATGGAATAAAGTGTTCGAAATTTTAGGACAGTTACCGTATGGTACTTAATGTATTGCTCTACATTCAACCTATTTATGCCGAGTGGGCTCTTCTACCTCAACAATTTGGACTGGTCCATTTTCAACAGAAGGGGTGTCTGGTTAGTTTTTGTTTGTAGCATGTTCTCAAGAAATTCCTGTAATTAATGCAAACAGTGTAGACCCTGATCAGACACCACATTCTGAGGAGTCTGATATAGGGCTACACTGTTTGCCAATGTCCCTTTTATGGGATGCTAGGCATAAATGGGTTAAGGAAATTCAGAGAGATATTTTCTTGTTTCTCTTGCAAAATGTGTTGTGATAATTTTAATGATTACCTATAATGTATGTTGTGATAATTTTAATGATTACCTACAAAAGGACATTGGCAAACAGTGTAGGCCCAGATCAAGTCCCAGATCAGATCTGCAGCATCTGATCTGGGACTCACTGTTTGCCAGTGTCCCTTTTATGGGATGCTAGGCATGAATTGGTTAAAGGAATTCAGAGAGAAATTTTGTTTTTATCTTCCAAAATGTGTGTTTTGATAATTTTAATGATTACCTACAATGTATGTTTTAGTAGAGAAGTAAGAAAATTTATCCCATATTGTCTTATGTTATCTTTCTTTCTTTCTTCTATTACGTCTTGACCTCCAAGGAGGACACAGACAGTGTACATTGTGCACTCCGGGTTGCAGGATGAAGGCCTACAAGTAACCATTTTGAAGAACCATAGGGTTCTTTAATCTGCACAGGGTGTGACTTTCCCTGCACAGAGGGCCTCCCTTCAGTTAACATCCTGATCCGAAGGATGGCGCACTGTTTTTCATGTCATGCCTGCAAATGACATGATGGGAAGCATGTTCGGACACCAAAAATTTAGAAAATTCTGGATCTACACTGTTTGCAAAAACAGAGGCATATCCGGGATCAGCAGGATCAGGGTTAATCCTAAGCATTTGGACACTCATACTTGATTGAGCAGTGTCAACCCAGATCTAACTGTCCAGAAACAAGAGTTTTTTTTGGACTTAGCATCACTGACATGTAACTATAATCAGTCTCTGTGCAAATCCAGCAAATAGTAAGTTGATGAATATTTTTCTCATAAAATAAGGTTTGGTAGTTCATGCAATTTGCATGAAATGTAAAGCCTATATTCTGGAGAGAGAGAAAAAAAAGGCAAGAAAATACATGTATTGCAAAATGTTGTTTGCTATAATTTTTACACCCAGCATCCTGAGTTCCAGGAGATAATTTGCCTGAAATGTCAGCTCTATTTTCTTCAGAAAGTAAGTAAATATTATTTCAAAATGTCATCTGAAATTTTTCCCCAGCATGCTAAGTATTAGGAGGCCATTTACATGAAATAACAACTCTTATTTTCTTGGATAAAAGAAAAAAAAATACTTCAGGGTCCAGTTGTTCAAAGCTAACGACGTCGTTAGTTAACGATTCGTTAAAATTTACATCGAGTGATACGCAAATATTCTGAAATTTTTTGCTGAAAAAATGTGAGTAGCTTTTGCAGTGCAAAAGCTACTCACATTTTTTCAGCAAAAATATCAGAATATTGTGTATTGAATCCTCTAAAACAGTTAACGAAATGACCCTTAACGAGCTCGTTAAGCTAACGACGCTTTGAACAACTGGGCCCTGAATGCCATCTGCTGTAATTTTTACATGGTATACTAAGCATTATGAGACAATTTGTATAAATGTCAAGCCCTATTTTCTGGGGAAAATAAAAAATGTTTCAAATGCTTTCTGCTTGTTTTGTCTGTGGCATGCTAAAGATGTACAATTTGAGTTTTCAAAAGTCTGTGAAATGTCACAAAGGTGGAATGGACAAATAGTCATAAAACAAGCACAAACAAAGAAATTTTGCAAGGCAGTGTTAGTTCAGATGCCTGCTTCATCTTTTTCCATGTAAATTACTATCTCCGTTTATTGTTTGAAGAATTTGTCAGTTAGAGCATGGGTAGGGGAAATACTGCATCAATTATTAACACATTTTCCCACTGGGGAAAATGAATTCTAGTTTCTTAGGTGACATCTTTACACAACGGACAATGAAATGGCGTAACTGTGTGTCAAGTGTGTCTAATTTGAAAAGACTTCTTTCACTGAGTTACCTCTCATGGGAGTTTCCCCTGAAGTATTTGCAAGATAGGGGACAAAAGTAGAGTTGCTCAGCAAAACCTGAATTTGTTGGTAAAGTTTTGGTATCAGTTTATTTATTTATTTATTTATTTATGTATTTATTTTTTATTTCATTAATTTTATTTTATTTTTTCTCATTGTTCACACACGCCTATTCAAATATATTGAAAATTTCACCACCAAAAATTGAAAGTTTTCTGATAAAAATTCTGATAGTTTTCATATTTCTGCTTAAAACATAGATTGTGGGTACTCATACTCAGCGAGGCGGTTCTAACGAGTACCCACAATCTATGTTTTTAAGGAGAAATAAGGCAAATAATGTATACCCCTGTGAACCCCAGTTTTACTATATAAAAGTGGGGTTTAAGGGGGTCAAAATTTTATGGGTATGTTTTCGTGATGTTCATTTCTAGTCAAAGGATTTTTGAATGCATTGTTACAGATAATGAAAGTCATAATATCATACTTCACAAAAATATTTTCACCCACAAGAAAACAATTCATAAAGCCAAAATTTGCATGGCTATATATCGAGGGTTGAGCGCAAGACTGGCGTAAGTCAGATGGTTGTTTTTCCCCAAACCTAATCTCCTCACCATGAAGGCGTTATGAAGATTACAACATTTCTTTCTGTAAACAATGAAAATTTAGGTGCCATTGCTCGTATGAGCAATGGCACCTAAATTTGCATTGTTTACAAAGAGGTCCAAGTTGCCCCTAAACAAGGGTTTTAAAAATATGTTTGAGTTACCATAGTCTTGTGCTCAACCCTCGATATGACCATTCATGAATCTGGGTATTATATATATGCTTAGGAAAACCTACATAAAATGTCAAGCTCTTTACTTTCAGAGAAAAATAAACAATTTATTGAAAACAAAAAAAAAAAATGCCTGCAAATTTAGTATATTTAGGGTAAAGAGATTAATGTTTATAACATGACAGAATCACAAAGCCGGATGAGGGATAATTTTAGAATACTCTGTTGACCCTAACTGTAAGGACACTCTAACTTTTTTTCTCTCTGTCTTTAAGGTGAATGGATACCAGATAAACTTGGTAGATTTTCTACCATTTTTTTGTCAAAGGAGACAAATTTTGTGACTTCCTTTTTGCAATCCTGTAGACCAATCCCCTTCTGAAAGAGATCTACTCTGAAAAAAAAGAATTTAATGAAGCAAATTCTTTCCTTTTAGAGTAGACCCCTTTTCAGAAGGGAGCAAAATAAATTTGACAGGGTTGTCTCCCCTGAAGTGTATCCATTCCGCTTAAAATATGAATCAGTAGTGGTGAATTGATGAGAAAAAGAATTTTCAAGGCCTATGTACAGCCAGTGTAGCAGCTCAGTCTGGTAAAAATCTTTCACATGGATCAATATATTCTGCAGTATGTAGTGTGACCAAATAAAATATGTGTGTCTCAGGTTACATAGAATTTTAAAATAGGGACGTTTGGTTGGAAAATTTTAAAATAGGGACATTTGGTTTGAAAACAATGAGGTTCAATTGGGAAGCCTAGAAAAAATCCTTAAAAACTTTAGGGTCTATGACCAGTGAGAAATTAGGGTAACCTGAAACACACTTTTTTTTATTTTTAGGTCTGATCTGTATAGAACAGTGAGGGCCCTAAGGGTTCATATAACACCATAGTTTCAGTTAAGGCAGCTTTTTTCAGCAAAAAGTATTGCTATTTTTCTTATTTCTCCATAAAAACATATACATTGTATTATGATTACTCATTAGAAGCACCTCACTGAGGCACTGCTAATCATACCCATAATATATGTTTTCATGAAGAAATATGTCAGATAACCCCCTCTTATCTGGAGCTATGTATGTTATAAGATAACATGGGTTGATACTGGCCCTCATATGTTTTTTGTAAAAAAAATAACCCTTGTCCTGCCGAACCCTGATATACCCTGCCTTTGCAAACAGTGTAGATCCAGATCAGTTGGCTTCTGAAGAAGCCAACTGATCTGGATCTGCACTGTTTGCCATTTACTGTTTGAATGTATAGCAACAGTCTGGATTAAGGAATCTGATTGGCGGACATTTAGAAGTGGGCGTGGCATCTAATTTATTCAGCATGACAATGGTTAATCTGGATACTCCTCTTATCTGCAGCTATGTCAAAACACATTCTTGTAGAGGACTAACCCTTGTCCTGCTGAATAAATTAAGATGCCACACCTACTTCTAATTTTCAGCCAATCAGATTGCTTGATCCAAATTGTTGCTATAAAATCACATACTTGATGGCAAACAGTGCAGATCCAGATCAGTTGGCTTCTTCAGAGCTTCAGAAGCCAACTGATCTGGATCTACACTGTTTGCAAAGGCAGTGTATATCTGGGCTCAGCAGGACAAGGGTTAAGAAAAAACATCAATCTTTTATCCCAAGCTCATAATTTATCCAAAGTCCTTCGCATCCCAAGAATTGATTTAGACAATATCTTTTGGACATTATCTCCAATAGGCAGACAGCAGAAAGTGCCTTGTCAGCTGACAGTCAAGTCCTTAATCGGCAAAATTGAAGCAAATTAAAAATTAAAACGATGACTGGATGTCTTGTCAGAGCAAGAACAAAGGAAACTATTGATAAAACTGGGCTGATGCAAAAGAAAATCTCCATTATTCCAGATACATGTAAATTTGGCGGAGGACAGAATGCATTTAGCTTCAGATAAAGCATGTAATCCAAAGATATTATTTGTTATTTTTGCACCAAAATATACCTTGTGAGCACTCACAAAATAAGGGATAAAGATCATGCCCCAAAGGTTTTGGCTGGACACCTAAGTTTTGGAAATAATTGCCTATTAATTTAATGTACAATTTATATTCATAGCAGTACTGGGCCTCCAAACAAAAACTATTTAATCTTTATCATTGAAGATATATTTTTATGCATAAATTGACCTAAATTATCACCTCAATTGTCACCTTATTTGGAGATATATAGAGGATATTTACTCTTTTGCTGTGAATACCATAAATATTTTCATCGAGTGTAATGAAAACATTAGTATTTTCACGAGTGCAAAGCACTAGTGATGGTTTCATGATACAAGATGAAAATTTTCATGGTATTCACTGAAAAAAAAAGAGTGAATTTCCTTTTTATTTTATTGTTTACACGACAATGCATGCTTCTGATGTCATAACTAACGTCACCAAACAAAACATGAATGACATGGCGTAGACGTTCAGTGCTTAACAGGTGAAGTGCTAGAGAGATAAAAACAAGAAGTTTTGGCGACTCAAAATAATATTGTTATCAAAATGCTGCTTACATTCTAACTAAGAAAATGCATACCAACACTTGATAGTTTTGCTCAGAAACAGAGAAGTTAGAGGAGTTAAAAAAAAAAAAAAAAAAGCGGAATTGGCATCTGTTAGGGAAACAAGAAGACAACTGAAGTAATCCAAAACAAGGAGTAAAAACAACATGTGAAAATACCATATCCTTTCACTTGTGAAAATATCACTTTTTCTTACTTAGGATATACAGTGATTTAACTGCTTGCAATAAAATAAAAATGCATTATCAGGCAATATGCTGAATACAGACTATTCAGAAGATAACCTTTGCTATGTTGGCATCAAAGTATTTCTTGTGGTACTTACTGAGGTGATTCTAGTGAGTACCCACACACAGGATTTGTTTTGGTCAAAAATTACAAAAAAAAAAAAAAAAAAAAATTCTAAATGATCCCTTCAGTTGAAATGTTATATGTAGGTATGAATGCTTGTCTAGGGTATCAGATCAAAACCTAAGCTCCTCCTAATTTGGATTCTGTATCCATTGCAACCATTCTACAATAGAAAATTTCACCTCCAAAAACTAAACAAAATCAGATAAAAATCACTGATATTTTTCATATTCCTGCTCAAAACATAGATTGTGGGTACTCATTAGAACCGCCTTGGCAAGTCAGTTCTAACAAGTACCCACAATCTATGTTTTTGAGCAGAAATCCCAGTTTTACTATATGAATGTCGGGTTTAAGGGGGTCAAAATTATACAGACGTGTTTTTGTGATGAGGAAGGCATAAAACTACTGTTATAGAGAGGTGGCTGTTGTAGACAGGTTAATTTTCTAGTAAAACAGTACTTTGAGGAATTACAAAAATGGCTGTTGTAAGGATGTGACTGTTGAGAGGTGACCATTTGTGGCAGTTCATTGTATTCAGTTCCCAGTTGTTCAAAACTAACAATGTCATTAGTTAACGTATGGTTAAAACTTTGATCATTAAATATGGCATAAATGCTAATATTTTTGCTGAAAAAATGTGAGTAGCTTTTGCATTTGTTCAGCAAAAATACCTGTGAATTAGATATTGTACTTACTAGAACAGTTAACATTTTGACCATTAACGAGCTTGTTAAGCTAATGATGCTTTGAACAATTGGGCCCTGAATATTATGTCTTTAAACAGTGATACCAGACAGTGCATATATATATATATATATATATATATATATATATATATATATATATATATATATATATATATATATATATATATATATATTATATAAGCCTGTGAAGGATTTTTGTTATTTGCATTTTGCAAGGTACATTTTCATGTGTTCTGGCTTATTGACAGAATCATCCAATAAAAGAATTCCTTTCATTCAAGATTGTCTTTTATGATAGAAATTTAACCAGTGCCAGTAATTTAGTATCACATTAAAATTTAGCATGCTGGGAAGATTTTCAGCAGACGAAATTTTAAAATATTTTTCTTATTTTTCCCAGAAAATAGGTTTTGATATTTCATGCAAATTGTCTCTGTAGGAGACAATCTGCATCTCATTAGGATACAAATTGCAGGAAATGTCAAAGCCTATAGTCTAGGAAAAATAAGAAAAATATCATCATTTTGTCGTCTGCTGAATTAGCCCAGAGAGTGGTAAAGATTAATTTACTGTCTAGCCGATAGTTTAGTAAAGAGCAAATGCAGAAGTTAGATACCATGTGTACCCTAAATACATTTTTTTTGGAAGTACTTAAATAAGTAAGCAAACAGTGTAGACCACGATCAAACTGCTCCATAAAGGAGCAGTTTGATCATGGTCTGCACTGTTTGCCGTTGAGCCAGCTTTTTAGGCACATTACTAGGTAGTTAAATGATATTCAAATCTAAGGAAAAGTATGGTAATTTTGGGTTAGTAAATTCTTCATATTTTGCTTAAAGCTGAATGTGTTTCATGCAAATCTAGGGAAATTATGGTAATTTCATATGAGAAGGGGTTGCATGTATTGTGCATATTTTGCTCAAAACCAAATGGTTTTGCTTGCAGTAAGGTGCAGATATAACAGGAAAGTATCAAACTGTAATGTTATACTATAGAATATCAATGAGGCGCTTCTAATCAGTACCCACAACATATGTCCCAGAATGTTCATCAAATACATCTTAACAAGTTTTTTGACTGTCCTCTTTATTGGAAATAACACCAGTTACCACCAGCAAAGTTTTACTCTCTCCATGTGAGCCCTATCATAGTGACTTTCAACATTGCTCAAGATAATTTTCAAAATAGAGCAGTTGGATAGTATAACAAAATTCTGGAATTTTTTTGTTCGGTATCTGCAGCAAACTGAATGCAATTCTGACCTGAGGAGGCAGTTTGCATGAAATGTCAGCCTCTGTTTTCTTGAGAAAAAAAAACAAACAAACAAACAAGAGTGTTAAACTGTGGCTATTTTTTGTCCTGCATGCTAGGTTTAAATTTTCATTATAACATAAGCATATTTAGCAGACGCCTAATTGATTAGATGATATTTGTCTTATTTTTAATGCAAATTGGCTTGGTATTTATTCTGAATCATTTCCTGCAAAAATAAATAAAAAATATTGTTCAAACAAAATATATTTCCATGCAAAATAACAAAAATAGTGAAACCATTCCAGTAGATGAGTTGTAGCAAGTTATGAATTGGTACAGAAATAAGAAAAGGATTCTTTTCAATATGATAAATTTTCTAAAAATTCGAACAATAAAATCTTAATTTCTGAAAGAAAAAGAAAGTAAATTCTTTGAGGTTAATAACTAACATTGCCTCCTTTACACTAGAAAGCTTAATTGGTTACTTTCCATTGCCTCATTGATGAGAGACAATTAATTTTGGTCCCATAATTTTTTTTTTTTTCAGTTTGAAGTTTTATGACATTTACCATACCCAGAGACTTTGTTAAGAAGGATTATTTGTTGATAATTCTGAGATAATTCATTTCTCCATAACAACACATGTTGTGAGTACTCATTTCCACAACATATGTTTTTATGGAGAAATTGAGAAAATCATCCCAGATTTATCTTGAAATACTCCTCCTTATAAATCCTGTGGTACAATTCTATATGGACCTTTGAGTCCAAATGCATAGCAGTCAAATCTCAGAAATTGAGGTCATTGGCTGATTTTTTCAACCCAGTAACACATAGCAACAGATAAGGCGCTTTTTTCATCTGAAAAGTGCTGATATCGTTCTTATTTCTCAACAAAAACATATGTTGTGGGTACTCATTAGAAGCGCCACGGCGAGGCGCTTCTAATGAGTACCCACAACATATGTTTTCGTCGAGAAATAAGAAAAATATTATGTGGATACCCCCTCTTATCTGTAGCTATGTTATACACCCCTTAATGGTTTACTTAAGGACAAAATGACCTCATAATTTATGTTATTTTATCTCATGTAATTGATACTAAAAACAATTAGATTTAGGAGTAAAATTAAATCAGGAGATATTTTACCATATTTTAATCATAAAATTAGATATAAACCAAATGACAGATGATTTACACGAATGTAATGTTACATTGCAAACGGAGTAGTTAATGACAGGACATTAAAAAGTCATATTCATTTTATAAAATGATGTATATACCCACTCATCTTTAATCCCTTTTGGCGACATTGGGAGAATGTGTGATTGAGCAGGAACCCATTCTTTTTACTTAATTTCTGACAGAACACATTTGATTTGCATGAAATATCTAAAATACTCTTATAAGGCGCAGTATTACACACAAAAGAGTCAGAAAACAGATAAACGTTGTCTCGTTTGTCATTATTCTCGGCCAGAACAGCAAGTTAAATATTCCATATATCTTTTTGATTGAATAAATGCTGAGCAGATATTTTCTTAATACTCTTTGTTGTTTTTTAATGAAATTACTTCCTTTGAATTTGTCAGACAATATGCTGGATTGATAAATCGGGGAGACGATTTTGGACGATACATTAACATATATTTCTCATGTCAGTGCAAGCTTGAAGTGGATCTGCAGTTTTTAAATTATTGTAAAATGTTGTAATTTACTTCCTTTTCTCTTTAATAGAAATACAGTCTTAACGCTAAGCATGCTGGGTAAAAATTTCAGCAGACGACATTTTAAAATAACTTTTCTGATTTGTTCATGAAAATAGGCTTTGGTATTTCATGCAAATTGTCTCCTTCAGGAGACAATTTGCATGAAAATATCAAAGCCTATTTTCTGGGAAAAATTAGAAAAGGATTGTCAGTTTGTTGTCTGGTGAATTAGCCTAGAGAGTAACCAAAAATAAAATTGGTAAAGGCGATATGATGATGAATGGATAGAAAATCTTACAAGGGCTTCTTCCATTACATTTGATGTTTTGAATTAATATAAAGAATTACTCTAATACTTTTATATTTGAATTGGGTCACTTAAATAGGACACCAAATAAATAAGCAAAATTGTACCAGATGACATTCTGATTTTTTTTTTTTATTATTTTTCAGAGAAAGTAAGACTTGGCATTTTAATTGAATCATCTGCTGTGGAAATGCCAAATCTTTATTTTCTCTGAAAAATACAAAATAAATAAATAAATAAATAAATAAATAAATAAATAAATAAATAAAAGCAAAATGTCATGTGCAGCAGCAGTTGTGACTAGTGTTTTAAGGGTTACATGGGATCCCAAATAAATAATAGACAGGTAGGTAGGTTATGGTAGGGTAGAGTAGGGTAGGGTAGGGTGGGGGGTAGAGTAAGGTAAGGAGGGTAGGGGATTCGTTTCATTGGGGTGGGTGGGGTGGGGTAGGGTTGGTTTGGATGCGGTGAGGTGGGTGGGTAGGTAGGTAATGTAGGTAGGTAGATAGGTAGGTGGGTATTTATTTATTTATTTATTTATTTATTTATTTATTTATCTATCTATTTATTTGTTTATTTATTATACAAGAGCTAAATGCCAGGACTCCAGATGAGAAGATGCTTTTTATGAAAAAAGAAAACAAACAAAAACTGGTTTTTGCTTCTCACAGAAATCACAGGTTGTGGTTATTTATTTATTTATTTATTTTTTTATCTAAGCACTATTAGCCAGGCCTCCAGGTGAGAAGATGTTTCTTGATGAAAAAAAAGAAAACAAACAAAAACTGGTTTTGCTTCTCACACTTCCTCTAAGCCATTTCTAGGAGTTACAAGAAAATGACCTAAACAAATGCCAAGACAGAGGTAAAAATTAATTACACACTTTTTTCTGTCTTTTTTTCTCCAGGAAAATGATGGTCAAACAAGACCCACCAAAACTTACAAAGGCGTACATTTTGGAAAACTGACATCAAAAAGATCAGATTTCACAGGCAAACTTGGGCCGGGTCCCGGTGACTATGAGCCTTATGTGGAATATCAGCTGAAACCAGAGAACCTAAATGCAAAGGAGGAACCAGTGCGATATGAAGCAAATATCCCTAGATATAATGAACAAATAGTAAAAGAACAAGAAAAGAAGGTATGTACAAAAAAAAATCTTGGATTGAATTCTTATTTTGATTTTTTTGTCAGCTTGTCATAAATATTCAGACAGGCAGGCTTTTGCAAACAGTGTAGACCCAGGGTCTATTGGCCATTTTGTCACAACATTTTGGACACATCTTTGGGTAGTCAAATGTCCTTCTAAAAAATTTAGGATAAGTATTGTAAGGATTTAAGGTGTCTGAACATTTAGAATAAGTATGATAAATAACTAATAGCTACAGTATTTACCTATGAATAAAATGGTAATAACCCTAAATATTAGTACAGATTGGCCTTTGCAAACGGTGTAGACCCAGATCAGATGCCGCATTTTGCGGCGTCTGATCTGGGTCTACACTGTTTGCCATACATACAGCAATATTTCAGACATATCAACAGATAGTAGAATGGACTATTTCAAATTTTATAACAAGTATGGTAAGTCGATACGGTGTCCCAATACTTAGGGTAAATACGATATTCAGACACTTTAACTCTTAATATTTGAATGTCCATTTTACTAATTACTATATTCAGAAGAATTGTTAAGAAGGAGTATTTGGTGATAACTATAGGATAATTTTCTCCAGTTCTCCATAAAAACATATGTTGTGGGTACTCATTAGAAGTGCCTCACCGAGGCACTTCTAATGAGTACCCACAACATATGTTTTATGGAGAAATAAGAAAAATTATTCCAGAATTATCAACAAATACTCTTCCTTAACAATTCCTCTGATATTGCTGGATAAGTGGCAAACAGCGTAGACCCTGATCAGATGCCACATTTTGGGCATCTGATCTGGGTCTGCGCTATTTGCTCAGGCCGGACTGTCTGAATTCTTAGTGTAAATATGGTAAATAAATGAGCTGTATCATAACAGAGGAGGTCTTACCGCATACACAGACAGGGAAGCACCAGATCCACCTGTATATTGACAGTCTGATCAAGTCCTTCATTAGCTACCTAGTCTGCATTCCACTTGGCAAGTGCCACGGATCAAAGGTAAACTAAGTGAAAAGGGTGCTAATGTGGTGCTTGAACTCAACAGTCTTCATCTTGAAATAGAGCAGAAAAGACTTGGCCACACAAGAAGAGCATTTGTCAGTTACTGGCAAAAGTATGTGAGAAAGTACTGTTACTGGCAAAAGTATGTGCGCAAGTACTGGTTTTAGATGACGAAGCCTACCCAGGAAAAGTGTGAGCAGATAAACTGACCTGCTCAATGTGACCTGAACAGTGTTGAATGGGCTGTAAAACTTCAACTCAAACAAAGCAACTTGGCCACACAGACCACCACTGAAACAACCTGGAGAAACAGAAAATCCTGAAATGAATCCATTATTTACAATGAATTAACCCTTGTCCTGCTGAATAAATTAAGATGCCACACCCATTTCTGATTTTCAGCCAATCAGGTAACTTGATCCAGATTGTTGACACAAATTTGTATACTGAATGGCAAACAGTGCAGATCCAGATCAGTTGGCTTCTTTAGAAGCCAACTGATCTGGATCTATGCTGTTTGCAAAAGCAGGTCTATCCGGGTTCAGCAGGACAAGTGTTAAATTGTTCTTTCATTTGTTCAAGTGCATTTAGAGCATATCCATTCAGAATGTTTAACTTAGAAATGGATCCACTTCATAATTTATATTTAGTGATTGAGTTTTATACAAGAATAAAGCACTTGAAGAAACTTGATGACAACCTAAGTAACAGAACATACCATATTTGACCTAATTACCACACTGTGAGCTTACGTTTTTCAAAATTACTGGGAACACTCCTTTGTGGTAAAATATGTACAGTTGACTCTTGCTATCTTGACCTCTCTTATCTCCAATAACCGCTTATCTCCAAGTGAAAATCTGGTCCCTGCCTAAACATGAAATCTAACAACAGGTAAAAAATATTGTGGAAAAGAGGAGAAATTGCTCCTAAGGAGCAATTTCTCCTCTTTTCCACAATATTTTCAATACATCTCTAAGTTCAAGAGTCCAGTTACATATACACTGTAGATCCAATATATCGCGGTGCTTGGGGTCCAAGTTCCGCTACCGCGATATATCCGGATCGCGATATAAGCTGGGGTGGTAGTTTGCTGAGACGCCGCTAATCAATCAACACCAAACGGCTGTCAGTAAAGCTATCGGCCACATTACATCAGTATAGTAGGTTTAGAATTACTCAATGGCAGTATTTACACTGGGAGATTATGTCTACCAATTAACTTTAATCGAGACTAGCTGATAAACGACGTTTAAAATCATTTGTTCGCGGAAATGTCAAGCGAGGACGCCATTTTGGATGAAGGGGGGCAACTCGCATATCCTAAGGATAGAATAGAATAGAATATCATGGACTTTTGCTGAGGCAATTCAGGTTGCTTCCCTTCGCTTCTTTCGTCTGCTGCGGGCCCAAAAACTATTCTATTTATCTTTTGATCTTTTTAATTCTTTCATACTTTATTTATTTTTTTTTATGGTCATGGTAAATTTGGGGTCCACGGACGATTCGCGATATACTGGATATCGCGAAATAACAGACCGCGATGTATTGGATCTCCAGTGTATATTTGTTAAATGTGGCTAATTGAATTATTTTTTCCTCAATTCTGCAAATCTGATATGTCGTACGGATATCTGATATCTCGAAGTATTTCAGAGAGTCCCCTTGGAATTCGAGATAACGAGAGTCAACTGTATCTACCTACTAAGGATACACTATAAAAAAGATCAGAGAAAGACTTATTTGATGATGATTATGCGATTTTTTCTGATTTTCATTATAAAGGCATATGTTGTGTATACTCATTTGAATTGCATGGATAAGTTGATGCAATTCAAATGAGTACCCACAACATATGCATTTATAAAGAAGTAGACTAAAAGTACACTGGCTGTTATCTGAAGACTACGGAATTGCTTGACTGTGCGCTTATAGGGATATGTGCCGTTATAAGATAGAATACGGTAAAAAGAGAAAGCTACAGATGCCTGTTTGAAAATTTTTTTTGTAATTTTCTTATTTCTAAAAAAAAATTATATTTTGTGGTACACATATGTATCACAACATATATATTTTTTGAGAAATAAGAAAAATATCAATATTTTTTCCAATAAGGTCAGGTAATTATACTGTGTAGCCAAATAAATATTTTTTTTCTTACTTTTCCATGAAAAAATATGTTGGGGTACTCATTGGAATTGCGTCATTGAAGCAAATCCAGTGAATACCACACCATATGTTTTATTTCTCCATGAAACTATGTTTTTGTGGAGAAATGAGAAAATATCAGTATTTCTGGATTTAAAACAAAAGAGTGCAGATTATCTGGTTTTGGATTTAAAAAAAGAAAATTCGATCTTATCTGTAATGAAGCTTGGGAGAAATGGTTTACAAATGTTTTCCTTCAGCTGATATTGTTTTGTTTAAAAAACATTAATAGTTCCATTAAAGTCAAAGGATGTCAACCTTTCATTTTTAATGTTGTTTCAATTGTTTGATGTATATGTCTGCTAGGGTAGATTTAGTTAAATATTTTGAAACCATTTATAAATCCTTTAAGATTTTTTTTTTTTCATGACTGGGTAAAGAAAATTTAATGGTTTATATTAGATTTTTTTTTCTCTTCAAAAAATGAGGACAGGGTGAAATCAGTACTTTTTTTTTTTACATGTATAAATTCTAAAAGAAACAAGATCTGGCTGCACCTCTTTGCTTTCTGATAAGAATCTCCTTATTAGCTCACCTGAGCACGCTCGTGATGAGCTTTTGTGGCAGTCAGTGTCCGTCGTGCGTCGTTCGTCGCGCGTTGTGCGCGTCAACAATTTCTTTAAAAGCCTACTCCTCCTACACCCCTGGGCCAATTGACTCGATACTTGGTAGGAAGCATCGGGGTTACTTGTATCAAAAAAACCTAAAATTGTTCCGATCGGAAATCCAAGATGGCTGCCATGGCTGCCATCTTGAAAATCTATTTTTCACTTCCTCTCCTGAACCTAAAGGCCAATAGGCTCTAAAGTTAGTAAGAAGCATTGAGGTGTCTTGTAGATCAAAAATAGGTAAAATTGTGCCGATCGGAAATCCAAGATGGCCACCAGGGCGGCCATCTTGAAAATCTATTTTTTGCTTCTTCTCCTTAACCAAAAGGCCAATTGATTCCAAATTTGGTAGGAAGCATCGGGGTGACTTGTAGATCAAAAATTGGTAAAATCGTGCCAATGGGAAATCCAAGATGGCCACCATCTGGAAAATCTATTTTTCGCTTCTTCTCCTGAACCGAAAGGCCAAATTTGTTAGGAAGCATCGGGGTGACTTGTAGATCAAAAATTGCTAAAATCATGAATCTGAAATCCAAGATGGCCGCCATGGCAGCCATCTTGAAAATCTTTTTTTCGCTTCTTCTCTAAACCCAAAAACCAATTGACTCCAAACTTGATAGGAAGCATTGGGGTGACTTATAGATCAAAAGTAGCTAAAATTGTTCTGATCGGAAATCCAAGATGGCCCCCATGGCGGCCATCTTGAAAATCTATTTTTCTCTTCTTCCCCTGAACTGAAAGGCTTATTGACTAAACTAGGTAGGAAGCATCGGGATGACTTGTAGATCAAAAATAGCTAAAATCGTGCTGATCGGAAATGGAAGGTGGCCGCCATGGCGGCCATCTTGAAAATCTATTTTTTGCTTCTTCTCCTAAACCCAAAAGCCAATTGACTACAAACTTGGTAGGAAGCATTGGGGTGACTTATATATCAAAAATAGCTAAAACCGTCCCTATTGGAAATATAAGCTGGTATCACGGCGGACATCTTGAAAATCAATTTTTCTCTTCTTCTTCAGAACTGAAAGGCCAATTGACTTGAAACTTGGCTGGAAGCATTTGGATGACTTGTAGATCAAACATAGCTAAAATTGTCCAGATCGGAAATCCAAGATGGCTGCTTGGCAGCCATCTTGAAAATTTATTTTTCGCTTCTTCTCCTAAACTGAAAAAGCCAATTGACACGAAACTTAGTAGGAAGCATCGGGTTTACTTACGAATATATGTCAAAAATAGCTAAAATCTTTCTGATCAGAAATCCAAGATGTCTGCCATGGCAGCCATCTTGAAAATCTGTTTTTCGCTTCTTCTCCTGAATCGAAAGGCTGATTGACTTTAAACTTAGTAGGAAGCACCGGGGTGACTTGTAGATCAAAAATAGCTAAAATAATCCTTATTGGAAATCCAAGATGGCCACCATGGCCGCCACATTATTTTATATATTCTTATAATATAAGTATATATAAAATAATGTGGCGGCCATGGCGGCCATCTTAAGTATATATAAAATAATTTGGCAGCCATGATGGCCATCTTGTGCACATTGTACCCTCAGATTTAATTGGGCAGGAATATTCTTTCCTTTTTCTTCAGTTAACAGGTATTCTTAGATTTCTTGTTTTAGCTCACCTGGAGCTTTGCTTTGCTCAAGGTCAGCTTATGCAATGGCCTGTTGTCCGTCCATCCATCTTTAGCTTTTCACATTTTCGACAGCTCCTCCAGAACCGTAAGTTGGATTGAGCTGAAACTTAGTAGGAGGCATTGCGGCAACATGGAGATTCAGAATTGCTAAAATCGTTCTGTTCCAATATCGAAGATGGCCACCATGGTATTCTTCTCCCAGACCCTAAGTCCGATTGAGCTGAAACTTGATTGGAGGCATCACGGTGACACAGAGATTCAAAAATGCTAAAATCGTTCTGTTCCTATATCTCCTTCCAAACCCTATCCAATTCAGCTGAAACTTGATGGGAGGCATCACAGTGACACAGAGATTAAAAATTGCTAAAATCGTTCCGTTCCGATAGCCAAGATGGCCACCAGGGCGGCCATCTTGGAATGCTTCAAACGACATCTCCTCCTAAACCCTAAGTCTGATTGAGCTGAAACTTGATAGGAGGCATCAGAGTGACACAAATTCAAAATTGCTAAAAACATTCCATACCGATATCCAAGATGGCCACCACGGCGGCTATCTTGAAATTCTTCAAACGACATCTCCTCCCAAACCCTAAGTCCGATTGAGCTGAAACCTGAAGGGAGGCATCACAGTGACACAGAGATTCAAAATTGCTAAAACCATTCAGTTCGGATATCCAAGATGTCTGCCAGGGCGGCCATCTTGAAATTCAACAAACGACATCTCCTCCTAAACCCTGTCAGATTGATCTGAAACTTGATCACAGGCATCACAGTGACACAGAGGTTCACAATTGCTAAAAACTTTCCCTTTCAATATCCAAGATGGCTGCCATGGTGGCTATCTTGAAATTCTTCAAACGACATCTCCTCCCAAACCCTAAGTCCGATTGAGCTGAAACTTGATGGGAGGCATCACAGTGACACAGAGATTCAAAATTGCTAAAAACGTTCAATTCCGATTTCCAAAATGGCTGCCAGGGCGATCATCTTGAAATTCTTTAAATAACATCTCCTCCTAGACCCTGTCTGATTGAGCTGAAACTTGATGGGAAGCATTCACACAGAGATTCAGAATTGCTAAACTTGTTCCATTCCGATATCCAAGACAGTGGCCATCTGGAAATTCTTCAAACGACATCTCCTCCCTAACCATAAGTCAGATTGAGTCATAACTTGATGGGAGGTATCACAGTGACAGTTGTCAGAGATTCAGAATTGCTAAAATTGTTCCGTTCCAATATCCAAGATGGCCCCCACGACGGCCATCTTGAAATTCTTCAAACAATATCTCCTCCAGAACCATAAATCAGATTGAGCCGAAACTTTATGGGAGGCATCGGAGCGACATAGAGAGTCAGAATTGCTAAGTTTGTTCTATTCCAATATCCATGGAGGCCATCTTGAAATTCTTCAAAAGACATTTCCTCTCAAACCATAAGTTGGATTGAGCCAAAACTTGATGGGAAGCATCACAGTAACACAAATATTCAGTATTGCTAAAATTGTTCTGTTCCAATATTGAAATTCTTCAAACGATATCTCCTGCAAAACCATAAGTCAGATTGAGCCGAAACTTTATGGGAGGCATCAGAGTGACATAGAGATTCAGAATTGCTCTGTTCCGAAACCCAAAATGGCCGCCATGGCGGCCATCTTGAAACAACATCTCCTCCCAAACAGAAAGTTGGATTGAGCCGAAACTTGATGGGAAGCATCAAAGTGACACAGATATTCAGAATTGCTAAAATCGTTCCGTTCAGATATCCAAGATGGCTGCCATCTTATAATTCTTCAAACGACATCTAATCCCAAACAATAAGTTAGATTGAGCTGAAACTTGATGGGAGGTTTTGGAGACTTATAGAGACTCAGAATTGCTAAAATTGTTCTGTTCCCATATCCAAGATGGCCACCATGGCGGCATCTTGAAATAATTTAAATGACCGTAGTTGGGATTGAGCCAAAACTTGATGGGAGGCATTGGAGCAACATAAAGATTCAGAATTGCTAAAGTTGTATCCTTGGACACCATCTTGAAATTCTTCAAATGACATCTCCTCCCGAATCATAAGTTGGATTGAGCCAAAACTTGATGGGAAGCATCACAGTGACACAGAGATTCAGAATTGCTAAAATCTTTCCGTTTAGATATCCAAGATGGCCGCCATGGCAGCCATCTTGAAATTCCTTCAAACGACATCTCCTCCCAAACCATAGGTCTTATTAAGTCAAAATTTGATTTGAGGCATTGAAGCGACATAGAGATTCAGAATTGCTAAAATTGTCAGCCTTCTTGAAAATCTTTGAACAACATCTCCTCCGTCTATCTTGTAAGTCTTCAATTGTTATCTGCTCCCGAACAATAAGTTGGATGGAGGGGAAACTTGATGGAAGACCACAGGGCAGCATGGAGATTTAGAATTGCTAAAATGATTCCATTCTGATATCCAAGATGGCCACCATGGTAGCCATCTTTAAAATCTTGAAATCACATCTGCTACCGAAGGGTAAGTCTAATTCAGCTTAAACATGATGGGAGGCATTGGGGTGATATGGAAATTCAGAATTGCTAAAATCCTTCTGTTCCAATGTCCAAGATGGCCCCCATCTTGAAATTCTTCAAATCACATCTCCTCCCAAACAGTAAGTCAGGTTGAGCCAAAACTTGATGGGAGGCATCGGGGTGAAATGGAGATTCAGAATTGCTGAATCATTCAGTTCCAGTATCCAAGATGACAGCCATGGTGACAATCTTGAAACTCTTTAAACAACATCAGATTCTGAATTGCTAAAGGTAATCTGATCTGATAACCAAGATGGCCACCATGGCACAATGTAACATACCATGATCAGCCTAATCCAGGTGAGCGATTTCTGGCCCAGTTGGGCCTCTAGTTTTTCATCACCTTATCAAGGTGCTTCCAATGAATACCAACAACAATGGCTTTTTTTTTAGAGAAATAAGAAAAATATCAATACTCATTGGTTGTAAAAAAGTGCATATTGAGATACATGTTTTGTTGAGTCTTGATTTTGTTATATTTGTGTACCACTTTTTTCAGGCTATTCCTGGTCCAGGCAAGTATGATATCAAGGGCATGTTTGATCCAGAACCACCGAAAGTAAACACAGAAGGAGTTGAAGTAGAACATCCACCATTTATGTCACAAGCCAAGGTGAGGCATGTCCCATAGCTTCTGCCATCTTCAGAGTGGCTTTTGGTGGGGACACAATGCAATATACATGTGGTTCAGTTTTCTGCTAATATTTCCTTACCTGCACCATTTTTAGCTCAGATGAGCTGAGCTATTCCTCCATCCTTCCACACATTTGAACAGCTTCTTCTCTGAAACCCCTGGGCCAATTTTCTTCACAATCCATTTGGAGCCTTTTGTTGGAGGGGGATTGAAAATTTATACAAATGGTCACAGTCTGTTAATTAAGATGGCCCCCGTGCCCACATAGGGTGAAAACTTAAAAATCTTATCCAGTACCAAGAAAGCTTTGAAGCTGAATCATGGTATATGGTACATGGCATTTTAGTTACAATCAAAATTTTGTCTCCTAGGGTTATCTGCCATTGCCTCTGTGCTATTTACATGTATAAAATTGCATAATCTTTCAATTTTTTTTTCTCTAAAACCAATTTTCACCAGATTTTACCTGATTTTGGGCCAAAAACACTTAAAAATCTTCTTCTCCAGAACCAAGACAGCTTTGAGGCTGAATCTTGGTATGTAGCATTGGGCACTCCTTCTACTAAGTTTGTTCAAATGATGACCATAGGTTGTTTGTTCAAATGATGACAGTAGGTTGGTGTTTCACCTTTTTGCGGCGAGGTCAAATTTGCATCCCTGTGCATCTGTATGGGGAAAATATTGAAAAATAGTTTTCTAAAAATGTATGACAGACTAATCGCTGAAACTTACAATGTATGAACAAAATAGCTTATTATTTTAGTTTAGTTGTCGGCCTCGGTGGCTCAGTTGGAGCCGAGGTCGGCAACATTCTTTAGTGGAGATTGATCATGAAATATTTTCTACGGTCATTCTCTCCCTTCCGCTGATTCAAGAAGGGCAGTTGTCAGTTTCTGGCGAAAGAATGTGCACAATACTGGTTAACCGCTTAGAGGACTAAGCCTGCCCAGTAAACGTGTGGTTAGGTAAACTGACCGTGCTCGACATGACCCCATTGGGTTGACTGGGCTGTAAAACCTCAACACAAACAAATTATTTTAGTTACAATCAAAATTTTTCTCCCAGGGTTTCCTGCCCTTGCTCCTGGGCTATATACATGTATAAGATTGCATGATCTTTAAATGTCTTCTCTGAAACAGCTTGGTACAGATTTTCACCAGATTTTCACATGGGACATTCAAGAAAGCTTTGAGGCTGAATCTTGGTATATAATCAGAGTCTCGAGATCTACCAAGTTTATTCAAATGATGATTCTAGGATGGTCTTTTATGGCAAGGGCTAGTTTTGTCTCCATACATTTGTATGGGGATAGTGTTAAAAAATCATTTTCTTGAAATGTGTTCAAGACTTTTGGCTGAAACTTACAATTTATGATTAAATTAAAAAAAAAAAAAAAAAAAAAGTTGTTACAAGCAAAATTTTGTCATCCAAGGGTTATCTGTCCTTGCCCCTGGGCTATATGCATGTATAAAATAGTGAAATCTTGAAATGTCTTCTTCTCTGAAACTGCTTGACCAATTTTTTAACCAGATTTCACATG
Source organism: Anodontia alba (assembly GCA_964016985.1). Classification (NCBI taxonomy): domain Eukaryota; kingdom Metazoa; phylum Mollusca; class Bivalvia; order Lucinida; family Lucinidae; genus Anodontia; species Anodontia alba. The sequence continues at coordinate 127,440,683 of OZ024822.1, forward strand.
GAACCTTCTGTCGAAGGGCCATGCCCATATATGGTAAAAAATGTATAAAAATCTTCTTCCCCAGAACCAAGAAAGTGTTGCGGCTGAATCTTGGTATGCAGGCTTTGGTGGCTCAGTGGGATGCACGTCCAACTGGTGATCTGGGTGTTGTGGGTCCCATCCTTGCCAGCTTTGGCAACTTCATTCTTTCTTGGAGATTGATCATGAAATACTTCTACAGTCATTCTCTCCCTTGTGCTGATTCAATAAGGGCAGTTATCAGTTTGCGACGAAAGAATGTACACAAATACTGGTTAACCTCTTAGAGGACTAAGCCCACCCAGGAAAAGTGTAGTTAAGTAAACTGACAGGCTCAACATGACCCTAATGGCTTGACTGGGCCATAAAACCTCAACTCAATCAAATTATCTTGGTATAAGTTTATTCAGATCATGATCCTATCTGACCATTAACCTTTTTACAGCACTGTCAAATGGGTGTCCTAGTTGATGTGGAAATGCTGGAAGAATAATGCATCTGCAGATATGGAATGGCTGTTTTACTTAGGTGGGCTAATTGTGGCCCATGGGCCTCATGTTAGCTCACCTGAGCACGAAGTGCTCAGTGAGCTATTGTGATCAGTCAATGTCAGTCTTTCATCATGCAGCATCAACAGTTTGCTTAAAAAGCCTACTTCTCCCACACCACTGGGCCAACTGACTTGAAACTTGGAATGAAGCATCAGGGTGTCTAGTAGATCAGAAATAGACCATTCCAATCGAAAATCCAAGCTGGCCACAACCTTGAAACTCTATCTTGCACTTCTTCTGAACCTAAAAGGCCAATTGACTCTAAACTTGGTAGGAAGTGTTAGGATGATTCGTTGGTCATAATTAGCTAAAACCATTCCGATTGGAAATCCAAGATGGCTGCCAAGGGGTGGTTGGGTGTGGCGAAGGTGTCAGGTATCTTACGTCACCGAGGCGTCCATCTGATATTGGCTTCCAGCTATCCTTGTAGCAGGTAAGGGTAGAGGGGTAATGTTTTTATTTCTCCTGTTTCTTTACTTTCATTCCTGTTCCTCTTTCTTCACTGTCCCTCTCTTTCATCTCCTGTACTATCTCTTCTATCTCTTTTCTCCCATTCTCTGGGAGATGATACAAAATGACCCACAAGGGTTGACGTGTCATTAAACCCCAACACAATCAATTAACCAAGATGGCTGCCAGGGCAGCCCTCTCGAAATTCTTTTTTTTGAGCCTCTTTTTCTGAACTGAAAGGCCAAATGACTCAAAAGTTGATAGGAAGAATTGGGGTGACTTGTGGATCAAAAATAGCTAAAATTGTTTCTGTCAGAAATCCAAGATGGCTGCAATGGCCCCCGTCTTGAAAATCTATTTTGCGCTTCTTCTCCTGAACTGAAAGGCCAATTGACTCGAAACTTGGTAGGAAATATCAGGGTGACGTAGATCATAAGTAGCTAAAATTGTTTTGATCAGAAATCCAAGATGGGTGCCATGTCTGCATCTTGAAAACCTATTTTGTGCTTCTTCTCCTGAGCCAAAAGGCCATTTGACTGGAATGATAGAAATATCATGACAACTTGCAGATCAAAACTAGCTAAATTCGTTCTGATTAGAAATCCAAGATGGATGCCATGGCTGCCATCTTGAAAATCTAGTTTGTGCTTCTTCTCCTCAACAGAAAGAACAAATGACTCGAATCTTGATAGGAATTATAGGGGCAACTTATAGATCACAAACAGTTAAAATTGTTCTGATTAGAAATCCAAGATGGCAGCTATGGCCGCCATCTTGAAAATCTGTTTTGGGCTTCTTCTCCTGAACTGAAAGGCCAATTCTGGAAACTTGGTAGGAAGTAGAGGGGTGATCAAAAGTAGCTAAAATTTTTCCGATTGGGAATCCAAGATGGCCGCCATGGCTACCATCTTGAAAATATCAAAGCTAAAATAGTTCTGATTGAAAATCTATTTGGAACCACTTCTCCTGAACAGAAAGGCCAAGTGACTTAAAACTTCATTGGACGTATTGAGTTGACTTGTTCAAGTTACGGCCTTGAGGAAAGAAATGGCCCCAACCCAGGTGTCACTTGTCTGGTACTCAGGTGAGCGATACAGGGTCATCTTGGCCCTCTTGTTTATTGTTGTCCTACCCGCAACATTTTACCTGTAATCTACTTTCAGTGATAAACTTGTCAAATTAGCGGCAACAGTTTAAAAAAAAAAAAAAAAAACAATAGCAAAAACTGCTGAACAGATATGAGATGGGAACAACAAAGGACTAGGTCAGTTTGTGCATTCAGTATTTCTATCTTTACAGAGATTTGTCCCTCTGAAAACAATGAACCCAGCTCCAGGGAGCTATAATGACCCCAGAAATGCCCTGGAAGTAACCAAGAGAATTTCTGGCCTGAAGAGGAGCCCATTTGGTCAAACCTCTGTTAGATTTACACCTCAGAGAGATGCAAAACATATCCCAGGTAAGATTTGAAGTGAAGTTTGATAGAAGAAAATTTAAACACTGCTGTGGCATCTCCTTGCAATTGTGTCAGTGAAGTTACTCAGATGAGATATAGTAATAAAATGTTCATAGTCCTGTCACAGAAAGAGGGCCTGCTCTAGATATTAACCCTTGTCATGCTGAGTAAATTAAGATGCCATGTCCAATTCATATTGTCAGCCAATCAGATTACTGAATCCAGATTGTTGATATAAAATTCATTACTCAAAAAAAAAAATACAGTAAAAATTAAGACCTTTTCGCTATTATTACATATTCAGTACCCATTGTAGTTGGGAGACCCGTAAAAGGATAATTGGCAAACAGTGCAGACCCAGATCAGACACTGCAGAATGCGGCATCTGATCAGGGTCTCCACTGTTTGCAAATAGTTTAGCCTTTTTTTCTCTAGGAACAGTAAATCTCATAGCTGGATGTACCTAAAATTGAAATTGGACTCTTCCAATATGTAGTGTGGGAGAGTCTATTAAGTATACAATGGGTTAAGACCACCCCACTAATAAGACTACTTTTAGTCAATCCCCAAGGTGGTCTTGATAGCAGAATTTTACTTTATATGTTATGGGTACTCACTAGATGTGTCTCTTATCTAGAGTTACGCCTGAAGAACAGAATCATGGGTAAAGGGTGATCACATATACTAAGGCCAGCCTCGATCCTGTCATAGCTCCAGATAAGGCACTTTTTTTCAGTCAAAAAGTTGACATTTTTCTTATATCTCCATAAAAACCTATAACCCAAAATCACTTCTAATGAGTACCATACCCTCAACATATGTTTTCTTGGAGAAATAAGAAATACTCCTCATATGGAGCTGTGGACAGTATGCCCAGCAAACACACAACATAGCAACAACGTCGTTACAACGTCGTTGCAACGTCGCTGCAACATCTTGACGTTGTAGCGATGTTGTAACGACATTGTGTGTTTGCTAGGTAAATATACAGGCTGATCTGGGTTTGGACTGGACACCTATTCTTAAAGATTTCAAATGTTGATGGGTTTGCTTTTTATTTGGAGAGGATTATGAATGGAAAGAATGAAAATACATGAGAATGAATCGTGTTGAAACTGAAAGATGTGGAAAAACAAATGTCTGTATTAGTAAATATGTACAGTTTGGACCTCATCAGTAGAGAGTTATCAAATAAAGTAGCTCACAAATCATTTCATATCAAATCACCTGAGACATTTATGTTTGCTACTCTGACTTAGAAAAATGATTTCTCTATGTTTGTTTATTTATCGAGACTTTGACAAATGGATGGCTTGTAAATTATTTAGTTTTGTATTTTAGTTAGATGGGATTTCTTATCAAATTATGAATTTTATGGCCATTTTATCAGTACTCTTTCACTGGTATTAGCTATAAGGTTGTAAAATTAGGTAATAAAACAAGGTCCTGATGGATTTATATCTAAATGGGCACTGCCATAAGAAAGGGAGTCTTATAACTTATATCACCAGATAAGGTGCTTTTTCAACAGAAAAGTACTGATATTTTTTATAAATCATAGCCCCAGATAGATTTTTTTTTTTCCAAAAGTATTGATATTATGATATTGATAGGCACTTTTAATGAGTACCATAACATGTTTTTGTGGAGAAATAGGAAAAACATTTACACTATACCCTTACTTATCTGTAGCTATGTACATGTACTTATAGGCCCGGTCAAGCAGAAAGGGACCTTCAGGACATACGTGAACAGGAAAGGCCCAGTACTTCTGTGTGTACATAGTTCTAAATATAGCTTCTTGTTTCAACCAAAAAAATTTTTCCATGAAAACTTTAGTCGTAGGTACTCATTAAAGGCCCTTGATTCTACATAAAAACATACATGTATGCTGTGGGTACTCATTAGATTCTCCATGAAAACATATGCTGTGGGTACTCATTAGAAGCCCCATATTTCTCCTAAAAATATATATATAGTGGGTGTTCATTGGACTAATCTTGATTCTTGATTCTCCAAATAGAAATCAGCCTTGTGTCATATACAATGTACGATCATCCTAGACTCAGATCAACAAGTGCATGTACACAGTATGATCAGAGTCTACTGTTGTCACTAACATAATCTATGGGCTTTCAGAGTCTATTAGTGAACAGCATAGACCCTTATCATATTATTTGGATGTGCATGCTGATCTGGGTCTATGCTGGATGCATCATAAGGTTGTTTTTTGTTTGGAAAGGCTCATATGTTAGAAGCGCCTTGATTCTTCATGAAAACATGTTTTTTGTCACATTTGTTTTTAGCATGGCGTGAAATAGGGATCCGGTTTTCTGTTAGTCAGCATCAGAAAACACGCCTATATAATTTTGGCCCCCTTAAACCCCACTTTTATATAGTAAAACTGGGGTTAATAGGGGTATGCATTATTTTTCTTATTTCTGCTGAAAAGCATAGATTGTGGGTACGCGTTAGAACCACCTTGCTGAGGCAATTCTAACAAGTACCCACAAAAAAAATCAATTTTTTTTTAGCAGAAATATGAAAAATATCAGAACTTTTTATCTGAAAATTTTCATTTTTTGTTGGTAACTTTTTAATTATATTTGAAGAGACATGTTTTCGTAATGCTGTCAGTATTTACATCAACCCTAATTTTGACCTTATCATTCAAGTTCATTTCCCAAGAACTGTAAAGGCTGCAGTGATGATACTTGGTATAAGCATGCCCTAAGGGGAGGCAACTCAAGATAGCAGTATCCATATTTGACCTCGACCTATATTCATGGTTCACTGACTTTGTAAATTTGCATGGCGTGACATAGCATGCAGCGGAATTCTTGTTTCTTTTCTTTAAAGAATTGTCAAACAGGTTTTTTATTTGCTTTTTTTTTTTAATAAATTTTCAAGGGCATTATTTGCATGATACCTGGCAGATTTGGAATAAACAGTTTGTTTTTATTTGATTTTTAATGTTGTCATTACTTCAGAAGAGTTTTCGTTTGACAAAAATAGGGCTTTCACAAAAATAATACTCGCAAAATAAGCCACCAATAAAACACTTTTTACTGTAGTTCCTTTTTCTTTAACTCTTTCTGTGCCAAATTTCAGACAACCATTGTCATCTGCTTCTTTTTTAATAAACTTTCGCTTGGAAAGAAATTTATATGTAAAGTTGAAAGACTGGATGTCAAACAGCGTAAATCCAGATGAAATGGTTCATTATGAGCGGTCTCATCTGGATCTATGCTGTTTGCAAAAGCGTCTGATCATTGCCTCTGTCAGTGAAAGAGTTAACCTGTACCACTCTCTGGGCTAATTCAGCAGATAACACATTGATGATATTTTCCTTATTTTTTTTTTTCCGGAAAACAGGATTTGACATTTCATACAAATGGTCTCAATTTCATACAACAAATTTAAATGAAATGTCAAAACCTGTTTTCTAGGGAAAATAAGAAAACTATTTCAATATGTATGGGGTAGTCTGCTGAAAAGTTTACCCAGAGTACTGAGCTTTAACTTTTGCCCACAACAATACATAAATTTTCAGAACATCACCATTGGAAACACATGAATAGCATGAGACATAAGGTTAATTTTAGCAATTAATGGACATGAGGATTAAAGGAGTAATAATTCACTTGTATACATGATAAATTAACCATAAAGAGGATTAAATTTTTCAAAATTCCTCACCGCAAAATAATGACTTCATTTAAATCAAGAATGAATTAAAAGGAGAAATTATCTTTCCCACTGTGGCCGGTTATAAAACAGACTTTATGGCAGACTTAAAATGAGGTGCTTGTAGGGGAAAAGAAACCTTATTTTGTCTGCAAACAGCAAAGACCCAGACCAGTCTGCGCAGATGAGCAGTCTGACCTGGGTCTTTGCTGTTTTTCCTGTATAATATCTAGACCTTACAGAAGGTATATTTATCATAAATTCAAAGACGTAAATTGGGGTATTTTTGCGGTTTTTATATGCAGTACTAGTGATTTTCCCCACAACATGCGTCAGATGCTAAATATGACAATGACAATGATGAAGTTTCTTTGTTAAATGGGTAAGGTTAATATAATTTCTGTGAACTGAAATATTTCATGAATATTTACAGCAGTTCTTCAGACATAAAGCTGTAAGGTTTAAGCCTCTAAGGGAGTTTTCTACGAAAACATGATAATGATGTATTATATAAGCTTCTTTGCAAGAAAAAGGCTCATTGGACTTACGATGAAATCAATCTTTCGGTGCGCTTTCCCTGCCCCTCATGGAGACCACATGTCTAGTTCTTTGGCTGAAGTTTCCCATTAGCCTACAGGTAACATGAGCGCACAGCATAGGTTCTGGCGAGACTGCCCTTTGCTGTTCATACATGAAATAATGGCCTGTCTTCCATGGTGTGGCTTGTACGGTTAACGTGTGGTTGGACAGAGGTATTGCTTTGAAGCTAGAAAATTTTAATTTCCGAAATTTCCCAGAAATGTTTTCCTCTAGAGGGTTTCTTGTTGCCATTTGTGGAGATCAATGGGACAAATAAAATATCCAGCAGGATAAATTAAACACCCTCTAACAGTGATGGATGAATTCCAAAATCAATGCCTTTTTCTCCACAAAAGTATATTGTATTGGTACTTATTAGAAATGCATGGGCTAGGCACTACTTCCATTGAATACCTAGGACATATTATGGTATGTAACTTGGACCCTCGGTGGCTCAGTTGGATGCGTGTCCAACTAGTGATTAGGAGGTTGTGGGTTCAACCCCACGCTGGGTTGGCAACAATCTTTCGTAGAGATTGATCATGAAATATTTTCTGCGGTCATTCACTCCCTTCTGCTGATTCAAGAAGGGCTGTTGTCAGTTTCTGGCAAAAGAATGTGCACAATACTGGTTAACTGCTTAGACAACTTAGCCTGCCCAGTAAAAGTGTGGTTAGGTAAACTGACTGCACTTGACATGACCCTATTGGGTTGACTGGGTCGAAAAACCTCAACACAAACTTGGACCCTTGTACTCCTTTTGTTGTGAAGAGCAGGGTATACAGGGGTATACATTATTAGGTGACTTTTAAGAATTTTTCAGTTTTAACGCTTACCAGGCTATGGGCAAATTCAACAGATGACAAACTGATGATATTTCTCTTACTTTTCCTTGTAAATAGGATCTGACATTTCATGCAAGTTGTCTCCTTAGGAGACAATTTGCATGAAGTGTCAAATCCTTTTTTCTAGGAAATATAAGAAAAATATTTCAAATTGTTCTCTGCTGAAATTTTTACCCAGCATGCAAAAAAAAAAATGTTAATGTCATGAATAGAGGAGGTATTTTGCAAAGGTTTTCATGGAAAAATAAGAAAAAATATTTTTCGGAAGATCTTTCATATCACAAACTATCACTCATTTCTCATCTGTTATTCCTGCATGCATGTTAATAGTCAAGTACCTCTTAGATACAACTTTCTATTCATCGATAAACCAATGGTCATTTAAAAACTGATACAAGCTGTTCTCTAATTTTGACAAACATTGATCCTTGCCTTTAAAATTTAAGTCAAACACATATTTAGGTATGATTTAATAACATATATATACTTGTATAAAGGTATAGAAAGTTTGATAGCTGTTTTTATGGCAGTGAGTGCAGAGCATGTCAATATCTGATAGGAGACATGTACGGTTAGTTTAAACATATTTTATTTATAAATATAGATACAATACATGTCAATATGAACATATTTCAACTGGGATTCAGAAAAAAGTCAAAGACTTATATGAATCTGTCTCCCATGTACAGTTGGCATGGAATGTCAAATTCTTTTTTCTTGGAAAAATAAGAAAAATATTTGAAAATGTCATCTGCTGTAATTTTTACCCAGCATGCTAAGTGTTAACCGTTTTCCTGCTGTACCAAGATATACCCTGCCTTTGCAAACAGTGTAGATCCATGAAGAAGCCAACTGATCTGGATCTGCACTGTTTGCCATTAAGTATATGAATTTATAGCAACAATCCGGATCAAGTAATCTGATTGGCTGTAAGTTAGAAGTGGGCATGGCATCTTAATTTATTCAGCAGGACAAGCGTTAAAAGGTTAAAAATTTCAGCAGATGACATTTTGAAATGCTTGTTCTTATTTTTCCCAGAAGATAAAGTTTTAGCATTTCATGGAAATTGTGTCTATTTGCATGAAATGTCAAACCCAAATTCTGAGGAAAAAAGCATCAGTTAGTCTCCTGCTGAAATTTGCACAGAATATGTTAAAAATCAATGAAGTAAGAAAAGAAAAAATGCCTTTATTTTCATTGGTAAATTAACAACTTAACAAGAGCTTTGATTCATACCCAGTCTATACCTCAATCAAATGATGAGGATGATGCAGCTTTTGATTGATCCCACCCAACATTTTCTCGCTTATCAGCACTTTTGTCCAATTAAAAAGAGTGTGGATTCTTTCTGCAGAGATTTCCAATCATAAAATTCTCCATAAATTGAGAAATATTTCCCTTTATTGTTGGCCTGCTGATTTTTCTCTTTTCTCCACCATGGCTTAATTAATTAATACTGGCTTAAATTTGAATCATGTTACATAAAATCGCATTCTGTCTTGATTGGCTAGGTTTCCTTTGTGTTGCAACTGCAGAGACGAATATTAAACACTTGCCACGAAGACTTCATAACCTATAAATCTAGAATTATGACATTATCGGCATAGAATTGTGAAATTTATAGCTTCCAGAAAATGTAATGAATTGATCATAAAAACTGCATTGAAAGCAACATAAATTATACTTTGCTAAATATAGACACAGTAGTAAAAGAGACAGACGTGCAAAAAATTAGAAGTTACCGTAATAACACTAAGTGCTGGGATGGGACATGCCTGGGCAGACAGGGTAGACCCAGATCAGATGCCGCAATATGCGGCATCTGATCAGGGTCAACCCTGTTTGCTACTGATCCAGCTACATTTTAGACACATCAGCTAGTAGTAAAACTACCAACTTTTTCTATTTTAGGACAAGTAAAGTGTCATAATACTTAGGGTAATTACAGTATATGTAATTTTAAGTAACTTATATATTGGGTATTTTTTGTTATCCCATTGATAATTGAGCCATTCTATGTGAAAAGGTATCCTGAATTAACGTTACACATATGCCCAGACAATGCACTTTTGCTTAATGCCCTCCGTTAGTATGAAGACCAGTTGTTCTTATCTGAGGAGGTTTTAAACCAAATTCTGTTTCACTACAAAAAAATGAGATATGATAGCAAGGGGAATTCATATGCAAGCAGTGTAAACAACGACTGGCTAGCCCTAACCAGCTAGCCAGGGCCTTTCTTTTCATACCCCAGTATGCATTGAGCTTGCCACATGTAGAGTATGTGATAAAATTGTCTTCCAGATTATTTTTAAGATTCACAAAGTACAAGTGAACCTAGTGAGAGTTACCCTAGTTCTGCTGAACCCGGATATGTCCTGCCTTTGCAAACCTGGATCCAGATCATTTGGTTTCTGAAGAAGCCAAATGATCTGGATCTGCACTGTTTGCCATGTAGTATGTGAATTTATATCAACAATCTGTATCAAGTAATCTGATTGGCTGAAAATTAGAAATGGGCTTAGCATCTTAATTTATTCAGCATGGCAAGGGTTAAAATTGAAAGTGAAGACTCATGCAAATCCACATGCACTGGTCAGGACCACCACTATTCACTATTGGCTGGTCTTATCAAGTTTTGCACTGTTTGCCATTCATCCAGAACTTCTTTAACACATCACCATACAGTCAAATGGATTTGTTCAAATTTTATGATAAATACAACAAGACTTAACCCTTGCCATGCTGAATAAGTTAAGATACCCTGCCCATTTCTAATTTTCAGCCAATCAGATTACTTGATCCAGATTGTTGATATTAATTCACATACTTAATGACAAACAGTGCAGATCCAGATCAGTTGGCTTCTTCAGAAGCCAGCTGATCTGGATCTACACTGTTTGCAAAGGCAGGACATATCCAGGTTCAGCAGGACTAGGGCTAACAGAACCATGTATACAGGAAGAATTAGGATAAAAGGGCCTGAGCAAACAGTATAGACTCAGATGCTGCAAAAAGAAGTGTTGGATCAGGTGCTGTCTCCCCACTTGTTCAGCAGATTTAGGCACTTCAGCTACTAGTTACCATAATAACCTTAAGTATTGGGACAGATAGGCCTATGCACAATGTAGACACAGAGCAGACACCGCAATTGCAGAATGCAGCATCTGATCAGAGACTACACCAATTGCCATACATACAGCAATATTTTAGACACATCAAGAGGTAGTAAAATGAACTATTTCAAATTTTAGGACAAGTACGGTATTAAATAAGGTGTCCCAATACTTTAGGGTAAATATGGTAAATACAATTGTTGAAATTTTAGGACAAACATAATGTGTTAAGCTGTCCCAGTATTTAGGATATATACAGTTGAAATAGTAATGCTTAGCATTAATATTTAAACTGTATATGGATGAACCTATAGTAAACATTTCAGGAGATGACATTTTGAAATATTTTTCTTATTGTTCCTAGAAAACAGGATTTAACATTTCATGCAAATTGTCTTCATTTAGACAATTTGCATGAAATGTGAAATCTTGTTTCTTGGAAAATTAGAAAAATACTTCAATATGCTGAAAATTTTACCCAGGGTGCTAAGCATTAAAAGGACCACGCCATGCAAAAATGTGTCTTTGGGCATATGTGAACAGCGAAGGCAGATCAGCCCATGCATCAGCACAATCTGATCAGGGCCTTCAGGGATGGCTAACAGAATCTTTTGATACTACAGAATGTATGAATGGAGAGCAAAGGCCCAGATGACATGGTATTTTGGGCATAGGCAGGATGATCTGAATATGCCCATTTTTGCATGTTTGAAGGCACTTTTTTTGCTTGACACGGCCAAAATATCTTTCAGGACCTGGTGCTTACAACATCACCGGCATGGGATCGGATAGCATGAGGAAAGCCTATATAGAAAGTACAAGACGAGGTGTATTTGGCACCACGTCAGTACGAACTAATGCTATCACAAAAAAGGATGAAGCAGAAATACCAGGACCCAACCATTACCAGATCAAAGAAAAGCCCTTCAAGAGTCGCTATAACCAGTTATCTTCGACGTTTGCTTCTGTTACAGCGAGGCTAAAGGATGAACCTATAGTAACTAAGGTAGGAATTTAGCCATGCCATGTGAAAAGAAGTCTTTTGGGCATATTCAATATCAAAATGCCCAAATCAGCCTGCACATCAGCTCTTAGCTGTAAGATCATTTCGAGGGTTGAGCGCAAGACTGGCGTAAGTCAGATGGTTGTTTTTCCCCAAACCTAATCTCCTCACCATGAAGGTGTTATGAAGATTACAACATTTCTTTCTGTAAACAATGAAAATTTAGGTGCCATTGCTCATATGAGCAATGGCACCTAAATTTGCATTGTTTACAAAGGGGTCCAAGTTGCCCCTAAACAAGGGTTTCAAAAATATGTTTGAGTTACCATAGTCTTGCGCTCAACCCTTGATTTGTTGCTTGCCCATCAGGTCTTTAACCCTTAATGCATTAAAATCACAACAACAGCAGGGGACACTTTGAATTTTTTTAAGCCCTTGCCATTTTCAATGGGGGGACATATAGTATCACCGCTGTCCGTACATACATCTATACGTCCCGTACGAAAATGGTTTCCATTTGATATCTTTTGAAAAGATTAGTGTATTGGATTCAGTTTTTATACACATATATAATTATAAAATGTAGGTCAAGTTCCATCTACGGTAAAAATCCACCAATTATGATTTGAGTTATGGTCCTTTTTCAACTTTGAAAAAATGGTTTCCGTTTGATATCTTTTGAAAAGATTAGTGTACTGGATCCATATTTTATACACAGGTATATGATCATAAATTATAGGTCAATTTTGATTTAGAGTAAAATCCACCAATTATTATGGGAGTCATGGCAAAAAAAAAAATGATTTCAGTTCGATAACTTTAGAAAAGATTAATGTGTTGGATTCATATTTTATACACAGGTATGTAATCATAAAATATAGGTCGTTGGATTAAGGGTAAAATCCACGAAGTTTTATGGGAGTTTTGGCCCTTTTTCAACTTTGAAAAATGGCTTCTGTTCGATATCTTTTGAAAAGACTGGATTCATATTTTATACACAGGTATGTAATCATAAATATACGTCGTTTGATTTAGGGTAAAGTCCACAAATTACTATGGGACTTTAATATCCTTTTTTCAATTTCATTTTTTGCAAAGTGCTTGTTCACGGGCAAGGATGGTCCCTGGGTTTGGGCATCTGTTATACTGACACATTTCTAGTTGTTTTTAATTTCATTTTTTGCAAAGTGCTTGTTCACGGGCAAGGATGGTCCCTGGGTTGGGGCATCTGTCATATTGACACATTTCTAGTTGTTTTTAATTTTCAGAGAAAAAGCTTCACATTATTTGAGAATCAGATGGTTCATATGAAACGCCAAGTCTTAGTTTGTTTGTTTGTTTTTTTATTTTTTGTTTGTTTGTTTGTTTTAAAGGTGCCTGAGAATCTAAAGATTTTTTGAGGGGTGGGGGAGGAGACTTCATATTTTCCTCTTGTGTCTGATTTGGACTTTTGTTTGGAGGGATTGGTGTTGGGGTGCTTTCACATTTTCTTCAGTAAATCTGCTGTGGCACTGCCTTCTGCAGTGGCACATTGAACAAGATATGACAGTCAAAAGATGAAGAATATAATGTGTTTAGGCCATATAGCATATATGGTCTTTCTCAAAGTTGCACAAGACTTTGGTATTTTAATATCTTATATAAGCTTACAGAAATAGATTTACAGCATGCACAATATTCAAAGATATGTTGCAGTAAATGAACTATTCCACAGAACTTCAGTACAATAAGCATTAATGCATTATGAAAACACGTCTATTCAAATATATAGAAAATTTTACCTCCCAAAACAAAAAAATTTCAGATAAAAAAAATCTGATATTTTTCATATTTTTGCTCAAAACATAGATTATGGGTACTCGTTAGAATCTATGTTTTGAGCAGAAATAAGAAAAAATAATGCATACCCCTGTAAACCCCAGTTTTACTATTTAAAAGTGGGGTTTAAGGGGGTCTAAATTATATAGGCATGTTTTCGTGATGTTCCAGCAGATAAAGGCCTGAACTGAGTGTACTCTTTATCTGGACCTGTGTCTGGTTCAGGTCTTTGCTGTACAGATGTGCAATTGCAAAACATTTCAAATTAATTTGTATGTAGGGACCTCCTTATGGTTTAACCTGTTGAAATATTATGTCTTCAGATGAAGTTCTGATTTTTTCTTTTGTTTGCAATTTTTTCCAGGAAATAGGGCTTGGCTTTTTCATTCACTTTGGAGACAATTTGAATGAAATGATGGTCCCTGCTTTCTAGGAGAAATATGAAAAATGTTATTCTTGTTCTGCTAATTTCACCAAGAGCATGCTAAAAGATTGTTAATAGGGCTCAGATCAGACAAAGAAGAGTATCCTTTAACTGCTCCTTTTCTCATAATGCACTTCCTGTTGTCAGCCATCCTTAAAAGGTGCCACAGAAAAACCTACATAAGGTTGTTACGGCTTGGACCATCCTCTCTGTACATATAATTTGATCACTGTCTTTTCTTTGCTGTAGGTATTCTAGAAGGTTCAGATATCATGAATGCAAATAGCTAAGGCCCTGGCCAGACTGCACATTTGTGCAGTCTGGCCAGGGTCTTAGCTATTTGCAAATGGCATCATCTTGCTTTTCCCATGAACCAGCCCAGTTTTAAGTGGAATTGAAACTGTGACAGTCGCACATGCACATCTTTGTTATTTCCCTGTCACATGACTTCAGGAAATAAACACAACTTGTAATTTCCTACAAAGCTGTCGGACATATACCCATCACTGTTTTTTACAAAACGTCTTGTTGGCTTTTAATGGATTGATGGCATGAGCAGAGCTCTAAATAAGAGAGTTATTAAGATAAATATTTTTCTTTCTCCACAAAAACATAGGTTGTGGATACTCATTAGAAGTACCTAATGTGATTTACTCAACAAGTATGAATACAGTAAATGCCCTAAAATTTTGAACACTTATTCCATATATTTTGGCCTAAAGTTTGCTTTTTATGCAGTTGTTTCTTAAAATACTTAAGAGAATGGCAAACAGTGAAGACCCTGATCAGATTGCTGCAGTCAGATCTGGGTCTGCACTGTTTGCATACGTCATTTTGGTGTAACATTACAAAAACAAGCCTATTCAAATATACTGAAAATTTTGCCACAAAAAAAATGACAATTTTCGGATAAAAATTCTGATCTTTTTCATATTTCTGCTCAAAAACATAGATTGTGGGTACTCATTAGAACCACCTCGGTGAGGCAGTTCTAACGAGTACCCACAGTCTATGTTTTTTAGCAGAAATAAGAAAAATAATGTATACCCCTGTAAACCCCAATTTTACTATATAAAAGACGGTCAAGATTATATAGGGATGTTTTCGTGATGGAAATTTTCAGACATTTACCGTAATATCGAAACTTTTTGGTTGACAAAAAAAAAAAAAAAAAAATTAGTGCCTTATATAGAGTTATGAGTGAGAAAAATCTGCCTGATTCTATACTCAGACATTGAAGACCCAGACGTTTGTACATTCATGAAGTCGGGGCAAGGCTTTTGTTCTCTGGTTAGGTTCTGCATAGTCCAAATCTTATTGATGTATCAGCTGGTCTTTGCTTTTTCTGTACTCTTTGCATAATTGCCGTGCTAAATGAAAATGTGCCTTCGTGACATATGCATACAGTGAAGTTCCAGAACA
This sequence comes from Anodontia alba, assembly GCA_964016985.1. Classification (NCBI taxonomy): domain Eukaryota; kingdom Metazoa; phylum Mollusca; class Bivalvia; order Lucinida; family Lucinidae; genus Anodontia; species Anodontia alba. The sequence continues at coordinate 127,456,049 of OZ024822.1, forward strand.
GACTACGTTTTTATGCAGTCTGATCTGGACCTTTGCTGTCTGCTTACAGAATCTTTGGATATTGTAGAATAAATTGAGGATATTTACTCTTTTATGGTAAATACTATAAATAGTTTCTTCAAGTGTAATGGAAACATTAGTATTTTCACAAATGCGAAGTGTACTCATTACACGAGTTGAAAATTTTATGGTATTCACTGAAAAAAAGTAAATTTTCTTTTTATTTTATTGTTTATATGTCAGTGCGTGCCTATGACACCATAACTAACATCACCAAACATAACATGAACTTCATGGCGTCGATGATCGGTGCATAACATGTGAAGCGCTAGAGAAACAAAAACAAAAATCTCGGCAAATCAAAAGAATCTTGTTACCAAAATGTTCCTTACATTCTAATTAAGAAAATGCATACCAACACTTGATAGTTTTGCTCAGAAACAGTTAGAGGAGTTAAAAAAACTGAAGTGGGATAGGCCTTTGTTAGAGAAACAATGAAGACAGCCGAAGTAATTCGAAACTTATTTTTCGCTTGTGAAAAGATCATATTCTTTCACTTGTGAAAATATCATTTTTATTCATTTCCGATATACATTGATTTCACTGCTTGCAATAAAATTAATTGATATATAACAAAGGCTCATATCAGATTGTGCAGTGTTGGATGTCTGATCTGGATCTTTACCATTCGCATATTCCCTGAAGAGACCTTTTCTCATGACATGGTGCACTTAATGTTGTTTTCTCATGGCACTGCTTAACGCTTAGCATGCTGGGTAAAAATTTCAGCAGACATTTTTAAATATTTTTATTAGTTTTTCTCAAAAAATAGGCTTTGACATTTCATGCAAATTGTCTTCTATGGAGACAATTTGCATGAAATGTCTAAGCCTATTTTCTGAGAAAAGTAAGAAAATATTTCAAATTGTCGTCTGCTGCAATTTTTACCCAGCTTGCTAAGCCTTAATTATAGAATTGATCGCAAGTTGTATTGTATTATAATCTTTCAGTATTGAAATTCTTCCCTATTTTTGTTAAAGATTTTTATACAGAGCTTATCAAGATTATCAGTTCCAGACTGTCTCCACGCTTTGGGACTCATCAAGTGAAAAGGGCTCTATGTGGCAAGAACGTACAGCAAAGGCCCTTACTGACCTGCACATCCCTGCTGTCTGATCAGGGCTTTTACTGCCATTTGACAGAATCATTGAAATCTACAGAATGTATCATAGCTCTTAGACTGGCTCCCGTCCAACTGATTTATGAATCAGCATAAAAACTACATATATTTTACAAAAATCCTATGTTTTGGAATGTCCTTCTGTCTGATTTGGCTGATCAGTTATGAATTCCTGACTGATAAGGGCGATGATATGTGCAGAAAAATAGTCAAGGAGGAATATATTTTACCTTTGTTAGATTAGAAATGTAAAACTCATAGCCTGGTGCCAGGCTACATAGTTCTTGATCAGGGGAATATTAAGAAGATAAATTTTTATGCCCCCCCAGGTTTCAAATAATGGTGGAAAGGGCATAATATAGTGTTATCTCTGTCCGTCCATCTGCATCCGCGTCAGAGATGGTGTTAGCAGTTGGCATATAAGTTTTCCAGGCATTAGCAATTTTCGTTTAAGTTTTTCAGGCAGGGGCATCCATGTCCTTTGGACACATTATTTTGCATGAAAAATATTAATTGTGGTCGTAATTTAGGATAATTTTGTAATTTTTTACACAGAAATATATCTGATGGGTACTTGTTTTTGGAATCGCCTCAGTGAGGCAACAACAAGACATGTTTTCATGCAGAAATACCAAAAATTATCCCAAATTATCACCACAATTATCACCTCATTTGGAACTATGATGTATCATCTGAGAGAAAAAGTCCCTGGTATTACTGTGCAGATGTGCAGGATAATCTTCATCTGTACATTTTATGAATGTTTGTACATGTTCAAGGCATGTTTTCAAATGATACAACCATAAAGCAATGGTGTCCGATAAGCAAAGTGTTTGATAAACATTTTTCTTATTTATCTGCCTGAAAAAAATATTATATGGCAGTTGACCAGAAATATCTCTGAGAGATGATTCAAATGAGATGTGACAGCACATTTCCAAGTAAATGTTAGAAAATTCCAGAAATGTGCTTTATAGCTCTACATTAGAAGAATTTCCAGATTAACTCTGTCTGCAAACAGTTTGGACCCAGATCAAGCCTGACAAAATGTCAGGCCTGATCAGATCTGGATCCAAACTGTTTGACACTCTGATGATATTCCTAAAAAAAAAAAAAAAGATTTTTTTTTGAAAAAGTTAATTTAAAAAAAAAATCCGAAGATGACAAAAAAGCATACAAAATTACCTAGCATGCAAAGAGAAAACTTTTTTCTTATTTCTCCATAAAACATTTATTGTGGTTACTCATTATAAGTGCCTCATCGTGTTTTCTAGAAAAAAATAAGTAAAATATCAATACTTTTTTGATAAAAAAAGTATATTTTCTGGAGCTATGCCCAGTTTTGTTGAGAAAGCATCTTATTTGGAATTGTACAATAATAAGGATATAACGGAAGTAATTATTCTGCCTTTGCTGGCAAGCTTCTTGAATAATGATTAATTCTTTCTGAATAAACAGGGCATTCATGTGTAATAATTAATTCTTTTTTTACCATGGAATCATTGTGTTTGTAAATAGGGATGCATTAGTAGTGTTTAACAAAAAAATATTTAAATTTTAACCTTTAACGCTCTCTAGGCAAGTTCAGCTGACAACAAATTGATGACAATTTTCTTCTTTTACCCAGAAAACAGGATTTGACATTTCATATAATGGAGCCATTTTGCATGAAATGTCAAAACCTGTTTTCTAGAAAAAATAAAAAAAATAAGAAAATTATATTTATCCAGCATGCTAAGCATTAACCCTCATGCTGAATAAATTAAGATGCCACACCTAATTTCCAACCAATCAGATTACTTGATCCGGGTTTTTGATAGAAATTCACATATTTAATGACAAACAGTGCAGATCCAGATCAGTTGGCTTCTTCAGAAGCCAACTGATCTGGATCTACACTGTTTGCTAAGACAGGGCATGTCGTGTTTAGCAAGTGAAGGGTTAACAGTGTCTGGGCAAACTCAACAGATGATATGTTGATGTTATTTTTCTCAGAAAATAATTTGTCCTGCTGAGACAGTTTGCATGAAATGTCAAAAGTAAATATATAGATACCCAGTCATAGAACACAGCCCTTCCAAGATAATGGGTAAGGGTCGAATGACATAAAACAACATCACCAGCAAAAATGGAACTTCATAGAAAACAGAACAAATGGAAGTAAAGACACTACAGTGGTCAATAGCTGTTGTGGGACTTAAACCTGGTTTTACTGGTGCCATGCCTTGCCTTTAACCCTGAGACAGCTTTAACATAGCTAATCATAAGAGGGGGTATCCACATAATATTTTTCTTATTTCTCGACGAAAACATATATTGTGGGTACTCATTAGAAGCGTCTCACCGAGGCGCTTCTAATGAGTACCCACAACATATGTTTTTGTTGAGAAATAAGAAAGATATCAGCATTTTTCGAATGAAAAAAGCGCCTTATCTGTTGCTATGGTTTCAGAGAGAGTGGAGCAGATACTCTCATATAATGGCAGTATGGGTATGCATCCGAGAAAAGGCACCCTTTTACCTGTTTTTAGGAAACATAAATGAGCCAACATATGAGAAAAAGGTACTTTTCTGTAGCCTCAATAGAGTACTGCGCATGCACATTTGAGAAACCACAAACCAGAAAATTGTAAGGTCCCTTTTATAGAGTGCAGTCCCAAATAATCACTTATTTGTCATCTGCTACTTTTGCATTGAAGTCACATCAAGAGTGCTGAAGATTGAGGACATTTGAATGAGCCATGTTTGCTGAAATCGGTCTGATTTTTGGATGGGTTTTTCAAAATCCAGGCAGATGGGTGGATAGACGTCAGGCGGGCAGGCGTCGGACGTGTCCAAGGTTTACCTTTTGGTTAACCTTTTTGAAAAACCCGTCCATAATGCCGTTAGGCATTTTTCTTGTTTAGTTTTAATTTAGATATTAACCATTAAAGTGCTAAGCAAAATTGTAACGGATGATTTCGCAATTTTTTTACTGTTATTTTTTCAGAGAAAATAAAGCTTGACATTTCATGTGAATTGTCTGCCTGGCAGACAATTCACATGAAATATCAAGTCATATTTTCTCGGAAAAAGAAAATGTGAATTTTAGAATGCTACAAACTTGCCTAGTACTATAAGGGTTAACTGTGATCACAACAGAACAGTTTGACTTGCTTGTTCTTTTTCTGAAGGCTGACCAGAGTTATTTCCCTTAGACTATGTTTTAGACTAAATGGTTTGATGTGGTTTGAAATGATAAATCCTTTGTAAATTTTGTACCCATAATTTTGGGGCACATAGGAACAGCAAAGCTCCAGATCAGCCCCTGCACATCCACAGACCAATTTGGGTCTTCCCTTTCTTTTTACAGAACAATTTTCATACTCTGTGATTTACTTGTATAATAGAAATGTAAAGAGCCTGATTGGACTGTGTATTTGGCCGAAAGATATTGTATCATGACAGAGTTCATTTGTGAAAAAAGGTAGATGATTTGAATGGAATATATAGTATGCCATTTTTATCACACCCACTTTAGCAGTAGTATGCCATTTTTATCACACCCACTTTAGCAGGGCGACTTAGGCATGCAAGTTTCCATCTGTTCGTCTGTCTGTCTGTTCATCCATCCGTCAACATATACCCTGGGTGTCTTGTGAGCGCAACTCCTCCCACAGTTTTGTACCGATCATTTTGAAACTTTGTGTGTTTTCTTCATGGTATGAGGATGTGCATATGTTTTGGATAAAATTGTTGAATTATTTTTTGTCACTTTTTCCACATTGTGAACTTCGTCATTTTTCATAGTGGGTACCTCTTGTGAGCGCAACTTCTCTAACAGTTTTGTGCCGATTATTTTGAAACTTTGCTTGTGTTTTCTTCATGGTATGAGGATGTGCAGGTAGTTTGGGTATAATTGTTAGTACATTTTTGTCACTTTTTCCACATTGTGAACTCAGTCATTTTTCAACCTCAATTTATAGACAGTGGGTACCTCTTGTGAGCGCAACTCCTCTTACAGTTTTGCACCGATCATTTTGAAACTTTGCATATGTTTCCTTCATGGTATTGTGATATGCGTGTGGTTTGGATATAATTGTTTGATCATTTTTGTCATTTTTTTTCCCACATTGTAAACTAAGTTATTTTTCACCCTTAATATATAAACAGTTGGTATCTCTTGTGAGCGCTATTCCTCTTACAGTTTTGTACCGATTATTATGAAACTTTGCATGTGTTTTCTTCATGGTATGAGGATGTGCTTGTGGTTTGGATATAATTGTTAGATTATTTTTGTCATTATTTTCCACTTTGTGAACTTAGTCATTTTCACCCTCAATATATAAACAGTGGGTACCTCGTGAGCACAACTCCTCATACAATTTTACACTAATCTTTTTTGAAACTTCGCACATGTTTTCTTCATAGTCTGAAGATGTGCATATGGTTTTCATATAATCCTTGCCTTAATTTTTGTCCCTTTTTTCTACTTTTTGAACTTGGTCATTTTCTGACCTCAGATGTAAAGACAGTGGGTACCTTGTGATTGCAACTTCTCATACAATTTTAAATCCGTCTTTTTGAAACTTTGCACGTTTCCTCCAGGGTCTGCAGAGGTGCATGTGGTTTGGATATGATTTTAAATTTATTTTTGTCACATTTTCCACTTTAACTGTCATTTTCTTACCTAGATTTAGATTTTATGAAAGTGTACAGACTATGGGTACCTTTTGAGCCCAACTTCTCATGCATCATATAAGAAAATGCATATGCTTTCGATGAAATTTCTATATTAATTTCTTCTACCTGAAATAAACATTACTTTTTGGGGGTGGGGCAGGTGCGACATCAACTTCACCAAAGTTCAATCTATTTTTTTGTGGGAAATTAAGAAAAACATCATTCTTTAGTATACTGCTCATGTTGGCTAGAGATGAAAGTTACACCATAAAATGCCAAAAATAACCCTTAAAGCGTTAAGCAAAATTGTAGCACTTGACATTCTTTTTTGTTTATAATTTTTCAGAGAAAACAAGACTTGGCATTTCATGAGAATTGCCTGCTAGGAAAACAGTTCATATGAAAAACCAAGCCTTATTTTCTCTGACAGTTACAAAAAAAAAAAAAAAAAAAAAAAAAAAATCATGCAGTTGTGATTAGCACTTAATGGGATAAATATTAGCAGATAACATTTTTAAATATTTTCATGTTTTGTCCTAGAAAATAGGGCTTTACCCAGCAGGCACATGATGTTTATACAATGTCGCATTAACTGTCATGACTTTTTTACAATGTCGTATCAGCGTCATTGGAACATCATGATGTATAAATGTGCCCGCTGGGTTCATTTCATGTGACGTCTCTCAATATGACAGATTTGTTGTCTGCTAATTTTGTGATATGCTAACTAAGGGTTAAAGATGTACAAAAGTCAATTTCTTCTCCAGAGTTTCAATCTGAAAGTAGTTTGGTTCTGATCAACATGAACTAACTTAGATTAATGTCCCTGTTTCCCCTCTAATACTTGACTTGAAAGCGTTTAATTTCCATTATTTCCCAGTTAATATCTTGTTTCCCAAATAGAATCATCTGAGATTCTCTTCCAGAGAAATCTAGCATTCTGATATAGGCAGATAATGCAAAACAGCCTATGCTGCCATGTAGACTAGTCTAGAACTTTGCTGCTCACTGCATAGTATCCAGAGGACTTGTTAAGGAGGAGTATCAGGTGATAATTCTGGGATAATTTTTCTTATTTCTCCATAAAAACATATGTTGTGGGTACTCATTAGAAGCGCCTCGCTGAGGCGCTTCTAATGAGTACCCACAACATATGTTTTTATGGAGAAATGGAGAAAATTATCCCAGAATTATCATCAAATACTCCTCCTAATCAAGTCCCCTGGCATACTTTCTGTATATGAGCCAGCGCATGACAAAACCAACAAAATGGCATGTGTGCCCAGCAAAGATTCAGATCAGCCTGAGCATCTGCCCAGTCTGATCAGAGTCTTCGCTGTGCACTAAATGGGTAGCTAAGGACCCAAGCTTTCTTCATGCAGACAGTGAAGATTCTGATCAGACTGGGCAGATGCCCAGGCTGATCTGAGTCTTCGCTGGGCGCACATGCCATTTTGTAGGTTTTGTCTTGCCCTGGCTCATTAGCCTTTGGCTGTCTCGAAGCAAAATCAGGAATGACAACTTCATGCTACATTTTCATTTTTACCCAGAAAAAAAATAGGGCTTGACATTTCATTTATATTATCTTAGAATGCAGTGTCAGGCATGTTTTACAGGAGAGACAAAAAAAATATATACGAAAAAAATATTTTGAAAAGTTATCTGTTGGTACTTAAATTCAGTTAGCAAAGGTTTTGAGACCATACCAAAAAAACCTACCGGGTATTCAAAATTGTCTGTTATCTGTAATAACAGATATTTATTTTCACTGATTTGAAATACATGTGTAAGCTTTTTGTCCTTGCAGACCAAAATATATACCTTTGCAAACATTGTAGATCCAGACCAAAAGCCCTGCTTGCAGCTCAGTTGATAGAGCTCCATTTAGTTTGCAGGAGATTATGGGTAAGCCTCTTTTAAAGTTGCACCAAAGACTTACAACAGCATTAAGAAATCAGAACTAACTCTCTTGGTGCCATTATAACTTGACTGAGTTGGAATACACACATGCCATAAGCTGTGGACTAAAATCTGTGAGATAAGGCAAAATATTAAGGGAGATTTGACAAAAATCTGTGAGATTTTTTTAAACATCACTTTGGAGCTCCCCCAATATAGTTTAGCCTTTTTTCTTTTTTTTTATGTAAGAAGCTTGTGAAAACCTAACATTCTGTGATTTATGTTTATTTCTTCATAAAATCTGTTGTAAAATGGTCTGAAAAGTCTGTGAGATTTGAATTTTTTATGGGAATTGCCTTCCTGATGGGCCAAATTCTGTGAGATTTTATCTCACAGTGTGAGATATGGCATGTATGGGAATATCATGTGTAAGTGAGAAAGCAAGCTTAAAATAAACATTGAGAACCCTGTCACATCCAAACGCCATTGTGATGTGAACAGTTTTTTTCTGAAAGTGGCAGCTAACCAAACACCACCCACCCACCACCTGTTGACCAGTCCGGTTGAATCTACAGACTGGCTCAACTTGGTGTTCTGTTGAACAGACTGCAGTTCTCAAGTATTTGTCAATATTCTAAAGTACCTTTTACTGTCTCCCTAAGCCCAAATGCAAATCCCTCGTAATTTGGAAGATAACTGTTTTTATTCTAGAACCTTTTATGCCGTCTTAATTCTTCGATTAACTTAACTGCTCCGTTTTAGAATCTTTATGCCATTTTAACTCCTTTATTATCTTATTTTGAGCTAATCTTTTATTTGTGGCTTGCTATGGGAAAATCCACATTTTCTGTAGAAAATCCACTTTTTTCCCCCCGTATACAAATCCACATTTTCCTATATGCAAACAGCAAAGACCCAGGCCAGCCTGTGCAATTGCGCAGGCTGGCCTGGGTACTTGCTGTTAGTTATATTATGTAAGTGAATCAGATTGATCTGTATGGATATGCACCTGGCCTGTATATTTGCATGGGAAAAGTTGGTTTTCTCAGGGTGGGTGATATTTGTTTGTTTGACTTGAAAATCTTAAGGACATTTCATGCGGAAGCTGAGTCACTGAGGCTGCATATTAAAGATTGAAAGAGACCATTATGTGGGGGCTGGTTGAGCCAAATGGGGTTTAAGGCATATGTCAGAAACAAAGCCAAGACGTACTGTCATAATCACACTGACTTTTTTAGTATTTTTTTTAACTGGTATAGTTTATAGAATTCATTTATGATAAAGGGATGCACCTGTTAGATTTTCTCCCCTTTTTTTCAAAGGGAGACCACTTTTGTGACTTCCTGTTTGTTTAAGTTTACACCAACCCCTTCTGAAAAGGTGCTTGGTGTGCTCAAGCTTGTAAGTCTGAATATATCGGGTAAATACTGTAAACTGTTGCAAAACCTTGAACCAAGAAAATCACTGTTTACAGTTGCCTCAAACTCAGATATTGTCACCACTTGTAAGGGTTATTTTAAACTTTCCAAAAATATTAACATTAACCCTAAAATTGCATCATTTGCGGAGAAAGATCCTCTAAGTCAGGTGCATCATCCAAAAACACATACTGAAGTTGGTTGTATCCATATGATAAGACCCCAAGTGTGTTTGAGACAATATTCTGTGAAAGCTTGTTTGATTTGAATATCTTTTACTGTATAAGACAAGGAATGTTTATGGTATGTACAGAAACATCTACCATTTGATTTGACAGAGCAGCATCCAAGGAATTGGCATTTTTAAATGGGTTTTGTGTTTCTCAATGTTTCCAGGGTAAATGAATTTTCCTCTGTCATTGGGAGATGCTATTCAATAGAATGATGGTGAAAATAGCAGTGAAGTATGTTTAGTTTCTTCCAAAACTTTCAGCTCACAGTTCAGTTTCTAAATAGGAACAAAATGAAACAAATTGTCTTCTTATCTGTCACCATCATTTCATGTGACTTGTAATGTTGCTTCTGATCTCGGAAGTTGGGAATTTGGTAGTATGAAGAATTCAGGGGATGAAATTATGGGGTATATTTTAGAGAGGTGTGTGTGGGTCTGGGGGTGTGAAGTGGGGATCTGTTGTTTTTTCTTTAAGAAATAAGAAAAAATATTAATAAAGATAACCATTTTATTTTAAGTCATGCATATACTAATAAGATTAAGATGCAGATGACACAGGCTGATATGTGTTTGTATTATTTGTAAATGAGATAAGTGCCCTTTACACTAGATTTTTTCTCTTTTTTTTTTCTTTTTAGTTCTTTTCTGTATTGGCTTTTCACCCTTACAAGCTGGCACTTGACAGTTTATGGCCTTATTTGGTTATTTGTAACAATAGTTGTTGACACTTATTTATTGTAAATAGGGGATAGTTGTTTCTAAATCAGTGGGCCACTTGACAGACCACCAGTAGAGGTTATTTGAGCTCGGAACCTAGAAAAGGTACCTTGTGACATACATAAATGGAGAAGTCATGGTTCACCTGTGCATATCAGTTCAATTTTTTTTTTCTTAAAATTAATGGTGAATAGGAATGTAATGCGAAACAGTGAAGACCCAGATCAGCATGTTGTGACATATGCCTGATCCAGGCCTTTGTTCTTAGCATATTTCAGACGGTCTATTTTCCCAACTCCCATCTCATTTGTTTCATAATCTTAATAATGTTCTGGACTATGGTATTCTGCAGATGATCAATTGATGATATGTTTCTTATTCTTCCCAGAAAATAGGATTTGACATTTCATGCAAATGGTCTCCTTAGGAGACCATTTGCATGAACTGTCAAATCCTGTTTTTATGGGAAAAATATGATTTTTTTTTTCAAAATGTTGTCTGCTGAAATTTTTACCCAGCATGCTGCCTTAATCAGCAGGCCCACACTTTGCCCTCATCTCCCATATGTTGAAGTAGCTTTTATTATATTTACTCATTAATTCATATGTGACAGGGTTCTCAATAGGAAAAAGGCCATAAATTTCATGATACCAGGTGGCAGAAATGTCAAGATTTATTTTTAGGAGCACAGTCAGAGAACCTAGTCCTAGTACCAGTATGCTTGGCCACCATCATCACATAATTTATAGTTCTAGGTAAGAGGGTTATCCAGTTTTTTTTTTTTTTTGTTTTTTTTTTGTTTTGTTTTTCATGAATAGATTTTTGGGTACTCACTGGTAACTTGTTACTCCAGATTTTGGGACACTGAAATAAGAAGTCGTTATATGCTTTCCTGATCTTTTTGGTTGTACAGATTTCAGCACATTCTTTGACATTGCCACAGCTGATGCCATTGAAAAAAAATGCCTTTAAAAATGATGTTAAAATTCTAAAAATAATTCATTATTATTATTTTTCAAAGAAAATAAGACTTGGCATTTCATGAGCATTGTCTTCTAGGCAGATGATTCACATGAAATATCAAGTCTTATTTTCTGGATGCGCCGTCAGACTGGAGACCAGGAGGTCGCGGGTTCAACCCCCACCGAGGTCGGCAACATTCTTCCGTTGAGATTGATCATGAAATACTTTCTACAGTCATTCTCTCCCTTCCGCTGATTCAAGAAGGGCAGTTGTCAGTTTCTGGCGAAAGAATGTGCACAATACTGGTTAACCGCTTAGAGGACTAAGCCTGCCCAGTAAACGTGTGGTTAGGTAAACTGACCGCGCTCGACATGACCCCATGGGTTGACTGGGCCGTAAAACCTCAACACAAACAAACTCTGGGAAAAAAAAAAAATGTCATCTGCTTTTATGACCAGCACTTTAAGGTAGTTAAAGATGGACTTCAAAAATGTATTCAAATAAAAATACAGAATAATATTATTGATTTTAGAGAAAGAATACCATTTATGATAATTTTTCTATATATTCTGTACATTTTTATTTGAATACAAGACAGTTGTTTAATCATCATGGTTTCATTTGGATCCCAGTTGTGTTATAAAATGGTTATGTTTTTTTTTTTTTTTTTGTTTTGCTTTTTTGTATGTGTGTGTGTGTTTTGTTGTTTTTTGGGTTTTTTTTAGCAAATTGAGTGAAAAAGAGGCTCCATCCTGCAACAACTATAAAATATCATAGAGTGCATCATAGCCTTTTTCCTGCTTTTCAACTTACTGGCTGGTTTTGAATTAGATTACAGACTGCAAAATAAAAACACTGTTGCCAGGGGGTCTGATATATAATTATTTTAGGTTAAATAGAAGATGCAGATTAAGACATGAAAACTAGCATACTTTATCATGCAGATATTTTGCACTTTTATTAACCCTACAGTGCCAAGCAAAATTGTAGAAGATGACATCCTGAAAAAAAAAAATAAACTAAAAAAATCTAATTTTTCAGAGAAAATGAGGCTTGTTATTTAATGTGAATCATCTGCCTAGCAGATGATTCACATGAAATGTCAGGCCTTGATTTACTCTGAACATAAATTCAAAATGTTATCAGCAGCTGCAGTTGTGGTTGATGGATTAATGTGTAGTAAGCTACAAGGTGAAAAACTTGTTTACCTAGTATATTTGTGACAATTGCTTCTGTGAACAGTGTAGACCCTAATCAGACCTACTAAAGGATCAGTCTGATTTAAGTCTGCATTGATTAGACAGATGGACTTCAGTGCGGTAAGGCTTCCAGGGTGTATGAATTTCATGACATCTGAACTGTTTAATTTCTCCAAGGCCAGGATCAGCCTGTGCAGCTGTACACTGTCATAGAAATAAAAGCACACCATAAACTCCTTATAACACTATTGCTGGGTTCCAAAACAAGACCTGTGTAGTTAAATATCCATGTTGTATCCGAACAAAAATGAATAGATTATAATATAGAAAAATGACAATACATGGTCATTATTCTATATAATCTACACATTTTTTGTTTGTTTTGGATACAACATTTTTGGGCTCCATCTTTAAGCGGCATATATCCAAAACCATGCTTATGAACCATGTAAAAAAAATGGAAGGCATAGCTCCAGGTAATGTGAGTGTCCAGGGTATATAATTTTTCTTATTTCTACTCAAAAACATATGTTGTGAGTACTCATTAGAAGTGCTTCCCTGAGGCACTTCTAATGAGTATTCACAACAGATGTTTTCATGGAGAAATAAATAGTTACTCTTTTCTGTCACTAAAAAGTGTCTTATCTGGAGGTATGACTTGTATTTAGTTGGCAGTGTTTGCAGACTGCAAAGCTCCATAATGAGAGACAACAAAACAAGCTTGAAAAATTAAATAATGGAGTCAGACTGCAGAATGAGTTTTAACATGACAAATGTACCTGTTGGTGCATGCACAGTGTAGACTCAGCTCATCCTGTGTATCTGTACAGACAATTAATGTCTTCCCTGGCTTGAATCCTTGCCTATCCAAAGAGAGACCAGCAAAGATTAGGATCAGACTGCCCTGATGTGCAGTCTGATTTGAGTCCTCCCAGGCTCATAAATAATGCATTTTCTCTTGTTACAGCATAAATAACTGATTTGGTCATGCCAAATACTCAAGCACTGACAGTACTGGTGAGTCAATTGTCTCTGAGCGCAGGCTAAGAAAATGGTACTGAACAGGGACTTAAGACTGTTTCATTTAACCCTTTACTTCCTGTAATTTAGGCAAAGAGTGCAGGCCCTGATTAGATGCTGCATTCTGCACTGTCTGATCTGGGTCTGCACAGGTTGTCAATGTCCCAGCACTAAGCCCAGTCCAGGTTTTACAGGTAACCCTTTTTACACAGCACTGACATCACAGCAACAAGAATAGCATGGCTATAAATAACTGTTACCTGGAATTTGTACAAATGCTATTTGCCTGGATTAACTTTATTGGTCAGTGATAGTCACATGGACAACAATATAAACTCAGATTCTTTAGTAACTTTGGGTTGACTGATAAATAACCCAAAAAGCAGTGTTATGGTCTGTGAAAACAGCAGAAGTCCTAGATATACTTTACATTTATACAGTCTATAAAGGACCTTAGTTAGTGCTAAGGGTTGTTCGAGTTCATTGTAAATGGTATGATCAGACTGCACAAATGTGCTCTTAGGATTGCAGTGCTGGAGTTGGGTATAGCTCCAGATATATTTTTCTGATTTCTCTCCCAAAACATATGTTGTGTGTACTCTAGAGGTGCCTCAGCAAGACACTTCTACTGAATAACCATTACATATATTTTTGTGAAGAAATCAGAAAAATATCAACTCTTTTTTGGTTGAAATAAGACCTTGTGGGACATTGGCTGGTATTTGTGGTTACTTTAAGCCCCCTTTTTTTTGACAGGCCCCAATTAATTAAAAAATGATTTTCTGCAACTGTCTCTGTGTATCCTTGTTTTAATTGAAATAATTGTTTTAATTGAAATAATTTGTTTAAAGTAATCTTCAAATGAATCTCTTTTTTCTACTTGATAATATCGTCAGTAATAACATTTTAGAATTATTTCAGATGCAAATCCAATAAAATGTGAAGTGACATATTTACCCTAAATATTCCGACACTGTAACTCCTTACCACATATGTCCTAAAATTTGAATAAGTTTTGGTTGATATATCTAAAAATTGCTGGCAAACAGCGTAGACCATGATCAGATGGCACAGAGTGTGGCATCTGATCTGGGTCTACACTATTTGCTCTGGCCTGTCTGTCAGAATATTTAAGGTAAATATGGTAATGAAAATTGGATGTAAATAGTCTGAAGCAAAATCTCATAAAATCTTTTATGAGCTATAATTGAAAACTGCTGTGGGATATAATGTTTTACGTAGTGCAGACAAGACCCTAACCAGACTGTACCATAGTGATTTTACTCTAAGTAAATGAACATGGCTGGCCCTGATCAGACTGTGTATGCGATTCTGATTCAGACATGAGCTGACTGTATAGCTCAGGGGTACAGTAAATGTCCAAATATTTGTACACCATAGTTGTTGACAAAATGACATTTGCAAACAGTGCAGACCCAGATCAGACTGCTCCTGAAGGAGCAGTCTGATCAGGGTCTACACTGTTTGCCATTCCACTAAGTATTTTAAGAAACAGCTGCATGAAAAGCGAAACTTAGGTCTAAGAGTATGGAATTAAGTGTTTGAAATTTAAGACATTTACCATATCTGGCTTATTATTTTTCTTATTTCTCCACAAAAAGGTATTTTATGGGAATTCATTAGGTGAGGTGCTTCTATGAGTAGCCACAACAATAAGTATGGCTTAGTTTAAATATATTTAATTTTACAGTCGACTCCCGTTATCTCGAACTCGCTTATCTCGAATAACCGCTTATCTCGAAGTGAAAATCTGGTCCCTGTTTTAACACAGAGATCTACCAACAGGCAATAAAATATTGTGGAAAAGAGGAGAAATTGCTCCTTAGGAGCAATTTCTCCTCTTTTCCACAATATTTTCAAAATGTCTCTAACTTAGGAGTCAGATTACATATTCATTCTGTTAAAGGTGGTTGTTCGATTAATTGTTTTCCTGAGTCCGCAAATCTGATATGTCGAAGTACGGATATCTCGAACTGTTTCATAGAGTCCCTTGGAGTTCGAGATAACGAGAGTCGACTGTATTTGTAAATACAGATACAATACACATCAATATAAACATATTGCAACTGGGATTCAGAAAAAAGTCAAGGACTTATATGAGTTTGTCGAATAAATAAAGAATGGCTTGTGATTGCATATGAATATGTTGCAAAAGCAATGAGAAAGTGCTTTCCTTGAGAATTTTAGGAGCATGTTTCTAATCTTCACAACACCCTGTGAATGCCTGCAAATGCTTACGAACACATATGAATGTCTGGCAATCACCTTGTGATCATTTCGAATTGGCGGTGAATTGTATTTGTAAGTCCATTCGCAACATATTCACCCAGATGTGAGAGCAGCATTATGGGGCTCAAACAGTTTGTGACTATAGCCTGCAGTTCATAGTGCAATGCTCTTGCTAACATTCTTGATACGATTTATGATGTTTAGTGCTTTACAGGCCTGGCACGTGCAATGCCACCTTCTGTGGAATTTTGTTTCATATCATTATTTTCTTTCTAGAGCAGTTTCACATACATGTATCTGGTATCTAATATTAACTAGACATGTTAAATTCCCTCTGTTGTAT
This sequence comes from Anodontia alba, assembly GCA_964016985.1. NCBI lineage: Eukaryota > Metazoa > Mollusca > Bivalvia > Lucinida > Lucinidae > Anodontia > Anodontia alba. Next base: position 127,471,932 of record OZ024822.1, read on the forward strand.
ATCATTGTCAGATACTTTCACAAGGTTAACAAACACTTCAACTTGCATATCATCTAACAGAACTTGAACTTGTGAAGAAAGATTAACCCTAGATGAAAATGGTTTTAACCTTTACAAGCTCTGTGGGCTAATTCAGCAGCTGACAATTGGTGATAGTTTCCTATTTACCCCAGAAAATGGATTTGACATTTCATGCAAACAATTTGTCAAAAACTGTTTTCTGGGAACAAAAGTAAAACATTTTAATATGTCATCTGCTGAAAATTTTATCCTGAGTTCCAATTGTGAAGAACACCTTGAGAGCAAGGTATCAGATCTAATGAGGTACAAAGATAAAAGAGATACTGGATTTTTAACATATCCTTGAAGGAGATTTTGGAGATTTATTGTCAAATAATATTACTGTATATACCCAAAGATATCAGACAGACAGGCCTCAACAGACAGTGCTGATCCAGATCAGATATCCCAGAACACAGATTTGAGCAGAGTCTTGGGGTGGTCGGGTGTGGCGACGGTGTTGTGTATCTTACATCACCAGGGCGTCCAACTGATATTGGCTTACAGTTGGGCAAGGCCTGCTATCCTTGTAGCAGGTAAGGGTAGAGGGAGAATGTTTTTATTTCTTCTGTTTCTTCACTTTCATTTCTGTTCCTCTTTCTTCCCTGTCCCTCTCTTTCATCTCTACTATCTCTTTTCTCCCTCTCTCTGGGAGAGGACACAAAATGACCCACAAGGGTTGATGTGTCCTCAAACAACAACACAATCAATCAATTGAGCAGAGTCTACAGAAATTTTTAGATACATCAAGAGGTAGTAAAATGGACATTCAACTGTTAGGACAAGTATGGTAGGAAGTAAAGGTCTTCCAACACTTAGAGTAAATATGGTTTCTGCTCGGGGAAAGGGTGGACTCTTTATCAGACTATACAGTTGTGCATTCAGCTGATCTAAGTCTTCCCTGATCATGCATGTAGGAAGGAATATTTTTTGTCATGTTTTCACAGCTACAGTATAACCTCAATGGCTCGAACACGGATGGCTCGTTTACCGTGTATGATTTTAACTCTTTTTTCAGTCCCTACAAAATTCTTCCAATAGCTCAAGAAAACAAATATTTAATGATTTTTTCTTATTTTATCATGGAATTGTATGTTGTGTGTACTCATTAGAAGGTGATTCTAATGAGTAAACTCAACATACAATCATTTTGTAGAAAATCGAAAAGACTTCCCTAAAATATCGCTATTTGCTTCCTGAACTGGTGCCATGATTACCCTCAGTGGCTTGAACTACCCATGTCTCGAATATATTTCCATGGTCCCAAAGATGTTCGAGCCATTGAGGTTTGACTGACATTTGGTTTTGGTAGTTTTTTGCCTCTACAATACAGAAATGAAAAGTACCATAATAACCCTAAGTATTCAAAAAGACAAGCCTGAGCAAAAGGTGATCAAACTTTAGGACAGGTATGGTAAGGAGTAAAAGTTTTCCAATATTTAACCCATTGTATACTGAATAGACTCTCCCACACAAAATATTGGAAGAGTTCAATTTCAATTTTAGGTACGTTCAGCTTTGAGATTTACATATTCCTAGAGAAAAATGGCTAAACTATTTGCAAACAGTGGAGACCCTGATCAGAATTCTGCGGCATCTGATCTGGGTCTGCACTGTTTGCCAATTATCCTTGTACGGGTCTCCTGACTACAATGGGTTAACAAAGCCCCAAGTAAGAAGCCATGTCAAGTAAATATTTTTCTTATTTCTCCATGAAAACATAATTATACTGTGGGTACTCATTAGAAATGTGACTCCTTTTCTTATTTCTTCACAAAAATATATGTTGTGGGCATTTCTAATGAGTACCCACAATATATTTTCTCGGAGCAAAGTAAGACAAATATGAAAACTTTTTGATTGAAAAGAAGTGCCTTTTCTAGAGATATGATTGAGGGCAAATACGGTAATATGAACAATGAGAAATGACCCAGTTTGTCAATATATCATACAAATCAGAAAGTTAGGGATGATCTCTTCTGATATTGTCTGATACTAAGTGAATTATGAAGCAGTGCGATTGATGTGGGTCAACCTAATTTAGATTAAATCAGTTTTATGGCAGCCTAATGTCACATTTATATAAAGTGAAAGATATTTTCATTACAGTAAAAACAGCAGCATTTGGACAAGTGACCAGAAAAACATGCCTATTCAAATATATTTCACCACCAAAAACTGAAATTTTTCAGATAAAAATTCTGATATTTTTCATATTTCTGCTCAAAACATAGATTGCCTCTCTGAGGTGGTTCTAATGAGTACTCACAATCTATGATTTTGAGCAGAAATAAGAAAAATAATGTATACCCCTGTAAACCCCAGTTTTACTATATAAATGTGGGGTTTAAGGGGGTCAAAATTGTATAGGTGTGTTTTCATGATGGACAAGTGACCAGACTAGACTATTGGATAGCTCTGGGGATGTTATGCAAATTGACAAAATGATTCTTGCAGTTCAGCCACTTAGTTTCTTTAGATTTTCACTTTATGCTCAGCACGATAGGTAAAAATTTCAGCAGATAACATTTTGAAATATTTTTCTTATTTTTCCCAGAAAATAAGCTTTGCCATTTCCTGCAAATTGTCTCAGTTAGGCTTTAACTTTTTATGCAAATTGTCTCAAATAGGCTTTGACATTTTGTACAAATAGACTTTGACATTTCATGCAAATTGTCTCAAATATGCATTGACATCCTTGCAAATTGTCTCAAATAGGCTTTGATATTTTCTGGGAAAATATCATAAATTTGTTGTCTGCTGAATTATCCCAGAGAGTGATAAAGAATGCAACAGTTATTTTGTTGACTTGTATTTTTTAAAGTTATTTTGTTGACATGTATATATCTACAATGGATAGGTTCCCCCTCCCCATCCCTACAGCCACTAAATTTAGCGTGTGACAACAAAAGATACCTTTATAGGGACAGTGATTTTTTGTTAATTTAAAAGTTTATTCAAATGATCATTAAAACTGTAAAAAAAAAGCTTATGAAGTCTAATTGGTTCGATTGAAAAAAAAAATAAAAAATGGTGCATACTATGAAAACAAATACACACTTAACTGAAATATGAGATTAGCCCCAAAATTTTCTCCCTTTATAGATAAAACAAGACAGATTTTCTATTTGCTTCCCTTTACCTGACAGTAAGAAGGATTGTTTATATACATTATCAAGGGTGGACACCTTAGTCACATGAAACAGCGAAAAAAGACCATAGATTGTTGCAAACAGGCCTGTTCAAATTGATAAATTGCTGTCATTTTCCATTTTGTTGTTCTGACAAACCAGGATAAGGTCAGCATATGTAGCAAGAAACATGGCATTTATATTGGCAAACTTGATGCATGACCATATGTCATCGTTGAGAACACTCAGGCTTAACCCTTGTCCTGCTGAACCCGGATATACCCTGCATTTGCAAACAGTGTAGATCCAGATCAGTTGGCTTCTTCAGAAGCCAACTGATCTGGATCTGCACTGTTTGCCATTAAGTATGTGAATTTATAGCAAAATTCCGGATCAAGTAATCTGATTGGCTGAAAATTAGAAGTGGGCATGGCATCTTAATTTATTCAGCAGGACAAGGGTTAATATTTTGATAGCCTTTTAAGTATGTATGGGTGTGTTCTCAACAATGACAATAGCATCATGCATCAAGTTTGCCAATATAAATGCCTTGTTTCTTGCTAGATACTGCTGAAACTATCCTGTTTTTTTGTCAGAACAACTAAATGGAAAATGACAGCAACTTACGGATTTGAACAGACCCATTTTGCAACAATCTATTGTCTTTTTCACTGTATCTTATGACATAGGTTCCCCCCCTTGAATATTAAAATTGATTTTCATGTTTGGTGTGTGTGAAGGGAAGGTGTGTGTGTGTATGTTTGGTTGGATGAGGGGTAGGGGTGAGGATGGCTCGAGAATCGCTGAAGTATTGTAGATGCATTCAGGATCTTTATAGAGGTAGTCAGATACCTACATACATAGACAGAAAGAGGGCCTTATAGCTTTGTAATGTCATTTATTTTAGAGAAATGTTGTTAGATATATTTATTTCAGTATATCAAAACTGCTTACATAGTAAGGGTGAAAGTTCTACTATATCTGCCAACTTCTAAATAAGTTGCTATTAAATCATACTTCTGTTCAGAACTTTGTTTATGATCATGTCATTATCATTTTGTTCACTACTTCAGCTAAAACCTCTGAACCCTGATTGATGGACAGTATATGTATCTTGATACTTAATACTATCTTAACCCCATAGCACCAGATAACAGGTGATGTCTTGGAAAAATGAAATATTTTTTTCTTATTTCTGCACGAAAACATATGTTGTGGGTACTCATTAGAAGTGCCTCACTGAGGCACTTCTAATGAGTACCCACAACATGTGTTTTCGTGCAGAAATAAGAAAAATATCAATACTTTTCAGATGAAAAAGTGCCTCATCTTGAGCTATGTTAACCTTTTTCCTGCAGAATTTTAATAATGGCAGATAACATTTTGAAGTATTTTTCTTAATTTTTCCAGAAATAGTGAATGACATTTCATTCAAATCATCTCCTTGGAAATGATTTAAATGAAATGTCATTCACACTTTTCTGGGAATAAATTGGAAAAACTGTCTTATTTCTCATCCCCGCATTTTGCTCAGAGAGTGTTATGGTGTAAAAAATGGGTTTATGGTTGTTTTGTTGTTTAAAGAACTTGTTATATGTTGTACTTACAGGTACTTTCTCTGTGGGGTCAGTGCCCTGTCCTCAGCTTTATTTATTACTTTATTCAGATTGCTTACACCATTCCTATGATCTGTTTTCAATAATACAATGACCTTATCATCCAGTTTGGGCATTTTGGCCAGTCGTCTTATTGCTACATTTTGCTCAGAAAATTTCTCAGTGCTCTGTACAATTTCCAGATTTTGATAATCTATTAAAACCCAGTAATTCCAACTCAACAGGCTTACAATTATTTAGAGCAATTTAATAGGCAGAGAGCCATTTGAAAGTGGTATTTATACTTTGATAAATCCATTGAGCAGGAATCCCAGAACTGTAAAATGAGCTGTTTTACCCTTATTTTGACATAAATATGACCTAGTTGGAATTATAAGAAATGAATTTCATTTCTATGGATTTTATCAATCTGTAAATACCAGCAAATTACTCAAAAACTGAATAAAGCCCTTTAAAAATGAAATTCATTCCCATATTGAAAGAAAAAGTACAATTTTGTATGTACAAACTTCCAAAGACTTCTGCAGCTGCAGATTATTTGGACCATCTGTTACATGTATTTGCTATACTAAAGGGGACTGAGTATTTTTTCTGACATTTTTCACAGATCAAACAACTTTTGCTTTCCTGCACACTATGGCTTTTCTGAAAAGACGTACTAAATTCTTTCCTATTAGAGTAGACCCCTTTTCATAAAGTTGGCACCCAGCAGGCAAACAACATCAAAATGATGTCGTATCAACGTCGATGCGACGTGATCACGTCGCATCGGCGTTGATACGACGTCATTTTAACGCTGTGTGCCCACTGGGCAGTTTCTTTTTTTTTTTTTTTTTTGATAATTAATTCCACTTAACATGTATCCATTCTCCTCAAGGTTTTTATATTTAACCCTTGCCATGCTGAATAAATTAAGATGCCATGCCACTTCCAATTTTCAGCCAGTCAGATTACTTGATCCAGATTGTTGATATGAATTCAAGTACTTAATGGCAAGCAGTGCAGATCCAGATCAGTTGGCACTGATCTGGATCTACACTGTTTACAAAGCCAGGACCAGGGTTAGTTAAAGTTAGGATTGTACTAGGTATTAGACATAATGTTCTGTCTCTTTGTATTTCGCCAACTTTGACTGAGATTACAGTCACTATATTTATGCCAAATATTCAGAGACATGCCTGGGCAAACATTGTGACTCAGATAAATGCTAAAGAAGTAGTTAATCAGAATCTGCACTGTTTGTCATTCAGCCAGCATTTTTAGGTAAATTTCAGGATAAGTATGGTAAGGACTAACTGTCCAAATATTTAGTACTAAATGGTTATTTTTCTTTTTCAGGAGGCCCCACCCCCTGGTTCATATGATGTGCAGCAGTCTTATGAATTGTCACAGCTCCACAGAGAAAGAGCAAAACCACGAACAGAAGCAGCTAGTCGAAAACATGGTTCCTTTTTGTCAGCAGCTTCCCGTTTTGCTCCTCCTAGAGATGTTGTTATTACCAAAGCTGATCTCGACAATCCAGGTAGGCTGTGATTTGAAGCAGATGCTTCACATGAAATGTCAAGCCTTATAATGCCCTTTGAAGGTTGGAGAGGCATATTGCTTTTGGGTCCTTCATCATCTGTCCATTCATCCATTTGTCATGCTTTTCTTTTGAGCAAGCTGTCTTAAATAACTATTTGAGCTAGAGCCTTGAAATTTGGTGAGCTGAAGTAAATCACCTGATTAACTTTTGAAAAAAAAAATGGATAAATTTTGTAAGAGTTATGTCTGTCTTTAACTTTGTCATTTTGTAGAGACAAGTATAAAGTAGGGGGGCATAGTGTTTTAAAAAATGTACATTTTTAAAGGAAAAAAGAAGAAGAGGAAGCAGAATGTGAACTGCTACTGTTGTAATTCGTGGTTTAAGGGTTATAAGATGACAAATTCTCTTTTTCATTTTTTACAAAAGTTTCAGTCTTACTTTCTTTCTGGAAGTCAAAAAGTTGACAGGTATGCCTGATCAGAATTCAGTTGACAAAGTTCACATAGGTGGCAATTGTTAACAGGGACTAATTACATTCATAAATGTTTTTTGTTTGATTTTATGTGTTTTCCCTTGTCACTTGCGTCCAGTCCATATTTATTGTTTCATGTTTTGTTGGATAATGGATATAGATATATTTATCGAGGAAATAAATCATCAACCAAAAAATTTACTTGTACTAAAGATTTTAAACATGAAAGATGACTGTTATAAATAATATTGTCTTTATTTTTTTACCCTGCAGCAGGCAATACATTACCCTGGTCCTGCTGAGCCTGGATATGCCTTGCCTTTGCAAACAGTGTAGTTCCAGATCAGTTGGCTTGATCTGGATCTGCACTGTCTGTCATTCAGTATGTGAATTTGTATCAACAACCTGGATCATGCAATCTGATTGGCGAAATATTAGAAGGGGACGTGGTTTCTTAATTTATTCAGCATTGCAAGGGTTAAAAATCAAATGAGCAAATGAGTGATATTGTGTTGTTGCTGTTGTTGTTTTTGTATGAAAATAATGCTTGACATTTCAATCTGATCCTTACTGTATTTTTGTCTTACGGAAATCTAAGCCCTGTTTCAAGGGAAATACATGTAAATAAAAATGGTGCTATAAAATGTCTGCTAAATTTTGGTAATTGTGAAATTGTTTGACCTCACGTTTCAAAGTCACTTTAGAAATAATTACATTGTATTAAAGATCTTAGTGTATGTATATTTCAAATACTTTTATGATGTGGTCATTTGCCTTCTACCAGACAAAATTTTAGCATTTCATTCAGCTGTATCCCCAACAAATATACATGTTACCTTTTTAGCTTGATTTTGTTATAAAGGTTTGTGTTAAAAGTTCCAGCATAACTTCCTATAAAGAGATTATGCTTGCAGCCTGGCTGTCCTATCCTGTGACAGATTTTGTTTTTTTTATATAACTGCAGTTTTCAAACTATTAAATGGGATGAACACTGAAAACTGTGTAAATTGTTTTTTTTTTTTTTTGTTGTTGTTTTTAAAATACCCCCCAGAAAAAGAGCCAAATATTTGTATAAATATGTAATGTATGTAATAAGCATAGAGCAGTCAATACTGTCATATTCTTATATTTTGTATAAAATATATGTTAATTGATCAATAGAAAATATAGATAACCACCAACAAAGCTTGAGGCACACTGTTTGAAGAAACTAACATTTTATCATATTCAGACAGCAAAGATCTAATCATTTTCCCATTGTCTTCTTTTTCCACCATAACATGGAATTTCAAAATTTGCTCGGCGACAGCAAGGACCCAGGCCAGCTGCACAAATGCACAGCTGGCCTGGGTCCTTTCTGTTTGCATATGGGAAAATGTTGATTTCCCCACACCATGCCGCAATTAATCACACAGCTTGTCTAGAGGCCGTATTTCAGGGTCCACACTGTCGGTATCTTCAAAGAGATGGACAGTGATACCATAATAATCGACCTGCTCTTAACCTGCATTGTCCTTTTATTTATGTATTTGTCTGAAAATTAATAACAATATCATTTTGTAAATTGCATTACAAGCTGATAGCATCATAAAAGCCTAGACTCATTTGATGAATTAAATGATAAAATGCAGTCTGTGGGAAAGTAACAGTTTTTTATATGGAACAGGGGAAAATATGGACAGTCCAAGATTGTTTGTTTTCTGTGGTATTTCTGAAATGTCCAAATGTTGTGTTGGTGAAGAGTGTACAGTGTTACCAGACCTGGGCCCAGTTGTTCAAAACTAACAATGTTGTTAGTTAACGTATCGTTAAAACTTTGATTATTAAATATGGCATATATGCTAATATTTTTGCAGAAAAAATGTGAGTAGGTTTTGCATTTGCAAAAGCTACTCACATTTTTTCAGCAAAAATACCTGTGAATTAGATATTGTGCTTACTAGAACAGTTAACGTTTTGACCACTAACGAGCTTGTTAAGCTAACAATGCTTTGAAGAACTGGGCCCAGGGTTTTTCTCTCTATGTAGGTTTTTGAAACAGAGAAATTTTAGAAGCAACATGTCCTGGTTAGAAAATTTTAAGATTGTTGTATCAAAAGATGTTAAGATTGTTAACTCAAAAGAATATTCAGTGGCATGTATTGTACATTTTTAAATTGGGAATGTTTATCTAGAAAATGATAAAAAAAAAATTTCAAAGTATGATAAAGGAATTTGACAGTTCTGCGTGTTTTTTGGGTTGTTTTTTGCTTTTTTTTTTTTTTTTTTTTTTCCTGATCATTCTTTGCAAAAATGGAGAAAGGACTGGTTTACTGGATGGATCACCAGCTTTTAGAAATATAGTCTTGAACTAGTAGCAATAAAACTGTACTTAGTTTAATTTTGAATATATATCTTGTTATGTCCCTAAATTTTCTCTTTCAAATTAAGAAAAAAAAAGATGGATTTTGACAAGCAGCTATTCTAAATCCAGTACCTGTTTTTGGTTCCAAACATGGCATGTAGTTTTAACTGCACAATACATAACCTATAGATAATGTGCTATATTCTATTCTGCCCATACCTTCCGCAGAAAAAATGACAGGAACATCATCCCATGCAGTCTTAATCCAAAAGTCCCTCAGGCAGTCACCTGTGTGACATCACTCCCGCTCTTTTGGTTATGTGTCAGTTTCTTTTCTGTGGAACAAAGAAAGTAAACATGGATTTTTCTCCAGGTGAAAAAATTCTATTTTCTTCCTTTTTCTCCGGTTGAAATTTAATTCTTTGTTCTTTCTTATGATCCTTTATCATACCTTTCACTTTTCATGCTAAATTTGTGAAAATCTAACCGTTCGATTCCTTGAAATTATTCTTCACTGATTTGTCATAATGAATTTTCACGACTTTCATGACCATTCATCGCGGTGATTGTGGTCATAAAATCGCATTGGGATAATCATAAAAAATGTATTAATTGTTCTCATTGTTCTAGGGAATCTACTTGGTCCACATGTAGCAGCTGGTCTAATTCCATCTGGGAACTTGCCGAAAAGAGAAGAACTTACTCTTCCAGAGAGTCATGTCCAACAGAAAGAAGTCTCTAGATGTGTCTGTTTCATCAGACGAAAGGAAAAGAAAACATGGGAACAGTGCCTTATGGCCCTGCTGCCCAGGGTAAGACCCATATTGGTGGCAACTCCCTGGGTACTTGTACCCAAGGGAGTACAAGTCCACCGGCCAATGGCCAACGGTCACCGGGCAGCCAACGACCGACCGACAGACCATCCACCGGGCATGCCCAGTCAACGGCCACCACCGGCCACTTGCTCAATGGACAAGAAGACATATCTGACCGACTGGGCATGCCCGGCATGCGGGCATGCCCGGTCACTGGCCACCAGTCACCGGGCATTCACCAACCACCGGCCAGGTGGGCGATATAGAGACTTCAAGCCTTCCAATCACCGGGCACCGACCGTCCAGCCACTGGTCATTGGATTCAGAAAGGCTAAATACAGGGAAGATTCAAGAATCATCAACCACCGGGCATGACCGGTCACCGGGCAGCTGACCACCGGTCACAGAGCATCAGAATATAATTCAGCCTACTACTAGTGAATCTCATACCTTGGGTACTTAGCACTAGTAAACAACCTAGGACATCTAGAGTTCTACTTCACCTGGAACCGGATTTTAGTAACATGTCCGACCCCAGTGTTGTTATTGAACCGCCAGACAATAACTGGAGGTCGGACAACAACAACAACAATTATGGACAAATTCGTCAGACTTCCCTCTCTGGTCGGAGATCCAGGAGGGATCAGTCTAGAAACAAACATACGAGGGCGTGTCATAAATAAGCAGCCTATCCCATTTCCAATGGACCGAGACGGTCAAGATTTTCATGCTTTGTTTCAATATATGTTTTATACATGGGTACAAAATTGCACACGTATCGAGTCATTCTTTAATAAGATATTGAATGTCAAAGATAGCTAGTGATGCAAAGGCATGCTTTTCATCTAAAGTTGAGTACCGTGCTGTAATTCGGTACTTGTATTTAAAAGGTAAAACAGGCAAGGAAATACACGGCGAGTTAGCCGATGTTTATGGGTCTTCTGCACCATCTTATGCTCAGGTTAAATTCTGGGTAGGGGAATTCAAACGCGGTAGAATGTCTTTAGAAGATGACGCCAGGTCTGGACGCCCACTGGATGCCACCGACGAAGAAACGTGTAAGAAAGTTCGGGATCTGGTATACTCTGATAGGCGAATTCAGGTGGAAGAAATAGCGCAGGCATTAGGCATTTCACATGGTAGCATTTCAACAGTCTTACATTGATCGTTTAGGTATGGGCAAGCTAACAGCCCATTGGGTCCCCAAATCTCTTAGCGATGAGCAAATCAGTATGCAGCGCCTTGTTGAAGCGTTTTAGGTCAAAAGATGATTTTCTTTTGCATCTGGTGACTGTAGATGAGACTTGGGTTCATTATTATGAGCCAGAGAATAAAGCTCAGAGTCTTAATTGGGTAGGGCCTGGGTCCCCGCGGCCAAAGAATTTCAAGACGCAACCATCTGCTGGCAAGGTGATGGCCACAGTATTTTGGGATGCAAAAGGCGTTATTATGTTGGATTTTTTACCCAAGAGAAGTACAATAACTGGAGTGTACTATGCAAACTTGTTAGACCAGCTGAGAACCTCCATCCGTGAAAAACGCCAAGGTAAACTCTCTAAAGATGTTTTGCTGCAACAGGACAACGAGAGAGTCCACACTTGCAATGGGTATATGAATTAATACCACATCCTGCCTATTCGCCTGACCTAGGTCCTAGCGACTTCTTCCTATTCCCAAGCTTGAAAAATGGATATCGGTGGACTTTATTTCCGGTCTAACGAAGAAGTCGTGACTGCAGTTGAGGAGTGGGTCAATGAAAAGGACCCTGGCTTTTTCAGTTCTGGGCTGATGGCACTTGAACACCATTGGTCTAAGTGCATCACACTAGAGGGCAATTACATCAAAAAAGAAGAGGTGGATCTCAACCTAAAGTAAGTTAACTGGTTACTTATTGACTCACCCTCATAGATCTAAGAAGAGGAGGAGACAGAGATCGGCCTCTACATCCTCCTCTTCAACATCCACATCTTCAGACTTGCAAAAGAAAGTCAAAAAGATCTAAACATTCACACAAGAAGAGAAGAAGAAGATATACATCTCCTTCTTCTTCATCAGTATCACATAATCAAGTACATGATTATGGCAGATAGCAGAGAAGTAGATACAGTCCACAGGCTGTACAGAATCCCCAAACTATACAGCCTGAGGAAATACCTAATGTCCAGACAATGATATCTGAATAGACTTTGCCACGCCCTTCAAGGGACTCAGGATCAGATACCAAAATGGAAACCTGGTCCTCTGATAGGGCAATCAATGAAGTCTTTAGGACTTTGCCTCCAGAGCTATGCCCAAGGTCTACCGAGGAGCATGCTTCGGCAAAACCCTTATCTGGTATTGAACAGCTAATGGAGTCATTGATATTACCACAATCCAAATTGATTGAGAATACTGCCAGATTTCTCCAGGACAAAATAGACACAGAGAAATGTGGCAGAGACTGGGTGTGCTCTCAAAGTTTAGTTTCGTCTTTGACACAGACTAAATTGTACAAAAGTCAGTCAGTATTTTTCAACAGACAATATTCCTCCATTAGAATCGGAAGCATCCCTGTTGGATCTTTTCAACAAGGGAAAATGCTCCATTCCAATGAAGAACTTGGAAATACGGGAAAAAAAGAGCCCGCAAACTTATAGCGATCAACTCACATGGGGATCTATTTTCTTCTGCTGCATACCTATGAATGCTCCAATAAATTCTAAGGCTCTGTTTGGTAACAAAATTTGGGAAGTTGCCAAGGGCAATTTTGAGGCCCAGCAGCAAAGGTTCTTGGCAACTTCCTCAGTTGCTACTACAATGCACAACAATAGAAAGTGACTTACCCGGCTCCTCCAGCTTTTAAGAGACCGAAGCAGCCGGCTAAACCTTCTAGGCCACAACAATCACAATTGTTCAGGCCTAAAAGTAAAAAAAGTCATATTCATCAAATAGGAAAGAATATGCCAAAAGAAACGGGAATCAAAAGCAGTTCCCCTCCTCTAAGAAAGCCTCATCTTCCACAAAATTCTGAAGTCCAACCCTTTCCACTGCCAGTCCTGCCATGTCCAGACATTCCAGTGGGAGGAAGGTTGGCCCATTTTGTGGAGCAATGGGAAGATCCCATTCAAGTCAGTTCCTCCCTTATTGGTTGTTTCAAGAAATCTGAGTCAATCTTCCTCCCCATTATTGTGAGAAGAAATCGCGGAGCTTCTCAAGAAACGGGTAGTTGAAAGGGTTCGGAATCCGTGAACTCCTGGTTTTTATTCCCAGCTATTCCTAGTACCCAAAAAGAATGGAAAGTTACGTCCCGTAATAGACCTTTCCTTGCTAAATCATTATATACACAAACAACATTTCAAAATGGAGACAGTCAAGTCAGTAAGACAATCGATAATGTACAACAACTGGGCTGTCTCCATAGATCTGACGGATGCATATCTTCATTTTCCGATACGTCCGATTTCCAGGAAGTACCTGCAGTTCATTTACAACCATCAGGTATTTCAGTTCAAGACCTTACTGTTCGGAATGTCCCTAAGTCCGTGGATTTTCACGAAACTTATGAATGTAATAGCAGCACATTTACGCCTACGTGCCGTATCTCTATTCCCTAGACGATTGGCTAACAAGAGATCTGATATGCAATCGACTTGCCTCTCACACACAATACCCAATTCAAATGGTACAGAATCTGGGCTTCATACCAAATCTAAAGAAGTCAGATTTGATACCAACACAACAATTCACATTTATAGGTATGAAATTTCTAACTCAGCAGAAAATAGTCAGAGTTCCAATGGATCGAGTGAAAGCTCTTATTCTGACCATCAAAACAATTCTTTCTCAGACTCAGGTTTCGGTACGAACTTTCCTTTCTCTTTTGGGCAAATTCAGTGCAGAAGCAGATTTAATTCTTCTAGGCAGATTGCATTTACGACCTCTGCAAATGTGCCTTTTATCGGTCTGGAAACCTCATATTCTTCCTCTAGATCATCAGGTTACGATCAACAGTATGATCAAATTCCATTTAAAATGGTGGATGAACACCAATTGTTTCGTTCAAGGGATGCCCATTCACCCTCCAGACCCCAAAATTTTCCTTTATATGGATGCCAGACATTATGGTTGGGGGGCTCATCTCAAACCGATGAGATTATCCTTTCATGGTCGCTGGTTGAAGACCAATCACAGCTCCATATCAACATGTTAGAAATAATGGCTGTTCGCTTCGCATTGATAAAAGCCTTGAAATATATTCCCCATTCTTGTGTCATGACAGCTATTGACAACACAACAGTGGTCTCATATATCAACAAGCAAGGGGGAACACATTCTCCCAACCTATGCGTAGAGGTATGGAAGATACTTCATTGGTGCCTAAAACGTCAGCTTACATCAGGATTTGTCATATTCCAGACAATGTCAATGTTTTGGCAGACAGGTTATCGAGAATAGACAAAATAGTCGAAACAGAGTGGGCATTGGATCAATCGATTGCGAATTCAATTTTCCAAATGTTCAACTATCCCAATCTGGATCTGTTTGCGACACGCTTCAATCACAAACTTCCACTTTATGTGTCCCCAGTTCTGGACAATCACGCTTTCCCGATACACACATTCTCGATGAGCTGGAACCATCTCCATGCTTACGCATTTCCGCCTACAATAATGATTCCTTCTGTCCTGAACAAAATTCGACAATCTTTGTGCAGAATAGTTTTTATAGCACCTCTTTGGCCGCAACAGACATGGTTCTCAGAGGTGCTACATCTACTGGTCTCAGCTCCAGTTCATCTTCCTCTTTTTCCAGATCTGTTAACACAAGCAAAAGGAAAGTTTCAACATCAAAATCTCCCAGCTCTCAACCTTCATGCCTGGGAGTTATCAAACAATCAATTAGAGATAAAAATTTTTCGAAAAATGTTGCAGATTTTGTCTCCAAATCAAGATGAACATCAACTCAGAAAGTCTATGACTCGAAATGGATAGTTTTTACCTGTTGGTGTCATAGAAGGAAGGTTAATCCGGTCTTGGTCCCTCTTACTGTGATAGCCGATTTCCTAATTTACCTTTTTTCTGAGAAAAAGTATCAAATTAGTATTATTAAGGGCTACAGGTCTATGATTTCTAATACTCTCAAATTTAAGACTGGTATTAGAATCGGATCTAACCCTATCTTATCAGAATTAATAAGATCCTTTGAATTACAACGCCCTGTACAAAGATCTCTTACTCCTAAATGGGACTTATCTTGGGTCTTAGTCTGTCTTCAGAAAGCCCCATATGAACCTTTACATAAGGCCTCTGAGCTTCACATAATGCTTAAGACAGCTTTTCTTCTAGCCCTAGCTACTGCCAAGAGATGTAGTGAAATTCATGCATTGGCAATGGATTCAGAGCAGTCAAGATTTAATCAATCTGATGGATCTGTATCTCTCATGGTTCAACCTGGGTTTCTGGCTAAGAATCAACTTCCATCCATTTGCCCATATCCTATTGTGATCCCTAATTTAGCCCGTATATCTAATAGGGAACACCCAGATAGACTTTTATTCCTGATTAGAGCCTTAAAATTCTATCTTAAAATGACTAAACCTTACCGTCAAAATTGAACTAGACTATTTCTACCTATAAAAGGCAAACAAGATGTTTCTAAATCCTCTGTCTCGAGATGGATATCTTATACTGTTAAACTTGCCTACAGGAAACTCACCACAAAGACTTTCCCTTCTTAAAGATTAAAGCCCATGAAGTTAGGGCTCTATCTTCCTCTTGGGCCTTTTTCAATAAAGTTCCGCTCAATGGGATTCTGAAAGCAGCAGTATGGAATCAATCCTCTACCTTTGCTAAGTTCTATCTAAGGGATATGTCTCAGCAACTACAAAACCTACAAGATTTGGGACTAATTGTGCTGGCCCAAAAAGTAGTGGGCGGGCCAAGTCAACAGTGCCTTGGATGCTTAAGAAGATTAACAGCCTCCAAAACAATACTATGCATATGTGAAGGTAATTAATATCTTACATATATGTATTTGGATAAGCTTATTCTTGGAATTTTACCAAGAATGAACTTATTCTAGGAGTTTCCTGAGCCTTAATCCAAAAGTGGTGGGATCTACTGGTTTTTGTGTTGGAATTTGGAGCTCCCTCCCACCTTTTTAGGCTAATTCTAGCACATTATCTATAGGTTATGTATTGTGCAGTTAAAATGAAGTTTTCAAAAGTAAAACATATTTTAACAAGCAATACTTAACCTATAGATAAGATAGTCCCACCTCTCTATCCCCGCTTAGCTCTAACCTTTTAGGGCTCTACATTAAAGAAACTGACATGTGAACAAAAGAGTGGGAGTGACGTCACACAGGTGACTGCCCGAGGGACTTTTGGATTAAGACTGTATGGGACGACATTCCTGTCGTTTTTTCTGTGGAAGGTATGGGCAGAATAGAATGTAGCACATTATCTATAGGTTAAGTATTGCTTGTTAAAATATGTTTTACTTTTGAAAACTTCATTTTCCCCAACTTGTTTTGAATTTATTGTTTGTGTTTCCAAACCCAGTAATGGAAATAATCTTGGCCAGACTGCTTTAATTTACACAAAGCTCCAGTTGAGGTGTTTTTTCTTTGGCAAAAACAAAATACTTACTTTGCTTCTTATTTCTTGGTGAGGCTCTTTTAAGGAGTACCCACAACAAATGTTTTCACCGAGAATTAACTCTTTTCCCACTAGTGGCGACTTTTGTTGTCTGCTGATAACCTTTGCAAAACGTTGGGCCTGATCTGGATCCAAACTGTTTGACACTCTGATGGTATTCCTGAAAGGTTTTTGTTTTGAAGAAGAAGTTAATTAAAAAAAAAAATCCACAGACCACAAAAAAGCATGCAAAATTACCCAGCATGCCAAAAGTAAGAAAATTATTTATCTGAATATGGTCCCTTTCATCTGAAGATAGGTTACAGTCTGTCCAAGGTCTATTCTGTTTGCATGCTTTTTCCTGCAGCAAAAAGACTACTACATTTTCACTGAAATATTTTTTTTTCCACAAACAAAAAGCACTTAATGCACAAATCACAACTACAGCAGACAACTTTTTTTTTTTTTTTGTATTTTTCAGAGAAAATAATATTTCACATGTCATGTGAATTCTGCCTGCTTAGCAGATGATTCACATGAATTGCCAAGTCTTATTTTCTCTGAAAAATAATAAAAAAAAATAGAATGTTGTCTGCTACAATTTTGCTGAGAGCTTTAAGGGTTACTATTGCAAACCAGTATGACAATGATCAATATTTCAATTTCATTTTTCCTTTTAGGTCCAGGTACCTATGAATCCCTAGCAGTGAACAGAAGGGGTAACATGATGACAACCAAGGACAATAGGTTTAAAGAGAAGAAATCAGACAACCCTGGACCTGGAGCTTATGAGGTAAAATTGCTGATAAGGCACTTTTTTCAACCGAAAAGTGTTGCTATTTTATTTCTTTCTCCTTGAAAAATTATGTTGTGGGTACTCATTAGAAGCACCTTCGCACGATAAGGTGCTTCTTATGAGTACCCACAACATCTGTTTTTATGAAGAAATAAGATAAACTTGCACCTGGATACACTTCTTATCTGGAGCAATGCCGTGCTTTGCATACTGGGTAAAAATTTCAGCAGACAATATTTTGAAATATTCTTCTTATGTTTCCTAGAAAATTGGATATGACATTTCATACAAATTGTCTCCTGAGGAGACAATTTGTATGAAGTGTCGTATCCAATTTTCTAGGAAAAGTAAGAAAAATATCATCAATTTGTCGTCTGCTGAGCAGTATCAGGTGATTCTGTAAGGAAACAATGAAGACATTGATCAGACTGAATGGATGTACTTGCAGCCATATACTCGGACTTTCAAAGAGGAGGGTGGGTTTGTTAAGGAATTGTCAAATTTGAAGCCAAGAGTAGGGATGTGAAATCAGCTTTTA
The DNA here is from genome assembly GCA_964016985.1 of Anodontia alba. Classification (NCBI taxonomy): domain Eukaryota; kingdom Metazoa; phylum Mollusca; class Bivalvia; order Lucinida; family Lucinidae; genus Anodontia; species Anodontia alba. Next base: position 127,489,845 of record OZ024822.1, read on the forward strand.
GCCCCAAAACTGCATGATTTAAAACATTTTTATCTAAAACGGTGGGAGGGTGAAGGGGATGGGTGGTGTGTGAGGGGGAGGGTATCAACATGTCCACCCATTTCACCCCACTGTGCATGGGCCAGATTTGAGACAGCTTATTTCAGTTGTGTTTTCTTTGGTTATGACTTTCAAGTCCTGAAAGTAAATTAATGATTTGACAATACTCTTTCTGAGCTTTCACACATTTTGGGGTAATTCCTAAAGTTCAGACATGCTACAGATTTAAAAATGATAACATTGGGATGTACTATTTGGAATGTACTATGTATATAGTACTAGTATGCCAAGATTTACATATTTTATGCCCCTTTCAACCAGAGTATAAGACCTTGGAGATTTAGGGTTAACCTCACAATGTTACAATCAGACTAGACAACTCAGGTCATAAGTTATATTGTATATCTGCAACTGCAAATCTAGATCACTTGGGCATTTTTTTTGGTGTTGCAGATATGGCTATATCCAGATTTAAGCCAATTTCTTTTTTTCAGGGTTAATGTCTGCTTTGCTATTGGCCTCACTAGTTAAACTTGCTGTACCAAACTTTTGGTCAAGAGTCTTTATATTCATTAATGCATATCATATGCAGTTATTCGGGAAAGTAATTACAAACAGAAGTAAATCTGCTTGATGACTTAAGCCTTCTTGGAACACCTAATGTTTCTTTGATTGAGTTTGGGCATTTTTTTCACTAGATTCTGGAAAAGAAAGAATTTTATTTACATAATTTCATATAGTTGGATTATAGATAGTTATTAACTACTTGTCAGAAGTGTGACAGAAACAACTCATGAATATTTTATGGATTATAAATTGTTTTTCGTGTTAATGATAAAATAGTTCTGCTAATAATACTTCATTTTTATGGTCATTGCTTATATACATATTCCATAGCAGAAAAAGTAAGGATACCCATAGTAATTATGCTGCAAGATAATTGTTTTTTTAAGTATTCATTAACATTCTTGCAGAGGAACGAAATGAATTATTCCTTCATATTTAATTGCTATAACAAGTGTACAGTAAATGTCCTAAAATTTAGAATACTTTATTCCATTATTTTTTGGCCTAATTTTGCTTTTAATGCAGTTGTTTCTAAAAAAACTTGGTAGAATGGCAAACATTGAAGACCCTGATCAGACTGAGGAGCAGCAGTCTGATCTGGGTCTGTACTGTTTGCATATGCCATTTTGTCAGACACTTTGATGTATGAAATTTTAGGACATTTATTGTAGCCATCCGGGATCTACACTGTTACAACTCAGCTTGCACATTTAAAGATAATCACATAATCAAAAGGGTTTGTTCACATTTTAGAATTACTTGAAATAGTACAACATCAGATTGTTAGGAGCAGTTTGATGTGTGTCTACATGTGGGTCATGGGGGGAGGGCTATAACAGGAAGACTCTGCTTCATGATTGTGGCCTTTTCCAGGATGACTTTATTTATATTTTTGCATTCTGTAGTACAGCTTATTAACCCTTGTCCTGCTGAACCTGGATATGCCTGCCTTTGCAAACAGTGTAGATCCAGATCAGTTGGCTTCTGATGTGGATCTGCACTGTTTGCCATTAAGTATGTGAATTTATATCAACAATCTAGATCAAATAATCTGATTGGCTGAAAATTAGAAACGGGTGTGGCATCTTAATTTATTCAGCAGGACAAGGGTTAATGTTTTACATGCTTGGTAAAAATTTAAGCAGATTGAATTTTGAAAGTTTTCTTATCCTAGGATATGAGACAAACAGCTGGACATGTCAAACCTTTTTTTTTTTTTTTTGAGTCTATCAATTTGCCATCTGCAGATTTGCCCATTGGGCATTAAATGCTATAAAAGAATCTTTGGAGCCTGCATCATTACTTTTAATTTAAAAACATATAGCTGGGGGCACAGTATTTTTCTTTTTCAAATATTTAATTAATCTGCAGCTTGCCACTTTGTTTTATTACCTCATCAGATACAAAATTAATAGAGACGATTGCCAGTTAAAGGAGATGAATTAATTACAGGAGTAATATACATACTTTGCCTTTGACATAAACCATAGTAGATCTGCATGTAACATTTAATTTCAATTAACCCTTGTCCTGCTGAATAAATTAAGATGCCATGCCCTTTTCAAATTTTCAGCCAATCAGATTACTTGATCCGGATTGTTGATATAAATTCACATACTGAATGGCAAACAGTGCAGATCCAGATCAGTTGGCTTCTTAGAAGCCAGCTGATCTGGATCTACACTGTTTGCAAGGGCAGGGCATATCCGGGTTCAGCAGGACAACTTTCAAAATGAGCAGACATATTTTAAATTATCTTGTTTCTCTGAAAATGAGCTTGACATTTCATACAAATCATCTCCATTGGCAGTGATATGAATGGAATGTCAAACCCTATTTTCAGAGAAAACTATGGAAATTAGTTTTATTTTCTTCTGATTTTGCCAACATCAGGCAAAACATTAAAAGTTCCTGCTGCAATGAACATTTACCTACTCCTCCTTTCTGTGTTGTAAAAAAGCAATATTAATGGCCATTAAAATAACATTGGTAATTATTTACATGTGTTAATGTTGATGATACATTCTGAGCATAATTAATAATCAGGGTGTTCCGTTAGCGCTGTTATTGAGGGAATGAATTGTATCTTAGAACTTGTGTCTAAAATCTTCACAGAAGAATATGTAATTGATTTGATTAGATTTATAAATGACTAGATAATATTAAAGGTCGATATATTTTATGTTCTTTTCTAAATAGAGATTCATATGCCATTACCAAATAACCATGGGATAAGGTTTAGTTTCATGAAGTTTAATTTGTTCTGCCTGCATTTTATAATTCACTTAAAACAAGATTCATTGCATGACCAATTGTTAACATCATTCCATCTGTTTATATGTCTGTCCATCCATATGACAGTTTTAAGCTAACATGGGGCGTATTTCTGAAAGTGTTCATTTGGGCCCAGTTGTTCAAAACTAACGATGTCGTTAGTTAACGATTCGTTAAAATTTACATTGAGTGATATGCAAATATGCTGAAATTTTTTGCAGTGCAAAAGCTACTCACATTTTTTCAGCCAAAAATATCAGATATTGTATATTGAATCCACTAAAACAGTTAAAGAAATGACCCTTAACGAGCTCGTTAAGCTAACGACGCTTTGAACAACTGGGCCTTGAAGTTGTTTGTACATGATCAGTTTTGCTTAAATATGAGTTAGCGCACGACAAAACCTACAATAAGACTTGTGCGACCAGCAAAGACTCAGATCAGCCTGCACATCTGTGTAGTCTTATTAGACTTCGCTGATCGCATGTGCCTTCTACAGCCTCCAGGCTATCCAAAGAGGGATAAACGAGAACCTTTGCCATACTGAATGGATGTACAGTCAAACCTGTGTTAAGCAAGCATCTATGGGAAAACCAAAATTTGGTTGCTTAAAACAGGTGCTTGCTTAATACAGGTAGATTTTAACTTCTTTGCCTTTAATGGGATCTCATATAGTGGCCTTTTAAGGCAGGTGATTGCTTAATACAGGTGGCCTTTAGGACAGGTTTGACTGTACAGGCTGGTCTGAGTCTTAGCTGGTTACACAGGTTTTATTGTAGGTTTTGACATGTGCTGGCTCATATCCCCATTTAGACAGTAGTATTAATATGAAAAAAAAAAGTTTAATTCATTAAATTATGCTTAGGGATAAGATGGGCTGTCTTGCATCAAATTAATGTTTCAGAAACATCACGAAAACATGCCCATATAATGTTGACCCCATTAAACCCCAATTTAATATAGTAAAACTGGGGTTTACAGGGGTATACATTATTTTTCTTATTTCTGCTCAAAAACATAGGTTGTTGGTACTCGTTAGAACCGCCTCACTGAGGCGGTTCTAACGAGAACCCGCAATCTATGTTTTGAGCAGAAATATGAAAAATATCAGAATTTTTATCTGAAAATTTTCATTTTTTAGTGGTAAAATTTTCAGTATATTTGAATAGGCATGTTTTCGTAATGAAAATGATGTTTTCAGTATAAATGGTTAAATATATTTATCACATAGTGGCCTAAATTCCCAACATTTAGCATGAAATATCTCGCGATGTAGATGATCTACATGCATGCAAATGTGATAAGTCAGTTATACCATGGTTCTGCGCATGTACGTGCGATAATGCACTCACTCACGCTCGTGCATTATCGCATCGTACATGCGCACGAACCATGGTATAACTAAGACAAATTGTATGAATGGTAAATTTATAGCAAATTTGATTTGGATCAATGTAAAATGTGCCTCTAAATGGGGCATAAGACTAGCACATTTCAAAATAACTCAAATTTTATTACAACAAAATGTTTTACAGTAGATATGTCAGCTTGACGTCCTTTCCTGACTTCCAGTCAGCTCATAAAAACTTTATTAATAATTTTATCTACCCACAAATGTCAACCTTATCTCGGTACCGACTTTGGGATCAATTGCAACATTATAATACATCAATTCACACAAAATTTGGCCACTATTAGACTTAACTTTATCTGACATAAAGTTGAAATTTATTCTCATCCATCCATAAAGTACTCATTCCAAGTTAAACATTTAAAACTTCAAAAATATTTTTATCTGATAAATTAACTCCAGTAACCGTTTGTAACAGTTATAAATGATATTTTTGTGACACGGGATATTTACCCATACAGGTGACAATTAAGATCTTTCAGAGGACTTGTTAAGGAGGAGGATTTGATGATAATTCTAGAATAATTTTCTCCAGTTTTTCATAAAAACATATGTTATGGGAACACATTGGAAGCTCCTTGGTAAGGCGCTTCCAATGAGTACCCACAACATATGTTTTCTTGAGAAATAAAAGAAAATTATTCCAGAATTATAACCAATACTCCTCTTTAGTAAGTCCTCAGCTCTGTGAAAGGGTTTTTCAGAGATACAGAATAAAGCAATCTGTATCAATATACTGAAAGATTAAAACTAATCCTCATGACCTGAATGGATCGGTGATATACAGTTTAAGTTAATAATAAAGAGTTTTAAACACTTAAAAGTAACAAACTGTGGTCTTATTCACCTATCTGGTCTCCAGAGGGACTATAGGTGGCATTAAGTGTTTGGACTGTCCATTGGTTGTAACCAGAGCCCGACTTGTCCAGCTTGTCCCATTTCCCTGAGGACAAATAAGAAATTTCAATTTACTTGTCCTGGGACAAGTAATTCATAGCTCTGGCAAAAGAGTATCCAGATTATAAGATAGATATTTCTTATTTCTCAAAGAAAACATATGTTGTGGGTATTCATTAGAAGCACCTTGGTGAGGCACTTCTAATGAGTACCCACAACATATGTTTTCTTCGAGAAATAAGAAAAAATTTTCAGGCAAGTTAATCTTGGATGGGCAAGTGGATTTTGACCATTTAATTGTCCGTGGACAAGTAAAATTTGATAATTCCACATCCCTGATTGTAACTGCATCAAAAACAAATGCTCTTTCATTTGCAAAGTAGCCTGATTTCATGCTTTATTTCTTTTGATATTTAGCATATAAATTTATAATTCTGAGCAAAAATTAAAGCCTAAATTTTAAATATTATATACTTTGGATGAAAATATTGGTGTGACATGTCACACCTCAAGACAGTATTGGTGTGACCGGGTCACACAAATCGCAGCTATGCCCATGGCTCAATATCTTGAGAATGAATTGATGGAATTGGACCAAATTTTGCAGATGCAAAGATTTTAACCAGATCTAGGTTGGGATTGATATGCATAAATTTTCGCTACTATACAACACAGTTATTGCCTTTGGTTAATTGTTATGGTTAACCCTGGTCCTGCTGAACCCAGATATGCCCTGCTTTTGCAACAGTGTAGATCCAGATCAGTTGTTTGTCATTAAGTACGTATGTGAATTTGTATCAACAATCTGGATCAAGTAATCTGATGGACTGAAAATCAGAAGTTGGCATGGCATCTTAATTTATTCAGTATGCCAAGAGTTAATATTTAAATTCAGCATATTAAAGGTTAATCTGTAATATATGCATGTTGGTGTCTAGACCAGTAAAGATAAGATTGTTTAACACAATGTTCTGTACAGACAGTTACATTTTTTCCCATGTAAAGAAAGCCCTACCCTTCCATACTTGTACAGTCAGTGGGTATAAATGGTTGTTGTTTGTGTTTGCTGTACATTTTAACTCAAAGTAGCATGGGTGGACTTATTTGCACAGTTATAAATTAGCAAGACATACCTTATTCAATCTAATTACCGCACATACCCCTATAAGCACACAGTCAAGAAATTCTGTAGTCTTCAGATTACAGCTAGTGTACTTTTTCTTTACTTCTTTATAAAGGCATATGTTGTGGGTACTCATTTGAATTGCATCGACTTGTAGATGCAATTCATACAAGTACCCACAACATATGCCTTTATAAAGAAAATCAGAAATAATTGCATAATCATCATCAAATAAGTCCAAGTCCTTTTCTGATCTTTTTTATAGTGTATCCTTAGTCGGTAGATACATATTTTACCACAAATGAGTGTTGCCAGTAGTTTTGAAAAACCTGAGGGCACAGTGCGGTAATTAGGTAGAATACGGTAACTGAATGTCTAAAATGTCTCTTCTCTCTTTGTATTAGGACCAGTCACTTATTTTGAAGAAAAATATTTGACTAAAATTTGGGAGTGGCAAACAGTGCAACAAGTTCAAAATGACTGAAAATGTTATTAACCCTTGTCCTGCTGAATAAATTAAGATGCCACACCTATTTCTAATTTTCAGCCAATCAGATTACTTGATCAAGATTGTTGATATAAATTCACATACTTAATTCTGAAGAAGCCAACTGATCTGGATCTACACTGTTTGCAAAAGCAGGACATATCCGGGATCAGCAGGACCAGGGTTAATATGCTTTGAAAACAATAGCAAGAAACATTTCAATCTGATGTAGAATTTAAAAGCTTGCTATTAGTGATTATATCACCATATTTCAGATGTGGGAAGATTGATCTACAAGGAAACAAATATTATCGTGTAATAAAACAAAATCTTTTGTCTGATGTCTGTACCAGTTTGTGACAAATTTATGAAGTGACTTTTATTTTTAATACAAAAAAGTCTACAAAAACATGGAAAACAGTAGAAAGTATTCAGTACACCACAAGCTTTTTATGACAATATTACTGGCATCATAGGCAAACATTGAGATACCTACCATGTTGTATCCAAACAAAAACCTATAGATTATGTAGAAAAATGACCATGTATAAATGTACAGTTTACTTAGAAAAATGACTATAAAAATGTATAGAATATGTCGAAAAATACGTAATCTACACATTTTTGTTTTGATACAACTATTTTGTGGTCCATCTTGAAACCATCACGAAAACATGCCAATATATTTTTGACCCCCTTAAATCCCACTTTCATATATTTTTCTTATTTCTGCTCAAAAACATAGATTGTGGGTACTCCAATATATTTGAATAGGTGTGTTTTCGTAAAGCTGTGCCGTAACAAACCTTGTTATAAAGTAGTTCCTATGTACATGTATCTACTGATTGTACATGTGTATATATGTAAGAAACCACATAATTTTATCTACCATACTTATTCAAAATATTTGGACAGACATGCTGAGGAAGCATTGTTGACCATTCTGAAAAGGATCAGGTTCAGCATTGTTAGCCATTTTGTCAGCATCTTTACACACATTACTAGCTGTCAAATTGTTTTGTTCAGATTTTAGGATAAGGAGTTAAGACATACAGATACTTAGGTTTACATAGGTCTAGATAAGAGTGAGTATCAGGTAAATATTTTTCTTATTTCCCCTTGAAAACATATGTTGTGGGTGCTCATTAGAATCCCCTCAGTGAGGCGCTTCTAATGAGTACCCACAACATATGTTTTTGTGGAGAAATAAGAAGAATATCAATACTTTTGGAGTGAATAAAGGCATCTTATCAAGAGCTATGGATAGTTACGGTATGCATTTTTGAGAACAATTTTTTATTTGATGTTGCTCAAATGTTTTACTTCTTTATTTTCAGTTTTCTCCAATGATACAAGACACGATACTTCGAGGCACATTTAATGCGACATTGAATAATCCTATCACTCCAAGAATGGATGCCCTTCACACTGCCGGAACTGCTAAACATGCTTTCTTACTTGGAGTATAACCACATATAGAAAAAAACATTAAAGACATTTGAGAAATTTGAGAAACACTATTGAAAGCCAACATTTTCCTAAAATTTAGATAGACTGACCCTGTTCATTTGCATAGTATGGCAAGGAGGTTCACGCTATATTGTATATTAACCCTTGTCATGCTGAATGAATTTAGATGCCACCCCCACTTCCAATTTTCAGCCAATAGACAGTGTATATCCGGGTTCAGCAGCACTAGGGTTAATGGACATCACTCATCCTCCATTTTTGTACAATGTCCAGGTCCTGGTTGAAGTTGCAGTAACTTTTCTGATAATTTGAGCAGAAAAAATGGGAACCAAATTTAATGTCTCTATTTTTTTTTTTTTTTTTTCAAAAGGAAAGTAGCTAATTTTGCAAAGGGAGGCAATTAGTTACTATTCTCAAGGAATTCTTTGAAATTCAGTTAATTTTTTTTTTGTTTGATATTTTACTGTACAAAATGAATAGTGAAGACCTTGACCAGATTGTGTGAATGTGCAGTATGATCTGGAACTTTACTGTTTGCATGTTCCTGGAAGATGTTGGTTTATCCCTGTGGTGAGCCTCATTTGTATTATTAACTTTTGAAAAAGACTTCAAACATGTGCTTGTTTATGTAGTTGTTCTTTAAAATTAACCTTTAACCTGCTGAATTTAGATATCAGCGGACAACAGTTGGATTTCTTCTAAAAAAACAGGGTTTTGACATTTCAATCAGTTGTCTCCTTTGGAGATAATTTGAATGAAATGTCAAGTATTGTTTTCAAGAAAAACAAACAAAAAAAAAACATCATATATTTGTTTTCTTCTGATGCTGCCAACAGCATGTTTAGGTTAACCCTTGTCCTGCTGAATAAATTTAGATGCCACACCCATTTCTAATTGTCAGCCAATCAGATTTCTTAATCCAGATTGTTGATAAAAATTCACTATTGATCTGGATCTACACTGTTTGCCAAGGCAGAGTATATCCGGGTTCAGCAGGACATGGGTTAAAATTTTGTAAAGAATTCTTGTGATAAATAAAATGTTAAGAAAACAAAGTAGTCTTATGATAAATGATATAAAATGGTCATTTTTTGCATGCGCTGCAAGTTTTAACTTGGATTACCATGGGTGGATGTATTTGCACAGTGATAAATTAGCAAGACATTCATTGGTCAGCCTTGAACTGTTATTTGGTACAAATAAGAAAATACCAGTATTTTCACTTATGCTAGTAAGTAACTTTTATTTTAAGAAATTTAACTCTTGTCCTGCTGAATAAATTAAGGTGCCACTCCCACTTCTAATTTTAAGCCAATCAGATTACTTGATCTGGATTGTTGCTATAAATTCACATACTTAATGGCAAACAGTGCAGATCCAGATCAGTTGGCTTCTTCAGAAGCCAACTGATATGGATCTACACTGTTTGCAAAGGCAGGGTATATCCAGGCTCAGCAGGACAAGGATTAAGTATGATTTAATGTACAAAACCACAGCTTCACATTGTGCTAGAAATATATGTTCAATCTGAAATATTTTACCGTATGATTCAATATTCAATCTCTATTTTCTGAGAAAAACAAAAGCTATTTTACAATGTCCCATGGTGATATGAAAGTCAACAAGCTTAGGTTAACCCATTTATGCTGAGTGGGCTTTCCTACCTCACATCTTAGAGAGGTCCATTTCCAATTTTGAGGAGTGTCTGGTTCATTTTTTATTAACATCATCTTTTAAGAACTTACTATACGTAATGCAAACAGTGCTGACCCTGATCAGATGCTATACTGTGCAATGCCTGATCTCTGTCTACACTATTTGCCAATGTCCCTTTCATGGAACAAGACATAAAAGGGTTAACTCGTAAACCACCAAGCAAAATTTGTAACAGACAGCATTCTTATTTTATTTTTTAATTTTCATAGACAATAAGTCTTGATATTTCATGTTAACACAATTCACATGAAATATCAAGGCTTTTTTTCTATGAAAATAAAAAAAATATTAACCTTTGTCATGCTGAATAAATTAAGATGCCATGCCCACTTCTAATTATCAGCCAATCAGATTACTTGATCCAGGTTGTCAATACAAATTCCAATGCTGACTGGCAAACAGTGCAGATCCACATTAGTTGGCTTGGGAAGAAGCCAACTGATCTGGATCTAAACTGTTTGCAAAAACAGAGCATGTCAGGACCAGCAGGACTAGGGTTAAAAGTGTCGTCTGCTGCAATTGTGGTTGGTGCTTTAAGGGTTAAAGATGCCTGTTTATAAAACACTCCAGATTACAATAAAAAAAAGATGTGTTATGTAAAACAAAAAAAGTGATTGAGTGCAAAACATATAACAAATATGACTGACATGTTTAAGACAAACATTATAGATTTATGGAAAACTATTAACATTGATCAAACAGCCATTTGTATACAAGATAAATTAGAGTCTCTGCGAAAACCAACCATACTCCATAGTTTGAGATAAAGTTTCTATGTCCTCAACTTAACCCTTGTCCTGCTGAGCCCGGATATACCCTGCCTTTGCAAACAGTGTAGATCCAGATCAGTTGGCTTCTGAAGAAGCCAACTGATCCGGATCTGCACTGTTTGCCATCAATTATGTGAATTTATAGCAACAATTCAGATCAAGCAATCTGATTGGCTGAAAATTAGAAATAGGTGTGGCATCTTAATTTATTCAGCAGGGCAAGGGTTAAAGATAGAGGGGCATATGGCTTTTGGTTAATTTGTCCATTCATTCACCAGTATGTTTATCACACTTTTCTTGTCAGCAAATTTGCTGGTAACTCTTTGAGCTAGGGCCTTGAACCTTGGTGAGCTTACTGGGGCTGTGGAGTAGATCACCTGATTAACTTCTGAAAAAAAAATTGGATTAATTTTGTTAGAGTTGTACCCCTTTTCAACTTTGGCAATTTGTGGGGATGAGTGTACAAATTGGGGGCATTGTGTTTTACAAACACATATTTCTAGTTTTCAACTTGATAGTTTTCTTGTTTCTCAAAAAAAACATGGTTACTCATTAAAATTGCCTACAAAGTACCCACCGTGTTTTCTTAGAAAAATAAGAAAATATCTATCTAGACATCCCACTTCCCCAGCCTCCACAATTAAATTGTGCTGTGATATTCCAAACAACAACATATTTGAAAAAGAGTAATGACCCTCAACAGCCTTTGCAGCTTACATCATGATAAAGGGGTTGTACTGTTTGCTATTCATCACGAAAACATGCCTATATACTTTTGACCCCATAAAACCCCACTTTTATATAGTAAAACTGGGGTTTACAGGGGTATACATTATTTTTCTTATTCTGCTCAAAAACATAGATTGTGGGTACTGGATAGAACTGCCTCATTGAGGCAGTTCTAACTAGTACCCACAATCTATGTTTTGAGCAGAAATATGAAAAATATCAGATTTTATTATCTGAAAATTTTCATTTTTTGGTGGTAAAATTTACAGTATATTTGAATAGGCATGTTTTTGTAATGATAATCTGCAAGCTCCTGAGATTTTATTGGTGAAATGGTTAAAACTTGGGCCACACTGTATGAACCCCTAAGCTGATCTGGATCATTGTTTTCCGTTTATGGAATCGGGTTGGTTTTCCCCACATTATGTCAAAAATTTCACTTGTTTGCCAACTTGATAACTGTTATTTAAATTCTAATTTTACAATCCATGTCTGTTTATAATTTGAAAAGGTAAACACAATTATCTGCTAAGCTGAATCAAGACTTCAGTTAATCCCTTGATTTATGTTTGTGATGTTTGTTTAACTTGAATAAGATTTAAATTAACATGGAGATTATACCGAAACCTGGAAAGATAAATTTTATTAGTTGTGTAATGGGAAATGGTACTGTCTAGCAGACAGCTCCAGATGAGGTGATAATTTTGCTGATTACTGCAGTAGAAGACATTTTGAAATACAGTCCACTCTCCTTGTATTATCTGGACTTCACTTATCTTGAATAACTTCTTACTCGAAGTGAAAATCTGGTCCATTTAAACATGAAAATCTGACAACAGGTAACAAATTATTGTGGAAAAGAGGAGAAATTGTTCCTAAGGAGCAATTTCTCCTCTTTCCCACAATATTTTCAATATATCTCAGACTTCAGAAATCAAATGACATATTCATTTATTAAATGTGGTTGTTGGATTTATTTTTTCCACAATTCTGCAAATCTGATACAGTGTATGTCAAGGTATGGATATCTCGAAGCATTTCAGAATGTACCTTGGACTTTAAGATAACAAGAATTGATTGTACTTTATTATTATTATTTTTCACAGAAAATAAGACTTGGCACTTTAAGGCTTAACCGTTCTCCTGCTGAACCCAGATATACCCTGTTTTGCAAACAGTGTAGATCCAGATCAGTTGGCTTCTGAAGAAGCCAACTGATCTGGATCTGCACTGTTTGCCATCAAGAATGCGAATTTATAGCAGCAATCTGGATCAAGTAGTCTGAATGGCTGAAAATTAAGAGTGGGCATGGCATCTTAATTTATTCAACAGGACAAGGGTTAAGGATACTTTATTTTTGCACAAAAACTCATGCTGGAGGTACTTGATGGAAATACCTTGTTCAGAACCCACAACTAATGTTTTGGTACAAAAGTAACAAAATGTACCTTCAAAATAGCCTTTTACCGTAAGCTCTATACATGTATTTACAAATTTTAGGAACAGTGAAGGCCAAGCTCAGCCTGTAGTGTGGTCTGATCACAGCCCTCTCCAGCCATGTTATACTACCAAGTAGATAGTATAGAATTGTTTTTGGATCCATGTTGTTCGTGGTCTGAGTATGGAAGCACTTGCTGATCAAGGCCATCAATTAAAATGCTCATAGCCAGTCAAACAAAGCACATGTCCTTATGAAGGAAGTATTCAAAAAATAAAATATTATCTTTGCAATGCAGATTTTGCACAAAAACATATCTAACTGGAACTACCACAAGATATTATAAAGAAATTCCAATGAAAACCCACAAGATATGTCAAGATATGTTTGATGCAGAAATAGCAAAAATGATCCTAAATTACCTTGATTATCAACCAGGGCCCAGTTGTTCAAAGCCTCGTTAGCTTAACGAGCTCGTTAAGGGTCATTTCGTTAACTGTTTTAGCGGATTCAATATACAATATTCTGATATTTTTTGCTGAAAAAATGTGAGTAGCTTTTGCACTGCAAAAGCAACTCACATTTTTTCAGCAAAAAATATCAGAATATTTGCGTATCACTCAATTAAAATTTTAACGAATCGTTAACTAACGACATCGTTAGTTTTGAACAACTGGGCCCTGTCTGATGCTATGATAAAAATAAGGTACACTTTCTTGTATTACTACTTGTATGTTACTATTTTTGTAAATAAGTTACTCCAGTCCAATTAGCATAAGCAACACAAGGGACCTCCTAAAGTGAAATTAAAATTGAAAGAGAGACTGTCTGATAGATTTATACTTAACCTCATATCTATAATTGTAAGGTGCTTAATTGTCTGGCACAGACATTTATAGATACTTTTATGAGTAGCATAGTAAGTATTTTATGGTAAGTGTCCTAAAATTTTGTACACCAACATTTGTGACAAAATGGTATATGCAAACAGTGCAGACCCAGATCAGACTGCTCCTGTAGGAGCAGTCTGATCAGGGTCTGCACTGTTTGCTATTCCAAGTATTTTGTAGAATGCATAAAAAATGAAATTCAGGTAAAAAAAGTAAAGTGTAAAGTGTTTGAAATATCAGGACATTAACAATAACCTGGAAAATTTTGCAGCCCTGAACTATTAGCTGGGGCACCCCAAAGCCTATTACAGTATTTACTCAAAATATTCAAGTAGATCCTACTGGGCAAACAATGTAGACCCAGATCAAACTGTTCCTAAAGGAGCAGTTTGATCAGGATCTACAATATTTTGTTATCTTGGTACAACAGTTTAGACATATTAAGTAGTTGACTTGTTCAAACTTCAGGAATTTCCTAATATTTCTGACAAAATGGCATAATTATGCAAACGGTGCAGACCCAGATCTGGGTCTACACTGTTTGCCATTCCACAAAGTATTCTGACACAACTGCATAAAAAAGCAAAATTTAGGCCAAAATTATATGGAATAAAGAGTTCGAAATTGTATCATTTAACGTAAGTATAAGACAATTATTAACCCTTGTCCTGCTGAACCCGGATATACCCTGCCTTTGCAAACAGTGTAGATCCAGATCAGTTGGCTTCTGAAGAAGCCAACTGATCTGGATCTACACTGTTTGTCATTAAGTATGTGAATTTATATCAAAAATCTGGATCAAGTGATCTGATTGGCTGAAAATTGGAAATGGGCGTGGCATCCTAATTTATTCAGCAGGATAAGGGTTAAAGGGACATGATACGCTGTTTGATTACTTGCAAGCAAAGTATACTTTTGAGAGTTCACTTTTGAATAATATTGTCTGTGATATTTATACAGTTTTTACTTTATGACATAAAATGAGTATATTTTAGAGTATTATGTTTTTATTTCTACTTGTCATTGTGATAATATTACATGTGTTAGAAAGATTTAGAAGTCATGAAAGTAATAATTGTTTTTGTATGTATTGTTGTATATCTGAGATGTATCTAGGCATGTTCATGATTGTTATCTTTTTTCATTGTCTTGACTGCTTTTGAAAGCAGGAGCAACATAGGGATCACTTTGTGGCGTCGGCATCAGCGTCCACAATATTAACCCATTAAAGACTGAATAAACTCTCTCACACTATATATTGGAAGAGTCCATTTTCAATTTTAGGTATGTCAGGCTATATCATATTCCTAAAGAAAAATGGTTAAACTATTTGCAAACAGTGGAGACCCTGATCAGATGCAGTGTTCTGCTGTGTCTGCTCTGGGTCTGCACTGTTTGCCAGTTACCTGTTTAGGGGTCTCCAGTCTTCAGTGGGTTAACTCTTGTCATGTGAATAAATTCAGATTCCATTCTAATTGTCAGCCAGTCACATTACTTAATCCAGATTGTTGATATAAATTCACATATTGAATGACAAACAGTGCAGATCCAGATTAGTTGGCCAACTTATCTGGATGTACAGTTTTCAAAGGCAGGGCATATCTGGGTTCAGCTGGACAAGGGTTACGTGTGTGTGTTTAGCTCCGTTTCTGAAACTTCATGGCTTCTATTGAAACTTCATACACACATCTGCCATGATGTACAATGTACTCTGCCATCGACTGTTACTGACCTTGAATACTGCCGATATGAGAGGCAAACAGCAAAGACTTGGATCCACATGGTCACTAGATTGTTGATGAAAAAACTGGTCAGACTGTACAAAGCATGGTCTGTAGATTGTTGGTGAAGACTGATCAGACTGTACATAGCTGCAGGTTGCTCTCCAGCCTAATGTTTGTACATGTCTCATTTCTTTATATCCAGTATTATGATGCCGTCCTTGTCCCTTGTTACTGTGATATGTTTTATATATTAGCTTCATGAAGCAAAAGGTTATATATGCCAACACTCAAAGGCTCAAAGTGCAGTTTGAACTTGCAGTAGACAGCATTCTCATTTTTTTTTATTAATTCTGTTTCAAAGGAAATTAGGCTTGATAGTTCATGTGAATGGTCTGAAAATATTTGAGACTGCCTCTGCTGCTTTTCTGACTGGTGCATTAAGGGCTAACAAAGAAGACTCAGATCAAACTGCACATTCTCCTTACTCATTTAAGAAACATTGGGCATTGTAGTATATATGAGCAGTGGTAAAGCCCATGATCAGACTCCGAGGTTATAAAACTTTTTTCATGCTCAACTCAGCTGAGCATGAAATTTGTCCTACTGTTAAGTATCAAATTACTATTAAAACATTGCAATTTCTTTCTTGCTCAACACAGCTGAGCATGAAAATTTCTCTGCTAATTAATATGAAAATGCCAACTTTTGTTGGCATTTTCATATTTATTAGCAGAAAAAATTTCATGCTCAGCTGAGTTGAGCTTGAAAATTTTTTATAAACTCGAGGATAGATTTACAGATGTGCAAGCTGATTGGACCCTTACTATTTATACTCTGTTTACCTCAAGTATTCAGACAACTTAACTCCTTAATTTAATAATTGTTATAAAATTCGAATAAGTCTCAGACTAATAGTGCTGGCTGATGTGTGTAAAAATTGCGGGATGAGTGATGGTATAGACCCTGATTAATGCCACTTTCTGTGGTATCTGATCTGGGTCTACACTGTTTCCTCAGACCTGTATACTTAGGGTAAATATGGTAAATAAGGTTTAATTATTCTGTACAGTAAATCTCCTAAACCCAGTAAACGTGTGGTTAGGTAAACTGACCGCGCTCAACATGACCCCATTGGGTTGACTGGGCCGTAAAACCTCAACACAAACAAACAAATCTCCTAAAATTTTGAACAATTTATTCCATACTATTTTGGCTTAAGTTTTGCTTTTTATGCATTTGTCTCTTAAAATGCTTAGTGGAATGTCAAACAGTGAAGACCCTGATCAGACTGCTTCTTGGAGCAGTCTGATCGGAGTCTGCACTGTTTGTATATGGCACTTTGGTGTTCGAAATTTTAGGACATTTACTGTACCCCTTGTTTTGCCTGATGTGAGTCATTTCATGAGTGTTATACATGTATCTTGTCTTACAGACACTCTTAAATAAACCAGAAAACGGAGAAAACAGAATTGTTTTGTTGAACACCTACACTGATTTATTCTAATGTCTTATTGATTGTACTGTTTATGGACAGTCAATAACCAGACTAGACAGAGCCAATGTGAACCACAATCTGAGAATTGCACCATTAGATATGTGCACCCAGAGAAGACAGGCCAGCATGCATTCAGCCAGACCTGAGTCTTAACTGGGCACCCTTTTGATAGCCAAAGTTTCTAGGCTTCTTAGATGGATAGTGAAAACATCAGACTGTCTGGATAAGCAGCCTGATCTGAGTTGAAGTTGGGCACACATATCCAAAAACTAAAGTGAAAGGCTACAATCATAATGAACGATGGCCTTTTCATCAAAAGTGAACTTCTTAAATTTTCTAACAACAATTTTTAGGAAAATGGAAGATTCATGAAATAGAGAAAGAGGAAAATATATACATGTTAACAAAATTTTTGTTTTTCTGACACTTTTATGCTCCTGCCATTGAATGGTGGAAAGGGCATATAGTGTTACCCCTGTTCATTTGTCTGTCTGTCGATCTGTCCGCATCTGCAATTTGCGTGTAAGTTTTTCAGGCGGGGGTATCCTTGTCCTTTGGATGCATTTCTAGTTTCCCTTTAATAATTCTGTAAAGTAACTGTGATGGTTAATACACTGCAAACATGTACACAACTGCAATATTGCATTAGATATAACATGAGAGGAAGTCCGTACTCACCTGTTGTATTGCATTTGACATAAATGTTGGGACAATCTAACCCATTTAAGCCTTGTGTCCCATAAATGGGATCTTTGCAAACATTGTAGACACAGATCAGATGCCACAGAACATGGCATCTGATCAGGCCTACACTGTTTGCATTAAGTACCGGAATTTATTTCTATAATAAGTACAGTCAAACCTGTGTTAGAGGTCACCTCTATTAAGCAGCCAACCTGTATTAAGCAGCCAGAGAAAAGTTGCCCCAAAATTCATATACCTATATATTTGAACTGTATTAAGCAGCCACCTGCCTTCAGCAGCCACTTTTTAAACTTCCCATGGGTGGCTGTTTAAGACAGGTTTGACTGTAATAATCCTAAAAACAAGCCAAACAGCCCTTAAATTGGAAATGGACTGGTCCAAAGAGATATGGTAAAAGAATCCATTCGGTTAACCTCTTACTATACTTTTCCTAAAATTAAAATGTTTGAACAAGTCGATTTTACTACCAATTACTGTGTCTAAACTACTGCATCAGTGACAGTTAGTGTAGCATTCAGCAGTGTTTGATCTGGGTCTACCCCATTTGCTCAGGTCCTGTCTGTGAAAACTTTTAGAATAAATGCAGTATCATCATTTGACACTGGTTGTCCCTGAGGGTTTTCCTTTTGATCCTGAACATTGGCATTGGTCTATAGCTGATTTGTTCATTTAGTTTTCACTCAGAAACTGAGTTATACTTTTGCTGGAGTGAGAACTAGAGCCTAAGCTGTCCATATTTCCTCTCCTGACAGCAAAGTATTACATAAACTGAAGTCTGTGGCTGACTATGCCTACAAGTGATAATAACCACATTTATTTTTTTCACTAGAAACCACATCCAGGCACCATCTCAATATGACTGAAAGATTGTTGAAAGCGATGTGAAGCCCAGATAAAACAAACAAACAATTTTCTCTAGAAAACCAATGTAGGTATATGTCCCAAAATTTCAAACACTTTATTCCATACTTTTTTGGCATAATTTTTGCTTATTTATGCAGTTGTTTCTTAAAATACTTAGTGTAATGGCAAGCAGTGTAGACACTGTTCAAACAGCTCTTTAGGAGCAGTCTAATCTGGGTATGCACTGTTTGTATAAGCCATTTTATTAGAAACTTTGGTGTACAAAATTTTAGGACATTAATTATTGGAAGCTTTAGCCAGTTTATGTCACTTAATATAATCTGCTAATATGCACTCACAACACCTGAGTATAGAGAAAAAGTTGTACCAGTCTTTTTACGAGTCATTTGATGATTATTCTTTGTTCTGTCAGAAATTAACGTTAGATTAGCTAAAGCAGATTCTGTGCACAATACTGGACCAAATTGGACCAAACCATTATCTGTTATTGTACCTGTATATCAGGGATAAAGGCATGATGACTGGACGTCCATAAAGCCAGGTTAAAACCACCAACAGTTTTGCCATTGATCATTCCAAGGCATACAGTCGACTCTCGTTATCTCAGCTTATCTTGAATAACTGCTTATCTCGAACTGAATATATGGTCCCCATTTTATTATAAAGATCTAGCAATAGGTAACAAAATATTGTGGAAAAGAGGAGAAATTGCTCCTTAGGAGCAATTTCTCCTCTTCTCCACAATATCTTTTAATATATCTCTAACTTCAGTAGTCAAATTACATATTTATATGTGAAATGTGGTTGTTTGATTTATTTTTTCCTCAATTCTGTAAATCTGATATGTTGAAATATGGATATCTCGAAGTTTTCAGAGAGTCACTTGGATTTTGAGATAACTATTTCGTTGCTGTTCTCCTTCATTTGTTCATTCTGTTTTCATGGTCTTTTCCTTATTTTCAAGGAATTGTTGATTTGTGTTGTCATTAAACCCTTGTCAATTTCGTTGTAAGCGCTGTATCACTGCATTTTTTCTGTACATAACATATGACATTTGCCCTGACATGAGTGTTACAGCTTGAGTCTGTAGCAGCTTCTGTGCATAATATTTGGCCAATAACTGAAATACATTAGCTCAAATATAAGTAAAGACTCCCAAGAAATGCCACAATCACGAAGTACAGCCTTCCCAAGGAACCAAAAGAAAGAAACTGGGGAACAGACAAAACAAACGTCATATATGAAACCATAGACGCACAAAGGACTTCTAAGAAGAACCACCTTGGAACGGTCGGTAAAAAAACTGCAAGTCTATAACAGATTCTGTGATAACAATAAGCGTTTGTCCTGTAGCAGATTCTAGGCATAAATAGTATTTGCCCAGTAATTGAGTATTACATTACCTCAGTCTGTAGCAGATTCTTGGCATACACTTTAGTATATGCCAATAACCAGGTATTACATCAGCTTGATGTGACACGGTCGGGGATCGAACCCGCAACCTCCCGGTCACAACGCGGACGCTCTACCAACTGAGCCACTGTGCCGGTTATACTGGTTATGCCGAGTTACCAAAGACTTAAAAAATGGTATTAGCTGCTCTTTCGCTTGGCGCTCAGCATTAAGAAAGAAGAGCTAGGAATCATGGGGAATATCATGTCAAGTGTCGGGCGTGATATTTCAGTGAGGCAGCACTCTTAAAGTGAGCACTGAGCCCGATGTACTTTCAAGGGAGGCAACTCTGTCAATCATTCAGTAAAAGGGGGAAAGAATTTGCTGGGAGCAAATTATTGCCTTTTATGGCAGACCGCTTTTAGATGAAGCTCGGTGTGCAGGAAGCAAACAGCTAGTCACCAAAATTGTCTCCCTTATAAAAAATCTGCGGAAAGTCGACCAAGTGCATGCAGTTCATTTACGGTAAAACAAACCTAAAAGTTGATAAGTGACAGTTAGCGACAGGATCCTGGGTTTATTGCTGATGATATCAGTCTTGCCTTATTTTATAATTAAGATATTACGAGACAGTCTCAAACTGACAGACGCTTTATGAAATAATGGGGATTTTTTAGGGTTGTTATTTTGATATCATCGTCTAGTTTTCATTCATTTTGTTTGTAAAACGATAGTTTTACATATAATAAGTCCTGAGTTTCATTCATCATGACAAATTCTTGATGAACAAGATAAAGTCTGGTCTTTGTGCTAAAACTATGAATGAAATTCCCACAAATATGAATTGTTTGTCAATGAATTTATTGAACTTAGTGCCATGTCATGTGAAATCGCTCTTTTTCACGTAATGCGCAAACAGCGAACCCAGTAAGCATTCTTTATAAATCTATAGCGGGCCGTTATCTTTATAAATCTATAGCGGCCGTTATCGGCCCGTCAGGGTAACGGCCCGCTATAGATTTATAAAGAATGCTAGCTGGGAAGACCTGATCGGCAATAACTGGCCAGGTTTTTGTCCTACGTAACAGTAGTTAGAACCTTCTGGGCTAATCCAGCAGACGACAAACTAATGATATTTTTTTCATATTTTTCCCAGAAAATAAGTTATAATATTTCATGAAATGTCAGATCTTATTTTCTGGCAAAAATAGGAAAAATTATTTCAAAATGTCGTCTGCTGAATTCATACCCAGCATACTAAGTCATAATAACATAAAACTGGCAGCATGCTGAGGGTCCTAATCGCACAGCAAGAATGCACAGGCCGGTGTGGCTCTCACTACCGTTACATTAGAAAACACGCCTATTCAAATATATTGAAAATTTCACCTCCAAAAACGGAAAATTTTCAGACAAAAACTCTAATATTTTTTCATATTTCTGCTCAAAACATAGATTGTGGGTACTTGTTAGAACTGCCTCGCCGAGGCGGTTCTTACGAGTACCCACAATATATGTTTTTGAGCAGAAATAAAAAAAATAATCTATACCCCTGTAAACCCTTGTTTTACTATATAAAAGTGGGGTTTAAGGGCGTCAAAATTATACAGATATATTTTCATGATGAGATGACATAAAACGGGTTTTCTCATGGTACTACCCAAATCACTATACTGTCAGTGTCAGCTATGTCCAATCACAAATCATTGAATCATAATCATAATTGGATGTAATTGCTTACTCCTTAATTTCTTCAATGACCTTCATGTCAATTTAAGTGATTTATCAACATGCAAAAAAAATGTCACCACCTTTTGGCAACTGGATATTTTCTTTGACCTAAGTGACGCTCTTGAGAAACCCAACATGTGTACAGAAAACGAGAGCACGCAGGCTGTGGTCATTTGGGTTCGGCTGGGTTTTTTTTCTGGTGACTGTATTTACCCTAAATATTGGAACACCAAATTTCCTTACCATACTTGTCCTAAATTTGAAAAAAAATTACTACATGTTGATCTTTATAAAAACTTGACAGAGTGGCAAACAGTGCAGACCCTGATCAGACGCCTCATTCTATGGCGTCTGATCTGGGGCTCTATACTGTTTGCCCAGGCCTGTCTGCCCCAATACATAGGGTTAATAGGGTAGTTATTAGTATTTGGAATGCACACAAATCCTACACCGCTTCTTATACTATTGCCTTCACTACCAGGCCCAAAAGTTAAAAAAAAAAAAAAAACATTTTTCGTGCTCAACTCAGCTGAGCATGAAATTTTTCCTGCTAATAAATCTCAAATTACTTACAATTGCAAAATTCTTTCTTGCTAAACATAGCTGAGAATGAAATTTTTTCTGCTTATAAATATGAAAATGCCAACTATTGTTGGCATTTTCATATTTATTAGCAGAGAAAATTTCATGCTCAGCTGAGTTGAGCATGAACAAAGTTTTATAACCTCGGGACCAGGTCCATTAAACTGAATATTTTTTGTTCAAAACTAAAGCTGACTTGTGATGACTGTCCCACCACACTACTAAATAGGTAAGAATTCGGATTTTTTCTTATTTTCTCCCAAGTAAAATTTGATAATTAGAACACTGATCTTACGAACACCCTGGATAACTGAAGTAAACTTCGATAGTTCGAACACTGACGGTTTGTACACCCTGGGTAAATGGAACTAATTTTGTGTTCGCACTTCACTTCCCCATAGCTGTTTTAGTTATCAAAGTCACTGTAGTTCATGCAATATGCCTTCTTTGGAGACAACTTTCATGTAATACTGAGTAACCCCTATTGTCTGGAAAAAAATCTTTATTTGTCGTCTGCTGAATTCGGCCAAAAAGTTTAACCTAAAGGTTATTTTTTTTTATTCATAAAATTGTAAATATATATATATATATATATATATATATATATATATATATATATATATATATATATATATATATATATATATATATATATATATATATATATATATATATATATATATATATATATATATATATATATATATATGTGTGTGTGTGTGTGTGTGTGTGTGTGTGTGTGTGTGTGTGTGTTTAGAAAACTTTACGTCCTGTCACAGGATTCTTTGCCTTTAGGGTGCACGCATGAATCACTTAAACCATCATTTGTTTCATTAACCCTAAAAGCGCCGAGAAAAAATGTAGCAGACCACATTCTCAATCTTTATTTATTTTGTTTTCAGAGAAAACAAGTCTTGACATTTCATGAGAATCGTCTGCCATGCAGACGATTTACGTGAAATGTCAAGACTTGTTTTCTCCGAAAAATAAAAAAAATATATATCAAAATATCGTCTGTTGCAATTGTGATTGGCGCTTTAAGGGTTAAAATAACGACTTCTTTGCATTATTGATGACGATTCATGTCACTAATTTTGCAACTGAAATTTGATTAAATGTTCATTGATTTGATGCGCAACAAGACGAAAAGTCACTTTTTCACAGGCTTTTGGGGAATGAAAGAGAAGAATAGACAGGCTGTGCCTTTGCGCAGTCTGATCATTACCTTTTTCCGCTAACAGATTCACTAAGTTCTGTAAAATACGTCGACGAACAGATAAGACCCTGATAAGACCCTGATGTGCGGATGCGCAGTCCGGTCTAAGCCTTCGCTGTTTGCATTTGGTAGAAGTGTACTTTTGCCATGTTCCTCGTCAATTAAAAGTTCATTGATTTAAAGTTATCATCTTTCTTAAAATATTCATGCAGACCATATTTAGGCGAAACAGGCGAAAAGAAAATCGAAAAGGTGTCTTCTGGCTAGCATGTATGAATACTAAACCCAAGCAAATTTCCAGCAGACAACATTGTCATTTTTTTATATATTATTTTTCAGAGAAAATAAGCCTTGACAATTTCAGGTGAATCGTCTGCCTCGCTCGATTAATGCCCGACGCCGGCGCGTAGGAGAAAAGTCAGGGTCACCCATCCAAGTTCACTGTTTTCTTCCGGGTTCTCCGGTTTTTTTGTTTTTTTTTTGTTTTTTTGTTTTTTTAATTATTATTTTTTCGCCTCAAATGACAAGAGTATTGACGCGTAGTTTTGTCCTCTGACGTTATCGCGTCCTCGGAAAACTTTCGACGACGGTCCTGAAATATTTCCCTCAGTGACGACTTGGTAGAGTTTCCGCCCTTTTTACAAGGGAGACAACTTTTGCGACGCCCTATTTGCTTTCCTGCACACAAAGCTCCTTCTGAAAGGGGTCTACTCTTAAAGGGGGTATTTCGCCCATCCCCTTTGGGGAGGAATTCTTTCGTTTAAGAGTAGATCCTTTTCAGAAGGCTGGCAAAACAATTTCGATACAGTTATCTCCCTTGAAAGTATACCTGTTCCCTTTAGGCGTTTCATTCCTGTTATGTAATGTTTACTAACAATTTATACAATTATATAAACTTTACAGCTTTTTTATGGCTATAACAAAATTTTCTCCTTTGAAGGTCTGTTTCATGGATGATCACACGTTTATGACACGAAGTACCTTGAATTTTGAAGTCTGTCGTCATTAGTAACACGTTTTGTTAAGGGTTATGGATTATCTTTTAGGGGTGACAACTCTGTCAAACGTGTTTACCACCTTTCGGAAAAGGGGTCTTCTCTAAAAGGAGAGAATTCTTTTCTTTTGGAGTAGACCCCATTTCGGAAGAGACTTTGAACTCAGAAAATCAAACAGGAAGTAACAAAAGAAAAGTATGGCGGGAAATCTACCAAACATATTTATTCATCTTAAAAGGTCAAATTGACAGCAAGTTAAAACCTGACTTGATACAGCCATAAACAGTGTTTGAACTTCTGCTTTGTGCAACCTGTGTTCTGAGATATATGAATTTAATAGTACAACTGCTAATGGTGAAAATATATGGTGAAGCAGTGCTGAATAATAAAATGGAAACCTTTCATTTCAGTCAAACATAGCTATCAGTTACC
The DNA here is from genome assembly GCA_964016985.1 of Anodontia alba. Classification (NCBI taxonomy): domain Eukaryota; kingdom Metazoa; phylum Mollusca; class Bivalvia; order Lucinida; family Lucinidae; genus Anodontia; species Anodontia alba. Next base: position 127,514,792 of record OZ024822.1, read on the forward strand.
CTAAATATTCTGACAGAAAGGCCTGAGCAAACAGGGTAGATCCAGCTCAGACGCCACAGAGTGTCTAAACTATTTGCCACTAATCCAGCAGCTTTATGACATATCAATACAATAGGTAGTATTTGGGGGGTGGGGGTGGATTCTACAGAGGAACCGCTTTGAACGGTCAGCAATAAACCACTGTGGATTAAACTGACTGTGATGCAGCTCCAAATACCGTATTCAATCTAATTACCGCACATACCCCTATAAGCGCACAGTCAAGAAATTCCGTAGTCTTCAGATTACAGCGAGTGTACTTTTTCTTTACTTCTTTATAAAGGCATATGTTGTGGATACCCATTTGAATTGCATCGACTTGTCGATGCAATTCAAATGAGTATCCACAGCATATGTTTTTATAAAGAAAATCAGGAAAAAAAACCCGCATAATCATCATCAAATACATCCTTTTCTGATCTTTTTTATAGTGTATCCTTAGTAGGTAGATTCATATTTAATCACAACTGAGTGTTCCTAGCATTTTTTTTTAAAAACCTAAGCGCACAGTGCGGTAATTAGGTCGAATACGGTATGTGTTCGGTCCATTTGTAGGGTCCTCATAAAAAAGACCAAACATAACAGTAAAATACACATGAAATTGTGATCAATCGTCGCCTTCCCTTCTCCGAAGCTAAGTCTAACTTAATCTTTCAAATATTATTGATCATAAACACTGTGATGAAATCGCCATCCTTAAAGTACAACAACCTAAAAAGTGTGGCGGACGGTCGGAAGAAGAAACATGATAGCCAATGTGCTGCAATCTTATATCCAAAGGCAGGTGTAAGACAATATCCGCATATGCACAGGGCGCAGCCCAGAAGAAATCTGATCTGAAATTACTGATACTCAGTGCAGAAATCAAATCTCTACAACAATACAAAACTGATCCACATCATGTGAAAAAGGATCTTCTGCGCGCATGCGCACATCGACTGCTCAGATCAGCTATACACCCACCCTGTCTGATCAGTTCCTTTGGTTGCTACATGTAGTCAATGAAGTCTTCAGCATCTAATTATTCCGTACGCGGACAGCCAAGGCCCTGACCAGACTGCGCAGATCTGGACTTTTGCTGAAATGCACAGAAGGTCCTTTTTTTCATGGCATGGCATAAATACGATTTTGTGATAACTGAATCTCGGACAACAGCTGGCAGGACCATAACCCGAAGATTTTTATCACTTTTATGGTAAATGTAATAAAGCGTGCTATTAAAAATGGCTTTTACAACGATGGACGACGGCGGTTAAGCCTTGGACTGATTCATTGTCCTAGAACGCATTGTTCTAACGGCAATAAACGGATGACCAAGGACTGTTAACAGGATTGGCGTAAGACATGCCGATTGATCGCAATGCTTTTTGTCATTCCCGGAAGAATTCCAGATGACCACGGCTGTTGCTCCGGGTTGGCCGAAAGGGAGGCGGAAGATTTTATGCACATGTCTCCAATTCAGTTAAAAGGAAAGAACTTCAGAAAACAAGCAAATTTGATCAAAATCATGTATGAAATAAGAAAGATGTCACAGTTTACTTTTTTTATATGTATGAGCAATGACGTCAGTTAACTATAAAACAGGAACATTTTCTAGACCGTCGAAGTCCAATGACTGTCTTATTTCTCATTCGATTTTCATTTTTTTTTCTCTCTAACCTGCTAAGCTTAACAACTTTCGCAGATATACGCGCAACGTGACGTACACTGAGGGAGAGAGAGCTGCTTTCATAATTTTCATGAATTGGTTGCATGGCATTCAGAAATATATAAAACTTTCGGAATGATATGCAACTAATTGTGTCAGTAGTTATCATATCTACCCTAAATATTCGAGATACAGGCCTGTGCAAACACAGATCAGGCGCCTCAGAACGTGGCATTTGAACAGGGTCTGCATTGTTTGCATACAGCAAATTTTAGACATATAACAATATAAAATGAATTTGTTAACCCTTGTCATGCTGAATAAATTAAGATGCCACGCCCACTTCTAACTTCCAGCCAATTAGATTACTTGATGATCCGGGTTTTTGATAAAAAAAAAATCACATATTTACTGGCAAACAGTGCAGATCCGGATCAGCTGGCTTCTTCAGAAGCCAACTGGTCTGAATCTACACCGTTTATTAAGACAGGGCTTGTCGTGTTCAGCAAGAGAATGGTTAAAATTTGAGGATAATATAATAAAGCGCTAAAGTGTCCAAACATTTCGCGTAAATACTGTAAACTAAACGCTTAGTATGGGGTGAGGGTGGGGGTGCGGTCGGGGGTGGGGTCGGGGCTGTGAATTCAGCAGACGACAGTTGGAGACAATTTGCATGAAATGTCAGAGCATATCTTATGTGAAAAAAAAAAAAAACAAAAACAAAAAAAACATATCCAGTTTGTCGCCTGGTGAGTTAGCCCAGAGAATGGAAAAAGTTAATTACCCTGTGAGAGAAAGCTTGCATCAGTCAACAAATATGTTCAGCTATAAAGTTTAATGCACTAATTATGTTACTGCGCCTTTTTTGTGTTTATGTTAATCACAGAATTGTTTATAATATAGATTTTATCTTTCCAACAAATAAAATTTCGGGGCTTACGACGACATTTATATCGACAGGAAGACAAAGATGGCGCCAATATTAAACTCTCACTTAGTTGTTTTAAGTGCTTTTCCGCCCCATTGATTGCAAATCGTATAATTTAGTGTTGCTGTTTTTTTCTGTCTTCATACATTTTTTCTTTAAGAATTCCCAGTTGTTTTCGTTGTCTATGTTGTGCATAACGTATTGTTGTGTTGCATACTAGACGATGTAAAGCTGACATCTCTTTAAAGTGCCATTCAAAACTGTAGCGGAAAAAATCCAGAAACATTTGTTTATACAAAAATACTATACCTAACAGATGATTTTCACGAAATACCAAGTCTTATACTACTACTACTACTACTTCTACTACTACTACTATTACTACTACTACTAATAATAATAATAACATCCGATCAGGGTATCTGCACTGTTTGTCGCTTTTCAGCAGATTTTAGACGCATCAAAAGGAAATAAAATGGATTTGTTCAAACTTTAACCCTTAAAGCGCCAAGCAAAAATTGCAGCAGACGACAGCCCATTTTTTTATTTATTTATTTTTTATTTTATTTATTTATTTTTTTTTCATTTTACAGAGAAAATAAGTCTTGATATTTCATGTGAATCGTCTGCTTGGCAGACGATTCACATGAAATATCAAGACTTGTTTTCATCTGAAAATGAAAGAAAATCATCAAAATTGTCGTCTGCTTTAGTTGTGGTTGGCGCTTATTTAAGGGTTAAGACAAATATGGTAAGGAGTTAAGGTGTCCTAACACTTAGAGTAAATAGGGTAGTAAAATCAGCTGTCCCAAAATTTCATTATCCGATGCCTTCCACCCTGAAACTATAAATGAAAACCATATGGACATAAAAGTTGTGATAAAACGGACTGTTCTGTTTCAAGCATATCTTTATAACATTTTTGTTGACAGTTTTCAAAACATTTCATCATAAAAATGCAATAAAATAGATCTGTTTCACAAAACACTTGTCCTTTGTAATTTTTAAGCAACAGTCTGTGAAACATCTGGATCTCTCTCTCTCTCTCTCTCTCTCTCTCTCTCTCTCTCTCTCTCTCTCTCTCTGTGTGTGTGTATGTTAATAATGCGTTCTCCAACGTTGATGTCATTCTCAGAGATGTCATTTGTCTTGGTTATGTTGGTGTACAAAGTGACGAACGCTTAAAGACCCGACATTCTCTCGCCATCCCAAAGGTATGTCTGTCTGTCAATGTCTCTCTAAGAAAAACATAAATTAATAATAATAGTAAAATCAGAGAAAATAATGCTTGACATTACATGCAAATCGCATGAAAAAAAAATTATTTTAGATTGTTGTCTGCTACATTTTTTTGAATGGCGTTAAGATACTCCATTACTTGGACCCTGCATCACGAAAACATGCCTATATAATTTTGACCCCCTTAAACCCCACTTTTATGTAGTAAAACTGGGGTTTACAGGGGTATACATTATTTTTCTTATTTCTGCTCAAAACATAGATTGTGGGTAATCGTTAGAACCGCCTCGCCGAGGCGGTTCTAACAAGTACCCACAATCTATGGTTTGAGCAGAAATATGAAAAATATTAGGATTTTTTAACTGAAATTTTTCATTTTTTGGTGGTAAAATTTTCAGTATATTTGAATAGGCTTGTTTTCGTAATGGTTTTGATATTTATGATAGGTCTGCAACAAGATATGTCCAGAGAGATTTAGACTTGCCCAAGTCTGTTCATTGATTTCCTTATTGTATATATTTTTTTTTAAAAATAATGATAATAACTCAAGTCTTAAATCTATAATGTAATGTTACTGAAATGAACACATCCAGAGATAAATACTAAAGGGGATGTTACAATATTTTGCTTAAAGAGACATTTCCAATGACAAGAAGGGCAAATACAAATGTAGGACTTGGACAAGTCTAAGAGAGACTTTTCAAAGCCCAAAGCTTATTAAATAAAATTTTCATGTAATAAAAAAACAACAAACAAACAAGAGGCCCATGGGCCACAATGCGATCACCTGCATATTTGCAAATGCCATGCAACAGTCTTCCATAATTGCCACAGCAACTGGGACACAAATTTGACCATACCACAAAAAGGTCAAACGCCATCATAGTCTCATCATTTTAACAAACTTGATAGACCTTGAGTCCCCAATGCTGTATACCAAGTTTCAGCTTCAAAGCTTTCATTGTACTAGAGAAGAAGATTTTTAAGTGTTTTACCATATATGGGCATGGCAGCCATCTTGTTCAATGATGCAGAACTATTTGAACAAAGTGTGAACATCCCTTCGTCAGAAGGCCCATGTGAAATCTAGTGAAAATTGGTCGAGTGATTTTAGAGAAGAAGACGTTCAAAGATTTCATGGTTTTATACCTGTATATATCACAGGGCAAGGGCAGATAACCCCCAGGGGGCAAACTTTTGATCCTAACTAAAACATTTTACTACTTAAATCGAACAGTAAGTTTCAGCCATTAGTGTCAAATATATATTTAAAAAAAAAAAAAAGAAGAAGATTTTTCAACCCCCCCCCCCACCCCCATACAAATCTATAGAGACACAAATTTGACCTAGCCGTAAAAAGGTCAAAGGTCAACCTATGATCATCATTTGAACAAATTTGGTAGAGCTTGAGTCATCGATGCTATATACCAAGATTCAGCCCCAAAGCTTTCTTGGTCCTGGAGAAGAAGAGCTTCAGGAATTTTTACCATATATGGACATGGCGGTGATCTTGTTCAGTTGCGCGGAACCATTTCAACAAACTGGCAATACCCTTTCGACAGAAGGCCAATGTGAAATCTAGTGAAAATTGCTCGAGCAGTTTCAGAGAAGAAGACATTTAAAAATTGCACAATTTTATACATGCATATAGCCCAGTGGCAAGGGTAGATAACCCTCGAGGGACAAAATTTTGATTATAACTAAAATGTTTTACTACTTTAATCACACATTGTAAGGTTCAGCCATTGGTCTTTCATACATTCTGAGAAAATGACTTTTCAACAATTTACCCATACAAATACATGGGGCGCAAATTTGACCTTACCGTAAAAGTCATTATTTGAACAAACTTCGTAGACCTTGAGTCCTCGATGCTCTATACCAAGATTCAGACCCAAAACTTTCTTGGTTCTGGAGAAAAAGATTTTAAGTGTTTCTATCATATATGGGCATGGTGGCCAGCTTGTTCAATTGCGCGGAACCATTTGAACAAATTGGCAATACCCTTTTGACAGAAGATACCATGTGAAATCTGGTAAAAATTGCTCAAACTGTTTCAAAGAAGAATACATTTAAAAAGTACAATTTTTATACATGTATATAGCACAGGGCAAGGGCAGATAACTCTCTGGGAACAAAATTTTGTTTATAACTAAAATGTTTTACTACTTTAATCATACATTGTAAGTTTCAGCCATTAGTCTTCAATACATTTTGAGAAATGACGTTTCAACATTTTCCCCATATAAATGTATAGGGACGCAAATTTAACCTTGCCGTAAAATGTCAAAGGTCAACCTACGGTCATCATTTGAACAAACTTGGTAGACCTTGAGTCCTCGATGCTCTATACAAAGATTCAGCCTTGAAGCTTTCTTGGTTCTGAAGAAGAAGAAGACTTTTAAGTGTTTATTTTTTTACCATATATGGGCATAGCGGCCATCTTGATTAACGGACCGTGACCATTTGTGCAAATTTTCAATCCCCTTTTAACAGAAGGCTCCACATAAAGTTTGAAGAAATTGGCCCAGGGGTTACAGAGGAGAAGTCGTTCAAAGGTGTGGACAGTTGACGGACGACGACTGACGGCAAGTGATCACAATAGCTTATCTTGAGCCTAGCTCAGGTGAGCTTAAAAAATTGGTCAAAAATGGATTTCATTACGAAAACACGCCTATTCAATTATATAGAAAATTTAACCTCCAAAAACTGAAAATTTTCAGATAAAAAACTCTGATATTTTTCATATTTCTGCTCAAAACATAGATTGTGGGTACTCGTTAGAACCGCCTCGGCGAGGCGGTTCTAACGAGTACCCACAATCTATGTTTTAAGCAGAAATAAGAAAAATAATATATACCCCTGTAAACCCCAGTTTTACTATATAAAAATGGGGTTTAAGGGGGTCAAAATTATATAGGTATGTTTTCGTGATGTAGTTTTTACTGTGTGACTGGATATATTTAATAGCAACATCGCCTCGTTAACATTCTTCAATTCAATTTCTGATCCGCGAAAAGTTCAAGTTAAAAGGTATTAACCTAACCATTACCACTCCATGGGCAAATTCAGCAGACAACAAATTTATAATATTTTTCTTCTTTTTTTTTTTTTCCAGAAAATAGACTTTGACTTTCCATGGAATATCAGTCTGTTTTCTGTGAACAACAAGAAAAATAGTTCAAAATGTCGTCTGCTGAATTCTTTTTTGTATCCAGCACGCTAAGCGTTAAACTGTGTCACCTGCGAATAACGAATAGCAAGAACAGGCCGATATGGGTCGACGTCGTTCGATGTCACAGATCATTCGAGGCCGAGTTATTTTGTATGCGAAATGTGTTGGCTCATACTACGCGCATACGCAGGCTGGTCTGTTTCTGCGCATTTCCAAGTAATGTTATTTAGTAAATTACCCTTTCGCTTATTGGAAAACGTATTTTTTATTATGGTAGCAGTTTGTTTTATCTCGTCCGCTGGGTCATTAACTATGGCAATTAATTTAATTTAGATAACCTGATTGTTTTTATCTATAGTGACAAATGAGCTGTGGGCTGATAAGCAAACAAAACAGAATAAATGATCCGGAACAAAACCAACATCTACAAAATACAAAATGTCATACTGGCATCCGCCTCTTCTGAGGTAAACATAGGTCTAGATAAGAGTGGGTATCAGGTAAATATTTTTCTTATTTCTCCGCGCTGATGCGCTTCTAATGAGTACCAACAACATATGTTTTCGCGGAGAAATAAGAAAAAAAATCAATTCTTTAGGATTGAAAAAAGCATCCTACCAAGAGCTGTGGTACTAAATCTGAAGATAGTTTGGAAAGCGTTGCTTTTTACCGTATGAAACCTAAGTACTGGAATAAATAGGCTTTTGCAAACAGTGTAGACACAGAAATCACGGTCTACACTGTTTGACACTCACCTGCATTAAAATCATACATAGATAGTAAAATGGATTCACTGCTATTTTAGAAGTATGGTAACCAACTATGGTATTAAGTTAAGGTCTCCTAATATCATCACGAAAACGCGCCTATATAATTTTGACCCCCTTAAACCCCACTTTTATATAGTAAAACTGGGGTTTACAGGGGTATACATTATTTTTCTTATTTCTGCTCAAAAACATAGATTGCGGGTACTCGTTAGAACCGCCTCGTCGAGGCGGTTCTAACGACTACCCACAATCTATGTTTTGAGCAGAAATAAAAAAAAATGTCAGAATTTTTTATCCGATTATTTTCATTTTTAGGTGGCAAAATTTTCAGCATATTTGAATAGGCATGTTTTCGTAATGTTAGGGTAAAAAATTTCTGAGTTTTAAAGGCAACCGTAAGAAGAAACGTTTCATTTTATTCAGAGCCAATCATCTTGCACTTGCCCTCGTTCACCTGCCCGCATTTCACCACTTTTTATAGTTAAAAGGGGGTTAGGGAGTGTGGCGATAAGAAAATTATGGAGAAGTTGACTTGATCCAACATTTTACTTCATCTAAGATATTGCTCTGATTTGGCCGCTTTCATTTGGATAGTAAATAGATCTAAACAAATAGTAAGGAAACTAAATTATCAACACTGTTATACAAGTTTCTTCTTGGCGAATATAATGGCGGCATATATCAGCATAAATGGATCCATTGTATAAAAGAAATCTTAATAAGTGTAGGACGTGTTGATCTTTTACATAAAGAAGTCATTGAAAACCCTAAATTGATCAAAATGCAAATTTCTAAAACTTTGTCTGACCTATATATCCAACAGTGGCATACAAACGTATCTTCACCCTCCAAAGGAAAAACTTAAACTCTTTTCAAACATCATGTAAATTTTTAAAACTATTTAACCAAAATAACTGAAAAAAAAAAAAACAACACTACTCTGCATTGCTTAAGTGCAGATTAAGTAACCATAGGCTCCCAGTTGAAACTGGTCGTTGGGAAAACATTCCTTTGGATGAAAGAAAGAGTATCCTTTGTGAGAAAAATGACAATGGTGACGAATTTCACTATCTTTTTGTATGCAATCATTTCAAACAAAGAACTTTTTAATGCCATATTTTTACAAACGTCCCATGAAAATGAAAATCTTCTTATAAAATTATCTTGTTTTATAGAAATTATTATGAAGAATTTTTTAAATGCTAACTATGTTTTCCGTGATTTAATATTATTGTTCTTGTCATTATGTTTTTTTTTTTTTTGTTTTTTTTTGTTTTTTGTTTTTTTGTTTTTGTTTTTTTTCGCAGTTTGCATCCTGTTAATAATAATAACAAGTCTATATGATTAAGACCCCGACAACTCCCACTTTACGTATGAAGGAGAGGTGTTTGCCGCGGTATACATTATTTTTCTTGTTTCTGCTCCGGACATGGAGTGTGGCTGCTTATTAGAACTGCCTAAATGAGACGGTTCTGATGGGACCCACGGTCTGTGTTTGGAGTGGGGATGGGAGGAATATCATCATTTTCCATCTGAATTTTTTCATTTTTAAGGCCGTAAAATCTTATTGTTTTGCATAGTCGTGGTAGCGTGATGCTTCTGCTTCCTTTTCATTGTTGCATTTGCCCATTTTTTATACATGTCTGTTTATTACCTGCCATGTGTTTGTCTGTTTGTAGGGTATGCTCTTACGCCACCTGCGTGTGGTCTGCGTTTATCGTCAATAAAATTATGTTCTGTTCTGTTCGGTTGTGCTGAAAGTTTCATGCATAATAACACCTGTGACCATTGGCACGCGAAGGAATGTTAATTTCGTCGCTGATGGTTAGTAGTCGCAAGATGCTGTCCTGCATAAATACCTCACATATCGTTTAATTAAAAACTTGTCTTTGAATATTTATTCTTCATTTTCCGTGTCAGATTGTAGTAGGTGTTGTAACCCAGAAAACGCCAGTCACAACTGTAGCAAACGACATTTTGATTTTTTTTTTTCAGTGGAATAAAGTCTTAATATTTCATGTGAATCGTCTGCCAAGTAGACAATTCACATAAACTGTCAAGACTTATGTTATCTGAAAAAAAAAAAAAAAAGAATAGAACGTCGCCTGGTACAAATTTTCTTTTGCGCTTTGAGGGTTAACCTATCAGCCATAACAACAAAGCAGTCGGCATTCTGAAACAAAAAATAAAACAAAACCTTTTTTTTGTCCGGAAAATCATCACGAAAACATGCCTATATAATTTTGACCCCCTGAAACCCCACTTTTATATAGTAAAACTGGGGTTTACAGGGATATATATTAGTTTTCATATTTCTGCTCAAAACATAGATTGTGGGTACTCGTAAGAACCGCCTCGCCGAGGCGGTTCTAACGAGTACCCACAATCTATGTTTTGAGCAGAAATATGAAAAATGTCAAAATTTTCATCTGAAAATTTTCTTTTTTTTTTTTTGTGGTAAAATTTTCAATATATTTGAATAGGCCTGTTTTCGTAATGAAGGCCTGACATTTAAGGTAAATTGTCCGATAGGCAGACGACTCACGGGAAATGTCAAAATTTGTTTTCTTTGATAAAAAAAAAAAAAAATCAAACCAAATATTTATAATGTTGTCTAGCTGCTACAAATTAGGATTGCGCTTTAAAAGTAACAGTTGAAACTAGGGCTGGCTAATCAGAGATGAAAAGATAATCGATTGTCAGTCCTGCCATTGTGATTGATTATCAATTAGTAATCGCTGAAGATTTGATCTTAATTTTACCTATGACCCTTTCATATGTTATATTGAGCAAACAGTGTAGACCCAGATGAGACGTTTGCCACTAACACAGCTATTTTAGACATAACAGTGGGTTGTATACTGGACTTGTTCGAATTTTAGATAAAGTATGATAAGGAGTTGAGGTGTCTGAATACTAAGGGTAAATACGTAAAGTAACAAACGCAGAAATCAAATAATCGATTATTAGCAAATCTGTAATGATTGTCATTTTTGTGGAATTTATCGATCAATTAATCGATTATCCGATTAATCGTGCCAGCCCTTGTTGAAATACTATATATACCATAAGCCTTTAAAAATAAAATAATATAAAATAAGATAAATAAATAAATTTCCAGGTTTGAAAAAGTGGGCGATGGTATGGCAGTTTCTTGCCAACCACCCAGGTAGCAGGGTGCAATTTCTATGTCTGTCGTTATCATGTTAATTGGATTAAAGACAAGTGGGATCATTATGCTGCACTTGTCGCAGCAACAGTGTGTCAGACTGATTAGCACCGGGACGGCAAACTTGTGTTTATTGGGCGTTTTACCTGTCAACACGGACTACAATAAAAGTGCCTTTTAACCCATAAAGGCTCCATATTCCTCAAAAACAGACGTTGTTTTTGTTTGTTTGTTTGTTTTTTTAATCCAAGAAAGGTTGGATATTTAGTATTATCATATATTTACTAGAAAATATGTTCATTTTGCATATGTGATACTAACACGGCTTTCAAGCACACATCACCCTTGTGGAGCGCAAAAGGTGTGGGTGATAAGGCTTTCTTGCCGGGTAAAAAAAACCCAAAAAACATATCACCAGGTCACGTGGGTGATACGGCTTTTTTTTTTTTTTTTTTTTGCTCGGGCAAAAAACCCATATTATCGCATTCGGAGCACTCGGCGGTCTTGCCTTTGACTCCGCATACGATATCAAATAGGCAAACTTGCCAGGAAGAAAAATGTGTGATAAATAGATTAAGATATGGCAATTTTCATATCGTACCCCATATCAACCCATCGACCCGTATCAGCACTCCGGCCCTCGGGCTGATATGGGTGTCCCAGGTTGATATGGGATATGATATGAAAATTTCCATACAATAATCTCTATTTAATACGATCATAAAATGAGGCATCTGACAGCCTGTTAAAATTTCAGTTAGTCTCTCGTTTTAGAACTGGATCAAACATTAAATGATTTTTTTTTTTTGTTGTTGTTTTTTGTTTTAATCGTATCTCTGAATAGATGTTGGCAACATTAATTCAGCTGTCAGGTGCCACATTTTATGATTGTATAAATACCATATATCAAAGTATTAACATTTCTTGGATAATAAAATGTCTATTTTTGAGGAATATGGAGCCTTTAAAGCGCCAATCACAACTGTTGCAGACGGCATTTTCTTTCTTTCTTTTTTTTTTTTTTTTTTTTTTTTTTTTAATTTTCATTTAGAGAACGTAAGGCTGGACATTTCAATAAGGTTTGATATTTAGTGTGAATCGCCTGCAGAATTTCCATGAAAAAAAAAATAAAAAATAAAAACATAGATAGATAAATAAATAAATAAATAAATAAGAATGTCTTCTGCTACAATTGTGCTTGAACCAATTTTTCGGAACTATGGATATAATGTCCAAAAAATGAACCGTTGTCAACACTGGGGTTTGCCCTATAATGAGGGGGTGGACAGGGGGGTAGGCATTCCCCACTTCCCTCCCCCTTACCCCCACTTCCCTCCCCCTTTTCCCCCACCCCCCTTTCCCCCACTTCCCTCCCCCCTTACCACCACTTCCCTCCCCCAAGCAAACTATTCCCTCCCCTAAATCAGAATTTTTAATATCCCCAACGCTATAATTAAATTTAAACATGACTATGGAAAATACATTCATGCAGATTTTGCCCCAAACTACAACCCTAATTTTTACCCCCTATTTCCTTAGCAGTTGCACCCCGTTTACAGAATAGCTAAATATTTGCACCCTCCATTTCAAAAGTCTGCTTAAGTATCACAAGTTGGTGGGCCTTGATCCGGTCCTAAACTGGTCAAGAAAAAAAATGTGGCGGGCCTAGGTCCAGGCCCAAACTGATCCTAATTGGCACAAAAACAGTCGTTAATTACTGAAATCAAAACTCAAGAATACCATGCAAATCTGCATCTTCTTTTAATATTTTTATAAGCATGGTCCCACACTTGGTGGTCAGTGAGAACAATAATCTTTTTTTGTGGTTTTCTCAAAAACTGAGTGAAATGTCGAAGATGTTAATGTGTGGTGGTTGACAAAACACGGACCACTTACGGACACGGACTCATGGATTTACGGACCTTTGACAATACACGGACTGCATAACAAAATACGGACCAATTATTCACGGATCTCTTGACAAACCACGGACCTACAACATTACACAGTTAAATATTTAACAGTTATGAGATCAGTCAATACCTATTTCATGTATGTATCACTATGTGCAGAGTGCATGAGCTGACGCATGGCATGCAAGTGTGGATAGTCCGTATCGCTTGCTAGTCAGCGCATGTTCTCTGCATCATACATATACATAGAAAAGAAATGCATTAGAAATGCATTGGAATTCAGGAATGAGATTTCTCGCTTATAGATGATGGTTGGTAGGAGAGAGAGAGAGAGAGAGAGAGAGAGAGAGAGAGAGAGAGAGAGAGAGAGACGCTTACCCGGGTGTCTAGGGAATCCAGTGTCCTATATTTCGTTTCGGTAGGATATTGGATTTGGACACGCGAGCATGTATGTTTGTGTGTATGTATGAAGCTTATTAAAATTAAGAGACAGGTACTGTGCACAGCATTCATATACATGTATATAAATATTTTATATAAATATCTTTAGTAGGTTTGAGGCGGTCGTGCGGTCTTGCAAATTTGTAAGACCGACGTCCGTTTCAATCAGCTGATGTTCTCTATATTATTAGCTGTTGTCATTAGTTGATAATCCTGGTGTTGCTAAAATGCGACCATAAAACATACCGTTTTATAATAATGTTATATGATGAAGAATCAATCTAAAAGAGAGAGAGAGAAAAAAAAATAATAAATAAATAAATGAAATAACAATAATAATAATAAGCAACTTCTCCAAAACTTGTGGCATTTCATCATATGTTATCTGTTTTACTTTTTCTTTTTTTTTTGTTTTCTTCATTCATAGTCTGTTAAAATGAAGACATTTTAGTTGTATGGATTGTATTTGTCGGTGGAACACTGTCCAAATGCCATTGTACATGTATGTATTATGTCCGCATGGGCTTTATAGCCTACTGGAGTTCGAATAAAATTCTGTTCTGTTCTGTTCTGTTCAACTCACGGACGACAAACCACGGACCTATTATTCACAGACTTGACAAAGCACGGACCGTTTTTTAAATTACGGACGCCACTTATGATATATGAAAAAAACACAAAAAAAAAAAAAAAAAAAAAAAAAAACTACGAGTAATATCAAAATCGGAATATCATGACGTCACGGACCAATTAGCGGTTAAGTTTACTATATTTTGCAATTAATACAAACTATTCACGGACCACGGACACGGAATTGTTATTGGTCCATAAGTCCGTGAATGGTCCGTTATTTAAATTACGGACGCCACTTATGATATATGAAAAAAAAAAAAAAAAAAAAATAGGAGTAATATCAAACTCGGAATAACGTGACGTCACGGACCAATTAGCGGTTAAGTTTACTATAGTTTGCAATTAATACAGACTATTCACGGACCACGGACACAGAATTTTTATTGGTCCGTAAGTCCGTGAATGGTCCGTGTTTTGTCACCGGGCAACATGTGATTGATTTGACTGAGTTCGGGTTTAACGACACGTCAACCCTTGTGGGTCATTTTGTGTCGTCTCCCAGAGAAAAGGAGAAGAGAGATAGGAGATAGTAAAGGAGATGAAAGAGAGGGACAGGGGAGAAAGGTAAATGAATGAAAGTGAAGAAACAGAAGAAATAAAAGCATTCCCCTCTACCTTTACCTGCTGCAAGGATAGCAGGCCTTTCTCAGCTATAAGCCAATATCAGTTACACGATACCTTTGCTTCACCCCACCACCCCACCCGGCAACGTGTATATTCCGTGTTTGGAACACCTATCAGAAATTTAATGTTTTTTTTTTTTTTTTTTTTTTTTTTTGAACAGCGCAAAAGTCCTTATCCAACAATGAGCAAATAAAATAATTGTCTACGGCAGACGGATAATTATTTCTAAAAATGTAGATTGCCACCGACAACGGCTATTTTGTGAACTTTAGGAATCACAGGGAAGTACTCGACTAGAGATAAACCGAAATCGGACGTAAACGAATTCAATATAAATCACGTTTGGCGGAAAACTCCTTGTCGGTGAAGTGAAATCAACGCCGGATTCATTGTAAATATACCTGAATTATACTCTAATATGTCTATTAGATACTTCTGATACCCAGTTATTGCATTGAAGTACATAAAAATAGAGTAAAATCGGTAAAATACAACAAATTTTGGTATAACCCCTGCCCCAAAAATTTCCCTACCCCCCGCCCCCTCTTCCCCCGTCCCCCGCCCCTTTACCCCCGTCCCCCACCCCTTTATCCCCGTCCACCGCCTCCTTTATCCCCGTCCCCCGCCCCCCCTTATCCCGTATCCCCGCCCCCTGTCCACCCTCTCTATAATATAAATAGCATTTTAATATACAAGCCGAATGTTTATTCTTACTCGTTACTAAAACGCGCCTATTCAAATATATAGAAAATTTCACCTCCAAAAACTGAAATTTTTCATATAGAAAAAAAAAAAAAAAAACTGATATTTTTCACATTTCTGCTCTCGGACCCATCAATACCGTATTGATGGGTCCGAGCTGCTCAAACATAGATTGTGGGTACTCGTTAGAACCGCCAAGCCTACGCGATTCTAACGAGTACCCACAATCTATGTTTTTGAGCAGAAATAAGAAACAAACAAACCCCTTTAAACCCCAGTTTTACTATTTAAAAGTGGGGTTTAAGGGGGTCAAAATTATAATAGGCATGTTTTCGTGATGTGATCATCTAAATCCTGCTCTTCAGAGGTCTAAATAACTTGTGACCTAGGCTGTCTGTCTATCTGTGTGTGCGTCTGTCTGTTTGTACTTTTTTTCAGTCAAGCATTTGTTTGGTGTTTCTTTCGAGTTAAAATCAAAATGTTTCTGGGTACATGTATCTGTCAGAGTACCACCACCCTACGTACAGTGTCTTAATATCTCCACCCCATCCCCCCCGCCCCCCCCCCCCCCCCCCCCCGTTCCGCACGATCCCAACACCCTCCTCATGTCAGCCGGGCGTACACTGTCCCCATGTTAACCGCGTGTTGGTTCAGGAGCAGTCCCCGGTTGTGCATTTGAGAGATAGGTTTCCGTGGGAAAAGGCGCCATCCTCTTTGATCGTCTCCCGCCAAACATCAATGACAGCGCACAGGTATCTCTGGTTCCACAGAGAAAGAGCTTCACAGTGAAAACAGAATAAACATGGAAATAGCCGGAAACCAGGCTCCTGCTCACTGAACCATGGGAAATGTTGTGATCAAGTAGGTCGTCTGCTGGAATTCTGAGAGTGCTGAAACTGTTCACAAAAGAGGTTTGTTCGAGGTTTGTTCCGTCCCCTTTCTTTACGTAACCAGCATGCTGGGTAACAAACTGACGTAAAATTCCCTGGGCCAGTAATTTCATTGTCCAAAAAGAAAGAAAAAAAAAATCTGTTGTGTACATGAGAGGTCATGAAAACCACCTGTACACAGACCGTATATTCCAAAAATATTGGGACACCTTGATTTCTTACCATACGTTTCCTAAAAAAAAATAAATAAGTCCATTTTACTTCCTGGTGATTTGCGTCAAAATTGCTGAGACTGATCGGACGCGGCATGCTGGGGCTATAAAAAAAAGACATCGGTGTGACTCCTCCTAACCCGAGCCTTCTTTGGCTGTTCAAAGCCTTTTGGAGTCTTGGCTAAAGCAGCCAATCAGTAAATATCAGAAAGCTTTTTAACTCTTTCAGCCCCAAATTTCAGATCTGATTTTTTTTTTGTTTTTTTTGTTTTCACAAACTGTCGTATGGAAAGATGTTTATACGTAAAATGGAAAGACTGAAGGTCAAACAGCGTAGATTCAGATAATGAGATATGACGGTCATCTCATCTGGATCTATGCTGTTTGCAAAAGCCTATTATTATGGCCTGTGGCAGTGAAAGAGTTAATTCAGAGAAGGCACAGGTTAGGTGGCTCCAGGATTGTAGAGAATTCATAATTCCAGAATGTGAGTTGTGGTGACAGTTTCTTCAAATTACCATACTTACCCTTAGTATCTGGACAGACAGAACTGAGCAAATGGTGTAGATTCAGATTAGACACCAGAGAATCAAGGGTCCATTGTTTACTACTGATCAAGTCATTTTAGACACATTCACAGGCAATAAAATGACCTTGTTAAAATTTGATAATTATAAGGTTAAGAACAAGGTGTGCAAAGAACACCTGATAAAATATGGCATCCAAACCTTATCAACTTTATCCATGAAAAGGAAATTTTAAGTCCGGGGAGTTCATCTGAACCCCATTCACCCTCCTCCCCCGCCCCCTCCCCCGCCCCCTCCCCTGGACATTTGGAACTGGTTTTCAGCTGGCAGAAAATGTCTTGCCAAATGTTCTGGGAAAAGTTTGTCAACATAGAGCAAACACAGAATTATCTCCCTTTGACCATACTCCAGGTGTGGCCTTTTATATTCCATTAGAAGTACACCACAACCTCCTTATAACACTGTTGTTGGGGTCCATAGCATAAACCGTGTTAGTTAAACAACTGTGTTATATCCAAACCAAAAATGTATAGATTATATTGAAAAATGACCATTTATGGTCATTTTTCAATATAATCTATACATTTTTGGGATCCATCTTTGAACCATGTTGCGTCCAAAACCGTGCTATAATGAACCGCTTTATGAAGAGGTTGAAGTGTACTTTGTGTTTTATTATATTCTTATCATCTTTGAACATGCTGCCTTTATTTAAATTTAATGATCTGTTTTACATGTCTGAATAGGTTCTCAAAACTTCACAATAATGTTTAAGTACATGTTTTATGGCTAATTTCGTGCATGATTCAAGTAATAACTAACTGAACCCCCTGTTTAACCCATCCATTCCAAACCTATGAGAAGTCGGTAAACTTTTTTAACTCTTGAAAATTGTTGCAAATAAGTAGAGGCTGTAACATACCCCTGCTAGTAGTACTTAGTTTCAACCATAGCTCCAGGACAAGGTGTCTTTCTCAATCAAAAAGTATTAGTATAATTATATTTTTCCCAGAAAATATTAGTATTTTTCCATGAAAACATTGTGGGTACTCATTACCGTAATAACCCTAAGTATTGGGACAGACAGATCTTTGCAGACATTGTAGATCCAGATAAGGCCGTCCTCGGTGGCTCAGTTGGATGCGCCGTCCGACTGGAGACCAGGAGGTCGCGGGTTCAACCCCTGCCGAGGTCGGCAAATTCTTTCGTTGAGATTGATCATGAGATATTTTCTACGGTCATTCTCTCCGTTCCGCTGATTCAAGAAGGGCAGTTGTCAGTTTCTGGTGAAAGAATGTGCACAATACTGGTTAACTGTTTAGAGAACTAAGCCTGCCCAGTAAACATGTGGTTAGGTAAACTGACCGCGCTCAACATGACCCCATTGGGTTGACTGGGCAGTAAAACCTCAACACAAACAACACAACAAACAAGATCCAGATAAGATGCCGCAGAATGTGGGGTCTGATCAGGGTCTACACTGTTTGCCATACATACAGCAATATTTTAGACACATCAACAGGTAGTAGAATGGACTTCCAAATTTTAGGACAAGTATGGTAGGTGGATAAGGCATCCCAATACTTCCCAAGCTTCTCATTTCCACATGTAGTTGTGAAGAAATAAGAAAATATTTACTCTTTATCTGGAGCTGTGAAAAGATATTAATATTTTTCTCATCACCAAAACACGCCTATATAGTTTTGACCCCCTTAAACCCCACTATACAGTAAAACTGAGCTTTACAGGGGCATACATTATTTTTTCTTATTTCTACTCAAAAACATAGATTGTAGGTTTGCATTAGAACTGCCTCACTGAGGTGGTTCTAATGAGTACCCACAGTCTGTTTTGCGCAGAAAAAGAAAAATATCAGTTTGTTATCTGAAAATTTTCAGTATTTGGAGGTAAAATTTTCTATATATTTGAATAGGCATGTTTTCATAATGTCTGGTTTCATCACAAACTAAAACAACATGGACACTCATAACTATTACCTTAGCAAGGCAGTTCTAATAGGTATCCACAACATATGGTTTCAGGAAGAATCAAGACTTTTAAAAAATGCAAATAAAAGTCTAGATAGATACCCTTATCCAAATCTATCAATGAAGTAAATGTCAGAAAATTATTTGACTCAACTGCTTGTATTCTCAGGATTCTTGTTATGGTCATATCACTATACCCTAACATACAAACTATGCCTCCAGGCTTCATCATCATCATATCCATTTTAAAGCCGGTTTTCCTCTACCGAGGGTTGGGCTTGTTTGACAAGACTTTCTTGGGACTATTAACAGTTTTTCATCATTTCATCCATTTATGTTAGTCTGTCCATCTTTCCATTTGTTCATTCATCTGTCTAGTCACTTTAACTCTTCTCTTGCTGAACATGACATGCCCTGTCTTAGCAAACAGTGCAGATCCAGATCAGTTGACTTCTGAAGAAGTTATTAAATATGGGAATTTCTATCAAAAACCCAGATCAAGTAATCTGATTGGCTGGAAGTTAGAAGTGGGCGTGGCATCTCAATTTATTTGACATAACAAGGGTTAAATAGAATCATCTCTGAGAGTGATACAAGAAGATTGTAATGAGAAAATGGAAAATGAGTTCAAGATACAAGGGGTATAAATATAAATATAAATATATATATTTTTTTCTGGGTACTCGTTAAAAGTGCCTCAATGTGGAGAAATAGACTTCTGTTGAAAATCACCTTAACTTTTCAGATGAGTGAAAATTGGAGAAAAAATATGCAAAACTTATCTGGAGTGCAGACTGCGACACTAATAGGCTATAAATTGTTGATTTAAAAAAAAGAAAGAAAAAAGATTCTCTTTGTTGCGTTTGATTTGAGTTGCACATATCCCTCAGAAGATAATTACTGAAAATATTTAAAGATGCATAACTTCTGGCTTCGTATATGCGTTAATTTTACCCAAATTTTCATGTGACCCCTGACCAGAGAGCTCTTCCACAAATAGGCACACCTGGGCTGTTAACGTTTAATCTGCTGTAAGTAAAAACTGATTGACATTTTTTTTTTTTTTTTTAAAAAAGGATTCTCTTTTTTCCTCTGAAAACAGGCTATGGATTTCATTTACCACATAAACCATAAATATTGAGGCTGCTAAGACAGATGGGAGCAAACAGTGTAGACCAGATCTGGTAGGGGTTACACAGTTTGCCATCCACCAAGCAGTGTTTAGACACAACAACAGGTAAGAAAATTACTTGTTCAAATTTTAGAACAGGTATGGTAAGGAGTTAGGTGTCTAAATATGTAGGGTAAAAGGGGAAATAAATCACCACTCTTCTGAATTGTCTTGTTGGAGATAAGTTGAACAAAATGCCAAAACTTGGTGAAAATACCTCATTAATTTTATTGTCTGCAGTAGGACCTGGGTAAAGTTTGTACACCCAGCAGGGGAGGGAAGATGATTTATTGTACTAAACCACAAACTCCACACAACTGCTAGCAAAATCTAGAAGTTATTGACTTTAATGTTTGTATTTGTTTATAACAGACTTAAAATGAATTCTCTTGAGGAGAATGATTTACTTTTCTCAATACTTTAAACCTTTACAGCTCTCCGGGCAAATTCAGCAGACATATTTATCGTATTTTTCATATTTTCCAAGAAAATAGGTTTTAACATGTCATGCATATGGTTTAATTTGCATGAAATGTCAAAACCTATTTTCTGGGGAAAATGAGAAAAAGTATTTGAAAATGCTGTTTGCTGAAATGTTTACCAGCATGCCATACGTTAAAGTCAGAATGGTTGTGGCAGATTTGTGTTTAACTCCTGGGTTAATTTTTCCCACAGGTAGTGAGTGGCATGTGGGTAGTGGGCTATTGGGGAAAATTCATCCATCATCACTTAACAATTATGTAATCAGATATTTAACCCTTAAAGCATCAATGCAAATACAGTAACAGACATTTCTTATAAAAAAATAGAAAATAAGGCTGTCCATTTCATGTGAATTGCTTGCCAAGCAGACAGTTCACATAGAATTTCAAGCTTTATTTTCTCTGAAAAATAAAAATAACAAAAAATGTTGTCTGCTTCTGTTTTGCTTGGCGCTGTACAGGCTAATACTTAATATACTCGCTCCAGTCTCCAGTTTCTTATAATCCTGTTTGATAATCCACTGAAATAATTTTTAACCAAAATAATATCATGACTGTGAAGGCTGGTCACTAGACAAGATTATAAGAAAACAATATTTAGTCACTGAAGACTGGAGCCAGTCTAGCTAATGGGGGTGGTCGGGTGGTGCGAAGGTGTCAAGTATCTAATTCTTACGTCACTGGAGCGTCCAACTGATACTGGCTTACAGTTGAGCAAGGCCTGCTATCCTTGTAGCAGGTAAGGGTAGAGGGGGAATGTTTTTATTTCTTCTGTTTCTTCACTTTCATTACTGTTCCTCTTTCTTCCTGTTCCTCTCTTTCATCTCTTCTACTATCTCTTCTATCTCCCTTTCGCTGGGAGATGACACAAAATGACCCACAAGGGTTGACGTATCATTAAACCCCAGCACACAATCAAAAAAACCAGTCCAGCTTTAGAATACTTTTACATACAGTTTGCTTGGGCCTGTCTGAACGTTTAAAGTAAATATGGTAATGTAATACTGACAAACAGCAGAAACTTTGATCAGACTGGGTAGATGGGCAGGCTGATCTGGGCCTTTCTACTCAGCAAACATACCTTTCAAGACCTCTTCTCACGAGAGGGGAGGCGGCCCGCTGGGGCAAATTTGTATAGTGTTTGCCTAGCTTACCTGGAGAGTGACCTTGTGGGAACATATGGTATAGTGATTGGGCAGCTTGGTCAAAATATTTGTTTTAGCTTGGGGGTCAGGTCAGTCTGTTAATTACTTGCTCACTGCAGGTGAATTTAGTGGACAACAAACAAGTGAAATTTTGCACATGGTTGAAATTAAGGGTCAGAACATTTGGTGTCTGTTCCATTTCTTGTTAGTTATTTTTTTTTCTTTTTACCACTCTCTGGGTAATTCAGCAGATGAAAAATTGACAATATTTTTCTTATTTTTACCAGAAAACATGATTTGACATTTCATGCAAATCATCTTGCATGAAATGTCAAATCCTGTTGCCTGGGAAAATAAGACAAGATATATTTCATGTTGGGGACAATTTGCATGAAATGTCAAATCCTGTTTCCTGGGAAAAAATAAGGAAAATATTTCAAAATGTGGTCTAAGCGTTAAAGTCTAAGCAGAATTGTAGCAAACCATGATGACATTCTAAAATCTTTATGTCCCCCCCCCCACCTAAGGGGAGAGGGACATATTGATTTTGGGTGCTGATCCCATTGGTGTCGTCGTCACACTTTCTTGTCTGCACAGTATCTTGTGAACCAGTGGTTGGATTCTTACCAAAATTTCATGGATATATATATGTGGGACGTTGACATGACCTGGGTGTGTTTAGATGTGTGTGTGTGTGTGGGGGGGTGGCGGGGGGCTGGGGGGCAGGGGACGAAATTTTAATCAAACCAAAGATGAATCAAATCGGTGATAAGGTTAGGAAATAATGAGGTCTTAAAAACTTTAACAAAACATTTTAACATTTAAATTCTAAGACTGTGACCTTGACCTCAAGGTCACGGTCATGAGTGCTGATGGTGCTGATAAAAACTTTCGACCAGTATCTAATCTATCTTGATACCAGATAGTAACTAAATCCATCATGTAGTTAAGAAGTAATGAGATCCTAAAAACTTCGACGTAAAATTTTAACATGAAAATTCTAAGTCTGTGACCTTGACCTTGACATGACCTAGGGTGGTGGAGATGGTACTGTGCAGAAGTTTGGACCAATATGTATCATCATACCAGAGATGAATCAAATCAGTAATAAGATTAGGAAATAATGCGGTCTTAAAAACTTTTATGAAAACTTTAACAATTGTTGATGCCGATGCTGCCGCTAATGCCGACGCCACCGCCGATGCTGAGGGTAGTACAGTAGCTCTGAATGTTGTTCAGGCAAGCTAAAAACGGATTAGGTTTTGGTAGCCTTGACCAAATTTTCAAGGTCACAGCAGTAGAAAAAAATGAAAATTCACGGTGGGGGACAGCTGTTTTCTCTTCAAACATTGTTACTAGTTTTAATTACTTTTCAGAGAAAATAAGACTGCATTTCATGTGAATGTCATGAAATGTCAAGCCTTACTTTCTCCGAAAAAAATAAAAAATATTCAAAAATAAAAATTGTCTGCTGCAGGCGTGATTAGTACTTTAAGGGTTACAGCCTTGATGGGTTGTCTGATTATGACACTGGTATATTATCCATATTCTGGAGAGGGTGTGCAGAACCCACAGTTGAACCATGTCAGTCTAAGGTCAAGGTCAAAATTCAAGATAATATGCTACTTGACTGAAATTGGGTCTGCTATATATGTCCCAAACTTAACAGAAATTTTCACCATTTTGCTATCCCATAAATGAACAATGTCAAGTCAAGGTCAGAATTCAGGGTCCATGCATCTTTTGAGGTCTATATCTGATATGTGCTCCATATCTTTAGAAAGTATGGGTTGTCATGAGACCATCATAAATTGTTTGTATCCTTAACCTCACCACATTCTGGGCTATTTCAGCAGATGACAAATTGATCATATTTTTCTTACTTTTCTCAGAAAATAGGCTTCAGCATTTCATGCAAATTATCTCCTGAGGAGACAATTTGGATGAAATGTCAATGCCTATTTCTGGGAAAATAAAAATATTTCAGAATGTTGTCTGCTGAAATTTTTGCCCAGCATGGATGATGCTAAGTGTTGTGAAATGCAGAACCCATGACCAGACCATGTTGGCCTAGTGTCAAGGTCAAAATGCAATATATAGGTTGATGGTTGGTAATTGTGTCCCGCCATAGCCCCTAAATCACTTGAGAGATATCCATACAATATTTGCTCGGAACAAGAAGAAAAATATTGTTCATTTGTTCTTTGTTCCATCTGTCTTGAGTATAGAAAGGGTTAACCTTTTAGATTTTTATTAATATGTTTAGTAATAGTAACCTTTTTGACCTGTAAATGAGCTTTGCCTAGACTTGCTTAAGTCTGTTCATTGATTTCCTTTTTGTATAATTATTAAAAATGATAATAAAAAATGAAGACCTATGTCTATAATGTGATGCATTCAGAGATAAAAACTAAAGGGACTGTTACAATATTTTGCCCTTAAAGAGATATTTCCAACAACAAGGAGGGCAACTACAAATGTAGGGACTTGGGCAAGTCTAAGCTTTATCCAGAGAAAAAAAGCTTTTCAAACATTATTAACCTCATTGCTCCAGATTATTGGCACTGTTTTTGTTTTAACCAAAGAGTGGCGACAGGTTTCTAATTTTGCCAAAAAACAAAGGTTGTGGGTACTCATTAGAAGTGTCTCCCATGAGTACCCACAACATATGTTTATTATGGAAAAAAAAAATATATTTGACTACTGCTCAGATCTAGAGTTATGCCAGAACTTTGGTTGGCAGAGGACTTGTTAAGGATGAATATTTGGTGATAGATCTGGAATAGTTTTTCTTAATTCTCCAATAAAAAAACATGCTGTAGGCACTCATTAGAAGCACCTCACTGAGGTGCTTCTAATGAGTACCCACACCATACGTTTTTATGGAGAAATAGTGAAAATTATTGCGGAGTTATCATCAAATTCTCATCCTTAACAAGTCCTCTGGGTTAGTGAAACTTTTTGACTTGTAAATGAGCCTTGCTCAAAGAAAAGATTTTGAAGTGTATGTGAACAACAGTTTTTAGGCCTAGATTTCACCCTATGGTTTTGTGCAGTCTGATCTGGCCCGAATCATCCGTTGAAAGAGTTGTTCAATACTGTAGAATATGCAGATAAAATACATGGCTCTGATCAGTCCATGCAGATGTGGAGGCTTCCACTTTGCACAGAATTATAGATGAAGACCCTTTTTGCTTTGTGTGTCCAAAATGAATTGGAATTTATAGCTGGATAATGTTCCTACCAACTTAACAAGGTGACAGAATTTACATAAAACATAAATTAAGCCAGTAAGATCAGTGGGAGTCTGATTTGTCAGGTTGTAATAATGATTGATACTGTAATATAAGAAATATGAGGGTCATTTCAACAGTAAGCAGAACTGTCAGTGATTTTTATGTGCCATTGAATGACAAGTCCATTGAAAACTTTCCTTTCTTTTGTATATGTAACACATACACACTGTTGTGATGTGAGTGAAATGTTATTGAAGGCAGTGTTTATATCATATTCACATATTATGTAAGCAAGCACACACACACACACACACACACACACACACACACACACACACACACACACATACACTAGTTTAGTATTAGTAGATGACACATTAAAAACAAAATTTCAAAATTTTTTTCCGAGAAAATGAGGCTTAAGTTTCATACGTATAGTCACAGAAATGATTCACTTGAAATTTTCTGGGCAAAATGTGAAAATTATGTCTCATATGTCATTTGCTAATTTCACCATTAGCACTTTTCTGGAAACATTTGTTTGGATACTCTTTAGAAGTGCCTTGCTGAAAAGAGAAAAATATTTGTCTTATTCCTCTTTAGAGCTTTGTTGACAGTTAATGACACAAAAATGGTGTGTAAATCTTTTACAACTGCAAATAAGTCGGCTTTTATTCAGTGAGATTTTTTTAAAAAATTCCAGTATTCTGGATCGTAATGAAATGCATTTATTCATTCTTTTTGGAACATTTTTACCTACTCTTAATATTCTAACAGTATATTTAAGGGGATACAGCCTACTTATGCAAGGAAGGGAGGTTTATTTTCTCTCTAAAGGAAGATATATTCTTTCTTGCATGAAGTTAGGTAATCAGCACTCATCCAAATCTTCTATATGCTGTGTGCAAACAGCCATTAAAGTTATCCACCATTAATACTTAGGTATCTGGGCGAGTAAAGAATTCAGCATATGAGACTTTTCTTATTTTCCCAGAAAATAGATTTGATGATGGGTTTGACATTGTATGTAAACCGTCTCAGTTTGCATGGAATGTCAAACCCTATTTTCTGGGGAAATTAAGAAAAATCAGTTACTATCTGTTGAATTAGCCCAGAGGAAGCTAAAGGTTAAGCAATAATGCACCATGGTCATGGTAATTTGTATTTTGAGAACTTCAGAACTTTTGAATGGACCCTGGTAACTGACAAGTATTTGAAAACTGGGGCACTATTTTAGTTTTATAGAGGTTTGTAGTCCAACAATGTTTTTTGTTATTGTATGTCTTTTAGCAGAGTACTAAACTACTCTTATTTTTTGTTATTTTCTCACGAAAATAGGTCTTCCTGCCTTAGCATTTCATTTGAATTATCTTATAAAAATGTTAATCCCTATTTTTATGGCAGTACTAGCTTAAATAATTAGAAAAGCCAGGGGACATGAAAATTGTTTCAGTTTTCAAGTCTGGTTTGTTCCTATTAAATGTTAACTAGTTGCTGCTGGGTTCCAAAGTAATAAAGTGGGATCTCTTTCAGGGCGGCCACTGGCCAGGGAAAGTCAAGGAAACTTTATTTTTCTTCAAGGTCAGGGAAAAGTCAGGGAATTTTGCAAAATGATCAGGGAAGTTTTACAAGGTGGCTATGTCATGTGATTTTTTGGAAGGGTGCACTCTTTTTTAACACTAAAATCACTCAATTCAAGTTAAGGAAATTGCACTTTTCTCAGATTATATCCAAGCAATTTTCATAAAACAAAGTACATCTCATATTCGAATATGAGCACTATTCATAAACATACAGCATATACATATTCTGCATGCAGTATTTGCAAGCATTCAAAGAAATGTAATTTTTGCCACGGAAATGTTGGAAGTGTTCACACTTAGATATGCTTTGAGTGTTTGCAAATACTGCACGGAGGATTTAAATATAAAGCTATGTTTATGAAAAGTGCTCAAATTTGCATATGCAATGCACTTTGTTTTATGAAAATTGGTTGGATATAACCTGAGAAAATTCAATTTCCTTACCTTGAATCAAGTGCTCAAAAAAAGTGTGCACCCTTCCAAAAAAACATGTGACATAGCCACCTTGTTTTAAATACCAAGAAAATCAGGGAACTTCCTAATTTTGGCCCAAAACTGTTTGGCTGGGGCAGGTATTTTATCCATTTTGAGTGATTGAAAACCTTGTATTTCGCTTGCTCTCTTTGCATTATTACAAATTAATGTTCAAGGTCACTAGTATTGAATGTCCATCAAAATTTCAAATATCTTCTCAGAAACCAAAGGGCCAATCCGAGTCAGATTTTATATAGAACATTTATGCCTCACAGGAACATAAGTTTATATAATTGATCCTGGTCATATGACAAAGATGGCAGCCATGCCTATATGTGCTAAAAGTCATAAAAAATCTTCTTCTCCAGAACCATAAGTAGATGACCTTGAAACTTAATAGACAGCAAAAGGGACTTGAGCTCTACAAAAATTATATAAATGATGATCCTGGGTTAACCTTGACCTATTTTATAGCAAGGTCAAATTTGTTCCCTTAGACTTTTGAATGGGAAAATGTAAAACAGCCCATTCATCCAAAACAATTGATGTTTATGAAAACAATTGATGTTTATGAAATAAAATAGGTCTTATATGAACCTCACTCAATGTCAAAGGTCAAGGTCATACAGTGATCTTGGTCCAAGGTTACTAGGATTGTATGTACATCAACATTTTAAAGGACTTCATCTCTGAAAATGCTGGGCCAATTTCTATTAAATTTCATGTGCAGCTTCAAGGCAGGGATTAAGGGGGTGGTGGTGGGGGTGGATGTAAGTAGCTTCTCTGCACCATATCTTTGAACCAGTAGGCAGAATCTAGCCTAATATGCTTGGTTACATCATTATATATAAGATGATTAGATTTCGATGACCTTGAACTCATTTTCAAGGCAGTACAAGAGTTTGAACATCAAATTTTTGCTCTAAATAGCTTGTCTGCACCCTATATTTTTAACCAGATTTGCATGAATACATCATTCAAATAGGGGAAAGAGTTGATACTATTGTAACAAGAATAACAAGTCATCCTTACTCGGTTTCTGAATAAGCTCTCTTTGTTTTATTTAATTATATTTGCTCTTTAAATTTGGAATACGTTCGAATTATTACTGAAATAAGTCTTATTTGTTACATAAATTTGACAAGTTGTGTTTTTATCAGATAAAGTTGCAAGTCTTGCTTGTTATATATTGTCTCCCTTTATATAATGAAAGACCAGAGTAAAGGAGATTTGCTACTGGAAAACCAGCCATATTGCATGAGATGAACATTGAATACTATAAGGGGTTAGCATGACTTAGCTGGACATACAGTGTGTTGTTTTTGGTGAAGATCTCACTCGTGTTACTGTGTGACAAATTATCCTAAATTATCATCAAAGTAAGTCACCTTATCTGGAGCTGTTAACATCTCTAAAGATCTGGGCCCAGTTGTTCAAAACTAAGGATGTCATTAATTAACATACCTTAAAACTTTGATCATTAAATATGGCATATACACTAATATTTATGCTGAAAAATGTGAGTAGTTTTTGCATTTGCAAAAGCTACTCACATTTTTTCGGCAAAAATACCTGTGAATTAGATATTGTACTTACTAGAACAGTTAACATTTTGACCACTAATGAGCTTGTTAAGTTAATGATGCTTTGAATAACTGGGCCCAGGCTTGTAAAACTGGTCTAGGAGTGTTTTTGTCTGACCTGGTCCTTTGCTGATAGCATGCCACAATAGTGCCATACAAAGTGATAATGGTAGTGATGTTTTAGGATTTTTTGTTTTTTTGCTCTTAACCCTTCTCTTGCTGAACACGACATGCCCTGTTTTAGCAAACAGTGTAGATCTAGATCAGAAGCCAACTGATCTGGATCTGCACTGTTTGTCATTAAATGTGTGAATTTCTATCAAAAACGCGGATCAAGTAATCTGATTGGCTGGAAATTAGAAGTGGGCATGGCATCTTAATTTATTCAGCAAGGCAAGGGTTAAACATACCTTGTGGGCATTCACAGGGGTAATTCCAGTGAGTCCCCTTAGATACATTTTGTAAAAACGCGGATCAAGTAATCTGATTGGCTGGAAATTAGAAGTGGGCATGGCATCTTAATTTATTCAGCAAGGCAAGGGTTAAACATACCTTGTGGGCATTCACAGGGGTAATTCCAGTGAGTCCCCTTAGATACATTTTGTTGCAAAAATAACAAAAATGTCCTAGGAAGAGCCCTTGATCAGCTATCTTTTCTTATGGCACGGCCAATAATATTTATGGGCATCTGCAGTGATGATGGCTGGTGGCATGGTGTGAGGGCCAGGGTATTGTCAGACAGGGTATTGTTCTTGCCCAGTGTGAAGGCAGGCTGGGAATGGTGAAAAACTGTTTTACAGATGGTGACAAGATTAATACTAAAATTTATGGGGAATCAGATAATATGAGCTCATTATGTTTTGCTTTTGCCAGATAAATTTGAATATCGGCACATGACATCAGTTGCCCTTAATCGTTCTAGATACAGGGGAGTATCCAGGTTAACATTTTCTTATTTTTCCCAGCTAACCATGTTTAACATTTCATGCAACCTGTCTCCTAAGGCAAAATTAACATGAAATATCAGACCAAAACCTATATTGTATCAAGTGGCCAGGAAACTTTTTTCAGACACCTTAACACTTAACCACGCTATCTTCAGATTCAGCAGATGACAAACTGATGATATTTTTCTTATTTTTCCTAGAAAATAGAATCTGACACTTCATGCAAATTGTCTCCTTAGGAGACAATTTGCATGAAGTGTCAAATCCTAAAGAAAAAAATATTTCAAAATGTTGTCTGCTGAAATTTTTACCCAGCATGCAAAGTGTTAATTCCTATCCATGCTTGTCAAGTCCATTTGGTGACTGGTTGATGGGTGTAAAATGGCAATTAGTGTAAACACAGATGTTGCATTCTTTAATGTCTGATCCATGTCTACACTGTTCAGGCCTCTCTGTCAGAATACTTAGGATAAATACAGTATTCAGTATGCCTGTCTTGTTGCAAAAATGAACGTAAACAAACAGTTTTCATTTCTAAATGTTTCCGTTTTTTCAACGGAAAGCAACTTCAGAATGTCCAGGTTTGTCCTAGGGTACATAGGTGTGGTGAGTGGTTCTGGTGGAAATTACAGATTTCTGTTGAACCTTTAGACTCTCTGGGTTATTTCAGCAGACTACAAATTGATGATATTTTTCTTATTTTTCCCAGGAAACAGGTTTTGACATTTCATGGAGAAAGTTTTGCATGAAATGTCAAATCCCATTTTCTGGGTAAAATAAGAAAAATATTTCAGTATGTCATTTGCTGAAATTTTTACCTAGCATACTAAGCATTAATACTGTAACTAGTTTTTGGGTCGATAGTTTACAGCAGAGCCATAGTATACAAACGCCAAAATTACCTTAACCCTTGTCCTGCTGAACCCGGATATACCCTGTTTTGCAAACAGTGTAGATCCAGATCAGAAGAAGCCAACTGATCTGGATCTGCACTGTTTGCCATCAAGTATGCAAATTTATAACAACAATCTGGATCAAGTAACCTGATCGGCTGAAAATTAGAAGTGGGCATGGCATCTTAATTTATTCAGCAGGACAAGGGTTAAGTTGTTTACAACAGAGCCAAAGTATACAAACGCCAAAATTACCTTAAGGTTGTTGTCTACACGATTATCATTGACCAGTGTAATCAAATGGCCTGTTAGATGAAATCCAAGTAGCTGTGCTGTTCTTGTCGCTGTGATGTCAGAGTGCTGTTGATGGAGGGTTATCTGTAAAACCAGGACTGGGAGATTTGGGACATTGGCAAACAGTGAAGACCCAGATCAGATGGTGCAGAATGCAGTACTAATTAGGTTCTGCACTGTTTAGTTAAATTACAGGAAGTTAAGGGTTAAATGAAACGGTCTTAAGTCCCAGTTCAGGACCATTTTCCCAGCCTACACTTGGAGATGATCAACCCACCAATACTGCCAGTGCTTTGATTGTAAGTTTGATCAGGTTTTGTGTTGTCAGCACTTTTTGGACTCATCAGCCAGTACACATATGGACTAGTTAAAACTTTAGGATAAATATGGTAGGCGGTTGCTGTCAAATATTTAGGGCAGTTACGGTACCCGGTTCATAGCAGTCACCTTTTATGCCCAGTAAAATGAAAGAAGAAAAGGTTTTGTGGTGCTTTTAACTTGTACTCGTTTTACATACCATGTCATGTGACATATTAATCTTTTGGTTCAATTAAAAGCCTAAAAACTAATGTCTAAGTGGAAAATAAGCAGGTGTTTTGTAACATGTTGATAACAATCTTTCATCAGTCTCATATTATTAATATCTTTTTAGGTACACTATACTGTGGAGAATGTAATAGCAGAAAAAACAACCTTACAGGCAAAATACAGTATTCAAATCAGCCTAAATACAATGTTCGAATTATCATTGTATTTAGTCGTATGGACAATTCACATTAACCATTTGACCATAAAAAGCCAAAAGCAACAGTAGCAGACATTCAAAAACATTTTTATCTTTCAGAGAAAATAAGGCTTAATATTTCACATAAATAAGGCATGACATTCACATGAATGGTCTGATAGGCAGACAATTCATGTGAAATATCAAGTCTTATTTTCTCAGAAAAAAAAAGATAAACAATTTTAGAATGTCATCTGCTATGATTGGGAATGGTATTTTTTAGTGGAGGACAAGACTTGTAATTTTTTCTCCCTTTTTTGCCTGAAAACTAAATAAGTGACGTATTCATCGAAATAGATATTTTTTGTTTCTCCACAAAACATGTTGAAGGTTCTGATCTGGGTCTGCACTGTTTGCCAATTACTTTTTCGGGGTCTCCATACTATTATGGGTTAAAGCTAAAATATACAGATTACATAATGAAGGGCTGTGGAAATATCATGCCCAGTATCCCATTTCCCAGAGGACATTAAGAAAATTCAATTTACATATGTACTTGTACAGATAATTTTAAATTAGAAGCATCTGGCCTTCCTTCATAAAAATGTATTTTGTGAGTACCATGCTCATCGGAAATGAGTACCATACTCATCAGAAGTGAGTTCCATTTTCGTTGCAAGTGCCTCAGCGAGGGGCTTCTAATGAGCACTTACAACATGGTTTTTTTTGTTTGTTGTTTTGTGTGTTACTTTTTTTTTGTATTT
This sequence comes from Anodontia alba, assembly GCA_964016985.1. Lineage (NCBI taxonomy): Eukaryota > Metazoa > Mollusca > Bivalvia > Lucinida > Lucinidae > Anodontia > Anodontia alba. The sequence continues at coordinate 127,546,986 of OZ024822.1, forward strand.
TTTGTGGCGGAATAAGAAAACAGCAATAACAACAACCTTATCTAGAGCTAAGAGTAGGTCATTTCTTATCTTTGGGTACACCTGCTTTCTCGCCATGCCTAAACTTACTAAAAATGGTGTTAACCCTTGTCCTACTGAATAAATTTAGATGCCACGCCTACTTCTAATTTTCAGCCAATCAGATTTCTTGATCCACATTGTTGCTATAAATTCACATATTTAATGGCAAACAGTGCAGATCCAGCTCAGTTGGCTTCTGAAGAAGCCAACTGATCTGGATCTACACTGTTTGCAAAAGCAGGGTATATCCGGGTTCAGCAGGACAAGGGTTAAACCAAAAATCCTGCTGCCATCAAAATGTCTCAATTATAATATGTGCAGTTCTTGTTTGGTTCAGTGATTTACTTGGTAATTACTGATGTTAATTAGTGTTTTAAAAATTAGTTTAACCAATGTGACTGACCTTAAAAAGAAAAAGTGGCTTCTTTCACAATTTAACTTGTTATAATGCTTAAGTGTTCTTAAAAATGGACCATTGCAAACAGTTTAGACTTGTACTTTGTCTAATGAGGGTCAGCACTGTTTTGCCATGACATCAACAATTTACAATAAAAGTGCAGTTATATAATACCGATGTACAAAAACACAGCATTTGCAGCTTTCATTGCCCACAATAATGCAGAACGCAAACTGGTACTACTGCGAGAAACCACTGGAGTTGCATGACAGCCTGGGCGTGACAGCCCATAGTATCACATGCTGCCATCCTGTATTTCTTATCTTGACAAAATTATCCTCAATAAATTATCGATAAGAAGACATTCTTACTCATAAAGTTCTTTTGACTTTTAGGCGTTTACTTTTACTTAAATTGTTTGTGCTTGTTTCTGTTGTGAATAGCTCAATAAACAGTATATCAACAAAAACAGTTTCTGTCATAAGATTGGAGTGAATCTAAGGTTGGTCTATAAAATATACATTTGTACATATTTTATGCTGACTTAGGACTTTAAGTGCTGGGCAACCAAAGATCAAGCAAGATTTTAATTATAATAATATTATCTGACAAAAACCACTGAAAACTGAAATGTTTTTTCCGTTATAGGATGTTGCCGGCAATGTGACCAGGAGAGCTTTTCATTACATTAAATTTGACATTCCTTGAAGATTATTTGTTTTTGCACCTTTATGCAGTTTTTAGAGCTGCAAAGCTGGCCAACAAAAGATCAGACTTGCCTAAAAATGATAATTATATTACAGATTAGCATACAGGGAAAACAAAAATGTTTTTTGTGCTGCAGAATGAGCAGTAATTTTAAATCGTACAAAGAATGCAAGATAGCTATTGGCTGTTGCATGGTTCTCAAGATTACTGGCGATAATACAAGAGGTTTCATTCTGCATTATTGCGGGTAATGGAAGTTGCGAATACTATGTATTTTACGTCTTTGATAAATGGCTCTATGTGAAAAAATAATTTAGGAAAACAGTCAAGCATATTGGTAATGGTTGTTTGCTCTGCTAAGCTATCATTGGGATGTTTACCTGCATTGTCTTAATAATGGAAATCTTGTGCGGGGTTTCTCGATCACTTTGTTTTGTAACACAGAGACTCATGAGATATTGCTGGATTTCATTTAGTTGCAAATCCAGTGTTTTTGTCTATCTTTAAAGTAAATAATGGACCCTTCTGACTTGCACATTAATGCTTTGCATGCAGTGAAAAATTCAAGACGATGTTATCAAATATTTTGCCCCGGAAAATAGGGTTTCTTGTAAATTATCTCCTATTTTCTAGGAAAAGTAAAAATATTGCCAGTTTGCTGTCTGCTGAATTTGCCGACAAAATAGAAAAGGTTAACCCATTCTAGTTGGGGAAACCCCCAAGTGATGAATTGGCAAACAGTGCAGTCCCAGATCAGACACTGCAGAACATGGCATCTGATCAGAGTCTACACTGTTAGCATTAAATACAGGAATGTCTATAAACCATAATAATAATAATATTAACCCATTGTAGACTGAATGAACTTCCCCACACTATATATTGGAATATTCCAATTTCAATTTTAGGTATGTCAGGCCATGTGATTTAGATATTCCAAGAAAAAAATGGTTGAACTATTTGCAAACAGTGGAGATCTTGATCAGACGCCGCATTTTGCGGCGTCTGATCTGGGTCTCCACTGTTTGCCAAATACCTTTTTAGGGGTCTCCAAACTACAATGGTTAAACCAAACACCCTGCTGTTGGAAATAAACCAGTATAAAGGGCTGTGGTAGAAGAGTTAACTGTGCATAAATAACTAAGTTACCTTTTTCACTGCCACAGGGGATGATAATAGGCTTTTGCAAACAGCATAGATCCAGATGAGACGGCTCAATGAGCCGTCTCATCTAGATCTATGCTGTTTGACATTCATTCTTTCAACTTCGCATATAAATGTCTTTCCAAACGATAGTTTGTTAAAATTAAAAAGCAGACAACAGTTGTCGTCTGAAATGTCGTCAGAAATTTGGCGCCAAAAGTGTTTAAGGAGTCCTTTGTAAGTAGGTCATCATCCATTTGGAATTGTTTGAATGGTTTTGTTGTCTAAACTATAGGTTTCATGAAGTTTTCATTGTAAATGTAACTTTTTCAGTACCATTTATTCCAAGTCCACTGTTCTTAGCGAGTGTTCTTAAGTATCAACAAGATACTGTTACTGTGTCTTTGGCTGGGCTGCACATATGTTAATAGACAACTGCATGGGCCAGAAGCAGAGACAGTTCAAGTGAGTAACGATATTTTTGGTATAAAATTAACAAGAGTTATGCTAAATTGTTGCAGTAACTGTTATCTCTTTGATTATCACCTTTTCTGAAACTGCTTGTTATAGCTGGATGTTCTGCATTCAGTCCACAACTTTATCATCAGTCAATCCACTATTTTTTATGTTGACATTAGACATACAAATGGCAATACCTGGGCCAGGTGTGCATGCTACCTGAATAGGGGTCTCGAATTTAATGATGGACTACAAGAGTATCGAGTTATCGTAAAAATTCATTATTTTGTCCCATGAATTAATTACTGCTGTATAACAAAGGGCACCCAGAATGAGCTTACCAACAGTCTGCCAGTGATTTTAATTTAATTTATGGGTTTTTCACTGAAAGTTAATCGCTCTTTCACTTTTTATGCAGATCTATGCTGAAAATGGAGTTACAGTTATGTGTGATTAAACTATTGCAGAGAACATTTAAAAAATGTTAAAGCATATTCCCTCCATCTAATTCTCTCCTCTAGAACCTAGAGCCTTATTTCTGAAAACCTCTTCCCCATGCCACAAGCAGGTATATGCAAACAGGCGTTAAGAATGTTTTTTGTCAGAATGCTTCTCATATTAGCTCCTTGGATACAAATCTGCAATTAGCATATACAGTGAAATTGTGGGGAATTGCTTTAGGTCACTCACATCTGTAGGCATTAAAATTCATCCAGATTTGTTACATTTATTATTATAAACTGAAAAAGAAGTATTTTCTCTTAAAATTGAGTATATACTCATTACTATTTATGAATATTTTGGATCTCATGGATAAATATTTAAAACCCATAGCCATTTTGGATTTCTTAGATAATGAAATCCATAGCCAGTCAGATCAGAGGAAGCAATATGGAGAAGTTCCCCAGAAGTTTGAACAATTCAAATATCAAACTATCACTTCACATTGACACTTTGATTGCATGTATCAGTATGATGGACATGTTATAATATACCATTACGAAAACACACCTATTCAAATATATAGAAAATTTCTCCTCCAACAATTGAAAATTTTCAGATAAAAAAACTCTGATATTTTTCATATTTCTGCGAGGCAGTTCTAACGAGTACCCAGAATCTATGTTTTTGAGCAGAAATAAGAAAAATAATGTATACCCCTGTAAACCTCAGTTTTACTATAAAAGTGGGGTTAAAGGGGGTCAAAATTATATAGGTATACTTCCATGATGCCCTAGTCACTCAAAGTATTGGGACCAACATGCCTGTGTGAACAGTGTAGACCCAGATCAGATGCTGCAGACTGTTTGTCACACAGGCTGACAGCTAGCAGTCTTGGACATATCAAAATGGAGTTGTTCAAATTTTTGGACATGTAAGGTGAGGAGTTAAGTCTCCCACATTTTAAGCTAAATATGGTACCAATTTACCTTTTTCAAATATCAGGCAGAATTTACACCTTTTTATGAGTCAGTTTTAATGTGGAGAGATCAAGTGAGGGTTAGGAAATTGAATAGTAATGATATCTTTATGATAAGAAAAATTGAAACACATGCCTTGGTGGTTAAGGAAGCCCATAGTGACTAACCACAATTACATACATGACCTTATTAGCTCCAAATAAGGTGATGGTTGTGATGATAAATAAAAAATATGATAATTTTGTTATTTTAGCACCAATACATTGTGTCTGTGAAGTTGTGGGTTTGAATCCCGGCCAAGTCATTCCTAAGAGTTTTAAAAATGATATAAGCTGCTTGGTGCTCAGCATTAAGAAAGCAGAACTAGGAAACAGAACTGGTCTGCCCATTGCCAGCTTAATGCAACTGAGTGGAATATCAAGTTATGTCTTGACAATGATATTTCACTTTAGGCAGCACACTTAAAGTGAGCATTGAGCTTTGTGCTACATCCAGACATAGTTGCGATTATGACTGAAAGTTTGTTAAAAGCAACTTGCAGCCCAGATAAAACAAGCAACAAAGATCTGAGCAGACTGCCTGGTTGCATAGCACTAGATAATGGGGGGCTTCAGGTAGGTATTTTTCTTATTATTCCACATAAACATATTGGCCCAGTTGTTCAAAGGGTTGTTAGCTTAACGAGCTCGTTAAGGGTCATTTCGTTAACTGTTTTAGCGGATTCAATATACAATATTCTGATATTTTTTGCTGAAAAAATGCAAAAGCTGCTCACATTTTTTCAGCAAAAAATTTCTGCATATTTGCATATCACTCGATGTAAATTTTAATGAATTGTTAACTAACGACATCGTTAGCTTTGAACAACTGGGCCATGGTGTGTTTAATTGTTAGAAGCACCTGAGCAAGATCCTTCGAATGAGTATCAACATGTTTTTGTGGAGAAATAAGAAAAATATCTATTCTTTTGGTTGAAATAAAACTATTAATCTAGCTGTGCTGGTTGTGCAGGCAGGTCTGAATTTAGCTCCTTATATATCAAAAGACTTTTTTTTTTCCCTCCCACCTCTCACACACCATACTGAACCTGTGGAAATTTCATTATTTAACTTTGAGCACTCATGACCATAATGGTTTCGTGTTCGTCTTTCTGTCCATCCATCCATCTGTCATCTGCCCATAAGTAAGTTTGTTTCCGGACAATAACTGGAGTAAATGTCAGTGGATTTTCACCAAAGTTGGTTTGTGCATTCTGGTTGGGGATTGCTAATGGGCAAATTACATCATATGTTGACAAAAACTGCCTGCTACACCATAGTGGCGGGGTTATTATGGTTTCACTTTTTTACTTTCTCAGAAAATAGGCTTTCACATTTAGTGCAAATAATCTCCTAAGAAGACAATTTGTATAAAGTGTAAGTCTTATTTTCTAGGAAAAATAAGAAAAGTATTTAAAAATGTTCTCTCCTGAAATGTTTACCTAGCATGCTAAGCATTAGCCCTTGTCCTGCTGAATAAATTAAGATGCCACACCCATGTCTAATTTTCAGCCAATCAGATGACTTGATCTGGATTGTTGCTATAAATTCACATACTGAATGGCAAACAGTGCAGATCCAGATCAGTTGGCTTCTGAAGAATCTGGATCTACACTGTTTGCGAAGGCAGGGTATATCCAGGTTCAGCAGGACAAGGGTTAAGCAGAACTTGAGTGAATTATAAATCTGTTGTTCCCAAGATCTTGTGGTCTGAACCCACATTGAATTTGATGGATATGATCTTCGGTGACGGGTGCAAGTGGTGCAAGTCTGGAAATCTTTATAGCTAAACATTGTATTTTAAATCTTAAAGTGCCAGGCAAAATTTGTAGCAGACAACATTTAATTTTTTTTTTTATTTTTCATAGAAAATCAGTCACAATATTCCATGTGAATTGTCTGCCAAGCAGACCATTCATATGAAATGTCACTTATTTTCGATGAAAACTAATATTTTGTTTTTTAAGAAAAATGTCATCTGCTGCAGTTTTGATTGGCACTTTAAGGGTTAAGGGCTTTTTAAACAAATATTTGCGATAGTTTTGATTGTGATGAATCTATTACATGGTGCTTGTCCAAATCTAAGTCAGAAATACTGTCTCTGGGTGTAGCTTAATAAGCATTCTTTAAGCCATTTACAGGTTTAATGTATTGGAGGTTGATTTGACGTTGTTTAAAGAGCGCAATGATCAATGAAAAAATAAATCAGTCGATAATTTACATGGAGTAAAAATTTACTGCACTTACCCTAAATACCCTGAGCAAACAGTGTAGCCCTAGATCAGATGCTGCAGAATGCAGCATCTGATCTGGGTCTACATTGTTTGCCTCTCATCAATTTTTAGACCCATAAACAAGTAGTCAGAATGAATTTGGACAAATTTTAAGAGGAGTATTGTAAGGAGTTGAGGTGTACAAATACTTAGGATATATATGGTATGTTAAGTTTTTAAAGATGGATTTGAATGTCAGATCTTTGCACACATGTTTTGAAATATTTTAGAGTTTGAATAAGAAACATTCCATGCATTAAATTAAAAACTTTATAAACTACTAAGAAAATTGATTGTCCATTGACATACCATAATGTTGGACTGGCAGCCTTCCATACCCCGATCATTTGCTAACAAATAATAATTGATCCCTTTTGGCCATTTTATGCTGTCACAGCAAGAATAGCTTGTACATTGTTGTAACTGGCAAAAGGGTAATTCAGATAAAGTTTTCTTTTTTCTCCACAAAAACATATTGCCACACCAAAAACGTAATTATCCCCACACTTTTCGAAGAAAAAGTGGGGATATTTTTATACCCCCTGTCTGTCTGTCCGTCTGTCCATCTGTAATGTCACACCATTGCTCCTAGACCATTTAAGCTAGATTCTCAAAACTTCCACAGGTGATAGCCCTATGGATGAGGACTGGAGGAACACATTCGGAATTTTGATGACCCCTTGGGGCAGGGCCAGGGAGGGTGTGGCCCTGAAGGGTCCAAAATTAATTTTATACAAACATAGCCATGTTGCATATCAAATCGAAGGTTATGAAGAGTAGAATATAGTGGTGCAAAAATTTTGCCCTGAGGGCCTGTCTGGGCGTCACCAGAGGTCAAAAAGTAGGATTTTGGGTCCTGTTTTTGATTGTCACCCAACTCCTCTTAGGCTTTTTTAGCTAGAACCTTGAAACTGTCACAGGTAATAGCCGTATGGATGAGGACTGGAGGAACACATTCGGAATTTTGATGTGCAGGGAGATACACGATGGCGCTGGTGCAGGAATATGCAATGGCGCGCCGTCAACTTGCTGTAGTTAAATCATAACATATCAATACTTCTTGGTATGTCATTAATAAGTGTCTGATACAATACAGTTGACTCTCGTTATCTCGACCTCGCTTATCTTGAAGTGAAAATCTGGCCCCTGCCTAAACATGAAAATCTAGCAATAGGTAAAATAATATTGTGGAAAAGAGGAGAAATTGCCTCTTTTCTACAATATTTTCAATATATCTCTAACTTCAAGAGTCCAATTACATCTGTATTTGTTAAATGAGGTTGTTCGAATAATTTTTTCTTCAATTCTGCAAATCTGATATTTCGAGGTACGGATATCTCGAAGTATTTCAGAGAGTCCCTTGGAATTCGAGATAACGAGAGTTGACTATATATTTGTCTGATATTATCAAGTATCTCCTGTCTGCTAATTCAAGAGTTTCTGCTGAAAGACTGTACACAAATACTGGTTAACTGCTTAGAGGACTAAGCCTGCCCAGGAAAAGTGTGATTAGGTAAACTGACCGGCTGGACATGACCCTAATGAGTTGACTGGGCCTCAACACAAACAAACTCTCAAGTATTTGGACTTGCCTAATCAAATCATACAGACCTAGATTAGATGGTGCAGACTGCAGTATCTGATTAGAGTCTGCACTGTTTGCCACTGATTCAGCAGTTTTATGTGCACCAACTGGTAGCAGAAATGGACAAATGTTAGGACAAAATGCGGTAAGGAGATATATTTAGGGTATAATTTATGGTAACAGAAAATTTAGATGATTATCATTTGATTGGTTGAATCACAACAGTTTGCACGTCATCCCTGTGTGAATAGTCACTAGCTGCAAGAAACTTTGTGTCATACTGAAGGCTGGTGGATCATGTGAACTGTTCGAGACCGTTTGAGCCTTTTCCTGTTTTATTATTTTCTCATATTTATGTCACTTTTTCAGGTACTTTGTTGCAGTTTCTTTTAAAGCATCACAAATCTGGCAGGTTGTTTGTGTCACTTACAAGGTAGGTGATAACTGGTGCATGCCAGAGGAAATGTCTTCTTTGAGCATAGACAAACACCATACCTATGTTAGATCTACCAATTTAATACTTAGTATGCATATATGGATAAAAAATTCAACAGACATTTAAAAATATTTTACTTATTATCCCTGCGCTTTTCAAAGAAAAAGCGGCGATACTGTGATACCCCCCCCCGTAATGTCACACCATTGCTCCTAGACCATGTAAGCCAGAATCTTGAAACTTTCACAGGCAATAACACTATGGATGAGGACTGGAGGAATACATTCGGAATTTTGATGTGACCCCTTGGGGCAGGGCCAGGGGTGTGTGGCCCCGAAGGGTCCAAAATCCATTTTGTACAAACATAGTCATGTTGTATATCAAATCGAAGGTAATGAAGAGTAGAATACAGTGGTGCGAAAATTTTGCCCCGAGGGCATGTCTGGGGGTCACTAGAGGTCAAAAAGTAGGATTTTGGGTCCTTTTTTTTTTTATTGTCACACAACTCCTCTTAGGCTTTTTGAGCTAGAACCTTGAAACTGTCACAGGTAATAACCCTATGGATGAGGACTGGAGGAACACATTTGGAATTTGATGTAACCCCTAGGGACAGGGCCAGGGTGTGGCTCCTAAGGATCCAAAATCCATTTTGTACCAACATAGTCACATTGCATATCAAATCAAAGGTAATGAAGAGTAGAATTCAGTGGTGCAAAAAGTTTGCCCCATGGGCATGTCTGGGGGTCACTAGAGGTCAAAAAGTAGGATTTTGGAGCCTTTTTTGGATTGTCACACTTCTCTTAGGCATTTTGAGCTAGAACTATGAAACAGTCACAGGTATTTTTGATGAGGACTGAAGGAACGCATTTGGAATTTTGATGGTGCACAGAGATATGCAATGAGGCGCCATCAACTTGCTCCAGTTTTTTTGTAGTAATCAGGGTTTGAAATTTTATGCAAATTGGAGACAATGAAATGTCAAATCCTATTTTACTGGAAAAAATAAAAAAATAAGAAAATACCATCAATTTGTCATCTGCTGAATTTGCCTTTATCATGCTAAGTGTTAAGCATATACAAACAGCACAGCTGTAGTATCTACCATTTAAAAGGGAAACTCCCTATATGGGATAATATCTCACTTTCTGGATAAACAGTAGGGTAAAATAATAGCATAATTACCAGAAATACTGTAAATGTTCACCCACCTTAACTTCTTATTGTAACTATCCTAACATTTGAACAAGTCTATTTGACTTTCAGGGCCCAGTTGTTCAAAGCGTTGTTAGCTTAACAAGCTTGTTAGTGGTCAAAATGTTAACTGTTCTAGTAAGTTCATTATCTAATTCACAGGTATTTTTGCTGAAAACAATGTGAGTAGCTTTTGCAAATGCAAAAGCTACTCACATTTTTTCAGCAAAAATATTAGTGTATATGCCATATTTAATGATTGAAGTTTTAAAGATACGTTAACTAATGACATCGTTAGTTTTGAGCAACTGGGCCCTGGTGATTAGTAAATCGAGCTGGTGGGGTGGCAAAATAGTATGGACCAATCAAACTGCTCCTTTGCTTTTCCCAATTTTACATCTACTTTCTGTAATAACTGAAAATATTTGGACAGCTATGCCTAGGGAAACATTGTAAATCCATATCATCATCCTAATCGGATTTTTGATTAACATGCAGGTACAGGGGCAACATCCATATCAGTGGGCCCCCATCCAGATAGCTGGCTTGCTGCATGCATGGCAGATCTCACACCAGATCCAGATATTACATTCTACAATGCCTGATTTGCCACACTTTCAGCAAATTTTAGGCACATCATTGATTAGTCAGTATACGTTCCTTCAAATTTAAGGTAGGTTTGGGTGTAAGGGAGATTTTCCTCTTGATCCATAACCCTTCATAGGTCCAGGTAAAGGGGGAATATTTAAGAAATGATTTAGGTAATTTTTGCACAAAAACATATCTTGTGGGTACTCTCTGAGGCAATTCCAATGAGTACCTACAAGATATGTTTTGGGGCAAACATAACCAAAATCATCTTAATTTATCGTTTAAATTTCCAACTTAACTGGGCCTGTGCTGTGTGATAACTGATAATCAGTAGCTAGCATTTACATTACAATTATGTTAATCTTTTTGTTGGTTGGGTACTAAGGCTATCAGAGTGTTGACATTAGGAGTGATAACAAGAGATTAATTCCCCAAATATCTTAGTGGAAATGCCATTTTATTTCATTTTATGACCTACATTTTCTGTATATATATATACATTTTTCAGCCAATATCCATGGCATTAAATATTAAAGAATCACAAACCGTGGTGTATTGCAGACTGTTCAATGGTATTTTGGTCCTTTCAGGATGATTTCAAGATGAAAGGTGGTTGGCTTGGAGCCCTAATGGAAAATAAGATAAGGGCAAATTTGCATAAGCAAATATGTTATTTACACTAAGTATTCAGCCTGTAGGGCCCTGAGCACAGTACAGACCCAGAACAGATGCTGCAAAAGGTGGCTTCTGATCAGGGTCTGTACTGTTTGCCAGTCATCCAACAGCTTTTCAACACAAGAACAGGTAGTATAATGGATTTGGTCAAATGTTAGGATGAGTATGGTAAGGAGTTAAGGTATCTGGATAGTTAGCATAAAATAGGATAATAATTGGTCAATTTACTCAAGAGGTTATAAGCAGCATGACAAGGGTTAAAATACCTAAATGACCTAAGTATCTGTTCTACTTAAAAGCTCACATCTTATTCTTTGTTCTTCTGAAACCAGATATGCCCTACCTTTGCAAACTGTGTAGATCCAGATTAGTTGGCTTGAAGAAGCCAACTGATTGGATCTGCACTGTTTGCCATCAAGTATGTGAATTTGATTCAACAACCTTGATTGGCTGAAACTGAGGAGAGGGTGTGGATTCTTAATTTATTTAGCATGACGAGGGTTATGAAAGAAGTAACTCATCACTCTACATAAGAGCCATATCCAGATTAATATATATATATTTAGCTCACCTGAGCTGAAAGCTCAAGGTGAGCTTTTGTGATCACTCACTGTCCGTCGTCGTCGTCGTCTTCGTCCGTATGTCTGTCCGTCCGTCCGTCCGTCCACAATATTTAAACAACATCTCCTCCTAAACCACTGATTGGATTTTGACCAAACTTCACAGGAATAATCCTTGGTTGGTCCTCTTTCAAAGTTGTTCAAATGGTTCCGGTCCGTTGCATATCTAGGTCACAGGAGCTAAAAATAGATTTTTTAACTAAAAACTTAAAAAATCTTCTTGTCAGAAGTCACTGGATCGATTTCAGTATAATTTTGCAGAAATGTTCCTTTGGTGATCCTCTACCAAGATTGTTCAAGCCATTCGGATTCGTCAAAAAACATGGCCGCCATGGGGCGGGGCTTATTTTCCCTATATATCTATATAGAAAACTTTAAAAATCTTCTTGTCAGAAACCACTGGACAGATTTCAATATAATTTTGCAGAAATGTTCCTTTGGTGATCCTCTACCAAGATTGTTCAAGCCATTTGGATTCGTCAAAAAAACATGGCCGCCAGGGGGCGGGGCTTATTTTCCCTATATATCTATATAGAAAACTTTAAAAATCTTCTTGTCCGAAACCACTGGACCGATTTCAATATAATTTTGCAGAAATGTTCCTTTGGTGATCCTCTACCAAGATTGTTCAAGACATTTGGATTCGTCAAAAAACATGGCCGCCAGGGGGAGGGGCTTATTTTCCCTATATAATCTATATAGAAAACTTTTAAAAATCTTCTTGTCCGAAACCACTGGACCGATTTCAATATAATTTTGCAAAAATGTTCCTTTGGTGATCCTGTACCAAGATTGTTCAAGCCATTGGGATTCGTCAAAAAACATGGCCACCAGGGGGCAGGGCTTATTTTCCCTATATATCTATATAGAAAACTTTAAAAATCTTCTTGTCCGAAACCACTGGACCGATTTCCATATAATTTTGCAGAAATGTTCCTTTGGTGATCCTGTACCAAGATTGTTCAAGCCATTTGGATTTGTCAAAAAACATGGCCGCCAGGGGGCGGGGCTTATTTTCACTGTATATCTGTATAGAAAACTTTAAAAATCTTCTTGTCAGAAATCACTGGACCGATTTCCATATGATTTTGCAGAAATGTTCCTTTGGTGATCCTGTTGCAAGATTGTTCAAGCCATTAGGATTTGTCAAAAAACATGGCCGCCAGGGGGGCAGGGCTTATTTTCCTTATATATCTTTATGGAAAACTTTAAAAATCTTCTTGTCAGAAACCACTGGACCGATTTCCATATGATTTTGCAGAAATGTTCCTTTGGTGATCCTGTTGCAAGATTGTTCGAGCCGCCATGATTCGTTAAAAAACATGGCCGATAGGGGGCGGGGTTAATTTTCCCAATATATCTATATAGAAAACTTTAAAAATCTTCTTGTCATAAACGACTGGACCGATTTCAATATAACTTGGCAGAAATGTTTCCTTAGTGACCCTCTATCAAGATTGTTCAAGCCGACATGATTTGCCAAAAAACATGGCCGCTAGGGGGTGCGGGGCTTATTTTCGATATAATTCTATATAGAAAACTTGAAAAAATCTTGTCGTCAGAAACCACAGGACTGATTTCAATATTACTTCGCAGAAATGTTTCCTTGGTGACCCTTTACCAAGATTGTTCAAGCCGTTATGATTTGTCAAAAAACATGGCCGCTAGGGGACGGGGCTTATTTTCCTATATAATTTATCTATATAGAAAATTTTAATAGTCTTTTCAGAAAGCACTTGACCGATTTCAATGTAACTTTGCAGGAATGTTTCTTATGTAACCCTCTATCAAGATTGTTCAAGCCGTCATGATTCGTCAAAAAACATGGCCGCCAGGAGTCGGGGCTTATTTTCCTTATATATCTATATAGAAAACTTTAAAACTCTTCTTGTTAGAAACCACTGAACCGATTTCATTATAACTGCAGAAATTTTTCCTTGGTGACTCTCTACTAAGATTGTTCAAGTAATCATGATTCGCCAAAAAACATGGCTGCCTGGGGCAGGGCTTATTTTCCCTATATATCTATATAGAAAACTTTAAAAATCTTCTTTTCAGAAACCAATGGACCGATTTCAATACAACTTGGCAGGAATGTTTCTTTGGTGACCCTCTACAAAGATTGTTCAGGCCGTCATGATTCATCAAAAATCATGGCCGCTAGGGGGCGGGGCTTATTTTCCCTATATATATATAGAAAACTTTAAAAATCTTCTCGTAAGAAACAGTTGGACTGAGTTCAATGTAACTTGGCAGGAATGTTGCTTTGGTGACCTTCTACCAAGATTGTTTAAGAAACAGTTGGACTGAGTTCAATGTAACTTGGCAGGAATGTTGCTTTGGTGACCTTCTACCAAGATTGTTCAAGCCTTCATGATACGTCAAAAACCATGGCCCACAGGGGGGTGGGGCTTATTTTTCATGTATATCTGCATAGAAAATTTTAAAATTCTTCTTGTCACATACCCCATGACTGATTTCAATATTACTTGGCTGGAATGTTGCTTTGGTGAACCTCTATCAAGATTGTACAAGCAATCATGATTCGTCAAAAAACATGGCTGCCATGGGGTGGGGCTTGTTTTCCCTATATATCTAAATAGAAAACTTTAAAAATCTTCTTGTCAGAAACCACTGAACAGATTTCAATATAACTTGGTAGGAATGTTCCTTTGGTGACCCTCTACCAAGTTTGTTCAAGCTGTCATGATTCGTCAAAAAACATGGCTGTTAGGGCGTAGGGCTTTATAGCTATATAAAACTTTTTAAACCACTGGACCAATTTCAATATAACTTGGCAGAAATGTTCCTTTGGTGACCCTCTTTTAAGATTCAGTTCAGATCGTCAAGATTTGTAAAAAAACATGGCCAGGGGTGTGGTGGAGGGGGGTGGGGGTGGTTAGTGCTATAAAGTTTATACAAAAATCCTAGAGCAGTGAACTTGGCTGAAACTTCAACAGTAAATATGCAGATCTGTTTGGTCAGGTGAGCGATATAGGACCATCATGGTCCTCTTGTTTTATCATTGGCAGAGTGCTTCTAATGAAGTGCAGGGACAGCTCAGTCGGTAGCGAGGTTTTTCTCATGACTAGCTACACACCTCTGCCTTGTAGGTTCGAGTCCAGCTGGGGACACGATGACACGATATGTGTCCAGCTGGGAACACGATGACATGGTATGTGTGAATGGTTAGCAGTTCTCTCCTGGTTGCGGTGGTTTCACAGGGTATTTCATAGTCCCTATATAACTGGAAACTACCCAGGCTTTCCTTCACCATGGTACTGTCCTCTGAAATTATTAATAGTCAGATATAACTGATTCAGAGTAATTGGTACATGCAGAAGAAAGAAAAAAAGCACCCCAACATGCTTCGTGGAAAAATAAAAAATATCTGCTTCTTGGCTCACAAAAGTGCCTTAACAGGAGACATATATATGAAAGGTATTTGTTAAATGATAAAGTATGGATTACACCATTGAATTGAAAAGTTTTATGATGATGAGTTTCGTGACTTGTAGAAAAATGTTTTAAATTCTGCTGCTTTGCCATTTCCCAAGATGTTTTGATCAAGTAGTGTTTTTAATTGGAGAATAGATTTCAAGATCATTCCCATAATTGATCCATATCATGAGAATTTACCATATTTACTCTAAGTATTCAGACAGGCAGGCCTGAGCAAACAGTCAGGACGCAGATCAGACACTACATAATGCAACCTCGTCATGGTCTGTTGACTTTGCCCATAGTTTGTTGACCCTAATTTAGATCCATTTTTGATGAGGGTATACCACTCGCTATTATCAAACTTAGTATATGTTTTATTCTGAAGATGGACTGTTTCAGTACTGTAATGACCTCATGACCTTGACCATAGCTCAAGATCAAGCAATTTTTGAAAACCAAAAGGTTGTTATATTTTAGCTCACTTGTCACATAGTGACAAGGTGAGCTTTTGTGATCACATTTTGTCCGTCATCCGTAGTGCGTGCGTCCGTCTGTCTGTGCGTGAATCCATAAACAATTTCTTCAAACGACATCTCCTAAACCACAGTTTGGACTTAGACCAAACTTCACAGGAATGATACTTGCTTTGTCCTCTTTCAAAGTTGTTCAAATGGTTCCAGTCCATTGTACATAGGACACGAGCTAAAAATAGACTTTTTAACTGTAAACTTAAATAATCTTCTTGTCTGAAACCAGAAGGCCCACGTCTTTGATATTTGCTATGTAGCTTCATCTAGTGGACCTCTACTAAAGCTGTTCAAATTATAGCCTTGGGGTCAAAAATGTTTCTGTGCCGGGGGTCACTTGTTTTACATAGACCCATATAGGGAAAAACTTTAAAAATCGTCTTGTCTGAAAGCAGAAGACCCAGGCCTTTGATATTTGATACATAGCTTCACCTAGTGGACTTCTACCAAGATTGTTCAAGTTATTGCTCTGGGGCCAAAAATGGCTCCATCCCAGGGCCCACATGTTTTACATAGACTTGTATAGAGAAAACGTTCAAAAATCTTATCTGAAACCAGAAGGCCCGGGCCTTTGATATTTGGTACATAGCTTCACCTAGTGAACCTCTGCCAAGATTGTTTGAATTATAGCCCTGGGGCCAAAAATGGCCCCATCTCAGGGCTGACATGTTTTACATAGACTTATATAGGAAAAAACTTAAAAAATCTTCTTGTCTTAAAGTGCAAGGCCTAGGCCTTTGATATTTGGTATGTAGCATTGCCTAGAGGTCCTCTGACAAGAATGTTCAAATTATGCCCATGGGATGAAAAGAGACCCTGCCCAGAAGTGGGGTGGGGGGGGGGGAGGGTCACTTTTTTTTACATAGAGCAAAAAGTTATTTGCAATGCCACCATGACCCTAAGTACCAAAAAAGCTTCCAATTCTGCAATGCTTATGGTTAGGGCCCTCAAACTTAGTAGAGATGTTGGTCCTCACCAATAGATGATCCTGAGGGCAAAGGTCAAGGTCACCAGGACCTTTTGTACTAAAAAGCTTGATAACTTGGCAATGCTTGGGGCTAGGACCCTCAAACTTAGAAGGGATGTTGGTCCTCACCAGTAGATGACACCGAAGGCAAAGGTCATGGTCAAGGTGAGGGGTGGTCGGGTGGTTTGAAGGTGTCATGTATCTTACGTCACCAGGGCGTCCAACTGATATTGGCTTACAGTTGGGCAAGGCCTGCTATCCTTGTAGCAGGTAAGGGTAGAGGGGGAATGTTTTTTAGCTCACCTGAGCTGAAAGCTCAAGGTGAGCTTTTGTGATCACTCACTGTCCGTCGTCGTCGTCGTCGTCCGTATGTCCGTCCGTCCGTCCACAATCTTTAAACAACATCTCCTCCTAAACCACTGATTGGATTTTGACCAAACTTCACAGGAATGATCCTTGGTTGGTCCTCTTTCAAAGTTGTTCAAATGGTTCCGGTCCGTTGCATATCTAGGTCACAGGAGCTAAAAATAGATTTTTTTAACTAAAAACTTAAAAAATCTTCTCGTCAGAAACCACTGGATCGATTTCAATATAATTTTGCAGAAATGTTCCTTTGGTGATCCTCTACCAAGATTGTTCAAGCCATTCGGATTCGTCAAAAAACATGGCCGCCAGGGGGTGGGGCTCATTTTCCCTATATATCTATATAGAAAACTTTAAAAATCTTCTTGTCAGAAACCACTGGACAGATTTCAATAAAATTTTGCAGAAATGTTCCTTTGGTGATCCTCTACCAAGATTGTTCAAGCCATTTGGATTCGTCAAAAAACATGGCCGCCAGGGGGCGGGGCTTATTTTCCCTATATAATCTATATAGAAAACTTTTAAAAATCTTCTTGTCCGAAACCACTGGACCGATTTCAATGTAATTTTGCAGAAATGTTCCTTTGGTGATCTTCTACCAAGATTGTTCAAGCCATTTGGATTCGTAAAAAAACATGGCCACGGATTCGTAAAAAAACATGGCCACCAGGGGGTGGGGCTTATTTTCCCTATATATCTATATAGAAAACTTTAAAAATCTTCTTGTCCGAAACCACTGGACCGATTTCCATATAATATTGTAGAAATGTTCCTTTGGTGATCCTGTACCAAGATTGTTCAAGGCATTTGGATTTGTCAAAAAACATGGCCGCCAGGGGGAGGGGCTTATTTTCACTGTATATCTGTATAGAAAACTTTAAAAATCTTCTTGTCAGAAACCACTGGACCGATTTCCATATGATTTTGCAGAAATGTTCCTTTGGTGATCCTGTTGCAAGATTGTTCAAGCCATTTGGATTTGTCAAAAAACATGGCCGCCAGGGGGGCGGGGCTTATTTTCCTTATATATCTATATGGAAAACTTTAAAAATCTTCTTGTCAGAAACCACTGGACCGATGTCCATATGATTTTGCAGAAATGTTCCTTTGGTGATCCTGTTGCAAGATTGTTCAAGCCGCCATGATTCGTTAAAAAACATGGCCGCTAGGGGGCGGGGTTAATTTTCCCTATATAGAAAACTTTAAAAATCTTCTTGTCATAAACGACAGGACCGATTTCAATATAACTTGGCAGAAATGTTTCCTTAGTGACCCTCTATCAAGATTGTTCAAGCCGACATGATTTGTCAAAAAACATGGCCGCTAGGGGGTGCGGGGCTTATTTTAGATATAATTCTATATAGAAAACTTGAAAAAATCTTGTCGTCAGAAACCACAGGACTGATTTCAATATAACTTCGCAGAAATGTTTCCTTGGTGACCCTTTACTAAGATTGTTCAAGCCGTTATGATTTGTCAAAAAACATGGCCGCTAGGGGGTGGGGCTTATTTTCCTATATAATTTATCTATATAGAAAATTTTAATAGTCTTTTCAGAAAGCACTTGACCGATTTCAATGTAACTTTGCAGGAATGTTTCTTATATAACCCTCTATCAAGATTGTTCAAGCCGTCATGATTCGTCAAAAAACATGGCCGCCAGGAGTCGGGGCTTATTTTCCTTATATATCTATATAGAAAACTTTAAAACTCTTCTTGTTAGAAACCACTGAACCGATTTCATTATAACTGCAGAAATTTTTCCTTGGTGACCCTCTACTAAGATTGTTCAAGTAATCATGATTTGTCAAAAAACATGGCTGCCTGGGGCAGGGCTTATTTTCCCTATATATCTATATATAAAACTTTAAAAATCTTCTTTTCAGAAACCAATGGACCGATTTCAATACAACTTGGCAGGAATGTTTCTTTGGTGACCCTCTACAAAGATTGTTCAGGCCGTCATGATTCATCAAAAATCATGGCCGCTAGGGGGCGGGGCTTATTTTCCCTATATAGAAAACTTTAAAAATCTTCTCGTAAGAAACAGTTGGACTGAGTTCAATGTAACTTGGCAGGAATGTTGCTTTGGTGACCTTCTACCAAGATTGTTCAAGCCTTCATGATACGTCAAAAACCATGGCCCACAGGGGGGTGGGGCTTATTTTTCATATATATCTGCATAGAAAATTTTAAAATTCTTCTTGTCACATACCCCATGACTGATTTCAATATTACTTGGCTGGAATGTTGCTTTGGTGAACCTCTATCAAGATTGACAAGCAATCATGATTCGTCAAAAAACATGGCTGCCATGGGGTGGGGCTTGTTTTCCCTATATATCTAAATAGAAAACTTTAAAAATCTTCTTGTCAGAAACCACTGAACAGATTTCAATATAACTTGGTAGGAATGTTCCTTTGGTGACCCTCTACCAAGTTTGTTCAAGCTGTCATGATTCGTCAAAAAACATGGCCGTTAGGGCGTAGGGCTTTATAGCTATATAAAACTTTGTAAACCACTGGACCAATTTCAATATAACTTGGCAGAAATGTTCCTTTGGTGACCCTCTTTTAAGATTCAGTTCAGGTCGTCAAGATTTGTAAAAAAACATGGCCAGGGGTGTGGTGGAGGGGGGTGGGGGTGGTTAGTGCTATAAAGTTTATACAAAAATCCTAGAGCAGTGAACTTGGCTGAAACTTCAACAGTAAATATGCAGATCTGTTTGGTCAGGTGAGCGATATAGGACCATCATGGTCCTCTTGTATTTCTTCTGTTTCTTCACTTTCATTCCTGTTCCTCTTTCTACTGCTCTTTCATCTCTTCTACTATCTCTTCTATCTCTTTTCTCCCTTTCTCTGGGAGACGACACAAAATGACCCACAAGGGTTGACGTGCCGTTAAACCCCAACACAAACACAATCATGGTCAAGGTCACCATGACCTTTAGTACTAAAAAGCTTTATAACTTGGCAGTGCTTGGGTTGAGGACCCGCAAACTTAGAAGGGATGTTGGTCCTCACCAGTAGATGGCACCGAGAGAAAAGGTCAAGGTCACAGTGACCTCTAGTAAAAACAAAACAAGCTTATAAAGCAGCAATGCTTGGGCCTAGGACCCTCAGACATAGTAGGGATGTTTCTTATGACCAGAAGATGACCCTGAGGGCAGAGGTTGAGGTCATCATGACCTTTAGAACTGCATTTTTGTCAGCAATGCTATGTATAACAGCATTTGTGAGCGATATAGGGCCATCATGGCCCTCTTGTCTTATTTCTGCAAGAAAACATGTGGGTACTCATTAAAAGTGCCTCAGCAAGTACCCATAACATAAATATTCATAGAGAATTATTTACCTGATATCCCCTCATATCTAGAGATATGCTTGTCCTAAGTTTATAGATTTTATTGTCCCCCGCCTTTTCGAAGAAAAGTGGAGGGACACTGTTTTTGGTTTTCCGTGGGGCGTGGTGCGTGGCGCGTGGCGCGTGGTGCATGGTGCGTGGTTCCGAGTTTTTAGTAGGTACTTTGTCCCCTTAACTCCTCCCACAGTTTTTGTCCGATCCTTTTGAAACTTTACAGGTGTTTTAAGGATGGTCTGCAGATGTGCATGTGGTTTTTTCAGAATCCTGAAATAATTTTTTATCACTTTTTCGGCATTTTTAACTTAGACATTTTTTGAGTTCTAATATTACAGAAGTCTATAGGGAGTAGGTACCTTGTCCCCTTAACTCCTCCCACAGTTTTTGGCCGATCCTTTTGAAACTTTACATGGGCTTTTAGGATGGCCTGAAAATATGCATGTGGTTTTTTCAGAATCCTGAAATAATTTTTTATTACTTTTTCTGCATTCTTAACTTAGACATTTTTTTCGTTCTAATACTACAGAAGTGTATAGGGAGCAGGCACCTTGTCCCCTTAACTCCTCCCACAGTTTTTTGGCCGATTCTTTTGAAACTTTACAGGTGTTTTAAGGATGGTCTGAAGATGTGCATGTGGTTTTTTCAGAATCCTGAAATTAATATTTTTATTACTTTTTAGACATTTTGAACATAGACATTTTTTGAGTTCTAATATTACAGAAGCGTATAGGGAGTAGGTACCTTGTCCCCTTAACTCCTCCCACAGTTTTTGGCCGATCCTTTTGAAACTTTACATGGGCTTTCAGGATGGCCTGAAGATATGCATGTGGTTTTTTCAGAATCCTGAAATATTTTTTATCACTTTTTCCGCATTTTTAACTTAGACATTTTTTGAGTTCTAATACTACAGAAGTAAATAGGGAGCAGGTACCTTGTCCCCTTAACTCCTCCCACAGTTTTTGGCCGATTCTTTTGAAACTTTACAGGTGTTTTTAGGATGGTCTGAAGATGTGCATGTGGTTTTTTCAGAATCCTGAAATTAATTTTTATTACTTTTTAGACATTTTGAACATAGACATTTTTTGAGTTCTAATATTACAGAAGCGTATAGGGCGTAGGTACCTTGTCCCCTTAACTCCTCCCACAGTTTTTAGCCGATCCTTTTGAAACTTTACATGGGCTTTCAGGATGGCCTGAAGATATGCATGTGGTTTTTTCAGAATCCTGAAATAATTTTTTATTCCTTTTTCTGCATTTTTAACTTAGACATTTTTTGAGTTCTAATACTACAGAAGTGTATAGGGAGCAGGTACCTTGTTCCCTTAACTCCTCCCACAGTTTTTTGGCCGATTCTTTTGAAACTTTACAGGTGTTTTAAGGATGGTCTGAAAATGTGCATGTTGTTTTTTTCAGAATCCTGAAATTAATTTTTATTACTTTTTAGACATTTTGAACATAGACATTTTTTGAGTTCTAATATTACAGAAGTGTATAGGGAGTAGGTACCTTGTCCACTTAACTCCTCCCACAGTTTTTGGCCGATCATTTTGAAACTTTACATGGGCTTTCAGAATGGCCTGAAGATATGCATGTGTTTTTTTCAGAATCCTGAAATAATATTTTATTACTTTTTCGACATTTTTAACTTTGACATTTTTTGAGTTCTAATACTACAGAAGTATATAGGGAGCAGGTACCTTGTCCCCTTAACTCCTCCCACAGTTTTTGGCCGATCCTTTTGAAACTTTACAGGTGCTTTAAGGATGGTCTGAAGATATGCATGTGGTTTTTTCAGAATCCTGAAATTATTTTTAATTACTTTTTACACGTTTTGAACTTAGACATTTTTTGAGTTCTAATATTACAGAAGTCTATAGGGAGTAGGTACCTTGTCCCCTTAACTCCTCCCACAGTTTTTGACCGATCCTTTTGAAACTTTACGTGGGCTTTTAGGATGGCCTGAAAATATGCAGGTGAATTTTTCAGAATCCTGAAATATTTTTTTATTACTTTTTCTGCATTTTTAACTTCGACATTTTTTGAGTTCTAATATTACAGAAGTGTATAGGGTGCAGGTGCCTTGTCCCCTTAACTCCTCCCACAGTTTTTGTCCGATCCTTTTGAAACTTTACAAGGGCTTTTAGGATGGCCTGAAGATATGCATGTGGATTTTTTCAGAATCCTGAAATAATTTTTTACCACTTTTTCTGCATTTTTAACTTAGACATTTTTTTCGTTCTAATACTACAGAAGCGTATAGGGAGTAGGTACCTTGACCCTGTAACTCCTACCACAGTTTTGAACCGATCCTTTGAAACTTTACAGGTGCTTTAAGGATGGTCTGAAGATATGCATTGGTTTTTTCAGAATCTTGAAATTATTTTTTATCACTGGTTTCCTGCTTCAATACTTAGGTAATTGATACAGGACCAATGGTCCTCTGGTTAACTTTACCATTTTTAACACCTCAAATAAAAATAAGGCGGGGGACATAAATTCCCCATGGAATTTGCTTGTTATCCTAGCATTTAGCTTCATTTCAAGTAAACTCTAAGAGTGGGCATGGGCATTATCAATATGACCATCATCAAGCTTGACTCTTTCTTGTCTTTCTTATGATGAATCCACATATTACAGGATCATTTTTTGACCTTGACCTATATTTCACAAACCACTGACTATCATTTTTATGTCAGTCTTAGTGTTTAGCTCTTGTTTTTCTGACAAATTATTAATACCGACAGTTCTCAGATTTTATATACAATTTCTTTCTTAAGATGGACTAGTTTGTGACCTTGACCTATATATTTCACAACCCACTGACATTCCACATTTTTACATCAATCCTAGTCTTGGTCTGAATGTAGATAAGATATCAAGCCTTATTTCCTTTGAAAAATTGAAAAAAAAAAAAGAAAAGAAAAAAGACTATGAATGTTATCTGCAAAAAGTTTGCATGGTTAAGGTGATTTGAACTGCAACCTTCTGACAGGCTCAAATCAGCCTGCACATCCAGTCTGATCAGTCTTTGTTGTCAGCATGAAGAAATTTTGCATCCTTGGTTATCCAAAATGTGCCCAGTGAAGATTCTGATCAGACTGCACAAATGCAAAGGCTGATCTGAATCTTTCTTGGGCCCACACCCGAAGATAATTTTTCAGATGTTGTGGCTTATTTGAGCATTTATTTTGTTTATTCACACTACATCCCCAGTGGTACAAGGACAAATGGAAAGTTAGACCCTTACCTCTTATGTAAGAGATTTAAGAACACCTGGCCAAAGATTGATAAAATTCCTCAGATGTGAGACCAAACCTGGAAACTCAGTAATTTTGAGATTTAGTGCAGGGCAAACTATACCACAGCCCATCTTGAAAGTAAATTGTTTAAACATCTTGACTGAGTGAAAACCATTAAAACTCTGCAATCAAGATAAAGGTGATGACTTTCAATGACAAGGAACCTAAATTTTATCATCTTTAAATGCAGGTGGGATTTAGGTTTAAAAATGCACCTCGCTGTTAAAAAACAATATAGAGAGCTTTTGATAGTTTGTTGTTTGGGAGATAAAAATATTCTTGTTTAAGCTTTTTTTTATGAAAAACAATTTAAAGGATATTTAGAATTGCCGCATTAAAATAACTGATTGTGTGAACATTGCTAAGGGTAGCTACATTTTCTTAATGGTCAATGTTCCAACCTTTTAAAAAAATCCAGAAGTTTCAGAAGATAGTATTTTGAAATATTTTTCTTATTGTCCCCTGCCTTTTTGGAGAAAAGTAGGGGACATAGTGCTTCAGTGGTTCCGCACCCTCCCCCACACCCGACATACATATCTTGTGTGTGCAAGTCCTCCTACAGTTTTAACTGATTTTGCCGGCCTCGGTGGCTCAGTTGGATGTGCCCTCCGACTGGAGACCAGGAGATCGCGGGTTCAACCCCCGCCGAGGTCGGCAACATTCTTTCATGGAGATTGATCATGAAATATTTTCTACGGTCATTCTCTCCCTTCAGCTGATTCAAGAAGGGCAGTTGTCAGTTTCTGGCAAAAGAATGTGCACAATACTGGTTAACCGCTTAGAGGACTAAGCCTGCCCAGTAAACGTGTGGTTAGGTAAACTGACCGCGCTCGACATGACCCCATTGGGTTGACTGGGCCATAATACCTCAACACAAACATATCTTTTTGAAACTTTGCAGGCATTTTCTACATGGTCTTAAGATATGCATGTTGTTTGGACATAAACCTCAGATTGATTTTTGTCACTTTTTTTATGTTGTGAGCTTTGTCAATTTTTGCCTCAATAGTATACATAGAGTGGGTGTCTTGTGTGCACAAATCAGACTACAGGTTTTAACTGATCTTTTTGAAACTTTACAGGCATTTTCTACATAGTGTGAGGATGTGCATGTGGTTTGGACAGAAACCTCAGCTTGATGGGTTTTTTTTTGTCACATTGTGAACTAAAACATTTTTTTCCTGAATAGTATAATATATATATAGAATATGTGTCTTGTGTGCACAACTCATCCTACAGGTTTTAACTGATATTTTTGAAACTTGGCAGGCATTTTCTATGCGTTTTGAAGATGTGCATGTGATTTGGACATAAACCTCATTAATTTTTGTCACATTTTTTACATTGTGAACTTAGTAATTTGTTTGCTTCAACAGTGTTTATATAGAGTAGGTGTCTTGTGTGCACAACTCCTCCTACAGGTTTTAACCGACCATTTTGAAATTTGGCAGGCATTTTCTACATAGTCTGAAGATGTGCATGAATGTTGGACATAATCCTCGCATTATTTTTTTTTTTTTCACATTGTAACTTGGGTACCTTTTGACCTGATCATTTTTGGTGATTTTTAATAGGCAGGGGACATAAATTCTCTGAATTTTCTTGTTTTTCCCAGAAAACAGGCTTTGACAGTTCATGCAAATTATCTATTTTCTGGTAAATCAATTTGTCCTTTGCTGAATCTGCCCAGTGAAAAGAAGACATGGGCGAAAGTTTTCAGTATTAATACTGAATTCAGTATTGAGAAGATTTTTTCCTCCTATATATTTTTAGTACGGTAAATGTCCTAAAATTTCGAACAAAATTAAATAATACCAGTTCTTGCTGTTCAAAATTTTAGAAATTATGATTTGCGAAAAAATTTACTGTTCGAAATTTTAGGACAGATTCATTTACAGCCAAAATTGACCTGGCTATCTGACGCCCAAAACGACAAAATAGGACCAACACGGCGAAAGGGTTTTCTAATTTGCTATGTGTGATTGGTAAAATGAAGGTGAAATTGTATAAACAAATAAATAATTACCACACTGATGTTTGTTTTCAATTCCATCCGATTAATTCTATGTCGAATAATGTTTCTCATAACAAAACAATTAATTATCCGGTACACTAATTAATTGCCAGATACGTTTGTTCGGCACTCCGGGAATGTGCCACTTTCTTAAATAAGCTGGCTTAGTCCACTGTCTTCTTACGTAACAATCCTCTTCACTTTACCGCACTGACCAATAAATATTTCAAATGGTTATCGCACGTTTGTTCTTGTTTGAGCCACGTCAGAAACATAAAAGTCCCTTTCCTCAAAGGTGAAGTGTACGGAGTTTAAATGTGAAAAGCGCAGACTAATTAGAATTTCCGCCATTTTGAAGCGCAGTATTCACACTGCTTGCTGACATAATGCATTCTGTTGGCGATATACGTAGACCCAGATCAGACCGCCCCGATACATAGACTGCGCGGATGCGCATGTTGATCTTGTCTATGCTGGTCTCAAATATCATAAGGTTGTTTCTGTTGGAAAGGACTCATACATAAGCGAACAATGCGGACAACCAGATCTGAATGCAGCCTGATCAAGATCAAAGATTTTAGCTCTACACCAAACTGAACTACGTATGCCAAACCTGTGAACTGCCATTATCGTTTTTAGCAATATTTCTTTCTTTAAGAAAAATGTATTGTCATTTAAAATTCGGTAATGGAACTTATTGCAAGAATTATCTGTCATCAATTAGATCCCTCTTCAGGCTAAAATGTCCCTTTGTGCATTTGTGTAAGTCAGATCAGAGTGCAAGATGCAGTCTAGTGCAGGATGGTGTCCACTCAAATCGCTGATTAGGTCATTGGTATAAAACACTAATACATGAATCGCAGTCTCCAGCAAGTGCACAGACTGATCACATTTGTAACAAATGATTAGGTTCATTTTGGCTTGTTGGGACCTATCATCTCTGTTGGGATCATTACCTGTTCAAATAGATGCACTGAGCATCATGACAATCACTCGGTCAGACAGGAAATATTTTGCTGGAGGTGTTAATCCCCACGACGAAAATGTTTTCGGCATGCTTATTGAAACCTTTAGCATGCTAAACTTAAATATTAGCGGCAGATATTATCAAAGGACACACTTGTACGGACGAGCAGGAATGACCCAGATCAGAATGCGCGGATGCACATGCTAATTTACAATTTCGCGTGTAGCGCTTTCTTACTATCGCATGTGAGTTACGCTTTGCAGAAATGATCAGATCAACTTAGGAATTCTGGTATAGCGGTCACACGACTTACCCAAATACAGGAATACTACCGAAATACAGGAATACCCGTGAAAAATACAGGAATACATGTGAAGACACCAATACTGGCTTTAATTAAGAAACGAATATACTCGGAGGACGATCTTGAAAATCCCAGAGGCCAATTCCCCTATTCCCCCAAATTAGTTTCATTCCTTTGTTCTCTGCGGCGTCTGATCTGGGTCTAAGCTGTTGCATAGGCCTATCTGTTCCAATATTTAGGTTCTTTAAATTTTTAATACGTGCCAGTTTTGTATGCATTTCTGACGAGAAGAGGCTCTATAAAATAAGTTTGTTTTTCTCCCGATGAGGTTTCCGCCACGATTTCACGTGACGCACCACTACAAGCACGTGGTTTCTTAATGCGAGGCAAGGGAAATGTTGCTTTGTGAATGTTCATTTTCTGGGTATTTTAATAATTATACTGTTCTCAATATATACATATTGTAAAAGAATAACAGTACTTATATTTATTTATACCCTGGTAAATGCGGAGTAAGGTCCTCACTCTTTAGGTTTTACTGTTTAAAGGGAGCTAATTGCATACGCCTTGATGATGAATTTTACGAGTCGGCCCAGCATTTTTTTTTTTTGAATAAGGGGTGGATCCAGGATGATTTCTGAAGGGATTAGATTTGATCAAATTTCCATACTCACTCTACGTATTCGGACAGACAAGCCTGAGCAAACAGTGTAGACCCAGATCAGACGCCGCAAAACGCATTTAAACCTTCACTGAAACTGATATATTTAACCAAAGATTTGTAATCTCTCAAAGAACTGGAGTTTACATGCCTGTTTGCTACCACAAACGGCAAAATCTGACTGCCCTTGCATCGTAAGATGATCTGAGTCTTCACTGGTCGCACGTCTTATTGTCCTAAAAGTATTTTCCATGTTCCCTCTTCTCCCTTACTAGTTTAATTCCCTCTTTGTCTGCGGCATCTGATCTGAGTCTACAGTTTGCACAGGCCTATCTGTCCCAATACTTAGGTCCTATTTTAATACCTGCCAGTTTCATATGCATTTCTGACGAATAAATGCTCTATAATTTAAAGAACATAAGTGTGTGTTTTTCCTCTAAGCGGTTTCCACCACGATTTCTCGTGACGTTACCGTTCGAGCAGGCGGTTTCTTCATGCAGGGCAAGGGAATGTGACTGTTGCATTTTCTGTATTTTCACATATATATTATACTGGAAATGAGACTGTCCTAGAACCGCGTTTCGTCATCTGGTGGCGAATCTGAGCAGACCCATGAAAATCCACGTAGGTATAGCAATAAGACATACGAAGTAGTGGTGGCATACACGAACAAACAGCAAATAGTCAGATCGTACAGCTCGGAGCCATAGATTTATCCTGGCCTTCGTTTTTCATCCGGAATATTTATCATGTCTGCCACAAGGTAACAACAGTTCTAGATCGCCTGCGCATAATCTAACCCTTATCATGCGGACATCCACGTGACTGTCACTTGGAAATGGCTAACATTGTGATGGAAGTCTTTTTTTTTTCTTGTGAATTTTCAGTCAGTATCTCCTGGGCTTGTATAAAATTAAAATACAGTTCCCATGGCATTTATGTACATAAAATTCGTTATGACACTGCTGTGTGCATTTACATTTTGCGGTGGCTTTCAACATTACTACTTTAGTTCCCGGTTCCGTAACAGAAAAAAACGTTAGAAATTAGAATGTGCTGATAAAAAATTACTTGAAGAAAGCTGTGTTCGAAATTTTAGAAATCCCCTTTTTGCAAAACTGCTACTGTTCGAGATTTTAGGACATTTCCAGAAATTATTTTGGGCAAAAATATTAGGTGTTCGAAATTTTAGAGTGTTCGAAATTTTAGGACATTTACAGTATATTGAAAAGGTAATGTTTGAGGATTTCTGGTACTTTCACTCATGATATGAAAAATATCAAGTTGTTGTCTGCTGAATCTGTTAACAATAATGCCAGTCACAACAGCAGCATACAACATTCTTAACCCTTGTCATGCTGAATAATTTAAGATACCACGCCCACTTCTAATTTCCAGCCAATCAGATTACTTGATCCGGATTTTTGATAGAAATTCACATATTTAATGACAAACAGTGCAGATCCAGATCAGTTGGCTTCTTCAAAAGCCAACTGATCTGGATCTACACTGTTTGCTAAGATAGGGCATGTCGTGCCCAGCAAGAGAAGGGTTAAATGTTTATTTTTCAGGAAAAATAAGGCTTGACATTTCATGTAAATTTTCTGCCTAAGATATGATACACATGAAATATGCCTTATTTTCTTTGAAAGAAAAAAAGAAGTATTTCAGTCTACTACAATTTTGAAGGGTGCTTTAGAGGTTAACACTTCAGCATGTTTTTTTCCCTGTGAAAAGTCTGAAGATTTTCCAGTTTTTGAAGACCTCCATTTTCGTTTTCATTATCACCAAGTATCCACAGTGCTTTTCATTAACCAAAGTATTGTATTTGGCATGTCACTGTAACTAATTCTTAGCTCTTAACCTGTAATGTTTTCGGTGTTTATGTTTTTGTGTGCTTTATTTAGTGAGAAAACAAAGATCTTGGCAAAAGAAATGTAGCTTGGTAATCGTTTGTTTGTACACATCAAATTTATCCTGTTATACATACAAAAAAACTTGGTTTATCATAGCTACAGATAAGGGGGGTTATACACCTAATATTTTTCTTATTTCTCGATGAAAACATTTGTTGTGGGTACTCATTACAAGTGCCTCACTGAGGCACTTTCTGATCAAAAAATGGTTTTTTGTTGAGAAATAAGAAGAAAATCAATACTTTTCGATGGAAAAAAGCACCTTAACCGGAGCTATGGTTTACACAGGGTGGAAGGCAGTGTTCATCAATACTTCCTCTAGTATCATTGGCATGATCTCTTTGATCACTGGAAGAGTGTATTAAGAGTTTTGTATTTTCTTTCCAAGCATAGGAAGACTGCCAGTCAGAACAATAAGCTAACACCTGTTTAGGATAGCATGCCATGAAGCCAGACTTAACAAGTTACATGCAAAAACAGAAAACACATGAGGGATGATCTGAAAGTTTATGTCGTGATGGAAAACTCTGATTAATACCGTATTCGACCTAATTACTGCACATACCCCTATAAGCGCTCATTCAAGCAATTCTGTAGTCTTCAGATTACAGCAAGTGTATTTTCTCGTTACTTCTTTATAAAGGCATATGTTGTTGGTACTCATTTGAATTGCATCGACTTGTCGATGCAATTCAAATGAGTACCCACAACATATGCTTTAAAAAAGAAAATCAGAAAAAAATCACATAAGTATCATTATACAAGTCTTTCGCTGATCTTTTTTTAGTGTACCCTTAGTATAGGTGGACACATATTTTACAAATTTTCCCAGTAGTTTTGAAAAACCTAAGCGCATGGTGCAGTAATTAGGTTGAATAGGGTATATGAAAATGTCACGATGTATATTATTTTAACTAAGTTGACAGCAAAGTGTTTGCTAGATGTCTGTGACACTCAGCTGTATATGGTATGCCTTTTGCATGTTTATCCCCAAGAATCCTTGAAGGGGATTGGATTCACCTTACAGATTTTCTGCTGTTTTTAACAAGGGAGATAACATTACTAGCAAATTCTTGCCTTTTAGAATAGACCCCTGTTTCAGAATAGAAGTAAACCAATTTTAATAGAGTTACCTTTCTTAAAAGTGTATCAGTTCCCCTTAACCCTTGTCATGCTGAATAAATTAGGATGCAACGCCCATTTCTAATTGTCAGCCAATCAGATGACTTGATCCTGATTGTTGCTATGAATTCACATACTTAATGGCAAACAGTGCAGATCCAGATCAGTTGGCTTCTTCAGAAGCCAACTGATCTTGATCTGCACTGTTTGCAAAGGTAAGGTATATCCGGGTTCAGCAGGACAAGGGTTGAGTTACATCCTGAGCCAAGTTATGGAAAAGAGATCACAGAAATTACTTCTTTAGCTGAGTGGTAGTGAAAGAGGCACCTCTTGAATTATATTATGACCTGATTCATGCAAAATGGGTCACAATGAGTGATACAAAAAGGGATTAGGACGGACAGGCCTGGCCGATGTACACCCAGATCGGATGCTACAGAATGTGGCTTCTGATCAGTTTCTACACTGTTTGCAACTTTCCCAGCAAGTTTTAGACACATCAAGAGGTCATGAAATGGAGATCAGGGCCCAGTTGTTCAAAGCTAACGACATCGTTAGTTAACGATTCGTTAAAATTTACATCGAGTGATACACAAATATGCTGAAATTTTTTGCTGAAAAAATGTGAGTAGCTTTTGCAATGCAAAAGCTACTCACATTTTTTCAGCGAAAAATATCAAAATAATGTATATTGAATCCGCTAAAAGAGTTAAAGGGCCCAGGTGTCTGGATACTTAAATTAAATAAGATGCATCTGTAGGTCATGAGAAGGGTCTGCTGTGCTTGCAGCAAATGAGCCGGGGAGGAGGGTAGTGGGTGGGGATGTGTGTGCACATATTAACCCTAGTCCTGCTGAACCCGGATGAGTCCTTCCTTTGCAAACAGTATAGATCCAGATCAGTTGGCTTCTAAAGAAGCCAACAGATCTGGATCTGCACCGTTTGCCATTAAGTATGTGAATTTATTGCAACAATCTGGATCAAATAATCTGATAGGCCGAAAATTAGAAGTGGGAGTGACATCTTAATTTATTCAGCAGGACAAGGGTTAATATTCTCAGTGGGGTGCTTCTAATGAATGGCTACAATGTGTTTTCATGGAGAAGAAAGATATGAAATAGTTTCCATAAGAAAAAAGCACCTTATCTGGAGCTAATCGGGTTTTGATATAGATATTGCCTTAATTGCTTCTGTTATTGCAAATTTCTAACATGGCAAACAGTCTAGACCCAGATCAGAAAGTGGTCTAGGTCTACACTGTTTACCAAGGTTACTTTTAAGAGACATTAGGCAGATTAAAGCATTTGTCTGTTTCTAGGATGTATTGTTAGACTTCCTGGTCACCCCTCATACAGTAGAATTCCACTGGTCTAGACCCATGGTGTCTGATTTTTCTCTTGTCTGAACTGTATTTGTGTCCCTGGGACCTCCTAGGTAAAATTAGTGGACAACAATATGTTTTTCCTATTATCTCTGAAAATAGGATGTGTGTGACATTTCATTTTAAATTTCTTCTTTTATGATTTTTAGCTCACCAGAGCATATAGTGCTCATTGAGCTATTCTAATAGGCCAGTACTCTGTCATCATCCTTCGTCTGTTCAACCGTCGTCCGTCGTCTTTCAACACTAAACCACTGGGCTAATTTGGACCAAACTTCACAGGAATGATCCTTGGGAGATACTAAGTGACAAGCATTCAAAGAATTGGAATCTAATCAGAACTCTGGTTGCCATGGCAACCAAAAGAGAAAACTTTAAAAAATCTTCCTGTCAGAAACCACTGGACCAATTTCAACATAACTTGGCAGAAATGTTTCTTTGGTGACCCTCTACCAAGATTGTTCAAGCCATCACGATTCGTCAAAAAACATGGCCGCTACTGGGGCAGGGCTTATTTTCTTTATATATCTGTATAGAAAACTTGTCAGAAACTACTGGACCCATTTCAGTATAATTTGGCAGAAATGTTTCTTTGGTTACCCTCTACCAAAATTGTTCAAGCCATCATGATTCGTGAAAAAAAAATGGCAGCAAGGGGCTGGGGCTTATTTCCCCTATATATCTATATAGGAAAATATCTTGTCAGAAATCACAGGACTAATTTCAATATAACTTGGAAGAAATGTTCCCTTGGTGACCCTCTACCAAGATTATTCTGGCTGTAATGATTTGTCAAAAACATAGCCACAAGGAGGCGGGGCTTATTTTCCCTGTATATCTATGCAGAAAAATTTAAAAATCTTGTCAGAAACTACTGAACTGATTTCAATATTACTTGGCAGGAATGTTCCTCTAGTGAACCTCTACCAAGATTCTTCAAGCTGTTATGATTCATGAAAAGTCATGGCCACTAGAAGGCGGGGATTATTTTCCCTATATTTTTATATAGAAAGATTTAAAACTCTTCTTGTCAGAAACCACAGGACTAATTTCAATGTAATTTGGCAAAAATGTTCCTTTGGTGGCCCTCTACCAAGATTGTTCAAGCCGTCATGCTTTGTGAAAATACATGGCCACCAAGGGGCTGTGCTTATTTTCCCTATATATTTATATAGAAAAATTTAAAAATCTTGTCAGAAACCACTGGACTGATTTCAGTATTTCTTGGTAGAAATGTTCCTTTGGTGACTCTCTACCAAGATTGTTCTTGCCATCATGATTCATCAAAAACATGGCAGAAATGTTTCTTTGGTTACCCTGTATCAAGATTGTTCAAACCATGATGATTTGTTAAAACTGTTGCTGCCAGGGGGTGGAGCTTATTTTCCCTGTATATTTATATAGGAAACTTCAAAAATCTTCTTGTCAGAAACCACTGGACAATTTCAATATTATTTATTAGGCATGTTTTTTTTGGTGACCCTCTGCCAAGATTGTTCAAGCCATCATGATCCGTCAAAAAAACTTGGCCACCAGGGGCGGGCATATTTTCCCTATATAGGAAATTTAAAAATCTTCTTGGAAGAAACCACAGGAACAATTTCAATATGATTTATTAGAAATGTTCCTTTGGTGATCCTCTACCAAGATTGTTCAAGCCAGGACAATTCGTTAAAAAACATGGCTGCCAGGGGCCAGGGCTTATTCTCCCTATATATCTATAGAGAAAACTTTTAAAAATTTTCTTGTCAGAAACCACTGAACCAATTTCAATATAATATGGCAGAAAGGTTCCTTTTTAGCTCACCTGAGCACATAGTGCTCATAGAGCTATTCTATTAGGCCAGTACTCCATCGTCCATCCATTGTCTGTCATCTGTCCCTCCTAAACCACTGGGCCATTTTGGACCAAACAATTGGAATTTAAGCAATACTCTAGTGGCAAAGTCTTTAAATATCATCTTGTTTGAAACAATAAGGCCTAGTGCTACCAAATTTGGTATGTAAGTTTATCTAGTGGGCCTCTACTAAGATTGTTCAAATTATGGCCCTGGGGTCAAAAGTGGCCCCTACCCAGGGGTCACTAGTTTTTCATGGACTTATACAGTGAAAATCTTGAAAAATTTTCTTGTTGGAAACCATCAGGCCTAAGGCTACTGAATTTGGTTTGTAGCTTTATCTAGTAGACATCTCCCAAGATTGTTTAAATTCTGCTGTCAAGCACCAGCAACCCATTTTTCACGTGCCTATTCAACAACAAGCCACCATGCAATAATGCCACTGTCAACACACCCCACCCCTCACCCCACACCCACCCCACAACCACCACCACCACCACTTCCCTCCCAAGGCCTGTACAACACAGTTCTTAAACCTCCCACCTGTCACTATGGACCTGTGGTCACTAGTTTTATATAGACTTATATAGTGAAAATTTTGAAAAATCTTCTTGTCAGAAACCATAAGGCCTAGGGCTACCAAATTTGTTATGTTGCTACAGCTTGTGGACCTCTACCAAGATTATTCAAATTATAGCCCTGGGGTCAAAAATGGCCCCTACCCAAGGGACACTAGTTATACATAGACTTGTACAGTGAAAATCTTGAAAATTTTTCTTGTTGGAAACCATTAGGTCTAAGACTACCCAATTTGGTTTGTAGCTTTATCTAGTAGACCTCTCCCAAGATTGTTTAAATTAGATCTCTGGGGTAAAAAATGCCCCCCTCCACCATTCTGCTGTCAAGCACCAGCAACCCCTGTTTTTCACGTGCCTATTCAACAACAAACCACCATGCGATCATGCTGCTGTCAGCCCCCTCCCACTTCACCCCACCCCACCACCACCGCCATTACCTCCCTCCCAAGGCCTGTACAACACAGCTCTTAAACCTCCAGCCTGTCACCTGAAAACATTCATTTTCAACAATTTTTAAACATTGACAATCCTATGAAGAGAAGATGATAGTCTTCTAGAATATACCATGTTGCATTAAATTGTTGAAGTAATTGATGGTGGTTGGAGACAATGACACTCAGGTGAGCAAATTAGGGCCCTCTTGGCCCTCTTCTTTTTTTATCTACTCTCCCCTGCATACCATCCCCATCCCTGCTTGGAAGCATGTGGGTGGCCAAGTGGTTAGCATTCCCAACTTTGGATCAGGAGGTCCTGGGTTCGAATCCCACTGAATGTGAAATTCAGCTCATTACTATATGGCACTTCATTGCACAGGACCTTCCATTGTTTTGATGTGACTTAACCCTTAACCTGCTGAATAAATTAAGATGTCGCACCCACTTCTAATTTTCGCCAATCAGATTGCTTGATCAGGATTGTTGCCATAAATTCATATACTTAATGACAAACAGTGCAGATCCAGATCAGTTGGCTGCTGAAGAAGCCAACTGATCTGGATCTGCACTGTTTACAAAGGCAGGGTATATCTGGGTTCAGCAGGGCAAGGGTTAAATAATGTTGAAGATGATATAAAACACCAAATCATTATCATCTATATCCCCATCCTCCCACCACAAAAGAAAGGATTTTTTGGGGGAAAAATTATGAAGTGACTAAAAGTTTAAAAGTAGATTTTCACAAAAATGGTTGACCCTTTCAATCCTGCAGACCAAAACAGATACTTTTTCAAACAGTGTAGATCCAGATTAGACTGCTCATATTGAACTTTGGCAGCTGTCTCAGCAGGATAATTACAGTTTATCATTCAGTTCTTGATTATTGATTGACATCTTTTTGTAATAATGGGTGTTTCCAAATTTAAGGATGTGAGAGAGCTTCAGAGTCTGAGGTGTGAAAGGATTAACTGTATGACAAACATGCCTTTATGGGTGATGCACCCTCCTATTGAAACGTCCAGAGGTTTGGCCCTACTATCACTGGCTTTTTGCAGGTTTTTTTCTTTACACAAAGCAAGTTCAGGGGGTGTGTCAGAACTGTTTTGATGGATGGTCAACAGTGTAGACCCTGATCAGATGCCACAGAATGTGGCATCTGATCTGGATCTGCACTGTTTGCTCAGGCTTGTCTATTCCAATATTTGTGGTTTGTATTACAATTGGATGAAAAGGTCGTACTTATGCTAAACTTCAAGATTGTACAGTTGGATGAAAAGATATACCAATGCTAAACTTCAAGATTGTTGATAAAGAGTAGGCACCCGCACTGGAAGCTATACCCACAGAAAATGTTCCTTAAATAAGAATGTAATTTTAATGAAATGTTTCCCCTTTGAAGTCTTTTTCATAAATACCAGCCAAGTTAGGACTGGAGCACTTATAAATTAAGAATTAAACCGTTTGAACAGGTATCACCCACCTTCGTATTTAGCAAGTGGCTCTTTTAGGTTTGCTCAATTTTAAGCTAATAGTTGGAAAACTATGGGTATCAATGACTTGTGTAATATTTAGTTAAGTAGGTATGAAATTTTCTTGAAAAATATTGCTTTGATGTCTCTTTCAAAATGCCAGGTGACTGTTTCGTTGAAGTACTTTATTAAATACTTCAAATATTAAAGTGTGAATTTGGAAAGAGTTAGCATGAAATTGTGACACACTAATGCCCAGTGGGGAATTAGTGTGAATCAACAAAATTTTTGTGTTCAGCCAATCAGATAATTCTGTTATTAAATAATATATATATAAGTATTGAATTCTCATTTCTTGTTTCTATTCTGGCACCTCATAAAAATGATTATAGCAGAACAGATTTAATTTCAGTTTTCTTGAAGAAATTAGAAAACCACCCCCTCCCTCGCTTC
The DNA here is from genome assembly GCA_964016985.1 of Anodontia alba. Lineage (NCBI taxonomy): Eukaryota > Metazoa > Mollusca > Bivalvia > Lucinida > Lucinidae > Anodontia > Anodontia alba. The sequence goes on from OZ024822.1 coordinate 127,583,679, forward strand.
TTGAGCTATGTGCTTTGAGACACTTTCACTCCTTACCATACCTGCCCTAAAATTTGAAGCATTCAATTTTACTACCTGTTGATGTGTCTAAAAATGCTAGATGAATGGCAAACTTTGTAGACATATCAGATGCTGCATTGCATGGCATCAGATCTAGGTCTGCACTGTTTGCTCAGGCCTGTTTGTCAGAACACTTAAGATGATTATGTATGGAAGATAAAATCATGTCATACTTGAGAATGCAGACACTAGGGCCCAGTTGTTCAAAGCTAACGATGTTGTTAGTTAACGATTCGTTAAAATTTACATCGAGTGATATGCAAATATGCAGAAATTTTTTGCTGAAAAAATGTGAGTACCTTTTGCAGTGCAAAAGCTACTCACATTTTTTCAGCAAAAAATACCAGAATATTGTGTATTGAATCCGCTAAAACAGTTAACGAAATGATCCTTAACAAGCTTGTTAAGCTAACAACGCTTTGAGCAACTGGGTCCAGATTAATGGTAAACTAGCCAACATTATGATTAGTTGACATTAGCATAAATTTGATGCACTAATTGAAATAGGTCATACATGGTTTACCTTGTCATAACCATTAGTATGTTATAATATTCCAATCATCGGTCCTTTGATGGAAGACCTGTCTCTTTGAAATGGACATTGATTTATGTTCATGTTCCTCATAAAATGACCGCTGCTCATAAAGCATGGTTTAACAGGACATATTAGGTATGCTGACCGCATCACAGTTTATGAGTTGTATCAAGAAAACGGACAAGGCCTAGAAAATATTATTTGGTCGCAGTATATTTAAGGCTTTGTTTTCTTTGTTTTTGCAAAATTATGTAAGATGCACTGAACTTGGAGAAGGATAGAATTCATTCATGTGTGTGTGTGTGTGTGTGTGTGTGTGTGTGCATGTGTGTGTGTGTGCATGCCTGTGTTTGTGGTCATCTGGTGATTGTTTTCAAGCTTAGAACCATAGTCAACCTAAATACTCAACATTTGGGGCAGAAAAATTTGGGGTAGAAACACAACCTATATCATTCTCAGGGCTTATTCAGCAGATGACAAACTTATATTTTTTCAGAAAATAGGCTTTGACAAAAATAAGAAAAATATTTCAAAATGTTGTCTGCTGAAGTTTCTAGGAAGGACTGAAACTCATGCTTATCTTAGCATTGATGTTTCTAAAAATGCCAACTGAAAGACGAACTGTGTAGAATCTTAACCCTAGTCCTGCTGAACCTGGATATACTCTGCCCTTGCAAACAGTGGAGATCCAGATCAGTTGGCTTTTGAAGATGCCAACTGATCTGGATCTGCACTGTTTGTAATTATCTGATTGGCTGAAAATTAGAAGTGAGAGTGGCATCTAATTCATTCAGGATGACAAAGGTTAAGAACAGTTCACTCTGTCTCAGCACTGTTTGTGCAGGTATGTCTGTCCAAATATTTAGTATACCATATTTACCCTAAGTATTGGGACACCTTAACTACTTACCATACTTCTCCTGAAGTTTGAAATACTGTATGCAATCTAATTACCGCACTTTGCGCTAAGGTTTTTCAAAATTATTGGGACCACTCAGTTGTGGTAAAATATGAATCTACCTACTAAGGGTACACTACAAAAAAATCAGAAAAGGATTTATTTGATGATGATAATGTGATTTTTTCCTTTTTTCTTTATAAAGGCATATGTTGTGAGTACTCATTTGAATTGCATCAACAAGTTGATGCAATTCAAATGAGTATCCACAACATATGCCTTCATAAAGAAGTAAAGAAAAAGTACACTGGCTGTGATCTGTGACTGTGCGCTTATAGTGGTATGTACGGTAATCAGGTCCAATACAGTAGTCCATTTTACCACCTGTTTATGTGTTTAAAATATTGCTGTATGCATGGCAAACAGTGTAGACCTGATCAGACTCTGCTTTTTATGGTGTTTGATCAGGGTTTACACTGTTTGCAAAGGCCTGTCTGTCCCAATACTTAGGGTTATTACGTTAATTTTTTTATATATATTTTTTGTCTCCTGATAAACAGACAATCCTTTGTGTGTATCCACATGCATGACCTCCTACAAATTCATTTTAATGACAGTCAAAGAAACAAAAAAATAAAAAGTGGCAAGATAGAAAAAGCTTTAAATCATAGGAAAAAAAGAGACAAATGACAATTACTGGTCAGTGGATGATTTATTTGTGGCCATGGGAGGACAGGTCAGCTCATAAAATCTTGATAAACAATTAGTCTGAAATAATAATTTTTGCGGACATGATTTATGTCCTGGTCAAGGACTGTATATGTTGGTGGTAATATTGTTCATTGCATTTCTGCATGCACCAAACAATTCTTTAACTAGGGAGACCTTTTTGCAGGCTGAATCATTATTTGTTTTATCTTATTTTTCTCTGAAATAGGACTTGAAATTTAAAACAAAATGTCACCAAAGTTCTGTTATGTGTGTGTGTGAGTGAGTGTTGTGGTGTGTGTTTGGGGGGGTGGGGGGGGGGGGGAGGGGAGGGGGGGAAAGAGTAATATATGCATATTCTCAGCTATTGGCATTGTCAAGGTAAAAAATTGAAGATTTTATTGAAGATTTTACTGCTAAAGAGAATTTGTTATTTTTTTTTTTTAGACCTCAGAACAACAAAATAGAGACTGTCTTGGGGTGAGTGTTTCTACAGATATGGGCTCATAGCCTCTCAGTGAAGCTAATATGACATCTGATTCTATACATGCCAACAGCTATGCAGGCTTATCAAGTGTCTTTTCTGTTTGCTTATTTAGTCGTAAGAGACACACAGTGCAGTGGGTCTGTCCCATTGACTAGCTGCCACAAAGTGGGTTGCCACATTAGGTAGGCAGTAAAGTTTTAGTTGCAAAGTTCCAAAGAAGGGACATTTTTTCAACCAAAAAATACTGAATTTTTATACGCTAGTCAAAATTATGTCATCACCTCTGTCCGTCCATCTGTCTGTCAGTTAACTTTTTGCTCCCTTTAATTTATATCCTTCATTTATTGAAGCATTTTGTTGAAACTGCTCAAATGTTTGACATACCAAGACCTTGTGCAGAACTCCTAAATCAGTCCTGACCAGTGAAGGTCAAGGTCACACTACAAGGTCAAAGTTCAAATGGCAATATTTTGTGTCTGCTCAAAAATTTTAAAACCATTTAAAAAAAAAAAAGAAAAGAACTGTAACCATACTTTCAGTTCTGATGTAATTATGCCCCTTCGTTTATTTCATGTAGTGAGGTGTCCACTTCATATCTCCTTCACCAATTGACTTTTTATGCCCCGCCACCAAGAAAGTGGCGGGGTATATAATGTTATACCATCTGAAATTTTGAGTGTCCGTCCGTCCGTCTGTCTGTCTGTCTGTCCATCCATCAGCGCCCCCACCATTCGTGTGCCCGCAACTCCTCCTACAGTTTTAGGCCAATCCTTTTCAAACTTCACAGGCGCTTTTAGGATGGTCTGAAGATATGCATATTGTTTTTTCAGAATCCTGAAATTATTTTTTATCACATTTTTTTTCATTTTTAACTTAGACTTTTTTCGAGCCCTAATACTACAGAAATGTATAGGGAGTATGTACCTTGTACGCGCAACTCCTCCTACAGTTTTAGGCTAATCCTTATTGAAACTTTACAGGCACTTTTAGGATGGTCTGAAGATATGCATATTGTTTTTTCAGAATCCTGAAATTATTTTTTATTGCATTTTTTGCATTTTTAACTTAGACTTTTTTTGAGCCCTAATACTACAGAAATGTATAGGGAGTATGTACCTTGTACGCGCAACTCCTCCAACAGTTTCAGGCCAATCCTTTTGAAACTTTACACACGCTTTTAGGATGGTCTGAAGATATGCATATTGTTTTTTTCAGAATAATGCATCTTCCCTTTGATTTCACATTTGATACATTTATGTCACTTGCTTGATACATTGCAGTGGCGGGGCATGGTGCATGGCTTGCAGTTTTATTGTACACCTGTCTAAAGATGGGTCATATCACGTCCTGACATCAGTGCATCTGTCTATCCATTTACTTTAAGTGTTCGCTCCATATCTCCTAAACAGATTGAAGGTTTTGCTTGAAACTTTGGTCGAATGTTCACAATACCCAGATGATGCACAGAACTTATAACCGCATTGTCTGATCAAGGTCAAGGTCACAACTTAAGGTCAAAGTTGAGTGGTGATATTTTGTGTCCACTGTGTAACTTCAAAACCTTTAAAGGAACTTTATACAAATATAAAGCATCATACTAGACGATATGCAGAGAAAAGGAAGAGTAACCTTTCTACCAGTTTTGACATAATTATGCCATTTGTATATTCTGAATTATTATGGAGATATATAGTGATTTCTTGTTTGCTCCATATCTTTTTCAATGACTGAACAATTTTTTCAAACTGTGGTCTAATGTTCCCCTTATCAAGATAATTTGCAGAGCTCATAATTGAACCATCTTGGATAAAGGTCAAGGACATACTTCAAGGTCAGAGTGAGATTCATCGTGAAACTCTGTACAAATATAAAGCATGGAGTACCCACAAAATATGTTTTCATTTAGAAATATGAAAAACATTTCTCTGGGTACTCCTCTTATCTGGCAGTATGCAGATCAACCTGCACAATCTTGCAGTCTAATCTGAAGCTTGTCTTTTCATTTGATATAATCTACAGTATCCACCGAGTCTATAAGTGGACAGTGAAGGGCCTGATCAGATGGCACAAATGTGTGTGCTAATCTGGTCCTTCATTGCCCGATTTAACTTTTACCTCTCTCTGGGCTAATTCAGCAAACAACAGATTGATCATATTTTTCTTATTTTTTCCAGAAAACAGGATTTGAGATTTCATGCAAATTGTCTCCAGTGGATGAAATATCAAAACCTGTTTTCTGGAGAAAATAAGAAAAAAATTAATGTCATCTGCTGAAGGTGTTAAAGACTGGTTTCCTGCATTGCACATTGTATGCAAATTGTATGACCTCAGATGAGACTACTGATCTTTTAGCCATTGGTAATTATTTTTTTTCCCTCATATTTATCTTTGTAATTTACATAAAACTTGGCAGTGAATTTGCACTTACTCAGATCTGAGTGGATTGCAGTACCCTTTTCTACCGAGATAATGTATCATTTCCATAATTTAAACATTGAGGCAGATTATCCTTGAAAGTGGTGCAGATCCTGAAAGATTCCAAATGGGAAATGGAGAGATTTAAAACTGCTTTAAACCTGATTTATAATAGGTTGTAAAGTAACCATAATGGTTTAAATTTATTTTTAATTCATTCCAGATATTTTATTTCCTTTAAAAAGACCTTTGAAATGGATTTTTTAGGATTGTCAAATTGAAAAGTATTGGGAATAGAATTAAAAGAAAGATCAAGAAAAAAGAAATAAATGGATAAGACTGAAAGTGGACTTTTAAAGCTCTCTCAACTTATACACCCTTCCACTGCAAACAGATACTCGATAGCATTTGTTCAGACTTGTAAAGCACTAAGCAAAATTGTAGCAAATGACATTCTAATTTTTCTGCCCCCAACTTTGAAAAAAATTGGCTTTGTTAATCCGTTTCTTATTCTATTCATCACACTTTACCTCATGATAATGGTATCTCAGAAAATATTTGAGCAAGGGCTTTGATATTTGATCGATTACTGGGGCTGAGGAGTAGATCGTCTGATTAGCTTTTGAAAAATTGATCCGATTGATTATACCCCCTTCAAACTGTGTTGGGGGTGGGTTGGGATGGGGTATACTGTTTTCAAGTTGTCAGAACAGAACAGAACAGAACTAAACTTTATTTGGCTAAGCTCAGGCCATACATATGGCGTAAGAGTACAATGCATGCAACATATATGAATAAAGGAACAAAAGGAACAAAAGAAAAGATAAAATTATATACAGGATAATTACAAAACTCAATTTGCATTTGTAAACTTTTGAAGAATGATGTTGACAAATTTAGATAATTGAGTAAGGTCTTTAACATTGTCAGTGCAGAGTAAATCTTTGAATTTGATGACATTTGGTCTTTTGTAGTAATATGATTTCAAAAATTGTTTTCTTTCAGCCTGAAAATAATTACATACAAATAGATAGTGAAATTCATCGCCAATGTCATGTGGGTTAAGAAGAAAACTTATTCCCTTTATATATGTTTTACATGTAAGGAGCCTTGGGATGATTGGCTGGTGTGATATATTGATACTAATGACTAGCTAGTTAAGCGTTATCATGCTGTAGGTAAAATACAGTAGTTAACCTAAACGTTCAGACACTGAACCCATTACCGTACTTGTCCTTAAATTTGAACAATTCCATTTTACTACACCTTAAGGTGCCTTAAACGTCTGGATAAGTGGCAAACAGTGTAGACCCTGATCAGATGCCACAGAATGTGGCCTAGGTCTACACTATTTGCTCAGGCCTTCATCTGATTATTTAGGCTGTAAATACAGTAGGCAGAAATAAAAAAAAATGATGATTTACTGCATTTTCCTGGAAAATAGAATTGTATCATTTGGAAGTAATTTTGATGAAACATGGAACCATATTTTCAAACCCGTATCATAGCTCCAGATAAGAGGGCCCAGGGGTATCCACATATTAATTTTCTTATTTCTGCACAAAGACATAATATGTTGTGGTTACTCATTAGAAGTGCCTCTCTTCTAATGAGTAATCACAGCATACATTTCCATGCAGAAATAGAAAAATATCGATACTTTCAGGTGAAAAAAAGTGCCTTATCTGGAGCTATGGAAATATTAGACAATGTATTTTGATATATAATTGGCTAGTATTAGAATTCAGTATCTTAACCCTTGTCATGCTGAATAAATTAAGATGCCATGCCCATTTCTAATTTTCAGCCAATCAGATTACTTGATGCAGATTGTTGATATAAATTCACATAGTTAATGGAAAACACTGCAGATCCAGATCAGTAACTTATCTGGATCTACACTGTTTGCAAAAGCAGGATATATCAAGGTTTAGCAGGACAAGGGTTAAAGGTGAACTGCATTGTTACTGGTGATTTGTGGGTCACCTTGCTATAGGGGACATGTATCCTGTGTGTCTAATTAACAGGTGATCACTTAATTGAATTCCATAAGATATATGGATCCATCAGACCAGGGTAATTGAAAGAAAACTACTAGTATGTCAGTTTCAGTCAAGTGAAATACATGTATACCACAACCTCTTTATAACATGGTTCATTGGGGTGGCTGGGTGTGGCAAAGGTGTTGTGTATCTTACGTCACTGGGGCATCCAACTAATCTTGGCTAACAGTTGGGCAAGGCCTGCTATCCTTGTAGCAGGTAAGGGTAGAGGGGGAATGTTTTTATTCTTCTGTTTCTTCACTTTCCTTCCGGATCCTCTTTCTTCCCTGTCCCTCTCTTTCTTCTGCTCTACTTTCTCTTCTATCTTTTTTCTCCCTTTCTCTGGGAGACGACACAAAATGACCCACAAGGGTTGATGTGTCGTTAAACCCCAACACAATCAATAACATGGTTCATTATAGCATGAGTTCAGACATAATGATTTAAAGTAGGGCAGGCTCCTAAAATGTTCCAAACTAAAATGTACAGATTATATAGAAAAAACTTTTTTGCACTGAAATTTGTTTTGGATAACTGGGAGAGGGTGGACGGGGGGGGGGGGGGGGGGGGGGGGGATACGGGGATAAGGGGGGCGGGGGACGGGGATAAAGGGGGCGGGGGACAGGGGTAAAGGGGGCAGGGGACGTGAGAAGAGAGGGCGGGGGACGGGGGAAGAGGGGCGGGGGTAGGGAAATTTTGGGGGCGGGGGTTATACCAAAATTTGTTGTATTTTACCGATTTTACTCTATTTTATGTACTTCAATGCAATAACTGGGTATCAGAAGTATCTAATAGAGGTATTAAAGTAAATTAAGGTATATATTAACAATGAATCCGGCGTTGATTTCACTTCACCGACGAGGAGTGTTCCGCCAACTGTGGGTTGCATTGAATTCGTTTACGTCCGATTTCGGTTAATCTCTAGTTGATTACTTTCCTTTGATTCTGAAAGTTCACAAAATAGCCGTTGTCGGTGGCAATCCACATTTTTAGAAATAATTAGAAATAATTGTCCGTTTGCCGTAGCCAATCATTTTATTTGCTCATTGTTGGATAAGGACTTTTGCGCTGTTCAAAAAAAAACAAAACAAAAAAAAACCACTTCAAGATCCAACATGAATTTTCTGATAGGTGTTCCGAACACGGAATCTACAAGTTGCCCTGTGGGGTGAGGCAAAGGTATCGTGTAACTGATATTGGCTTATAGTTGGGCAAGGCCTGCTATCCTTGCAGCAGCTAAAGATAGAGGGGAATGCTTTTATTTCCTTTGTTTCTTCACTTTCATTCATTTTCCTTTCTCCCCTGTTCCTCTCTTTCATCTCCTTTACCATCTCCTATCTCTCTTCTCCCTTTCTCTTGGAGACAACACAAAAAGACCCACAAGGGTTGACGTGTTGTTAAACCCGAACTCAGTCAAACAATCACATGTTGCCCGGTGACAAAACACGGACCATTCACGGACTTATGGACCAATAAAAATTCCGTGTCCGTGAATAGTCTGTATTAATTGCAAAATATAGTAAACTTAACCGCTAATTGGTCCGTGATGTCACGTTATTCCGATTTTGATATTACTCCTATTTTTTTTTTTTTCATATATCATAAGTGGCGTCCGTAATTTAAATAACTGTCCGTGCTTTGTCAAGTCTGTGAATAATAGGTCCGTGGTTTGTCATCCGTGAATTGTAGGTCCATGGTTTGTCAAGAGATCCGTGGATAATTTGTCCGTATTTTGTTATGCAGTCCGTGTATTGTCAATAGGTCCGCAAGTCCATGAGTCTGTGTCCGTAAGTGGTCCGTGTTTTGTCAGCCACACACTAACACGTTTGACATTTAACTCAGTTTTTGAGGAAACCACGAAAAAAGATTATTGTTCTCACTGACCCCCAAGTGTGGGGCCATGCTTATCAAAAATATTAAAAGAAGATGCAGATTTGCATGGTATTCTTGAGTTTTGATTTCAGTAATTAATACAACTGTTTTTGTGCCAATTAGGATCAGTTTGGGCCCGGACCTAGGCCCGCCACATTTTTTTCTTGACCAGTTTAGGACCGGATCAAGGCCCACCACCTTGTGATACTTACACAGACTTTTGAAATGGAGGATGCAAATATTTAGCTATTCTGTAAACAGGGTGCAAATGCTAAGGAAATATCGATTTGGGGGGTAAAAATTAGGGGTGTAGTTTGGGGTCAAACTCTGCATGAATGTATTTTGCATAGTCATGTTTAAATTTAATTATAGCATTGGGGATATTAAAAATTCTGATTTAGGGGAGGGAATAGTTTGCTTGGGGGAGGGAAGTGGTGGTAAGGGGGAGGGAAGTGGGGGAAAGGGGGGAGGGAAGTGGGGGAAAAGGGGGAGGGAAGTGGGGTAAGGGGGGAGGGAAGTGGGGTAAGGGGGGAGGGAAGTGGGGAATGCCTACCCCCCTGTCCACCCCCTCAACTGGATGCCACAGTATATGTTTTCAAGGAGAATTAAGAAAAATATTCATGTGAGGAGCAGAGTTGTGCCATTTTAGAGGACAATTGATACTCCCTAAAAAAGGTAATTAGTGATCCCTGAACAGCTGAGCATAGGGAGATAATTAGGAGTAGGGATTATGTCTGGTTTTCTCCCCAGATAACTACCTGATCAATAGGGTAATGATTCAGGATCCCAGACAGAATGACCTGGGTCAATTTGCCATAGCAAGGCAGTCAGGTAACAGGAACAAAAACCTAGAACATCAAACACCAGTAAAAATCTGGACCAACAGTTCAGCTCTGAATAGACTTTTAATTAGCAACTGAAGAGAACTTTAATGTAGCTCTCTGGCATCTCTAAAAGGGACCTTGGCAAACAGTATAGACCCAGATCAGTCACTGCAGAATGTGGCTTCTGAACAATGTCTTTACTGTTTCCAGTGACATAATATTGCAAATAGCAGGAGCAATTATAGTAAATTTCTATAGAGGTACCACATGAGGAGTAATATATTTATCTGGATATCCCTCTTATCTTATGTTTTTGGTTGCTACCATATTTACCCTAAGTATTTGGACAACGCAACTCCTTACTAGTTCTAAAATTTGAATAAGTATAACTTACTACCCAGTGTTGTGTCTAAAAATTGCTGGATGAGTGGTAAACAGTCTAGGCCCTGATGAGATCCCACATTCTGCAGTGTCTCATCTGAGTCTACGCTGTTTACTTAAGCCTGTCTGTTAGAATACATACGGTAAATACAGTACTTTCATTCACTTTACAAGACATTTGTCACAGCAAAAACACATTATTACATATAATATCAGTTTTCAGGTTTTGAACAATTTAATATTTTATCTGATATTTTAGTAGTATATAAATCATAAAGTGACTCATTGATTATGTTACTGATGGTTAACCCTTTAAGTCCTGTAGACAAGACAGATACAGTAAATGTCCTAAAATTTCTAACACTTTATTCCATACTATTTTGGCCTACTAATTTTGTTTTTATGCAATTTTTTCTTAAAATACTTAGTGGAATGGTAAACAGTGCAGACCCTATTCAGACTGCAAGGAGCAGTCTGATCTGGGTCTGACTGTTTGCATATGCCATTTTGTCAGAAACTTTGGTGTTCGAAATTATAGGACATTTACCGTACTTTTTAAACAGTGTAGCTCCTGTTGAGGTGGTTAATTATACACCATCTCATCTGGATCTATACTGTTTGTATTTCCTTTTTCTGTATTTAATCACTACACTGTTTGTTGTTATTCTGTTTCTTGTTATTGTTTGTTACCCCTTTCAGAAACGCAGTGTTGGAAAAGGGTTAAACTCAACAGATGTTAGCAGATAATATTTTGAGTTTTTAGCTCATCTGAGCAAAGCTTAGGATGAGCAACAGTGATTACTTTTCATCTGTGCTCCGTAATAGACTTGTACACTGTCATTGGTTACCAAGCCAACAATCTTAAAATAAGAAATTTTCAACACTTATAGCGTGCAGGATAAAAATTTTAGCAGACAACATTCTGTAATATTTTCTATTTTTTTTTTTCAGAAAATAGGCTTTGACATTGCATGCACATTGTCTCCTTCAAAGTATATTTTCTGGGAAAAATAAGAAAAATATCATCAGTTTGTCATTTGATGAATTCGCCTATAGAGTGGTAAAGATTCAATATCTTTTCAGAAACCCTGAGCCCAGTTGTTCAAAACTAACGATGTCGTTAGTTAACGTATCTTTAAAACTTTGATCATTAAATATGGCATAATTATCCGCTAATATTTTTGCTGAATAAATGTGAGTAGCTTTTGCATGTGCAAAAGCTACTCACATTTTTTCAGCAAAAATACCTGTGAATTTAGTATTATCCATACTAGAACAGTTAACATTTTGACCACTAACGAGTTCTTTAAGCTAACGATGCTTTGAACAACTGGGCTCTGGTGTTTAAGTCATTCAGTTGTAATTGTACATGAATGCTCAGAAAGACAGGATTTCCTTGAGCATCAGGATTTATCACTCTGGTACATGTACCCCTAGCCTGCGGCTATGCGTTAAAAAACCCCCAAAAACAACAAACAATAAAATAAAATGGAAGGCTTGAAGCTATGGTGTTCAAACTTTGCTTAAATGCTTTAAAGAAAGATGGGCACATCTGTTGAGCATCAGAATCTGTCACTCTGGGACACATGTAATCCTGTCCTATGGCTCTATATTCTTATGTTGCAAGGAAACTTTTCTTGTGCCATTATGTTAGAATTTCTCAATAAAAAGGTTCTTAAATGAGATGAAATGATATACAGTCAAACCTGTGTTAGTGGTCACCTCTATTAAGCAGCCAACCTGTATTAAGCAGCCAGTGGAAAGTTGCCCCAAAATTCATAGACTTATATATTTGAACTGTATTAAGCAGCCACCTGCCTTCAGCAGCCACATTTTAAGCTTCCCATGGGTGGCTGCTTAAGACAGGTTTGACTGTATTTCATAAAGAAACAAGAGAAGTGTCCAGGTGGCCTAGTGGTTAGCGCTCCGACTTTGGATCATGAGGTCCCTGGTTTGAGGCGTAATTCAGCTTATGATTGTACTGTGTACAGTGTTTCATTGCACTGAGCCTTTCATTATTACCCTTACATCATCTTGATATGACCTAAATGTTGAAAGGGACCCAAAACATCAAATCATCATCATAAAGAAACAGGAAAACTCACCTCCTGGGTATGCTCCCCTGGATCGCTGACCTACACTGCTAAATGCAAGCATGCATGATTGACATGATTTTACAATGTTTTCGATTTATAAAACTACAGTTTTCACACCAGCAATAATTGATACCTAGGTTTTAGAATTTTCTCCAAGTTAAATAAGGGGTATTATTGGTACCGCCTCCATACCTTTAATGAATTGGCAAGTTGATAAAATCTTGACTTTGATATAAATAACAATTCCCAACCATAACAAGCACAGGTGTTTTTACTAAAAGCTAAAGTAATGATTTGTTAACACCAATTACTTCTATTTCTGCTAAACAAACATACCTAGTGTATTTAAGGAAAGATCTCCATTTCTGCTGTGTTAGCATTTAATATCTTAAATGGAATGTTATTGTTGACCTTAAATATTGGGTTTTCAATCTTTAACACTTCTGGTAAAATTAAAAAAATATTTAGAACTAAGTCAACTGTCAGTCTATTTCGGTCCAACTGTCTAGAAATATCGATGCATTGAGAGAGCAAGAATCAGAAGAAAAAACCAACAACAAAACAACAACAATGACAAAACAAACCATAACAAAAAGACATCAAATACTCCTCCTTAATAAGTCTTCTGTTTTCTGTAAGTTCACCATTTTATAGCAATGAAAATGTATTGAAATGATAAAAGCCTGTGTCACCTGCTTATTAAAAAAAGCCTAGGAAAATGGTTCTCTGCCAGCCATGTAAAAGAACTTATAATAAATATGGTAAGGAGTTACAATGTTAGGATATTCAAGGTTAATATGGTATCTGACACTAGCTGTCAATTAAACCACAATATCTAATTAAATACCTTATTACACTGAGCAAAAAGCCACCAAAAAGGTCTAAGATCATATCTGTATATTTTTATTTTGATAGTGACTGAACATTTAAATGATATAGTTTGTCATTCACACTAAACTATACTGGCTTATAATTTGTCTCATTAAAAATATTACCAGTATACCCACCCACCTTGTATTTTGATTCTGTGACATTATCATTTCATTACATTGCTACACAGGATAGAAAAATGGCCAACAACATGTAATACTCAGAAATTTAATGAAATATACTCACAATTCCAAATGCTCAGCTTTTCAAAATTAATCCAAATCATTGTTATAAGCATAACAAAAGTTTTTAAAAGGTGTTAAGAAAGCAATCTAAACTATTAATATTTCCAACCCTTAGATTACATCACGAAAACATACCTATATAATTTTGACCCCCTTAAACCCCACCTTTATATTGTAAAACTGGGGTTTACAGGGGTATACATTATTTTTCTTATTTCTGCTCAAAACATAGACTGTGGGTACTCATTAGAACCGCCTCAGTGAGGCGGTTCTAATGAGTACCCACAATCTATGTTTTGTGCAGAAATATGAAAAATATCTGAGTTTTTTATCTGAAAATTTTCAGTTTTTGGAGATGAAATTTTCTATATATTTGAATAGGCGTGTTTTCGTAATGCAAAGAGCAAATAGTTATTATTGTTGTTAGTTGGTTATGTTTTAGTCCTAGCAGGGTTTATCTAATAAACACTGCTAATGGTAATTTCATGTTTTAAAAAAAGTAGCTTATTTTCAGACGATTTTTATTTGGATGGGCAGGCTTCGCATGCAACTTTGTGAAGTGTCTTGAATACCTTAGTTCTGTGGTTTTCACAGGTTGAAATGAAATCTGAGAAATTCTGTAAGAGGTTATTGTAAATCAGTGAATGTTGCAGCAAGAGACAAATTCACTCCAATACTCTTCTTGAATAGGCAGGCACCTTTGCATAACGAAAACATGTCTATTCAAATATACTGACAATTTTATCAACAAAAAATGAAAATTTTCAGATAAAAAATTCTGATATTTTTCATATTTCTGCTCAAAACATAGATTGTGGGTACTCGTTAGAACCGCCTCGACGAGGCGGTTCTAACGAGTACCCACAATCTATGTTTTTGAGCAGAAATAAGAAAATAATGTATACCCCTGTAAACCCCAGTTTTACTATATAAAAGTGGGGTTTATGGGGGTCAAAATTATATAGGCGAGTTTTCGTGATGACTGTCATAAAAAACTGGAGCAAACTTGGGGAAATTGCAAATGTAGATTAAAACAATGTTGCAGTCTTGTCTGTTCTAACCTTATCTGATATTTCTTGCTTTCTTTATACTTTATTTGTCATATATGAAAAGACTGTGAGAACCATCAGCATTATAATCTGCATTTCCATAGCTCTTGATAAGGTTCTATTTTGCAGTGAAAATGTATTGATATTTTTCTTATTTCTCCATGAAACATGTTGGTTATCATTAGAAGCACCTTGGCAAGACATTTCTTATGAGTACCCACAATATATGTTTCGTGGAGAAAAAAATATTTATCTGAATAAATTTTAATTAGACCTATATATGTTTCCACATGCTCAACTCAAAGATTTCATTTGGCAAAAATTATTTACACTGTAAGAAGAACAAGTTAGAGGATAAGAGTTAACACAAGCTAGTAGTTACTGACTGACTAAAATTTATAGGGACTTCAGAACACAATTGTAAATGGAGTTAATTCATGGGCAGTATCCATGATTCCACAGAAGATGAGCCCAGTATATAAAACCACCCAAGCACCGCTTAAATAGCAGGTGTTAGCGATATTTATCAATCTTGTGCAGAATTTGTGAAACAACAAATTTTTCATATCATTCCAGTGATAAGATCTTGGAGATTACAAAAGTACTGAGTAGCTCTCTAGATAAGTTATTTGACATTTTTTTCTTCTGTTTATTAAAATACTCATCATAATAAGATGAATTATTAGGCTGAAGGTTATTTTCTTTAGCAGAGGCCCATAAAAAGATTCATTGTCCATTTGAATTTAGTTGTATTTTGTCTCCCAGATTATCTATCACCTTTTGAGTCATAAATGACCTGTGTACATGTATTTTAGTTCAAAAATATTTTTTTTTTACCCACTGAAGCTTTTCATCGCTTAGATTTCATTTTATTTCCTTCTCTGAAGCCACAGTTTTTCCAGAATTTCCTGTAAACCATTTAAAAATAAAACTCTGGTCTTGGATTCAGTAATGATCAGTGGCGAGCTTTGGAAAGACTGACAACCTGTAGCCCTTGTACAACAAATTCCAAATCAGACAAAAAAGTCTTCTTTTTTGTCTTTTTTTTTTGTTCTAAAGGCAAGTGAGCATGTAAAAAGCTGGTGAGAAATTTAAATGAGGTAATTTTTTGTCACAGCGAAATTCTTTTCATCCCTTAGAAAAGTTAGCAGTTTTATTATTAGCTCAATCTCGAAATAAAATCAGTATTTGGGTTGTATCTGATTGAAAACATATGGCTTACAAAATCACAATAATGCATTTCAATAGTTCCATTATTCTAGCAATATTAATCCTTCTCTTGCTAAACACGACATTCCCTGTCTTAGCAAACAGTGTAGATGCAGATCAGTTGGCTTCTGAAGAAGCCAACTGATCTGGGTCTGCACTGTTTGTCATTAAATATGTGAATTTCTATCAAAAACCAGGATCAAGTAATATGATTGGCTGAAAATTAGAAGTGGGCATGGTATCTTAATTTATTCAGCAAGGCAAGGGTTAGAACTGTTCCTGTTTTGTAATAGGGTTCTGGAAAAAAAGAAAATGAGGATTCATTTATTGATCCAGGTTAAAGATATTTAAATAGCATTAGATAAGAGGAGTGTACAGCTGATAACTATTTTTCTTATTTCTGCTGTGGGTACTCATTAGGAGCACCTCACTTCTAATGAGTGCCTGCAACATGTTTACTTGGAGATATAAGAAACTATGGTTCCTTTCTAGATGAATAAAGCACCTTATCTGGAACTATGAATTTTTTTTTTAATTGAAGTCTGGAACAATAGTAAAAATTTTAATAATTTCTCTGGATGATGGTTTCTTTCAAAGAAATGTATACTCAGATTGCCTGTGTAAACACCACTGCTCCTGTCAATACCCTAAATGGTTCACAAACCAAAATGCAAGTATCACTATCTTTTTAACCTTTACCACTCTCTGGACAAAGTCAGCAGAGAACAAATTGATGATATTTTTCTTATTTTTCCCAGAAAACAAGATTTGCTATTTCATGCAAATTGTATCCTAAGGCTATTTGCATGAAATGTCAAATCCTGTTTTGGGGGTGGTCGGGTTGTGCGAAGATTTGTGTATCTTACATTATCTGGCCGTCCAACTGATATTGGCTTACAGTTGGGCAAGGCCTGCTATCCTTGTAGCAGGTAAGGGTAGAGGGGGAATGTTTTTATTTCTTCTATTTCTTCACTTTCATTCCTGTTCCTGTTTCTTCCCTGTTCCTCGCTTTCATCTCCTCTGCTATCTTTCTACCTCTTTTCTCCCTTTCTCTGGGAGATGACACGAAATGACCCACAAGGGTTGAAGTGTTCCAACACGTTTTCTGGGAAAAAATAAGAAAAATATTTCAGAGTGTTGTCTGCTGAAAATTTTACCTAGCATAAGAAGAGTAAATATCAAAGTGAAATATCAATATTAGATTCTCTTTATTCTTTTATCATTGCAGATGGTATCCTAACCCAGCAAGCAAAAGATATAGGACCCACATGGGCCACAAATGGGTATTTATATGGGTCCTATATGGGCAACCCATAAGGGACTCATGAGGGATTTGCAACATGGTTCCACGTTGGACCCACATGGGCAAAGCCATATGGGAACTATATGGGTTCAGTATGGGAAAATCAACCCACATTTATCTTCCAGAAAAAAAACAACAAACTTTTAGACATTTTTATACAAATGATTATAAGTCCCCAGTCCCAGCCCATATGATGGACTGGTAAGGTCCCAACAGAGAGAGACCTTCGTACATGTGCAAGTTATTGCACAAGCGTAGAATCAAGAGGCCTTAAAGATATAGGCGTCCTTTTTAATAGTTGGACATGGTGGCCTCATGCTTATTTATATATACCTCAATTTTAAAAGTAATAGAGACATACAAGTTAAAATAAAAATATGACCATGAATCGACGTCCATGTCGGAAAAATTGTCAAGATAAATTTAGTAAATGCATTCATTTTGTAATGAACAAACTATTATTTTTATTTTCTTATTATCATTATTATTTGCATTTATATCAGAAAATTTACTATTTTTTTTAATATTTTGTTTAAATAGTGGTACAGTTGTTCCCCTTAATGCCCATATTGACCCCATATGGGTCCCATATAGTAATGGGAGGTCAACATTGGAACCATAGAGGTCCATAGGAGCCATTTAGGCCCTAATTATGTATCTTGAAATTATCATTTTTCCATGATTATTTCAGTTTTATCTCGGGGTTCCACAGATTAGAATTTATTTTTATAGTTATCGAATTTTATCAATATGCGACCTGTATGGGTCTAATATGGGCAAAAAAGCCTATATAGGGCCCATTTAGGACCCTGATGGGATAAATGCCCAGTATCTGCTCATATGGTTCCCATATATAAATGTTTGTTGGCCAAATTTTACCAATATGGGACATATATGGGTCTTATATGGGCAAAAAAGCCTGTATGGGACCCATGTAGGACTTGAATGGGATAAATGCCCAGATTCTGCCCATATGGGGCCAACATATACATGTTTGCTGGGAACTTCATGCACATGTAGTATTGTATACTTTATTGCTATTTATGCCCCAGCAATTCGAAGAATAGTGGAAAGGCATTAAGTTTTACCCCTGTCCATCCGTGCATTCCTGTCCGGCTCATACATAACTGCTAAACCGTATGGAATATATTTACAACTCTTCACAGATGGCTAACAAAGAAAACAACTCCGGCTAATTCAGTTTCTGGGCCGTAACTCTTTACCCCTGTCCATCTGTGCATGTGTGTGTGCATGTGTGTGTGCATGCGTACATGCATGCTTGCGTACATGTGTGATAAAAAATTTGTGTCCGGGCCATTACTCCTAAACCATATGAAACTTCACAGATACCTTAATCATATTAAGACAATGTGTCACAAACAAGGAGTACAACTTTGGCCACTTTGGTTTTGGAATTATCCCCCTTGCCGAAAGATGACTAAATCATATTGAGACAAATTTGTTACTAACAAGGTAGACAACTGTGGCTAATTCTGTTTTTGAATTAAATCCCTTTGCCAAAAGTCCATGTAGTGCTATGCTGAAAATTCGTGTCTGGCTGTATAACTCCTAAACAGTAGGGAATATACAGTCGAATCTCAATGGCTCGAACATCTTTGGGACCATGGAAATTAGTTCGAGACATTGGTAGTTCGAGCCACTGAGGGTTAATCATGGCACCAGTTCAGGAAGCAAATAGCGATAATTTAGGAAAATCTTTTCGATTTTCTACACAATGATTGTATGTTGAGTGTACTCATTAGAATTGCCTCAATGAGGCAATTCTAATGAGAACACACAACATACAATTTCATGATGAAATAAGAAAAAATCCGTAAATATTTGTTTTGTTTCAGCTATTGGAAGAATTTTGTAGGGACTGAAAAAAGAGTTCGAATCATCCATGGTAAACGAGCCATCCATGTTCGAGCCATTGAGGTTATACTGTATTCATGAAGCTTCACAGATTGCTTAATCATATCAAGACAATGTGTTGCAAACAAGGAAGACAACTCTGGCTAATTCGGTTTTTGAATTAACTCCCCTTGCCTAAAATCCATATAATGTAATGCTGAAAATTTGTGTCAGGCTCATAACTCCTAATTTGTGGGGAATATATTCATTAAACTTTACAGATGGCTATATCATATCCAGTTGATATGCCACAAAGAAGACAACTCTAGCTAATTTGTTTTTTTTTAATTAATTCTCTTTGCCTGAAACACTTTACCCCAGCTGAAAATTTGTGCCCGGCTCATAACTCCTAAACCATGTGGAATATATTCATGAAACATCATAGATGGCTAATCAAGATGATACAACTCTGGCCAGTTATGCCTCCGCCACTTGAAGAATGTTGGAAGGGCATTGAGTTTTACCACTGTCCATCAGTGCATTTGTGTCCCGCTCATAATCCCTAAAAAGTATATTCATGAAACTTCGCAGATGGCTAAATCATATTGAGATGATGTGTAGTAAACAAGGAAGACAGCTCTGGCTTATTTGGTTTCCAGGCCATAACTCTTTACCCCTGCCAGTCTGTATGTGCCTGCATGTGTATGTGTGTGCTAAAAGAATGGTGTCCCGGCCAAATGGTGTCCGGGCCATGTCCTAAAACATATTGAATATATTCATGAAATTTCACAGATGACTTAATCATATGGAGACAATGTGCCGCGAACAATGCAGAAAATTCTGGCTACTTTGGTTTTGGACTTATCACCCACCTTGCCTAAAATCCATGTACTACTACATAATGCTGAAAATTCTTGTCCACTCATAACTCCTAAACCATATGGAAAATATTCATGAAACTTCACAGATGTCGAAATCTTATCAAGACGAGTGCCGGGAACAAGGTAGACAGCTCTGGCTAATTCAGTTTCTGGCCCATAACTCTTTACCCCTGTCCATCTGTGTGTGCATGTGTGCTAAAAAAGTTGTGTCCAGGTCATAACTCCTAAACTGTATGGTATAAATTCATGATGTCACAAACCATGAAGAGAATTCTGGAATCATCCCCCCTTGCCTAAAACCCATGTAGTGTAATGCTGAAAATTCATGTCTGGCTTTTTACTCCTTATCAATATGTAATATATTCATGAAACTTTACAGATGGCTTAATCATATCAATGTGTTGTGAACAAGGAATTGATGTGTCGTGAACAAGGAAGACGGCCTAGCTAATTTGGTTTTGAATTAACTCCTCTTGCCAAAAACCCGTGCTTTCTTCGTGTCCATCTCATAACTCTGAAACCATATGGAGTATATTCATGAAACTTCACAGATGGTTAAATCATATTGAGATGATGTAGCTTGAAGACGGAAGACAACTCTGGTTAAATCTGTTTTTGAAACAACTCCCGTTTTCAAAAATCCATATAGTATAATGTTTTTTTCGTGTCTGGCTCATAACTCCTAAACCATATGGAATATATTCATGAAACTTCACAGATGGCTAAATCATATCAAGACAATGTGACACAAACAAGAAAGACAACTCTGACTAATTTGGTTGTTTGAATTAACTTCCCTTGCCAAAAAGCTGTTTAGTGTAATGCTGAAAATTCATGTTTGGCTTATAACTCCTAAACCATATAGAATGTAATTATGAAACTTCACAGATGGCTTAATCATACCGAGAAGATGTGTTGCAATCAAAGAAGACAACTCTGGCTAATTTGTTGTTTTTTTTTCAATTAACTCCCTATGCCCAAAATCCGTGTAGTGTAATGCTTTCTTAGTGTCTGGCTCATAACTCCTAAACCATATGGAGTATATTCATGAAACTTCACAGCCTCATTTCCAACCTAAGGTTGGGATTTTCCCATCCCCCATTGAACATCAGTGATGGATTCTATCGTCATACCTACAAGATCTCTATTTTGTTTTTTTGCATTATCTCTCTGGACCACCACTCTTGGCCTGTAATTTAAGCATTGTACGATACAAAGGGCACCAGGCAGGGACATCTGTGTCCTATGGAGACTTCTGTAGTTCTTAAACTGTACGGTAGAAATAGTATCTTAACCCTTAAGTTGCTAATCATGACTATTGTCATTTTGGAGGGGTATGCCAACTCTAAAACCTGTCCAACTTATGATACACCAGATGCAACCATTCAGACCAAGTGCTCCTATACAGGAAGGAACCTACTTTCATACAAATACACCCCTCTTCATTAGAAAGTAAGGTGCTGGATTTTTACCCATGCTAATAAAGACCGAGAATACCGAATTTCAAGCTGCCAGCAATTTGGGCACACACTTAGTCAGTTTTATCACGATTTTCTGGAAAAAACCACCCATGACACCTAAATCATTTCCAGTGAGGAAGATGTAGGAACAACAGTAGAACCTACATATGTCACCCATTTCTTTCTGCATTGCACACAGCGCTTTTTTTTTTTTAGTGTCTTAAACGGTTCCCGGTTGCCACATGACTGTCATGTGACTGAAAGTCGTGATCGTCACTTTTCCGGTAAAATGGACACATACAATCTGCAAAATATGTGTGAAAATGCCATCAAAATCAAGGGAAAATCAAGGGAATATTGGCTTCTCAAGTTGGGGTACCCCCTCTAACAGGCCTGATTTATGGTTTATTCCGCAGCCTAAGGTTAATACATACCGGAGCAGGCTGCAAATGGGCTTATACTTGATAATGAATTTGCTCCAGTTTAGAAGGGTATCCAGGTAACATTTCTCTTATTTCCTCCTCAGGTTTTGGAGCAGGAGGAAGTTAATTAGTGCTGTTATGTATGCCTTTTTATGGAGAAAGTAGACAGATTGTATTTAATAACATTTTATCATAGCATGAGAAGTATCATATAAATTGCTCTAATTAACAAGTAAAACATGCATTTTCACTAATATAAGTTCTCTTTATGGCTTTTCAGGCAGACAGAAGTCTTTGTCCACACCAGGTATTAAAGTAGAACATCAGAGATAACTTTAAAGAAATTATCGTAATAACCCTAAGTATTGGGACAGATAGACCATTGCAAACAGTTTAGACCCAGATCAGATGCCACAGAATGTGGCATCTGATCAGGGTCTACACTGTTTGCCATACATACGACAATATTTTAAATATATCAAGAGGTAGTAGAATGGACTACTTCAAATTTTAGAGCAATTATGGTAAGTAGATAAGGTGTCCCAATACTTAGGGCTCAGAGACTTAGGGTTACAAATACGGTAAAAAGGCTTGGCACTGTAGGGTAAGTATGGTAAAGATTTATGGATTCTGAATATTTAGTATACATTACAAAAACGTGCCTATTCAAATATATTGAAAATTTCACCACCATAAACTGAAAGTTTTCAGATAAAATTTCTAATATATGTAATATTTCTGCTAAAAACATAGATTGTGGGTACTTGTTAGAACTGCCTCTAACTGCAGTTCTAACAAGTACCCACAATCAGTTTTTGAGCAGAAATAAGAAAAATAATGTATACCCCTGTAAACCCCAGTTTTAATATATAAAAGTGGGGTTTATGGGGGTCAGAATTATATAGGTATGTTTTCGTGATGATTATTTTACTCCAGCTAGGCAGTGAAACAACCAATATAGATGAAAATGAAAAACAACATTAACAACAAAAAAGAAACAATAATAAACTAAACAGGACTCCTGAAAGCTGCATCCTTTTATGCCCCCACATCGGATGATGCCGGGGGCAAATAGTTTTTCGATTTTCCGTACATGCGTACAAATGTACGTCCTGTACAAATGTGTGTACATACGTACATACACGTGTATGTACATGATCCTGTTCAGGTTAAGGCATTTGTACCCGGTAGAATTTTGCAGTTTTATAGTCCGGTACCACACAGCGGGGGCATCCGTGTACTGTGGACACATTTCTAGTTGTTTGTTAAATAAAAGTCATTTTTTCATTTCTAATGAGAATCAACATGTGTTCTGTGGGAAACTGAAGATAATGATCACAGAATTATATTAAATACCCAACCCACTCCCCACACACTCTCTCTTCTTCAACAAACATCTGATCTGTAATGACCGTGAACCCAAAAGAAGTTAAATTGTGACTTTTCTATAGCTATATCACCTAAAGCTTGAAGGGTTTTCATGTCAATTATCTATTTCTTGCCAAATGTTCCGAGAATATCTGTAAGAGTGCTCTTGTCTTGGCCAGGTCTCTCATTTTTCTGGTTCATTAGAACTAAAACATATCAAACTCTTATTCAGTAAACTCTCCAACCATGTTTTTCATCAGATATATTTTCAGTCTTAAATTTTTGGTCAGTTTGATTACTATATAGTGGATGGTCTGTTGAGTGCCAAATTTTCAGTTTATTTTCCAAGCTCTTTATGTAGCTGATATGTACCCTGCTTGAGCCTTTACCACTGTCTTGGCTAATTCAGCAGAGGAAAAACTGACAATATTTTTCTTATTTTCCCCATAAAGTAGACTTTGACATTCTATGTCAAAGTCTTTTTATGCCCCCGCGTAGTGAGGAATGGTGGAAAGGGCATACAGTGTTATACCTGTTCATCCCTCCATCACCGTCCGCATTCGAGATAGCGTTAGCAATTTGCTTTTAAGTTTTTCAGGCATTAGCAGTTTGCGTTTAAGTTTTTCAGATGGGGGCATCCATGTCCTTTGGACACATTTCTAGTTTCCATACATAAATTGCAGAACAAATTTGGTTTTGCTTCTAGAGGGGCAAACACCCCTTTTAGAAATCAGTGTTGTTAACATTTGGGAATCTGATGCTTACTTTTTTGCTGTACTCAAAAGACTTCTATGGTTGAAGGGGCAGAGGTTATATAGGCAACTGTTTGCTCTGAAATTTTTATCAAAATTATTCTTAAAATGCCTAATTTTACACTAATTTACGCATTTAGCAGTAATCATTTGCCCTGAAATTTCTGTTAAAATTGTCCCTAAAGTTCATATTTTACCCAAATTTTTCATAAAGATAGCCCTTAATTATCATGAAATTAGCCATATATATATATATACATTTAATTTTTTTTGTCAGTTGCTGCTTGAAAGCCCGGCTTCCATGATCTAAGCCCTACACCTTTTATTCAGGCATAACTGTTCAATATTTAGTACAAATATGGTAAACAGATTTTCTTGTGACACTATACCTATCAGCTACATTCCCAAGAGTAATCTTCTGGTTTTGTAATATGTTCCATTCAAACTGTCTTTGACAGACTGGTTATTAAATCTAATAAGTAAATGGCCTTTTGGGACAGACTGATTGTAATCTGTTCCTGCATAGGGTTCTAGAAAAGTAGAATATTTATTTGTTTTTGTTTTTTTTATGAAGGGCAATGGGATACGCATGGTAATTTTTCTGCAGTTTTTACAAGGGAGACAACTTTTATGACTTCCTGTTTACTTTACCAAACCTCTTCTGAATAAGGATCTACTCATCACGAAAACATGCCTATTCAAATATACTGAAAATTTTACCACCAAAAAACGAAAATTATCAGATAAAAATTGTGATATGTTTCAAATTTTTGCTCAAAACATAGATTTTGGGTACTCGTTAGAACCACCTCGAGGAGGCAGTTCTAAGGAGTACCCACAATCTATGTTTTTGAGCAGAAATAAGAAAAATAATGTATACCCCTGTAAACCCCAGTTTTACTGTATAAAAGTGGGGTTTACGAGGGTCAAAATTATATAGGCGTGTTTTCGTGATGTTTAAAAGGAATAGGGAGCAAATGCTTTCCTTTTACCTTTTTCAGAAATGGGGCAAAACAATTTTGACAGATTTGCTTCTTTGAAAATGTACGAGTTTCTGTTAGTTACCTGGAAAACATATCTTGTTGGGAAACTTATTTAAACATCTCATAAAGGTGTTATAATGAGATCTACAAAGTGCATTTTTCTTTAAGAAACTGAACAAGTACAGAATATTTTTATAAACAAAAATGACAATTGAAATTTAAAACCTAGTTTTAATATGGTAGTAAGGCAGTTCTAAAGAATTTCTATAACATTTGATTGTGGTGGAAAAAGAAGATATCTGTTCTCATTGAAAACAAAATCTGTAGAAAGAAGCAACAATAATTATCTAGAGAAATGAAACTAGCTTATCTAGAGGTCTGGAATGGTTTGGTAGTAATCTGTTGCCTGAGATATAGCCAAGTATCAGAAATGGATGCTGATGAATTGTCTGTCCATTGGAGGCTTAGACCTCTGTCTATAGATAATGTAGGCAAATGACAGTGTTGAAGGCTTACATTATAATCATAGGAGCTTCTAGAAACATAGCTGAATGGCAAAGAATGGTCTGCTGTCTCCATGAGCAAAAAACATGGTAAATGCAATCACTTAATTTGTCTGACCTACATGTTACTGGCTCTAATTATTGAAGGCTTGGAGATTCTACCTATTTTATGATTTACCATATTTACCCTAAATATTGGGACTATTTACCGTAAATATTGGGACACCCTAACTTTCTTACCATATTTGTCCTAAAATTTGAAGGAGTCCATTTTACTGCCTGTAATTATGGAACAGAATTTTAACCCTTATAGTGCCAAGCAAAATTGTAGCAGATGACAGTCTATTTTTTTGGGTCGATTGTTTACAATTGATCCATAGTATACATACACCAAAATTTCTTAAGGTTGTTGTCTGTGTGATTATCATTGACCAAAGAAATCAAACCACTTGTTTGTACAAAATCCAGGTAATGGTTATTCATAGCCGTGCTTTTCTTGTCCCTTTGATGTCAGAGTGAGGGTTTTCCCTAAAACCTGGACTGGGACATTGGCATACAGTGCAGACCCTAATCAGAATCTGGCATCTGATCAGGGTCTGTACTGTTTGCTTAAATTACAGGAAATTAAGCGTTAAATGAAAACATTCTTAAACCCTTGTCCTGCTGAATTAATTAAGATGCCACACCCACTTCTAATTTTCAGCCTGTCAGATTACTTGATCCAGATTATTGCTATAAATTCACATACTTAATGGCAAACTGCAGATCCAGATCATTTGGCTTCTTCAGATCTACACTGTTTGCAAAGGCAGGACATATCTGGGCTCAGCAGGATAAGGTTTAAGTCCCTGTTCAGGAGCATTTTCCCAGCCTAAACCCAGAGACAATCGACCCACCAGTGCTGTCAGTGCTTTGATTTAGTCCTTGTATAGAGAGCTTTGTAAAGTGCATCTACCATGTCTGTTTCACTTAGGTTTGCAAATACAGTAAAACCTGTGTAAGAAAGCCACCCTTGAGATTGACTTTAGTGGTTGATGTGGAAAGGTGGTTGTCTTATAAAGGTACATGTCATGTAATTATGCCAGCAAAATTACATGACATGTACCTTTATAAGACAGACAACTATCCACATTAAGCACTATTTAAAGTCAGTCTCGAAGGTGGCTCTGTTACACAGGTTTCAATGGCCTTTTGGCCTTGCTTATTTTTCTCCTGAAAACGGGACGACATTTTGATTGAATTGGCTCCAGTATATTTTCTAAATGCCTGCTTGAGACAAATGCTAAACCTCAATTGCATGTTTTTGATGTTTCTTGTCATGGCCTCGGGCACATTGCCAAACCAAAAACCTCAGGGAGCCACTGTAAGTGACCCCACAGCATGATCACAATCAAAATTAATTAAGTTTGGATGATTTAACCCTTATAAGGGCTGAATAAAATTAAAGCAGATGTCATTCTATTTTTTATTTTTTCAGCTAAAATAAGATGGCATTTCATATGAATCCTCTGCTGGGCAGACAATTCATAATGCAGTGTCAAGCCAAACTGTGTTTGCAGGTGGTTTACTGTTTTCACGTCTGTCTGTTGGTTACATTGCTAAAAGTTTATCAGAAATTAATCATTATCTTGCATGGGAAAGTGGGGATCTAATAAGCACTGCTTATTGACACTTGTTTCTATGAAAAATACAAAAATGCCATTTGCTGCAGTTGTGATTTGCACTTTAAGAGTTAAAGATAAAAAAATCCCTACTTCCTGACATCTTTATACTTGTTACATTCAGATGTAGATGTTATTTTCATTTATTGTGGTTGCTTGTATTCTGACCTTTATGTTTTACCTTGGCAGTATTTTTTTTTGTGGTTGTTTGAAGGAGCCAGATCACTACAAAATCAACAAATGACATGCAAAAAAAGAGGTTTGGATAACCCTGAGCATATGGTATTTACACTAAATATTTGGATGAATGACCCTATACTATAGTTATCCAAAATTATTTGGGTATGGTGGCTTTCTGCTTTGGATGTCCTGATTTGTCTAACTCTTAAAGCACTAAACAAATTTGTAGCAGACGACATTCTAAAATTGATTTTGTTGTACTTTTTTTTTTTCAGAAAAAAAAATAATAAAATAAAACAAGGCTTGACATTTCATGTGAGAAGACAATTCACAAAGAATGTCAAGCCTTATTCTCTCTCAGAATATTAATAATAATAATATAAAAAATAATTGCTGTCTGCTGTGCTGTGCTTTAAGGATAAAGGTAAGGAAGGCAAGGTCCTTTTGTGCTTGTAGGATGTTTATACGTGCAAAGCTAAGCGGGCCCAAAGGGCCCGCGTGTGAAGCACGCCTATAGATAACACATAGCATTTCAATAAATTTCATTCAAATGTAGTTATTTACCTAAGAAACTTAAAAACTTTGGACAAAATGGCACCTTTCATATGTAATACTGGATCCAGCATCAGAAACCTAATTCTGATCGACGCTCAATGAAGCCGGAACACATTTTTGCTCACAAGTATCTTCTCGACATATCGAGAGAGGATTAGAATCTATTTACTTCGCATTTAAATTAATCCAAAAAAATTTCAAAGTTCAAATTCCAAAGTCAGATGCGAAACAAAATGAAAGCTAACCGAATTTACACCCTATTGGGGGAAAAAGAAACAAAATGTGCACGAGAATCCTGGCATTACGTAACGGGGTGTTCCCGTGACATAGCTTTTGTTGTCCACTGAATGTTCCTGCGGGGTTTTCCTGTTGCTGTAACCACGTTTGTATACACTTTTTTTTTTTGAGATGTAAAGCAGGTATTTATGAAACCAGCATATTGAGACAAGATTTTAAGGTAATTTAATTATAAAATTAAACAAGACTTACCTGTAAGGTGAAGTTTGATTTTAATTCTGTTGGAGCCAATTCACGGAGAATCATGGGAAATGAACTATGACCTATCACGTGACCGATCTTCAGACTTCAGAGTGGAAAATTTTAATCATGGAACCCTTGTTCTCGGGTGGGTACACAGGGAGGGCCCATGATTCTCCGTGAATTGGCTCCAACAGAATTAAAATCAAACTTCACCTTACAGGTAAGTCTTGTTTAATTTTATAATTCTGTTAGAGCCAATTCACTGGTGAGAATCCTGGGAAATTTTTAGAGCCCATGAATCAAATTTTCCTTAAGATATCAGCTAAAAGAATATGTACCATATTCTTAATAAAATATCAAATTAAGCTATTTGAACCCAAATTTTATTAATAATTAAATGTTGCATGCACATTCTATCATGATAATTCAGTCATTTTTGTGTCAAACAACATATGATTATTGGAGAGTTCATATAAAGCAAGAAGATTTCATGAGTCACCTCAATCATAGGCCTGCTTGATATGATAAATAGGCAAACAGAGTTCAAATGTTTTCGCACTAACTATCTCTATGTCTATTTCAGTACATGAACTACTCTGATCATAATGTTCATACATAACCCATGTATGCTTATAAATAAACCTCTGACTTTCTTGCACTAAGTTCCTTCCTTGTTTGTGGGCAGCTTATGATAAGACTGCTGTACTGAAAGATGAGTCATTAGAGACTGGCCTTTTATAGAATTTCCTGAACGTGCAGTCATTTGACCAGCCTGCAGTCTTAATAATTGTATCTATCGGTATCCTATTCGCTGCTGCACTAGTTGATGCCCCCCTTGTACTGTGTGGTGTGAATAAGGTCAAATCTATACCTGCTAATCGCAGTCCAAGTTTAATCCATGCGGCGATAGTGCTCTTAGATGCTGCCGAGTGCGGCTTCTGTGTGATGATGAATAAACTAGAATCTGTTCTGATGTCCTGAGTTACTTCAATATATTTGTTCAACACCTTTACTACACAAATTGCTTCATTTTGGTCGAAAGCCTCTATATAAATTTCATTCAAATGCTTCTGAGGCTTGGACTGTTTTAGTAGGTCTCCAATTCTTATTTTTACATAATTTTTGTTGATTTCTATATTTTTTAGATTCATGAGTTTTAATGTCTGGCATCTTTGACCAGTAGTAAGGGCAATTAGAATAGCCAGCTTTACAGCTAGCAATCTAATAGTTAACCTGTTGTTATCCAGAGTTTCAAGAAACCTGAGAACAACCTTCACGTCCCAAGTGAAAATTGTTTTCGGGATAACAGGCCTAATATGAAAAATTCCCTTCATGAACCTCTTCACTAGCACTTCTTTTCCGATATCACGTTTGTGAATTATTTCGAATATGGATGACAACATAGACCTTGCTGTATTAATAGCACTGTAACTGAGTCCACCATCATGCAGCCTGGTAAGAAATGACAATATGTCTCCTAAAGATGGGTCAATTTTATCAACTTGTTGTTGGTGACAAAAACACACCCATCTTTGGAGATATGCCCCATATTGCTTGATCGTTGATGGTCTCCATGACTGCATGATGATGTCTGCAATGTCCGCTGGTAATCCTGCACTAATGAGGCATTCCCTGACAAGCGGAATGCCCCCATTCGCATGCTTGTTAGCCTGTGCTTCCTGGTTTTTCCCGGCAAGTATAGAATCTGATCTGTTTTTGGTAGAACGTAACTGGGCCCGCTGATACTTTTTAGTACTTGAGGGAACCACGGCTGGCTTGGAAACAACGGTGCCACAAGGATGAGCTCTGCCTGGTCCTCGCACATTTTCTGGATTATTCTGCCGATAACGCTGAAAGGAGGAAACACATAATGAAGTTGATATTTCCATGTGATAGAAAATGCATTGATGGCATGTGCTCCCTTATCAGGCATGTAAGATATATACAGCCTATGTTTGTGATTCTTTGCTGACGCAAAAAGGTCAATACAACTAGCCCCCATTTTGCAAGAAATTTTCTCATAGATTTCTTGGTCTAACGCCCATTCCATATCTTCATTACATTTCCCCTTCATTCTAGACAGGTTATCTGCCCTTACATTCAGTTTGCCTGGTATGTGAAAGGCGGATATCCATAAATTTCTGTTTTCACACCACTGCCACAGTTGTCTGGCTAATCTGTTTAATGATGGTACTCTCCCACCCATTTTCGAAATGTACTTCAGAGCAACTGTGTTATCGAGAAACAAGTGAATATGCTCATTAGTGACATGTTCACAGAAAAATTGTAAACATAGGAAAGCTGCTTTCAGCTCCAAATAGTTAATGTGATATTGTTTATCTTGTTCAGACCAGGTTCCACTAAATTCTATGTCATGAGTGACGTCATGCCCCCCATAACCCATTAATGAGCTGTCAGTTTCTATCCTCCTGTCCATTTTTCCTGGTGAGATGGGCTTGTTCACAGTTTCAATGTTTCTAATCCACCACTTAATGCATAGTTTTGATTCCGAGGAAATCTGCATAAAGCTGTCATAATTTCCGAAATTAGATTTTAGGGGTCTATCTTTATCAAGTTCAAGAGTTTTGTAATGCAGCGCAGCGTATTTGACGCCTGGCTCTGCTGCTGTCATTTTACCTATAAGTTCTGCAAATGTCCGAATGGAAATTGCTTTGGCATCCAAAATTTCTGACGCAAGCTTTATGAGATTATTCACCTTTCTTGGCGCAAGCCTCACAGTCATGTCATTAGAATTTAATAAGCCTACAAATTCAATGCACTGAGAGTGGGTAATGACAGATTTCTCAGGATGAACTGTTAATCCAACTGAATCAATTAAATTCATAGTATCTTTTATATTGACCAAACACTGATTGTAAGTGTCACTCTGGAGCAGACTGTCATCAATGTATGCAACATTTAAATGTCCTATTTTTCGTAAAGCAGCAAAAACTGGTTTTAGGACCTTTGTAAAAATTCTGCTAGCTGTAGAGAGACCATTTGGCAAGCATGTGAACGTATATACCTTTCCCTGCCATTCAAATTTAAGGTACTTGCGATCATTGTCATTAATACTAATACTGTAAAAGGCATCTTTTAGGTCAATTTTGGCAAAATAACAACCTTTGCTAATCATTTGCAGTGCTGATTTTAGAGTTTCTATTTTAAAAGTAATTTTGTCAACATGTTCATTTAGTCTGCTAAGGTTTAAAATCAGTCTATGAGATCCATCTGCTTTGGGTCTAATGAAAATGTTTGAGAGAATTTCCCCCTCCTCATGTTCAGTTTCAACAATGACCCCTTTTTGTTCAAATTTATTCAACAAACTGGATATAATATCCTGCTCTTTTAAATTGAAGTTAATCGGTTTCCTGTTACACTCTTCACAGGGTTCACTTTCAAATTCAATTTTATAACCATGACAAACAATGTCCAGAATAAATCTATCCTTGATTAACTTAGCCCACTCCTCACAAAACAGGGAAATCTTCCCTGCAATAAAGTTATCTGGTCTGTTGTTAAGGCATAAGAATGCATTACTTACTTGACTGTGTGCAGACTGTTCTGTAGCTACTTGTGGTTCTTCTTGTTTTTGTGAGGATCCGGCTTGTGGTTGAACCGGGGTTTCTTCTCTAAAAAAGAGTTCTTGTCTCTTTTTGATCCTGAGTAGTAATTGATATGTTTTTGGTATTTTGCCGGCCTGTTGTATGAGTCATGGCTCTTGTGTTTTCTCTTCTCAGCTTTATGCTTGGTCAGATCCATTCCGACCTTCCTCATTTCATCCAACGTTTTGATTTGTTTCTCCAAATCATCTCCTAACAGGTTTTCTGTTACTGGAGTGGAGTCGTTGCACAGTGGCCGGTATTTCTCTGCAACTACGGATTTAAGTCTCTGTCTCCTCAGATTTGACATATCACGATGGGCATATGCCAACAACTGGAACGCATCTTTAGCCAATCTGAAATTGTTGTCAGCATCCTTCCCTGTGAGCAAATTATTCAGCAAATGCACCAGTGGGATTAATCCTTGATTCAAATATTTCTGCGTTGTCTGGTACATTTTGTCGTGCTCTTTACTGGATTTTGCAAGTGAGGTCGTATTCCATAATTCTTTGTTGATCTTGGGGACGACAAGTGCCTTGCAGTTTTCTGGCCTTTTGTAGTTTTTGCAAAGTTCTTTGGCCAGATTTCTGTCAATCTGTGCGCGTATTCCAGTATCAACCACCTTTTGTATCAAGTCTTCAACCTTGTCCCCAACTGCCTCCGCCTTCTCAAATTCTTTACTCAAGTCTTGTAACAACTTGGCATTGTCACTTAGGAGCTCTGTTGTCTTTTGTTCACTCTCCTGTTTTTCTTCCTTTCTACTGTCATTACAGTCCGATTCATCCCCCGAGCTATAGTCTCTATTTCCCGGTTCCTCCTCGTCCGAGGAAACGTCCTCAATGTCAGAATCGAACAACACGTGTTCGTTGGGTTTCCCCCTTTTAGATTTCGTCTGTTTCAGCTCGCTTACTCGAGGGCTTTTGTCCGATTTTCCGGTGGATTCTCTGTTGTTAACGATCTTGGCAAGGCCTTCCACCTTCCCAATAAGCGCATTGACCGTCTGTTGTTGTTGTAAAAACATCTGATGATTTAACATCATTTGTTGTTGATAAATCGTAAGCGACAAATCAGGTGTGGAAAGAGCGCCGCCATGACTGTTTACAATTTTAACATCCGCTATTCCATTATCCTCCTGCGATAATGTTTGATCATGCGCGCTTGCGTGAGCGGTGGGATTTCCGAAATTAGCATTCGAAGCCACGCCTCCTGATGATGTTGCCTCGTTCTGGGGCTCACGACTATAGTCTGTTTCAACTTCTTGTTCCTGTGAAAGCAGAACAAGTGGCCTTGCTAAATTCACCATTGTTGTTGCCGGCAAAGTCCCCAACCCGAGGTCCTCGAAAGGTTTTCCTCGTAGGAACAAATTATGTATATTCTGGCTGCCCAATTCTGCATTCGTCAATATCAATTGTTGCGTAGTTGGTGCCAAAACATGCCCGACGCTGCCTTCAGGCTTTGCGTGGGTAGATGCCCCTTGCATCGACTTATCGTTCTCGTCCATGTTTGTTCGTCGCTTGCCAAAGATATGCAGCAATTTCCGCACAGATGTAAAACTCCGTAAAATTGTCAACTATGTATTTTATTGTCACCTTGTATAATTTATCACAATAACACCTAAATCGTCTGCAATTCCTGCTATCCTTGTGAACAAGTTATTCTTAACCATAATAGCGTCCTGTCGCCATATTGGAAGTTCCAGAAAACTTTTATTCCAACTGTTTTTTCACCGAAATAATGCTGATCCACTTTCTTAGCATTCCATATTATCCAAATTTCGTTCATCTATTTTAACTGTCCAATTATTTTAATAAATTCCTCTTTGAAAATAACTTTAAAATCGCGATTAAATTGGATTTTAGTTCGAGTAAATTTCTTGAAGATCTGCCTCGCGTAGCGTCCACTTAGTTCTGAAGATCGGTCACGTGATAGGTCATAGTTCATTTCCCAGGATTCTCACCAGTGAATTGGCTCTAACAGAATCATTTATCTAATCCAATATGTATAAATGTTGTTCATTGCTTGAAAAAAAAAAAAACGGTTTTAAAAGAGGTGCTCTGTAGGTTCAATTCGTTTGGCATTGGTGTGCATTTTGTTTCTTAAAAAAAAAAAAAAAAAAAAAAAGAAAAAAGGGAGAAAATGAGTGCAAGTCACACATTGATATGAATGAGGATTTGAATATCACATCAAATATATGGTGATTTGTATTCCTGAAGAAAGGTTTAATAAACGGTCTTTTCGCCCAGTGTAAATTGTTTTGACTAATAATTAAATTTGCGAGTGACGACGTCATAATCGTGGTGGCTGTGGTAGTCAAGTCGTTGGAACTGGAAAGCGGGTGACGCGAGTTCAAACCTAGTCTATGCACTTTTAAATTTTTACTTTTAAAAAGTTTTTTTTCATAAGTTAGTTTATTTCTTAAAACATATTTTTGCCTAAATGAAGAAAAAAAAAAATTATTCCCGAAAGATTATTCCAATATCAATTGCACCTACCTGTATGTACTAGTTCGGAGAGTGAGAGTCCAGTGAAGAGCATTTTCCTATGATTAGTTAAGCAAATTATCCCAGTCCATAGAAATTTGATGGACCTCTTTGGCTGAAGGCAATTGCCTTGCCCTGTCTTACATACCTTTAGTCAAGAAGTCGACAGGAAACATTAATGTCCACCTAATTTTCTGTGTTTTATTTATTCATTAGGGTTACTATGCTTCTGCTAAGCAGGCATATGACGTCTATACAACATTGCCTCAGTGTTTTGAATCTCTGAGAAGAATTTTAAAGATCAAATGACAGTTTTTACTGTTTCAATGGCATTGCTAATCCTATGTATAACTATGGAGATTTTTGCTGTAAACAACATCAAGTTGCCAACCCACTGCAAAAATATGCCAGCTGACAGTAAAATGGCACATTTGTCACATTCGAAAAAAAATCAATGCTCTTAAAGAAATGCTGTATTCACATTCCACAAAGGCCAGAGTGCAACATTTTGTTTAAAAGTAAAACTTTGCAAACATATTTTGAATAGGTTTTCCTTTGATTTAAAAATCGAAACTGTTGACTAAGTTTTACCTTTGAGGCTAGTATAGTAGTTTTAGGGATGTGGTATATTTGCCTTTCTACTTGAAGTAGTATGGGATATTTGACATTTTACTACCAAGGATGTGGTAATTTTATGGATATTTAAAAACAAATAAAAGTAGAGATATTGCAGGGAATACACAGAAGGGATATAAGATGTTCGTCTGTTGACTTCCAGGGATACAGGATATTGATGACACCCTCTCCTCCTCCCCCCCTCCCCCCCCCTCCCCAACACACACACACACCCCACAAATGCCACCACCACATATCCTATACAAGCCTCACCTTTTCTCATGCATGCACATGAATATGCACTCTCTCTTTTGTCTCTCGGCCACCGGACCTGTCTCAGCCTATCAATGTGCTGGAGTCATGCAAGCGAACAGGAATTCCACATGGTTCCTGGGTTATATACTATGTATGAAGTCTTTAAAGGGGGCCGCAATATAAGTTGTAAGTATATCTTGGAGGGAAGTGCTTAACAAGCCATTTACTTTGATGCAAGAGTTTTCAAAACTGCCTAGAAATAAACAAAATATGGTGGTTTGAATACATTTAAAATGGCTGTCAGGGATGCCGCCATATTGTAGGCTTTGTGACGTCACACACCCAAATTAAATATGCAAAACCACATTTTAAAGGGTTTTTACGAATAATTTTGCTGCATATTTTAATAATCTTTTAATTATAGTGACAAGCAATCATTTCCCCCAAAATAAACCAACTTTATGAGAATAACTACCTTTATGAAATGAATTTTAATTTTTATGGAACCTTATTAAATATTCAAAAAGGGCGGCGCCCATTCCTCCAATGTTAAAATATTCATTTGCCTATAACTTACATAATTTTCCACCGATTTTGATCAAATGTGTGTCAAAATTCATTGTTTGTAAAGTTCTTTACTTTAAAGCAAATTACCTTTTAAGGTTGCGCTCCCTGGGAGCGGCGGGGAGGGGGGGGGGGGTGTTGGGGAACAAGGGATCATGCTCATTAGTCTTTTCCTTTCAGGGAACGTTGGAAAATATTTTATGAGAACAGGGTAGCAAAACAAATGTTATTGGAATAGGGAACATGGTAATTTTGAAAATTACTTTTAGGGAACATGGTCGATTATTTTTAGGGAACATGGTACCTCCTGGGAGGCCTATGTAGTGGGGTGGCTTTGCACGCATTTAGGTAGTGCCTAATTTCATATTATTTTTCACTCTTTCTGCTTGGCTGTCCTATCTTTCTTTGCTCTTTTCTAGCTCAGAATGACTGAAATGTTATTGTTTGTGCCATAAAGTGCAACTCGAACAAAATTTTTCAGAAAAAGATCGAATAAGTCTACTTGACTAGCTTATGTATCTAAAACTGTGCTTTCTGGATGGCAAATGGATGGATGCTGATCAACTGTTGAATGTTGCCGTATCTTATCTTGGTCTGCATTGTGTTTTCAAGCATAAACTTCCTCAAAATCCATATTTACCCCAACTATTGGAACAGACATGCTTGTAAAAACAGATGCTGTATAATGCAAATTCTTTCCTTTCAGAGTCCGGGTTGATAAGCAGGAGTGCAAAGACAAAGTCACAAAAATTACCACACTCTAAATAGTCTTGAAAAGTGTGTCAAAGACACCTGTGACCTAGTTTTTATACGCCTGTTTGAAAAACGGGACGTATTATGTTACGGGGTATGGCATCCATCCGTCCTTCCGTAAACTTTTTCGTTTCCGGCTAACTCCTCCTACAATTTACATCCGATCAAGCTGAAACTTGTATAAAGTTAGACCATGATGTGGCGCAGCGCATATTGTTTCGGGGTTACAGTCCACCAAATGTTTGCAGAGTTATGCCCCTTAGAAAATTTCTGTAAACTTTTCATTTCCGGTTAACTCCTTCTACATTTTACATCTGATCAAGCTGAAACTTCATATATAGTTAGACCATGATGTGGAGCAGTGCATATTATTTCGAGGTTACAGTCCACCAAATATTAGCAGAGTTATGCCTCTTTGAAAATTTCAATAGACTTTTCGTTTCCGGCTAATTCCTCCTACAGTTTACATCCGATCAAGCTGAAACTTGGTATATAGTTAGACCATGATG
The DNA here is from genome assembly GCA_964016985.1 of Anodontia alba. Lineage (NCBI taxonomy): Eukaryota > Metazoa > Mollusca > Bivalvia > Lucinida > Lucinidae > Anodontia > Anodontia alba. Next base: position 127,620,550 of record OZ024822.1, read on the forward strand.
TGGTGCAGCGCATATTGTTTCGGGTTTACAGTCCACCAAATGTTTGCAGAGTTATGCCCCTTAGAAAATTTCTGTAAACTTTTCATTTCCGGTTAACTCCTCCTACATTTTACATCCGATCAAGCTGAAACTTCATGTATAGTTAGACTATGATGTGGAGCAGCGCATATTGTTTCGAGGTTACAGTCCACCAAATATTAGCAGAGTTATGCCTCTTTGAAAATTTCAATAGACTTTTCGTTTCCGGCTAACTCCTACAGTTTAATGACGCCGGCCTCGGTGGCTCAGTTGGATGCGCCTTCCGACTGGAGACAAGGAGGTCGCGGGTTCAACCTCCGCCGTGGTCGGCAACATTCTTTCGTTGAGATTGATCATGAAATATTTTCTACGGTCATTCTCTCCCTTCCGCTGATTCAAGAAGGGCAATTGTCAGTTTCTGGCGAAAGAATGTGCACAATACTGGTTAACCGCTTAGAGGACTAAGCCTGCCCAGCAAACGTGTGGATAGGTAAACTGACCGTGCTCGACATGACCCCATTGGGTTGACTGGGCCGTAAAACCTCAACACAATCCTACACTTTACATCCGATCAAGCTGAAACTTCATGTATAGTTAGACCATGATGTGGAGCAGCGCATATTATTTCGAGGTTACAGTCCACCAAATATTAGCAGAGTTATACTTTTTTGAAAATTTCGATTAATTTTTAGTTTATGGCTAAATCCTCCTACAGTTTACATCCAATCAAGCTGAAACTTCATGTACAGTTAGACCATGATGTGGAGCAGCACGTATTGTTTTGAGGTTACAGTCCACCAAATATTAGCAGAGTTGAACCCCTTCGAAAATGTCTATTAATTTTTTGTTTCCGGCTAAATCCTCCTACAGTTTACATCCGATCAAGCTGAAACTTGATTTGTATTAAGACCATGATGTGGAGCAGCGCATATGGTTTCAAGGTTACAGTTCACCAAATATTAGCAGAGTTAAACCCCTTTGAAAATTTCTATTAATTTTTTGTTTCCGGCTAAATCCTCCTACAGTTTACATCCGATCAAGCTGAAACTTCATAAATACTTACATGATGATGTGGAGCAGCACATATTATTTTTAGGTTACAGTGCACCAAATATTTGCAGATTTATGCCCCTTTGAAAGTTTTTGTAAACTTTTCACAGCATATTGTTTAGAGGTAATAGTGTGCCAAAGGCTCATATGAGCTTATAATATAGCCATGCTTCTATGGTGTGTCCTCCGTCAGAAAGCACTTCTCCCTAGAAGCAGCAAACTTCTCCCTTAATTTCTTGGCCAGCTTGGACCCTTAGGTTACAGTTCACCAAATATCAGCAGAGATTATGCCCCAATGAATTTTTTTTAATTTTCTTTTTTTTTTTTTTGTAATTCCACTTACAGTTTGTATCCGGAGCACTGAATTATACAGGAGCCAGTTAATGTGCAGCATCTTATTACTTGCCACGGGCGTATAATGCCCCGCTTGGCAGAGCTCTTGTTGGCACTGGCATCTGGGTGTGTCCGCATCCGTTTTGGCTTCGGCATCCGCGTTAGCACAATGTTTAAGTCAGTTTTCAAAGGTGTGCATAGTTTTTTAATTATTTAAGGTACTGCTTTCATTTTGGCCTACACCTACCTTAGGGTTAGACCTTTCAATACCATACAGCTCCATTCCCCAAGTCAGACCCTCTATATAGGTCAAGGTCAGTTAACATTATTTACACCCATGTTTTAAGTTCTGCAATTAGTTTTGAAAAGTGTATGTAACTGCTAAAGTATTAAAGATACTGCTTTAATATTTGGCTCACACCTACCTTAGGGTAAGGCCTGTCCTCCTTTTAACATTCTGCCTAGGTCAAGGTCAGGTCATACTTTGTCATTTAAACCCATGTTCAAGTTCTGCATTTAAGTTTTGAAAAGTATACGTAACTGCTGAAGTATTCAAGATACCGCTTTAATATTTGGCTCACACCAGACTTTGGGTAAGAGCTTTCAATTATCAGTTTGACCCTCTGCCTAGGTCAAGGTCAGGTCATACTTTGTCATTCAAACCCATGTTCAAGTTCTGTATTTAAGTTTGAAAAGTGTATGTAACTGCTGAAGTATTCAAGATAACTCTTTAATATTTGGCCCGCACCTACCTTAGGGTAAGATCTTTCAATAGCACATACCCCTTCCTCAGTTTGACTGTCTAATGGCATATACCCCATCCCTCAGTTTGACATTCTTCCAACAGGTCTTACTCTGACATTTACAGCTATGTTTAAGTTCTGCATTTCATCTTCAGTATTTGAACAGCTTTTGTATTTGGTCCACATCTATCATAGGGACTTTCAACCTAGATCAAGATCAGGTAGTCATCGATTGTTTTCATTTTGGATCACCCCTTTCAGGCAAGCTGCCTTGTCTTATGACAACTCTTATTTTATATAGGTCTATAGACAAGAGTGGGTATCAGGTAAAAGGTCTAGATATAGGTCTATAGACAAGAGTGAGTATCAGGTAAATAGTTTTCTTATTTCTCCACGAAAACATATGGTGTGGGTGCCCATTAGAAGCGCCTCGGCGAGGCGCTTCTAATGAGTACCCACAACATATGTTTTTGTCAAGAAATAAGGAAAATATAGATACTTTTGGGTTGAAAAAAGCACCTGATGAAGAGCAATTTTGTACCATGTTTACCCTAAGTGTTGGGACACCTCAACTCCTTACCATATTTCTCCTAAAATTGGAACAAGGTTTGTTCCACTTCCCACTGATTTTTTTTATAATATTGCACGACAAGTGGCAAATGCTATAGACCCTGATCAGATGCTGCATTCTGGGGTGTGTGATCTGGGTCTACACTGTTTGCTCAGGCTTGTCTGTCCCAATATTTAGCTGATCTGCAGCAGGGCAAAGGTAAGACTTTGCAGGAGACTGATTAACCACAGGTGTGCAAAAAATGTACTGAACTGAACAATGTTAATGCAACTTTAATGTTGATTATCTAAAGATTTCATCAGTTCTTTAGAGCTGTTATGTAAATCTTTCACAGAACAATCCAACTTTCCATTCATCTGCTCTTTAATAAAAATAAATGAAGTATAATAGGATTTATTTTGATTGAACAGATACCACTTCACAATCAAAAGTAAAAAAAGTTTGTTAGGTATATGTTTGATCAAGGGTACTGAGAAGCTTGGACACAGTATACTGTGCCTGAATGAGAAGCTATTTTTTTAATTTTGCATCAAAACATAACTTGTGGGTACTTATTGGAATTGCCTCAATGAGATGATTCCAGATAACCACAAGATATGTTTTAGGTGCAAAGAGAACAAAGTTCAAAAGATATCTTCATATACTTTATATAACAAACCATTTTTCTTATTTCTCCACAAAAATCATATGGTTTGATATTCATAAGAAGTGCCTTAGCAAGGCTTCAAATAATGGGTTAAAAAGTGCCTTATCTAGAGCTAAACGGTAATTTGGAAGTTTATTAAATCTTGCCATACTGAATAAATTGAAAAAGCCACACACGTTTTTAACTTTCAGCCAATCAGATTCCTTGATCAAGGTTGTTGATAAAGATTCACAAATGGCAAACAGTGCAGATCCATTTCATAAGCCAACTGATCTGGATCTACACTGTTTGCAAAGGCAGGGTATATCTGAGATAGCAGGATTAGGATTAATCTACTTGGACCTTTGAGGACATAATAAATATCTTTCTGAAGCTGTGATTGAACAGTCATGCTAAAATGGCCTTGTGACAGCTAATATACCATATTTATTACTCTTAGTATTGGGACAGATAGGTCTGATCAAACAGTGTAGACCCAGCTCATATACCACATCAGGGTCTACACTGGTTGCCACTCATTTAGACTTGAGTTTTAGACTCAATCAGCAGATGGTAAAAAAAATGTTTGAAGTATGATAAAGAGTTACGCTGTCCCAATATTTAATGTAAATATTGTATATTTCTGTTGGTTGCATACAAAAATGTCCAGCATATTTTATCTGGTGGGAGCTGTCAGTGTTTGACATTGGTGATGTATTTTATCCCTCTTTTTCCTTTTTTCCTGAATCCAGCCCTCATGGGACTACCACAGACAACAGTCTGATAATCAGTTTTGATTCCAAAATCCCACACCTGTAATCAAAAGACAACACTGAAAGATAGGGGATTGTTTTTCCTGATGTTATTGCAATGTTTTTGCATTCCAGTTCAGATGTGTTGAAAAGCAGGTGAAGAAGAAGCCAAGTGAGAGTTGGCCTCTGATAACTTTTTTTTACACAAGCTTCTTTTGATTGATAAATTCTAACCTACAGCAATGTGTTTGATGACTGCTGAAAAAAGAAATTAGAACAATTAGAATGGTACCAAGAGAATATTTAGCCTTAGTTTTCTGATAAGCAATGACAAATGGAGATATTTCAAGCTCTTCAGTAAGAATTTGTTTTTAAACTCAGATGGTGGGTGATATTTAGATCTTAAACAAAAAAGAAAAGAAAAAAGGAAAAAAAGTAAAAAAAAAAAAAAAATAAATAAATAAAATAAAAAAAAAATGTAAAAACTGAAAAAGGACAAAAGGCATAGATTTGTTCTGACAGTAAATGCCCTAAAATTTCAAACACCAAAGTGTCTGACAAAATGCCATATGCAAACAGTGCAGACCCAGATCAGACTGCTCTTGATGGGGTAGTCTAATCAGGGTCTACACTGTTTGCCATTCCACTAAGTATTTTAAGAAACATCTGCATAAAAAGCACAAAATAGTATGGAATAAAGTGTTCGAAATTTTAGAATGTTTACCATAGTGACATTTAAAATGGCAAGTCTGAGCATAATATCTGATCTTTTGAAGGTGAAAAACTCAGGGTAAATATGGTATACCTGGTATCCTGAAATAAATAAATCAAAGATCTGAAATGACTGCAGTTGTTTAGTAAGACTGCAAATACACCTCAACCCCAATATAAAGGGAAGTCCGGGTCCATTGGACCGTGTTACTTAACCGAAATATGCTATAACAAAGATGATCAAAGCAGGCATCTGCTCAGGGTAAATTTGTTTATACATGAAATAAGCAATTTCATGCTTAAAATGCATATACCTATGTTTAATGCTGCTTTGTAATGTTTGTATTTTTTCAGTAAAGTTCTACACTATGTTGTCATCAATAAATATGTAAAAGGAACAAAAATGGACAATTTTGTTGTTATTCCACCTCCGTGATGAATTGACCGCTTGGTTTTCCTAAATAACTATTTATAGACAACTGGTTCCCATCTTGTGTGTGAGTGCGAAGACAGTGGGGAAACAGGAAAGACGGAACAAGATGACTTTTATAGACCTAATCAAGTTTAATAAAGAAGGCCTGCGCCACGGGCGGTTTTGCAGTTTTCGATGTTTCAAGATCTGACCAGACTGCTTAAATTTTAAGCACTGACCAATCTTTGTCTAGCGCAAGTGGTGCATTACTTATTTTTACTTTGAAATCTACCTTAAATTATACTTGCGTGTTAGGGCCATCAAAAAAAAAAAAAAAAAAAAGACAATAAGACCCAGATCAGACACTGTTGTATGTGACGTCTGATCAGGACCTACACGGTTTGGGAATTAATTAATCAAATCTGGGACCAACAAACCGTAAACGTTGTTGAACAAGCAGTGCATTCTTTAATTACTCTCAATTGGGATTAAAGCGACCTTTGATCTTTTGGACGCGCCGACTGCACCTGGTGTTTTGCAGTCGCAGGGTATTCACATGTCACACAAACAGATTAATTATCAGACTACCATCACTGATAGTTTGTGTTAATCACTTGTTTACCGCAAAAAGGACAGAGAAGTGCTGATTTTCTGACTGTGTTTGGATAATGACGTAATTAGTTTGTATTTAGGTAAGTTGCCGTTATTCATCTGACCTCTCCAATATACATGAAAATGACCATTTAGAGCCATGTTAACTACAGTAATCACATTTAAAAGGTGCGTGGACATTATCAGTTTGGGAAGACTTGACTGTTTGTGAGTTTTTAGACATCATTGATTCGTAAAAATGGTTGGTTGGGGAAAAAATGGGGTCCAAAGCATGACCGTGTTATAATCGAATTTGTGCTATAACCAACCCATATGTTTTAACAGGGTTGAGATGTACTGATCAAATACAGGGAGAACAGTAAATTGAAATGCACTAGAGATGGTTATGTTTGTCCGAAAATGGGTCCTCAGCTATTTTTAGCATATTACCACATTGATGTGGTGTAGCATTTTTCAGATATGCCGGCCTCGGATGCACCGTATGACTGGAGACCAGGAGGTCGGGGGTTCAACCCCCGCTGAGGTCGGCAACATTCTTTCGTAGAGATCATGAAATATTTTCTATGGTCATTCTCTCCCTTCAGCTTATTCAAGAAGGGCAGTTGTCAGTTTCTGGCGAAAGAATGTGCACAATACTGGTTAACCGCTTAGAGGACTATGCCTGCCCAGTAAATGTGTGGTTAGGTAAACTGATCACGCTCAACATGACCCCATTGGGTTGACTGGGCCGTAAAACCTCAACACAAACAAATGTATAAATGCAATACATAAACAAAATCATATGCCAGCACACATATGCCTAAGATATAATAGCAAGCCAATTATGTCTGTACACTTTTTCTCTAACTTTCTCACTTCATAATATCGTATAATGTAAAGCTGGACATTTTGCTTTTAGCATTTAATTCATTATAATTTAAATAGAACAGAATGAAACATGCTGAAGGTAAACAAAAATGTTAGGTTTGCAGAGAAAAGAGTGGACTACTTGTTTGGCTATCTCCAGAAAATGGTTGTACTTTTGTTTGTAGCGAACAACAAAAATCATTTTAGTCACTCAGATGGTAGAACATTGGCTTCATATAGGGAGGTTTTGGGGTTGATTCCCAACTGTGTCATGCCTAAGACTGTCTAAACTTAGTGGTAGCTGCCTTACCCTTGGCACAAAGAGTTAGGACGGGATCTACTGATGTCAGTATAACATCACTGCAGGTAGTATTACTGTATTTACCCTAAGTTTTCAGACAAAAGGCCCTGAGCAACCAATGTAGACCAGATCGGATATCACAGAACACTGCATCTGATCATGGTCTAAACTGTTTGCCACTCTTGCAAAAGTGTTTTAGACACATCAACATGCAGTCAAATGTTACTCAAATTTTAGGACAGGTATGATGAGGAGATAAGGTGTCGAACCCTAGAGTGAATATGGTATGTCAGTGTGTCAAGGACATAATACACCCCAACCTCTTTAAACACTATTGTTGGGGTCCATAGCATAATCCGTGTTAGTTAAACAACCGTGTTATATCCAAACAAAATTGTATAGATTATATTGAAAAATGACCATTTATGGTCATTTTTCAATATAATCTATACATTTTTGGGATCCATCTTTGAACCGTGTTATATCCAAAACCGTGTTATAACAAACCGTGTTATAAAGAGGTTAATACATACTTAACTGAGGGAGCACTATAAAAGGGTATCAGTTTCCCCCGTCAAGACACCATCCCAACATGATTGAAAAATTGTTGCCAGTCATACAAACAAACAAAATAAAAAAAAAAAAAGATAAAAAAATAAAAGATAAAAAAATAAGACATGCGGGCAGATTCTGACCTCTTGTATATCTTTTAAGCTCACCTGAACTATGCTCAGCATGAGCTATAGTGATCACTTTTTGTCTGTCATCCATCCCTCCATTCTGTCCATCCATCTGTCCATCCATCCCTCTGTCTGCGTTCTCCCAGCTAGCATTCTAAGTAAATCTACATCGGGCCGTCATCGGCCCGTCAGCTACCCTGACGGGCCGATAACGGCCCGATACAGATTTACGTAGAATGCTGACTGGGCTGTTAACACTTTAAAATGACAACTCCAAAGCCCCTGAAGCCATTTGTCCTTGATTAGGTAGGAATGTTGATTGGGTAGGGGGATTTAAGAATAGCTGAAATTATGGTGATCTAACTTTTTGTTTGCTTGCTTTGCCAACTGAAAGGTCCCATAGACTTATAAGGGGAAAATGGTTAAATTCCATTTTCTCCATAACACTTGGTGTGATGTAAACCATATTTGGCAGTTACAATCATTTGATGATAATGTCTACCTACTTTTTATGTTTTATGATCAGTGGCCATTTTGTTTGGTTGCCATGGCAAAATTTGAAAAGTAGAAAATTGTGAAAAACCAGCAGGGAAAGAAGACACTATTGAGCTTGTCTTGTTTTGCAAGCCATGGCCCATGGGCATCTTTTCCTGTACTTGTTTTTTTACTGTGATGGACCTGATTTTATTGTTTGAAATACACATTTTAGGCAAAAGGGCATTGTTCCCATAACCATTAATGTTGATGATTTATGGTTAGTGTTTTTGAAATAATTAATGATTAGGTATTCTGTGTTGTATACTGTATTAACCATAAGTATTAAAGATACCTTAACTTCTTGCTGTACTTGTCCTAAAATTTGAACAAGTCCATTTTATTACCTGCTGACATGTCTAAAATACTGCTGGATGAATGCCACACAATGTAGATCCTGATCAGATGCAGCATTCTGTGGTATCTGATCTGGGTCTCTACACTGTTTGCTCAGGCTGTCAGCCCCCTCCCCCTTTCCCCATCCCCACCCCCCCCAACCCACAAACAACTCATAAAGATAGTTCCATATCTCCTCATGAGGAGCATATTAGATATTTTTCTTACTTGTTAAAAATGTAGTGAGTCAGCATTGCCTCAGTGAACTGGTTTTATCAAGTACCACAGTGTGTGTTTCTATGAAAGTAAGTGAAACATTGCTACTACTACTGAGTCTGAAACCAAAGTTGTCTTAACTGGCCCTATGGATAACATCAAACACAGGCTATTGATATGAAACAAAAAAACAAAAAACAAAACCCTTAAAAAACAAAACATTTAATGTTATGCAGATATGTTGCGAACTATTTAATGACAAGCCCTAGTATGTCCTTTGGGCAGGAAAAAAATACATAAAAATGGGTCAGTTAAGGGGAATGGATACTTTCAGGGGAGGCAACTTCCAAAATTGTTTTTGTCCCTTTCTGGAAAGGGTTTAATTTAACCCTTGTCCTGCTGAATAAATTAAGATGCCACGCCCACTTCTAATTTTCAGCCAATCAGATGACTTGATGCAGATTGTCGCTATAAATTCACATACTTAATGGCAAATAGTGCAGATCCAGATCAGTTGGCTTCTTCAGAAGCCAACTGATCTGGATCTACACTGTTTGCAAGGGCAGGGTATATCCAGGTTCAGCAGGACAAGGGTTAAAAGGAAAGAATTTCTTCCCTTTCTTTCCTTTTAGAGTAAACCTCCAGAAGGGACTTGGTGTGCAGGAAAACAAACAGGAAGTCACAAAAGTTGTCTCCCTGTGAAAAAATGGAAGAGAACCAAGTTTATCCACTGTCCCCTTAAGTATCACTTATGTATAATTTGACAATTTGTTGTATAAGCAGTCCATTAGATCTAGTCTTTTTATTGAAATCAGATTTGTCATTGCAGGACCAAGATTGTTTTTATGATAAATAATATTCCTGAGGGAAAATGACCTTTCAGAATGGGAGATAGTGATCTATCAAGAAAGTCTCATTCATGAGTTATAATAGATTTTACCTGTATTAGTATATACGGCTCCATCCGAGCATATAACTAAGGTAGATGTTGTTGTTTGGTAAGGATTATGCTTAAACATAATCTTAAGTTTAACTTAATCTCATTACAGAGGACTTGTCAACTTTTCTTCGTTGACTTTGAAATCCCTGGGTAACTTTTCAACTGTGGAGAAAATGTGCTGGAGGTGAAGGTTCATTGACCGATTCCATGTGACCTAAATTATTGGACATAGCCATTGATTATTGAGTGTACAATGCAACAAACATTTTGTTAGGACAAAAGGGCTCATTTGCCTCCAGAGGTAGATGGGTACCTTCCCTGAGAAAATGGCAGAAGCATTTAGTAAGTCATTATGAAACCCCAACATTAGAATAAACACTCCATTCCAGCAGACTTGACGTTTTTTAACCCTAGTCATGCTGAATAAATTAAGATGCCATGCCCACTTCTAATTTTCAGCCAATCAGATTATTTGATGCAGGTTTTTGACACAAATTCGCATTCTATTTGATAAACAGTGCAGATCCAGATCAGTTGGTTTCTTCAGAAGCCAACTGATCTGGCTCTACACTGTTTGCAAAGGCAGGGTATATCCTGGTTCAGCAGGACTAGGATTAAATACTAGCCCTTAACCTGTTAAAGAACCAGTCACAACATTCTGAAGAATTTTTCTTTTATTATACCCACCCCCCCCCCCCCCCCTCCCAGCAAACTGTTTTTCTCTAAAAAAAAAATCACAATGTCCTCTGCATCAATTTTGTATGGCCCTTTAAGGATAAACATTAACCCATTTATGCCTAGCAGCCCATAAACGGAAGATTATCAAATAATGTAGACCCAGGTCATGCCACAGAACATGGTGTCTGTTCAGGGTCTGCACTGTTTGCATTCGATACAGGAATTTCTATAAAAGATTTTAATGATAAAAACTAACCAAACACCCTTCTGTTAGAAATAGACCTGTCCAAAGAGTTAAGGTTGAAGAGTCTATATGGCATAAAGGGGTTAAACTGTTAAAATCCTGAGACAATTTGCATGAAATGTCGTCAATTTTCAGGAACAAAAAATCAAAATATCTTCTAATGAAAGTTTTGCTCAACACGCAAAGCATTAAACTCGTTGCATGCTGGACAATTTGCTTTTTTGTCGTCTGTGATTTTTTTTTTGAATTAACTTTTTCAAAAAATCTTTTAGGAATACCATCAGTGTTAAGCAGTTTGGGTCCAGATCAGGTCCGACATTTTGTCGGGCCTGATCTGGGTCCAAACTGTTTGCAAAGATTATCAGCATACGACAAAAGTCGCCACAAGCGAGGAAAGAGTTAAATGCGAAAAAAATTGATATGATGGTTTATCAGATTCATTGCATGGGAGGTGGATATAAAAATGTTAATCCTTTGCTGCATATTAAAAAAGTTAAATTTCTGGTCACGTCAAAATCAAGTGTATTAGCGTATTAGTGTAATTGGCAGCCTCCTAGTGTATTGATCCTTTGAGCTTTATCTAATGTTAAATTGACAAATTTTAATGGGAGTCAAGGGATGCTTTCTTTGTTAAACAAGATTGATTTCTAGAATTGAAATTTACTTTCTTTGTCAAATAAAGACATCACTAAAAATGAATGACAGTTATATATTGTGTCTTTAGTTAACCTTTACCACTCTCTTGGTTAATTCAGCAGTCAACAAATTGGTGATATTTTTCTTACTTTTCCCAGAAAACAGGTTCTGACATTTCATGCAAATTGTCTGACAATTTGCATGAAATATAAAAAACTGTTTTCTGGGAAAATAAGAAAAATATTTCAAAATGTCGTCTGCTGAAAATTTTACCCAGAGTGCTAAGCGTTAATGAATAAATTTCACAGTAATGTTGGCCGCACCAGGTGAAAATGTGGCTTCAGGCATATGCGGAGAGTGATGACCCAGAATAGCTTGCAAATCCATGCAGTCTGTGCAGGGCCTTCACTGTCCACTAACAGAATTATTGGATGCTACAGAATGTATGACTTGAGAGCAAATGCTCAGCTGATATTTTGTGCATGTGCAGGATGATCTGATTCTGCAAATTTTGAGCATTTTTGAAGGCACTTTTTGCTTGATGCAGCCCTTGTGGTTTCATAAGTCAGGTTTCTAGTAAAACATGGTATTCACTTGACTTGCTTTCTTAATTCTCTGCAAAACTGTTGTTGCTTGTTCCCTTTAGAATAATCTTGTTGAGATAGTTTTTATGACTTCCCAAAAATATGTTTGTGGAGAAGAAGAAAATAAAATTAGGCTTTTTATATTCTAAAAGCGTCTGATCAAGAGCCCTGATTAACAAGGCTTATTGGGATTCTGTGGTAATATTATGAAGTCATAAATAAGAAAATGCAAATTACATTGTCATCGTAGTAATAAACGGTAAATGACTCCATTTTCTTGCTAAAGCTATGTTGGGGTCTTCAATCAAATAGAAAATTAAAATATCAATATTTTCCTAAGATAAGACATTTATCAGCCACAAGGCTGGTTCAAATAAAAATATTTTGTCAGGGATGATCTGACACAGGGTCATGAAGTAAACATCAACCAGTTAGTATTTGGGCAGAAGCTGAGCTATGAAAGGGCACTTTAGCCTATATGCAAATAAGGGAGACCTATCTGGGTAACCCCACTCCAAATTTTATAGTATATTCTGCAGTAGCCTATGGATGTTAGAGTTTCCCCCCTTAGGCTTCTGAGCTCAGCTGTTCCCAAGTATTTGAAGGGACCTTTTTACCAGGAATGGTCCATTTGTCCTGGCTATTTATTCAGAAGAAAAATATTTTTTCAACAGTATTTATGTGAAGGATGTTTTTATAGAATTTTTAAACATTGCAATACAAATATATTTAACATTGTTGCCTTAATCCTTAGTTTGCTGAATTTAATATTAGCAGACAGCATTAAAAAATATTTCTGTTATTTTTTCTAAGAAAAATTAAACAAATTGTTTTGTGCAAGTTACCTCCTAAGTGACAGTTTTCATGAAAAGTCTAGGTCCTATTTTCTAGAAAAAATACGAAAACAAATGGAAAGTGAATAGAATATGTCAGCTAAAGTCTCCTTCAGCAAACTAAGGCTTAAATTGCAGTTAACAAACTCATGTAATTCTTATAAAAATTAACTCCAGATAAGGTGATAATCGAGAAGATAATTTAGGCTATTAATCTAATTTTTGTTAATTTTGACCAAGACATACCTTGCTGGTACTCTGTGGAATCACCTCATGGAGGCGGTTCCAGTGAATACCCAGAAGATTTGTTTTGGTTTAAAAATAGCAAAATTGTCTTCAACTAATGCAGTCCTCTGGTCCTTTGTAAAAAAGGGTAAGAATTTTACAATCACTAAACAAATTAACTGCCCAGACATAATGGTTAGTAACCTTAAGCCGGATGATTACAGGGCGCCTCAGATTTAAGAATAACCGATTTAACAAATAGGTCATAATTTTTATCAAATATTTAATGTACTAATCCCTTACACACAACAGAGATTTGTACAAGTGATTTTAGAGTTTCGATATGTATGGAATATTCTCATTCAAGTGTACTTGATTTTCGCTTGATTACATGTGAAATCACCCTAAAACGACTTGGTAAGGAGATTTTACACTGGACAATAATTGCTATTTAGACCACACTTCTATTTACAACAATTTAACTTCAGAGGGATGAAGGGGCTTCAAGAGGCTTTTATTCCCTCTTGGGGGTAGTCTAATTGGTGAGCAGAAATAAGGCACATCTGGTCACATTTCATTGACAAACTTAATGGTTGGTAATGACCACCATCCATTGTCCCCTTAACACTTTAAGGACATAATAACCCTTGAGTGGGAGGGCTATCCACATCATTGGAAATACAAGTCTTGACAAAGTGTATCGCCAGTTCTGCTCGTCATAAGTTATGTTGCCATACATTCAAATACGGTTAAGTTCACCACAATACACAGGAACCCCTTTTTAGCATATTTCTTTATACATGTAGTAGCTGATAATTATGACATGATTAAAGATGGCCCCTTCCAGAAATATTGTATCCAAAAATAATGATATTAGAAAAAAGGACCATGGCTCTCATACATGTTCATTTTTTACATAATCTTTACCTTTTGGATACATTTTATGTGTGTGTGTGTTTGGGGGGTGGGTAGGGGGTGGAAAAGGGAAGCATTTTTGTATCAGATACTGCGCTTTATTGAACCCTGCTATAAAGAGGTGCTACTCAAATAAAAATATTGGTAAAATAGATAAAAAAGAAAAAAAAGACAATTTTTGGTCATTTTCCTGTATACTCTATGCATTTTTGATTTGATACAACAACACCTTGTATAAGTGTATACTGTTTTGTTAGTCATACATTATGTTGCTATACATCTTGCCTGCTGCTAAATGCACCACAAACATTACTTCTTGTATAGTGAAACCTGCCTTAAAGACTACCCCTGTAATAAGAGCACACCCAGTCATGTGAAAATATAACCAAAACAAGAAAGTGTCTTCCCAGTCAGCATTCTACGTAAATCTATATCGGGCCGTCATCGGCCCGTCAGGGTAGCTGACGGGCCGATGACGGCCCGATGTAGATTTACGTAGAATGCTAGCTGGGTTCATGGGAACATCTCAGTCTGTTGTCATTAACCCATTGAAGTCTGGAGACCCCTAAATGGATAACTGGCAAACAGTGCAGATCCAGATCAGATGCCACACAATTTGGCATCTGATCAGGGTCTTCACTGTTTGCAAATAGTTCCACCATTTTTCTTTAGGAATATCTACATCATATAGCCTGACAAACCTTAAATTGAAAATGGACTCTTCCAATATATAGTGTGGGAGAGTTTATTCAGTCTTTAATGGGTTAATAACTATCAAATACTCAAATACTTTGAGCATACATGCATATTGGGTGGTAGAGTGATGATTAGGGCCTGCTGTACTTGCAACAGGTGAGACAAGATTTTCTTTTAGTATTTGTACTGTTTCTTTGCTGTCTTTTGATTCTTCCTTTGCCCTCCTTTATTTCTCTTTCCTCTCCTCAACTAGCTTTTCTATCCCCTTTCTCCCTTTCGTCTGGGAGATGACACAAAATGACCCACAAAGGTTGACATGTCATTAAAACAAGAACTCAAAAAAGAAAAGGGGAAAAAAAAGAACACATGCGTTTTAGTCTAGAAATCATCCAAAGTGGGACCAAAATAATAGTTTCCTATCATGACAAATAAACTAGTAGTACTGACCTGCAAGTATCAGCTTTTATACACATAACAGGAGGCAACCCGCTGTTTCTTGGCTTTACCCATAAAAGGAGGCAGCCACCATTTCTGAATAATTGTAGGAAATGTGGTGTACATTTTACATGGAAAGTTCCACTTCTGACCGTTATTAAGAGTACACAGTTTTGAAGGATCACATTTCTGAATTCCCTTGGGTGATCCTTTTAGACAGTTTAAGCTGTAGACAGGAGTAGAGACCGAGAATAAATTCCTCTGATCTGTATCTGCACTGTTCAATGTTCTGCCAGTTTTTTTTATGCACAGGTGTCATAGCTCCAGAGAAGAGGAGTTTGTGGAAATTAGGTCGTGGGTACTCAATAGAAGCATCTCGGTATATGATGTGGGTATTCATTAGAAGTGCCTTAGTTTGGGGACTTCTAATGATTACACACAACATTAATATGTTTTCATTGAGAAATAAGAAAAATATCACAAAAACACATCTATATAATTTTTAACCCCTTAAGCCCCACTTTTGTATAGTAAAACTGGGGTTTACAGGGGTTAACGTTATTTTTCATATTTCTGCTCAAAAACATAGATTGTGGGTTCTCATTAGAACTGCCTTGGTGAGGTGGTTCTAATGAGTTCCCATAACCTATGTTTTGAGCAGAAATATGAAAATTATCATTTTTTATTTGAAAACTTTCAGTTTTTGTTGGTGAAATTTTCAATATATTAGGCGTGTTTTCGTAATGTGTTGAAAAATATGTCCTATCAGGAGCTGTGATACTTAGGTAGTAAAAAGGTTTGTTGAACTCCTAGGATAAGTACAGCAAGATGTTAAATTGTCCAAATATTTAAGGTATATGAGGTATATTTAATGGTATGGGGTAACATCTAATTTTCTACTTAAAAATTGTAATGCAGAACAAAATTTGTCCCACATTTGATGTGCCGTGTGGTGAGAACAAGGGTTTTTGTGTCCTGCTGTATTTATCCGAAGTATTTAGATAGACAGGCCTGAGCAAACAGTATAGACCCAGATCAGATGCCACAGAATGTGACATCTGATCTGGGTCTAAACTGTTTGCCACTCATTCAACAATAGGCATATCAAGTAGTAAAATGGTCTTATTCATATATGAATATTTTAAGACAAGTACGGTAAGAAGTTGAGGTGTCCTAATAGAGTGGGTTGACTGGGCCGTGACTCTCCATTTGTTGAGTGATTGGCCACTTTGGATGATGACAAAGAGCACAGATGTACAGACTGATTTGAGCCTTCTACTGGTCACATTTGCCACTACAGACAAGTTTTTCACTGTAGTTTTTCTTTTGTATTTTTCAGAGAAAATATGATGGCATTTCATGTGAATCTTCTGCCTGCTAACCCTAAGTATGCAGACAAACAGGCAAGAGCAAACTGCAGAATCAGATCAGATGCCAAAGAACGGTCTGTGGTTACACTGTTTACCACAAAGCTAGCAATTTTAGACATGTTGACAGGTAAAATGGACTTATTCAAATTTAAGGATAAGTATGGTAAGGAGTGAAGTGGTTTTAAATATGGTGGTCATAATCTATAATCACAAGTGCAGTTACATCACAGCCATAGCTCTTGATAAGGCGCTTTTTTCAACCAAAAAGTATCTGTATTTTTCTTATTTCTAGACGGAAACATGTTGTGGTACTCATTAGAAGCGCCTCGGCGAGGCACTTCTAATGAGTACCCACAACATATATTTTCGTCGAGAAATAAAAAAACTATTTACCTGATACCTACTCTTATCTAGACCTATGAATTATTATTATTCACAGAATTTCCAGCATAGAGTTTGCCTGGCTTTACTCCCTACACATCTTTGGGGTTTGATTTTTGTTGTTTTCTCATCCCTGCATGTATTTACATTTGGATTTCTACCCTTATTGGGACAAGGTGTGAACAGTCATTGTCAATGATCAGTGCTTCGAGCCTTACTCACTTGACCTGCTGAATTTAAACTTTATTTGATGAAAAATATTGTCCTGATTTTTGCCAGAAAATAAGGATCGACATATCCTTAGCATTGCTTCTAAGGAGGAGATGCTTACAGCAAATATCAAGTTCAGTTGTTCGAAAAATAAGAAAAATAACACTCATTTGCTGTCTGCTTAACCCAGTTAAGCCTAGCATCCCATAAAAGGGACATTGGCAAACAGTCATATATATCATAATCATATCATAATCGGCAACATCCACACCAGTGGGCCCCCTTCCAGATAGCTGGCTTGCTGCACACATGGCAGGTCTCACACCAGATCTCCAGGTATGTCTATCATGAGGGTTGATGGCTGAGAGCTTCCACTCTCTGCAATCCTTCTCTGTCAGCTGTTTCTATGTCATCTTGGGCCTCCCAGGCCCACGCTTTCCATCAAGCTGTATGCCAAAAGCTGTCTTGACTGCACCCTTGGTGCGTTCCACATGTCCATACCATTGGAGTCTTCTCTCCTCCAGAATGAGGTCCAGATCCTCGATGCCAAGCCGTACAAGTAGCTCATTGGACCTGGTGGTGACAATGTCTTGCGGTCTGACATTGCAGATCTGTCTGATCATTGCCCTGTCATTTCGCTGCAGACGCTTGAGGTTTGGCTTTGTCAGTGGCCAAGTCTCGCTGGCATGGAGCATTGCGCTCCGCACACCAGCTGTACACACGACCACTTGTTTTGAAAGAGAGGTGGCTTATAGACCCAGATCAGACACCGCAGAATGCGGCATCTGATCAGGGTCTACACTGTTTGCATTAAGTTCAGACATTTCTACAAAACATGATAATAATAAAAACTAACCAGACACCCCTTACATAGGAAATGGACCGGTCCAAAGAGTTTAGGTAGCAGAGTCTATTCGGCATAAATGGGTTAATTCACCTTCTACATGTTGAGAGTTAAATCCCTTGCTAAAGGAGTATTCGATGAAAATTCTGGGATAATTTTACTTATTTAGCCATAAAAACATATATTATGGGTACTCATTAGAAGCACCTCACCGAGGCACTTCTAACGAGTACCCACAATTTTGTAAAGAACTAGAGAAAACTAGCGCAAAATTTTTATCAAATACTCCTTAACATGTCCTCTAACTTTCTAACATTATAATTTAATGATATTGAAACTTCCATTGTATTAGTGTCACAAAATGTGTTGCTAACTGCATGGACATATGGAGTTTGCTGTGCCACGTGTCCATTCCACCGCACATTTTGAAAGGCCAGCCAGGTGCATTATCAAATTAATTCAACTGTTCAGCGGGTAACAAATTAACTGTTCCGAGGAGGATGAAATATGAAGGGAAGCTCCTTTTATTATTACAAAGTCCACTTGAGGTTTCCTCTGTAACTGCTAAAACATTACAAGTGGCACTTTCGTTGGGTTTATTCAATAATTGTGTGGAGTTAGTCGAGAATGAAATAGCTGGAGTGCCATAGAATGAATTAAGAGGGCTTGGAAGGATTATGTCAATTTGTAGATTTTTTCACTGTATATGAAAGAAAATGTTAATTGTATTAAATTAATTATTTGAACAAGATGGTTGTGAGGCACCTGCCAAATGCAGTCATTGGTAGGCATAAAGCCAGGCAGCTGTGAAATTGTAGAAAAGTTGAACCCAAGAGCCTCCAGTGATCCATAAAGTATATAGACTACTTACCTTAAGATTTGAAAGTCCATTTTGATATGCCTTAAAACTGCTGGCTAGATTGCAGACAGTGTGGACATTGATTAGATTGCTCCTTTATGAGTAGTTTTGACCTGGGTGTTCACTCCTTGCTCAGAATATCTGTCCAAATGTTGGGTAAATATTTCAGCAGACAATGTCTTGAAATATTTTTCCTATTTTTTGCAAAAAATAGACTTTCCTAAGGAGACAATTTGCATAATGTCAGTCTATTTTCTGGGGAAAATATCATCATTTTGTCATAATCTGTCCATAACATGATAAGTGTTAACCCTTATCTTGCCGTTCGCGACAATAGTCGCGCTGGGGGGGGTCTCCAACTCAAAAGCCTGTCATACTTACAATATACCACATGCAACCATTCAGAGCAAGTGTTCTCATACAGGAGTGAACCTACTTTCATACAAACACACCACTTTTCATTAGATAGTCAGGTGCTGGATTTTACCCACACTAAAAAAGACCGAGAATACCAAATTTCAAGCTGCCATTAATTTCAGCACTCACTTCAACAAATTGATCAGGCTTTTCCGAAAAAAAAAAGCCCATAACACCTGAATCATTTCCAGTGAGGAAGAAGTAGGAATAACAGTAGAACCTATGTATGTCACTCATTTTATTCGCAATAGTACACAGTAGGCGCTGGGCTCTTGTAGTTTTTTTTTTTTTTTCTTTTTTTTTTTTTTAAGTGTCTTAAACGGTTCCCGGTTTACACATGACTGTCACGTGACTTTCTAGTCACGTGACCATCCTTTCTCCGGTAAAATGGCCACCTAGGATCGGCAAATTATATGTGAAAATTTCATGAAAATCGAGGTAAAATTCAGGGGGTAATGACTTCTCAAGTAGAGGTACCCCCTCTTACAGGCCTGATTCATTTTATTTCCGGCAAGAGAAGGGTTACAGTACAAGTCACAACTGTTCTTGCAATTGTGTTTGTTTGTTTGTGTTGAGGTTTTATGGCCCAGTCAACCCAATGATGTCATGTAGAGTATGGTCAATTTACCTTACCCCACTTTTACTGGACAGGCTTAGTCCTCTAAGGGGTTATTGTGCACATTCATAGGCCAGAAACTGACAAATGCCCTTCTTGAATCAGCAGAAGGGAGAGAATGTCCGTAGAAAATATTTCATGATCACTCTCATTGAAAGAATGTTGCCGACTTGGCGTACCCGCAGCCTCCTGATCACCAGTCAGATGTGCATCCAACTGAGCCACTGAGGCTGGCTCTTACACTTTTGACTCGCACTTTAAGGGTTAACAGTTGCTCTGTGAGCTATACTTTTTCATACATAGACTGATTTCATCCTGCCATGTCTCGTGAATCTTCACCGTGTTATGTTATGATAAGTTACTTTTTCCCAAAATGCAGTTTATTTTTTTTATTTTCATCTCTTTTCTGTGGTAGGTAATGTTTGCGACATTATGCACCTGAGGCGATTGATCTGGATGATCAGAGAGGATAGAACTTCTAAATTGTTTTGACAAGTTGTGCAAAGTGCGTAAACTACTTTGATGAGATTGAAGAGATTTGGAAAATTTTGCTTAGTACCTATGTTAACCAGATCTGATCATGTATGCTAGAAGAAAAAGGACCGTCAGATCTTGAGGGGGTTCAGAGGGTTCCATTAACCTCCCTTTGACTTGAAATTATATTTTTATTATAGAAAAGCTTGGATAAAGTTGATAAATTTTATATGCTGTATTTAGCCTAAATATTCACACACATTAACTCTTTACTATATACTTCTCCAAAAATTTGAACAAGTCCCATTTACTTCCTGTGGATATGTGTCTTAAATTGCTAGATGAGTGGCAAGCAATATAGTTCCTGATCAGATGCCCATCTGATCTGGGTCTACGCTGTTTGCTCCGACTGTCTGTCCGAATACTTTGGGTAAATTTGGTAATTTGATCAAGTCAAATGCACTCAGAAATTTTTAACCTCCTTAAAAAGAACTTTTCTGGAGCCCTGGTACTTTGCTTGTTCTGCAGGTATAAACAGCCAGGTACCAGAGTCATTAACATATAACTAATTGTCATCGCTTTGTAACTAATGGTGGTTGACATGTCTTGAAGGTTACAATTTTATGAAATTCAAGCCATGTTCTAAATGAAAAATGGGTTAAGGGCTATCCTTCCTTTCACAGATAAATAAATTTTAATCATGAAAATAAATGTTCCCCAAGTCAGTAATACAGAGAATATAACATTTAATCATGGCTTTAATAATGTTTTGCATGTTCCAAAGTCATTGTTGAGGACACTTAGTTTCAGCAGATGACATTTTGAAATATTTTTTCTTATTTTTCCCAGAAAACAAGATTTGATATTTCATGCAAATTGTCAGTAAAATTAATCACCAAAATTACATATTTCAACACTTTCTAATTTGCTGTTTTATTCGATCTCAACCTATCCAGTTCAACAGGCTCCTGTGGCAATTATATGAACTGGACCTAAGCAGATGTTTTTGCTTGAAACGTCAAGACTTACATACTTATGCTCTGCTTACTTGGAGCTGTGGTCTAAGAATTCTGTTAGTGTTCAATGAAGGTTCTTTCACAGATGTGAAAGATACCTTTTCTAATGATAAAACTCAAATACTGTTTGGTCTGAAATCAAATTTGATCAGTTTGCTTCTGGTAAAGGAAGCTTTATAACAGACCATACTAGCTTTTACAATAAACCTTTCCAAGACCACACAACAATTATTTCTTAGACATTGTTTTATGTTACTCAGGTGTGCTGCCTTCTTAGTTTTTGTTTTTGTGTTTTAGCTTTATGGTTTAACCTTTAGCATGCTTAAAAGCAAAATCTGCATTCAACAAAGGAGAAATAATTTTCTAATTTTTCCTCAGAACAAAAACTTAACTTTCATGTAAATTGTCTCCAAAGACCATTTGAATCAAATGAAAAATTCTGTTTTCAAGGAAACATTAACATTGATTTAGAAAAAAAAAAGTTAATCTATGAATATGCAAATGCAGTCTGGTAAATATTTAATTGTCACTTGATAGGTATTCAATTTGGAATACTTTACCTGCTGTTGATCTCCAGTTATCTTTATTATTTTTCAAGTTTTATGGCACCGTCACATTGCTAGTAAAGATAGATTTAGTGCCTTGCGTACTAGGTAAAATTTTCAGCAGATATGGAAATATTTTTCTTATTTTTCCCAGAAAACAGGCCAGGCTTTGACATTTCATGCAAATTGTATGGAGACAATTTGTATGAAATATCAAAGCCTATTTTCTGGGAAAAAGAAGAAAAATATCCTCAGTTTATTGTCTGCTGAATCTACACAAAGAGTGGTAATGGTTAAGTAATGTTTTACTATATTTCCCTAAATATTGGAACATCTTGACTCCTTAATATACTTGCCCTAAAACTTAAACAAGACTGTTTTGTTGCTTGTTGATGTGTCTATAAGTTGCTGAATAAGTGGCAAACTGTGTTGTTATGTCCCCCCACCTATGGGGAGGGGTACATATTGATTTTGGTGTGGATCCCATTAGTGTCTGCTTTGGCTTTGGCTCAACACTTTCTTGTCTGCATAACATCTTGTGAACCTGTGGTTGGATTCTTACCAAGTTTGCTTGGATATACAATTGGGACATAAAGAAATGATAAGCTTTTGGTGACCATGACCTAATTTTTAAGGTCATAGCAGTAGAAAAACTGAAAAGTAAATGAAGCTTTCTTGCCTGCACAATATAATTCTTACCAAGTTTTCATGAGAATAAAATTGAGACATCACAAAGAACTGACTGATTAGATTTGAGAGACCTTGACCTAATTTTCAAGGCCACAACAATAGAAAAAACAAACATTCATGGTGTGTGTGTGGGGGAGGGGGGAGGGGGTGGGGGGGTGCATCTGTTTTCTCTGAAAGACTGTTACTAGTTTAGACTGCATTCTGTGGTGTCTGATTTTGGGTTTACACTGTAACATCTGTCTGTCCCAATACTACTTAGAGAAAGCTGCTACAAGTCCTTAAAACAACAGCTTGCACATATATACATAAACCAAGGTAAAGAAAAAATTCAAACTTCTTTTCTGTTTTTGTGTCTGTGACTTTTGCACCAAAACAGATCTTGTGGGTACTCATTGTAATAACCTCAAGAAAGTTGTCTGAGACTATTCAAACTTTTACCTGTAAATTATTAAAAAAAGAAAAAAAAAAAAAAAAAATCATCTTAAGGCATGTACTAGGCAAAATCAGCAGACAATGTGAAATTGTTTTCTTGTCTTCATGAAAAATAGGTTAAATATTTAATACAAATTATCTCAGAGAGAGATGATAGTGAATGAGATGTCAGTCCCTGTATTTTGGAAAAAGAAAAACTTTTTTTTAAATGTCTGTTGCTAATAAATTCAGCAGGCTTAGGGTTAGTAAGCTTTACCAGGCTTGATGCAAAATGAGATTTAAATAATTTATATAAAATTCAACAGTGACTGATATTAATGGCATTTTAAAAGCATTTCATGGTTTTAAACTTAAAAGTCATTCTTCATTCATTTGTTATTGAGTAATGAGTTGCATTGAGTTAAAAAAGACCTATAGTGCAGCTATGCAATTTTTTCAGATGAAAACTGTCGTATGCAGGTTAACTATTACTATTTTCTTGGCTAATTTCAGCACATGACAATGTCATGATATTTATATTTGTCTGCTGAAAAAATTTACCCAGAGCGCTCGGCGTTAAATGCACAGGTAGATTAGCAGATCTGCGCAGTCAAGGGAAGTCTTTCTCTTTTACTGCTGTTTCTAACCCCACAAAGTAACAACAACAAAACCATGAAATTTATGATATCTCAAGAGGAAATAATCAGTTTTGCTACCAGCCTTTGCAAATTAAGTTACTTCCCTCAAAGAATTCTCAATGTCTTTCCTTTTGTAATTGAGACCTTACTGTTTGAATATTTAAAACATTTAATATATGTGTTCCAGTGTTGGGGAGGGAAGTAACTAGTATTGTAAAGGGAGACAGTCTAATGGAGCTATGTATAGGCACCTGATTGTGTTTTGTTAATACTTACCATGCTATGGACAGATTCAGCAGAGGACAAACTCATGATATTTTTCCTAGAAAATAGGATCTGACACTTCATGCAAATTGTCTCCTTAGGAGACAATTTGCATGAAGCGTTAGATCCTGTTTTCTAGGAAAAAATAAGAAAAATATTTCAAAAAGTTTTACCCAGCATGCAAAGTGTTAAACAATACCATGATCAAATTGCTCTAGGGTATTTACCCTAACTGTTCAGACAGACAGTCATGAGCAGACTGAAGACCAAGATTAAACTGCTGCTATAGCAGTGTGATCAAGCTCTGCCTTGTTTTTGATATTACATATAGCTCCAGATAAGAGAGGGTATCAAGTAAATATTTTTCTCAATGAAAACATATGTTGTGGTACTCATTAGAAGCGCCTTGATAGGCACTTCTAATGAGTACCCACATCATATGTTTACATGGAAAACTAAGAAAAATGTTGACAATTTTTGTTGAAATAAGCACCTTATCTGGAGGTATAATATAGCTACATCTCCAGTACTCAAATGGACTCTTTCAAGGTTTAAAGTCGTATTTGACCTAATTACCCCACATACCCCTATAAGCGTACAGTCAAGCGATTCCGTAGTCTTCAGGTTACAACCAGTGTGTATTTTTTTACTACTTTTTACAAACTCATATGTTGTGGGTACCCATTTGAATTACATCGACTTTTCGATGCAATTCAAATGTGTATCCACAACATATGCTTTTTTAAAGAAAATCAGGAAAAAACCCACAAAAACATGCATAAGCATCATTTGACAAGTCCTTTGTTGATCATTTTAAAGTGTACCTTAGTACATATTTTACCACAAGTTTTTCCAGTATTTTTGAAAAACCTATGCGCACGGTGCGGTAATTAGGTCGAATATGGTAAGTACAGTAAGGAGTTAAATGTCCAGATGGTATGGATAATAGTTGTATACTTGGTCAATGTTATTAGGTCCTTTGCAGCTTGATGGAGCTGGGGTTTTGATCTCTGAGAAGATCCCAATGAAGCTTATTGAAATTTACCTCACAGACTTCTGTAATTGATTCTCCACAGGGAAAACTCTAAATGGCAATTCTAGAGATTGATGAATCATTTCAGCTGATGTAGCAGGTTTTATTAGATCTTTAAATTTCTTCTTCAACATGTTCAAGAAACTCCTGAATACTGGTTTAACCCATTGTCCTGCTGAATAATTAAGATGTCATCACACCCATTTCTAATTTTCAGCCAGTCAGATTACTTGATATAGATTATTAATATAAACTCATATACTTAAAAGCAAACAGTGCAGATCCAGATCATTTGATCATGGGTCTTCACTGTTTGCAAAGGCAGGACCCATCGGGGTTCATCAGGACTAGGGTTAAACTTTACCTCTGTGGACTATTTCAGCAGATGACAAATTGATCATATATATTTTTTTTCTTTTGTCCCCATAGGAGACAAGTTGCATGAAAAGTCCAAGTCTGTTTTCTGGATAAAATAAGAAAACATTTCAAAATGTAGTCTGCTGAAATTTTGTGCCAGTGTGTAACAGGAGTGCAGCAGCTTTCAGTCTGTGCGCCTGAATTTCAAGAAGTATTTAAAACCTTTGCAAACAGTGTAGGTCCAGATGAGACAGCTCATAATGAGCCTTTTCATCAGGATCTGCACTGTTTGTCATTCCAAGTTTTTTATTTTATTTTTGACTGACACACCTGTGTGCAGTAATGGTTGCATCCTCATCCCCTGATTGAAAGGGCCCTCTTCAGAAACTTGTGAATGCATCATGAAAATCCGCCTATATAATTTTGACCCCCTTAAACCACACTTTTATATAGTAAAACTGGGGTTTACAGGGGTATACATTATTTTATTACTGCTCAAAAACATAGATTGTGGGTACTTGTTAGAACTGTCTCGACGAGGCAGTTCTAAAAAGTACCCATGATATATATTTTGAGCAGAAATATGAAAAAATATCAGAATTTTTATCTGAAAACTTTCAGTTTTTGGTGGTAAAATTTTCAATATATTTGAATAGGCATGTTTTCGTAATGAGAGGTATAAGGTCCCTTGGTAAGTACCATATTTACCCTAAGTATTGGGAAAACTTTGCTTCTTACCACAGTTGTCCTACGATTTGAAAAAAGTCTGTTTTAGTACTTGTTGATGTGTTGAAAAACTACTGGGTAAGTGGTAAACAGAAATTACACCACAACCTCTTTATAACATTATTGTTGGGGTCTGTAGCATAAACCGTGTTAGTTAAACAACCGTGAAATATCCAAACAAAAATGTATAGATGATAATGAAAAATGACCATTTATGGTCATTTTTCAATATAATCTATACATTTTTCGGATCCATCTTTGAACTGTTATATCCAAAACCTTGTTGTAATGAACCGTGTTATAAAGAGGTTGTAGTGTTCTGAAATAGATGGCATCTTATCTTGATCTACACTTATTGCTTTGGCCTCTGTGTGTGAAAACTTAGGGTCAGTATAGTAATTAATTTTTATGGTAGCTCCCTAAAATTTCTGTGCTTTTAGCATCTGAATGACGTTTTCGACAAAATAGGAAAGTCACTTTGAAGTAAATTTTATAGCATTGCAGAGGTGTCTCCTATTAGCACTATACATATTCACTACTGGTTTTTGGATTAAGGGGACTGAACATACGGTAGGTTTTCTCCCATTTTGTAACAGGAAGACAGGGAGATAATTTTGTGACTTCCTATTTGCACTAATGTATGCCAAACCCCTTCTCAAAAGGGGTCTTCTATAAAAAAAAGAATTTGCTCCCAAAGGAAGCAAATTCTTTCCTTTTAGAGTAGATCCCTTTCCAGAAGGGAGACAAA
The DNA here is from genome assembly GCA_964016985.1 of Anodontia alba. Classification (NCBI taxonomy): domain Eukaryota; kingdom Metazoa; phylum Mollusca; class Bivalvia; order Lucinida; family Lucinidae; genus Anodontia; species Anodontia alba. The sequence continues at coordinate 127,647,075 of OZ024822.1, forward strand.
AATGATTTTGAGTTTGCCCCTTCACCCACCCCTTCCCAACCTGCATGAAAGTATCTATTCCCATTAACATTTTCAGCATTATTCAAGCTGTCTAAAAATCTTATCACTGATTTGCTAATATCCTTTTTGCGATTTTTAAATTTCATTTTAAAGAAGGGAAACATCATCTGACTGAAAATTGAATTTCTCTCTACATCTAATTACGCCCATTTTCTTGTCTGACCTTATGTTTGTTGTCAAGAACAAGTGTTAACATTGATTATAGAGTATTTTAACATTACATTGCTATATCAACAGTCTTTATAGTTTAAACTACATTAACTGTTATTGGATTTTCAATTAAAGTAAACCTTTTGAACTTGAGATGTGTGAAGAGACGGTGTCTTGTATCTTATTGTTGTCCCAGTTGTCCAAAGCTATTAACATGGACCGGGAAAATCAGGTTGAACTATGCTTTCTAGATTGACAAGTTGCTTTGGATCCGTTTACAATGGCTTCTATAAATAACAGGAAAACTTGTTTAATACCGGATAAATTTCTCAAACTTGTACCCAATTTTTCATGTGTTCGGGTTTTGCACACTCTAAAGGAAACAAGCAGATGACAAATCACAAATTCTTGTCTCTCCCAGGATGCAGGGCTTGATGTTCCTCTCTGAAAGGAAGCTTTTAGGTGAAATGTTGCAGCTGTGTTGTCTGGGAGAAATTAGAAAAATATTTCAGACCTCGTCTGTTTATTGTTAATTTTCGTTGTGGTAAAGGTTAACCCTTAAAGTGCCAAGAAAACCTGCATCTGTTTATGTCGTCTGCTGAATATTCTTGCAAACTTTTCAAACCTATTTTTGCATACAAGCAAACTGTGTGGACCCAGATCAGACTGCTCCTAAAGGAGCAGTCTGATCTGGGTCCACACTGTTTGTAGAAGTGACTTTTAAAGTAACCAGCAGAAGACAAAGCAGACGGCAATAGTTATGATTGGCGCTTTAAAGGTTAATACTTAGCCAAGTTAGCATGCTGGTTAAAAATTTGAGAAGACACATTTTGAAATGTTATTTTCAAATTTTTACCAGAAAACTGGTTTTGACATTTCATGCAAAAACTCTTCTTAGGAGACAATTTGCATGAAATGTCAAAGCCTGTTTACTAGGAAAAATAAGAAAAATATCATTAATTTGTTGTCTGCTGAATTTGCTCAGAGTGGTACAGGTTAAATCCACTACAACATCTGATACTGTTATGTCAATAGATTACTCTACTATGACATTGTTAAAGTTTTCATTGAGGTCAGGTAATTCTAGATACTCTTTGGCAAGTATTGGTACAAACGTGATCTACCCTCTAATGAAAAAAAAAGAAAACAGAAATAAAAACAAGTTATATTACTTCTTGATGTTCATATGAATAACTGAGGTGAATGCAGATCAAATTCTTTTCATTGCATACCCTCTTCCTGTCAGGTTTCATTCATATATCGATAATTAACCCTTAAAGTGACTGTTACAACAGCAGCAGATGACATTCAAAAAAAGTTTTTATTGTCAAGAGAAAATGTTGGCTGTTACCTATATTTGAGATAAGTTTTATATTCACCACAAGTACCCTGGAGATTAAAAAATAAATATATCGTAAAATCTCAATGGCTCGAACATCTATGGGACCATGGAAATTTATTCTAGACATGGGTAGTTCGAGCCACTGAGGGTTAATCATAGCATCAGGTCAGGAACCAAATGGTGATAATGTAGGGAAGTCTTTTCGATTGTTTAGACAATAATGAATGTACTCCAAAGAATAGCCTCAATATGGCGATGCTAATGAATCTATACAACATACAAGTACATGATAAAATTTCCCTAAATATTTGTTTTCTGGAGCTATCAGAAGAATTTTGTAGGGACTCAAAAATGAATTTGAATCCTCCAAGGGAAATAAGCCATCCATGTTCCAGTTATCGAGGTGAACCCTCATTACAACGACAGCATTTGTTCCCAAAGATGTTGCCATTAAAATGAATTTGCTGTTGTAAAGAGTCCTTAATGGATAGAATGGTATGTAAGAAAGACCTTGTTTTATTCTTACTTCCTCATAGAACATATGTTTTTGGATATTTGTTAGAATTGCCTCAGTGAGGCAATTCTAACAAATATCCAATACATATGTTGCTTGAATGCCTTATTCTTTCATAATTTCTCATTGAGCTAAGGTTTTGTGACATTCAAATTGTCATTATGATGAATGGTGGTGTTGTATCAAGTGTCTGTATAAAGAGGGCTGACTGTATATGTATAGTGGCATGGTCAGATCACTTCTATAATGACCCATGTTCTGTATAAATTGCACTTATATTTTTGTGATGCATGGATTTTGAATATTCCTCATGAAAAGATCGTGTGGCACATGAAAAACCCAGCAGCCTTCCTTGAATGTCAAGGTCATGTTGTTGCACTAGTGTCTGGCTCATATATCCTTGTTTTATTTTTTTTATTTTTTTTATTTTTTTTTTTTTGATTTGGGTTTTACGGCCCTTTCAAGAATATTTCACTTATATCGAGCCGATCGTTCATCGAAGGTGAGCGAAAACCAGAGAACCCGGAGAAAAACCACCTGACCATCCGTAAGCAGAACTTGGCTTTCCCACATATGACCCGAGCGAGGCTCGAACCACAGCGGTGAGAAACCTAATGGATTAAGAGTCAACTCTCTTATCCACTAGGCTACGGGGGCCCGACATATCCTTGTTTTATATGAAAGAGCTTTTGAAATTATTTTACCGCTCGCAAACTGTGTGAGGGGGGTTATACATTTTCATGTATGTCTATTTGTTCGTTTTGTTTTGGTCCTTGCGGGGTGGGGGTATCCAATAAGCACTGCTTATTGACACTTCTGGTTTGACCCAAAATGTAAGATGAAGTGTTGCATAAGATCACAAAAACAATGCTTCTGGTGGTGGGTGAGGGGAGGTGGCATATTTGTCACTTCCATTGACATCTTTTGTTGGTTTAAACACACAATCTAATATAAATGATCTAGATTCAGAATTGTCTTGTAAAAACAGTCTCTTAACTCCATTTCTCATGTACCATATTTACCCTAAGTATTCAAAAACCCTAACTCCTTGCTGTATGTCATAAAAGAGTAAGTCCATTTGACTTCCTGGGCCCAGTTGTTCAAAGCTAAGGACGTCGTTAGTTAACGATTCGTTAAAATTTACATCGAGTGATACGCAAATATGCTGAAATTCTTTGCTGAAAAAATGTGAGTAGCTTTTGCAGTGCAAAAGCTACTCACATTTTTTCAGCAAAAAATTTCAGAATATTATATATTGAATCCGCTAAAACAGTTAACGAAATGACCCTTAACGAGCTCGTTAAGCTAACGATGCTTTGAACAACTGGGCCCTGGTGATGTGAGTACTCATTGAGGCAATTCTTATGAGCAACCCCAACATACATTTCAATGAAGAAATAATACAAATACTGACCTTGATAGCCCTTTTGTCTAAAACTACCAAATTTACCCCAAGTTTTGGGATGGACAAGCCTAAGCAAACAGTGTAGATCCAGAACACACATTCTGTGGCATCTGACACATCACTAGGTAGTACAGGGGACTTTGTCGTTTTTAGGACAAGTATGGTAAGAAGTTAACCCTTGTCCTGCTGAACCCGGATATACTGTCTTTGCCAACACTGTAGATCCAGATCAGTTGGCTTCTTCTTCAGAAGCCAACTGATCTGGATCTGCACTGTTTGTCATTAAATATGTGTAGTTACAGCAACAATCTAGATCAAGCAATCTGATTGGCTGAAAATTAGAAGTGGGCATGGCATCTTAATTTATTCAGCATGACGAGGATTAAGTTATCCCAATATTTATGGTAAATACTGTATGTAAAAATAAATAGATGCCCTATCAAGAGGTATATGTGTAACTGAGACAAGTAAAATGAGCTGTAGGAAGTTGAAACGGTCTCTATGTTTAGCTTGTGCTACGTGAAACTACCATCTACTAAGAGGGCAAGGACACTGTTCTAGGCTTGGCCATAAGTCTCTGGTTTGGCTCAAATGATGTTTGTAATCCTAAAGTATGATTACCATAACTGTAGCAGGGGACATTTTGATTTTGCTTTGGATTCTTGAAAATAGAAATGGCTTGACATTTCATGTGAATCATCTGCCATGAAGATGATTCACATGAAATATCAAGCCTTAGTTTCTCTGAAAAACAAATGAAAATGTCCTCTGCAGTTATCATAAGAACTTTAACCTTTGTCATGCTTAATAAATTAAGATGCCATGCCCACTTCTTATTTTCAGCCAATCAGATTACTTGATCCAGGTTGTTGATACAAATTTGCATACTGACAAACAGAGATGATTCAGATCAGTTGGCTTCTTCAGAAGCCAAACTGATCTGGATCTACACTGTTTGCAAAAGCAGGGTATATCCGGGCTCAGCATGACAAGGATTAAGGGTTAAACTTTATGAGCAATGGGTACAAAAACTAAGGTATACCCAACAGAAAAAAGATAACCACATTTGATTCTATATTTAGGGTTAGTTTACACTGCAGATGACATTTTGAATATTTTTTTACTTGGTGCATTTTGGACAGCCAAGGATTGTTTTGCCTCAACATATTGTTGCAGATGACATTTTGAATTTTTTTTCCTGAAAAAAGATAAGATGTATCATTAAAGTTATTTTGCTTTCCAGCTGATTTGAACACAAAAAGTAAGAAAATACCACACACAGTAGTGGTGGATCTAGAGAAAGTTGTGGGTCAAGTCAAACCACCTCTTGTATGTGAAGTATTTCATTTACTTGGTGAATTTGTGAAAAACCAAGAAAAATGCAAGTGTTATATCCAGTTTTCCATTTTGACCTTTGGGTCCTCTGAAAACTTGAGCCCAAATTTTCTGAAATTCTGGATCTGCCACAGATTTGTTGTCTGCTCATTTTACCTTGACAAAAGAGGAAATAGACAATGGAAATGATAGGAAGTATACAAAGACTATCCCATTAATATGTATGATTGTTTCTATTGTGGTCACCAGGTTTGAATATCAATGAATGAAAAAAAACCTCATTGTTTGAGCAAACTGCAAACACTAATTGCAAAATGTCCGAGTTCATTGCTCCAGATGCCGGATTGGGTGGTTCAGTCAGATGCGCGTTGGACTGGTGATCAGGTCATGGGTTTGATCGCCACTGGGTCCGGCAACATTCTTTCATAGTGATTAATCAGGAAATATTTTCCTTGGTAATTCTCCCCCTTCAGCTGATTCAAGAAGGGCAGTTGTCAGTTTCTGGTGAAAGAATGTGCACAAGTACTGGTTAACTAAGACGACGACAGCCTGCCTGGGCAAAGTGGTATATAAGCTGACCATGCTCAATATGAACCTAATGGTTTGACTGGGCCATAAAACCTCAACACAAACAAACATTGCTCCAGGTAAGGTGATACTTGATAATTTTGAATGCTTGTTATTTTTGCACCAAGGCAATTTCAGTGAGCGCAGGGTCGGATCCAAGATCATTTAATAGGGGGGTCAAAATTTCCGAGGGTGTTTGAATTGATACACTTTAAGTATTAGAACAGAAAGGTCTGAGCAAACAGTATAGACCCAGATCAGATGCCACAGAATGTGGTATCTGATCAGGGTCTGTACTATTTGCCACTCATCCAGCTATTTTAGAAATGTTCTTAGCTAGTAAAATGATCTTGTTGAAATGTTAGAATTGTAAGGTGAAGTAAGGTGAGCGACTTTATTAGGGTAAATATGGTATCAAAAAATTATCAAATTCAAATTTCTGAAAAATGAAACTTTGAGTCAAACGGGGGTTCCACCGAGTCCCCGAGCTCCCTCTTGGTCCGCCCCTGGAGTGCCAGCAAGAAAAATAATATTAAATATTAATTAACCCTTGTCATGCTGAATAAATTAAGATGCCACACCTACTTCTAATTTTCAGATTACTTGATCCAGATTGTTGATATAAATTCACATACTGAATGGCAAACAGTGCAGATCCAGATCCGTTGGCTTCAGTTGGCTTCTTCAGAAGCCAACTGATCTGGATCTACAGTTTGCAAAGACAGGACATATCCAGGTTCAGCAGGACAAGGGTTAACTGGATCTTGGTACAGTTCAGAGGGTACCATCTGAGCTGCAACATGAGAAAACTACCTTCTGATGTGTGCCCAGCAAAGACTCCATCAAGCTGTGCATTTGCACAGTCTGATCAGACTCCTCGTTGTTCCCATGTTTGCATCTTTGGCTATCCAATATTTTCTGCGGTCCTTGGCTATCTAAGATGCATCCAGTGAAGATTCTGATCAGACTGTAAATGTGTGCAGGCTGATCTGAATCTTCGTTGGGCATACATGTTCAAAAGTACGTTTTCTGACGTTCTGGCTCATTTGGTATTTTTCTTGTTTTGCCACAAAATACAAGTAGTAGATGTTAGAAACCTTGATAAAGTTGTTTAATTTCATACCCACAGCTAAGTTTTCGTGGAGAAGAAAAAAAAATATCTGAATACCCTTGTTATTATCTAGAGCTCAGTACCAACAAGATGAAACATACCTAAATGTGTGGTTTTGTACTTTTTTATGAGTTGATAATTTGTTAATTATCAAAAGCACTAGAGGAAATGTACTTCTTATAACAAGGAAGTACATAATAGTTGAAAAGTAAATCAAACCTCTATCATAATTGTCTGTATATTATGATGTTTTTTTTCTGAAGAGTGATGGAAATTGTAGGGTAAAAGACACATAAACCTTTGCATAGCAGAAAGGAAAATTAACAGACTATTGATTCACCCTCAATGCCCTCATCTTTTTTTTTTTTTTTTTTTTTTTCACTTTTTTTGTTTTGCTGAAAATAAGATTAGCATTTTATTCAAATTGACGCTGAAGATGATTGAAGTGCCAAACCCATTAACTCTTGTCTTGCTGAATAAATTAAGATGCCACACCCACTTCTATTTTTCAGCCAATCAGATTACTTGATCCAGATTGTTGATATAAATTCACATACTTAATGGCAAACAGTGCAGATCCAGATCAGTTGGCTTCTTCAGTTTGCAAATGCAGGGTATATCCGGGTTCAGCAGGACTAGGGTTAAAAAAGGAAGGTAGAAAATTGAGTTGTCATTTCCTTGTGATGCGAAAGAAAAACACATTTTCCCAGTATGTGCATTTTGATTGTTGTATTCAGCATTGTAGGGATGGTTGGGTGCATGAGGCGTAGGTATTGTGTATCTTGCATCATCAGGGCATCCAACTGATACTGGCTTACAGTTGGGCAAACCTGCTATCCTTGTAGCAGGTAAGGGAAGAGGAGGAATGTTTTTTTATTTCTTCTGTTTCTTCACTTTCATTCCTGTTCCTCTTTCTTCCCTGTCCCTCTCTTTCATCTCTACTATCTCTTTTGCTTCTTTCTCTGAAAGTTGACACAAAATGACCCACAAGGGTTGACATGTCGTTAAACTCCAACACAGTCAATTCAGCGTTGTAAAATACATGTACTAAACCTGAGAAGATAATTGTTGTGCATTGTGGGAAAAGGACCATAATGTCATGTGCAAAATGCAGGCCCAGTCCAGCCTGCCCGTCCAGATAGTGTGATTGCAGCTGATATACTTTTAGGCCCATCCCTCAGTTTTACGTTACAGAATTCCATGTAATGCCAGAAACGTGGAATTTTTTCAATTTTTCAAGAAGGGACAGTAGTAGCCCATGATTCTTTAAATTGGGCAACAGAGGCCCTGATCAGACTGCACCAATGTGTAAGCTGACCGGGTCTCCATTGTCCACATGTGGCATGAGGACAAAGATCAGCCTGTACATCTGCAGGGTTTGATCAGGAACCTGGCTACTCACCTGGAAAAGGCTGAGTTGCAAAAGAATCTATTGGCAAAAAGTCTGATCAGGGCCCAGTTGTTCAAAGCTAACAATGTCGTTAGTTAACGATTTGTTAAAATTTACATCGAGTGATACACAAATATGCTGGAATTTTTTGCTGAAAAAATGTGAGTAGCTTGTGCAGTGCAAAAGCTACTCACATTTTTTCAGCAAAAAATATCAGAATATTGTATATTGAATCCCTAAAACAGTTAACGAAATGACCCTTAACGAGCTCGTTAAGCTAACGATGCTTTGAACAACCAGGCCCTGATCAGATCACACAGACTAACCTTTAAGTCCTTTAACCCATTGATGTTGAGTGGACTCATCTACCACAACTTTTTGAACTGGTTTGTTTCCAGTAGCAGGGTGTCTGGTTAGTTGTTATTACTATGTTTTACAGAATTTCTTTTAGTTAATGCAAACAGTGTAGACCTTGATCAGATGCCACATTCTGTGGCATCTGCAGATGCCACATTCTGTGGCATCTGATCTGGGTCTGCACAGTTTGCCAATTACCCTGATCTCCAGGCTAAAATGTGTTAGCATAATGGATACACTTGAAAAGATTTTGCCACCATTTTGCAAAGGAGATTATGCAGACAGGAAGTTACCTCAGTAGCGTTTAGAACTTGAAAAAATGTGACTATTTTTTAAGGAAAGAATTCACTCCTTTAAGCATACCTTACAGTGAGGCGAGGGAGGCAAATATTTCAATATCAGAATTATTTTCCTTGGAGACTATTCATTCCCTATACTTGTTTGCTTTTATACTTAGGCCCCATTTTGCTTGCTGCAGCTCAGTTTTTCGGTGCAGTGCCTGTCAATAATATTGTAATGTGGTCAGAATGATGTGCAGTAGAATGATGATAGGCATTTGTTGTTTGCAGTCTTCTTGTTTTCTTTTATTTATTAGGAAAGTATTACCAGGTATTTGGCCTTCTCAAATAAAAACTAATGGTCACATAACCCATGTTTTTTTTTCACCAACTTTATTGTGTGTTTTCAGGGCTTTGATATTACAGGTGAGACAGTTGTCAGTTACTTGCTGAAAGTTTGTTGTTGTCTTTGTCCACCACTGAAACTTTTTACACCACTAAAACTTCTTCAATCACTGAAACTTCTACCCATGAAGCTTCTTCCACGACTGAAATCTCTTCCACCACCAGAGCTTCTTAGACCACTGAAACATATTCCACCTTTGAAACATTCCCACACTGAAACTTCATGCACCACTGATAATTGAGCCAGCACACCACAAAACCTGCAATAAGGCTTGTGTGACCAGCAAATACTCAGATCAGCCTGGGCATCTGTACAGTCTGATCAGAGTCTTTGCTGATCGCATGTGCCTTCCACAGCCTCTGGGCTATCAAAGAGGGATAAATGAGAACTCCTGCCATACTGGGTGGATATACAGGTTGATCTGAGTCTTTGCTGGTAACATAGGTCTTCTTGCACTGGCTCAATTATTCCACCACTGAATCTTCTGCACCACTGAAGCTTCTTCAACTGGTGTAACCTCTTCAACCAGGAAAGCTACTTCCTCTGGAGCTTCTTCCACAACTGAAACTTCTTCCTCAACTTTTTCCACCAGGGAAGCTACTTCCCCAGAAGCTTCTTCCACTACTGAAACTTCTTCCACTTTTTCCACCAGGAAAGCTGCTTCCCCTGAAGCTTCTTCCACTACTGAAACTTCCTCCACTTTTTCCACTAGGGAAACTACTTCCCCTGAAGCTTCTTCCACTACTGAAACTTCCTCCTCCACTTTTTCCACCAGAGAAGCTACTTCCTCTGTTTCCTCTGTAGCTTCTTCCACTACTGAAACTTCCTCCTTCATTTTTTCCACTAGGGAAGCTACTTCCCCTGAAGCTTTATCCACTACTGAAACTTCCTCCTCCACTTTTTCCACCAGGGAAGCTACTTCCCCTGAAGCTTCTTCCACTACTGAAACGTCTTCCTCCACTTTTTCCAGCAGGGAAGCTACTTCCTCTGAAGATTCTTCCATTACTGAAACTTTTTCTTCGGCTGAAATTTCTTCTTCCAAGATTGCTTCCAGCACTGAATCCTTGATGAGCACTTCTAATGACACAACTTATGTTTTTATGGAGAGAATTATTATCAGGTACTTTGCATTAACAGTTCCTATGGTCCACTTACAGAATTGATTGCTACTGACGAAATTTATCACCTAAGAGAGAACCTTACTAGACTTTGGACACAATCAACTTGGCCTTCAATGCTGGCATGTGGCATAACAGCCTTGTTCTGACATATTGCTCTCTGCTGGGTTTGGCAATATTCTTATATAGAGATTTATCATGAAATATTTTCTATGGTCATTCTCTTCCTTTCGCTGATTCAAGAAAGGCAGTTGTCAGTTTCTGGCAAAAGAATATGCACAAGTACTGATTAATGAATAAGAGGACTTGGCCTGCTCAGGAAAGGTGTGGTTAAGTAAAATGACTGGCTTGACATGTCCTTAACAATGTTGACTGGACTGTTAACTCCAAACCAGCCAAAATCTAACATGGTATATCATAATCAGAGCTCTGGAGAAGAAGGTTATCCAAATATGTTCTCTTATTTTGCCACGAAAACATATTCTGTAGGTACTCAATAGGAGCACCCTTGCGAGGCACTTCTAATGAGTACCCACAACAGATGTTTTTGTAGAGAAATAAGAAAAATATTGTTTGATTTTAAAAAAAAAAAAGCACCTTGTCTGGAGCTCTGCAGACTTAATGCTCTGGGTCTCCACTAAATAAGCTTTGTTATGATACCAGTGTGGTTAGTAATGAGAGGACTGGATCCTAAGATGACAGAGATAAGTTGCAGTTATGTAATGATTTTAGCAGAGGCTTATCAGTATGAAACTATAAACTAACAAACCATCACTGGCGGTTTTATGATCATTTTGGAGTCTGCCAGTACCAGTAATCTAGAAATTATGGGATTGATTTGATGGGATAAGATCACAGGATGGATAAAATCTTCAGATTACTTGTTGGATCCTTGTTACAGATGGGGATTCAAGTCCTTGTAACTCATCCATCTGACTGCTGGAATTTAATGATCAATTAGAGGGGTTTTGAGCTGTAGTCAAGGTAATCCTGGATCCAACAGTTGTAATATTAGTTAATGAATTTGGCTTTGATGTGTCTCATATATGTTTTTGTCTGTGGCTACCAGCATCTTGTGTTGTCTCTATCTTTCTGATAATTTTTTATGGTTGAATTCATGGCTCTAGTTGAGTGCTTGCCTAGCAGGCACATGACCTTGAATAAAAGTTGGATCGGTGTTGGAGCCTTTGCACCTGATCAGTGTTGGAGACTATACCTATATCAATCTAATACTGACTGGCATGGTGCAGTATTAGACTGGCTCCAGTCTCCAGTGACTAAATATTTTTCTTATAATCCTGCTTGATAATCCACCAGACATGTTAAGTTTTGAAAAATAAAATAGGGAGACAGTGAGGTCGAGCCAGGATGGCGAGCACCGAAGGCGTGAAGCGAATCAAGGGGGTCCGGAAAATTTTTAAGAAATTGGTGTGAAATGGTGCATTCTGAGAGCTATTTTTTACACTTTGGCTCATTTTTTAAACACTACTCTTTGTTGATTCGGTCCTCTAGCAATAAGCTTTTCCTTGTTAATCACTGTCAATGTCCAGGGCTTCAATGCATATGATGTTTATATCCTGGAGTTTAATAACATGCATATTGTGTAGTACGCTTGGAGAGCCCCTCTGTCATTTTTTTATTTTTCCCAACATGAACTTGTGTTCTGATGATCCCACATCTTACGGAAAGATTTTTACGACCGCACAGACGTTTCAAATGATTGGCAGTTCAATCGCATCGCCATTTTGATTTAACTTGTCAACAAGAAACAGATTGTTTTATTTCTGGTTTCTCCCTTTCTCTAGGATCCTGAGGACGGGTTACAGAGCTTCAGTTTATTGTAACATGTTTTTTCAGGGAGCAAAGCCCTGGAGATGCCGATCTTTTCGCCATTTTGGACAACATTTCCCACAATGCAATAACAGCATCAAGACGCTTTGATTTTCATATTTAATGCGTGTCTCCCTTTCAATCCAAGCGTTTATACACTTTCGATCGATATTTAGACTACTTCGGATCGAACTGGAATTTTTTCCAATTTACAAGCGTAGCTTTTCAAAAAGTTTCGACCCAAAATTGGGACTTCCGTTTTTTTCGGGAGATTTTTTTAAAATTTCGTGAGGCGTGAGAAAAGCTGTTTTTCCGTGACCCTCCCGCGATTTTGGGGAGACTTAACATGTCTGATCCACTAAAATACTACCAAAAATATCATGACTATAAAGGCTGGTCACTAGTGACCATCCTTTAAAGTCAAGATATTATTTTGGTTTTATTTTAGTGGATTATTAAACAGGATTATAAGAAAAAAAAACAAAAACAACAACAACAAAAAAAACCCCAAAAAACAGTCACTGGAGACTGGAGCCAGTCTAGGTGCAGTATCAACATCCACCCTGGCAAATTCAGCAAGAGACAAATCGATGACATTTTTCTTATTTTTCCAAGAATATAGGATTTGATATTTCATGCAATTGTTTCCTTCAGATCCTTAGGAGACAATTTGCACGAAATGTCAGAGCCTTTTGCTGGGAAAAATACCCAAATATTTTAAAATGTCAGCTACTGAAATTTTTACCCAGCATGCTAAGTATTACAGGCGGTGTGGTATTTTATGACCATGACCTACGTTTTACAGGCTAATGACTTATTCATTTTTTATATCAAGCCTACAATCATTTAACATGGCATGTGCTGTTTTCCTTACATGGACTCTGTGGTGTCATTTAATGGCCCTGGCTTTTTGGGTTAAAGCCCCACAAAAAATTGTAGGCAACTGAAATATTGTTGACTGAGATATTTAATCTCAGCTCAACAAAATCAGCTGTTGCTCAAGCCTATCTACATAGCTTGATATTTTTTATGTGACTCCTCTAAGAGAAATACTTGGGAAAAAAAAAAAAAAAAAAGAAAATGAGTATGTGCTAGTATTAAGCTGGTTACTTGTAAAAGTGTAGGAATGGTAGAACAAAGTGAATATCTAGAAGGGAAGCTAGTGAACAAAGTGAAGAGACAAAAGCATTAATTAGGTGTGGGAGTGCTTTGGCTGGGATAGTCATATAAAAGGAGACTACTTTTTCCTACAGCAGCTGCAATAGCTTTTGATGAGTTGTACCATATGTCCCCTAAATATTTAGACACTTAACTCCTTGCCCTACTTGTCTTGACCCATTTTAGTCTGGTGACCCTCAAAAGGGTAATTTGCAAACAGTGCAGACCCAGATCAGATGCCGCAGAATGCTACATCTGATCAGGGTCTAACTGTTTGCATTAAATATGGGAATTTCTATAAAACATAGTAATAAAATAAAAACGAACCCTGCTACTGGAAATGGATCATCCAAACAGTTGTGGTAGAAGACTCAATGTAAATGGGCAAGCATTTGAACAACTCTCATTTTATTATGTGTTGATGTGTCTAAAAACTGCTGGATGAGTTGCAAACAGTGTAGACCCTGATCAGATGTCACATTCTGTGGCATCTGATCTGGGTCTTCATTGTTTGTGTTCTGGGGTGTTCGGGTGGTGCGAAGGTGCTGTGTATCTTACATCACCGGGGCGTCCAACTGATATTGGCTTACAGTTGGGCAAGGCCTGCTATCCTTGTAGTGGGTAAGGGTAGAGGGGGAATGTTTTTATTTCTTCTGTTTCTTCACTTTCATTCATGTTCCTCTTTCTTCCCTGTCCCTCTCTTTCATCTCCTCTACTCTCTCTTCTATCTCTTTTCTCCCTTTCTCTGACCCATAAGGGTTGACGTGTCGTTAAACCCCAACACAATCAATCAATTGTTTGTGTTCAGTCTTTTATGTATGAATACTGTAATATAAAACCTAAATACTGGGACCGAAAAGACTGAGCACAAACAATGAAGACCCAGATCAGATGCCACAGAGTATCTGATCTGGGTCTACACTGTTTGCTTGGGCCCAAGCAAACAGTGTAGACCCAGATCAGACACTGCAGAATGCAGCATCTGGACACTGTTTGCCACTCCTCCAGCAATATTCTAGACACGTCAAAAGGTAGTAAAACTGACTTTTTAAAATATCAGGACAAGTACGGTAAGAAGGTGTGGTGTCCCAATATTTAGGGTATATATGGTACAATATATTTAGGGTAAATACAGTAAAAACAGAAAGGAAAACAGAATGTGGGTGAGTTTACCTGTAACATAGGTTCTCATTCAGTTGAATTTATTCCACTTCAAGGTATCTACAAATTGGGCCAGGCCATGCAAAAACGTGTCTTCTGGCATTATGTGGACAGCAAAAGCCCTGATTAGCATGTGCATCTGTTCATTCTCCACTAACAGAATCATTGGATATTACAGAATGTGTAAATGGAGAGTAAAGGCTTAGATGATACTTTATGCATGCCTAGGGTAACAGCGCATTTTTTACATATGTTCGAAGGCAAACTTTTCAGGCACTTTTCGCTTGAGGCGGCCAAATTATCTTTCAGATAGAGCTGGAGGCTCAAGTCTAGAATGATAGTCATAAATTGCCATTTCAAGAGCATAATTTATGAACAGGATGGATTTTACATATGTTTTCTGATTTTGAAAAGCCTTAACATAGAAAGGAACAAGCTGTTCTTCAAAGAGTATCTGAGCATCAGCAGGAAAACTTTTGTTTAGACATTAACCCTTGTCCACACCCACTTCAAATTTTCAGCCAATCAGATCACGTGATCCAGGTAGTTGATTTAAATTCACATATTTAATGGCAAACAGTGCAGATCCAGATCAGTTGGCTTTGTCAGAAGCCAACTGATCTGGATCTACACTGTTTGCAATGGCAGGGTATATCCATTTTCAGCAGGACTAGGGTTAAAAGCCTGAAAGCAACATTTTGGCTACACACATAGCCCCAGATGCTTTTTTTTTTTTTACCCCAAATTATTGATATTTGTATAATTGTCCATGAAAACATATGTTGTGTGTACTCATTAGAAGGTCCTCTATATGCCTGGTTCCTGGATCTTCCCTATCACAGCATCCAACACCTTCACACCCCTGGCATATTAGAATTAAAATCATTAACTTTTTTTTTTACAAACTGATTTAAATGAAATGCCAAGGAAAATATCATTGACTTATTGTCAACTTATTTCCAAAAGCAGCAGCCCTACAAGTTCTCAAAGGACCCAAGGGAGCAATCTTTGTTTTGCACTCAGCTCTAGATAAGGTGCTTTTTTTTTTTCAGCCAAAAAGTATAGATATTTTTTCCTTATGTTATGGTGTGATATTAGTTAGAAGTGCCTCACGGAGTACCCATAACCTTATTGTTTTCATGGAGAAATAAGAAAAAATAATATTATAGGGATACCCCCTCTTATAAGGGGCTGTGCTCTCAGATAAATGTAAAAGAATCTTGATTCTTTGCCCTTGGTAAAAAATATTAGCAAACAATGTTTTAAGATGTTGTAAGATGTTTTTATTTTTGTGCCCCCAGCCCTCCTCCCCACCCAATTGTGTTTAAGTTTTCAGGCATTAGCAATTTGCATTTAAGTTTTTCAGGCAGGGGCATCAGTGTCCTTTGGACACATTTCTATGTTTTAGCTTACCTGAGCCAAAGGCTCAGGATGAGCTGTTGTGATCATTCCCCGTCCGTAGTATGTCGTTGGCTCTCATAGACTTATATTGTGAAAAACTTAAAATATCTTCTTCTCTGAAACCATGAAGCCCACAGCTTACATATTTAGTATGTAGCAATGTTTAATGGTCCCCTACATAAGTCCTGCCAATCAAGCCCCTGGGGCCCAAACTGGCCACGCCCCGGGGGTCATTAGCTCCCATAGACTTATAATGGGAAAAACTTAAAAAATCTTCTTCTCTGAAACCATGAGACCCACAGCTTATATATTTAGTGTGTAGCAATGTTTAGTGGTCCCCTACATAAATCCTGCCAATCAAGCCCCTGGGGTCCAAACTGGTTACACCCCAGGGGTCATATGTTTATATAGAGCTATATAGCTAAAGAACATTAAAAAATCTTCTTCTCTGAAACCATGAGGCCCAGAGCTAACAGATTAAGTATGTAGCGATGTTTGGTGGTCTCCTACATAAATCCTGCCAACCATGCCCCTGGGGTCCAAATTGGCCGTTCCCCGGGGGTCATTAGCTCCCATAGACTTAAAATGGGAAACTTAAAAAGTCTTCTTCTCTGAAGCCATGAGGCCCACAGCTTATACAAGTATATTTAGTATTAGTAATGTGTAGTGGTCCCCTACTTAAATCCTGCCAGTCAAGCTCCTGGGGTCCAAATTGGCCACACCCCAGGGGTCATACGTTTATACAGAACTGTGTAGCTAAAGAACATTCATAAATCTTCTTCTCTTAAACCATGAGGCCCAGAGCTAACAGATTTAGTATGTAGCAATGTTTCTCTGAAACTATGAGGCCCACAGCTTAAATATTTAGTATGTAGCAATGTTTAGTAGTCCCCTACATAAATCCTGCCAATGAAGCCCCTGGGGTCTAAATTGGCCAGGCCCCTCGGGTTATTAGCGCCCATAGACTTATAATGGGAAAACCTTATAAAAATCTTCTTCTCTGAAACCATGAGGCCCACAGCTCATATATTTAGTATGTAGCAATGTTTAGTGGTCCCCTACATGAATCTTGCCAACCATGCCCATTGGGTCCAAATTGGCCACCCTGGGGGTCATTAACTCCCACAGACTTATAATGGGAAAAACTAAAAGATCTTCTTCGCTGAAATCATCAGGCCCACAGCTTATGTATTTAGTATGTAGCAATGTTTAGTGGTTCCCTACATAAATCCTGCCAATCAAGCCCCTGGGGTTTAAACTGGTTTTAGTCATGGTCCTTTGAAAATTTCAGCAGTTTAACCTTGTAAGCAAGATATATCAAAACCTGTTTAAGCCATAGCCTAATGAAACTTAACAGGCTAATAGGGAATGATGAGTAAATGACCTGAGTAACTTACAGCAGTTAACTCAGGTGAGGGTTGTGGCCCATGGGCCCCTTGTTTATTATTTTACTAGAAAATTTTGATATTTCATTTGAATTGTCTCCTTAGAAACAATTCGTATGAAATGTCACTTTTTATACCCTGCCATTAACATTTCACATTGGATGTCTGTGTGTGTGTGTGTGTCTGTCGGTCCGTCAGTTGTATATCTGTATGTCCGTTCGTCTGTCTGTGTTTCATTTCAGGATGATAACTTGAGTAAACGTCAGTGGATTTTGACCAAACTTGGTATGTACATTGATATTGTGACAATCTGGTTTGAGATTGCTAATGGGTCATCAAGTTTTGACGGAGTTAACCTGCCTGAGACATGCCCATATTTTTGTTTCCGGATGATCACTTGTGTAAATGTCAAGAGATGTTAACCAAACTTGCTACATGCATTAAGGAGATCTAGTTTGGGATAGCTAATGGGAATGAGATTAAGGTGATCTAGTTTGGGATAGCTAATGGGAAAGAGAAAAAAATAGTGGTCATTATTTCACTGTCAGCATGCAAATGGTTATTAAAACCCATTGAAAACCGAAGACCCCTAAATGGGTTATTGGCAAACACTGCAGACCCAGACCAGACACTGCAGAATGTGGCATCTGATCAGGGTCTCCATTGTTTGCAAATAGTTCATTTTTCTTTAGGAATATCTACATGATATAGTCTGACATATCTAAAATTGAAAATGGACTCTTCCAATATTTAGGTTGGGAGAGTTTATTCAGTCTTTAATGATTATTAATCTGAGGGTCACCAGACAAAGAATCAATAACATAATTGACACATCCTGCATGTTTCATGACAGAACAATTACATAATCCTGTGGTAGATCTTCTGTTAATTTTCTTGTCTTGAGGGGTAGATCTAGAAACTGGAAATGAGGCTGGTCTTGGAAGTATATATATATATATATATATTTTTTTTTTTTTTTTATGCCCCTACCATGAAGTGGAGGAGGACATACAGGTTTACCCTCCATTATACATCCGTGTGTCCATCTATATGTCCGCCCATCACACTTTATAGTACTGTTGGTGTCTCGCAACTTCTTCCATTTTCAAGGTAATGGTTTGAAAACTTGTGCTATGAAAGGATATAGACTGAGCGTGTGCATAAAGGTCAAAGAATTCTGACAGAATTATCATTGGTAGAGTTACATACCCTTGATTTACTTAGAAAATTTGTCTTATACACATGCCATAGAAGGGTTCATGTCTCTGCAGCCTCCTTCAGTTTTCAAGATAATGATTTGAAACTTGCAGCAAAGTAAGAATATAGAATGAGTATGTGTATACAGGTCACAGAACTCTAATAAAATTTTTATTGCTAGAGTAACATACCCTGAATTTACTTAGAAATATGGCCTTATACACATGGCATAGTAGGGTTCGTGTCTAAGTGGCAACTACTGCTGCCGTTTTCAAGATAATGATTTGAAATTTGCAGCGAAGTAAGAATATAGGCTGGGCATGTGCATAAAGGTCACAGAACTCTGATCAAATTTTTATTGCTAGAGTTACATACCCTTAATTTACTTAGAAATTTTGCCACAGAAAGCCAAACTGGCAGTAGGGATCATCTAGTTTTCAGAAAAATAAGGCTTTACATTTCAAGTTAATTATCTGTTAGGCAAACAAGTAAACCCTTATCTTGCTGTTCGCGACAATAATCGCGCTGGACGGGTCTGCCAACTCAAAAGCCTGTCATACTTACAATATACCACATGCAACCATTCAGAGCAAGTGTTCTCATACAGGAGTGAACCTACTTTCATACAAACATGCCAATTTTCATTAGATAGTCAGGTGCTGGATTTTACCCACACTAAAAAAGACCGAGAATACCAAATTTCAAGCTGCCATTAATTTCAGCACTCACTTCAACAAATTGATCACGATTTTCTGGAAAAAAAGCCCATAACACCTGAATCATTTCCAGTGAGGAAGAAGTAGGAATAACAGTATGTCACTCGTTTCATTCAAAATAGTACACAGTAGGCGCTGGTCTCTTGTAATTTCTTTTTTTGTTTTTTAAGTGTCTTAAAAAACGGTTCCCGGTTTACACATGACTGTCACGTGACTTTCTAGTCACGTGACCATCCTTTTTCTGGTAAAATGGCCACCTAGGATCGGCAAATTATATTTGAAAATTTCATGAAAATCGAGGTAAAATTCAGGGGGTAATGACTTCTCAAGTAGAGGTACCCCCTCTTACAGGCCTGATTCATTTTTTTTCCAGCAAGATAAGGGTTAATTATCTGTTAGGCAAAGGACTCACTTGAACTATCAAGCCTTTTTTTCTCTGAATAATAAAAATAAAAATAATTCAAAAAAGCTGTCTGCTGCATTTGTTACTGATAGTTAAATGGCTAACTCCTTACCTTATTTATTCTAAAATTTGATGGGGTGGTTGGGTGGTGCGAAGGTGCTGTGTATCTTACATCACCGGGGCGTCCAACTGATATTGGCTTACAGTTGGGCAAGGCCTGCTATCCTTGTAGTGGGTAAGGGTAGAGGGGGAATGTTTTTATTTCTTCTGTTTCTTCACTTTCATTCCTGTTCCTCTTTCTTCCCTGTCCCTCTCTTTCATCTCCTCTACTCTCTCTTCTATCTCTTTTCTCCCTTTCTCTGGGAGACGACACAAAATGACCCTCAAGGGTTGACGTGTCGTTAAACCCCAACACAATCAAAATTCTAAAATTTGAACAAGTCCATTTGACTTGCAAATGTATCAAAAAAGGACTGCTAGGCTGGGAGGAAGTGTAAACCCTGATCAAACTGCTCATTCTGGATTCACAGTTTCCCCAAGACATTCCTGTCCGAACATTTTTAGTAAATTTCGTATTCTGAAAATAAAATTGCTTCCCAAAGAATCATATTGTAGATCTGCCTGCAATATTTCCTTCAGTTCCTAGAGCTGATGGTATTTGCAGTTATTCTAATGCTTACAGAAGTTTTATGTAATTCTCCAGAGATATTGTCTGTGTTCCGAGTTCCAGATAAGACTGACATTTTGCTTAATTTTCCACAAAAACCTCTGCTGTGTGTACTCATTAGAATTGCCTCATAAGAGGCTGTTCTAATGAGTACCCTCAGCATATGTTTTTGTGGAGAATTAAGAAAATTGGTGATATTGCTTTAATTCTACATAAAAAAAGTCTATCTAGAACTGATAATGCTAATTAAGCTAATTGGCTGTTTCTCTATGGCTAATGCATTAAATAGCTGTTTGTGTATGTGATGAAACTTGGGAATTCACAGATCTGCTTGTGATGGGGAAATAATTTTCTAAGTGCTCTAATTTTGGTCTGGGTGATATTGATATGTCACATTGATCTTTCATCAGTAAATAAATACATAAATGAAGATAAATAAGGAAACAAATAAGTAAAACTGATTTTTGTGCAAATTTATTAGCCCTTTAAAGTGTTAACCCTTGTCCTGCAGAGCCCGGATATATCCTGACTTTGCAAACAGTGTAGATCCAGATCAGTTTGTTTCTGAAGAAGCCAACTGATC
Source organism: Anodontia alba (assembly GCA_964016985.1). Classification (NCBI taxonomy): domain Eukaryota; kingdom Metazoa; phylum Mollusca; class Bivalvia; order Lucinida; family Lucinidae; genus Anodontia; species Anodontia alba. The sequence goes on from OZ024822.1 coordinate 127,667,609, forward strand.
TGGATCTCCACTGTTTGGCTTCTGAAGAAGCCAACTGATCTGGATCTCCACTGTTTGTTGCAGATTACTCCTTTTTATTTTTATTATTAATTACCAAAATAAGATGACAGTTCATGTGAATCATCAGAAGATTCACATGAAATGCCAATCCTGATTTGAAAATATAAAAAAGATAATAAAAATGTCATCCGCTGCAATTGTAAATGGACTGTGGGTTATCTAACAAGAACTTTTGAGACAATTCATATAAAATGCCAGGGTCAGAGAAATAGATCGGCTGTCTGGTGCCTCTGTGCAGAGCTTAGCTAGTGGAGTGGAGTTTGTCTTCTCAAGTTGGGTAAAAGTTAAACAAATTTGGAGGCAACATCTCAACAGTACTGAAATATTATTGACTGAGCTCAGCTCAATTCAACATATTAACTCTTTGCATGCTGTGTAATTTTTGCATGCTTTTTTTGTTGTCAGAATTTTTTTTAAAACTTTTTTAATAAAATCTTTCTGAAATACCATCAGAGTAGCAAGCAGTTTTAATCCAGATCAGGTCCGACATTTTGTGATCTGGGTCTAAACTGTTTGCAAAGATTATCAGCAGATATACCACTAGCAGGAAAGGTGCTAAGCCCATTTTGGTGTTGGGGTGTGGAAAGTAAAACAGTATTTTAAAATGTTGTTTGCTGATATTTAAACTCAGCATATTAATGGTTGAATAGATGCCATCAAAATTCCATTAAATCTCCAGAGATGGAGGTAGGAAATATTAGAGACATTAAAATTATCAAAAGAATGAAAACTCAGCCACAACTCCTAGATGAGAATTTCACCAAACTTTGTAAAACCTAATAAAAAGGGCAAAGTCACAAAAGGGCAAAGTCACAGATGCAGTTTAAAGATTAAACTGTCATAATTTATGTCTTAGCCATTTGTCCAAGATCACCAAAGGGAATTTCACTAAACTTTGCGCAGATGTAAAGCATAACAAGAAGACACTGAAACTTGCGCTTGCAAGGTCAAGGTCACAGTTGCAGATCAAACTGTCATAATTCATGTTCAGCCATATATCTGAGACAGAACGGAATTTCATCTCACTGCAAAATTGTAAAAGATAATTAGAATATATATGGAATGCACAAATGTGACAAGCAGGCAAGGTCAAGGCCACAATTGTAGGTTAACGGTTAATTTCCCTGAAACTGCTGAAGGGAATTTCATCAACTTTGCACAAATGTAACTGAGCTGTGTATTGTGCACGCAAAATGTGGCTTGCATACTTTTTACTGTAACATTCTTCAGTTACCTTTTGCTGTAAAAAAGCACTGAATTATAGGATGCTAAAATTCTGAAAGTCAATGGTGAGTTAACAGGTCTATCTGGTGTTTAATAGATACCTTTTATTTCACTTGCAGAAGCTATCCATACTAGGGATAATGTGGGAATCAACAAAATAAACATTGCACTTCAACCAGGCATATCTTCCAAATTTTATTCATTACCACTCTATGGGCGAACTCGGCAGATGACAAATTGATAATATTTTTCTCAGAAAATAGGCTTTGGCATTTCATGCAAATTGTCTTAGGAGACAATTTGCTTGAAATACCAAAACCTGTTTTCTGGGAAGAGTAAGAAAAATATTTTCAAATGTTGTCTGCTGAAACTTTTATGCAGCATGCTAAGCATTAAATCAATTCTAGTTAATGATTATACAGTAAATATTTTTTCACCTAAACAGAAAGTTTTGTAGTTTCATTGACAACTGTTCCACTAAAGAAATGAGAAATGAAAATCTGATGAATTTGATTGGTTGAATTTTGTTGATTCGCTAATGGTTCCCGTTGAACTAGGACATGGCACCCTATGAACCTGGAGAGAAAACTAATTATCAGGTTGAGGTTTGTTTGGGTGTGGATGACATGGTCAGTTTGAACAGTGTGAAAATCTCCATTGTTACTGTATTCAGGTGTTAGGGTAATATCATCAGTTTTGCCTGCTAACCTGTTTACCCTAAATATTTGAACACCTTAACTCTTTGTCATACTTGTTCTAAAATTTGTACAAGTCCCTTTTCTCTACTAGTTGATGTGTCTAAATATTGCTGGTTGAGTGGCAAACAGTGTAGACACTGATCAGATGCAATCAGGATCTACACTGCTAAGGCCTGTCTGTCTGAATACTTTAGGTTTATACGATAATAGTGTCAGTTTAGCAGCTGGGTGCTAGCCAAAACCAGGCAGCTTTCATATTTGTGTTAGCTCTGCTCAGAATATGTATGATTATGGCCTTGCACAGGGTCAAAATGACCAGATAATTATAACTATATGACATTTATCTTATTCTTAGATGGTCAGTTATGCCATAATTATATCACTGTTGTCATGGATATAAACTGGCATTGCCAGACTTTGAACTAATGGTCAGTATTTAGTATATCTAAATACTTATATAAGCATGCAGAAAATTATGTCGGGAAGTTTTAATGCTTGGCACACAAAGCTGAAATAAATGAACAAAACACAAGCAGAAGGAACACAAACCCACATGCATGCTTGCATGTGCGCACTCACACACACACACACACACACACACACACACACACACACACACACACACACACACACACACACACACACCAAAGCACAATGTTTTCCGACTGGTGATCAGGAGGTTGCGGGGTTTGACCCCTGCAGGGCGGCAACATTCTTTTGTGGAGATTGATCAAGAAATATTTTCTATGGTCATTCTCTCCCTTCTGCTTATTTAAGATGGGCAGTTGTCAGTTTTTGGCAAAAGAATGTGCACAATACTGAGAGGACTAAGCCTGCCCAGTAAAAGTGTGGTTAGGTAAATTGACCATGCTCCACATGATCTCATTGGGTTGACTGGGCCGTAAAACCTCAACACAAACAAAAAAGACATGTCTAGTTCTCATTGGAATTGCCTCACTGGGGCAATTCCTGTAAGTACTCACAAGTTACATTTTGGTGCCACAGCAACAAAAAGTATCTTAAATTATTACCTCAATACTATTTTCTTGTGCAAAGATATATGACTACTGTTGACAGTTACTGTTGTTCAGTGTTCAATAAAGTAGTCCTGTTTTGTTTGATATATTTCCCATCAGCTTCATTTAAATATTCATGCTGTCACACCTGTTTGTCATACCTTGGCTGAATTATCTCTGATTTCCTATAATTAACAACAGTCTTGGTGGTATAATGACCCTAAAAGGTGTTCCCTTTAACATTAAAGGTGTTCCCTTTAACAATGGTTCACAGGTACAACTTGTAACATTTACCAAGGCTCTAGATTAGCTGGGTACTGTATTAAAGGTGTCGTGTATTTTACGTCATCGGGGTGTCCAGCTGATATTGGCCTACAGTTGCTATCCTTGTAGCAGGTAAGGTAGAGGGGGAATGTTTTTATTTCTTCTTTTTCTTCACTCTCATTCCTGTTCCTGTTTCTTCCCTGTTCCTCTCTTTCATCTCCTCTACTGTCTTTTCTATCTCTTTTCTCCCTTTCTCTGGGAGATGACACAAAATGACCCACAAAGGTTGACATGTCATTAAACCCCAACACAGTCAAAAACTGTATTTATCTAGTTTCTTAAAGCTTAGCATGTTAGGTAAAATTTTTGGCAGACAACATTTTAAATATTTTTTTTTTATTTTTCCCAGGAAATAGGCTGACATTTCATGCAAGTCTCTTAAAGAGATACTTAGCATGAAATGTCAAAGCCTATTTTTGTCTCCTTAGGAGCAGACTTTTGTCTCAGTAGGAGCAGACAATTTGCATGAAATATCAAAGCCTATTTTCTAGGAAATAAATAAGAAAAAATATCAGTTATCAAAGAAAAATATATCTGTGGAATATTTGCAAAGAGAGTGGTAATGGTTTAAGCACCATTCAAAATTGTTGCAGATGACATTCTATTTTTTTTTTTTTTTTTCAGAGAAAATAAACCCAAGGTATCACCTAGACTGGCTCCAGTCTCCAGTGACTAGATATTTATTCTTATAATCCTGTTTAATAATTCACTAAAATACTACCAAAATAATATCATGACTATAAAGGCTGGTCACTGGTAGTATTTTGGTAGTATTTTAGTGGATTATCAAAAAGGATTATAAGAATAAATATTTAGTCACTGGAGACTGGAGCCAGTCTAGCTATCACCTGAGCTGGTTCAAGCAATCATCTCACCAGTACCTCACTAAAGTTGGAGTTAACACCTAACCTGGTACTTCAGTCCAGTCCAAACTATCAACCACATTACCTGGTACCTTACTATAAAGCGCATGCTATAACATTACCAGTACCTCACAAGGGTCAGTCCAAGCTATCTCACCTTACCTTGTACTCCACTTGTCCAAGCTGTCTCTTTACCTGGTACCTTACTCAGGTTGAGATCCAGAGGGAGTTCAGAATGTTCAGTCAAATCAGGTTTAGAGTCTAAATCATTCATTTTCATGGAGAATTATACATATATATATATATATATATATATATATATATATATATATATATATATATGGTATATTTATGTCCCTCCACCATGGGGGGTGGGGGACATATTATTTTTAGTGCGGATCCCATCGGCAGCGGCGTCAGTGTAGCCTCTTTTCTGCACTCTATCTTCTTATTGAATGGGCATATTTTAGCCAAACTTACACAAATATATCATTGGGAGGGGAAAAAATGCTGATTAGATTTTGGTGACCTTGACCCCATTTTCAAGGTCACAGGAGGGCTTAGATTGTTGGAAAATGGCTTGTCCGCACCATATCTCCTGAAGGAATGAATAGATTTTGACCAAACTTGCATATCTATATTGCTGGGACATGTAAAAGAACTGATTAGATTTGGTGATCTTGACCCCATTTTCAAGGTCACAGGAGGGCTTAGATTGTTGGAAAATGGCTTGTCCACACCCTATCTCTTGAAGGAATGAATAGATTTTGACCAAACTTGCACATCTACAATGCTGGGACATGTAAAAGAACTGATTAGATTCTGGTGACCTTGACCCCATTTTCAAGGTCACAGGAGGGCTTATATTGTTGGAAAACGGCTTGTCCGCACCCTCTCTCTTGTAGGAATTAATAGATTTTGACCAAACTTGCACATCTACAATGCTGGGACATGTAAAAGAACTGATAAGATTTTGGTGACCTTGACCCCATTTTCAAGGTCACAGGAGGGCATAGATTTGTTGGAAAATGGCTTGTCTGCAACCTATCTCTTGTAGGAATGAATAGATTTTGACCAAACTTGCACATTTACAATGCTGGGACATGTAAAAGAACTGATTAGATTTTGGTGACCTTGACCCCATTTTCAAGGTCACGGGAGGGCTTAGATTGTTGGAAAATTGCTTCCCTGCACCCTATCTCCTAAAAGAATGAATGGATTTTGACCAAACTTCTACATCTTAATTGTTGAGACATGGAAAAGAACTCATTAGATTTTGACGACCTTGACCCCATTTTGAAGGTCACACTAAGGTTTAGATTGGTGGAAAATGGCTTGTCTGCACCTTGTCTCCTGAAGGAATGAGTAGATTTTGACCAGACTTGCACAGCTAAATGTTTGGGACATGCAAAAGAACTGATTAGATTTTGGTGACCTTGACCCATTTTCAAGGTCACATTAGGGCATAGATTGTTGGAAAATGGCTTGTCTGCACTGTATCTCTTGAAGGAATGGATGGATTTTAACTAAACTTGCACAGCCAAATTGTTGTGGCATGGAAAATAACTAATTTTTTTTTGGTGACCTTGACCCCATTTTCAAGGTCGCAGGAGGGCTCAGATTGTTGGATAATGGCTTGTCTGCACGCTATCTGCTGAATGAATGGATGGATTTTGACCAAACTTGCACAGCTATATTGTTGAGACAGAGACAAGAACTGATTAGATTTTGGTGACCTTGATCCCATTTTCAAGGTTACACAAGGGCTATGATTTTAGAAAATGGCTTCTCAGCACCCTATCTCATTGAGGAATGGATGAATTCTGACCAAACTTACATATAGGTACATTGTGACCTTGAGTTTATTATAGATACAATCTATTTTAACAATATGTCTGTTCAAACTGGTGGGGGAACATATGTTTTCCCCCGAAAACACTGTTCTAGTTTAAATACATTTTACCAAGAAATTCTCAAATTGACTCCCGACCCCCTTTCTCCTGATGCACACACCCACCCCTGTAAAGTTGACCCACCCACCCACTTCTCCATAGCAAAAATCCTTTAATTTCATTGTTGCTGAAGTCCAACTGATCCCTTACCTGGTGCCTCTCTGAAGTCCAAAGTATCAAGATACCTAAAAGAAGTCCATGGCTGTCAACCTTACCTGGTAATTAACTGAAGTCCAAGCTTTCATCTTACTCAGTACCTTACTGTTCCAAGCCACCATGTACTAGGACAGACAAGCCTGAGCAAGCAGTGTAGAGCCAGATCAGATGCCACAGAAAATGGCATCTGATTAGGGTTTACACTGTTTATTACTTACCCTGAAGTTTTTAGACAAATAAGCATAAAATGTACTTTTAAAATTTTAGGACAAATATGGTAAGGAGTTAAGGTATCTGAATATTTTACCCTTAAACTATTGTCATCTGCTTTGTCATCTGCTTGTGATTTTAAAAGTCATTTTTGCAAACAGTGTGGACCCAGAGTCTGATCAGGATCCACACTGTTTGCCTGTATGCAAAAATAGGTTTGAAAAGTCTGCAAGAATATTCAGCAGACGACATAAACAGACAACATTTTCAGATGCAATTTTTCTTGGCGCTTTAAGGGTTAATGTAAATATGGTAACTCTTCGAGGTCAGCTGCTTTATATAATCTGATATCTGCATATGGCAATGAGAATCTTGGTTTGATTACTATTTTTTTATGATGTCTTTCAATTTAAGCAAATGCGTAGAAATTACTGGTGCTATTTCAGGCTCTTTGCATTGAATATTTGCACGCAAAGATTTAAAATGTAAATTTTCAGTGATTTGATTCATTATATGATAATCACCATCTCGTAGCAATTATAACTATATTACACCAACTGATTAGTGCACCGTTTGGTTAAGTGGTTGAAAATTGAAATAATTACAAAAATGAAATCACTTGAATTATCAATGAAACTTGACTCGGCATTGAAAAAAATGGCATTTTATGAAACGAACATACAAAATGTAATTTACCCCATTCAGTTGTCAGTTTTCGCTTGACAAGCATTTTGCAAACACAGCACTTAATAAAAACTTTTGATTAAACTATTTAATTTTATAATTTGGGTAGATTTTCATAATATTACCCTTGATGTATATCAGTTATGACAAAAGCAATCTTTCCTTGAAATAAATTGCTTGTTAATTGTTCGATGAAAAGGTATACTTTTGTTCTTCCTTTTCAAAAAAAACTCGGTATCGGCTTAAATCAGATATCCTTATCTAGGTCACAGCATGGCAAGGTAACAAAATGTGATTTAGTCAACTGTAAATGGTTAAAATTATACATTTATGAACATTTGGTTTATCGCTAGATCTAAACAGTCCTGCTAATTACAAAACGTGTCATTTTCACAACATATTCATTTTGTCAGTAGCTGATATAGATAGGAAAACAGTGTTACACAAATACAGAACATATTGCCCTATTTGCCCTAAGTAGTTGGACTGACAGGCCTGAGCCAACAATGTAGACCTAGGTCAGATGTTGCAGCATGCAGCATCTGATCAAGTTCTGCATTGTTTGCCAGTCACTGAGCATTTTAGACAAATTAGCTTGTGGTAGTAAAATGGACTAGGACTTAAGGGGACTGAATGTTTAGGGAAAATATGGTATGTACAGAAAAATTACTGTAGCGTTTGCATACTGAATTTAAATATATTTACAAATAGGCAGATAGCATTTGTTATTTATCTTATTTTTTTTTTTATTTTATTTTTACACTGAAAATAGGATTTGTGACTTCATTAAAATCATCCACAGATTTGAATGAAATGTGAATTCCTGTTTTCTGGAAAGCATATCACTCAATTTATGTCTGCACAGTTTTCCCAGGGAATATCAAAGGTTAGAATACAATCTTTCACATTGTTTCAAAAATTATTGTTAATGATCTAGGTTTGTTGCAGGTTAAATAAGACCATGTCCCCAAAATATTGGGACACTGCAACTCCTTATCCTACTTGTCCTAAACTATAAATGTCCATTTTGGGGTTTTAACCCTTGTCCTGCTAAACCCAGTTATGCCTTGCCTTTGCAAACAGTGTAGATCTGGATCAGTAGCTAATCTGGATCTGCACTGTTTGTCATTCAGTATGTAAATTTATATCAACAATGTGGATTATTAGTAATCTGATTGGCTGATAATTTGGAATCAGCATGACATCTTAATTGATTCAGCATGACAAGGGCTAAGATCTGCTAGGTGATTGGCTAAGAGTGTAGACCCTGATAAGACACTGCATTTTGTTGTGTCTGATTTGGATCTGCACTGTCTGTCCAAATACTTGCTCACTGTACTAAACTGAAACTGACTGCGCTCAACATGACCCTAATGGATTGACTGGGCCATAAAACCTCAGCTCAGATAAACCAACCGTTTGATGACTATTCAGCTATGCCAACAGACAGGCTAATCTGGGTCTTCATGAGTGCCAGGCTTTGGATTATAACAGTCACTTTTCCTTTGACATGGTGCTAAATTTTGTGAGATCCAATTACATGCATACCTTACAGCCACTTTGTTAAACTTTCAAACTTATTTGTCTGAACATTATATAAAAGTACTGTTGTAAAAGCAATATTTCCTAAAAAAAAAGGCTTTGTTCTCAGTATTTTATCTTTGGAAATGATCTATGAGCTGTGAAGTGAGAAAACATACCTTCTACAATCTGTAACCGATGAAGTCTCAGATCAGCCAGAGCATCAGCACAGTCTGCTTGCATGAAGAAACTTTGCATCCTTGGCTATCTAAAATGCACCTAGTGAAGATTCTGATCAGACTACACAAATGTGCAGGCTGATCTGAATCTTTGTCCAAAGGAATGTATTCTGACATCGCGGCTCCTATGATTTGAGCGGGGATTTGAGACTAGTGTAATTGAAAATATTGAATGAGAAGTAGAATGTATATAAGAAAGGGCTAGAACTGAAATAGCATATTAATTTACTCCAATTAGTTGGCCAGGCCAGACTGGGCACACAGTGTAGCCCCTTAATATAGCAGTATGATGAGGGTCTTTAGACTGGCTCTCATCTAAACTGATATATGAATCAACATGAAAACAATTTAGATTTAACAAAAATCCTATCTTCTGGAATGTCCTTCTCTGCTTTGGCAATTCTCAAGTCTTGCTCTTCTGAAACCAAAAGTGTTTGCTGCCTGATCAAATATCCTATTAATTTCAATATTTTGGTCCCAAAGTTACAACTTTTAGGTGTATTCTGTTACTCCTTTGCCCTGTACATTTATCATCTATTCACTCTGTTCTCTTCATCAGTTGCACTTCACAAGTTTTCCGACATTGACTTATAGACTTGAATGGTTTTGTAACATTTGCCGATCTGTTCATCAATATTTCACAACTAGTCCCAGTCAGGAGCCAAAATAGATGTTGAAACTTCTAACCTGCAGAATTCACCTATAAGCAGATGACATTTTAAAAATATTTTTGTTATATTTCCCAGAAATAAAGCTTGACATTTCATTCAGATTGTTTCCTGAGGAAATGAATGAATTGTCAAGCCTTGTTTTCTGGTAAAATATACAAAAATTTATTTGATTATCATCTATTCATTTAGCCGGGAGTATGCTGCAGCCACAATTCTAGATAAGAATGTTACTAAATAAATATTTTTAGCTCACCTGAGTTATGCTCAGGATGAGCTATAGTGATCACTTTTTGTCCGTCGTCTGTCCGTGCATCTGTCCGTTAACACTCTCAAACGACAACTCCTCCAAAGCCATTGATGCAATTTTTCCCTAATTTGGTAAGAATTTTGCTTTGATAGGGGGATTTAAAAATAGCTAAAATTATGGTGATCTGGCTCTTGGTTTGGTTGCCATGGCAACAGAAAGCTCCCATAGACTTATAATGGGAAAATGGTTAATTTGCATTTTCTCCATAACCACTGAAGTGATGTGAACCATATTTGGCAGTTATGATCATCTGATAATTGTCTGTCTAATTTATTTGTTTTATGACCACAGCCATTTTGTTTGGTTGCCATGGCAACATTCAATTTTGAAAAAGGCATTTTTTAAATGACAACTCCTTCAAAACCACTCAAGCAGTATGACTCTAATTTGATACAAATGTTACTTGGGTAAGGGCAATTCAAAAGAGCTAAAATTATGGTGATCTGCCTCTTGGTTTGGTTGCCAGGGCAACAGAAATCTCCCATTGATTTACAATGGGTTAAATTGCATTTTCTCCATAACCACTGAAGTGATGTGGACCATATTTGGCAGTTATGATCAGTTGATAATTGTCTACCCAGTTTATGTGTTTGATGACCAGCTGCCATTTTGTTTGGTTGCCATGGCAACATTAAATTTTGAAAAGGAAATGTTGCTTGGGTAAGGACAATTCAAAAAAGCTAAAATGTGATATATCTCTTGGTTTGGTTGCCATGGCAACAGAAAGCTCCCATAGACTCATAATGGGAAAATGGTTAAATTGCATTTTCTCCATAACCAGTGAAATTATGTGAACCATATTTGGCAGTTATGATCATTAGATGATTGTCTAGTGTCTACCCAGTTTGTATGGTTGATTACCAGTGGCCATTTTGTTTGGTTGCCATGGCAACATTAAATTTTTAAAAAAGGATTTTTTTAAATGACAACTCCTCCAAAACCACTGAAGCAGTAGGATTCTAATTTGGTACAAATGTTGCTTGGCATAGGACAATTCAAAGTAGCAAAAAAGTTTGGCAGTCTGCCTCTTGGTTTGGTTGCCATGGCAACAGAAAGCTCCCATAGACATAATGGGAAAATGATTAACTTGCACTTTCTCCCTAACCAGTGAAGAGATTTGAGCCATATTTGGCAGTTATGATCAGCTGGTGATTTTCTCCTTAGTTTATATGTTTTATGACCGGTGGCCATTTTGTTTGGTTGAAACAGCAACATTCAATTTTGAAAAAGGACTTTTTCAAATGACAACTTTGAAACCACTGAAGCAGTATGACTCTAATTTGGTACAAAAGTTGCTTGGGTAAAGGCAATTCAAAATAGCTATAATTATGGTGGTCTGTTTCTTGGTTTGGTTGCCATGGCAACAGAAAGCACCCATTGACTTAAAATGGGAAAATGGTTAAATTGCTTTTTTATGCCCCGCCACAAAAAGTGGAAAGCCTATTTGTTATACCCTCCAAATTTTTTAGTGTCTTGGCGAACTTCCTAGGTTTAGGGGCTATTTTTGGGCTATTTTGGACATAATTATGAGGTATTTTGAGGTTTATTCCATTTAAATTGCATTAGTTAGCCCCTAAACCAAAAAATAATAATATGGAGAAGAAGGATGTGTAAAAACCAAGAATTGCTTAAATGATGATCTTTTCATTAGTTGCAATGGCAGAATTGAAAAAATATTGCATAACAAATGTATATCTGCAGTGGCTATTTCACTCAGGTGAGCAAGCCGTGGCCCTTGGGCCTCTTGTTCTTATTTCTTTTGAAAACTTAAGTTGTGAATACTCCCTGGGATCGCCTCGATAAGAAGATTCCTTCAAGTACTCAAAGCATATATTTTCTTGTGAAAATGAGACAAATATCAGTACTTCACGAAACAAGTCTCCCTCTAGATAAGATGGTTATCCAGATATTTTTTGTTTTTCTTATTTCTCTGCAAAAACATACATTGTGGGTACTCATTAGAAAGGCCTCTGTGAGGTTTTTCTAATGAGTACCCACAGTGTATGTTTTCACAGAGAAGTAAGAAAAATTTTAATATTTTTGAGTTGAAAAAGTCTCATCTAGAGCTCTATAGTTGCAGGATAATGGATCAGAAATGCATGACTTGGCTCATAATTGTGTTGGATCAGATGTTGTATGTTATTGAAAACACAGCATGCAATAATAAATGATTTGTTCAAACAAAAAAGAAAAAGAAAATCGCACATGGAAAAATAATCAGGAGATGGATTGGTCTCCAGCTTTTGATACATTTGGAAAACTGGTTCAAGACATGACCATTTCAAGATAGCAGTAGCCAGGGGGAAAAACAAAACAACTAAAAATTGAAAATTTCTAACTTGTTTTGTAAGCCATACATTAGCAAGATTTACAAAAGGAGCATTTTACAATTAATTTTAATCATTTTTAGTTTATTTGTGGTCTCTGGTCCTTTGGGATCATTGAGCACTGATATGCATTTATTTGCATTACGAAAACAAGCCTATTCAAATACATTGAAAATTTTACCACCAAAAAATGGAAACTTTCAGATAAAAATTCTGATATTTTTTCATATTTTTGCTCAAAAACATAGATTGTGGGTATTCGTTAGAACCGCGGTGAGGCGGTTCTAAGGAGTACCCACAATCTATGTTTTTGAGCAGAAATAAGAAAAATAATGTATACCCCTGTAAACCCCAGTTTTACTATATAAAAGTGGGGTTTAAGGGGGTCAGCATTATATAGGCATGTTTTCGTGATGGAAAATAAAATAATGCTCAAGAATGGACTAGTGTTGCATTTTACATAACTATTCATGAACAGACTCAGCAAAACTGAGCCTGCTCTTTTGTCTTTTTTTTTCTTTTGCTTCCATATAGGATTCTTTTCTTTAAGGGCTTATTTACTTCAGGGAACAAGTCTTCCAACATGTAAAATTCATTACGAAAACACGCCTATTCAAATACATTGAAAATTGTACCACCAAAAAATGAAAATTTTCATATTTTTCATATTTCTGCTCAAAAAACATAGATTATGGTAACTGGTTAGAACCGCCTCGGCAAGGCGGTTCTAACATGTACCCACAATCTATGTTTTTTAACAAAATAAGAAAAATAATGTATACCCCTGTAAACCCCAGTTTTACTATATAAAAGTGGGGTTAAAGGGGGTCAAAATTATATAGGCATGTTTTCGTGATGTCAAATATGACAATAATGATTTTAGATTTTAGATGAAATGTATTACTAAATTGTCAGACGTATGTTTCTGAAATAATTTATAATCCAAATGCCAATGAATCCAAATAAAATATGCCTTAGTAGGGGTGACAAAAACATTGACAAAGTGTATCAAAAGGAAAATTTCTGTGTGAGAATGAAATATAATTCAGACGAACTAAAAATTAAAAAATGATATTAAGGTGGGTCCTTTATGATAGGCAGCAGTACTGAGTTTACATGGGCAGTCCGAGAAAGGTAGGTTGAACACACACAATACTCCCACACAGACATCCATCTGTCTCCAGTGCCTGATATCTTATTGTTTTTACTGTCACATCAACAATATTTTGGTCACTTCATAATAATGGTAAGGTGATAACAGCCGAGGAAAATGGTTCTATGCATAGTCCTGAGAAAAACACCTTGAACTGGATTTGAACCCATGACACTGTCTAGAACAACCTACATCTACTGCCCTACTGACAGTGACTTAAATTGGTACTATTAACTCTTAAAGCGCCAGTCACAACAGCAGCATACAATATTCTGTTATTTATAATTATTATTATTGTTATTTTACCTATAAAATAAGGCCTGACAGTTCATGTGAATTATCTGCTAGACAGATGATTCACATGAAATGTCAGGCATTATAGTTTTTGAAAAAAATCTATTTCATCTTCAATTTTGAAAGGTGCTTTAACTTTTATCACTTTGGGTAAATTAAGCAGATGACATGTTACAAGTTGATGATATTGTTCTTATTATTCCCAGAAAACAGGATTTGACATTTAATGCAAATTGTCTCCATCCATCGGAGACAATTTGCATGAAATGTCAAATCCTGTTCCAGAAAACAGGATTTGACATTTAATGCAAATTGTCTCCATTGGAGACAATTTGCATGAAATGTCAAATCCCGTTTTCTGGGAGAAATAAGAACAATATTTCAATGTCGTCTGAAAATTTTTGCCCAGGATGCAAAGCGTTAACTCTTGTCATGCTGAATAAATTAAGTTGCCACACCTACTTCTAATTTTCAGCCAATCAGATTACTTGATCCAGATTGTTGATATAAATTTACACATTAAATGGCAAACAGTGCAGATCCAGATCACAAGCCAACTGATCGGGATCTACCCTGTTTGCAAAGGCAGGACATATCTGGGTTCAGCAGGACAAGGGTTAAGCATTAAAAATGGACAAATAGGGCAAACAGCCATAGTGTGACATATCTTGGTGAGCTATGCTGGTGTCTGACTTTAAGCCAAATATGGGATGATTCATTTCATTGGAAAGTGGTCAGAGATAATAGGTATAATCATTGTCCAGCTGTGACCATCATTTGTATGAGACATAAATCAAGATTGTAGCTCCAGATGAGCAGGGTTGTCTAATGGATATTTTACACACTCCATCATGCATGCATGCAGTGGATGCAATCAAGATTGTAGCTCCAGATGAGCAGGGTTGTCTGCTGGATATTTTACATACTCCATCATGCATGCATGCATGCAGTGGATGCAATCAAGATTGTAGCTCCAGATGAGCAGGGTTGTCTGCTGGATATTTTACATACTCCATCATGCATGCATGCAGTGGATGCAATCAAGATTGTAGCTCCAGATGAGCAGGGTTGTCTGCTGGATATTTTACATACTCCATCATGCATGCATGCAGTGGATGCAATCAAGATTGTAGCTCCAGATGAGCAGGGTTGTCTGCTGGATATTTTACATACTCCATCATGCATGCATGCAGTGGATGCAGTCAAGATTGTAGCTCCAGATGAGCAGGGTTGTCTGCTGGATATTTTACATACTCCATCATGCATGCATGCAGTGGATGCAATCAAGATTGTAGCTCCAGATGAGCAGGGTTGTCTGCTGGATATTTTACATAATCCATCATGCATGCATGCAGTGGATGCAATCAAGATTGTAGCTCCAGATGAGCAGGGTTGTCTGCTGGATATTTTACATACTCCATCATGCATGCATGCAGTGGATGCAATCAAGATTGTAGCTCCAGATGAGCAGGGTTGTCTGCTGGATATTTTACACACTCCATCATGCATGCATGCAGTGGATGCAAGTGAGCACATACAAATGCATGTACATAGCAAATACTTTTATCTTGTCTTTCCTTTAAAGTAACATAACTTTTATCACTCTCTGTGCTAATTCAGCAGAGGACAAATTCAACAGTACTTTTCCTGTTTTTAACAGAAAACAGGATTTGACATTTCATGCAAATTGTCTCCATTTGTATGAAATGTCTAAACCTGTTTTCTTGGAAAAATAAGAAAAAATACTTCAATATGTTGCTGCTTAAAATTTTACCCAGCATGCTAAGTGTTAAAATCCTTTCCAGGTGAGACAGAAGAAATTTGCCATATTGTGTAATAAAGAAACAACACTATTTAACAAAATCCAGATTACAGTTCTGTCTGAGCCTACAGAAGGACTGTATTGCACATTAGTGGTGTTCAGGAGCATGACACATAGCATTCTCGGCCCAGTTGTTCAAAGCTAACGACATCGTTAGTTAACGATTCATTAAAATTTACATCCAGTGATACACAAATATGCTGAATTTTTTTGCTGCCTCGGTGGCTCAGTTGGATGCGCCGTCCGACTGGAGACCAGGAGGTCGCGGGTTCAACCCCCGCCGAGGTTGGCAACATTCTTTCGTGGAGATTGATCATGAAATATTTTCTACGGTCATTCTCTCCCTTCCGCTGATTCAAGAAGGGCAGTTGTCAGTTTCTGGCGAAAGAATGTGCACAATACTGGTTAACCGCTTAGAGGACTAAGCCTGCCCAGTAAACGTGTGGTAAGGTAAACTGGCCGCGCTCGACATGACCCTATTGGATTGACTGGGCCGTAAAACCTCAACACAAACAAATCAACAAAAAATATCAGAATATTGTATATTGAATCCGCTAAAACAGTTAACGAAATGACCCTTAAGGAGCTCGTTAAGCAAAGATGCTTTGAACAACTGGGCCCTGGGTAAAATTTCCAGCAATAATGTTCTTGTTTTCTCAGAAAATAGAGTTGGACATTCATGGAAATTGTGTTCTAGGGTACTCATTAGAATCCCCCTGGATGAAACAATTCTGATGAATACACACAACATACACTTTTATGGAGAAATAATGAAAGGTCCAATATACTGTTGCAGACAAGTTGATGGTTACGAGTATTCTGCGATATTTTTCTTATTTCTCCATAAATACATGGTTAAACTTCAGTAGCTCAAACACCGATGACTTGTTTACCATGGCTTCGGTAATTCTACCAATAGCTCAAGAAAACAAATACAAAGGGAAATTTTCTTGCTTTATCAGTAAATCATATGTTGAGTACTCATTATAATTGTCTCAGAGGGAATTCTTATGAGTACACTCAACATACAATTATTGTTTAAAAGATCGAAAGAAAAAAGAAAACAAAAAAAATCCCTAAATTATCGATATTAGCTTCCTGACCTGGCACCATGATTTACCCTCCATGGCTTGAACTACCCATGTCTCGAACAATTTTCCATGGTCCCAAAGATGTTCAAGCCATTGAAATTTAACTGCATATGGTGGGCGCTTATTGTCCCCCACCTTTTCGAAGAAAAGCGGAGGGACACTGTTTTTGGTTTTCCGTGGGGCGTGGTGCGTAATGCGTGGTTATGAATTTTTAGTAGGTACTTTGTCCCCTTAACTCCTCCCACAGTTTTTGTCCGATCCTTTTGAAACTTTATAGGTGTTTTAAGGATGGTCTGAAGATGTGCATGTGGTTTTTTCAGAATCCTGAAATTATTTTTTATAACATTTTACACATTTTGAACTTAGACATTTTTTGAGTTCTAATATTACAGAAGTCTATAGGGAGTAGGTACCTTGTCCCCTCAACTCCTCCCACAGTTTTTGGCCGATCCTTTTGAAACTTTACATGGGCTTTTAGGATGGCCTGAAGATATGCATGTGGTTTTTTCAGAATCCTGAAATAATTTTTTACCACTTTTTCCACATTTTTAACTTAGACATTTTTTGAGCTCTAATATTACAGAAGTGTATAGGGAGCAGATACATTGTCCCCTTAATTCCTCCCACAGTTTTTGGCCGATCCTTTTGAAACTTTACAGGTGCTTTAAGGATGGTCTGAAGATATGCACGTAGTTTTTTCAGAATCCTGAAATTATTTTTTTATCACTTTTTACACGTTTTGAACTTAGACATTTTTTGAGTTCTAATATTACAGAAGTCTATAGGGAGTAGGTACTTTGTCCCCTTAACTCCTCCCACAATTTTTGGCCTATCCTTTTGAAACTTTACATGGGCTTTTAGGAAGGCCTGAAAATATGCAGGTAGATTTTTCAGAATCCTGAAATAATTTTTTATTACTTTTTCCGCATTTTTAACTTAGACATTTTTTGAGTTCTAATATTACAGAAGTGTATAGGGTGCAGGTACCTTGTCCCCTTAACTCCTCCCACAGTTTTTGTCCGATCCTTTTGAAACTTTACAAGGGCTTTTAGGATGGCCTGAAGATATGCATGCAGTTTTATCAGAATCCTGAAGTAATTTTTTATCACTTTTTCTACATTTTTAACTTAGACATTTTTTGAGTTCTAATACTACAGAAGTGCATAGGGAGTAGGTACCTTGACTCTGTAACTCCTACCACAGTTTTTAAGCCGATCCTTTTGAAACTTTACAGGTGCTTTAAGGATGGTCTGAAGATATGCATGTGGTTTTTTCAGAATCTTGAAATTATTTTTTATCACTGGTTTCCTGCTTCAATACTTAGGTAATTGATACAGGACCAATGGTCCTCTGGTTAGCTTTACCATTTTTAACACCTCAAATAAAATAAGGTGCAGGGGGCGGGGGGTGGGGGGGGGAGGGGGAGGGGGAGGGGGGGACATTAATTCCCCATGGAATTTGCTTGTTAGAAGTGTCTTGCTGAGATGACATATTTGTATATTTTTATGGAGTATTGGAAATTTGCTCCAGAATTATCATCAAATATCCTTACTGGTTCTCCCATCTTTGGTTAAGAGCTTTGACCTAATCACCTCTGTATAACATTATTGCTGGAATCCAAAGCAAAATGTGTCGATGAAGCAGCATGGTTTGCATCCAAACATTAACCTTAGTCCTGCTGAACCCAGATATACCCTTTCTTTGTAGTGTAGATCCAGATCAGTTGGCTTCTGAAGAAGCCAACTGATCTGGATCTGCACTGTTTGTGATTAAGCATGTGAATTTGTATCAACAACCTGGATCAAGCAATCTGATGGGTTGAAAATTAAAAGTGGGGGTGGCATCTTAATTTATTCAGCAGGACAATGGTTAATGTTTCGATTTTTTAGAGCAAAATGTGTGGGCGAAACAGCATGGTTTGCATCCAAACATTAACCCTAGTCCTGCTGAACCCAGATATACCCTTTCTTTGCAAACAGTGTAGATCCAGATCAGTTGGCTTCTGATTGGCTGAAAATTAGAAGTGGGCATGGCATCATTATTTATTCAGTAGGACAATGGTTAATGTATCTATTTTGTTTTAGAAAAAAAAGTCGTAAATGATCATTTTTCTATTTAAACAATCTGTACACTTTTGTTGGGCTGCAACATTTTTGGGGTTCATCTTCAAATTTTATTTTGTATCTGAAACTGTGCAAGAATAAACCATGTCATAAAAAGAATAACACTTATAGAGAGCTGACAAAAGGGGTTTATGAAAACACAAAGCATCTGTAAAATGACATTTTAGATTACCCTCCTTTTAGCTCAGTTTCATGCATAAATAACTTCCATGCAAAACCATCTTGGTCACCACATCTCAAATTACTTGTGGCAACTGATCTGTGTTTTGAATTGTGATTTTATGGTCATAGAGTTTAGGGTCAGTTACAATGCTAACTATACAGAAGTAATTCAACATTTAACCTGCTGGATTTACATATCGGCAGAAGTTTTAATATATATCATTTACATTCACTTAGAAAATTCAGTTGATAGTTGTTATTGCATTCAGTTTTGTTAATGAGTTGCCAAACGCGACTTTCTGGAAAGAGTGATGGTTGGGTGAGGAGGAACTAGCAAAACTTTTATCTTAAATTTGCTTGAGAGAGCCAAAGGTTAACCTTTCAGTCAAGCCTTCAAAAGTTACAATAATTTACCTTAACCCTTGTCCTGCTGAACCCGGATATACCCTGCCTTTGCAAACAATGTAGATTCAGATCAGTTGGCTTCTTCAGAAGCCAACTGATCTGGATCTGCACTGTTTGTCAGTCAGTATGTGAATTTATATCAACAATCTGGATCAAGTAATCTGATTGGCTGGAAATTGGAAGTGGGCGTGGCATCTTAATTTATTCAGCAGGACAAGGGTTAAACTAACAGCTGTATTTCTTCTTTAGTTTATGGCTAATTTGCTGCTCATTGTTTGATTTTGTCATCAAAGTGTAGACCTGTAAACTTGGGAAGAATCATTAACCCTGAAGAATGGATACAAATATTTCTCACCTGGATTTGTTTCAAAGTTGTTCTCCATTACTTTAATAGTTAGACATCATGAATAAGAGACTTGTTTGTCTTTTACTGTTTGTGGACAGGTTGTAAAAATATATGAATGAAATCAAAACAAAATAAATAAGATAGAAATATATCTCTGTTGGCAAAGTTTTCTAAAGATCCTTCCTTATCTTTGAAGAATTTACTTGATTTTGTCAGGTCTGTTGTTAGAATTTGTTAATTTAGAAATCAACTTGGTAGGTAAAGACAGTATTACATAGTTAAATAAATGAATAAAGTTTTCATTTATGTGACCAGTTTAACTTTTTCTTTTCCTGGATATGTTAATTGTTAAAGCAGAGTGTACACGGGGCGGTTGGAAAATGTCCAGACTTTTCATTCTCATCTTTCCACCTGCAGCTACCTACACCTATTATACATATTATACATCAGTGAAAACTACATTTTATCACCGATAAATCGGTCAGTTTATTTCAATGAGAACTTTAAAAACACAAAGTTTTGAGCATTTACCGAGCCTACACATGAAGTTTATACAACGTCGCCTCAACTTTGATGCAATGTCAAAGTTTTTCTAAAGCCTGCATATCCAGTTCAACCTTTTATAACTGTGTTTCACAGTTTAGAGAGGGCAGGACAAGCATGAGGGACAAGCGTAGGCCTGCTGAGGCTGTGACCCCTACAATGGTGGTGAATGGTGAGGTTTTTGTCAAGACAGATCGGAGAGTGACATTGCAGGAGGTAGCTAATCAGTTTATTATTGGTAAAGTGCGGCATTTACACAAAAACTAGATATGAGCAAGGTAAGTGCTAGGTGGGTGAGCTGAAATAGCTGACAGAAGACCAAAAGGCATCCAGGGTGACCATAGCAAAAGAACATTTAGGGCATTTTAACCCTTGTCCTGCTGAACTTGGATATAACCTGTTTTGCAAACAGTGTAGATCCAGATCAGTTGGCTTCTGAAGAAGCCAACTGATCTGGATCTGCACTGTTTACCATTAAGTATGTGAATTTATATGAACAATCTAGATCAAGTAATCTGATTGGTTGAAAATTAGAAGTGGGTGTGGCTTCTTAATTTATTCAGCAGGACAAGGGTTAACCATGATGAAAATAAGTTTTTGAACTGTATTGTCACTGGGGATGAAATGTAGGTTCATTAAACTGAACCTGAAACAAAAAGCTCCGTGAAAGCAATGGAACAAGCTGGTTTCCCATCTCCCAAGAAGTTTAAGCTGTCTGCCTTTATGCTGGTTGCTTTTTGGGATTCAAGTGGAGTAATACTGGTTCCTTTCATGCTAAAAGATCCAGCTGTCACTGCTAGATGCTATTCAGAAGTAATTTTGAAAAGACTCAAAGAAAAACAAAGAAATCATGTCCCAGGCTAGCCCAGAAAAATGTTTTGCATGACATTGCCCCCTCATACTGCCTCATCTACAGTTGAACTTATCAACTCATTCAAGTGGCAATTGTTGTTCCACCCTCCATACAGCCTAGACCTTACCCCCTGAGACTGTTATTTGTTTTCAGAATTGAAAAAAAAAAAAAAAAAAAAAAAATGGCTCACTGGAAACCAAGGTGGCTTTGATGTCAGCTGTAAATCAGTACCTCAGCAGTACGAGGGTTGAGCGCAAGACTATGGTAACTCAAACATATTTTTGAAACCCTTGTTTAGGGGCAACTTGGACCCCTTTGTAAACAATGCAAATTTAGGTGCCATTGCTCATATGAGCAATGGCACCTAAATTTTCATTGTTTACAGAAAGAAATGTTGTAATCTTCATAACGCCTTCATGGTGAGGAGATTAGGTTTGGGGAAAAACAACCATCTGACTTACGCTAGTCTTGCGCTCAACCCTCGAATAGTTCTACTTCATGGTTTGCAGAGGGAATACAAAAGCTCCCATGAAGATGGCAAAAGTTTATAGAATACTTTGAAAAACAATTTTTGAAAAAATATTCACCATTTTTGAGAAAGAGCAAAGTCTGGATATTTTTCGATTAAAAATCCTTATCTTTGAAGCTGTTACCATTGGTCTCGGGATCTATTCTTAGAATTTTTTAAGTGGGTCAGTCAGATTGCCAGGTGCAGGAAGTGTTAGTACCAATGAGTAGAAGACTAACAATACATGCAGTCGGGCATTATTTACATCTGCGTTGCAAAGTACAAAACTAAATAATCTACACTGTTTGCCTGTTTATCACTCGTGTATTAATTTTTAGACATATCAACAGGTATTCAAACGAACTGGTTTAAATTTTAGGCCAAATGTGGTAAGGTACTAAAGTGTCCAAATACTTTGGATAAATGTAATTATAACAATTAATTGGTGCCAAATTTATCCAAAGTATTTGGACACTTTAGTACCTTACCACATTTGGCCTAAAATTTAAACCAGTTCGTTTGAATACCTGTTGATATGTCTAAAAATTAATACATGAGTGATAAACAGGCAAACAGTGTAGATCTTGATTAGATGACACATTGCGCAACATCTGATCTGGGTCTACACTGCTCATGTCAGTCTGTTTGTCTGAATACTTAGGATAAATATGATAAAGCAAAATAGAGATTTGCTGGAGAACATAAATGATAATATTGTAGGTATAGTTTTCTACCCAGCCTTTCATTTTATCAGGTATTCAGGATTATCAGGTGTTCAGGACACTAGATCACTTGTTCTTTTGAAAGCAAAAATACATGTAGTCATATTTTTCTTGTTTATCCCTAAAAACAGATGTTTTTGCATCTTAATCAAATATTTTGCCAAGTTGATCTTAATGAGATCTCAAGACAAACACCTAATGGAAGATTAAGATAAGTATTCAACTCCTTATCTAAATTTCTGGATACTCAGTGAATCTTTCCCCAGAGTGGGTCATAAAATCACTGGCCTGTCTTTGCTAATTTGTCAGTTGGGTATCATCATGCCTGTGTAGTGATAGCACATATATAAAACAGTAATAAAGCTATGTTTATGGGGTAGCTATAAAACCTAACAAGAGTGTTAAGTGTAGGCAGAAATTTAATGCCTGGTCATGGTCAGTGTGGGAAAGATTAAGCTGCAGATAAAGAAGCTAGTTAATTTTTCTGAGACTGAATGCATCTCCATTTAAGAGATAATATCCTAATTCTCCATGAAAACATACATTATGGATAATCATTAGAAGCACCTCCACATGGTGCTTCTGATGAGTATACAAACCATACATTTCCATGGCAAGATAAAAAAACTTCTTGTTTGAAAAAAACTTCATCTGGAGCTATGAATGACAGTTGTTGAATTCTATATTCTAGTCCATCTCATTAGACCTCACTACATAATGGCAGTATATTATACCTTAAAGTAAGTAAGTAAGTAAGTAAGTAAAGACTTTATTTATAGAGGGTTACAACATTTAGTGCATACAAATGGAGAACATGTAATAGCTAATCTTCCATGAGGCCCTCATTATTTACATACAGTCAAACCTGCCTTAAGCAGCCACCCATGGGAAGCTTAAAATGTGGCTGCTGAAGGCAGGTGGCTGCTTAATACAGTTCAAATATATAAGTCTACGAATTTTTGGGCAACTTTCCTCTGGCTGCTTAATACAGGTTGGCTGCTTAATAGAGGTGACCACTAACACAGGTTTGACTGTATTTACACATGATTGACCAATAAACAAAGTAATAGATGATGAACAGTTTGATTGTGATTACGAAGGATGTTCGAAATGAATTGCTTATTGTCCTCTAGCTCGATATCCACGTGGGGCACGATAAAAACCAATACATGCCTGTATAGGGCTATTCAATATCTACACAATGGTGTATAAATGCACATGTTAGACTAAGTGTAAGACATAAAATTTGCCATTTGAATACACGCAGTCATTGACCACTGCAGTAAAAATGGTTGGTAGAAGCGTCGACAGAAAAGATGAAATACGGGCTTACATCAAAGCTCACTCAAAACTTGGTTGTTCTTTGAAGAAGCTGATGACTGAAATTTCTACTGCTTTTGGACCTTCTTGTGTGTCTTATGACACAGTTCGGCGGTTGAAAAAGAAATTTGAGTCTGGTGTAGAGTCCATCAAAAATGCACCGAAATCAGGTAGGCCAAAATCTGCATCTCGTAAAGAAATCGTTTCCAAAATAAAGGAAATCATTGAAAGAGATGCCAGATTTACAGTTCATGATATTGCACGAAAGGTAGGCATATCACTATCAATGGTTCACCTTATTTTGAAGAAGCATTTGAAAGTCAGAAAGATTTCTGGTAGATGGGTGCCACGTCTGTTGACTGACGAGCAAAAGAGGCAACGGGTTAAAGTGGCCAAAAAGCTGCTTCAAATGTTTCCAAAATATGACAAAAAGCAGTTTGCCAATGTCGTCACAGGTGATGAAACCTGGGTCCATTATTTTGAGCCCATCAGAAAGGTTAGCAATAAGATCTGGGCCCCTAAACACAGCAAACGCCCAATAATTGCCAAACGTTCTTTGAGTACAAAGAAGTTTTTGTATGCAATCTTCTTCTCTGGTGAAGGAGTCGCAATAAAAGTGCCAGTGAAAAAGGGCAAAAGCATCACCGGAAAGTACTACAAAGACGTAGTACTGAAGAAACTGAAAAAGTATTATCAGAAACGACGCCCTGCCACTGGTTTTAAAAATGTCTGTCTTCTACATGACAATGCCCCAGCTCATACCTCCGCAATAGTAACGGCGTTTTTGAAGAAAGAAAAAGTAACTGTTTTGCCTCACCCCCCGTATTCCCTAGACCTTGCCCCATGTGATTTCTTCTTGTTTTCGAAATTGAAAACATTCCTTGCTAGGCGGAAATACCAGTCCCGACAGGCACTTGGATCTGCCATTCATCAGTACCTTATTACTGTGCCCAAATCAGCGTACCGCGACGCCTTCAAGAAGTGGATACATCGGCTGAAACTTTGCATTTCTAGCCACGGGGAGTACTTCGAGGGCATGAAATGAGTACTTTTGGGCTAACTTGAAATTTGAAGTCTCCAGATAGAAATAAGCAATTCATTTCGAACATCCCTCGTATGTGCCTGTTGGAGGTCGGGATTTATGCATAAAAAAAAAAAAAAAATAATAATAATAAATATATATAAGAATGGAAAACATTTGTTTATCACATTCGGTATAATGGATCAATGAAGACTCTTACCAAAACGAAGTGTGTGTCCAAAAATGCATATTTATTCGCAGATCTCTTTAAAATTTTACATACATAATATGAATTTAATAGGTGCTACCTATATCCGTGCGTCTAAATTATCATCACATGCTTCATAGGTGGCTTGGCCAGATCTAACTGAATTTGGTTTCAGACCACGCTTGATTTCTAATCCACTGCATGAATTGCGATATAACGTCCAAGTCAACAATATTTCAGTTGTTCAGAGACATTGCCTCCAAATTTGTGGGACTTTTACCCGACCCGATCAGATGAATTCAGGTCCTGCTTAGTTACTAGCACCTCAGCCATGGCGGCTTTAGGCAGCCCATCTATTTCGCGGCCCCGATGGGCCGGGGCCATGCTTTCCGAATACTGAAAACTAGTTATGCCGATGACAGGTGCAAGGACAATATACTATCGTTCACTTACCTATGTCAAAGTTTCCTAAGATCATCACATGAAAATAGTGTAAAGTCTATGTGTTATCTAAAACTCTACATCAAAGCGTACTTTATGCACAAAATAAATCATGTTTAGCTTGTAAATAGACGGAGAATACATAGAAATAAAATTCGAAGTGGAGAAAAAATTCAAAATGGCAGCGATCGCAAATTTTGTAGGCTGACGTCATAAGTCTCGTGATTCAACCCTTGCAATTGGAATACTTGGCATTATTGGCTGTTTTGTTGCTATTATCAGCATGGCCGCCGTGTCAATAGTCTCTGCCAAATCACGGAATGCTTATTTTTTTTCTGGATAAGCACCGAACCACCCAAGCGTTTGTTGGACCATCACATTTTTGGTCACACACATCACTGGTCACATAGGTAGTCTATAGTAGTGTGTCTGTACGCCGAACTGCTCCGCGGTTTGGGGAACTGCCTAGCAGTTCCCGTTGGACGCACTTATTAATATCAGAGATGATAATTTAGGTTTTTGTTAATGGTCAAAATCTGTTAAGTTTTTGACAGTTATGAACTTTCACTGTCTGAGAAACAGTGTTTGACTTCTAGTTTCTATACTACATGTATTAGAATATCTGACTGGAATAGACATGGAGAAGACCTGAGTCAACACAGCATGGTCAAGGACAGTTACTCTAGCTCTTCCACTTATTGAGTTATCTGCCCTTGATATCAGAAAAATGGATACTGGCCTGTAATTTTCTTTACTATATGGAATGTGGATGAAGATATGTAGAGGACTTAGGGCTGCATATGGTGGCTGTTCCAGTTCTTGAGTTAACTGCCCTTGATGTATCTGAAAAGGGATATTGGCTTATTTCTGCCCTTCAGATGTCTGAAAAAGTGTACTTTATTGCCTGCAGTGACAGTGTATCATGCAGTATCCATGATGTTTTATCATGCTTACTGGTAGATTTGCTGAGTGGACCAAAATGTTTCAATATTGTGTCTTAGAAGTAATTAGAATGTGATAATTTTGTGTTCCTTCTACCAAATGACAGTAAATTGAATATGCAGAATTACAAATATGAAGTAAGTATCTTGGGAGCTAAAACAACTGGTGCAGTAGCTTAGTGGTTGGTATAGAAGGTCCGCTTTGAGACCGTCGTGGGTTTGATCCTGGTCCAGTCATACCAAAGACTTTTGATAAGGATGCAGCTGCACTATCCCTTGGCTTTCAATATTAACCCTTGTCCTGCTGAATAAATTAAGATGCCACGCCCATTTCTAATTTTCAGCCAATCAGATTATTTCATCTAGTGTTGAAAAATATTCATATCCTTAATGCAAACAGTGTAGATCCAGATCAGTTGGCTTCTTCAGAAGCCAACTGATCTGATCTACACTGTTTACAAAGGCAGGACATATCTGGGTTCAGTAGGACTAGGGTTAAGAAGGCACAACTAGGACTGGTAAACCCAGTGTCAGTATAATGTGAATTGGTAGAGTATCATACCGTGTCTGGGGCCTAATATTTTGACAGGGCAGCACTCTTACAGTTAACATTTAGCTCCCTCCCACATCCAGACACTCATAATATGGCTGCACAAATGTTATATGTGACATTTAACCCAACAATAATAACTTGAGAGCTTACAAAAAGACTTCCTTGTGCTTAACTCGAAAAGTAACTTTTTGTGCCATATCTTATTTTTGAAATTTTTCCAGGGGTATAGGAAACCTTGGGTATTATATACACAGATATACAGAGAAGTTCCTGTCATGAATATTTTTTCTCGAGAAGTAGGGCTTGAAGTCTCATGTAAGCTTGACATTTCATGTAAGACAATTCAATTGAAATGTCATGCCTGATTGTTTATTTTATTTATTTTTTTTTTGTTTTGAAAAAAAGAAAAAAAGCAAAAAAAAAAAAAAAATGTCACTTTTATCATCTACAAATTTTGAGGTTATATATTTCAGTTTTAATGGCATGGCAAAATCCTGAAAATGGATAAAACCACAGACACCCTTTAATCAAAATGTCATGAATGCATAAAATCCATCCTGTTCTGACCAGTACGTAATAAAATCAGCAGAAAACCAATAAAAGCCAAAGCCCACTGTGTCAAATTCTCCCACAAAACTGCCCTCCTCCAATAAAACTCAAAATGGTGGAAAGTTTTACTACCAAGAAATGACTGACCAATTATGTCTGACTAGGTGATGCATTATTGGCCTTGCTCACACATCAGCTTGATGAAAACTCCCCAGTAGTCCTTGGTACCTAGGCTGTTGAATTCTCTTGGCTCCATACATCCAGATAAAGGGAGTGCATTGCAACCTGTCTTCAAATGTCATCCTTGAGAAGGCATAAATAGCTGTTGTAGAGAGATAGATGACGTAGAGAGGTTAGGAAGGGGACTATCTAATGTTGTTATATCTTGTGTCCAATCCTTTAGTTTAATATGCAATAAAATAAGCTTAACCCATTGTAGTCAGGAGACCCCTAAATGGGTAATTAGCAAACAGTGCAGACCCAGATCAGACACCACAGAATGCTGCATCTGATCAGGGTCCCCACTGTTTGCAAATTGTTTAGCCTTTTTTGTGTAGAAATATCTAATCTCATAGCCAGACATACCTTAAATTGAAGTTTGACTCTTCCATTATATAGTGTGGGAGATTCTATTCAGTCTACAATGGGTTAATTTAGAGGTTAAATATGTAGTATAACAGCACTTTTGGGGAATGATAAAAGTAGCCAATATATGGAGATGGCTGTTTTTCTTTGACTGTTAATGGGGGTTCCATTGTACATTGTATATATTTGGAGGGTAATATTTGCTGTTTCGCACCTGCACATATATTGTGGTATACTGTTGTGAATCATTTTGATGTTATCCACAGATGTATTTTGGTATACAATGTAAAAAAAAATATCCTACATGATCATTATCCTACATTATCCCCTCATTAATCCCTTTGTTCAGCTATGAACTTGAAGGAAAGAAGCATAGTTTAACCCTTGCCATACTGAATAAATTAAGATGCCACACCCACTTCTAATTTACAGCCAATCAGATTACTTTATCCAAGTTGCTGATACAGATTCACATACTTAATAATAAATAGTGCAGATCCAGATCAATTGGCTTCTTAGAAGCTAACTGATCTGTATCTACACAATTTGCAAACCCAGGGCATATCGGGGTTCAGCAAGACTGGACACCAGGGTTAATATTGGATCTAGTATTTGTCAGCGGTTCCGGTTACCAATATTATACTCTAAATATTCAAACAGGATAACTCTTTACTGTGCTTATCCTAAAAAACAAAGTCCATTTGGATAGCTGTTAGTGTACCTGAACATTAACCCTTGTCCTGCTGAACCTGCATATATCCTTCCTTTGCAAACAGTGTAGATCCAGATCAGTTGGCTTCTGAAAAAGCCAACTGATCTGGATCTGCACTGTTTGCCATTAAGGATGTGAATTTATATCAACAACCTGGATCAAGTAATCTGATTGGCTGAAAATTAGAAATAGGTGTGACATCTTAATTTATTCAGCAGGACAAGGGTTAATGAACAGAACAGAACATGACTTCATTGAAGATAAACTCAGGCCACATGCAGGTGGTGTAAGAGCATACAAAACTAACAGACAAACCAATGGCATGTAATAAACAAATGTATAAACATAAGCAAATGCAACAATGAAAAGGAAGCAAAAGCATCATGTTACCACACCTATTCA
This sequence comes from Anodontia alba, assembly GCA_964016985.1. Classification (NCBI taxonomy): domain Eukaryota; kingdom Metazoa; phylum Mollusca; class Bivalvia; order Lucinida; family Lucinidae; genus Anodontia; species Anodontia alba. The sequence goes on from OZ024822.1 coordinate 127,696,615, forward strand.
AAATAAGATTTTCACGGCTTAACCCTTGTCATGCTTAATAAATTAAGATGCCACACCCATTTCTAATTTTCAGCCAATCAAATTACTTGATCCAGATTCTTGATATAAATTCACAGACTTGATGGCAAACAGTGCAGATCCAGATCAGCTGGCTTCTTCAGAACCCAACTGATCTTGATCTACACTGTTTGCAAATACAGGATATATATTCGGGTTCAGCAGGATAAGGGTTAAAAAAAAATGATTGAATGGCAGACAGTACATATATCAGCCTGAAAAGTGTTCGGGTGGTCAAGTGGTTAAAGTGCTCCCATTTGAGGACCACAAGATCCCGGGTTCATATGCTGCTGGGTGTGGAATTAGCTCAAGGCTGTATGGTACATCATTGCACAGAGCCTTTCATTACCCCCTTCTATCATCTTGATATGACAAATAATGTTGAAAGGGACTTAAATTGTAAAAACCCAAATCATCATCCTGAAATTATTGAAACACTTTTAATGGAATATTAGATAAACATTAAAGACATTGGATCATTATTGACGACTATAAATTTTAGTCTCATTCTATTTTGTTCTTCCTCTCTTCAAACTTGTTTACTTCACTTTATAATTGATAAATATGGACTTTGGATTTTTACCTTGACTTGAATTTCTTTGTAAATCATTAATTTTCATTGTTGCCACTGCACTGTGTAATATATCATGCCATAATAAAAAGGGGTTTTCAGGGTACATGGACTTTCCATTCTATCCTCAGACTTACTAGATACTGCAGTGGAACATCAGAGAACCTGTTGAAACTTATCATGTGCAGGCTGGTCTGGTATTTTGCTGTTCACATAAGCCTATAAGAACCCTTTTCTCTTGCTGTCACAAATGTTTAAACATAGCTCCAGATAAGGGCAGTATGCAGAAGATAATTTTTTTTACTTTTGCATCAAAACATAGCTTGTGGGTACTCTTTGGATTCGCCTCGCCGAGGCGAATCCAGTGAGTACCCACAAGATATGTTTTGTGCAAAAATAACAAAAATTATCATTAATCATTGCAACAATTATCCCCTTTTCTGGAGCCACCGTATATGTTGGTTGTCTTTGTAGTTCCTGAACTATGTACCTGTTGTTTATACTTTGATAACCTAACACTTCTTGGGGTTCTTTATGGCCCTTGAAGTCCCAGTAGGAGACTGGGCTGATAAATGTCACCTTTTGAACTGATAACAAGTTCTACATACTCTTCATCTAGAGATACCTGGGTTATGAAAGATGATATTATAGAAACATATTACTACAGCCATAAATGTCATATCTCACACCATGACTTCTAAAGTCAAAGAAAATGTGGAGCATATATCTTAAGAATCGGAATCTCAAACTGAAAGATTTTCTCCAAACTGTCGCCTATCTGTTACTGACTACTAATTTGGATTGAATTTATCTTCTCCAAAGGAATAAAGTTTTTTCTCCAAAGTATGTGTCTCTAGATAACAGGAGCGTTCAGAAGTAAAGTTAGTTTAATTTGTACCAAGATATACCTTATCAATACCCATTGGAATCACCTCACAAAACCAAGAATATTTGATGCATAGCTGCTGGAATTGTCTCAGTGAGGCAGTTCTGATGAGTAACCACAAGATATGGTTTGGTTATGTACTGAGTTTAGCTTCTTTTTGGATTTGTAAGGCTCTATTACTACTAATATGGACTGAATTTAGCTGCCATGGATGGTAGTATAAATTTGCATAAAATCTAGTTTATCCTGTTACATACAAACTTAGAAAACTATCTTTTACATAAAATGTCTTCTTTTTAGCTTGAATTATGGCTTTAATTCATTTGAATCGTCTTACAAAATCATTTAATTTGAATTCATTGATGAGTTTTGTTTTCAAGGGGAAAAGGTCATTTGCTGTGATTTGCAACAAGAACAAAAGTACACCATGTCTTTGAAACTTGTTTTAGAGTGTATGATTCAAATAGGGAATGATTCTATATAGGTACTGAACTATAAATAGCTTTGTTTGTCCGAAAGTTTAACTCTTATTTTACGCATTGCAGACGACAAATGTGACAGCTTTCAATATTGTCCCCATGCTTTTGTACCTGATATGACAAACTTCATAAACCGTTGCAAGTTTCGGACAAACAAATGACGTATTGTTTACCCGTGGAAAATCGTTTGCTATTCATAATTGTAGATCAAACCATGTGAGCAAGACCATTAGAAAATGTGTCTTCAGGGTACCTGTGAACAGTAAAGATCCAGATCAACCAGCAAAATTACACAGTCTAACAGACAGACAGACAGAGATAAGTGTCTTTGCTATACATTGATATACAGTAAACCTGCATTACAATGACAGCATTTGTTCCTAAAGACATTGTCATTAAAATGAATTTTCTTGTTTTACACAGTACTTCATGACCCGATTGATATGTAAGAAATGTCTTGTTTTGTTCTTATTTCCAACATATGTTTTGGATATTTGTTAGAATTGCCTCACAAATATCCAAAACATATGTTTCTTTAAGGTATTAAAAACAATATTCTTGCATAATTTGAGACTAATTGTTACTCATACATGAAGATTTGGGACAGTCAAATTGTCATTATAACAAATTTTATCAGTTGTATCAAGTATCGGTATAAAAAGGATTGTCTGTATTTTGCAATAATATCTAATGATTCTACAAGCAGACAGTGAAGGCCCAGATCAGAGTGCACAGATGTGCAGTCTGATCTGGGCCTTCACTGTCTGCTTATCAGACCTGCCCCGAAGGCATGCTTTCACTTGGCTGGGCTCATGTATAATCGGATTCTGCTTCTTTCTTAAATAAACATGTCAACCCTTTGTACATACCGATTTACCCTAACTATACCTACATTTCAACTCTTGCCATACTTGTGATAAAATTTGAACAAGTCCAGGGCCCAGTTGTTCAAAGCTAACAATGTCGTTAGTTAACGATTCGTTAAAATTTACATTGAGTGATACGCAAATATGCTGAATTTTTTTGCTGAAAAAAATTTGAGTAGCTTTTGCAGTGCAGCAAAAGCTACTCACATTTTTCCAGCAAAAAATATCAGAATATTGTGTATTGAATCCGCTAAAACAGTTAACGAAATGACCCTTAACGAACTCGTTAAGCTAACGACGCTTTGAACAACTGGGCCCAGATTTACTACAGCTGGTCAGTCTGAAAAACTGCTGGTAAACAATGCAGATGCTAAGACACTGAGTTCTGTGGCATCTAAGCTGTTTTGTAGTGTTTGTGCAGCCTGTATGCCCAAAAAGTTAGGGTTTTACACTGACTAACAGAATTAGCAGGCGGTTTGGTGAAGGCTTTTACAGACCATCACGAAAACATGCCTATATAATTTTGACCCCCTTAAACCCCACTTTTATATAGTAAAACTGGGGTTTACAGGGGTATACATTATTTTTCTTATTTCTGCTCAAAAACATAGATTGTGGGTACTCATTAGAACCGCCTCACTGAGGCGGTTCTAAAGAGTACCCACAATCTATGTTTTGAGCAGATATATGAAAAATATCAGAATTTTTATCTGAAAATTTTCATTTTTTTTTTTTTTTTGTGGTAAAATTTTCAATATATTTGAATAGGCATGTTTTCGTAATGCAGTATGGCTGGACATTTCATGGAATTTGTCTTTACGGAAAGAATTTACATGAGTTGTCAACCTTATTTTTTTTTTCTTCTTCAATGTCATCTGTAAATACTTAAATGCCACATATTAGTGGTTGAGATCCCACTCCACATAACAAGCCAAGTATTTGTTAAATAGATTAACCTCTAGCAATCTCCAGACAATTTCATCAGATAGCAAATTGACAATATTTTCTTACTTTTCCCATTAAATAGGGCTTGACATTTCATGCAAGGAGACAATTTGCATGAAATGCCAGAACTTATTATCTGGGAAAAAATGAGAAAAAAAAAATTCCTATTGCAGCCTGCTGAAATTTAATTCATTACGAAAACATACCTATATAATTTTGACTCCCTTAAACCCCACTTTTATATAGTAAAACTGGGGTTTACAGGGGTATACATTATTTTTATCGCACCTGCTTGTAGCAGGGTGCGATATAGGCGTCCGATTTTCCTTCCATCCGTCCGTCCGTCCGTCCGTCCGTCTGTCAACATTTATGTCGAAGTTCGACATTTATGTCAAAGTTAGTATTCTAATCAACTGCAAGACTAAACAACCATCAGACCTTGCGTTAAACATCTCCCTAACCTCCTGACTTTGGGACATAGGCGTCTGTTTTTCCGTTCGTCTGTCCGTTTGTCCGTCTGTCTGTCAACATTTATGTCGAAGTTCGACATTTATGTCAAAGTTAGTATTCTAATCAACTACAAGACTAAACAACCATCAAACCTTGCATGAAACATCTCCCTGACCTCCAGACTTTGCGACATAGGTGCCCGCTTTTCCATTCCTCTGTCCGTTTGTCTGTCTGTCTGTCTGTCTGTTAACAGTTCTGTTATGTCGAAGTTCGACATTTATGTCAAAGTTAGTATACTAATCAACTACAAGACTAAACAACCATCAAACCTTGTATGAAACATCTCCCTGAACTCCTGACTTTGCGACATAGGTGCCCGCTTTTCCATTCGTCTGTTTGTTCGTCCGTCTGTCTGTCTGTTAACAGTTCTGTCATGTCGAAGTTCAACATTTACGTCAAAGTTAGTATTCTAATCAACTACAATTCTACAACAACCATCACACCTTGCATGACACATCTGCCTGACCTCCAGACTTGGCAGGTACATTGACCCAGTGACCTTGACCTATATTTTGCGCTCCATTGACTTTGACATAATTTACATTGTCGTTCCAGATCTTCTCAACTATAAGGCGTACAACTACCAAATCTTGCATAGTGCTTCTCCTAGATGTACTGACTCGGCAGGTACCTTGACCCAGTGACCTTGACCTATATTTTGCGCTTCAGTGACTTTGACACATTTTGCGTCGACGTTCGATATCTCCTCAACTATAAGGCCTACAACCATCAAACCTTGCAAAGTGTTTCTTCTCTATGTACTGACTCAGCAGATACCTTGACCTGGTGACCTTGACCTATATTTTGGCTGCAGTGACTTTGACATAATTTACGTCAACGTTCCAGACCTCCTTAAGTTTAAGACCTCTAGCCACCAAACCTTGCATAATGCCTCTCTTAGATGTACTGACTTGGCAGGTATCTTGACCTGGTGACCTTGACCTGTATTTTGCGCTTCAGGGCCTTTTACACATTTTACGTCAACATTCAATATCTCCTCAACTATAAGGCCTACAACTGTCAAACCTTGCATAGTGTTTCTCCTCAATGTACGGACTCTGCAGGTACATTGACTGGGTGATCTTGACCTATATTTCGCACTCCATTGACTTCTACACCTTTTACGTCACCCTTCCATATGTCCTCAACTGTAAGGCCTTCAACCACCAAACCTTATATAGCACTTCTTCACGATGTACTGACTCGGCAGGTATCTTTACCTGGTGACCTTGACCTATATTGTGCACTCCAGTGACTTTGACACATTTTATGTTGATGTTAGGTATCTCCTCAAATATAAGACCTACAACCACTAAACCTTGCATAGTGCTTCTCCTCAATGTATGGACTGCAGGTACCTTGACTGGGTGACCTTGACCTATATTTTGCGCTTCATTGACTTCTACACTTTTTACGTCGCCCTTCCATATGTCCTCAACTGTAAGGCCTTCAACCACCAAATCTTATATAATGCTACTTCTCACTGTACTGACTTGGCAGGTACCTTGACCTGGTGGCCTTGACCTATATTTTGCACACCAGTGACTTTGACACATTTTATGTTGATGTTTGGTATCTCCTCAAATATAAGACCTACAACCACTAAACCTTGCATAGTGCTTTACCTCATTGCACTGGCTTGGCAGGTACCTTGACCTGGTGACCTTGACCTATATTTGACACATTTTACGTTGATGTTTGATAACTCCCCAACTATAAGGCCTACAACCACCATACCTTGCATAGTGCTTCTCCTTGATGTACAGAATTAGCAGGTACCTTGACCTGTGACTTTGACCTATATATCACGCTCCAGTGACTTTTACACATTTTACGTGGACGTTCCATTATCATTGGGCTGTATAATATGAAGTCAGTGCTGAAGATATAGCTATTAGAGGGAATGGCACTGGCCTGGAATATATGTGCCCCACTAGGCACTTTGTCTACATTTTTTAACCCAGTTTTCTAACTAAGCACTGCTAAGAATGAAATAAACTTATTTAATAACCACATTCTGATTGTGGCTCCTGTGACTTTTGCCCCGGCAGGTGCGATGACACCTTCCGCGGATTTCTTGTTATTATTTCTGCTCAAAACATAGATTGTGTGTACTCGTTAGAACTGCCTCTCCGAGGCGGTTCTAACGAGTACCCATAATCTATGTTTTGAGCTGAAGTATGAAAAATATAAGGGTATTTTCAGCTGAAAATTTTCAGTTTTTGGAGGTGAAATTTTCTCTATATTTGAATAGGTGTGTTTTCTAATGTGCCTAGCATGTGGAGCATTAATTGAGCTGTGACATAAGAAATGGGACCTTATGGCTTATTGAAACTCCCTGAACCCAAACTGGCTTGTGTTTCCTTTAAAGAAAGAGCAGGGCACACACTGCTTGCTGAATAGAGTTAACCCTTGTCCTGCTGAACCCGGATATATCCTGCCTTTGCAAACAGTGTAGATCCAGATCAGTTGGCTTCTGAAGAAGCCAACTGATCTGGATCTGCACTGTTTGCCATTAAGTATGCAAATATATAGCAATAATCTTGATCTAGTTACCTGATTGGCTTAAAATTGGACGTAGGCGTGGCATCTTAATTTATTCAGCAGGACAAGGGTTAACTTGGCTCAGATATTAACTATACCATTCGGGCAGACCTTGATCAGACAAATTTAAAAATCCAGGGCCTGATTTGTAGTCATTGCATGTTGCATGTAGGAGGTAGCTTTTTCTTGTTCTGGCATTTATTGAACAAACATGATGACATTTTGTCAGTTTGAATAATTCAGCAGGTTATAGTTATAGAACTCTGTCTTTTGGAGTGATCTGAGTCTTATTTGTACATAGACCATCCTTCAACATTGCTCTCTGCTGAAACTAAATATAGTTTCAGATTTATCCATCCAAAAAATTCATTGACCATTCCATGGGTGGTAAGATTGTGGTGAGGGCCTGCTGTACTTGCAGCTGGTGGGGGATGGGGGTATGTTAGTATTTCTTCTGTTTCTGTACTTGATTTTTTTCTTTCCTCTCATCTGCTAGCTCTTCTGTCCCTTTCTCAGGGAGACACAAAATGACCAGCAAGGGTTGACATGTCCTTTAACCCTTGTCCTACTGAACCCGAATATACCCGGCCTCTGCAAACAGTCCTAGCCAAATATTAAAATGTCAAATTTTATTTTTTCCTGAAAAATGAAAAAAAAAATTGAAATAAAAAATTAAGTTCTGAAAAATGAAAAAGAAAAAAAAAATAAATAAATAAAAAAAAAAAAAAAATAAAAAATAAAGTATCATTTGCTGTTTACCACTTCAAGGGTTAAATAAAATAAATAATAAAATAAATAAGAATACAAATAACAAAACAGATAATAAAACAAATAAAATAAAGAACATGGTAACATATAGCAGTAGATGTAACATTTGGCACATAAATAAGCTGGTACTTATGGAACTATTTCCTTGGAGCTAATCTGTTTCTGTCTAGGCTGAGGGCTATAAAAGATAATTAAAATCAGCCATTTTACTTACCTTCTGATTGTAAAGGTAAATAAAGAGTTATTTTATACCACAGGTGATGGTTATAAAGATGTAATGGGAGAAGGTTCTGGTTTGGTTCCAAAGATATTAAAATGTACTAACAATAAGAATTGATGTGTTTAATAAGTGGTTGTTATAATTTTGGTATACTGAAAGAAATAGATCTGTGTTAATCCATTGATGTGACAAACAGAAGGTTTAGAGACCCTCTTAGAAATTTAAGAATGCTTAGGTTAAAGCTCAGGAATGACAAGATGTATGCTTGTGGTAGGTCTGTTTAACCTTTGGAAATCTTTAGGTGAAATGCTGACAGCAAAATGAGGGATATTTTCCTTTTATGTCATCCCATCAGAAGGGAAACATTGTTTTCTGTTGGGATCCCATTAGACTGGTGTTGGGGTCTATGTGACTGCTACTTGTGTGCAAATTATCATGAACTGATATATAAGCAGATTTTCATCAGTTTTGCAGTGCTACATCATTGGGACATGCTTTAGAGCTAGTATTAGATTTTGGTGACTTCGACCTCATTTTTTTCAGATCAGCACAGGTCAGAAGGAGTCAAATAGCCAAACTACATGACAATTTTTTATTTTTTTTTCAAAACAATATGTCCGATTTTTTTTTTTGTCCCAAAAAAGGGTTTGACGTTCAAATTATCATAACAACTTACCTGAATATAAAAATGGAAAAACGGTATGGAAAGTTTTATGGGGAATGGATACCCTTCAAAGAAATTAACTCTGATATGGAAATATTTACCTCCCTTCCTCATTGGGATTACTATTCAAGGAAAGAAAAATGCCCCATCTAGGAGCAAATTCTTTTCTTTAAGAGTAATCGCCATATTTGAAAGGATTAAAACACTGGGAAGCAAATTTCTATGCAAGATTTGTCTCCGGCTGAAATATTGCCTCTGTTTGAACAAAAACCATAAAAATGGAATTTAACCTTTACCACTCTATGGGCAAATTCAGCAGAAGACATGCTTTCTCTTAGAAAAAATAGACTTTGACATTTCATGCAAACTGTCACATAAAACAACAATTTGCATGGAATCTCATAGCCTATTTTCTGGGGAAAAAAAATTCAAAGTGTCTGCTGAAAGTTTTACTAAGCATACTAAGTGTTAATGGAAGAGTAGGTTTGAGGGTTACCCTGAAGAAAACTGTTGGTAGGATGAAGTATGATAGAATTATTTTTTGTTTGTTTTCCACCTGCTGTTCACAAAACAATTCAGCACTTAGTGAACTGAAGGTGTCAGATTGGTTTATTTTGGCCCTTTCATGTAACAACTTACCTATAGTGGCTGGTGATTTACCATCATACCTAATACAACCTTTTCCACTCTCTGGGCAGATTCTGCTGTCGACAAATTGATGATGCTTTTCTTATTTTTCCCAGAAATTAGACTTTGAAATTTCATGCAAATTATCTCCTTAGGAGCCAGTTTGCATGAAATGTCATATTTTAGCCCCTCATGTAACACGTCCCACCTGTAGTGATTGGTGATGTACCAAAATGCCTAGCTCTCTCAGCAGACAACAAATTGATAACAGTTCTGGTATTTTTCTCAGAAAATCGGAAAAATATTTCAAAATGATGTCGGATAAAATTTTTACCCAGCATGCTAAGCAATAAGCAAGCTGCTAGTATACTATATTACTTGAAATATTCATTCTGATGTCTTAACCCTTGTCCCGCTGAATAAATTAAGATGCCACACCCACTTCTAATTTTCAGCCAATCAGATTACTTGATCCAGATTTTTGCTTTAAATTTACATACTTCTTCAGAAGCCAACTGATCTGGATCTACACTGTTTGCAAAGTCAGGACATATCCGGGTTCAGCAGGACTAGGGTTAACTCCTTACCCAGTCAGTCTCAGCCTAAAATTGAAATAGGACATCTGAACTGCTTACTTACTGTTTGATCTCCTAAAATTCAAACAAATTGATTTGACTACCTGACAATGTGTCTAAAAAATGCCAGCTATATAGCAGACAGTGCAAACCCAGATCAGGTTGCTCCTTTTTGTAGCAGTTTGATCTGGGTCCACACTTATTGCTCAGGCATGTAAATCTAGAATATTTAGCCCTTAAACTGCCAATCACAACAATTGTCGTCTGCTTTGTCATCTGCTTGTAATTTTAAAAGTCATTTTTGCAAACAGTGTGGACCCACATCAGACTGCTCCTCTAGGAGCAGTCTGATCAGGGTCCACACTATTTGCCTGTATGCAAAAATAGATTTGAAAATTTTGCAAAAATATTCAGCAGACATAATCAGACGACATTTTCTTGGCATTTTAAGGGTTAGGGTGTATACAGTATACAACTTTGTTATTCTCCTCAACTTACCAATTTCATTGTAAACAATATTTTAGAAAAAATTGGAAATTGTACATATCGGTCATGAAAAATTGTAACTGGAGCAAGCTGATACATGCATATTGAAACCTGTATGATGCACAAAACAAGAAAAAGGCTCTTTTGCCATGTACAAATAATTTGCCATATGCAAGTAATAAAGGCCCAGATCAGCCTGCACAGTTATGCAGACTAATCAGAGCCTTCTTTAACATTGACAGAATCTATGGGTTGGTGGTAGCGTGGTGCTCTGTTCTGCTGAAACTTCAAGAGGGTTGACCTTGTCAAAACTAGCTTTTAGTAGAAAAAAGTTCTTGCCTTACCTGAAGCAAGATCAGGAGCTTTTTCTGATCTATCCAGTTCTTTTCTTTCTTGCTCTCTCTGGGAGATGGTTTGACATGACTGAAATATTGTTGACAGGGTTATTAACCCATTGTAGTCAGGAGACCCGTAGAAGGGTTATTGGCAGACTGCAGACCCTGGGTGGGTGTACCTTAAACTGAAATTGGACTCTTCCATTATATAGTGTGGGAGAGTCTATTTAGTATACAATGAGTTAGACCTTAGCTCAAACAGAATCATTGGATACTGTAGAATGTTTCAACAAACAGCGAAGACCTAATCAGACTGAGACAATATTGGTATTCCTTGCCTGCTTATGCACTAAAGTCACTTTTCTTGAGTTCTGCTTCTTGCATAGCTGTCCATAAAGTTTTGTTGATATTCTCTTATGTGTTCAATAAAATAGATTTTGTGGGTATGACATTAGACGCACTTGCCGAGGTGCTTCTAATGAATACCCACAGCATATGTTTTAATGTAGAAATATTTACCTGGATACTTTGCTTATCTGGAGATAAGAATTCATGTATGGTTGTTTGTTTTGTTTTGTGAAATGAACTGTTTGTTTTGTTTTGTGAAATGAACTGTTTCCTTATCGCATGTATAGAACCAAAAGGAAAGGGATTAATTTACTAAACTAAATATTAACAGTGCGGTAAACTTAATGGATTTACTTAACCAGATGTTAACATTTGGGTAAACTTAAAGATATCATTAAGTAAACATAGCTTGTATATGTTAAACCTTTCAGTGTCATTTACAATAAAATCATAGAGATGGGATCTTCACAAAGTGCTTAGTTTGAAATTACGGTAAATGTTCTAAAAAATTTGAACTGTAAACTTTTTGTTACAAACAAGAATTGCATGAAGAACCTTTGAGGGAAGTAACCAGTTTTGCAAAAGGAGGCAATTAAATTGCCTCCCTTTGCAAAATTTGTTACTTCCCTCTAGTTGAGGATAGATAATTTTGGGCCACATTCTGATTTTTTTTTTTTTTTTTTTTGGTTCATATTTTTAGAACAATTGCTGTAAGTAAATGTTGGAACAAAACTTGGGTATTTAAATCAATTTATTTTGCATTTTTAAAAGTTGATTTATATGTTATGCTGTTCCTTGGTGGTTCCAAGCTTGGGATGATCTTTTAACTAAAAAACTTTAATTAAAAATATGAAACTGGCCGCACCGAAACCGATAGTGAATTGCAAAGCCATGTGTCAGCCTGTGTAATCTTATCAGTCTGTACTATTTGCTCTGTTGAAGCCTCATATTCTGTAGATTGTACAGGCTCATCATGCTGGATAAAAATTTCAGCAGATGACATTTTGAAATATTTTTCTTTTTTTCCCCAGAAAATAGGCTTTGACATTTTATGCAGATGGTCTCCAAGACAATTTGCATGAAATGTAGTCTATTTTCTGGGAAAAAAAAAATTTTTTTGCCTGCTCAGAGGGTGGTAAAGGTCAATATGATCAGACTGCTGGATTCACATGCTGATACAAGTCTTCACTGTTTACTCTCTAGATTTCTCATATTTATGAATAGCAAAGACATAACTGGACAAACTGCCAGATACACATGCAGTTCTTTGCTATTCACACATACCATACTGTATTGTTGGCTTTCAAATACATGTACTTTGTTTGAAACAAAGTGCTAAAAAGTAATTTTATACATGGTAAATGCCCTAAAATTTTTTACACCATAGTTGCTGACAAAATGTCATATGCAAACTGTATAGATCTTCAGGAGCAGTCTGATCAGGGTCTATACGCTTTGCCATTCCAATAACTGAATAAAAAGCAAAATTTAGGCCAAAATAGTATCGAATAAAGTGTTCGTAATTTTAGGACATTTACCATATAGAAGTTGCCCTAAATATTCATACAGACATGCCGGAGCAAACAGGGTAGACCCAGATTAAAGTGATTTGATTGGGGTATACACTATTTACATTCAGTCTACTTTTTAAACACATCAAGTTACTGCTTTTGAAACTTCCCAATTTTTTGGCTGTACACATCCATTGGTGATTTAACCCTCAAAGCACCAAGCAAAATTGTAGCGGAAGACATTCTATTCTTATCATTATTATTTTTCAGAGAATATAAGACATTTTGTAGGTAGATAATTCACATGAAATGCCAAGCCTTATTTTCTCAGAAAAATACAACAAAAAAAATCAGAATGCTGTCTACTGCAATTGTGTTTAGAAACTTTGGGTTAAAACTTAAAGCATCTGTGGATGGAACATATGCTTTTTGGGGGCAATTTAGATACATTACAAAAACACGCCTATTCAAATATATAGAAAATTTCACCTCCAAAAACTGAAAATTTTCAGATAAAAAAAAAAAAACTGATATTTTTTCATATTTCTGGTCAAAACAGATTGTGGGTATTCATTAGAACTGTCTTGGTGAGGCAGTTCTAATGAGTACCCACAATCTATGTTTTCGAGCACAAATAAGAAAAATAATGTATACCCCTGTAAACCCCAGTTTTACTATATAAAATTGGGGTTTAAGGGGGTCAAAATTATATAGGCATGTTTTCATAATGACTGATGAGAGTACCATAAGTTTGATTTGGTGGACATAATAAAAATTATAAGAAAAGTATAATTTTAATGAAATCAGCTGGAGAAATAAGAAAAATGTGTTATTTTATCTGTAATGTAACAACTTACTTGGCAGCCCTACTGAGAGCTCTGACTTTCATCATGTAATAGACCCTAATTAGACAGGACATTGCATACTGGTCTTCTGGACCAGTTGCATTAAGGGCCACTGAGGGATAGTCAGACCAGATGGCCCCCATCCTGTGCAGGACACACAATCTGTGAACTTTCTCATAGAATGGGCTTAGTTATGATTTATATCTGTGAATTTATTGGCCAGAATATCAGCTGGTACATTGCAGAAATATTCTAAAGCTGTGGGTTTAATTTGTTGGAATTTCGATAGCTTTAGATAAGCCCATTTTTTTCAGACACAAAGTATTGATATTTCTTCTTATTCTTCCATGAAAATGTTGTGTGTACTCATTAGAAGCATCTTCCTGAGACACTTCCAATGAGTACCCACAACATATGTATTCATGGAGAAATAAGAAGAAAAATTTGTCTAGCTACCCATGTTATCAAGAACTGTGTTGGAACACATTTTAGTATGTCCATAGTTCTAGGTGGAAGAAGATTTAGCTCTATTTTTGCACCAAACATGCATTGAAAGGACTCCTTTTAAAATGTCCACAAAGTGGCAATGCTTTAAATGGGTATCAACGGTGTATATTTTGATATTATAAATTCCTATATTATCTATCTGCCATATTTACCCTAAGTATTCAGGATAGAAAGGCCTGAGTAAACAGTGTAGACCCAGATCCGGGTCAACACTCCCACTCATCCAGCATTTTTTAGACTTTTCTATAGGTAGTAAAATGGACTTATCCAAATTTTAGAACAAGTATGCTAAGGAGTTGATGTGTCCAAATACTTCAGTATGGAATCATCCAATAATGCTAAAGTGTTAGGCAGGATTAAATGTATAAATGTTATATAATTATCTTTAATATAGACACTAAAATAAAACTAGTAACCCTTGTCCTATGCACTGCTTTTGCAGTGTAGAACAAGATCAGTTGGCTTCTTCTGAAGAAGCCAATTGATCTGGATCTGTACTGTTTGCCATTCAGTATTTGAATTTGTATAAACAACATGGATCAAGTAATCTGATAGGCTGAAAATTAGAAGTGGGCATGGCATCTTAATTTATTCAGCAGAACAAGGGTTAACTTGCTAAGATCATGAAGCAATGGTCAGAAGGGTCCAGTGCTTCACAAGCCTAGCATGTTCATATTGTCTTGGTTTTGGTTTAGTGTCTGTTTCAAGGAGAATTATAATGTCTGTATCAGGGAGAATTATAATAAAAATAATAAATTTAGTCACAATGGACTGGAGCCAGTCTATAAAACAAAGGCAATATTAACATGCTAAGAGTTCGCGGGTTCAACCCCCACCGAGGTTGGCAACATTCTTTCGTGGAGATTGATCATGAAATATTTTCTACGGTCATTCTTTCCCTTCTGCTGATTCAAGAAGGGCAGTTGTCAGTTTCTGGCGAAAGAATGTGCACAATACTGGTTAACCACTTAGAGGACTAATCCTGCACAGTAAATGTGTGGTTAGGTAAACTGACCGCGCTCGACATGACCCCATTGGGTTGACTGGGCCGTAAAACCTCAACACAAACAAACAAAGGAGAATTATAATAAAAAGAACAAATTCAGTCACTAGGGACTGGAACCAGTCCACTGAACCTGTTGCAGGGATTTTTTCTGTGTGTGTGCTTTACTTACTATCATTATATCTTGAGTTATGAGTACTATGTGTTGCTAATAGTTAAAGCTATGATAAACATCATTATGAACATCAGAAAACATGCCAAAAACACAAAAATAGATTGTCAGATATTACTTACAATTATTTACAGTAATGAAAGGTTTGCAAAATATGCCAAATTCTGTGTTGGCTTGTGAGATATTTTAAAGACAGTTTGAAGAAATGAGAATTCATATTTAGTATTTCACAACCACAACCTCCACTCCCCGTCACTACATCTGAATTGGGCAGTCATTTCAGAGGACTTGTTAAGAAGGAGTATTCGGTGACAATTCTAGATATAGATCCAGCTCAGACTGCATTGTGGCATCTACACATGTTAAGTCCCTCTATTTTTTAGGAGATTAAATTTGGCTCAACTACAAATCCATTTTTAGCTTGACTGAACAAAGCTCAAGGAGAGCTGTTGTACTACCCTCGGCGTTGGCGTCAGAGTTGGTGTTGGCGTCCACAAATGTTAAAGTTTTCGTTAAAGTTTTTAAGACCTCGTTATTTCCTAACCTTATCACTGATTTGATTCATCTTTGGTATGATGATACATATTGGTCCAAGTTTTTAGGATCTCATTACTTCTAAACTAAATGATGGTGATCAGGAGGTTGTGGATTTGACCCCACCTGGTCCGCAACATTCTTTCGTGGAGATTGATCAGGAAATATTTTCTATGGTCATTCTCCCCCTTCTGCTGATTCAAGAAGGGCAGTTGTCAGTTTCTGGTGAAAGAATGTGTACAATGCTGGTTAACTGCTTAGAGGACTAAGCCTGCCCAGTAAAAGTGTGGTAGGTAAGCTGACCATGCTTGACATGACCCCATTGGGTTGACAGGGCTGTAAAACTGCAACACAAACAAATGGAACGGGTGCTTGTCTGAAGTTTACATTTCTATTCTGTAGAGTTCGATGGCGGAGTATTGTGTTACCTACATCATTGTGTATCTGGTCATATCCATTAGTATTGTGACCTGTACTAACCATCAAGATAGTGTTACTAGTCCTGGGCAGCTGTTTTGACCAGGAGTGTTCTGGATAGAATTGTTTGTGGGAGGCACTAATATATTCTGACAGATCTGGATAATTGGACATCTGTGTATTGCTCTGATTGGAAAGCTCTAATTGTTACAAACAACAAACATGGAATGATAGATTTCTTCTGTCAGTATTTTTTGGGAGAAAGAAAGCATCTGAGGGTCAAAAATTCAACACACACCTTTATCACTATGGACAGGGCTGTGGCATTGCTACCATGTTTTACCCAAAATATTCCAATGGGCATGCTTGCGCAAACAATGAAGACCCAGATTAAACTGCTCCTATGGTCGACAAGGTCTACACTGTTTGCCATTCCATCAATACCTTTTAGACATCAAATAATAGCAAGATTGACTCATTTACATTTCGGGATAAGTACAGTAAGGAATTGGACTATATTTTTAGGGTAACTATGAAAGGATTCCAAATTAATAGAGTAATATTTGATCCAGATTAGACTGGCTCCAGTTTCCTGTGACTAAAGATTTTTTTCTTACAATCTGATTTGATAAGCCACTAAAATAAAACAAAAATGATATAATGACTGTAAAGGCTGGTCACTAGTGACCAGCCTTTATAGTCATGATATTTAATTTGGTTTTAGTTTAGTGGGCTATCAAATAGGATTGTAAGAAATATATATATTCACTGGAGACTGGAGCCAGTCCATATATGAGTGAGCATTTGAACAGCAAAGACCCAGAACTGCCAGCACATCTACATGGTCTGATCAGAGCTTTTAAAGGTCCAGACTTGCTGAAGGTGAACAGTGAAATTATCAATAAGGCTGCACACATACATAGGCTGTATGTGTGCAGTCTTATTGAGCCTTCACTGGTCACATATGTATAGCTCCAGATAAGAGGGGAATCAAGATAAATATTTTTTCTAATTTCTCCATGGAAACATATGTTGTGGGTATTCCTTGAAGCATCTCTACCACAAGCAACATGATTACATTGAAAAATAAATAAACAATATTTACGACTGAAAAGAAAGAAAAAAACAAACAAACAAACAAAAAAATCAACAACAACAAACAAACCACCCCCTCCCTGCCCCACCCCCTCTAAAAAAAACACACACACACAAAAAAAAAAAAAACACAAAAAAACAATAAGATGTTTAATAATAATAATGATTATAAAAACAATAAAAAAACATCTGATCTAGAGATGTGAATTATGTTTGAGAGAGGATTCTTATCCAATGAAAAACAGATTATCTTCTACTGGAGTTATTTCCCCTTCGAAAAGGGGGTCAAAAATCCACAGCAGATCTGCAAAACAGAATTTACTTCAAAGACAGAGCACTCTAAGCTGTGCTTAGAGTGCTCTGTCTTTGAAGTGAATTCAGTTTTGCAGATACACAGACCATTAAAATAAATATGGTGTATTCTGCTTCATCAGAGTGTTCTATGATGATAAACACTGGGTCATTGAGAATGGTCAGTTCTTTTCTGTTATCTCTGGTCAGTATCATTCTCTGGTACATGAGTGGTGATAGTGATCTGTGAGGTATGTTTGCTGGCACTTAAAACCTCATCAGCCAAAATAACTCTACTCCAGAAGTTGTTCTGTGCTACAAACACTGGCATCTTCAGAATGATAAGAATCTGTTATGGCATGTGGTCAGTTTCAGTTTGTATAAAAATTTGAGCTGCTTTGCACTGCAAGATTTAGTGCATATGCCGGCATGAAAGGCTAAGATCAGCCTGTGCAAAGGATCAGCTGCACGTTTGCTCCACTTGATCACAAAAGCTTTATTTTGACTCAGGACAAAATTGCTATTATATTCACTTACTGTCCAGAATATCTAGGCCAAATAAAATAAATGGGTTTCCAGACATAGTATTCTAGCAAATGTGGTGTGTAACATACATTAATAATGCACATTATAAATACTAGCAAATGTGGTGTGTAACATACATTAATAATGCACATTATAATTCTGACATCCATCACACTAGTACAACCTGATCAGAGGCTATGTATTTCACACAACTTGTGCAAAATAAAAAAAAAAGACAAATAATTGGCATGATTAAACCAGATATCCAAATTTTTAGTCAGGGGGACTGGAAACACAATCTTCTAAGATTTTCTGCCAATTTTACAAGAGAGGTAAATTTTGCGAATTCTTGTTAGCATTCATGCATGCCAGGCCCCTTCTGAAAGGGGTCTACTTTAAAAGGAAAGAATTTGCTCCTCTCCTTTTAAGGTAGACCCCTTTCAGAATGGATGTAAAACAATTTTGATAGAGTTGCCTCCCGTGAAAGTGTATCATTTCCCTTTAAATCTTATCAAGGATAGATTTTTTTTCACCTGTATGGAAAGTTTTGCAGCTTAAATTGCAGCACTTCCCACATAGGTAAAAATTCTATGAGGAATAAGATCATGAGTTGAACTCCAGCAATTTTTTTATCAGTTTACACATAACCTGAAACAGGCCAGGACCTGCATTCATCACTTTAGATTCACTTTAGAGTCTGTATTGTTTTTGAGCTAGTTAAAGAAATCTGCTTGACTTCAGGAACTCTCTGGATCCTAACAAAGATTTTGGCAATTGACTTAAAAAAAAAAGAAGAAAAGCTGGAGGAATCAGATAGCCTAGCCTCTTGATGCTCTCCAAACAGATCTTGATAAGATAGGAAGAAGCTGAGTTATTAGCAGGAAATCAGTAGTTAGATGTTTGTATATTTAGATTGATTGAAATAATCTGAAATGGATACCATAATATTTTCCTTCTAACAGCTGTCACTAGCTGAGCAGGAAGACCAAAGTACTAAAGTCTTATTTAATTTTATTTTGTAGAAAAATTAGCAATTTTACAATTTTAACCAGAGTTACATACAGCATTAGTTATTTAAAAGAAAAAACTGATTCCATTACGAAAACATGCCTATTCAAATATACTGAAAATTTTACCTCCAAAAAATTAAACTTTTCCGAAAAAAAATTCTGATATTTTCATATTTCTGCTCAAAACATAGATTGTGGGTACTCGCTCAGACCTAATAATACCTGGACTTGTCACTAACGGAACTGCCAAAATATGTTGTCATGGCTTGATTTTAGCGCTATTTTACAGCACTATGGTCATTAAAAATTATTTTGGATAATAACTGGTTGTAATAAATTGTTTTTAATAGGTTTGGTTGAAAAATGTTAAGTCACAATTAATTAGATTGAAGTTATAACATCATTTTGGGTGAATTTCTGATGATTTTCTGCTAAAAGTGTCGAAAGTAGCTAAAATGGGTACCTAGTAAGTTTTCTTGTTGACGTTTACAAAAACTGTTGGTTTTTCCTTAAATATAATGCTGCAGTCTTACAGATAATATATTTACCAAGAGCTTATTAGACTTATATGCTACTTGATTTACCTATTGCTTTTTGAAAACAAATCTGAGATATTTGGAAAAATAACTGAAATGTGAGCATTTAAATTTCATCATACATAATTATGATAACTCAGCCACGACAACATATTTCCAATAAATACAATATCTGTACAGTAGTTTCTAGTCCAGTGTATATTGGGTCCAAGGTACTCATTAGATCTGCCTCAATGAGGCAGTTCTAATGAGTACCCACAATCTATGTTTTTGAGCAAAAATAAGAAAAAATAATGTATACCCCTGTAAACTCCAGTTTTACTATATAAAGGTGGGGTTTAAGGGGGTCATAAGCAGGGTATATCCCGGTTTTTGAATTGCTATGACTGAAGGTTGCAGAAAGAGACTTCAAAGTACTACATGAAGGTACACAGGGAAAGCCTCCACTACACACTGCCCCCACCACCACACTCCCTAGGGAAAGAACAATCCCTCAAAGCTGTTACAGTGTACGGATACCATAAAAAATTACATTTTAAGGATGCATAACAAATCAGGGTCTGTTTACATGAAGGGAGCCAGTGCATTTTACTTCCTGTGGGTGTCTCAAAATACTAGTGGATGAGTGGCAGTGGAGACCCTGATCAGAAACCATGTCCTGCATTGTCATTACTAGTTCTGCACTGTTTGCTCAGGATTGTCTGTCCCAATATTTAAGGTTATGATGGTAGTCAAATGGACTTGTTAAATTTTAGGGTATCTGAATGTTTAGAGCAATTAAGGTACATTGGTAAAAGTAAATACTGAATTTGCCCTAAATATTTGGGCGCCTTAACTCCTTACCATATTTATAATAAAATTCAAAGAAGTGCATTTGACTACAGAACATACTAGCAGAATAGCAAACACTGTAAGTCCTGACCTGGGTCTAAACTGTTTGCTCAGGCCTATCTGTCCTGGGCCCAGTTGTTCAAAGCTAACCATGTCGTTAGTTAACGATTTGTTAAAATTTACATCGAGTGATATGGAAATATGCTGAAATGTTTTGCTGAAAAAATGTGAGTGCAAAAGCTACTCACATTTTTTCAGCAAAAAATATCAGAATATTGTATATTGAATCAGCTAAAACAGTTAATGAAATGACTCTTAACAAGCTTGTTAAGCTAACAATGCTTTGAACAACTGGGCCCTGATATTTTGAGTAAAAGAAGGTAAATGTAATTTTCGTCGGTTGATTGCAAAGAATTAGACGAAAATTGATTTCCCCTGTTTAGTCAGCACACCCCTGACTAATATAGATGGCGTTTATGTATGCAAAGGTTTTCGTTCGAGGTCCTGGGAACTTGATGTGATGCCAAGTTTCATTCAGCCTCACGGTGCAGCCGACTGTAGACGCAATTACGTTATAAGCTTTTATTTTGTTTTTCATCAATATGGCGGAAAACTTAAATACATTGGAAATAAATGAAACATTAAAACAGTTGTTAAGTGAAGTTAAAGGACAAAAACAAGAATTGAATAGCCTAAAAGAAGAAGTTAGAGGTACATCAGTGTCTGTCTCTTCAGAAGTGAAAAAACTCAAAAAGGAAAAAGAGCTTAAATGGCGTTTTGAAGGACATAAGATTCAATTCGTATTTAACACGGAATTGGAAGATGGGCTTAAACAAGCTCTTTGGGCTTATAATAATAAGAAGGGAGATTATTTGGTGGAACTTTTGAATGAGCTGCTTGACAAAATCAAGGAAAGGAACAAATTTATCCGTATTGCGGATTCTTCCGAAGGGGGCTGGGAAACTGTGAGACAATATGAAAGCAACCCCCTGGCTAGCGATTCCGAAGATGAGTCGCGTATTAGGAGAGCGGAAGCTCAAGCAATAAGGAAGAAGAAGACGAAAAGACCTAGCAGGTACAACAAGGCTAGGCCATTTTTTCCTACTAGTTCCTTCGGTGCTGCAGCGCCAGCAGGGGCATCTTCCTTTCTATCATCGGGACGAAATCCAGTCTTACCAACATTTCAAGTCAGACAGGATCATTCCTTTCGTCCCTACCCAAGTACATCAACACAGGGACCATTCACCGGAGCCTGTTTCGCCTGTGGCGATTTCACTCACTTCAGGAGAAACTGTCCCTTCGTTGGAGCTGAGCAACATAACTCCACAGCCGTCAAGAAGTGACTTTGATCAGACAGTCCACGTTGACAGGAACGCTCAAACATTTAAAGATGAGTATTTTTCTGATATTTATTTTGATACAAATTCCGATTTAACACATGATTTCTATGAATATGAGCAAGGGCAAAAAGACATAATTGTTAAAGGGCGTTTAAAGGCAAATATACAGTTTTGGAAAAACATAAATGCAAATTCATTTGTTATAGATTCTATTGAGAATGGTTATAAAATTCCATTCTTTTCCAAACCGTCATCCTGTTTCATGAAGAATAATAGATCAGCACTGTCGGAGTATGATTTCGTCTCTGGTGCGATTCAAGATTTACTGCAGAAGGGTTTAATTGAAAAATGTGGGTCAGCGCCTTATGTAGTTAATCCACTGTCTGTTTCGATTCCTAGTAACGGTAAAAAACGTTTGATTTTAGATTTAAGGACCGTAAACAGACATATCTGGAAGCAGACTGTGAAATATGAAGATCTCAGAATTGCGTTGTCATATTTAGAGTCAGGGGACTGGATGATCAAATTTGACATACATTCTGCTTATCATTTTATTGATATATATTATCCACATACTACATATTTAGGTTTCTCATGGCCTAATGATCAAGGAGACACTTGCTATTACACTTTCTTAGTTCTTCCTTTCGGTATCCGGTCAGCACCTTATCTGTATTCTAAGGTTACTCGTCCACTGATTGCAAAGTGGCGGGGCGAAGGGAAAAGGGTGATAATGTATCTTGATGATGGGTTCGCTTGCGGAAAAGGAAATGAATATATGCAGAGAGTGTCTAGTGACATTAAAAATGATTTATTGTTGTCCGGTTTTGTTCCGAAAGTGGACAAGTCCTGTTGGGAACCAGTGCAGCAGCTGACATGGCTTGGTGCTGACTTGGATTCAGAACAGTTTTCTATCAGTATTCCATCTAAGAGAATAGAGAAATTACTTGATTGCATGCAGCGTTTGCAGGGTAGCATTATAAACAATAAATATGTGCAGGTTCGCTCGGTCGCTAGTGTAGTGGGTCAAATTATATCGATGGGTATTGTTGTTGGTAGCGTAAGTCAAATCATGACAAGGAGTTTGAGCATAGATATATTGAATGCTCGTAAGTGGAATTCATATATCAAACTGTCCTCGGAAAGCATGGAGCAGCTTCTTTTTTGGCAGAGGAATATTACCAAGATTAATTCTATGAGGTTAAAAGAAATTCATGTAACGTCAAAGTTGGTTTATTCAGATGCCAGTGGAACAGGCTACGCGGGTTATGAGGTACATACAATTAATGGTGTTGCGCACGGTATGTGGTCTCCTGAAGAGAGATGTCAATCCTCCACATGGAGGGAGTTAGTTGCAGTTCAAAGAGTGTTGAAATCACTCAAGAACAGTTTGGCGAATCATAGGGTCAAATGGTTTACTGATAATAAGAACGTGTGTAGTATAGTTCAGAAGGGATCCATGAGGCCATTCCTGCAGGAAATAGCCTTGGACATATTCAGTTTTTGCAGCCGTCACTGTATTTCTATTGAACCCGAGTGGCTAGCTCGGAAGTTAAACGAAAGGGCCGATTCCTTATCTCGTGTGGTCGATAAGGATGACTGGGGTATTAGTCATGAGTTGTTTCAGTCATTGCAAAATAGATGGGGCAAGACGGAAGTAGACTGGTTTGCTTCCAGTCACAATGCAAAACTTCCTCATTTTTACTCCCGTTTTTGGGAAGAAGGGTCGGCAGGTGCTGATGCCTTTACAGAGAATTGGGGAAAGGTTTTTGGCTTCTTTAATCCCCCTATTTGCTTAATTACGCGCGTTTTAAAGCAGATGGAACAACAACGTGCGTCTGGAATAATGGTTATTCCTTTTTGGAAATAGGCGCCGTTTTGGCCCCTAATTCTCTCAAATAAGGAAGGGTTTATTTCTAACGTTGTCGACTGGGTCGACCTTCCAACTTCTAAGCGATTTTACTCGGCATGCAAAAACGGGTTGGGAATGTTTGGCAATGAAGACTTGAAATTCAGCATGCTAGCACTGTGTATAAGCTTTAGTTAATAGCTAGTATCGCTTTAATCTGACATGTAGACGGGTTACTTTGATATGTTCCTGTGTGTCAATTTCTGATGATGCGGAAAATTTTTTATTGTTTTTTCAAATTAAATACCCTGGGGTGTGCCGTTTCAGCTTTGACATATACATTTGACAAGGTGATTACAGAATTAATTATGGCATGATAGAGGTCTTGCATGGTGCATGGAAAGGGGCATGATATATAATAAGTCACTTTTTTGGCTTCGTGCCTGTGGCCACGTGCCGATTAAGATACAGTGACAGATGAAGTACTGTGTTATCTTTAAATGAAATTACGAGTTGTACTACCGGAGCGTGGTCGTTGATATGCATTTGTATGTAATTAGATGAGACAGGGGAAGTCATTATAATTTTGTTTTATACATTTCTTTTTTCAGAGCTTCTCAAATGATATTGGCGGACTGCCGAAAGAGTTGGCGGACAGGGTGGCCTTGCTGCCGGAGCTGCTTAAAGACTCAAGGGCTTCCAGTACAGTTAAAAGTTATCAAAGCGGTTTTGTTAGGTGGAAAAATTGGGCTTTAAGTAATGGGTTAGGTAGTAAGGACGTCTTGCCTGCCAAGGCTTTTCATGCCGCATTATATTTGGCTTCGGTCATTCAAACTGCTGAATCGGCCAGTCCAGTGATTAAGGCGTTTTATAGTATAAAATGGTTTCATGATATGTTTGATTTGGTGTCGCCTACAACCAGTAGTTTAGTCTTGAACATTCTTGAATCTGCTAAAAGGAGATTGGCTAGACCAGTGCGTAAAAAAGAACCTATTACAACTGAATTGTTGACTACAATGTTCCAGAGTTTATATGTTGCTGGAAATGCAAAGAATCAGCGTACTATCTGCGCATGTCTCACAGCCTATGCTGGTTTTTTACGTAGCAACGAGCTATTGAGCATTAGACGCTGTGATGTAGTTATAGAGCCTACTCACATGAGCATTTTTATTGAATCAAGTAAGACTGACAAGTATCGAGAGGGTGCGTGGGTTGTTATTGCAAGGGCAGGAGGTATACTTTGCCCAGTTATCAACCTTGAACGTTACTTACAATGGGCTAAGATAAAAGATGATTCTTCTGTCTTCATATTTAGTACTCTCAGTGCATGTAAAGACGGGTATAAAGTTAGAAAACAGTGTAAGGCTTTAACCTGTTCATCGTTACGTGAGCTGTTTGTTGAAGCTTTTAAACCTCATGTGTCTGATGTTACTAAATACTGTCTCCATTCGCTGCGCGCTGGGGGTGCTTCTTCAGCTGCAAACAATGGCGTTCCTGATAGACTGTTTAAAAGACATGGACGGTGGTTAAGCGAAGGAGCGAAAGACGGTTATGTTAAAGATGACTTGTTAGAGAGGCTTAAAGTCTCACAATCGTTAGACTTATGAATGTTGTCGGATTAGTTACATGAATTAGTCCATGTATTGATTGTGCGGCCTACTTATTTTCCCGTTCTTTTGTTTCAGTCGTTGTTTCATTTCTAAATGTTTCCGTTTTTCAACGGAAAGCGTCTTCAGAGTGTTTGTCCTAGGGTACAATGGTGTGCTGAGTGGTTCTGGGGAAATGTAATTTTCGTCGGTTGATTGCAAAGAATTAGACGAAAATTGATTTCCCCTGTTTAGTCAGCACACCCCTGACTAATATAGATGGCGTTTATGTATGCAAAGGTTTTCGTTCGAGGTCCTGGGAACTTGATGTGATGCCAAGTTTCATTCAGCCTCACGGTGCAGCCGACTGTAGACGCAATTACGTTATAAGCTTTTATTTTGTTTTTCACGGCTAAAATGTTAACGGGGAAATGACGTAGCTCTCGCATAATTATTTTTATCTACAAGGTATTGGTTTTGCATGCGAAAATTAGGTGTAGCATGGTTAAATGACGGATTAATAAATATGAGTCGGTCACCTACACGGCTTAAAACAAACGTTCAGTCGTTGTTTCATTTCTAAATGTTTCCGTTTTTCAACGGAAAGCGTCTTCAGAGTGTATGTCCTAGGGTACAATGGTGTGCTGAGTGGTTCTGGGGAATATTAATTTCCTGTTTTTCTTGGTCCAGATTTCTACCTTATTTACAGTACTTCCTGCTGCATAGTAACAGTTATGGTTAATTTGGCAGAAAAACCTGACTGCTGTTTCCTAAATCTGTTACATCATCAGTGTTCCTTACACAGAGGTGATTAGAAACACTGAGATCTTGATACTGATACAAGTTATCTGACCTTAGATCAACAACAGAGCTTGCACCAATCAAGGGTGATTAGTATCATCGGGTCCTTGATAATAACATAGCTCCAGATAAGATTGGTTATCCGCATAATATTTTTCTTATTTCTCCACAAAAACATATGTTGTGGTACTCATTAGAAGCACCTCACCGAGGTGCTTCTAATGAGTACCCATAACATATGTTTTTGTGGAGAAATAAGAAAAATATCACTATTTTTCGGTTGAAGAAAGAGCCTTATCAAGAGCTATTACTGGTACAAATTAGGTTAAATTGTTTTGTTCTGTAACTGATCAGCAATAACAGCAGTTCCATGGAATACATTGTCTATTTGTACAGCTGGTTAACTTTCTGAATTTTGGGAATGCTGTATTCTGCCAGATAGACACACCATTGAGCAGCTAGTGAAAAAGGGTCAGTGTTTTTTTTTTTTTTTTTTTTTTTTTAGAACATAACTTTATTGAAGATAAACTCAGGCCACACACAGGTGGCATAAGAGCATAGTATACAAACAGACAAACAAAGGCATGTAATAAATTGTTCATTGTCCAAACTAGAAAATGAAAGAACAGCACTTCCTTGTTTGCAAACAATAAACCTTCAAAACTGTCTAGCACAGTCTGGTCAGACTCTTTTAGTCTTTGCATTCAGAATTCCATATTAACCAGGTCCCTTTCATTGAGAACACTGCTTACAATATTTACCTGAAGTATTTGAACATCTTAATTCCTTTCTCTTGGACACCTTAATTCCTTACTCATTCTAAAATTTGAACAAGTCCATTTGAATGCCTAATAATATGTCTAAAATGTTATGAAGGAAAGACAAAATATGTAGACTGATCCAGCTGTTTGATCTAGGTCTACACTGTTTCCTCAGACATTGGCAGAAGACCATAAGGGTACCCTAACTAATTACACTAACTCCATACAATAATTGTTCTAAAACTGGAACAACTCCATATTATCCATATCCTATGGATGTGTCTTTAAAACTGCTGGGCCCAGTTATTCAAAGCTAACCATGTTGTTAGTTAACGATTTGTTAAAATTTACATGGAGTGATACGCAAATATGCTGAAATTTTTTGCTGAAAAATATCTGAATATTGTGTATTGAATCCACTAAAACAGTTAACGAAATGACCCTTAACGAGCTTGTTAAGCTAACGACGCTTTGAACAACTGGGCCCTGGATGAGTGGTAAACAGTGCAGATTCTGATCAGACACCGCTTTTTGTGGCATCTGATCTGGGTTTGCACTGTTTGCTCTGGACTGTCTGTCCAAATACATAGGATAAATATGGTAAATTTGGTACATATATGTATGGCTTTGCTTGCCACCTTTTTCAGCAGTATTACTAAAGGCAAAATAAACAGCACATGTACTTTTAAAATTACCGTATTTGACATTATTACCACAAGTAACCCTTATAAGGGCACAGTCAAGCAATTCCGTAGTCTTTAGATTACAGCCAATGTACTTTTTGTCTACTTCTTTATAAAGCATATGTTATGGGTACCCATTTGAATTGCATTGACTTGTCGATGCAATTCAAATGAGTACCCATAACATATGCTTTTATAAAGAAAATCAGAAGAAGAAAAAAAAAACAACAAGAAAACGCCCACATAAAACATTGCATAAGCATCATTACTTTCCTTTGCTGATCCTTATTTTTAGCTAGCCTGGACAAAGTCCAGGAAGAGCTATTGCACTAACCCCGGCGTCGGCATTGGCATCGGCGTCCACATTTACATTAAAGTTTTTTAAGAGTTTATATTTTCCAGACCATTTGATAGAATTGGTTCATATTTGGTATGATAATAGATATAGTTCCAAAATTTTATTCAGCAATACCACAGCCCATTACCTCAAGGTCAATGTCAGGTCAAGGTCATGGACTTAGAAATTTTTAATGTTAAATATTTTTAAGAGCTCATATTTTCCAAACTATATGATGGATTTTGTTCATATTTGGTATGATGATAGATACAGCTCCAAAGTTTTATTCAGCAATACCCTGCCCATGTCTATGACCTCGAGGTCAAGATCACAGACTTAAAAGTTTTATATTAAAGTTTTTTAAGAGCTCATATTTTCCAAACCATATGATGGATTTTGTTCATATTTGACATGATGATAGGTACAGGTCCAAAGTTTTATTAGCAATACTCACTGCCCTTGCCCATGGTCTCAAGGTTAAAGTTAAGAACTTAGAAATTTTATATTAAAGCGTTTTAAGAGCTCATATTTTCCAAACCATATGGTAGATTTGGTTCATATTTGGAATGATAAGAGATATGGGTCCAAAGTTTTATTCATCATCACCCCCACCCATGCCTATGACCTCAAGGTCAAGGTCACAGACTTAGAAATTTTATAATTGATCCCTGATAATGTCAAATTCATGACAACAAATGACCAAACCATAGCACAAGAAATCCTATCAAGAGCTAAAATACCATAACATTTCCTCTTACCATAATGATTCTAAGTATTAGGATAGGCCTAAGCAAATAGTGCAGACCCAAATCATACTGGTCCTAAACCAGGCAAGCTATGCTGTCTTTGGACAGCTCTTGTTTAAGTGTACCCTTATTATAGGTGGATACTCAGCATATTTTACCACAACTTTTCCAAATAATTTTGAAAAACCTAAGTGCAAGGTGTGGTAATTAGGTCGAATACGGTAATTGATTTTTCTTGATTTATGTTTTAAATGGATAATTTTCATGATATGCCCATGGCTCTTCTGATCAGGAAATAAAATGTTAATTGGTTGCAAAAGCAGTAAAATTGTTCCTGTAATAGCGCACAAGTGAACATTTCAGTATTGTACCTTTACCACTCTCTGGGCAAATTCAGTAACAACAAATGGATGATATTTTTCTTTTCTTTTTTTTTTTCAGAAAATAGTCTGACATTTCATGCAAATTGTCTCCTTACGGATGTGTAAAAAACATAAAAAAAATACATTATGCTGATGGGAGCATTTGATAAATATTTACTACCCTATTACGGACACCTTAATTTAACCCTTGTCCTGCTGAATAAATTAAGATACCACGCCCACTTCTAATTTTCAGCCAATCGGATTACTTGATCCAGAGTTTTGCTATAAATTCACATACTTAATGGCAAACAGTGTAGATCCAGATCAGTTGGCTTCTGAAGAAGCCAACTGATCTGGATCTACACTGTTTGCAAAGGCAGGATATATCCGGGTTCAGCAGGACAAGGGTTAACTCCTTACCATTCTTGTCCAAAACTTCAAATAAGTACAATTTACAACTTTGAACAAGTACATTTTATTACTACTTTAGATTTATCTAAAAACTGCTTGATGAGTTAAACAAGGTAGTCCCTGATCGGTGGCATTTTGCAGCTTCTGATCTGGGTCTATACTGTTTACTCACTGGGCTCAGCAGGACAGTCAGTAGCACATTTGACTGCAGATCCAGGTGTTGCAAGTTTGAATCCCAGGTCAGCCACATACAGTAGAACCTGAATAGTTCAAACAATGATAGCTCGTTTACCATGCCTAATTCAAACTTGTTTTTGAGTCCCTGCGAAATTCTTCCCATAGCTCAAGAAAACAAATACTTAGGGAAATTTTCTTATTTTATCATGAAGTTTTATGTTCTGTGTACTCATTAGAATTGGTTCATTGAGATGATTCTAATGAATATACTCAATATACAATTATTATGAAGAAAATTGAAAAGAATTCCCTAAATTATCGCTATTTGCTTCCTGACCTGGTGCCATGACTAACCCTCAGTGGCTTGAACTACCCGTATCTGAAACAAATTTCCATGGTCCCAAAGATGTTTGAGAAATCGAGGTTTATGGAGATCATGAAATCATTTCTGCGGTCATTCTCCCCCTTCCACTGATTCAAGAAGGGCAGTTGTCAGTTACTGTTGAAAGTATTTTGTACTGGTTAACTGCTTAGAGGACTAAGCCAGTTCTGGTAAACTAACTGGCTCAACATAATTACCGTAACCTTAAAGTGTTGATTAGGCCTTTAAACTCCAAATCAAATCAAATTAAAACACTTTTTGCTCAATGTCCACCTCCCTACAACAGCCAGTTTTATTTGTTCTCAAGGGTGGCTATTGTGGGAAGGTTGCACCATAATTCATTTGATGAAGTCCAAAAATGGGTACCCTTTTTCAGGAAAACTGGGAACAGGAGAGTAAAACTCAAAAGAAAGAACAGTGTTAACTTGCAGGGTGGTAAAACTTTTTCTCTACGTACATTCTGATGATGTGAAATAGAGTTGCTATATATCTCATCAACATGATAAAATGTTCCATTATTAAATCGGTGAGAATGTGAGATGTTGCTCTGAGATCTGGTGAGAGCAAAACAGTACCTTACTGCTTAACACAGTACATTGGGTATTAAATAACTTCAGCAGATATTTTGAAGTATTTTTTTTTCTTCAGTTTTCCCAGAAATATAGCCTTGACATTTCATACAAATTATCTCCATAGGCTATCCTATTTTCTTAGAAAAAGAAGAAAAATATTTCAAAATGTCTGCTGATTTTTTTACACAGCATGCTAAACATTAAAGGATTCATGTAGTCCAATCAGGGTCTCTGCTGTTTATTATCTATTGACCTTGACTATATTGTATGTGCCAAATATGGAAACCCTAATCAATGTTTACGGAGGTGCAGCTGACCACATCTAGCTCTGCATTTATTGTGATTAAAGTACCATTTCATTTGGTTTAATTGGACCAACATTAGGTTGCTGTTCTGGTTAAGATGCATTTTCTTAACCAAAAATAGTGCTGTTTCTCTACAAAAACTTATTATGGCAACTTATTAGAAGCCCCTTGATTAATTACTTGTAATGAATACCAACAGCACATGCTTTCCTAGAAAAATAAGAAAATTTTATATTTGGATGAACTGCTTATCTGGGTAATACACAACAAGCAAAAAACAACAACAAAAAACGGGTACACAGTTTCATATACAAAATATGTAGCCCCAAATTTAATGCTTTCTATTCTGATCAGAACAAAAAAAACACCAGGTTTGGGTCTTGAAGAACATGTATGGACCTGAACAGACCATAGATGCATGTACTAGTCTGGATAGAAATTGTTCTGCCTACCCAGAGAGGTATCTTTTTTTGGCTTTTTTTGCAGTTTAGATAACTTCAGCACCTGTGTCTAACAGGAGCTTGGTAATAAATCTTAGTTTGATAAAAACCTAGACATAAAACATTTTGCTACTTTCCCAAGAGTTGACTCCTAATTTTTTTTAGGTCTGGACTTTGTCAGAGAGAAAAAAATGTTTAGTATTGTTTTGTGTTGCAAGAGCTTGGCAGACATACATGTCTGAGAGTTTAAAGGCAAATGGCATGAAATGGGCCATGTCAGTTTTAGCAATACAGGGCATGCATTTGGATGACTCTTTCTTCTACAAATTCAGCATGACACTTTTTCACCAGATATATTCATTGGGCATTTAATTCACTACTCTCCTTTGGACCACTCAGAAAGATGCTTTTTGCTTGGCGTTTTATTTTAAATGCAAATATGTTGTTATTGACGGTAACTTACCAGAAACCATTTGTCTTTTTCTGTTTCTGTGTTTTGTTCTCAAATATTTACCTGAAAATTTAATTTATGGCTTAAAAATTGGTCTGACCTATGCATTTTCTATAGTAAAGTATTATTTTGGAATTTTTATTTTAGAAAATATTTTTTACTTTTCTTTATTGACATTTAATTATATATGTTTCTTGACAATGTTGTGAAAATTTCAGAAATTTTGAACAAGAGGAAGGTGTGGAAAACCTGCCTCAAATTTACCTACCCTACCGATTTCTGCATTATTTGCAGCCATTTTACTATGGGGAAAAATAATCTAAGTTTTTGAAACCAGTGGCTAGAATGAATTCTTTTGTATATACATAGTTACCATAAACAGTTTTACATCTTGTCATGCTGAATAATTTAAGATGCCATGCCAATTTCCAATTTTCAGCCAATCCGATAACTTGATCCATGTTGTTGATACAAATTCACATACTTAATGACAAACAGTGCAGATCCAGATCAGTTGGCTTATTCAGAATCCAACTGATCTGGATCTGCACTGTTTGTAAAGATGGTATATCCGGGTTCAACAGGACTAGGGTTAAATCATAACAGAAGTTTGTACATTTACTTCTGTGTAGCGCCAGGCGAAAAAAAAAGACTTTCCAAAAAATGTTGAAACAAGAATAGATACTAATTCTGGTGTAAAAGGGGCCAAAAACAAAGCCTACCAATCAATCTACACAACCTGATCAAGTTATAGAGGCACATTCTGCTCTACATATGACGTCATGCTATTCACCACGGTGTGATGTCATTGAACTTCTTTGATGTCTGTATGAAATCGAAAAATGCTTGGTGGTTGTCTTAGGTGAGCAAAAAAAAAAAAAAAAAAAAAAAAATTATATATTGGCAAAGTAGATATTTTTTTTCTATTAATGGTAAGATTTTTATTGAGATCTATAGTTTTGCTGCAGGAACCTGAAATTCATCTTCAATGAAATGTTGAATTAGACAATATGTGAGAATTAGCCAACAGGCATTTCACGAATTCCCATGTGTAAATGAGCTTTTGCTGTGAGGAACCCAAGGGCATGTGAGCTAAGTGCCTGTGATGACTTTCTTTGCCATTATTCATATTATATTTTAGCACTGATTTAATATATTGGCACCCTTGACTCTAGGTGTAACCAGTCTCAAAGAAAAATGACAAGGAAATTAAGCACAGTTAATTGGAAGCAGGTGGAAGTCATTGTTAAACTGACCAAGTGTTACATGATGCTGTCAATTTCAGGGTAATTTTGTGAATGATTGACAATTTGCCAATGAAAATCTTGCCAGCTGTTGTGATAACTTTGTTTTCCATAATTTTCTATAACAGACGGGCATTGTTACGCTCCTTTTCATTTTTTGAACCCTGTCATTCTAATACTTGCCTTGTATCGTAATTGAGCAGTGTAAGCCCAAATCAGACTGTGCTGTCAGAACTTCCTTTATATTCAAATCGGATTCTGCAGTCTGAATAGTATCTGCAGAAATCACAGCTCCAGATCAGGTGCTTTTTCCAACCAAAAAGTACTGATATTTTTCTTAATTCTCCATGAAAACATGTTGTGGTACTCATTAGAAGCACCTCAATGAGGTGCTTCTAATGAGTACCACAACATGTTATTGTAAAGAAATAAAAATATTATGTGGGTACCCCCTGATATCTGGAGCTATGGAAGAAGTTAATACACACATATGAACCGGTTGGTCTGGGATTCACTGTTTTCATAATGAACAAGACAGACTCATTTATGAAAAAACATTAGCATCAATTCTCTGTAGGGACTGTAAGGAATAATAATCTTGAACTAGCTTTTCAAAATGCCTTTTGAAATTCAGAAATATTTCCATATTACTTAAAAAATAAATGTTCTGTGAATTTCATCACTGATTACATGTAAATTAAAACTATCTTGAAAGGTTTTTTTGATAATGATGGTTATTATAGTGAATTATTTTTCCAGAAATTTCCAAACTTTTTTCAAATAAACAAATGACGTTTCTTGGACATATTATTCAGTGTGTATTAATGACATTTATTTTTTGTTAATTTTAAATCAAGTCATATATAGCAATAATTAAACACATTAATGCATAGCTTCCTCCAGAAGTGACCTTGACAGATGGTATAGACCCAGATCAGACATTCCAGAATAGGGTGTTTTTCTTAAAGGGTGTAATTTGTGATTGATTTTACTCTTAGACTGCAGCATAAATCGTAAATCACTACTTGAGAAGCCATTACTCCCTTGATTTTGCATTGATTTTGATGGCATTTTCACACATATTTTGCTGATAGTATGTGGCCATTTTACCAGAGAAGTAATGATCACATGACTTCCAGTCACGTGCCAACTGGGAACCATTTAAGACAATTAAAAAAAAAAAAAAAAGTTACAAGAGACCAATGCTTAATGTGTGCTATTCAGAAAGAAACAGGGGATAGTATTAGGTAGGTTCTACTGTTGTTCCTACTTGATTTAGGTGTAAGGGGTGTTGTGATAATCGTGATAAAACTGATGAGTGCCAAAATTGCTGACAGCTTGAAATTCGGTGTACTCAGTCTTTATTAATGAAGGTAAAATCCAGGTTCTGTGCTGTATGGGAGCACTTGCTCTGAATGGTTGCATCTAGTGTATAGTAAGTATGACAGGTTTTAGAGTTGGTATACCCATCCAAAATGACACTAGTTGTAAAAAGAAGACAAATTATTCTCAAAACGCATAAACTGCAGTCACTGACTTCAATTTAATGTACAATTTTCTCCCTAAGTACTCAGGCAGACAGAGCGACCAACCAGTATACACCAAGATCAGACACCATAGTACACAGCCTCTGGTCAGGGTTGACACTGCTTTCTACTCATCCAGCAGTTTTAGACACATCAAAAGGTAGTAAAATGGACCTGTTCAAATTTTCATGACAATAATGGTAAGGAAATAAGGTATTCTATTTAGGGTAAATACGGTAAAGTGTCTTGGTAGTTTGAGTAAAATAATTCTTGAGGGCAAACTTTGAAAGACCAATTTCCATTATGAAAAAAAAAGTTCATTATATCTGCTTATATCTAAAATCAGCACATGAATGGTAAATGCCCTAAAATTTCAAACGCTTTAGACCATAATTGTTTGCATAAATTTTGCTTTTTATGCAATTGTTTCTTAAAATTCTTAGTGGATTGGCAAACAATGTAGCCACTGTTTGCATACGCCATTTTATCTGTATCTTTAGTGCACAAAATTTTTTAGGACATTTACCATGATGAATGTCAGAAAGGTCCATTTAATATGGAAATTTTGCAATTGTTTCTGTTATGGAAACTTTCTAATGTTATGAAGAACAGTATAGGTGCTGAATGTGGCATCAGTGTTTGGGAAACTAAGCATTGTTCTGACTGTTCAGAGAGGACATATATCACTATATGCATAGAAGAATGTGAACCAAATCTATCTATTCAGATTTTTAAAGCTACCAGGCAACTAAGTCACATAGAGGCAGGGCCACCAAATAAGTCAAAAATATTCTCTGCTTATATTTAAAATTCTGCTTGTTAATGCTTAGCACTCTGGGTAAAATTTTCAGCAGATGATATTTTGAAATATTTTTCTTATTTTTCACAGAAAACGGTTTTTGTAATTTCAAGCAAATCATGTGAAGATGATTTGCATAAAATGTCAAATCTTGTTTTCTTGGAAAAATTAGAAAAATATCATCAATTTGTCATGGAATTTGTCATCAGCTGAATTAGCCCAGAGTGGGGTAAAGGTTAAAGATGAGTGACTGAGTGGACATGTATCAGTGTATACTTAGGAAGAAGTCCATAACAGAATTTGATTGATGGCTGCAGTGTAACATGTGGTGTGGACTGGATTGATTTCTAGTGCTGCTATCTACATCCACATCAGATCTAGAGGGACAAGATCAAAGGCCTAGCAGTATCATAATGTCCATTGTTCCATAAAATCATAAAGATAAATTAACAACATCTTGATCTGTTTACCATATTGTTCATATCGAATATTTTTTTTATATTTCCACTTTTGCTTTGGGTATAAGTGTGAGTGAGTATGGTGGGGTGGGTGTGGGTGTGGGGGATTGGGATAAAACCTACACGTTTCTATAAACAAACAGGGGCCAGCTGCACTAAATCTGGATTTGATGGTGACTTCCTGAACTAAATCATTAGATTACAGAGATCACTAATTTTATGAGGTAGAAAGTTTTCACAAGAACAAGTAAAAACATTAAATTTTGCAAGAAAGAATTTTTTTCATGGAAGCACAAAATTTTGCAAGGGCAAAAGTTTTGCAAGTAACAAATTAAATTTGGCTAGGGAGAAAGCTTTCATTGGCAAAGGAGAAGTTTTCATATAAAAATTTGTTCAAAGCGCAAAACAAAATTACATAGACAACATTCTCAATTTATTATTATTCAGAGAAAATAAGACTTGGCATTTCATGTGAATGATGATTCACATGAATATATATATATATATATATATATATATATATATATATATATATATATATATATATATATATATATATATATAAGAAGTCTGCTGCAGCAGTTGTGATTAGTGCTTTTAGGGTTAATTACTGTCTCTAATAAGTGAAAGTTGTGATTCACTAAATGATTATGATTTGCACTAATAATAGGTAATTAGTCTGTCTGATTATGTTTGTTGGACAGATTTAGTATATATCGCTTACTTTTATATTGCTTAAACTGCAGTTCAGTTTGGGGACAGTTTAAGTTGTAAAATTGTAAATAAGCAATGTAAACTTAATTAATCTGTCTGTCATTCAAAAGTTTTATGATTAGAATTTTTTTTGAATTACTAGTACACAAGTTTGTAGCAGTAAGACGGACTAACAGTCTATAGTGCTAATTTAGTCCCATATTGTTTTAGCCATCAGCAAAAGTCAACAAAATCAAATGTTATTTATACAAGCTGTATAGAATTTTCTGGAAGAAAAGACTCACAAAAAAAGACATAGGAACTGACTTTTCTGTTTGAATATTTTGAATTAATCGGTACATAAAAATATACTGAAACAAAATGCAGATGATAAGTACTACTTCATTGCTGTAATGCTGCATTCTACAGGAACCAGGGGCAGTTTTGCCATAGAGTAAATCAGACAGACAAATGTTGCAGTCTGCACAATAACCTTATCTTCTAGATAAAAAACAACTACAAACAAAAAAAAAAAAAAGAAACAGGAAGAATGAAAATAGAGACACCAAATGTGATGACATGATGATGTAACTGAAAGCTAAAAAAAAAATGGTAATGAGGGTGCTGTAGGGGAAGGGGATGGAGATCTTATTTATAAAGAAAGCTACATCTTCCAAAAACATTGATGACAGCATATGACATGTCATAAATAATGATGCAAGTAAATGATAATGGTTCTAGTGATTATCTTGTCCATTTCTCTTCTATTGAAATCAGCACATAAAGATATAGATTTCTCTGTGACAAGATGAAAACTGGTTGACAACAAGTGATGAGATTATGATGATAATGGCCATAAATTATCAGTGACTGAAAGGTGCTGATAGCTGTCCAGGGGTCAGGCTTTTCTTTCTCTCTTGGTTTAAAAGATTTTGGGCCAGCTTGGGGAAACACGACTTTTCCCATGGGCAAACAGGGAAGACATGGGCCAGACTGTGCATTTGCGCAGTCTGGCCTGGGTCTTTGCTGTTTGCTTGTTGGATACAAAGCTCTTGTAGAACATACACAGTCAAAGGCAAGAGTATGGGGGCCTAGATTGGTCATCATGTTCACTATTTGAAAATTGGAAAAGTTGGTTTTCGGATGACAGAAGGCTTGATTTTAGATTGGGTAATGTTGTATCATTACTATCAACAGTACATTAGCTCCTAATCAGGAAACTTGGTTCTGTTAGCCCTGTGCTTGAGTAGTTCTGATTAAAATGTAACTTCACCTATTGCTTGCTGAATTTAAATATATTGATTGCATTTACTTTAAGTCAGGAAGACAAGCCTGAGCAAAGAGTGTAGACCCACTCATTCAGCAGTTTTTAGACATATTAATGGGTAGTAAAATGGACTTTTTTTTTTTAAATTTTAGAAGTATGAGGAGTTAAGGTGTCTGAATATACCGTACCGTATATATACAGTCAAACTTCAATGGCGCAAACATCTTTAGGACCATGGAAATTTGTTTGAGATATGATAGTTTGAGCCACTGAGGGTTATTTATGGTGCCAGGTCAGGAAGCAAATAGCAATAATTTAGGAAAATGTTTTAGATTTTCTACACAATAATCATATGTTGAGTGTACTCAGAATACACAACATATGATTTCATGATAAATAAGAAAATTTCCCTAAATGTTTGTTTTCTTGAGTTGTTGGAAGAATTCTGTAGGGACTCAAAAAACAAGTTCGAATTAGCCATAGTATATGAGCCATCGGTGTTCAAACTATTGAGGTTCAACAATATTTAGGGTAAATACAGTATAGTAGAAGATATTTTGAATTATGTCACTTAATTTTCCCTGAAAAAAAGAGCTTGACATTACCACATGAATTATGCAGAGGATATAATTAAGATTCACATGAATGTCAAACCTTATTTTTTTTGAGAAAATCAAGAAAATTATCAGCCAAGGTGTCTGCTAATTTGCTGTTTGCATATGAAGGGTTAAGAGGACAGCTGAGATGGGCCAGTTTCCTAAAAGCTGACATTTTCTCTTGGGTCATTGGTTGGGTGAAAGGGACATATGGGGGAGGGTAGGAGAGTGGGGACAAAGACAATATAAAAAAAAGAAACAAAAAACATACATACATGTTAACCCTTAAAGCACCAATCACAACTAAAGCAGATGACAATTTTGATTTTTTTTTTTCAGAAGAAAGCAAGTCTTGACATTTCATGTGAATCATTTGTCAAGCAAACGGTTCACATGAAATATCAAGACTTGTTTTCTCTGAAAAATAAAAAATAAAACTTTTAGAATGTCGTCTGCTACAAATTTTGCTTGGCGCTTTAAGGGTTAAGGGGTGTGTTTTTGGTTTTACTGTGGCAATGAAAAGAAAATATATTTGGAAAGATGAGTGAAGGAGATTGAAACAAACAGGGTTATTTCAACAGAAACGTCTTTTCATTAGAAAATGTCTAATACTCCAAATACTTTGTACCGGTATATATATATTTGTCTATAAACCTTACTAAACAAGACTAAAATAATTCATATATTGAGCGATAAATTGGTAGTTCTGACCACATAGAGAGTACTGTACCTGCTAGAATGATTTTATAACCAAGTCAGTGGTACGGATTGTCTCCAGGGTTTTACTATGTAAAAAAATATGGGAAATGCATGATACTGTTAACAAAGGAAAGTTTCGTATTAATGTAACTGCTTTACAATTATATTGAGTCTGTTTCAAATGCTTTTCACTGTTCCATTCTTTTTTAAATTTGTATTACAGGTCTTTTTCAACAGTATCTCAGTTATATTGAGCACAAATACTTTTAATAAGTTTAATCTTGATATAATCAGATCAAAAGCCTGATTCATAATTTGGTTAGTTTTTCAAAAGATTTTAATGTCATCCTTTACCACATTTTTAGCCTTGAAGCATTATTGCAGTCTTTGATTTTGTTCATTCTTTGTCCTCTGTAGTTTTATAGCTACACTTTCTGGCATTTTTCAGCACTCTTTACATCCATTAGCATAAAACTGCTATAAAACAGGTATGGCCTAATTGGCCCTAAGTACAGAACTGCACATTGTCCATTTCAATGAAGAATAGATATGATTGACAGATAGGTGATAAAATTAGACTGATAGTGACATCACAACTCATTATCTGGTCTCCAGGGGTAATACTAGAGTGGATGCACTGTTGTCTTACACAACTTAGGGAGGATACATATGAAGGAACCACTAGGCAAGACCTTGACCATATGATTTGCATTACGAAAACAGGCCTATAGAAATATATAGAAAATTTCACCTCCAAAAACTGAAAATTTTCACATAAAAAACTCTGATATTTTTCATATTTCGGCGAGGCAGTTCTAATGAGTACCCACAATCTATGTTTTGAGCAGAAATAAGAAAAATAATGTATACCCCTGTAAACCCCAGTTTTACTATATAAAAGTGGGGTTTAAGGGGGTCAAAATTTTCTAAGTTTTATGTGTATAAGGTCCAAATAGGCGTGTTTTCGTGATGTGGCAGAGGTACCGGAGATTAAAAAACATGACTTAGGAGTTAAAAAATGGTTCTTGGCACATTAGATTTGTGTTTGGCCTTTTTGAAAATGCAGACACTGTCATGTGGAATGATTTTCTGAAAAACATCAACAGGATTCTAGTATGTATATCAACATTAGTTTCTCTCCTTTTTGCCCCATGGCATGAACTTTCTCATGAAGTCTGACCTCTGCCCCCCCCCCCCCCCCCCACCACTCCCTTCTTACTGTATAAATGTTGAAATGTGGGGGGGGGGGTAACAGGAGCACATTAGAGAGGTTCTGAAATTGAAAGTTTAACCCATTAAAGACTGAATAAACTCTCCCACACTATATATTGGAAGAGTCCTTTTCGATTTTAGGTATGTCGGGCTATATGATGTAGATATTACTGAAGAAAAAATGGTTGAACTGTTTGCAAACAGTGAAGACCCTGATCAGATGCCACATTCTGCGGCATCTGATCTGGGTCTGCACTGTTTGCCAATTACCCATTTCCAGTCTTCAATGGGTTAAACTGTAACCTGCTGCTTGTAGATAGAAGCAGACAGCATATATTGTTTCGCTTTTGGAGGCAATTTGAAAGAAATGTCATCTTATTTTCTGGGAAAATAAGAAAAATATTACTTATTTTCATCTGATTATTTGGCCAACAGGGTTTAGACTAGTGACCAGCCTTTATAGTCATGATATTATTTTAGTTTTATTATTTTAGTGGATTATCAAACAGGATTATAAGAAAAATATTTAGTCACTGGAGACTGGAGCCAGTCTAAACAGGGTGCTGAAGCTTATGTGCTGGCTGGTCTGGGACCTCCTGCTCGTACACACTATCACACTCACTTTGGAGAATCTAAGTTATGAACAGTGAAGACTATAACCTGATATCATTTATTATAGAAACTCCTATACTTAAAAAAACAGTGTAGACCCTGATCAGAAGCTGCATTCTGCAGAATGCAGCTTCTGATCTGGGTCTTCACTATTTGCCAGTGTCCCTTTTATGAGATGCTAGGTATAAATGGGTCAAAGCGCAAATAGGAAAGATCCTGATCAAACTGCTCCTAATCTGGGTCTACACTGTTTCTTCAGGCATATCTAACCAGAAATTGAGGTGGGCACAGCTGGTCTGAAATTTCATTCTCATAAATAATTAGACATGTTTTCGCATGTAAGATGGGCTATAAGCACGGCTGTATACTCATACATAGGGTTTTCAATGAATGCTGCTCTTTGATAACCTTAGCTGTGTAGTCTTCCCAATACAATAGTTTCAGATTTCTGAACTTTTAAAAGCAAACATAACAGCTGGGGCAGTTTATGTTAACCTGCTGATAAACTTTTAAGAAGGTATTTACCTATCTGTCAGTAGGCGGTACTCAGTGGGTGTGGTTAGTGACATATTGTCCAGTCAGATAATAGCACAGTACATTGATATACTGACCCTGTAACTGTCTTTAATATAAGTTGTCTAAAATAAATTGTAACATTGTGCAAAAGTATGTTATATTATATAAATGTCTTTTAAAAAATTTTGATTAAATCTAATATCAAAATTTGTAGGAGTGTAAAGGATATAGATTTAACTTTTTTAACTTGCAACATTAGTAACAATACCTGTGTATACAGTGTTTATTTTTTCCTCCAAATACTGTTTTTATAATGTTGAGAAAATATTAGGGTGCATAGCAGAACTATTTTAGAATTGGAAAACTTTCAAAGTAAAGTTGTTGAGTCCTTTCTGATTGAATTGGTATTGAGGAAATAACACTGATACTATTTCATTGAAATGTTATAGGGAAGAGCTTGTCCAATCAGAACCCTCAGTGACTACAACAGCAATACACACAGCAAGACAGTGAATGATTGCCAGTGTAAATGGATTAGAGAGAACAAACAGTGACTTACTTGACTAGGGTAAGGATGTGGTACTTTTCAACATAGAAGTAAAACATCAGAAGCAAAACTGTTTTAGTAGATATTGGTGAAGTAATTGGATTATAGCAACATTTTCTACAATTGTCGGATGATTTTGATTAAAATACAGATGTGAAGATTGCAACAATGAAATCGGATATAATTGTTTCTGTATGAATAATGAAGAAACACGGTTCAGAGAATTTCACTATAAAAGCATACTTTCGTGTGTCTATGCAAAAAAGTTAATTCATTTGGATATAGTAAAAGGGTTTTAAAAGCATGTTTTAGGGAGGAAGATATTAAATATAGATAAAGATGTAATAATTTGTTGTGTGCATTGAACTGTTTAAGTCGAGTGATATACGAGTGTAATACAAATCATATTTAATATTCCGAGCATGAAGGATTTATATACATTCTGTGCCAAGGTTGGATATAGCTAGAACAATGTTTGGATTACTTAATTTAAGTAAATATTTAGCTATATTGATATTAGCATATTTTGGATTAAGTCATGCTGTCAAAGAACAAGAAGGTATTGTATA
Organism: Anodontia alba; assembly: GCA_964016985.1. NCBI lineage: Eukaryota > Metazoa > Mollusca > Bivalvia > Lucinida > Lucinidae > Anodontia > Anodontia alba. Next base: position 127,738,717 of record OZ024822.1, read on the forward strand.
ATTTCTTTCATCCTTTAACAAATATTTAACCTTTACCTCTCTCTCTGGGCTAATTCAGCAGATGACAAATGAACGATAGTTTTCTTATTTTTCCCAGAAAATAAGCTTTGAAATTGCATGCAAATTGGAGATATTTGCATGAAGTGGCAAAGCCTATTTTCTGGAAAAAATAAGAAATATTTCAAAATGTCTGCTGAAATTCGTACCCAGCCATCTAAGTTTTATGTGTATAAGGTCCAAATAAGTATTTAGAGGATAATGCTTCTCCTATTTCTTCCCAAAATTCAGTTCTGGAACCATGTCGAGATAATTAAGTTCCATGTGGTGACAGAGCCTATGTTCTGAAGTGAATTTGGAAAACTTAACCACGGAATGACTTATCTGGTGCCCATAATATGCATGCCATTCAGAATTGCAGCAGTCAGCAATTTTAAATATTTTTATTCAAGAAATAAGATGACATTTTATGTGAATTGCCTGCCTAGCAGACAGTTCACATGACATGTCAAGTCTATTATTTTCTTTGAAAATAATAACAGTTTAAAATGTCATCAACTGGTGTTGTAACTAGTAGTTTGCCAAGCATATCAGATGATTTACAATTCCTTGGAAACTGGGAAATTTTAGAATATCTCTAGCAGATGATTGCATTTATTTTTAAGCCTTATTTCCTTGGAAGATAGTTCATTTTAGAATGTCATCTGCTGCTGTTGTGTGACTGGGGGTGATACAAATAAGCTTTAGATAGGGGGGTGGCTAGATAAATACTTTTCTTGTTTCTGCATGATACCATATGTTGTGAGTACTCATTAGAACAACCTCTCTTAGATGTTTCGAATTAGTACACTGGAATCTCTTTATAAGTAAGACGGTTCAGATATAAGAAGGTTTAAAGCAGGACCCCAAAAGTATTGTATATAATCTAAACAAAAATGTATAGATTATATAGAAAAATGACCATAAATGGTTATTTTTCTATATAACCTATACAGTTTTGTTTGGATACAGCATGTTGTTTAGCTAACGGGGTTTTCACTTTTGACCCCAGCAATTGTGTTATAAAGAGGTTGTGATGTACCCAAACAATTTTCATGGAGATATAAGAAATATACCAATACATTTTTATTGGGGAAAAAAAAGTTTTTATCTAAAGCTAAGAGTTGATCTGTGTGTGTGTTGCATAGGTCTAGATAAGAAAGGGTAGCAGGTAAATAATTTTTCTTATTTCTCTACAAAAACATAATTTGGGTACCCATTAGAAGCACCACGCCGATGCATTTCTTAGTATCCACAACATATGTTTTCATGGAGAAATGTGAAAATATCAGTACTTTTGGATTGAAAAAAGCCATCTTACCAAAAGTTGTGGTGTTGGATCAGGGTCCACTATGGTCAGTCACTATATGCATATGGTCTAGATATGAGATAAAGGTTAAAATGCACAGATGCATGGGCGGTTGCAACTGCTCCTGTTACAAAAAGTAAACTTAGATGTAACAAATACCACCATACATTAATCATGTTAATGGGTCCCATCTGTAATATCAGACAGAATTGTCCATCCAGAGTGCTCTGGATAAGGTCTGTATCCAAACAAATATTCTTGAAAACAATATAATTATGCTTTAATGGTAAAATGAGAGAGAAAAACAAATGCAATTTTTTTGTTTTAAAAAATATCAATAGCAGGCTAATCTGGAGGATCAAAAAAAAAAAAAAAAATGAAAAAAAAAGTGTCAATCTGTCAGCAAATTTGGTCCTCTTATCTAGTTTAATATTAATCATATCAACTTGAAAGTTATCAAGGCTACTTCTGTTGTGTTGTTTTGATGGAGCTTTGACCAATTAACATGTATTGATAAAACTTTTTTTTATGTGTGAAAAACTCTTAAAATTTAACTTTTAACAGGTTGACAAAAGTGCTGAAAAATCAGTAACAATGTTTTTATTTTGGGGTGGGTTGGGGAGGGGGCAGTAATCTGTTTCTCTGAGATTGGTCTATGAGTAGATAATTGTTCTTCTAAACTAACCAAATCTGCAACTTAAACCTATTTTATTTGATAAAAAATATTGCAGTGGCATGACCTGCACTGGGCCAGATGAGAAGGGACACCCAGATAATATTTTCTTATTTCTCCACAGAAACACATGTTGTAAGTACTGATTAGAAGCAGATCAATGAGGCGCTTTTAATGAGTACCCACAACATATGATTTTGTGGAGAAATAAAAAAACAAAACAAAAAAATATTTTTCAGTTTTGAAAAAGTGCCTTATGTGTAGCTATGGACCTGTGAGTCTTTTTTTGATACTCAGCTGTGCGCTAATGGGTATCTCTTTCAGTGTTTTTTTCATATAGTGATGGATATCATTTTCATGGATTCGTTACACTGATACAAATGTTTGTTTTCTTTCGTCTTATTTTCTACTGCACATGGATATTAACAAGTAAACCTCACCATATACAGTACAGTTAAAGGGGGTCTTAAGGCCAACTATATACATGCATATTATTTTACTCCTCCCCTTATTCATGGGGGTATCCAGATATTTTTTTTCTTACTATTCCATGAAAACATAAGAAGTGCCTCACTGAGGCGATTCTGATGAGTACCCACAACATATGTTTTCATGGAGAAATAAAAAAATATCCATCTTACTGGTTGAAAAATATGCCTTATGCGGAGCTATGCTTATTTTAGTATTAACCCATTGTAGACTGAATAGACTCTCCCACACTATATATTGGAAGTGTCCAATTTCAATTTTAGGTACATCTGGCTATGAGATTTAGATATTCCTATAGAAAAAAGGTTTAAAAAAGGCTAAATTATTTGCAAACAGTGGAGACCCTGATCGGACGCACATGCTGCCGCATCTAATGTGGGTCTGCATGGTTTGCCAGTTACCCTTTTACGGGTCTCCCGACTACAATGGGTTAAAATAAAATGCCAATTATTCAGGAGGTCCCATGAAAGACTTACTTGTATTGAACAAGCACCTGTCTTAAACAACTACTGATTGGCTGTCATTAACTGAGGTCTAAAATACATTTTGAAAGTAATGCTATTTAAGGATACAGATTTGTAACATTTAGTCAGGTTCATATACTGAAGGATATAATTCCCCAGATACACCACCTAAATTAGGCCCACTGATGACATGGGCCTATGCAAAAAGCAAAAAAAACTTTCCAAGTTCTCTTTATGGCAGTCTGAAGTGACTTTTAAAGCCATATTTTTTTTTTCATTACTTGGTAATTAAAAGTTTTTATAAAAGCTAAAATGCAAAATATGCAAGCGTTTCTAAAGTTTAAGTGGCTCAGATTTCTCTTCTCCCATATAGCCATTTATCACTTCTACTGCAAGATGCCAGATATAAAGTTCAAGACTATTTTCCTTATTTTCCACCAAGATCTATGTTTCAATTACTCATTAGCATCATCAAAGGAAGGCAGGTCTATTTATATTTGTGTTACCAACATGCTTTGGTAGAAAATTTAGAAAAATAGTTAACACTTAACCATGCTATGAGCAGATTCAGCAGATGACAAACTGATGATATTTTTCTTATTTTTCCTAGAAATTAGGATCTGGCACTTCATGCAAATTGTCTCCATAGGAGACAATTTGCATAAGGTGTCAAATCCCTTTTTCTAGGAAAAATAAGAAAATATTCCAAAATGTTTTCTGCTGAAATGTTTACCCAGCATGTGAAGTGTTGATGCTGTACCAATATTTTGCTAAGCTGAGAATTTGCAGATTGCAATTGCGCATTATTTTCTCTTGTAAAAGCATTATTCGTTTAACAATAAATTTCTCCCCATCCATCTGAGCTGTGCATCCTGCTGGGATAAACTGACAAATTAAATTTAATTAATTAAACTGAACAGTGGTCTTAATTGGATTTCCAGGTCTCTGTGGTTTGTTTAAATTCTACCCACAGAATTAGTCTCAGAAGTAAAGGCAATAAATATTATCTCATGGCTCCAAATTAACCAGAGGATCTGTTATGGAGGAACACCAAATACTCCTTAACCCATTGTAGACTGAATGAACTCCCAAACACTATATATTGGAAGAGTCTAATTTTGATTTTAGGGATGTCAGGCTATGCGATTTAGATATTGCTAGAGAAAAATGGTTGTACTATTTGCAAACAGTGGAGACCCTGATCTGACGCCGCATTCCGTGGCATCTGATCTGGGTCTGCACTGTTTGCTAATTACCCTTTTAGGGGTCTCCAGACTACAATGGGTCCTCCCTCTGATTAGAGCTAAATTTTTATGACAGTTGATAATATTTGTTAGTTTTGCACAGTTGTAATGAGTACCATATTTATGCTGAAATTTGAACATGAGACAGTTGGTATTAAATGTAAAACTATTTTCTGTGGGGGGGGGGGGGGGGGGGGGGAATCTAATGAAATGTTGAACTTTATTTTCTGGGGAAAATTTGGCAAATTTGTTATGCTGCTGAATATCCCGAGAAATCGCTAAATGTTAAAAACTTTCTTTTCCTTGTGTAAATTGCTTAGCCAATCACAACTGCAGCAGACAGGCATGATTCATGTGAATCATCTGCAGCATGAAATGTCGAGCCTTATTATCTCTGAAAAATAATAAAAAGAAAAAAAGGATGACCTGCTACAATTAAGGCTATACTGATCAGGATTTGTTTTATTTCTAGTCTCCTGATTTCTTATCACAATAAAATTATGTGATCTTGCTTGAGTTTTTTTTGATAAGACTGTTAGAGTTGTATCCCTTTGAATACAGTTTATATTTCTCACTTGTTTAGACTGAATAGATTCCCCCACTCTATATATTGGAAGAGTCCAATTTCAATGTTAGGTGTGTCAGGTTATGTGGTTTAAATATTCCTAGGGAAAAATGGCTAAACTATGTGCAAACAATGGAGACCTTGATCAGACACTGCATTCTGTGGCGTCCGATCTGGGTCTGCACAGTTTACCAGTTACCCTTTTGGGGATCTCAAGTTTAAAAGAGTTAATGCAAATGTCTTAAAATTTCAAACACTTTAATCTGTACTTTTTTGGCCTAAATTTTGCTCTATAATATACATATGTTTTTCTTAAAATACCTAGCTGGAATAGCAAACAGTGTAGACCCTGATCAGACTGCTCCTTAAGGAGAAATCTGATCTGGGTCTGCACTGTTTGCATATGCCATTTTGATGGACACTTTTAGGACATTTACCGTAAATATCAAAATTTGTCTGTTTGTTTATTTATTTTTGTTTTTCATACATTTGTTCTATTTATTTCAGGTGACTTTAATAGTATATCAGATTTATTTGACAGAGGACTTCAGAGGGGACCAGTATTTACTAAAGAGCCTGAAGATCGGTATTACGTAGTGAAAAGTAAACCTTCTGTGTTAGAGTGTATAGCACAGGGCGCTGTACATATATCATTTAAATGTGCTGGATCTTGGATTAAACAGCATCACCACACAAATAATTTATTCATAGATCCAATAACACAGAAGGAAACATTACATACAAGTATATATGTATCTCGGGAAGAGGTAGAGGATTATTACGGGTCCGATGGATATTGGTGCGAGTGTTATGCTTCGGACCTGAAAGCTGAAACTCCGGGTGCTAATATTGTCAAAAGTAAACGAGGAATTGTAGAATTAGCATGTAAGTATGTGATACCATACTTGTTTACCATATTTGAATACCTCAACTCCCGACCATTTTTGTTAAAAAATTTGAACTGCCCAATTGTTTTTAAAACACTACTGGTTGACTGGCAAACAGAATTGCCCTTGATCAGACCCCACATTCTGTGGTATCTAGTTTGGCTCTACAGTGTCTGCTCAGGTCTGTCTGAATAAATAGGCTAAATATGGTAGTACTTTATACAGATCCTGAAGGTTATTCAGAAGATATATATATATATATATTTTTTTTTTTGTTTGTTTTTTTGGCACGAAAGCTTACCTTGTAGGTTTTTGTTGGAATAATTTGCCATATTTCCTTATTTTTGCACCAAAATGTAGTTCATAGGTAGTCACTGGAATTGCCTTGGTGAATTGACACAAGATACAGCTTGATGCAAAAATAAAGAAAAAACTTCTGGATGCTTTAGACGAATGTCTTAAGGAGACTGAGGTATCTGGTATGTTCACTAAGCTCCTGGCTTGTTGTGGCCAGTCGGTTATGGGACTTGGGATCATAGGGTTCAAATTTAACTTTTCTGACAACTTGCTAAAATTAGCAAGTGGCATTATTTTTTACTTGCTAAACCTTTCAGCCAACTTGATTTTTCACTTATAAACACTGTTAAATGTGGTTTTAAACCTTAGCACTCTGGGTAAAAATTTCAGCATTTTAAAATATTTTTCTTATTTTTCCCAGAAAACAGGTTTAGACATTTCATGCAAATTGTTTGCATAGAATACTATCATTGCTTTTGGAAAAGAAATTGCAAAACTTCAGCAACAATGCCACAGTTTCAGCCAATTATAGAGAATTTTTCCAACTTGCTAGAGTTCATAGCATAAGAGCTCTTCATTATCATCTCTTCATTGTCTCAGTATGACTTAAACACTGTTGAAAGAGATGTGAAAACAAAATCATCATCATCTGGCTCATAATCAAATAATCATAAAATTTCTAGTAGTTGAAAATGACATGAACTGAAGTACATGTCAGTATATGATGATTTATCAGTCCTAGACTTATCTAGACCAGTAACAAAACATTTAAATTCTGTATGTATTTAACATAAGTAATCAGCCTTGTGAATAAACTGATTTAGCTTTTCGTCACACATTAGCGACATACTTTTTCTAATTTTGCATGAAGTCAGGCATAAGTGTGGGCAGATGTGTATTACCATAGTGTGTGGCATTGTTTAAATTCTTTGTTGTAAAATTACTCAAACATTTCAGTGTAACATACAATGCCCCATAGTCTTCCAAATTTAAATATTACCCACAACATTTTAAAATTTTGTCACATTTCTCGATAAAAATAGGCCGGGACATTCATGAAAATCATCTTTTTAATAGATAATTGCATGAAATGTCAAACCTTCTATAGAAAAAAAGAAGGAAAGTACTGTATTTACCCTTAGTTTTCAGACAGACAGGCCTGAACAAACATTGTAGACAGGTCAGATGCCACAGAACTACGGATAGAGGATAGTCTTGAAACAAAAGCATTTTTCTTGCCATAATGTAAGGCCACATACAAAATAAGATATGGGATATGACTAATAGATGTATAGCGCTCAAAAGGCTTTATCTTTTTATTGTACTTTATTTATTTATTTTTTACTGAAATACAGGTTCCCTCTCTTATCTAGAGCTGTGAGGAATACGCATCCATATAGTTTAATAAACTCTTTAAAACAAACAAAACAAACCAAAACAACACCACAGCTCCAGGTAAGGATGTTTTCTAACCCTGTTTTTCTTATTTGTCCACAAAAACATATGTTATGGGCACTCACAAGAAGCGCCTCACTGACACATATAATAAAGAACACTACTTAACCATTCTCTTGCTGAACATGACACGCTCTGTCTTAGCAAACAGTGTAGATCCAGATCAGTTGGCTTCTGAAGAAGCCAACTGATCTGGATCTGCACTGTTTGTCAATTAATATGTGAATTTCTATCAAAAACCTGGATCAAGTTATCTGATTGGCTGGAAATTAGAAGTGAGCAGGGCATATTAATTTATTTAGCATGACTCTTGGGTTAAGGCCCAGATTTCGGTATAAATTTTGTTTTGTTACTATTCAGATGAACTGTCCATCCCTAGCTATTTGTAAGGATTAAAAAAAAAGAAGAAAAGAAAAAGATTCCAACATCTGTCCCAGTAAGAAAAATGCTTATCTGGATATACCTCATCTAGAGCTACAAAATGTACCACACATAGATAAATTTTAGGTCTCTCTGGTGCATTCAATATTAGATGATAGGAATGAATCTTTCATCATTTTGAGATATTAGAGGTGCTACCATTTATATTAATTTTCTAGTAAAACCATTTTGCCTATATCTCAAGAACTGAGACCCGTGCAAGGGAGGAATTAATCAGAACCTATAGCTTGCACCCATCTATCATAAAAGGGCCTCGCTTTTTGTGGGAAAATGAATTATTTGAATTATTTGAATTTGTAAAGAAATAAGAAAATAAATTTATCTAGATAACCGTCTTGTCTAGACCAATGTAGCAGTTTACTTAGTACTTACCCACATCAATGGTTATTTGTGAATGTGCAGTTCTTTGATTTTGGAATATCTAGAAGGCAGGTTTTCTTTGGAGGTGGTTCATTTTGAAGAACACTGCAGGAGACTGTCTCCAATGCACAGTAAAATTAATCAGTGAGATTGTAATGCATTATTTCTCTTATTCCATCTTATCTGTCTGGGTCACAATTGTACCATAAAAAGTTGACCATTCTACCAGGATCAGGTGATACAGTAAATGTCCTAAAATTTCGAACATTTTATTCCATATATTTTTAGCCCAGAGTGCTAAGTGTTAATTAGGAGGCAACAAAGGCCCTGGTCAGACTGTGCAAATGCCCAGGGCCCCAGTCAGAGCTAGACCTTAGTTGCCTACTTATAGCAACCGGATTTTTTTCTCCAGCGCATCCTGAGCTATTGTGGGAGCTCAGTAGAATTATCTCATTGAGATATAAAAGTTCAGGTTTACATGGGGAAATAATCAGTAAAGCCAGACAAGCTCCAGGTAAGGATGTAGACACTGAGGGCCGCCCAGTTGTGTTACTCATAGCTCCAGATAAGATGCTTTTTCAGCTGAAAAGTACTGATATTTTTCTTATGTCTCTATGGAAATATATGTTGTGGTACTCATTAGAAGTGCTTCAGTGAGGTGCTTTTAATGAGTACCCACAACATATGTTTTTATGGAGAAATAAGAAAAAATATGATGTGGATACCCACGCTTATCTGGAGTCATGGTTGTGCACTTCATTCATTAAACTCTTCCTGATGAAACACTTGTAGCTTTTTATTATAATGTTAGACAAACAAATCCCAAAATGTCAAATTGTTTTAGACTGAAAAATTGACAGACAGTCAGATATTATGACAGATTAGTCAAACACAGTCCTAGGACCAGTCTGTTAGCCCGTCATATTTCTAGAGGACATTATCTGATGGATAGACTTTTCAAAATTTATTGAAGGCTGATCTCTCATACTGACTTGAACCTGACCATAAAATTTGGCCATGCATACAGATTCAAGGTCTCTTTCTCCTGTTAAATTAGCTCCAGATAAAGTTTTTACCCTAAATTTTAGGATACCCTAACCTTTCTTGTCCTGAAATTTTAACAAGTCCAATTAAATACCAGAGCCCCATTGTTCAAAGCATGGTTAGCTTAACAAGCTCGTTAATGACAAACTTGTTAACTGTTGTAGCTAAGGTGTTTTCAGATACATTGATATTTTTGCTACAAAAATGTGATTAGCTTTTGCAGTGCAAAAGCTACTCACATTTTTTCAGTAAAAAATATCAGTGTATTTGCCATATTTCAAGATAGAAATTTTGACGTCACGTTAGCTAACAACTTCTTTAAGTTGTGAACAACTGGGCCCAGTTGTTGTGTCCAAGATCTGCACATTCTGCAGCATCTGATCTGGGTCTACACTATTTACTTTGGTGTGTTCATATGATTAGGATAAATTGCCTGCATACTGCTCTAGATAAGAGATGTAACCATATAAAGACATTTTCTTATTTCTCTGCTGAAACATAATAGGTACTTATTGGATAACCGCATTGAAGCATTCCACTTCCCAGAACATGTTTTTACAGAGAAATAAGAAAAGAAATATCAGAGGTAGGAAATTCTTTTCATTAAAAGTAGATCCCCCTACCTCCAAGTGAGAAGGTAGGTAAATATTTTCATCTCAAGTTATTTCCCTCCTTGGTATAAATAAATTGTCTGAATGTTGAGCTCATAGCTCTTGATAGGATGCTTTTTTCAGTCCAAAAGTATTGATATTTTACTTATTTCTCCACAAAAAACATATGTTGTGGGTACTCATTAGAAGCACCTCAGTGAGGTGCTTCTAATGAGTACCCACAACATATGTTTTCATGGAGAAATAAGAAAAATATTTTACCTGAAACCCACTCTTATCTAGACTATGGTTAAGCTATAGTATTTGAAGCTATACTTAATTTTGCATGCCTGTATTCATTATTAATTTAATATTGATGTCTTTTTCTTTCTTTCAGATTTGAAGAGGCGCTTTGAAAGAGAGCCGATTGGTATGAAAGTTGAATTAGAGCAACAGACCCTGCTACAGTGTCTGCCTCCAGACGGAAAACCTCTCCCAGAGGTGAGTCTCCAGTGGCAAGGAGCTTATGACGAGCTCTTGCCAGTGGATGTTTGGATGCAGCATAGCTCTAGATAAGACACTAATTCCACCAAAGATTTTGGATATTTTTTTTTGTTTTATTTTTCCATGAAAACATGCTAGAAATGTATTGGTGAAGCACATCTGATAAGCTCTTACAGCTTATGTTTTTGTGGAGAAATAAGGAAAATGTCACTATTTTTCAGTTGAAAAATAAAGGAAAGGAACATTACAAAAACATGCCTATTCAAATATATAAAAAATTTCACCTCCAAAAACTGAAAATTTTCGGATAAAAAAAAACTGATATTTTTCATATTTCTGCTCAAAACATAGATTGTGGGTACTCGTTAGAACTGCCTCAGTGAGGTGGCTCTAACAAGTACCCACAATCTATGTTTTTGAGCAGAAATAAGAAAAATACTATATATTCCCTGTAAACCCCAGTTTTACTATATAAAAGTGGGGTTGAAGGGGGTCAAAATTATATAGGCATATTTTCATGATTAAGCTTATCTAGAGTTATAGCAGTCTGCTCTACACATAATTCCAGGTGTACACTGTCTGTCAAGTTTCATATACTTATCTCTTCCATCATTTTGTTGGAGGAAAAGTATGGTATTCTCCCCATAGGAAAAGAGTGCTGAAAAATTGCACAAAATTAGTTCCTTATTTCAGCCCTGAACAGCCTGCATATTACTCTTTGAGCATAGCTCCCTTTACCTTGGCTTTTTTTTCTCAATCAAAAAGTATTGATTGTTTTTTCTAATTTCTCCATGAAAGTATATGTTATGGTCACTAATGATACATTGCTCATAATATGTGTTTTCATGGAGAAATAAGAAAAATATCAGAACGTTTCGGTTGAAAAAGTACCTTATTTGTAGCTACAGTCGACTCTCGAATTCCAAGGGACTCTCTGAAATACTTCGAGATATCCATACCTCGACATATCAGATTTGCAGAATTGGGGAAAAAATAATTTGAACAACCACATTTAACAAACATATATAATATGAAGTTGGAGATATATTGAAAATATTGTGGAAAAGAGGAGAAATTGCTCCTTAGGAGCAATTTCTCCTCTTTTCCACAATATTTTTTTCCCTGTTGATAGATTTTCATGTTAAGGCAGGGACCAGATTTTCACTTCGAGATAAGCGGTTATTCAAGATAAGCGAGTTCGAGATAACGAGTCAACTGTATTTCTGAAGCTGTTCTGAAGAGGTAGATATGTACTCTTGCATTGCTCGAGATAAAAGGCATATCCGGATAAATATTTCTCTTCTTTTTTTGTGAAAGCATGACATGGATGGGTACGCATTAGAATATCATCACTGAGCTCATTCTGATATGTTCTACTACCCACAGCGTATGTTTTTACGGAGCAGTGAGAAAAAAAAATTAGGTATTTGAGGTAGGCATGCAGACAGTGAGGGCATGTGCTGTTAGAATATTCTTGAAGACCTCTTTTTGTGTTACGTGGCCCAAATGATATTAACATCAATTCTTGTGTTTATCCGAGAGTTAACCAAATATTTATGTGCGGCATGGGAGTTTTGTTTGTGCTCCTGTCAGTAAGGTACTCACTGCATTTTCTTCTAGTAACTCGTAGCTCCAGATATATTTTTCTTATTTCTGCATGAAAACATGTTGTGGATACTCCTTCAAAGCGCCTCACCGAGGCACTTTGAAGGAGTACCCACAACATATGGTTACACAGAGAAATAAGAAAATAGACGTATTGTGATAGTTTTCGATTGTAAAAAGTGTTTTATCTGGAACTGTATAGTTAAATTGAGTTATGCAACACATCTGTTTTATGCAGTCTTTAGACACTGTATCATGAAAGATGGTTGACAGAGGCATCCTTTTGAACTACAGAGATGTACATTTTGTCTGCATTTCAAGTGCAGTTCATTGGGTATATAAAACCCAGCAGATAGATAGAAAGTACCACTTAGGTGGTAATCAAAGCCTCAAGTGAACCCTTGTCATGCTGAATAATTTAAGATGCCACGCCCACGTCTAATTTTCAGCCAATCAGATTGCTTGATCCGGATTGTTGCTATAAATTCACATACTTAATGGCAAACAGTGCAGATCCTCAGAAGCCAACTGATGTGGATCTACACTGTTTGCAAGGCAGGGTATATCCGGGTTCAGCATGACAAGGGTTAAGGTGCTGTTCAGAAAATAATCTTTCGTTATTTTTGCATCAAAACCTGTGTTCTGGGTTCTTACTAGAACCACTTCACAAATCCTTAGTTATCACCCAGTTACCGTTTTTACCTTAAAGATATTGGGACAGACAGCCTGACTGAACAAACAGATCAGATGTCACGGAACGCGCATCTGGTCAGGGTCTGTCCTCTTTGCCAAGCACTCGACAGTTTTTTAGACACACAAACAGGTAGTAAAATAGACTTGTTGAAATTTTTGGACAAGTATGGTAAGGGAAGTTAATGTGTCCCAATATTCAGGGTAAATACAGTACTTGTCTTTCCTTACTTTGGTAATAAAATCTCAAAATAACAAGTTCCAAAATTTAATTCACTGAAATGCTTTAGCATTGCCTTAACCCATTTTAGACGGAATAGGCTCCTCCAGACTATATATTTGAAGAGTCCAATTTCAACTTTAAGTATTTCCCACTAAGACTTCCTAGAGAAAAATGGCTAAACTATTTGCAAAAAATGGAGACCCTGATCAGATGTTGTGTTGTGCGTCATCTGATCTGGGTCTGCACTGTTTGCCTATTACCCTTTTAGGGGTCTTCAGTCTTCAATGGGTTAAAGCACTAAGCAAAATGTAGCAGAGGGCATTCTAAAATTGTAGCATATCACATTCTAATTTATTTTTTCAGAGAAAATAAGACTGACTTTTCATGTGAATCATCTGCCCATGAAATGCCGAGCCTCATTTTCTCTGACGACTTAAAAAAAAGATCAAAATCTCATCTGCTGCAATTCTGATTAGCTTTTTTAGGGGTTTAAATCGTTAGTTTCTAAATGGTCAAATTAGTTGTGGCATGCATACTTTATCATATATATACAAACAGTCTGATCAGGGTTTGCTGTTAACAGAAGCAGTTTATTACCATGTAGCACTCAGAAATGCAGCCCCTAAGGCTTACTGGACTGTACCGAGTGCATATACAAAAAAGGTGGGTTTTCTGTGTGCGTTTCCCACTTGACAGGAAAGGCAGTTGAACCAGAAAAAATATCTTTTCAAGGGTATCAGATTTTGAAGTTATGGGTTTTAGGAACTTTGTGTTTAAATTTTTGACATAAAACGCCAGCTAAAGCAAACAAAGGAATATAATAAAGCTGTGATGATCCAAACTTGTGAAATATTTATGGTTATAGACCACCATAAACAAAGCCAGATAGACCCTCTTAACATCTGGTAGATCATTTTATGCTTGTATTTTTTTTACATCAGGGAGTTGGGATATGTTTTTGTCAATGCTGGCTCAGGGAAATGAGGCCCACCCAGGGAAAAACCCAAAATTGTCGCATGTGGACAGTTATAATCTAGAGCAACCTGTGCCTCTTATTTTGCATGGGGAATAGCAGGGGCATGCAAAATGTATCCAGCAAACAGCAAAGACCCAGATCAGCCCATACATCTGCACAGGCTTTTCCCAAGTTCCCTGTTCCCCGGTGGGCAAAATTTCCATTTTCCCAGAGCATGCCTCAAATATAATTATGTTTGGCAACATTGCTTCAGATAAGCGGTGGTATCCACATAATATTTTTCTTATTTCTCCACGAAAACATATGTTGTGGTACTCATTAGAAGCGCCGCATGCGGCGCTTCTAATGAGTATCCACAACATATTTTTTTGAGGGGAAATAAGAAAAATATCATTATATTTCAGCTGAAATAAGTTCCATATCTACAGCTGTGTGGCATTCCTTCATCTCTTCATGGTCATTGTTGATGAAGTTGAAATATTAGCAGGGGATAGACAAATGTTTAGGCAAAAGATAATTTCCAAGCATTGCCAGATGTTTCTCATGAAAAAAATAATCCCCTGACTTGCGTTTTATGGGGTCTTCATCTTAGCATGGAGCTAAATGTTCCATATCCTTATTACAAGGCACATGCAGGATTATTTCCTACCTCAGTGAAGGGGGAACTGGACTGGAAACCAGTGCAAGTATTGGGAACCAAACAAAAGATGCCTCAAGATGCACATGTCTGGCATCAGACCACATTCTGATGAGAATCCCTGCACCACATCCTGCAATGTATTGTAGAGTGTGCCTTAACGCTTAAAGTGCCAAACAAGATTTGAAGCAGACGGAAGTCTAAATTTTATTTTCAAAGAAAGTCAGTCTTGACATTTCAGATGATTCTAATGAAATGTCAAAACTTATTTGCTTTGAAATTTAAAAAAAAAAAATGGCATCTGCTGCAGCTTTGACTTGCGCTTTAAGGATTAATATTGATGTCAGCATTAAATTTTGTTCTCGTCCAGTTTAGATGAATAAGAATAATTATACTGGTACTGGTCCAGTTCAGAAGAAAAAAATGGTTAATAATTCATTTTTTTGATTGTACATAATTGTTTTCAATTATTTAGGGCTGCCTAGCCTATTTATTTTTCAAATTCTTAAGGTCAAGTTGTGAATGGGAAATCTCTGAAATGTCTGAATAAATTTGAATTAAAACTTCATATTCATCATTAAAGGTCATTAAATAATGTTTCCCCTCTATTTGGTTGATTATGCACAAAATCATTGGCGTTTGTCAGGTAATGATCTAGAGAGGTTGACAGATGACTTAATCTATGTTGCATGCGGTGTAGGCTTGGCCCAGCTTGCAAGTTTCCGCTGTTTTTTGGTCAAGGTCTTCACTGATCACACACACATACCCATCCCACCCCACACAGTATTTTGAAGTGCTTGGTCAGGTCCTTCGGTATTACCGATAATATATGGGTGGTTTTCTTCTTATAAATGCATAGCTTTAGATGAGTTTCATTTTTAGCAACAAAAAATACTGCTTTGTTTCTTATTTCTCCACAAAAACATGTATTATGAAAACTCACTGGATTTGTCTTAGTGAGGCAATTTTAATGTGCATGTATAATTTGTGTTTTTATGGAGAAATTAAAGAAAAAACAACAATAGATAACGTTTATCTGGAGCTATGTATAATATGCTTCAAATAATTTGCAGAGGATCATTTCATTAATGTATAGCCCTTCATGTGCTGGTCATAGATTTAGCACCCAATAATTAAATGAAAGTTGTTGTTTTTTTGTTGTTTTTTTTTTGAAAAGATCACAGAAAGTAGCTCTTATATTTATGTGAATTGTCTCCCTAGGAAACAAGTTGCAAGAAATGTCCAGGTCATATTTTTCGAAAATGGCAAGAAAACTTTTAAAATGTTGTCTGGTAATATTCAAATTAAGCAGGTCAAGGGTTAGAGTTCAACATACATAAACTGCTTTGAAAACTTAAAATAAGTTTGAATTTAAAGTCAGTCAACTGTAGAAAATTTTAGGTGTATGTTAAGATTAAAGACTGATAATTCTAAGTGCTTTCAAATTTGAATATGACAGCTGTATTGTAGTAACATGCGGTTTTCATGATTAGAATTAGGGTTATCCTGAACGCCTATTTAAGAAACGGCTAAAATTTCTTCAATTAACTCATTATACAAGCCTTCAATTTAACTGTTTTGCTTTGATTTTTGGGTGTGGAAAGGAATTACAGGGAAAACTTGCGATTACCTGTCATTATCTTTGCTTTTATGTCACTTTTTTTTAGGTCCTAAGATTATTATCATTGTTTCTTTATTAAAAATGTTTTACAAATCACCTGTCAGTTGTCGCCAAATAATCAGAGGCCGCAGACCCATGATTTTAACACGCCTTAAAATAAAGTCATGAAAGTTCTGATTCAAGAAAGCTTTTATCAGTTTGTGTTACCCAACGTTTTATTGTTCAGTTTTGTTGTCTTTGTTTACAAATCCAAGAAGATAGCCCTGGTATTATTCATCTTATACCATTCCTTTCCGGTAATTAAATTTTCATTAAAGTTTTCATATTCAACAGTTAGTCTGGTGAAGAAATTATGTCATTTTATATTTTGCTTTACCCCATTGTAGTCGGGAGACCCGTAAAAGGGTAATTGGCAAACAGTGCAGACCCAGATTAGATGCCACAGAATGCGGCGTCTGATCAGGATCTCTACTGTTTGCAAACAGTTTAACCATTTTTCTCTAGGAATATGTAAATATCATAGTCTGACGTACCTAAAATTGAAATTTGACTCTTCCAATATATAGTGTGGGAGAGTCTTTTCAGTCTACAATGGGTTAACATAAAACAAGAGATACATTTCAGAATAGTCTAAGCTCTAGATAAGACATATATTTCAGTCAAGCAGTATTGGTATTTTTATACCTGCCACATCATAGTAGCAGGTATTATTAGGTAAAAATACTCATCTGTCCATTTGTCTCCATCTACACTTTGTTTCAGATCAAAAACTTGTATTTATTGACAATGTCATTAAGAGTTTGCATACATATAATTATTTGGGATGCTTGGTTTAGGACTATTAATAACCAAAGTCAGAGGTGTGGCCCTTTTCATGTCTGAGAAATGGTTTTTGTTCAGTAGTTACTTGAATGTATAGAATATCTGAATGAAACTTCATAGATATGTATGTACAAGACCTAAGGCTACATATTATTACCAAGAACTGTTACTCTAGATTTCCAGTTCTTATCTGCCTTTGATATATCTGAAAAATGGACTTTGCCTTGTAGTTCCTTTTAATCATAGTAGAATATTTGGATGAAACATAGATATACACCTAGCTCTTGATAAGGCGTTTTTTTTCAATCAAAAAGTACCTATATTTTTCTTATTTCTCAACGAAAACATATCTTGTGGGTACTCATTAGAAGTACCTCAGTGAGGCACTTTTAATGAGTACCTATAACATAGGTTTTCATCGAGAAATAAGAAAATATTTACCTGATACCCACTCTTATCTAGACCTATGTATACATGTACATTTATAAAAGAATTTGGGCTAGATACTGCTTCTCTGGCTGTTGCAGTTCTTGAGTTATTTGTGCTTGATCTTGCTGAAACTTCATAGTTATATAGCAGAGTTAAATACATGTTGTCAAAAGTGGCAGGGTAGGTAGGTGCAATATGTGGGATGCTGTAATTCTTACAGTAGTTGTTGAGTGAACCAATTCTAATAAGTACTGTACTATAACATAACCTTTTATGGAGAAATAAAAATAATTTTTATTTGGCTACCCCTCTTACCTTGAGCTATGAATTATTATAAGAGATGATATATATCATTAGTGACCTATAAGTCAACAACATTGTACACTAATATCCTGTATCAGTTTCCATGCCATGCTGTTGACCCCATTTTTAAAAGGATAATATGACAATTTTGAAATTATTTTTATTAACTTTTTCTGCCACAGGGCATGTAAATGTCATCTTGCATCCCAGAATGTGATGGCAGACAGGTTGTTTTTTTTTATGTTTCACCCAAATAGATAAAGTATGTTATTCAAGAGCTTATTTTTTTCTCTTATTTCTGAATGAAAATATTTTCTAAGATATCATTGAGCATTTATGAGATGATTTAAATTTTAAAAGGAAATGAGGAGAATTTTTTTTTTTTTATCTTTTCAGTCACAATAGCTCCAAATAAGAGTGGTGTCCACATCTGTTCTTATTTCTCCACAAAAATACATTTTGTGGGTACTCATAGCATGTAGAATGAGTACTCATAAAATATGTTTTCATGGAGAAATAAGAAAAACATCAGTACTTTCCATTGAAAAAAAATGCCTTATTTGTAGACTGGCTCCAGTCTCCAGCGACTAAATATTTATTCTTATCATCCCTTCAGATAAGCCACTAAAATAAAACCAAAATAATATCATGACTATAAAGGCTGGTCACTAAGTGAAATGAGTAAAATAAAACCAAAATAATATCATGACTATAAAGGCTGGTCACTTAGTGACCAGCCATTTCAGTTATGATAATTTTTATGCCCTGCCACAAAAAGTGGCGAGGATATTGTTATACCGTCAGAAATTTTGAGTGTCCATCTGTCTGTCCGTCAGTTCATCAGCGCTTCCATCATTCGTGTCCGCTCCATAACTCTGATATCCTCTGAGATACTTTCACGCAACTTCACACAAATGTTAAGCATTATGCGATGACATGCAGAACACATGAACTGTAACTCTGATTTGCCTACTTTTGGAGTTATTGCCCTTTGAACATTGCCATTTCTACCATGTACTGGTGTCCACTCTGTAAGTTGAAAACAGTTTAAGATATTATTATGAAATTTCTCACAAATGTAAAGCACTATGAGATGACATGCAGAACACTAAAACCATAACTCTGGTTAACCTACTATTGAAGTTGCGGCCCTTTGAACATAGTAGATATAGAAAGTAGCCATTTCTATTATGTACTCGTGTCCGCTCTGTGAGTTGAAAACCATTTCAGATATTTTGATGAACACACATGTAAAGCAACATGAGACGAGGTGCAGACATAAGAACCGTAACTCTAGATAACTTATGTTTAGAGTTATGGCCCTTTGAACTTTGAAAATAGTGATTGCTGTAATATATTTGTGTCCACTCTGTAACTTGAAAACGCTTCGAAATATTTTCTTGAAATTTTATGCAAATGTATAACATCATGATAGGATTCGAAAAAATACAAGAGCTGTAACTCTGAATTACCTGCTTTTGGAGTTACCGCCCTTTGAACATTGTCAGTAGTGACCCAAATAATATTCTTGTGCCCTTATAATAACTTTAAAACAGTTTCAGAGATTTTCTTGAAGCCTTGCAAAAATGTAAAGGGACAAGATAACATGTAGAATGCATTGTATTTTTGACAGAGTTATGGCACTTGCTTGATGTAAGTGTAGTGGCAGGGCATGGTGCAGTGCATACAGTGCTTTTATTTGGTTTTTATTTTACCTATCTACCTTATTTATAGCTATGTACAGTGGCTTTGTAATTTTGAAAGAATAAAAATCCTCCTTTACCACAAATTACATACATCAGTTTCAGCACTGATAAATGTGGTACTGTCACATAGCAACAGATAAGGCGCTTTTTTCATCCAAAAATGCTGATATTTTTCTTATTTCTCTATGAAAACATATATTGTGGTACTCATTAGAAGTGCCTCGCCGAGGTGCTTCTAATGAGTACCCACAACATATGTTTTTGTGGAGAAATAAGAAAAATATTATGTGGATACCCCCTCTTATCTGTAGCTATGTGGTACAGTATGGAGTGTGGATCAAGTTTCTAATGAGGGCTACGGAGTTTCACGATAAGATAGCAGTGGTGAAATTAATGCTACTGTAGATTTCTCTTGTCAGAGTGCAGCTACTCATGTTAATTTAATTTCATGCTGCTGGTTATTAACTGCTGTCCTGACATAAAACATTTTTATGGGTTTTGCCACCTTTTGTCATGCTTTCCTGCATAATTGAAGGACTTTTTTTATGTGATAACCAGCTGCTGTGTGAGCCACAGCACCTTCCATCATGTTCAGATATGCATGACCAAACCAGACCCCATTTGGTTGACTGGGTCTTAAAACCTCAACCCGAACAAACATGCATAGTCTGCCCAGGATTTGCACTGTAACCATTCAAGGGGAAGGGATACATCTTCAAGGGAAACAAGAGATGGCCACAGTGGTCAAATCTCCTGCCACACATGGCAAGGACAGATACCTCCAAAATCAAAAGGGCAAGAGTTTTTCTTGATCACGACACATTTTCTCATCAGAGCATAGTATGTTTGTGAAGTTTCATGAAAATATAAATAGACTAATGGAATCAAACTGTTTCAAATGTCCCTGGCTTTGCTAGTGGCAAGGGATAAATAGTTAACTTGGAATTATTTTAAACTTCTCCCCATACACTGATATCCACACAATATTTTTGCCTCAGGGAAATGGTTCTAATCAGTACCCACAACATACATTTTCGTGGAGAAATAAGAAAAATATCAGTACATTCCCATTGGAAAAATTTGCCTTATCTGGCACTCTACAGCACTAAAGCGTAACTGTATATGGGATATACCGTATTTACAGTATGTACTCGGACAGACAGGCATGAGCAGACAATATAGACCCAGATGAGATGCTGCAGAACGCAGCGTCAAGCTGAGATGCCTCAGAATGCGGTGTCTTATCAGGGTCTACACTGTTTGTCACTCATCCAGCAATTTTTAGACACAACTTCAGGTAGTAAATTGTACCTGTCCAAATTTTAGAACAAGTATGGTAAGGAGTTGAGGTGTCCAAATACTTAGGATAAATACAGTAACAGGCAAATATTTTCAGGTCAGAGTGATCTCTCTTGGAGATACATCCCTTCACCTTAAAATATCATAAAATAATTTCTTCCATTGTAGGTGTTCTGGTTGAAAGATGGACAGCAGATAGATGTGAAGGGAGATATCAACTTCATTATTTCTAGCGAAGGCAGTTTGATCATCAACCAGGCACGCTTGATTGACACCGGGAACTACACTTGTGGAGCTCAGAACATTGTCACTAGAAGACTAAGCAAGCCAGTGCCTCTGACAGTTTATGGTACGTAAACCAGTACTTCCCATAAGATAGCTCTGGATAAGGGGCTTTTTCCAACAAAGAAAAGTTGACATTTTTCTTACCGTATTTGACTTAATTACCCCACTGTGCGCTTAGGTGTTACAAAAGCACTGGGAAAACTTGTGGTAAAATATCCAGATCAACAGAGGACTTCATGAGGAATGTATTTAATGATGCTTACGCTATATATTTTCTGTTTTCTATATAGAAGCATATGTTGTGGGCACTCATTTGAGTTGCCTCGACTTGTTGAGGCAATTCAAATGAGCACCCACAAATGTTTTTTTATAAAGTAGATAAAAGTGCACTAGTTGTAATCTTTTAGATTACTAAATTGCTTGACTGTGGGCTTATAGGAGCATGTGCGGTAATTAGGTCGACTACAGTATTTCTGTATGAAAACATAATTGGTACTCATTAAAAGCACATCGGCAAGGGGCACCTAATGAGTACCCCCAACATATGTTTGAGGTTCTTCTAATGACGCATATTTTCATGTAGAAGTAAGAAAAATATTTTCCACTATTTTTTCCCTCTAATCTAGAGATTTGCATCTTTACCCTAAATATTGGAACACCTTAACTCCTTACTGTACTATCTGTTGATGTGTCTTAAGTGGCAAATAGTGCCCCCCCCCCCCCCCACCCCCCCACCCCCCCACCCCGCCACTGGCACAAAACATAGCCCTAAATACATAGACAATAACATTAAATGTATGTACAGAGAGAATTATGGGTTACCACGCAGCACAACAAAAGACCTCTTTTGTCATGATACAAACCATAAATGAATATTGGAATTGATTGATATAAACAATTGATGATTTGGTTGTAATTGGAAAGCTTATACATATAGCTGTTCTATCTTGACAATCATTTTCAAACTGCCATTTTGCCCATATGTGGCCATTAAGTTGCTCATTCTGCGCTTTTATTTATTCAGACCACTTCCTCCCTATTTCCTCTGGTGTAGTGATATTTTATCAAACCGATTCAATTGCATGTTGTAGTGCCATTAAGGCTGTCCGTTTGGAAAAAATGCTCAATATGATTCATCGATTCATCAACAAGCTTTTGTACAACTACTGTGATCACACTCATTTGATTATAAACTGCTTTTATAGTGTGATTTTGATTGAAACAGTTGTTTATTAATGTGTCAGTTTCATGGTTGTTTGAAATCAGTGGCTACTGGCAAATGGAAACATTTATTCAGATTAAGATAGTCAAATGCCCAGTACTGGTTAAAAACAAAAATCAGCAGCAACATAAGCAAGAAAGAAATAAAAAAGAAATAAATTAAAACATGCACACTTTCATTTTGTGGAAGTGATAGCACCTTTTCAACCAAATATTTTTCTTGTTTCACCACTAAAATATTTTGTGGTACTCATCAGAAGCATCACGAAAACATACCTACCGGGATATAATTTTGATCCCCGTAAACCCCACTTTTATATAGTAAAACTGGGGTTTATAGGGGTATACATTATTTTTCTTATTTCTGCTCAAAAACATAGATTGTGAGTACTCATTAGAATTGCCTCACTGAGGCAGTTCTAACAAGAACCCGCAATCTGTGTTTTGAGCAGAAATACGAAAAATATCAGATTTTTTTATCTGAAAATTCTCATTTTTTGGTGGTGAAATTTTCAATATAGCACTTTAATGGGTACCTCAACATGACATTTTCCTGGAGAAATAAGGAACATATTTATCTGAATACTCGTCTTATCTGAGGCTATAGAAAGATGGTATTGTTTTACCCACACTTTTTTTTACCATGTATATAAATTCTAACTGTTGTGAATGAAGAGCTGGTATCAGGAAAAAGTATCAGAAATACGACTCGTATGTTTTCCTTAAAAATGCCTTATCTAGAGCTTATGAAACATTTCTAATGCAGATCATGTGCTGGAGTATAGTTCAATAGGTGTTAATCTTTCATGCACCATCCTTATTTACAAATCCATATAAAGCTGTCTTTTATATTTCAATAACTTTTGGCCTTTTTCAAAAAACCTGTCAGAAAGCATATAAGGAAAGCTTTGTATGGGGTAATTTGGGATTTCCATGGTGGATAATTTTGAACTTTACTGGGGTTAAAGAATGAAAAATTAAATTTTCATGGGTTAATTTACTATAAGAAAAGTTGCTTTTTTGGGGGGGAGTTTTCCTCTCAATATAGGAGAGGCATCTGAAACCTATGAAAATGGTTTAACCCTTAACCCTTGTCCTGCTGAACCCGGATATACCCTGCCTTTGCAAAAAGTGTAGATCCAGATCAGTTGGCTTCTGAAGAAGCCAACTGATCTGGATCTGCACTGTTTGCCATTAAGTATGTGAATTTATAGCAACAATCTGGATCAAGTAATCTGATTGGCTGAAAATTAGAAGGGGGTGTGGCATCTTAATTTATTCAGCAGGACAAGGGTTAATGCTTAGCACTTTTTGTATAGATTTTATTGGAGACATAATTTGCATTAAATGTCAAAACCTGTTTTCTGAGAAAAATAAGAAAAATACATGTATTTTAAAATGTCGTCAGCCGAATTTGCCCAGAGAGTGGTAAATGTTAAGTGCCAATTACAACAGCAACAGAGGATATTCTAATTTTGTTTTGTTTGCTTGCTGGGAAAAGGAAATGATCCACAGTTGTCAAATCTTATTTTCTTGGAGGAAAAAACAACAACAAAAAACAACAACAAAAAAACAACATTAATTTAAAGAATGTTGTCTGTTACAGGTTTAAATGGCGCTTTAAGGTTTTATTAGTGTCCAAATATTTAAGGAAAACATAGTAGTGCTGTTTTATATTTTTGTAAAAGGTAGTCCCAGCAAGATAAAATCCAGTATACATTTAAAACCTTGTCATGCTGAATAAATTAAGACGACATGCCCACTTCCAACTGTCAGCCAGTCAGATTGCTTGATCTAGGTTTTTGATACAAATTTGCATACTAAATGGTAAACAGTGTAGATCCAGATCAGTTGGCTCAGAAGCCAGTTGATCTGGATCTACACTGCTTGAAAAGGCAGGGCATATCTGGGCTTACCAGGACCAGGGTTAACCTACTCTTTGGACAATTTCAGCAGATGACAAACTGGTGATATTTCTCTTATTCTGTATGCTGAAATTTTACCCCAGCATGTTAACCCTTGTCCTGCGGAACCCGGATATACCTTACCTTTGCAAACAGTGTAGTTCCAGATCAGTTGGCTTCTGTAGAAGCCAACTGATCTGGATCTGTACTGTTTACTATTTAGTATGTGAATTTGTATAAAAAAAAACCTAGATCTGGGTCTGGATCTGTACTGTTTGCCATAAAGTTTGTGAATTTTTATCAACCATCTGGATCAAGTAATCTGATTGGCTGATAATTAGAAACAGGGGGGATCTTAATTTATCCAGCATGACAAGGGTTGACAACTGGGTTGTTGCCGGCCTCGGTGGCTCAGTTGGATGCGCCGTCCGACTGGAGACCAGGAGGTCGCGGGTTCAACCCCCGCCGAGGTCGGCAACATTCTTTCGTGGAGATTGATCATGAAATATTTTCTACGGTCATTCTCTCCCTTCCGCTGATTCAAGAAGGGCAGTTGTCAGTTTCTGGCGAAAGAATGTGCACAATACTGGTTAACCGCTTAGAGGACTAAGCCTGCCCAGTAAACATGTGGTTAGGCAAACTGACCGCGCTCGACATTACCCCATTGGGTTGACTGGGCCGTAAAACCTCAGCACAAACAAACAAACAACTGGGTTGTTTTCTGTTGAGAAATCTGCATTCACCATATATATTCTTATATTCTGACCTTAACTCCTTACCATACTTGTCTTAAAACTTGAACAAGTCCAGTTGGCTTCCTGCTTTGGTGTCTATACTTTGCTGGATGACTGGCAAACAGTGTAGACCAAGATCAGATGCCACATTTTGCGGCATCTGATCTTGGTCTGCATTGTTTGCTCAAGCCTGTCTGTCAAACACTTTGAGTAAATAAGTAAATAAATAAATAATAATGAGTAAATAAGATATATGAAAAGAATAAACTTGCGGTTGAAAGATTAGATTGTTTTTTATTGTGCGGAAGTGCATCCGAGGGTTTGTGTAGAACTTTGTCAATGAAATCTTGTGGGCCGCATCATGCAAAAATGTGTCTTTGAGCATATGCGGACAGCAAAGACAGAGATCAGCCTGCACATCTGCGCAGTCTGATCAGGGCCTTCCCTGTCTGCTAACAGAATCATTGGATACTATAGAATGTACGAATGGAGAGCAAATCATGGATGATACTTTGCACTTGCACAGGATGATCTGAATCTACATTTTGCGCACCTTTGAAGGCACTTTTCGTTTGATGTGGCCCATGTGTGAGTGCTGGGATCTTGGATGAGAATGGAAATTGGGAAGCTGCTGCTGACATATATGTTTTGTCAGGTTTGATGGTCAGGAATGTGGATTAACAAACAGACAAATGCATTCTGTCATGTTACATTGCATGCACAGTGGGTTGAAAGGAGGGAGAGAAAAAAAAAATGATTGGAGCATTAGCAAGATGGTTAACCTAAGCTTTCTACAGGAAAAATTACCAGGCAACAGTACCATGTTTTCCTCAACTCCACGTAGATCTAGACTCCTTCAATATCATATTTATCTTAACCCTTCTCTTGCTGAACACCACATGCCCTGTCTTAGCAAACAGTGTAGATCCAGATCAGTTGGCTTCTGAAGAAGCCAACTGATCTGGATCTGCACTGTTTGTCATTTAATATGTGAATTTCTATAAAAAACCCAGATCAAGTAATCTGGTTGGCTGGAAACTAGAAGTAGGGGAGGCATCTTAATTTATTCAGCATGGCAAGGGTTAAAATTTATCCACTTTACTACACTTTGATGTGCCTAGAATCTGTTGTGTGAGCGGCAAGTGTTGACTAAATCAGGTACAGCATCTGATCAGGTTCTACACTGTTTGCTCTGACCTGTCTGTCCAATATTTAGGGTAAAGATAATAGTGACTGTATAAACCCTAAATGTTTGGACAGACAGGCATGAGCAAACAGTGTAGACCTAAATCAAAGTTCTCCTAAAGGAGCAGTTTGATCGGAGATAATACTGTTTGCCATTGAGTCACAACATTTCAGATGCTCAAATTTTGGGATAAGTGTGCTAAGGAGCAAGGTAGCTAACCATTGCCATGCTGAATAAATTAAAATGCCACATCCACTTCTAACTTTCAGCCAATCAGATTACTTGATCGAGGTTGTTGATACAAATTCACATACTTAATTACAAACAGTGCAGATCCAGATCAGTTGGCTGCCAACTTATCTGGATCTTCACTGTTTGCAAAGACAGAGCATATCCGGGTTCAGCAGGACCAGGGTTAAAGGTGTCCAAACTATAGGGTAAATATGGTAGGATAATGAGAGCTTCTGTGTATTACTACTTGGCCTGGCACTTGTTACTACCAATAAGATTTGCATCTATAGCAGACAGCATAACTCCTCTTATCTCTAAAATTCTAAGTCCATTTGACTACCTAGTGATGTATCTTTAAAGTGCTGATAGAATGACAAACAATGCAGACCAGATCAAACTGCTACCTAAATGGCAAACAGTGCAGACCCAGAACAAACTGATTTCAGACAGATGTGCATGAGCAAACCATGTAGACCCAGATCATACTGCTCCCAGAAGGAGCAGTTTGATCTGGGTCTGCATGGTTTGCTCATTCACATTTTTCCAAGTATTTAGGGTAACTATTGTAACCGCTTTATTCAAATGATAGTTTTCTTGTTTCTCCAGGTAAAAATCCCGTGTTGTGACACTTCATTAGTATCTACTTGATAAGATGATTCTAATGAGATGTTTTGGCATGTGTTTTCATGAAGGAACAAGAAAAATCAGTACCTTTATTTTTTTTTGTATGTGAAAATAACCTCTTATCGGCAGTCTTGAGTGACTGTTACCTTGATATTTCACTAACTCCTAGAATCCATAGCTTCAGATTAGTGGGTGTTCAGTTTTCAGAAGGTAAGGGCCCATAGCTCTTGATAAGGCGCATTTTTCAACACAAAAGTATCAATATTTTTCTTATTTCTCCATGAAAACATACGTTGTGGGTGCCTCAGCGAGGCGCTTCTAATGAATACCCACAACATATGTTTTTGTGGAGAAATAAGAAAAATATTTACCTTACACCCCCTCTTATCTAGACCTGTGCTAAAGATTTGTTATGCAGCATCCTCATCCATTGAGGCTATTCCAGTGAGTACCCATAAGATATGTTTGTGCACAAAAAAAATTTTCATAAATTATCGCCTTAGTTATCACCATACCCAGAGGTGTGCAGATGTCAGACTGTAGATTTTAAGATATTGTATGGCAACTTATATAAGAAACAAACAAAACAAAAAACAACGGGTAACAGTGTTTTCAGAGAAAACGCCTGTCCCCCTCAGTGAATCTCCAGTTTTTTCTACTGCTGTGACCTTTAAAATTAGGTCAAGGTCACCAAAATTTAATCAAATCTTTGTTATGTCCCAATTATATATTCTTGAAAATTTGGTAAGAATCCAACCACTGGTTTTAAAGATGTTGTGCAGACAAGAAAGTGTCACAGAATTTTCAGTTTTTCTGCTGCTATGACCTTGAAAATTAGGTCAAGGTCACCAAAATCTAATCTGTTCTTTGTTATGTCCCAATTATATATACATGCAAATCTGGTACGAATCCAACCATTGGCTCACAAGACAAGAAAGTGTGATGCCGACGCTGATGCTAATGCACCAAAGTCAATATGTCCCCCTCCCCCTAGTGGGGGTGGGGCATAAAAACTCATTGTCCCTGTATCTATAAAAATACCCCAAAAATTGCCTTAGGATGCTATTGCATACCCTTCTATGTGAAATAAGAATAGATACTCCAATACAATATTAACAAAAAAAAAAAAAAACAACGAGAAAAACATTATTTGGAGGCCTGAGTTGCTTCTTCCAGTAAATGTCACATATTTACCCTTAATGTTGAAATACCTTACCATATTGGTACTAGAATTTGAACAAGTTGATGTCACTATCTGCTGATATGTCTAAAAACTGCTGGACAAGTGGCAGACAGTTTTCTGTGGCATCTGATCTGGATGCACTGTTTGATCTTGCTGGCCTGTAAGTAACCTAGGGTTAATACGGTAATTTTATTTTTTCAGATCCAAATTCAATGTGATAAAAGTTGAGATAATGCTGAGATTTACCAGCTGTTGCTAGGCATTCACCTTTACTTATTTCAGTTTTATCAACTTTAACAATTAAATTGGTTTTTAATGACTTCAGATTGCCTTTAATATGAAGATTGTCTGCATGATTCATTATGTGTGGCAGTTGTATAAAACCTGATATAGTTTTATGAAGAAAATTGAGTAATGATCAAATTTTATTACAGAATGATCGAAACAAATTGTTGAGGGAATGGATTAGAAAATATCTTTAAAGTCATAAAACAACAACAACAAAACTTTTAATAAAGTTACTTAACAGCCAATTTCAAGTATGAATTTAATAGCAGTGCAGTGGGAACTTTGATAAATCTTTTATGCACATTCTTTACATATTTTAAGAGTGAAAAGATCTTGTTTTAACCAAAATTTTACTTATTCACAGAAACAAATATAATTTTATACTTAATAAGGGCAAAAACAGCAAAGAAAAAAAAAAAAAAAAAATGGTTGTGTGTATGTGTATTGGTGATGGTTGTGTATGGTGGGTGGTAATGGAGTGGATGAGGATGAGGTGGTGTGTGTGGCTAGGCAATAGGTAAAAAAAAAACAAAAAAACATTATTCTGAGGTTTTAAGTTTAGCTGGTGTAAATAATACAACAGTAGTTTATGACTAAAGCCTTCATATCCAAACTTCATATCAGCATTCAGAGTTCCAGATAATGTGATAATGGGGGTGATCTTTGCACCAAAAAATAACTTGTGGTGCCTTATCAAAATAATTTTGGTGCAGAAGAAAAAGAAAAAAAAAGTAGAACAAATACAAAAATTATCTTCTGAATGCCATATTTAACCTAAATATTAGGATACCTTAACTATTCACCATGCTTGTTCTAAAATTCCAAAATGTCACTTCTGCCTGTTGTGCTTTGTCAGTAGATTGCTGGAAAAGTGACAAACAGAGTAGACCCTTATTAAATGCCACATTCTGTGGCATCTGATTTGAGTCTACGACTGTTTGCGCAATACTTGCCTTTCTCAATACCGAGGTAAATACAGTACTCTTTTATCCAGAACAATGAAATCATGCATGAGTCTAGATAAGGGAGGGTATCCGGTAAATATTTTTCTTATCTCTCCACGAAAACATATGTTGTGGGTATGCATTAGATGCACCTCAGTGAGGCGCTTCTAATGAGTGTCCACAACATATGTTTTTGTGGAGAAATAAGGAAAATATCAATACTTTTGGATTTGAAAAAAGTGCCTTAACTAGTGCTCTGGTTCAAATGACTTCATGTATTTCTACCACTTGATAATTTATATGGTGTTTATTCTGTGAGGATCATTTTTCTTTCAGTTAATGGTGGTTGGTCGACTTGGTCACAGTGGACAGCATGCTCGGCATCATGTGGCAAAGGTTCGCAGCGTAGACAGAGGACATGTTCAAACCCTATTCCCAAGGGTGGAGGTCAGGTCTGTGAGGGAGATGAACTTCAAAGGTCTCCTTGTACTTCAATCTGTCCAGGTAATGAACATTTAGTGCTCTCTGTGCAAGTAGGATTCGACATTGCATGCAGATTGGCACAGTGGTGTTGGTAGAGCGTCCCCTTTGTGACTGGGAGGTTGCGGGTTTGATCCCCAGCCGAGTCATATCAAAGACTTTAAAAATGGTACTAGCTGCTCTTTCGCTTGGTGCTCAGCATTAAGAAAGTACAGCTAGGGATCACAACTGATCAGCTCAGTGTCAGAATAATGTGACTGGGTGGAAATATCATGTCAAGTGTCTGGGGCGTGATATGTTAGTGATCCAGACACCATCGCAATAAGACTGAAAAATTGTTAAAAGCAACATAAAGCCGGACTAAAACAAAACAAAGTCTCCTAAAGAAACAATTTGCATGCAGTGTCAGATTTTATTTTCTGTGATAATAAGGAAAATCCTTCAGACTGTCACCTGTTGAAATTTTTATCCAGCATGCGAAGCATTTGGGTAATTATGGTATAAAAGTATGGAGGACATTATTTGAGTTGTAATATTTGGGCACAACCAACATTCATTTAATTGGCTTTCTTCACATTGTAAGCTTCATGTCACGAAAACATACCTATATATAATTTTGACCCCTTAAACCCCATTTTTATATAGTAAAACTGTGGTTTACATGGGCATATATTATTTTTCTTATTTCTGCTCACACATAGATTGTGGGTACTTGTTAGAACTGCCTCACTGAGGCAGTTCTAACAAGCACCCACAATCTATGTTTTGAGCAGAAATATGAAAAGAATCAGAATTTTTTATCTGAAAATTTTCATGTTTTGGTGGTAAAATTTTCCATATATTTGAATAGGTGTGTTTTCTTAATGAATTTTGGCACATTTCTTTCTCTCAGCTGTAGATCCAGAAAAAAATGACTAGTGTGAATCATTTCAGTAGCATCCTGGTTTGAACCAGAACACTCCTTGTTTTTTAAACACTGAGGTTTTTCTTATACCTCTGATTGAATTGTACTTGAAACTATTAAACTTGATAAGCAATAAGACATTGGTTGTAATTGACGTTTTGGATGTGGTTTTGGTTCAGACTGAGCACTTGTTTGGGTCAATTTCATCCAATTTACAAACCACTTTGTTCTGTTTCAGAATGGAGCATGCAATTGTGAGTTTATGCCAAAAATTTTATGCCTTTGAAAATTTTAAGTTTTAGCTTTAGGAAAATTGTAATAAATCCCAGCCTGTGCTGCTGTGATTAGTTAGAAAATATTTGAGGAACTTTGGTCTCTATACTTTCAATAGTTTTAATAGTGTTCAGATATTTTTATTAGTTCTCCATAAAACACACACATTTATAAAGCCTTAAGGGAGTATTTTTGTTATATTTGCACCGAAACAGATCTTGTGGCCACTCAGAAGTGATTATAGCGAGCAACTTCTGGATAGTTATGAGCAAAATTGGCAAAAATTATTCAACTTACCTTAGGGGAATTAGGTACACTTTCAAGGGAGACAATTGTCAGAATTATTTTTTCTCTCCTCTGAAAGAGGTCTAGAATATAAAAGGAAAGAATTAACTCCCAAAGGTAGCAAATTCTTCCCTTTTAGAGTAGACCCCTTTTCAGCAGGGGATTGATATAGAAGAAAGCAAACAGGAAATCACAAAAATTACCTCCCTTGTAAAAAATGGCAGAAAATCTACCAAGTGCATCCATTCACCTTAACATGCTGAATAAATTAACATGCCACGCCCATTTCTAATTTTCAGCCAATCAGATTACTTGATCCAGATTGTTGACACAAATTCACACATATAGGCAAACCGTGCAGATCCAGATCAGTTGGCTTCTTCAGAAGCCAACTGATCTGGATCTACACTGTTTGCAAAGGCAGGGCATATCCAGGTTCAGCAGGACTAGGGTTAAGTTTCTCAAGTGGATTCTTCTATCTTTGAATTTGGACAGAACCATTGCTCCAAATAGGGATTTCAGTCTTTATAACACAGAATGGCAAACACAGAATAGCAAACATTGTAAAATCTGATGAGACAGGGCCTCTGTATGAGCTAGTCTGTCTCCAGACTATCTTTTCTGTCATTTTCTCTTTTCTTTTCAAAGGTATACAATCTAGTACAGCTTATAATGATTTGATAAGTTATGTCCCGAAGTTGAAAAGATAGTCATTTCTGTAGTAAAACAGAGAAATGGGATTAAAGAGACAAATACAGCTACAGAAAGTGATAAAGAATGACAAAAAAAAAATGCAGAAAAGACTGGAGCCAGTCTACTATATGAGCACACTCTAGCAAATAAGCCCTATGAGGTGCTGTTTGTTTTAGACATCTTGCAGTGAAATATTTTCAGTATTTTTCTCAGAAAATAATCCTTAACATTTCCTGTGGAGAC
This sequence comes from Anodontia alba, assembly GCA_964016985.1. Classification (NCBI taxonomy): domain Eukaryota; kingdom Metazoa; phylum Mollusca; class Bivalvia; order Lucinida; family Lucinidae; genus Anodontia; species Anodontia alba. The sequence continues at coordinate 127,770,864 of OZ024822.1, forward strand.
AATTTGCATTAATTGTCAAAACCTATTTTCTGGGAAACCTGTATCATCAATATGTCGTCTGCTGAATTTGCCCATAGAGTGGTTAAAGGTTAACAAATATATATAATGGATGTGTATTAACCCTTAAAGCACCAATCACAACTACTTGGCAGATGAATTCCATGAAATTCTCTGAAAAATAAAAAAAAAAAAATTTTGAATGTCGCCTGCTACAAATTTTGCTTGGCGCTTTAAGGGTTAAATTGATAAGTAAAAAGAACTGTAAAGCTTTTAAGAACCAAGTAAAAAAAAAAGCAGCAAAAAAGAAGTGGCACTTGGGTTTTTTACAGAAACGACATGTTTTTTTCTTTTGTTTTTTTTTTTTTTTCTTTACACAACCTATATATCACTGACAATATTTGATAGATTGTTTTATCCCCAAGAAACCTTAGGTGGGCTGCAGATAAGATTTTTCTTATCCCAAAGTATATTTTTTCCTGTTTTTCCACATAAAAAATATATTTTAGGTACCTTTTTGATTTGTCTCCTTTAATCAATTCTGATTCATACCACAACAAGTTTTCATGAAAAATATTTGTCTCTATAGCCCCTTATCGGGACCCATTAGGAAAACAAGCCTATTCAAATATACTGAAAATTTTACCAACAAAAAATGAAAATTTTCAGATAAAAATTCAGATTTTTTTTTCTTATTTCTGCTCAAAATATAGATTGTGGGTACTTGTTAGAACCGCCTCGGCTTTCTGCTCAAAACATAGATTGTGGGTACTCGTTAGAACCGCCTCGGAGAGGTGGTTCTAACGAGTACCCACAATCTATGTTTTGAGCAGAAATAAGAAAAATAATGTATACCCCTGTAAACCCCAGTTTTACTATATAAAAGTGGGGTTTAAGGGGGTCAAAATTATATAGGCATGTTTTCGTGATGCACTGAAAGAGTCTTGATATAATATATTCTAGTGAATTAGGAGTCATAATTATATAAGAAAGTGTATCCACAAAATGTTTTTCATGTTTTTCCATGTAAACATATGTTGTGGGTACTCATTAGAAGTGCCTCACTGAGGTGCTTCTAGAGAGTAGCCATAACATACGTTTTTGTGGAGAAATAAGGAAAATATCAGTACTTTTCATTTGAAAAAAAGTGCCTCATCTGGAGCTATGATATTAATTTTTAGCACTCTCAGGCATATTCAGCAGATGACAGCTTGACAATTTTTTTTCTCTTATTTTACCCAGAAAACAGTGTTCAACATTTCATGCAAATTATCTCCTCAGGAGACAATATGCATAAAGTTTCCGACCCTATTTTTCGGCGGGGAAAAAAAAAAAGATAATAGAAAAAATGTCAAAATACTATTTGCTACATTTTACCCAGCATGCTAAGTGTTAAAAGCCCTCTATCAATGCCTCTATCTTCCACTTGTTGCTGATAGTGTTTTTTAGCTTTTTTTTCTATGAAAACTTTTAGGTTTGTCCCTAATGTAAGCTTTCAGTTTTCTATGATTTACTTGTCTTCATCCATTATTCAAACCTATTACTCTGTTTTTTACTGGCTGTCACAGTTAGATGAATGACTTTAAGGAGTCTAAACCTGTAAAATGTCTGTTACAGGGAAGTGATAACTTTCAGAGGAGATAACTTTTATCTAAATTATTTTTTATTCCTCCCTCCTGGAAGGGGTCTACTCTACGGTCATTCTCTCCCTTCCGCTGATTCAAGAAGGGCAGTTGTCAGTTTCTGGCGAAAGAATGTGCACAATACTGGTGAACCGCTTAGAGGACTAAGCCTGCCCAATAAATGTGTGGTTAGGTAAACTGACCGCGCTCGACATGACCCCATTGGGTTGACTGGGCCGTAAAACCTGAACACAAACATAAAGGAAATTCTTTCTTCCTAGAGTTGACCATTTTTCAGAGGGGACTTGGGTGTTCATGAAAGCAAATGTGAAGTCACAAAAGTTGACAGAGAAACAAGAAAAATTATCACTGAATTATCACCAAATAAAAACTCCTTCTTTAACCATCCTCTGTAGCATAAGCTTCACATTGAAATTTGTACTATTATGACCTGTTTACCTTTCAGTGGATGGAAACTGGTCTCCATGGTCATCTTGGTCCACCTGTAATACTGACTGTATCCACCTCCGCCGTAGAGCATGTGACCACCCTAATCCAGCCAATGGTGGCAGATACTGTTTTGGTACTGACCTTGACACAACTAACTGTACAAATGGCATGTGCAGAGGTGAGTTCAAATTTCTGCCATTTTAGGTAAAAGAAGGATAACTTCAAATTCCATACTACTTTATGAAAACTCTTCTTGGTTGGGGCTTTAATGTAGTTTGGTGTGGGTTTTTCTAGGAATATATCTTGCCTGAATATTCTGTTTTCCATAGCTCCTGATAAGAGAGGGTGTCAGGTGAATGTTTTTCTTAATTCTTTACTAAAACATGTTGTGGTACTCATTAGAAGCACCCCATTGGAGGTACATTTAATTAGTACCCACAAACCATGGAGACAAAGTGGAAAATAATCCTTTTTGGTTGAAAAACACATCTTTACCTGGAGCTTTGAGACTTTTTTTTTTTGTTTTGTGACATTTGTATCTATCTTTTGATTAACAACTTTGATAATACTGTATTTGAAATGTGAAATGAATTAGTCAAGCCAGTTATAGATAAAGGAACAAACAGTTTTGCCTCCAAATCTGAAGAAATTATGTTCAAGTCAACAGTTTATCAAAAGTGAATAAATGAATAGCTGAAATAAATGTGAAAATATTAATCAGTACTCCCAGGTCAGTAACTATGAAATACATTTCCCTAAAAAAATCTAGAAAAACAAAAGGAATAAAAAAAAAATAAGTAAATAAAAAATTATATTTATATATAACAAACAAATAATAAATATCTATCCTCTCTGGGGTGTGTGTGTGTGTGTGTGTGTGTGTGGGGGGGGGGGGGGGGGGGGGGGCGTGAGGGAGCTGTTTTTTTGTGTTTTTTTTTTTTCTAAAAAAAAATTACAGTTTTGGTTATCCTAGAAAAGAAATAATCTGGCTTCAACTTTGTGGGAAAAAAAAAATAATAAAATGGTCCTTGGTCATTGATCTGTGCTTGCAAAACTTTATTTCAAGTCTTTACAGTGTCAAAAATGCTTTAGCTTCTGGAGGACACAGCTCCCTAGACCTCCTTTGATTCAGTAACAAATGTATTTCAGTAAATCTAGTTTTTTTTTTTGCCAAACTGGACTTGACAGCCTGCCCGTTTGTTCTAATGATTGTTTGAAACTTTGAAAAAAAAAAAAATAAATAAATAAAACTTAAGGAAAAAAAATAAATAAAAATAACATTTTTGATTTTGTGAAAAAAAGAAGAAGAAGAAAAAAAAAACAGAAAAAAAAACAGTGTCTCTGGCTATGTAAAAAAAAAAAATGTTTCTTCTTTGTGAAAAAAATCTAGCCCCCACGGAAAATCAAATGGTCCATCCCTAATCCTCTCAAATATTTGGACATTCTCATTGGAAAGGTTGGATAATGAAATAACAAATCTGCCGGTACAATATGCAGATTATATTTTTCGAAAAAGAAAAAAACCAAAAATTAAACCCCCAAAAAACCAAGCTTTTGAGTTTAAGATAAAAATCAGGCCAAGAAGGGTTTTGTTCAGAGATTCAGTTGCTTGTCCCAGACAACATATCTTAGAACAGATACAGCAGTATTTAGACACAGTCAAACATGTTGTTGATCTTTCTTTTGACATGTTACAACAAACATCCTGTGCCTGCATTTGTAAATAAATTGCTATTGTGCATGGGGGCCATGTTTCCAATTAGCCTAATGGATGAAATTTGAAATGCAGGTTTGCAGTATGATGTGGGTGGACTTCAGCCTAAACAGATGAGGATGCATATTTGCAGATCAGAATCATTTCATACCATATTTGACCTAATTACTGCACTATGTGCTTAGGTTTTTCAAAATACAGTATAACCTCAGTGGCTTGAACACAGATGGCTGGTTTACCATGGATGATTCGAACTCTTTTTTCAGTCCCCACAAAATTCTTCTGATAACAAGTATTTAGGGAAGTTTTTCTTATTTTATCATGGAATTGTATGTTGTGTGTACTCATTAGAATCACCTCATCGAGGCAATTTTAATGAGTACACTCAACATACAATCATTGTGTAGAAAATTGAAAAGATTTCCCTAAATTATCGCTATTTGCTTCCTGAACTGGTGCCATGATTAATCCTCAGTGGCTCGAACTACCCATGTCTCGAACGAATTTCCATGGTCCCAAAGATGTTCGAGCCATTGAGGTTCGACTGTAACTAGGAAAACTTGTGGTAAAATGTGTATCTACTTACTAAGGGTACACTTTAAAAAAAAGATAAGCAAAGGATTTATTTGGTGCTGTTTATCCCGTGTTTTTTTTTCTGATTTTCTTTATAAATGCATATGTTGCAATACTTAGGGTAAATATGGTACGCACTGCTGCTGTAAATTTTCTGCTTCTGATGAAGGCCTGAACAGTCAGATGTTTGGGATGCTAAATTAAGTTATCTTTTCTGTTGTAGGGAGGGTAAATAAGCAAATTAAAATAAGGAGATGATTTAATTGCCTTCTTTAAAAACAAGTTAATTTTTATTTGTCTGGAGCCTCTTGCCAAATGAAATTTCTAAAATTTCTAAGGATGGGTAAGATTTCTTCCATGTTACAGACAAGGTTTACACATGTATAGTAAATATCCTAAAATTACAAACACTTTATTCTATGCAATTTTGGCCAAAAAATTTTGCTTTTTATGCTGTTCATGCTTCTTAACCAATTGAAGACTGGAGACACCTAGATGGGTAACTGGCAAACAGTGCAGACCCAGATTAGATGCTGCAGAATGTGATGGCATCTGATCAGGGTCTCCACTGTTTGCAAATAGTTTAACCATTTTTCTCTAGGATTATCTACATCATATAGCCTACAATCAAAAATGGACTTTCAGTATATAGTGTGGGAGAGTTTATTCAGTCTTTTTGGGTCAAAGGACTTAGTGGAATGTCAAACAGTGAAGACCCAAATCAGACTGTTTCTGAGCAGTCTGACCAGGGCCTTCAATGTTTGCATGTACATGTGTACCATTTTGTCAGATAGTAGGACATTTACCGTAACCTTTGTCCTGCTGAACCCGGACACCCTGCCTTTGCAAACAGCGTAGATCCAGATTAGCTGGCTTCTAAAGAAGCCAACTGATCTGGATCTGCACTGTTTGCCATTAAGTATGTGAATTTATAGCAACAGTCCAGATCAAGTAATCTGATTGGCTGAAAATTAGAAGTGGGTGTGGCATCTTAACCCTTATCTTGCCTTTCGCGACAATAGTCGCGCTGGCGGGGTCTGCCAGCTCAAAAGCCCGTCATACTTACAATATACCACATGCAACCATTCAGAGCAAGTGTTCTCATACAGGAGTGAACCTACTTTCATACAAACACGCCACTTTTCATTAGATAGTCAGGTGCTGGATTTTACCCACACTAAAAACGACCGAGAATACCAAATTTCAAGCTGCCATTAATTTCAGCACTCACTTCAACAGATTGATCAGGCTTTTCTGGAAAAAAAGCCCATAACACCTGAATCATTTCCAGTGAGGAATAAGTAGGAATAACAGTAGAACCTATGTATGTCACTCGTTTCATTCACAATAGTACACAGTAGGCGCTGGGCTCTTGTAATTATTATTTTTTTTTTTTTTTTTTTTTTTTTTAAGTGTCTTAAACGGTTCCCGGTTTACACATGACTGTCACGTGACTTTCTTGTCACGTGACCATTCTTTCTCCGGTAAAATGGCCACCTAGGATCGGCAAATTATACGTGAAAATTTCATGAAAATCGAGGTAAAATTCAGGGGGTAATGACTTCTCAAGTAGAGGTACCCCCTCTTACAGGCCTGATTCATTTTAATTCGGGCAAGAGAAGGGTTAATTTATTCAGCAGGACAAGGGAAATAATTCGGCAGAGCTCTGGATCAGAAGGGTGTCCATATAAACTATTTTCTTGTAGTTTGATGCAAATTGCATCAGCAAGTTGATGCAATTCAAATGGGTTCCCACAACATATACCTTTATAAATTAAATAAGTAGACAAAAAATACACAAGTTGTAATCTGAAGACTACGAAATTGCTTGACTGTGCGCTTATAGGGGTATGTGTGGTAATTAGGTTGAATACTGTAGTTAAATTTTAGCAGACCTTCTGTCACGAAATAAGACGTCCAAATTTTCTGAATAAATACGGTAATCATGCTTTGAACAACTGGGCTGTGGGATATAAAACATAGGTAAAGTGCATTTACAATAATAAATCAACATGTTTTTAGCTTCATCTTACATAACAAGCAAGTTTCACATAAAATATCCATCTCATTTCTCATTGCTACTAATTTCTTAAAATGTTTGTAATGTTCTGGAAGTCTGCAGACATGGGAGTATATGTTTATGCATTAAGAACATGCCTCATCTAATTAATGTATGGCTGTATTCCAACTAATTTTGTAAGCTACTTAATTTAATCATGTAGAAGTATATTCTGGGTAATATCGCTACAAATTGCATGTTACTTTTTACTACACTGAATCAGCTACAAAGTAAAATTTTTTTCCCCACTTTTAATTTTTCGGCTGTAAAATTGACATAGATGCCACTTGTCCTTATTGTAAAAAGTTTGTTGATTATTAATAGTACAGAAATTGTTGCTTATGAAAATACTGCACACTTAGGGAATTTAGGCTGCTGTCTGTCAAGTAGCCATGCATAATTGTTGAAGTTATCATCAAAACATCCAAGAGCTTAAAGTATTTTTTCATGTCTTATCTAATTTATAATATGTAAGTCACAATACTGTAAAATCAATGTCCATGTAGCCATCTTACATTGTACAGATGCAACAGAATAAACTTGTAATTTGTTTGATTAAATAGGCAGTTAGGTATCTATTCCCCCCCCCCCCACCCCCCCACCCCCCACCACACACACACACACACACACACACACACACACACACACACACACACACACACACACACACACACACACACACACACCACACCATGAGCAATTCAAATGAGTACCTAAGAATATATGCTCATGTTGATAAAAGTATATGGGATGTAATCTGAGGACTAAGAAATTGCTTGGTTATTTGCTTATAGGGTAACAAGGTAACAAGGTAGAATATAGTTTTGTTTTTGCGGATTGCTATGTTCTATGGAAGATGACCTTGAATTTAACATATATCACCAGATGACACTTGACAGATATAATACTGGTGACAGATGTTGCTGCATTTACATATTTGAAATTAATGGATGTTGATTTCTCCATTTTGCATTGACACAACATAATTATCTGAGTTGGCCAGTTTTTCCCTGATATTCATCAGCATTGTCATCGTGAATAGTTGAAATGGAGGAGTTAATAAATATACCACAACTTCTTTATAATACTATTGTTGGTGTCCATAGCACAAACCGTGTTAGTTAAACAACCGTGTTATATCCAAACAAAAATGTATAGATTATATTGAATTTATGGTCATTTTTCAATATAATCTATACATTTTTGGGATCCACCTTTGAACCGTGTTATATCCAAAACTGTGTTATAACGAACCCTGTTATACAGAGGTTGAAGTGTATGATGAGAGTGAGCATCATTATAAATGATCACAGGAGAAGCATTTGATCATAATTATGGGATAATTTTTATTATTTCTCCGTAAAAACATGTTGTGGGTACACATTCTATAGAAGCACCTCACAATGGCACTTCAATGAGTACTTATAATACATATTTATGGAGAACTGGAGAAAATTGTCCCTGATTTATCACTAAAAATTTCCTCTTTAAATGAGTCTGTTTGGTACCTTATTGATAATTTGGGCACAGGAGAATTTTGTTTTTCTAAAAAAGGTTTTGGGGGCAGGGGTAAGGAAATGTAATCAATCAGTATATACTAGCTCAAAGCATATAGGAATAACACAGCAAACAAAAAGAAAGAGATAAACATATCCAAGAGTTTGGTGCCAAATTAAGCTTTACCGTATTTACCCTTAGTATTCAGACACCTCAACTCCTTACCATACTTATTCTAAAATTTGAACAAATTTACTACCCGATATTGTGTCCAAAAATTGCTGGATGAATGGCAAACAGTGTAGACCCTGATGAGATGCCATATTCTGCAGCATCTCATCTGGGTCTACACAGTTTGCTCAGGCCTGTCTGTCCAAATACATACATTAAATACAGTAAGTAGGGATGAATCAGCAGTGGCCATTTTTGAAGTTCAAAAACTTGTACCTTTGCAGTTTGTGTTCAGTATTGGGACTTTTTCAAATTTTCTAAAATATTAGAAATGAAACATCCCAGGTCCTGAGCAGGCAGGTTTGTACCTTAGCTGTTAGCATATAACTTGTCTGTAAATGTTCTAAAAAATTGAATAATAAAATCTAAATTACAAGAAGGAGCAATGAAGATTATCTTGGGGAAGTAACTAATTTAGCAAAGGGAGGCAATTAACCTTTACCACTCTATGGAGAATAATTGATGATATTTTTCACAGAAAACAGGATTTGACATTTTGTGCAAAGTAGAGACAATTTGAATGAAATATCAAAACCTGTTTTCTAGGAAAAAATAAAAAGTATTCCAATATTTGTCTGCTGAAAATTTTACCCAGAGTGCTAAGCATTAAATTTACTAATTTTTAGAATGCTACGGTAACCATCAGGTTTTACCACACCCCAGCTTAGTTGTTTTGACCCACATGAAAAATGCAGGAGAACACATTAATTATCAGAAATGGGGCTTTATTTAAGATAGGTTTGGTATATTTAAACAAAAAAAAGGTGTTGCAGAAAGCCATTATTGTTTAATCTTGTTGATAATTATTAAACTTATATAGTATTGAAAGTGAAATTCAAAACATACTTTGGCTCTTTGTGGTGTGATTGCTTTCAAAGTAATTACAAGTATTTACTTGTTCAAACTACAAAGCCTTTTGAGATGAGGCAGCAGATAATATGTTATTCATATCCTGAGAAAACTTGTTGCATACCGTTTGTGAACAGTTTAAACCAACCATAGTTCCAGACAAGATACTTTCTTTTTTTCAATCAAAAATTGTTTATATTTTTCTTATTTCTCCACAAAAACATATGTTGTGGGTACTCATTAGAAGCACCTCATCAAGGTACTTCTAATGAGTACCCTTAACATATGTTTTCATGGAGAAATAAGTAAAATGTTCCGATACCCCTCTTATCTTCAGCTATGCAGACTCCTTTTTTGTCACAAAAAAACATTAACATTTTTTGTATTTCTCCTCTAAAATGTGTTGTTATACTGAGGACTCATTGGCATTGCCTCCTAGTAACAATTTAGAGTACCCACCACATAGAATTTCCTCATCAAAGTGATTCTCAAGGTTTTGACAAGATGTTTCCATTGAGAAATATGGAGAATATTTGTTTTAACCCTTGTCCTGCTGAATAAATTTAGAAGTCACACCCACTTCTAAGTTTCAGCCAATCAGATTGTTTGATCAAGGTTTTTGAATTAAAATTCACATACTTGATGACAAACAGTGCAGATCCTGATCAGTTAGCCAACTGATCTGGATCTACACTGTTTGCAAAGGTACGGCATATCCGGGTTCAGCAGGACAACGGTTAACTCTGGCACATCATCTGGATCTCAGAACAGCAAAGGCATAGATTTGCATGATGTTCACTAAGTATGCAAAGTTCAGATACTGCAGTGAGTAAATGACATGATACACAGGCTGATCACTGCTATTTCTTAAAACCAGTTTTCTCATAATATGGTTGAGATAATATATTTGCTCCGGGCTTATGTACTTATTACTTATTTGAAGTAAATTAAAATTCCCTACCTTAATGGATTTAGGATGTTTTTTGCCATGGGAAAAATGGTGCTCTTCAGGTTGCAGCTTAACCATTGTCCTGCTGAACCCGGATACATCCTGCCTTTGCAAACAGTGTAGATCCAGATCAGTTGGCTTCTGAAGAAGCCAACTGATCTGGATCTGCACTGTTTGACATTAAATATGTGAATTTATAGCAACAATCCAGATCAAGTAATCTGATTGGCTGTAAAATAGAGATGGGCGTGGCATCTTAATTTATTCAGCAGGACAAGGGTTAACCATAGCTCTAGATATAAGCAGTGGTTCAAGATAAATGTTTTTCTTGTTTTTCCATGAAAACATATGTTGTGGGTACTCATTAGAATCACCTCAGTGAGGCCCTTATAATGAGTACCCACAATGTATGATTTCATGGAGAAATAAATAAAAAATACCCAATAGTTTTGTTGAAAAAATATGTGTTTTTGTTAAAAATATGCTTAACTGGAGTATGTTAACTATATTTCTCTAGAGAACATAGTTTTCGGAAATATGTTTTTTGATTGCTTTATAATCTTCTTAATGATACCATTTTAATGAGAGAATATATGTTTCTAGTGAGAAATTAAAAAAAATCTGCAACATTTGGATTCCTGTATTTGAAAACAAAACAACAAAAAAATAAAAAACTTAACTCAGACCCTGAACTGTCTGATAAATAACTAAGATAATGTTATATCATATACAAAATCTTATTACCTCCTATTAAAAATGGTCTACTATTTAAAAGATTTTAAGAAAAGGAAAAAAAAAAATGCCATAACGAAAATGCATATAAATTTAAAACACATTTTGGTGACAATTAAAGCGAGACACATTAACACTAGAAACATTATAATGTAGTCACGTGTCTGCATTAAAATGTGTACAAAAATAAATACATTTATTTTCAAACTGTTGGCAGACATAAATTGACAAAGATTGACAACTGACACAAGTTATTTATTGTCAAGGTCAGTTTTGATTGTAATATAATTTCATTTTTTTTTTTGTCCTGGGGACATCTTTTTATGTACTAAAGATTGTCTTTTTGATGTGGTTGTCTTTAAGGAAATTAGAAGGGCTTATTTCTTTAAGCTCATTAACCTGTAGCAGTCTATACAGAGTCAGCAGACAAGAAATTTGTACATATTTTTTCTCCTTTATCTCTCTCTCCACCCCCCCCCCCCCCCCCCCCAACCACCCCACAAAAAAAAAAAAAAAAAAAAAAAAAGATCTTGTTGACATTTCTTGCAAACTGTGTCCTTTGCATTAACCTTACAGACAGTTTACATGAAATGTCGAGTCCTGTGTCCTGAAAAGATAGGAAAAGTATTTTTTCAAAATGTTGGCTGTTGAAATTTGTATCCAGCATGCCAAGCATTAATTGGTTATTAATATTTCCATTATAAAGTTGGTCTAGTTCAAACCAAAAGGGGCCTTTGAGCGTATATGAATAGTGCAGACAAAGATATACATCCATACCTTCTTACCAGGGTCTGCACTGTTTTTTGTGTTAATTTTGTGAGGTTCAGGTGTGCTTAGAATCTGATCAGGTAACCCTGATATAATTATGTCATCTGATGTATATTGGTACTCTTCTTTTGGACAAAAACTAATGGTATTCTGTTAGCTTGAGGGTACCAGATTTCACCTTCATTTCGTTGGAGTAGGTAAACAGGACTTACAAACAGGACTTAAAATTTCCTAACAACTCCAGAAAGTAAAAATAAAGGTATTCTGTTAGCTTGAGGGTACTTGGTTTCACCGTCAATTTGTTGGAGTTAGGTAATCTGGCCGCGAGGTTATAAAACTGTTTTCATGTTAACTCATCTGAGCATGAAATTTTCTCTGCAAATAAATATGAAAATTCCAGCAGTAGTTGGCTTTTTCATATCTTAGCAGAGAAATTTTCATGCTCGGCTATATTTAGCAAGAATGAATTTGCAATTGTCAAAAATATGGGATTTGTTAGCAGGACAAATTTCATGCTCAGCTGAGTTGAGCATGAAAAAAGTTTTATAACCTCGGGGGCAGGACTTATAATTTCCTAACAACTTCAGAAAGTTTCGTACCCAACAGCTGCCATTTTGCACTTAGAGGCCCAGACAAGGGACAGTATTCAGAAAATAGTTTTTTATTGTTTACTGTTTCACAAGGTCCATGTTTGAATGTGGGATGCTTGGCATTAATGGATTAACCCTTGTCCTGCTGAACCCTGCCTTTGCAAACAGTGTAGATCCAGATCAGTTGGCTTCTGAACTGTTTCCATTAAGTATGTGAATTTATATCAACTACCTGGATCAAGTAATCTGATTGGCTGAAAATTAGAAGTGGGCGTGGCATCTTAATTTATTCAGCATGACAAGGGTTAATGTGTTTTTGCTTTCAAATCATTGGATGTTCTCTAGTATATATAATTATATAATATATTCATATACTCCTAAAGATTTTACTTTGCTCTGTCTGGATAATCCATTTTTTCATTGGCCCTGATCGTACTGTTTGAAATCGCATAGCAGGGTTCCACAGCACTCTCATCCAAGAAAAAGAACTTGTCAAAAATAGCCACTAACCAGTGAAATTGATTCCTTACAGACTTTCCTGACAGCTGTTACATTAGGACAGGCTGTGGTAGTAGTTACACTGTTTGTCTTGGTAATGATAGCTGATGAGAAAATCATAATGTAGTTACCCTTCTTAACTACTCCTAAAATTTGAACAAATCCATTTTCTTAAGTTTAGATGCGACTAAATACTGCCCAATGGGTGGCAAACAGGGTAGACCCAGATCAGATGCCACATTTGTGGCATCTGATCTGGGTCTACACTGTTTGCACAATTCATGTCTGTCCAAAAACTTAGGATAAATATGGTACATTGATGGACATGTCTTGATTTTGAATTTTCTTGGTAAGCAGTCTTTAAGTGATAGCAAATGGGTTAGAAGAAAGATTCCAATTAAGATTTTGTATTCAATTAGAAGTAAATTATCCAGCCTTGGATCTGCTAATCTCTGTTGACCATATCATAGGGATATATCACCACTGCAAATATTGGCTCTGTCTAAAGTCTTTGGGATAGATACTGAAGATTTCATTGTTTGAGCTTTGATCACTCAAATCAGATAAGACAAGTAATCTCATTGATATACCAGGATGGTTCCCAGCTCTTCAGATGTGTAATTCGCACCAACTGGTACAAAGAACCTGAGTTCCATTACCAGGTGGATTAATAAGATGGGAATTATGGGAAAATGTAAAATCTGGTTTAAAAGCCTGAAAACCTGCTGAAGAGAAGATTTATGTTAATCTTATTAAATTGATGATAGGATTTAGATGGATCACTGTAATACTTACTTACAATTCCAAATAAGACATTTTTCCAAACAAAAAGCATTGATATTTTTCTTATTTTTCCATGAAAACATACATTGTGGATACTCATTAGAATTGCCTCATGGAGGTGCTTCTAATGAGTATCCACAATATATGTTATCATGGAGAAATAAGAAAAATGTTTTCCCTTTTACTCCTTCTTTTCTAGACCTATACATACTAATCTTGCTGTGTTGCTAAACAGATTTTAGTCTGTTTTGATTAAGTACTGATGTTGACTCTGATTAATGGTCATGATCCTTTGATGATGTTAATCTTTTTGTCTGTATTGGAAAAGTTTTAGCAGGATTGACATAAATCAAAGCTAGAAATGAGTCAAAGGCATCAAATCTTCCAGTATTTCCTGTTATTCTTATATTTCTTTAATTTAATCCCATTTTCTGCAGTTATATGCACTTCAAACAAAGGAAGACTGTTGATCTGTTGATTCTCCACCCCACCCCCCCACCCCCCTTCCCTCACACACACACACACACCCCTTTGACTTTAATTTCATCAGAAAGCTCAGGGATCAAATTATAGTATTCTGCTTAACTGATGCCCTTAATAAATATGCCCAAATGGGTGTTCGTCAGTTTGTTTGTATTAGGGTTTAAAGACACGTCAACCCTTTTGGGTCATTTTGTGTCGTCTCCCAGAGAAAGGGAGAAGAGAGATAGAAAAGATAGCAAAGGAGATGAATGAGAGGGACAGGGAAGAAAGGAAAATGAATGAAAGTGAAGATGCAGAAGAAATAAAAGCATTCCCCCACTACCCTTACCTGCTGCAAGGATAGCAGGCCTTGCCCAACTGTAAGCTAATATCAGTTGGACGCCTCGGTGACGTAAGATATATGACACCTTTGCCTCACCCCACCACCCTGGGGCTGTCAGAGCTTCATATACAAAGTAAATCAAAATGTTTAGAACCAAAATTACTCAAACTTATCAGACTTCTTTACACCTTGCCACACTTAGCTTAAAATTCTGACATGCACATTGGAGTACCTGATATATCCAAAAAGTATTGACTGAATGGCAAACAGAGTAGACTCAGATTAAACTGCTCCTTTGGAGGAGTTTGATCTGGGTCTACACTGTTTGCTTATGTCCCTGTCTTAGAATACTTGTGGTAAATATTAAGGCCCTACATGTATAGAAATCACTAGGGACATTTGGGTAGCCTGGCTCCAGTCCTTTTAGGTTTTTAATTTTATTCTTAATTTGAAGACTAGCAAATACATGTAATGTACGTTTCATCAAAATAGCTCTAATTGCCCAGTAAATTGCAAAGGCCTGTAAAATATTCTTACATATCAAGTTTTGGATAAGAAAATAATTATGTAGAGACTCATGACAAAAACCAGTCTGTATTGTGAGTTAATGGACTGTCTGTTGATAGAAAATTATAAATAAAAATAATATTAATTTCTTAAAAATTACCCATATAACTCATTAGCTTTTAGAATCTGGTAAAGAGACACCGTCACAGCGTAAACTGTATGAAAAAATCCTGCCGGGTTGAAAAAGAATGCTACTATTAGTCACATGAGTAAAAATGGGGAAACTAAATGTCTTATATATTATAAAAAATATATACAGCTTGGCATCTTCTGCCTGTAGACATGTAATGGAGAAATATCAGCAGTTTTGTAAGGTATTCCTTGCTCAGAATTGATTTTTATTATAAATGCCTTTTATACACATGCATGGGTTAAGCAATGTTAATATCTATGGCCCATTCCATTTCTATGGCCCCTGTCCCATGCTGCGAGTTGGGTCAGTGAGTATTGATTTGTATACTAACCATGTTTCAGAAGCTAAAGGATTTGTAGCAGAGTCGAACAATGTTGTGCCAGTAGCTAGTGATGTTAAGAATGAGAAAGCCCTAGGTAAGGGATGAGATGAGGTCAGGGTCAGACTGCTGATGACCTAAGACAAGTAGCATTTTAGAACTAACCAAACCTGCATGTTCTTGTTGTTCTGTTACCCATCAGATAATGGTCAAGTTTAATACTAACTTTTAAGGTGAATGGAGTACACTGCTAAGGGAGGTCACTTTGCCTGGAACGTATTTACTTCCCTTCTGAAAGTGGACCACTCTTAAAGAAAGAATATGCTCCCCTCTGGGAGCAAATTATTTCCTTCAAGAGTAGTTCCCTTTGAGAAGCGACTCATCTGTCGGGGAAACCAAATCCTTTTTGTTGAGTGGTCTTGCTTTTTAAAGGGAGGCAGACTCTTTCAACATAGAGTGCTGTTCCTTTGAAGTATATCCAGTCAGCTTAATAGTGTATGTATGCTGCTGTTGTTAACATAAACTCGGGGTGACCACTGTTGAAAATATAATTTCAGGATGTGATGAAAGTTGACTACATAAAACAAAGTAACATTTTTTATTCATCCGAAGTATATAATTTTCCACAAATACATATATATGGTGTACATACTCATTTCTATTGAGTATCCACAATATGTATTTTATGGAGAAATAAGAAAAAAGGCCATCAAGAGCTATGGAAGTAGGAATTTTACAATAATTTAAGAAGTACCTTTTCTGGTAAAAATTGTTGGCCAGTAATATTAGAACTTAAACTGCCATTTAATATGAGAATAATTGATACGGTTTACTGGAAACCATGTAAGGCATTTTGGTGTGGGTGAGATGGTGGGAGTGGGAGTGGAGTGAGAGTGTTAATTTTTTTCTGAAATAGCTGGTCACCCAATTTACTTGTTATGAAAGATGTTAGTAGTTATCTCCCAGGACCAAAGTGAGGAAATAGGACGAAGGGAGAGAATCCTTGGGAGATAACTAATTTAAATGTCTTCTTTGTTTTAGCATATCTAGAATGTAGCAGTGTTAGAAGGGTGGACAATGTGTTACACTTTGAGAAACATAAAGGAGTATTCAGATAGTTTTCTTATATCTCCACAAAAGTATATATTATAGGGTACCCGTTAGAATTCTCTTTTAACTTATTTTTCCATGAAATGTACACTTTGGATACTCTCCCTTATATGAATAGTAAAAGAATAGTTTGGGTACTTGTTTGAATAGCACTGTTGAGTCATTTCGAATAAGTACCCACAACATATGCTTTCATGGAGAAATGTACCTGGATACAGGCTGATCCAGAGCTGCAATCAAAACAAATACCACGGCCCATTTCTTCAAAACTAACAATGTCATTAGTTGATGTATCATTAAATCTCTGGGTCTAGTTGTTCAAAGCTTGGTTAGCTTAATGAGCTTGTTAGTGGTCAAAATGTTAACTGTTCTAGTCAGTACAAAATCTAATTCACAGGTATTTTTGCTGAAAAAATGTGAGTAGCTTTTCACATTTTTTTAACAAAAATATTAGCATATTTGCCATATTTAATGATCAAAGTTTTAACGATATGTTAACTAAGGACATAGCTAGTTTTGAACAACTGGGCCCTGATCATTTAATATGGAACATACGCTAATATTTTTGCTGAAAAAGTGTGAGTAGCTTTTGCATGCAAAAGCTGCTCACATTTTTTCAGCAAAAATACCTGTGAATTAGATATTGTACTTACTAGAGCAGATAACATTTTGAGACCACTAACAAGCTTGTGAAGCTTACGATGCTTTGAACAACTGGGCCCAGATAGATAATATTGGTCCTGCTAAACCAGGTATGTCCTGTCTTTGCAAATGGTGTAGATCCAGATCAGATGGCTTATGAAGAAGCCAACTGATCTGGATCTGCACTGTTTGTCACTAAGTATGGGAATTTGTATCAACATCTGTCTCAAGGAAAAGGATTGGCTGAAAATTAAATGTGGGTGTGGCATCTTAATTTATTCAGCATGGCAAGGGTTAATTTTAAACTTGTACCATATTTTATATATCCTATTTTAGACACCCCAAGATAGAACACTTTATAGAAAGGCATTTATGTGTCTGAATATTTAGGAAAATAACGGTAACACATGTTGTCCACTATGAATGTTGTTTGGTAATTCTTGTTGTAAAATGTGTTGGTTGATAGATGTTGCCATTGCAAGATGAACAGAACCTCAAAACTTTGATATATTTGTGTGAAAAAATAGCATAGATCCTGTATGAAGCCTTTGGGCTCTGCATAATTTCAGTTGTATGTGGTATTTCATGTAAATGGTCGGCTAGGCAGATGATTGACATGAAATATCAAGCCCAATTTTCTGAAAACAAAACAAAACAAAACAAAAAAAAATGTGAAAAACATATTTTGGAATGTTGTCCACTACAAGTTTTAATGAAGATTTTAGGGCTGAATATCTGCACAACATAATTATGTTTTTTTTTTATGAAGGGGACATACTGATTTTGGTGTGGCTCCCGTTGGCATCAACGTTGGCATTGGTATCACACGTTCTTGTCTGCACAATACCTTGTGAACCAGTGGTTGGATTCTTATCAAAAATTTATGGATATATTATTGGGACATACAAAGAACTGATTAGATTTTGGTGACCTTGACCTAATTTTCAAGGTCAGAGCAGTAGAAAAACTGAAAATTCAATGTGGGGGACATCTGTTTTCTCTGAAAACACGTGACTAGTTTAAATATTGAAAGAATTGAAAAAAGTTACAAAATAGTATTAACAAAGAAAAATATATAATAAATAAATAAAAAAAGAATAATAAAGAGGTGAGAAAAAAATTCGAATTTT
Source organism: Anodontia alba (assembly GCA_964016985.1). NCBI lineage: Eukaryota > Metazoa > Mollusca > Bivalvia > Lucinida > Lucinidae > Anodontia > Anodontia alba. The sequence continues at coordinate 127,788,882 of OZ024822.1, forward strand.
GTTAAGAATATTAATGCTTTCATAATACCATAATGCTTTTGCAAATAAATGCCTCCTTGTATTATATTAATTTTATCTTAGCTCTTGAGATGCATTTCTGGAACAAATAATATTTGTCTAGATACACTAATGTTCAATAATTATAAGCATTGTACATTGTATTGCTTATATAGCCTGTTTTGTTAACAACTACCATTATTTTTAACAGACAGAACCGAGTTGTTCAAAACTTAATGAAGATGTTAGCTAATGTGATGTTAAAATTTCCATCTTGAAATATGGCAAATACTCACATTTTTGCAGCAAAAAATATCAATGTATTTGAAAATAAGCTACAACAGTTAAAGAGTTTGTCCTTTACAAACTGGTTAACCTAACCATGCTTTGAACAACTGGGCCCAGCTTGCCAACTTCATACTCTAATTACCATATTAAACCTGCATAATCAGATGCTGTAACTATTTACCATAATTATTTTACTCATTAGAAGTGCCGAACAATGGTCCTGCTGAACCCTGATATACCCTGCCTTTACAAACAGTGTAGATCCATATCAGTTGACTTCTAAGAAGCCAACTGATCTGGATCTGCACTGTTTGCCATTCAGTATGTGGATGTATATCAACAACCAGGATCAAGTAATCTGATTGGCAGAAAGCATTAAGTGCGCATGGCATCTTTATTTATTCAGCATGACAAGAGTTAAGTTTTGAAGAAATAAGGAAAAAAAGCTGAGTATCCTGACAGACAGGCATGAGCAAAGAGTGTAGACCTAGATCAGATGCCACATAATGTGGCATCTGATAAGGGTCCACACTGTTTGCCACTCATTCCAACAGTTTTAGGCACATCAAGTAGTAAACTGAACTTACTAAAAGTTAAGGACAGTCAGGTATGGTTAGGACATATTTAGGGTTAATATGCTAATTCAGTTTGTATACTTTTAGTGGTAATTTAAATTGTATACAAGTAGTACCCTTTACACTATATAGTTTGTATATTTCTATTCAACTTGGTTGAATTTCCTTATTTTGTTATGTATATGGATTCATCAAAGCTAAATTGATAGCACTAGATAAGAGGAGGTATCAGGTAAATATTTTTCTTATTTTTCCACTAAATCATGTTTTGGGTAATCATTAGAAGCACCTTGGCAGGTTACTTCTAATGAGTGCCCACAACATATGTTTTTGTGGATGAATTAGAAAAAATGTCAATGCTTTCAGAGGCATTGTTAAAGTGATAATTTTAGAATAATTTTCTCCAGTACTCCTTAAAAAAGGTATGTTGTGGGTACTCATTAGAAGCGCCTCATTGAGGCGCTTCTTATGAGTACCCACAACATATGTTTTTATGGAGAAATAAGAAAAATTGTCCCAGAATTATCATCATATACTCCTCCATAACAACTCCTAGCTTTTTTGGTTGAAAACAAGCATCTTATCTGGAACTATGAAATGTCCTGTTAGTTATGACTTTTGTCTCATATATATTTTCAGTCATTCTGTCTTGTAGAATATCTACCCTAAGTATTTAGACAGACAGGCCTGAGCAGACAGTGTAGACTCTGATCAGACACCCAAAATGAGGTATCTGATCAACGTCTGCCCCACTTGCCACTTTTGCAAGCAGTTTTGAGACATTCACCTTTGTTGAATTTCATGATTAAGGAAGTTTTTGTATGATGTTAATGGTATAGATCTTGACTTTAGTGTTTTTACTTTTAACAGATTAAATTAGACTTTTAACATTCAGCGAAACTCTAGGAACAAATGACTTCATTGTATTTTTGCTGGCATGACTTTGGATGTAGGTTGGAAACTGTAGGAACAAATGACTTCATTGTATTTTTGCTGGCATGACTTTGGATGTAGGTTGTGAGATTTTGACGCAGATGGTCTCTAACACTTTAGGACTATAGCTACTTTAACCTGAAAATACCACTCTCTTGGCTAATTCAGCAGGTGACAAAATGATATTTTTTCTTATTTTTCCTAGAAAACTGGATTTGACATTTCATGCAAATTGTCTCCAATGGAGACAAATTGCATGAAAAGTCAAATCCTGCTTCCTGGGAAAAAATAAGAAAAATATTTGAAAATGTTGTCTGCTGAAAATTTTACCCAGAGAGCTAAGCATTAAATAGTTGGACAGGCATTATAACTGCAGATAAGGCACTTTTTTCAGCTAAGAACTATTCAATTTTTACTTAAAAAAAAAAAAAAGTGTGTACTCACTAGAAGTGTCTCAAAAGTTAGAACCATTAAAAAGAATATGAATAGTCTTATTTGGATTATCTAAAAGAACTACTTAATTTTTGTTTTGTTTAGAAATAATGAAAAAAAAGTTGTAAATTTATTTGTAGAGATAATGGGGACCTCTTATTTTGTATTTTCAGACACAAAGAAAGGCAGCTTGGGTCCAACTGGTGTAGAACCCTCAAAACAAGGTACAGTATATTTTGTTATTGCAGAACTTAAGATAATGTGATAATTGAGGAACTGATTCAGGATATTTTTTGTTGTTTTTGCACCAGTGCTTGTTTGGTGTACACTAATTGAAATCATCTCAGTGGAACAAAATTTCAGTGAATATTTGCATAGTATGCTTTGGTGAGAAGTAACAGAATTTATCTTCTGAACTGGAATTTACTGTAAGTATTGGGACAGTCAGGCGTGAGCAAATGGAATGCAGCATCTGATCATGGTCTACACAGTTTGCCAAATTTCCACTCACCCAGCTTTTTTAGACCCATCATCAGATTGTGAAATAATGGTGGTTAAATATTAGAACTGTAAAGGAGTTAAGGTGTTCAAATATTTGAGGTTATCATGTAGTTCCTTTGTCTCAACATAGTTTGTCATTCTGCTAAGTATTTCCAAGAAAAAAACTTCATAAAAAGCAAAACTGAGGCAAAAAAATGTGTTGAATAAGTGTTTGAAAGTTTAGGACATTTACTGATTTGTCTTTGAAAATATGGGTCATAGGTCAGTCTTTGGGGATGAATAAAAAATGTTGGCTAATTTTTACCTGTAGCCGGGTAACTGTCAACCTATTCACCAAGTGTTCTTGTTGATCAGAGCGAGATATGAATAGCTTAACAGTACTGATTGTCATAATTCAAAAACAAAATGTCAATTACAGCAAATGTCTCCTGTCAAAATATAGGTCATGAAACTGTAAGGCAGTGCTGCAGATAACTAAGATTTAGAGATAAATATTAAGCCTTTTTCTCCATGAACATTTGCTGTGTGTACTCATTAGCATAGTTCTAATGAGTGCCCACTATGCATTATTTGTAGAGAAATAAGAAAATATCAAGATTTTTCTATTTAAAAAGTCACATCGGATGACTTTTGTAAGGTGATCATGTAGTCTTCTTCAGTCTTGTAAGTTTTTGTAATTAAGTAGAAAAGTGTGTCATAAATAAACTGGTACATAAAAAAGATGTCATAAATTGTTGTATTTCTGCCTAACAAAAATTATGTTTTGTGGGCAAGTTGACAGGAGACCACCAAAACATTGTTTTATTATCAGAGCCAGTGCACGACAAAACCTACAATAAACTTGTGCAACCAGCGTAGACTCAGATCAGCCTGCCCATCTGCACAGTCTGATCAGAATCTTTGCTGAATGCATGTGCCTTCTATGGCCTCCAGGCTATCAAAAGAGAGTCAAACAAGAACCGTTGGCATACTGGGTGGATGTACAGGCTGATCTGAGTCTTTGCTGGTTACACAAATATTATTATAGATTTTGTTGTGCACTGGCTCATTTATGTTTCCCTGGGCTTCTGGCTTAGAAGATGTACCACATAGCTCTAGATAAGAGGTGATATCGAGTAAATATTTTCCTTTATTCTCCGTGAAAACATGCATTGTGAGTACGTATTAGAAGTAAATGCCTTGGCGAGGTGCTTTTAATGAGTATCCACAACAAATGTTTTCGTTGAGAAATAAGAAAAAATATCAATACTTTTTAGTTGAAAAATGTGCATTATCTAGGGCTATGGTACCATACTTATTGTATTTAAAAGTATCAGAAGAAATATATATATATGTAGGTCTGTGCTTCAAATTTTCTTCTTCTTCTTCTTCTTTTTATCTTCAGTTTCTATAAAATGAGAACAAAATATTGCTGAAAAGAAAAATGACATATCCTGTATTATTGTTAACAAGCAATATTTATTTGATACAATATCATGTGTCTTTAATGTATTGATATAAAAATTGCAGGCTTCCATTCAGATCTGCTGACACAGTACATTCTGATTGATACTAGTGTAGATGGTTTAAGGCTTAGCACTCTGGGTAAAATTTTCAGCAGACGACATATTGAAATATCTATCTGATTTTTGCCCCAAAACAGATTTTGACACTGTCAAATCCTGTTTTTGATGGCAAATAAGAAAAAATATCAATTTGTCATCTGATGAATTAGCCCAGAGAGTGGTAAGGATTAAATAAATGAAAAAGAAAAAAGAAGAAAAAAGAAGTCCTTTTAGTAAATGCAGTTTCATGACATTATAATACAGTAAGATACTTGTCAAAGTGACTGCAAAATGTGACAGTATGTCAGCAATGCGATTATGTTTTCCAGGTTTATGCATGCTAAGAATTATTATAATAATATGAATAAAACTGATTAAAAATAAAATTAAATATCTTTGTTTATGTTTTCAGAAACCCATGAGGCAAAGAATAATGAAAACATTGCCATGTATATTGGATTGTGTGTAGCTATAGCTGTGTTCATCATTGTAATTGTAATCATCATCATTGTTGTGAAACGTAAAAACAGACAGCAGCAGAATGACCAAAGCCATTTGAGAAATGGTGGTAAGTAACAACTGTAACAATTTAGAAAAAACCCATGGTCTTCCACCAAAAAGTATTTTTTTTTTTTTTTTATTTAGCCGGCCTCGGTGGCTCAGTTGGATGCGCCATCTGACTGGAGACCAGGAGGTCGCGGGTTCAACCCCCGCCGAGGTCGGCAACATTCTTTCGTGGAGATTGATCATGAAATATTTTCTACGGTCATTCTCTCCCTTCCGCTGATTCAAGAAGGGCAGTTGTCAGTTTCTGGCTAAAGAATGTGCACAATACTGGTTAACCGCTTAGAGGACTAAGCCTGCCCAGTAAACGCGTGGTTAGGTAAACTGACCGCGCTTGACATGACCCCATTGGGTTGACTGGGCCGTAAAACCTCAACACAAACAAAAATTTTTTTTTTCCCCACAAAAACATATTTTATGGATACTCAATATAAGGGCCTAGCTGATGCACTTCAAATAAGTACCCACAACATATGTTTATGTAGAGAAATAAGAAAAATATTTACCTGTATCTCCTTTTATCTAGAGCAATGTATGCCGTAACACTCGAAATTAAGCTTGCATGCAAATGGACCTATTTTTCTGTCGTCATATAGCTACTGAATTTTCTTTTGCTTGGATTTGTGATACTGAGCTTTACACTCTTCTCTGAAATTGCATTTTCATTACAACAAACAGGACTCTCCTTTTTAGCTCACCTGAGCACGAAGTGCTCATGGTGAGCTATTGTGGTCAGTCAATGTCCGTCGTCCGTCGTCCGTCGTGCGGCGTCAACAATTGCTTTAAAAGCCTACTCCTCCTACACCCCTGGGCCAATTGACTTGATACTTGGTAGGAAGCATCGGGGTGACTTGTAGATCAAAAATAGCTAAAATCGTTCCGATCCGAAATCCAAGATGGCCGCCATGGCCACCATCTTGAAAATCTATTTTTCGCTTCTTCTCCTGAACCGAAAGGCCAATTGACTCCAAACTTGCTAGGAACCATCAGCGTGACTTGTAGATCAAAAATAGCTAAAATCGTGCCGATTGGATATCCAAGATGGCCGCCATGGCCGCCATCTTGAAAATCTATTTTTCGCTTCTTCTCCTGAACCAAAAGGCCAGTTGACTCCAAACTTGCTAGGAAGCATCAGGGTGACTTGTTGATCAAAAATAGCTAAAATCGTGCCGATCGGAAATCCAAGATGGCCGCCATGGCCACCATCTTGAAAATCTATTTTTCGCTTCTTCTCCTGAACCAAAAGGCCAATTGACTCCAAACTTGCTAGGAAGCATCAGGGTGACTTGTAGATCAAAAGTAGCTAAAATCTTGCCGATCGGAAATCCAAGATGGCCGCCATGGCGGCCATCTTGAAAATCTATTTTTTGCTTCTTCTCCTGAACCGAAAGGCCAATTGACTCCAAACTTGCTAGGAAGCATCAGGATGACTTGTAGATCATAAATAGCTAAAATCGTGCCGATCGGAAATCCAAGATGGCCGCCATGGCTGCCATCTTGAAAATCTATTTTTCGCTTCTTCTCCTGAACCGAAAGGCCAATTGACTCCAAACTTGCTAGGAAGCATCAGGGTGACTTGTAGATCAAAAATAGCTAAAATCGTGCCGATCGGAAATCCAAGATGGCCGCCATGGCCGCCATCTTGAAAATCTATTTTTAGCTTCTTCTCCTGAACCGAAAGGCCAATTGACTCCAAACTTGCTAGGAAGCATCAAGGTGACTTGTAGATCAAAAGTAGCTAAAATCTTGCTGATCGGAAATCCAAGATGGCCGCCATTTGCTTCTTCTCCTGAACCGAAAGGCCAATTGACTCCAAACTTGCTAGGAAGCATCAGGATGACTTGTAGATCATAAATAGCTAAAATCGTGCCGATCGGAAATCCAAGATGGCCGCCATGGCCGCCATCTTGAAAATCTATTTTTCGCTTTTACTCCTAAACCCAAAAGCCAATTGACCCCAAACTTGGTAGGAGGCATTGGAGTGACTTATAGATCAAAAATAGCTAAAATCATGCCTATCGAAAATCCAAGATGGCCGCCATCTTGAAAATCTATTTTTCGCTTCTTCTCCTGAACCGAAAGGCCAGTTGACTCCAAACTTGGTAGGAAGCATCGGGGTGACTTGTAGATCAAAAATAGCTAAAATTGTGCCAATCGGATATCCAAGATGGCCGCCATGGCAGCCATCTTGAAAATCTATTTTTCGCCTCTTCTCCTGAACTGAAAGGCCGGTTGACTCGAAACTTGGTAGGAAGCATTGGGGTGACTTGTAGATCAGAAATAGCTAAAATCGTGCCGATCGTAAATCCAAGCTGGCTGCCATTTAGAGTATGTTCAAATGATCACGCTCAATTGACTGGCATGCCATATATCTTCTTCTTCAAAATAAAGAACTGCTTAAATGATTATCTTTTCATTAGTTGCGATGACAGGATTGGAAAAATGTTGCATAACATCTGCATATCTGCAGTGGCTATGTCACTCAGGTGAGCGACCCGTGGCCCGTGGGCCTCTTGTTTTTATTTCATTTCACCTCTTATTATTTATTTATATGCAGCAGTAAGAAAGGCTTAAAATAGGTCTGTTAGTAATCCCTAGATACTATTCCTATTTTAAAATACCCAGGATTATTTGACATGTTTTTGTGATCAAAACCAGCTACCAGCAGTTGTATCGTTTTTCAACTCTAACTAGTAAGGGAGTTTGTAGTTAAATATGTGCAAGTTATGTTTTGGGGAGCTATGTTTTATGAAAGGAAAGCATGCTATTCAAAGGAGTATTTGCAAGCATTAGGGTGACCAAAGTCCCCAGTATGCCATTATACCAAAACTGGGTTGTCCTAGTAAGTCAGTTGGGGCATCCAAGTGATTTTTAATATATAAGGCATATATGTCTGTTGTGTATGGTACTTTTTCCCTTTGATAGGATCAATTTGCTTAGGTGCTATATTTGGATAGTTAGCTAGGGGAAACTTTTTTTTTATTGCTAACGGCTTATGGGATTCCATTGCAACCCAAGTAAACCTGATTTTTAATACCCAGCACGCACTAGAATAACATTACACCAACTGTTATAGCTTAGATGAAAGAGACATCTCATGTTAAATGGCCATAAAAGGAATTTACTTCACACAGTCACCTTTTTTATTGATTGCCTTTTTCTTTACATGAGATTTTGCACTGATGAATGGACATACTTCAGTCAGTCATAAAATTTTACCTTATATACACTAAGTATTGGTACAAATGGCCCTGTGCAAAATGCGGCATCTGATCAAGGTCAACACTATTTGCCACTTGCCCAGCAGTTTTACGTGCATTAACAAGAAATTGTGTAGAGTTGTTCTAAATTTAGGACAAGTATGGTAAGTAGTTGAGGTATCTGAGTATTTGGGCTAAATATGGTAATTTACTATTGGCCGGCTGGTTTTACAAACCAGCTGTTATTATGTTTCTTTTTTCTAGCTCATGTATGATTTAAGTGCAAGTTGTCAGGTATAAACCATAGCAACTGTAAATATTAGGACCCCTTAACTCATTACCATACTTTTCCTAAAATTTAAACAAGTCCATTTTCATTACCTGTTGATGTGTCTAAAAATTGTCAGATGATTGGCAAACAGTGTTGACCCTGATCAGATGCCACATTCTGTGGCATCTGATCTGGGTCTGCACTGTTTGCACATACGCCTAACCAATACTTAGGTTAGGTATTGTAATTACAACGGATGATTTGACGATTATTGTGCTCATATTTTCACCCAAAACACCTGCAAGATACAACAAAGGGTGTTTGTTTCTAGTCATTTGAATGTGTCCGATTAAGGTGAAATTTGTGTGGTATATGGTTGCTTACTAACATATTTAGGGGTACAGATAAATGAATCTCAAGATAAAAGTTTAACCTATTTGTCCTTGAAATCATATTCTTGGTATTCATTTGAACTTTCTTGCAAAAGCAGTTCTAATAAGCATTGACAAAATACATTTTTATTGAAACATAAGAAAAAAAAAAACACAACACAATCTATTGTTTGGTTTAAAAAAGTCTTTTCCAAGGTCCAGCGTTTATCATAAAATCACTAATTTGACACTGTTTGAAAAGTTACTGAGGAATTTTACTTCAGATCTCAAATATATCCAAACATTTTATTGCTCCTTGAATTCTGTTGTTCACAAATGAGTCTACCAGATGAGAAGATATCTTTGGGCCTGGGACAGTGAAGGCCCAGAAATACTTTCTCATCCACATTCTCTGAATCGGGGCCTTCGCTGTACATTTTCATATTTGAACCCTGCAGAATGGATCAGTGCACAGCAAAAGCCCAGTTAAGATTGCACAAATGTGCAGGATGATCTGAATCTGCTGATTAGGCATATGTTCAAAGATACTTTTTTGCTTGATATGCCCATGTGATGAATACAGATGATACCATATTTACCCTAAATATTGGGACATGTTAACTCCTTACCATACTTGACCTAAATTTTGAAACAATTCCATTGTACTTCTTGTTGATGTATCTAAAAACTGCTGGATGGGAAGCAAACAGTGTAGACCCAGATCAGATGCTGCATTTTGTAGCATCTGATCTGGGTCTACACTGTTTGCACAAGCCTGTCTGTCACAATACTTAGCATGAATGTGGTAAATCATACAAGAATAAGCCAGTGCTTGGCTAATCATCATGTAATAAATTCAGGATATCGACAGATTTTACTGTTCGCTAAATGGATTTTGATGTTCCTGTTAACCAATTTTTAGCATAAAATACACAATTAGAAAATTTTATTTTGTAACTTCAACAAAAGGATAGAGTCATTTGCAAAAAGCTCTTTGGCAAAAAATTATGTGAAATGAAGACAGATCTACGTTTAATGTTGTTTTGAAGGCATTTTAAAAAGTCATTTAAATTTTATAATGTAATTTCTCAGTCATGCATGAGTGATATTTGGGAGTCGCTCCTATTAATTGATCCGATCTTAGTAACCAAAAATGATATATCTTGATTAAGATTAATGTTTGTTTTATGACTTTAATATTATGAATTAAATCCTTCAGGCAGATGTTGGTAAATGGGTTTGGTGTTTTTTTTTTGTTTTTTTTTTTTTTTCTTAAAAAAAAAACAAACACACACACGTATTTAACCTACAGCCACAAATGAATACTGTATTTACCCCAAGTATTTGGACAGATCGGCCTTAGCAAACAGTCTCCAGAGTCCATTTGGTAGTCAGTCTCTCACCAATCTAGTGGTTGCAAGTTCGAATCCAAGCTTGGCCACATTATTTTTATGGAGATTCATTATGAAGTCATTTCTACAGTCATTCTCCCCCTTCCACTGATTCAAAAAGGGCAGTTGTCTGTTACTGGCAAAAGTATGTGCACAAGTACTGGTTAAGCGCTTAGAGGATTAAGCCTGCCCAGGAAAAAGTGTGAGTAGGTTAACTGATTGGTTTGACATGACCTGAACAATGTTGACTGGGCCATAAAACTCCAACTTGAACAAACAAATAGTATAGACCCTGATCAAACTGCTTATAAAGGAGCAGTTTGATCAGGGTATAAAACTGTTTGCCATTCCACCATAACATTTTAGATGCATCAGTATGTAGTCAGACTCACTTGTTCAAGGTTTAGGGTATGTTTTGTAAAAAGTAAAGGTGTTCGTTTAGGGTTATAATTGTATTTTTTTAATAAAAAAAACCAATGTTGTGATGCTTGCCACAGTACCAACCAGACAATTTATAATTGAATACTTGTCAGTACACCTGTCCTATTTAGAGCCACCATATTTACCCTAAATATTGGGAACCATACTTGTTCTAAAATTTGAACAAGTATAATTTATTTACGATATTGTGTTTAAAAATTGCTGAATGAGTGGCAAACAGTGCAGACCCTGATGAGACGCCGCCTTCTGCCTCGTACCTGGGTCTCCACTGTTTGTTCAGGCCTGTCTATGGGAATACGTATGGTAAGTAGGATATTAACATTTGCTTAGATATCTTTTTACACTTGATGCAGTCAAAGGATCAAACCTGTGTCAATGGGACACATCTTGACATAGTACATTATCACAGCAAATTAAAGGTATTGTTTATTTTATAAAGCAAAGAAAAAAACAAAAAAACACCCTTAAAGCTCCGAAACAGATGTTGCTTTAGTTTATATAGGTGAGGTATACTATATTTGCTTTTCTTGTAAGTGCCATCTTGGTCCATAGCCTCAGATTAAGTCATAGCAACAGATAAGGCGCTTTTTTCATCCGAAAAATGCTGATATCATTCTTATTTCTCAACGAAAACATTTGTTGTGGGTACTCATTAGAAGTGCCTCGGGGAGGTGCTTCTAATGAGTACCCACAACATATGTATTCGTTGAGAAATAAGAAAAATATTATGTGGATATCCCCTTTTTATTTGTAGCTATGACTGACTGATAAGGCATTTTTTCAGCCCAAAACTACTGATTTTTCTATTTCTACATGAAAATATATGTTGTGGATACTCGTTAGAAGCGCTTTGCTGAGGTGCTTCTAACGAGTACCAAAAACATGTTTTCGTGGAGAAATAAGAGAAATATTTAAGTGCATACCACTACTTATCTGGAGTTATGATTGGTCCAGATAATTCTGGTGATATTTGAGGTGAAAATTCAGAATAATTTTGTTATTGTTTTTGCACCAAAGCATATCTTGTGGGTACCCACAGAAGCAGTTCCAATAAGAACATACAAGGTACGTTTTAGTGCAAAATAAAATAAAAAATAAAAAAAATGAAAAACAAGTAGCTCCAATTTTTTGTATCTGAACCTATGAAAGCAAATTTCACGTATCCTGCTTCATTAACCTTTACACTCTATGGGCAAATTCAGAAGATGACAAATTGATATTTTCTTATTTCCCAAGGAAACAGGGTCTGGCATTTCATGCAGATTGTCTTCTGGAGAGAATTTGCTTGATACATTAAACCCTGTTTTCTTGGGAAAATAAAAATATTTCAAAATGTTGTCTGTTGAAATTTTTACCCAGAGTGCTAAGCGTTTAAGTACACTAGTCAGGCCACCATCTGATATAATCATTGCAGGTACGTCATAAAGATAATTGCAGGTGGCTGCATACATACTATTGTGCAAACATGCTATTAATATTTAAGTTGTATTGCAATTTACATATCTAATAATTCATATTTGCCCTCCTTATTACTACCACAAAAACACATTGTCTGCAGGGGGTTAAAAATAATTAAATTCTTTATTGATGTTTTTTTTTTTTCAGACCTCAGTAACCATTTGCAGTCATATGATGAAAAGAAGTTCAAAAATGGTATGTATAGTTTCTACTTTTGCAACTTTGCCTATTAACCATTAATAGAGGGGATTGAGGTGAAGATGGGGTGGGGTGTTGGGGGTGGAGGAAGAGATGGGGCAAAGCAGCAGACAATGACTAAACAAGTACTATTTTCTTCTTTTTTCTCCCAGTTGGACCCAGAGTTTTAGAAAAAAGAGGTATCCAAATAATTATTTTTCATATTTCTCCGTGAAAGCATATATTGTGGGTACTCGATAGAAAGGCTTCAGTGCGGTGCTTCCTATGAGAACCCTCAACAATTTTTTTGGGATATGAAAAAAGAAGAAAATATCACTTATTACTGGTTGCAAAAAGCAGCTTATCCTGGAGCTATTTATTATGGGAAATAAAACTGGACATTTTAGTGAAATATCTCTTCAAGAAGGTGATTTATATAAAATGCCAAGGTCTTTTTAAAGAAAAACTCAAGTAAAATAATTTGAATGGAATAGATACACACAAAAGGGAGAACATTCTAAGCTGAATGTTTTTGCCTCCCTTTTTAAAGAAAAAAAACACTTCAGTAGAAAATGATTTGCTTCTGGTATATGAATTCCCTCAATATGGGGGCTACTCTTAACCCTTGTCTTGCTGAACCCAGATGTACTCTGCCTTTGCAAACAGTGTAGGTCTTGGTCGGTTGGTTTCTGAAAAATCTGCACTGTTTGCCATTCAGTATGTGAATTTATATAAAAAATCAGAATCAAGCAATCTGATTGGCTGACAGTTAGAAGCGGACGTGGCATTTTAATTTATTCAGCATGACAAGGGTTAAAAGAAAGAATGTCCTCTTTCTCCCTAAGGGAGGCAAATACCAATACTTAAAATATCATCTGCCAGTTTTTTTTATGATGAGACTTTTATAAGATCCTTATATCATATATCCTTTGGCCAGCCCTTTTAACCCTTGTCCTGCTGAACCTGGATATGCTCCGACTTTGCAAACAGTGCAGATCCAGATCAGTTGCTTCTGAAGAAGCTAGCTGATCTGGATCTGCACTATTTGCCATTCAGTATTTGAATTTGTATCAACAATCTGGATTAACCAAACGGTTAGGCTGAAAATTAGAAGTGGGCATGGCAACTTAATTTACACAGCATGACAAGGGTTTAGACACTTTACCAAGTAGTCAAGTGGACTTTTCCAAATTTTAGATTAAGTATAGTAAGGAGTTTGTATTCAAACAGTTTTGAACATGTCCTTTTAAAAACCTAATGATGTGTCACATCATCAGGTTTGTTTAACCCATTGTAGTCGGGAGACCCCTAAAAGGGTAGTTGGCAATCAGTGCAGACCCAGATCAGATGCCACAGAATGTGGCATCTGATCAGGGTCTTCACTGTTTGCAAATACTTCAGCCATTCTTCTCTAGAAATATCTAAATCTCATAGCCTCACCTACCTAGAATTGAAATTGGACTCTTCCAATATATAGTGTGGGGGAGTTCATTCAGTCTACATAGGGTTAATGGACATGTTCAAACTTTATGTTAAGTATGGTAAGGATTTAAGAAGTCTGAATACTTGGGTAAAATACAGTGAAGTTATTCATACATTATATTTCAGATCACCTGTTGTCAGCCCAGCCAGACTTAACACAAGTTACTGCTGTGCAGAGTGTTACCATAGATCATCCTAATAATAATCACATGAATTCATTTGATAAATTACCCACCTATGCAGAGGTGAAGGACCATAGACTCAGTGCCCCATTGGTGGTGGGGAATGGTGTGCCAAATAATACAGTGATCGTAGAACCAAGTTTAAACCACCTAGATAGCAATCCAACAGACAGAGTTTCAGTAAGAAATGAGAGAAATCTTGCCAATAATACAGTGGTGGTTTCACCAATAGCACCACATCCTGGTGGAAATAATAGTCCGCGAGTGAGTGAAACAGATAATTTAAGAGACAGCCACAATTCGCTGACATCAGTTGAAGTTCCTAATGACATGGACACAGATGCTGTGACATGGAGTACATTTGACCACCGAGGTGGTAGATTGACTTTACCGGAATCCGGTGTTAGTTTGTTAATTCCTGAAGGAGCCATAAGGCATGGACATACTGAGGAAATCTATATGGCTGTGTGTCGAGATGATAAAGATAGACCAAGATTATCAGGTAGGCAGTAAAATTTATTTTAGACGGTTTTGTTATAGGTTTTCAGCTCATTTGAGCTCGGATTAGGTGAAGAGACAATAGGTAGTAAATAATAGCAACATCTTTTTTGTTTTCTTTTTAAAAAAAAAGAAGATTCTTAACCATTGTCCTGCTGAATAAATTAAGATACCACACCCACTTCTAGCCAATCAGATTATTTGATCCCGATTTTTGCTATAAATTCACATACTTAAAGACAAACAGTGCAGATCCAGATCAGTTGGCTTCTGAAGAAGCCAACCAATCTGGATCTACACTGTTTGCAAAGGCAGGGTATGTCCGGGTTCAGCAAGACAAGGGTTAACAATGTGTGTCACGTGTGCTTCATAACTGAATGTTTGAATTCCAAAGTTTGTCAGTTTTTGTTTGTCTTTTTGCTTCTACCTGACTCACAGAAGTGTAATATTTCCTATACAACTTTCATATATGTGAAAAAGCTCTACCTTTCATTAGTTTTATTTCTGCATGTCCTTGTTTCCCTTATCCTTTCAGATAAACAAACTATTTTAAGTCCAGTGGTTCTGTGTGGTCCAACAGATATGTTACTACAGAAACCAGTGGTCCTTTCTATACAACATTGTGCTAGCATGAGACAAGGAGGCTGGAAGTTATCAGTGTGTTCAAGTCATACCCCTCTTGATGAACCACCACAGTGGCAGGTAGTGCGTGCTTTTCATTATACGCAGAACTCTTATAACTCGGTTCATTGTAGCACAGTTATTTTTTATCACTATAAACAGAACAGCAGCCTTGGATATAATACAGTTTACAGATGGGCCCCAGATTTTTTTTTATCAAAACAAAAATGTATAAATTATATAAAGAAAATGACACTAATTACCAGTAAGAAAAGCTGATTTTTGTCACTTTTTTTGTTGAAAATAGTTCCTTATCTGGAATATGCTCAGTAAAATTTCATGGAAGTGTTAATGCATGTTTTATGAAAAAATAAGAAAAAATTTATTATCTGTTAATTTTGTTTTGACGGTACTATTAGGGTTAAATTTGCTTTATGGATCTTTATAATACTAAAAGTTCAATGCATTGTTCCAGATAAGGAGCTTTTATCAATCAAACGTATACATACTCCAAAGTTTCCTTAAGATTGTTGTCCATGTGTCATTGACCAATGAAATCAAACCGTGCATTTGTACGAAATCCAGGTAATGGTTATTTGTAGCCGCCTTATTCTTGTCACTGGGACATCAGAGTGCCATATAAAGGGGGTTGGTTATCTGTAAAACCTGGGCTGGGACATCTGCTAACAGTGCAGACCCAGATCAGGTGCCACAGAATGAGGGATCCCATCAGGTTCTGCACTGTTTGCTTAAATTAAGGAAGTTAAGGGTGAAATGAAACCGTCTTAAATCCGCATTCAGGACCATTTTCCTAGACTACATTCAGAGACAGTCAACCCATCAGTACTGTCATTGCCTTTATTCTTACTTCTCCATGAAAATATATGTTATTGGTACTCATGAGAAACTGCAGACTGAGGTGCTTTTCATGAGTTTTACAACATAGGTTTTTAAAGTGAAATAAGAAAAGACATTCCTTTTGTTCAGAGCTATGAGTTTTTTCTTTACTTCAGTTGAGTGTCACATTAGGACAAGAGAACATAAACACCCAAATCTACACCCAGTTAGATGCCACCCATTGTCATATAATGACAGAGCAGTTACAGCGGTACACTTTGATTGGGGAACCAGCTTTACTAGGAAGAGCTATCAAGATCTTACGGCTGGCAGCATTTGCCCCAGCATTACCACCATCTATGGATTATAGTATCCGGGTTTATGTTGTAGAAGATACCCCGGATGCACTAGAGGTAGGTGTTACTTTGTTGTGAAGAGTTACCCTAATTATATGGACAAATGAACTTACCGTAATAACCCTAAGTATTGGGACACATTATCTACTTACCATATGTGTCCTAAACTTTGAACTAGTCCATTCTGCTACCTCTTGATATGTCTAAAATATTGCTATATGTATGGCAAACTGTGTAGACCCTGATCAGATGCCACATTTTGTGGCATCTGATCAGGATCTACACTGTTTGCAAGGGCCTATCTATCCCAATACTTTAGGTTATTACAGTAGACAGTCCAAATATTTAGGGTAAATACGTAGGTTTAGAGCAGATTGGATTCTTGACAGTTGGACAATGTGAAACAGAGCACATACCAACTTTAACTTAATGCCATGTGCTATTTAAGAGGAATGGCAACTCTGATACAGAAATATTTGCCTCCCTTATCATCATAGGGACTGCTCTTAACCCTTGTCCTGCTGAATAAATTATGATGCCACGCCCATTTCTAATTTTCAGCCGATCAGATTACTGGATCCAGATTGTTGATATCATTTCACATACTTGATGGCAAACAGTGCTGATCCAGATAAGTTGGCTTCTTAAGCCAACTGATCTGGATCTACACTGTTTGCAAAGGCAGGACATATCTAAGTAAGCAGGACTAGGGTTAAGGAAAGAAATTCCTCCATCTAGGCTTAAAGGAATATGAAGTGTAATTCAAGAGGCTTTTAGTACACTTGGGACTGCTAAAGGTGTATATTTCTTCTTTTCTGAGGAATTTGCACTGAAAATTTGAACAGTGAAAGTTAAATCTATGGCTGTCACTATATGTTTACTTTAAATGGTTGTAGAAGTGTCATTTTGTTTTTACCTTTTGTAGGGAGTGATGCAAATGGAGAGACGGCTGGGTGGTCGGTTATTAGACAAACCCAAACAGATACCATTCCAAGATGGTGGGCATAATCTGTGTCTCACTATTGAAGACCTTGGTGCTGGCTGGAGAAGCAAGTTGGCAGCAAATTACCAAGTAAGTATTATCCCATTGACTGGTTTTGTTTATGAGCCCAGTAACTGTTGTTTTTAATGGTTTTTTTTTTTGGTTTTTTTTTGTATTTTCATGGTCTTTTGTTCAGGGTCACATCTTTCTTCCATTGTTCATAAGCAGTACCAGTATTTCGTAAGATTTTTGTGTTTCATTTTGACTCATTCTGGATTATACTGTATGCTCAAGGAGGGAGTTTTATAATATTTTTCAGACAATTCACTTGAAATGTTGAGACTTATTTTCTCTGAAGAAAAAGTAGGACGTTGTATGCTAATATACTTCTGAAATTAGAACAAGTCCATTTGATTACCTGTTTGTAATAATGTGTCAGAAGCAACAACAAAAGCAAAAAAAAAGAGAAAACAAACAAAACTAAAACAAAACAACTGCTGAAGTAGCAAGAAGTGTAGCCCCTGATAACATAATACATTTTTATGCCCCCAACTTCAAAGAAGTTGGAGGGGCATATTGCTTCTGGGTTGTTCGTCCGTCCGTCCGTCCGTCTGTCCTTCCGTCCGTCCGTCCGTCCGTTCGTCACGCTTTTTGATGCATAGCATAACTTTAAAACCGTGAATGCTACTGTTTTGAAATTTGATATATGGATTCCTCATGAAAAAATAGCTGACACGTATTTTTTTTCTTGACAGGATTATGCCCCTTTTCTGAGTTATGGCCCTTTGAAAAAATATGGATGCAATCTTGTCAGCAAAATATGTCAAAAACTATTAAAGCTAGAGCCTTGAAACTTGATGAATAGACTGGTAGTGATGAGTAGACAACCTGATTAACTTTTGAAGAAATTTTGAAAAATACTTCTTGAGTTATGGCCCTTTGTAATTTTGGGCAATTTTACCTTGTCAGCAAAATATCTCAAAAACTGTTAGAGCTAGAGCCTTGAAACTTAGTAAATGGATTTGTAGTGATGAGTAGATGACCTGATTAACTTTTGAAGAAATTCTGAAAAATACTTCATGAGTTATGGCCCTTTGTAATTTTGGGCATTTTTATCTTGTCAGCAAAATATCTCAAAAATCGTTGGAGCTAGAGCCTTGAAACTTAATGAATAGACTGGTAGTGATGAGTAGACAACCTGATTAACTTTTGAAGAAATTTTGAAAAATGTCTTTTGAGTTATGGCCCTTAGTAATTTTGGGCATTTTTACCTTGTCAGCAAAATATCTCAAAAACTGTTAGAGCTTGAGCCTTGAAACTTAGTAAATGGATTTGTAGTGATGTGTAAATGACCTGATTAACTTTTGAAGAAATTCTGAAAAACACTTCATGAGTTATGGCCCTTTGTAATTTAGGGCATTTTTAACTTGTCAGCAAAATATCTCAAAAACTATTGAAGCTAGAGCCTTGAAACTTGATGAATAGACTGGTAGTGATGAGTAGACAACCTGATAAACTTTTGAAGAAATTTTGAAATATACTTCTTGATTTATGCCCCTTTGTAATTTTAGGCATTTTTATCTTGTCAGCAAAATATCTCAAAAACTGTTAGAGCTAGAGCCTTGAAACTTAGTAAATGGATTTGTAGTGATAAGTAGATGACCTGATTAATTTTTGAAGAAATTCTGAAAAATACTTCATGAGTTATGGCCCTTTGTAATTTTGGGCAATTTTACCTTGTCAGCAAAATATCTCAAAAACCGTTGGAACTAGAGCCTTGACACTTGATGAATAGACTGGTAGTGATGAGTAGACAACCTGATTAACTTTTGAAGAAATTTTGAAATATACTTCTTGAGTTATGCCCCTTTGTTATTTTGGGCATTTTTATCTTGTCAGCAAAATATCTAAAAAACTATTAGAGCAAGAGACTTGAAACTTGGTGAATTGATTGGTAATGATGAGTAGATGACCTGATTAATTTTTTTGTAAATTCTGAAAAATATTTCATAAGTAATGGCCCTTTGTAAATTTGGGCATGTTTCCCTTGTGAACAAAATATCTCAAAAACTATTGCAGCTGGAGTCTTGAAACTTGATGAATAGATTGGTAGTGATGAGTAGATGACCTGATTATGCCCCCAGTTTCGAATGAAATTGATGGGGCATATTATTTTGCCTTCATTTGTCCATCCGACTGTTTGTCCGTTCATCAAGCTTTTTTTGTGCATGCCATATCTTAAGAACCCTGCATGCTAGGGTTTTGAAATTTTATATTTGGGTTCCCAATGAAAAAATAGCCGACCCGTATTTTGTTTCTTGTCTAGCATGTTTATTTAAAGTTATGCCCCTTTGAAAAAAATCAGAATTAAATCTTGTGAGCAATATATCTTGAAAAGTATTTAAGCTGGGTTCTTGAAATTCAATACAGTGAGTGGGAATGATGTGTACATTACCCGATTATATTTTGAGAGAATTCCATGAAAATATTGATAAAGTTATGGCCCTTTGCAGTTCTGCTAATTTTGACCTTGTCAGCAAGATTTCTCGAAAAGCACTTAAGCTAGGGTCTTGAAATATTATATGCTGATTGGGGATGATGTGGAGATTACCTGGTTTGTTTTTTAGGGAATTCCATGAAAAATTGATGTAGTTATGGCCCTTTGTAGTTCTAGGCATTTTGACTTTTTCAGCAAGATATCTCAAAAAGTATTTAAGCTAGAGCCATGATATTTGGTATACTGATTGGGATTGAGGAGGAGATCACCTGAATAAATTTTGAACCAATTAAATGAAATGTTGGAGTTATGGCCCTTCGCAATTTCGGGCCATTTAATGTCGTTGCTTTATTGTGTATAGCATAAGTTTAGAACCATGTATGCTAATGTTTTGAAATTTCATGTTTTGATTCCTCATGAAAAAATAGGTGATCCATATTTTTTTCTTATCCCAATCATCTCCTATTTTAGAGTTATTTCCCTTTGATAAAATAACATTGAAATCATATATTTGTACTGTTGTTACCGTCATGGCTAAGCAGTGTTGGAGTCAAACAGTGTTAGAGTCAGGCAGTTGGGGGCATAGTGTTTTACAAACACCAGCTCTAGTTTGACATCTGAGATGGGTTTACACAATTTGTTAAGTCCTAGCTGCCCGAATGAATATTTATATCGTTATGGTATATACTTTCATAGTGAAACAAGATAATTTTAGTATTTTTATCTCCACATAACTTCTGTAGAGCTCCTTAGTCAATAAAACAAGAAAAGATCATTTATATGAAGAGAAACTAACAAGATGAAGTGAAAATTAATGATGTCATTAGTTTGGATCCTGATTCCCTCTTTTTGGTGGAGTTGGCTTATTGAGAAAAACAGATGTGCTTTTAAACACAGCTTAGCTTTTCTGTTAATTTCCCTGTGAAAGAGATTAATTAAATCTTTAAAAAGCTCTGCACTTCCTTTGTTTGATGTCAGGATGAGATCTGGGTACAGTGAACAAAAAAATCATATGTCATATTTACCTAATGATTAGGACAGACAGTCCTGAGCAAACAGTGTAAACCCAGATCAGATCAGATGCCGCATTCTGCGGCATAGGATCGGGGTCTACACTGTTTGCCACTCATCCAGTATTTTTTTCAGTTACATTAACCCATTGTAGTCGGGAGATGCGTAAAAGGGTAATTGGCAAACAGTGCAGACCCAGATCAGACGTCTGATCAGGGTTTCCATTGTTTGCAAATAGTTAAGGAATATGTAAATCTTAAAGCCAAAGGTACCTAAAATTGAAATTGGACTCTTCCAATATATAGTGTGGGAGAGTCTATTCAGTCTACAATAGGTTAATAGGTAGTAAAATGGACTTGTTCAGAGTTAAGGACATATATGTTCAGAGTTTAGGACAAGTATAGCAAGGAGTCCCATTGTAGACTCAATGAATTCACCCACACACTGAGATTTAGATATTCCTAGAGAAAAATCGTTAAACTATTTGCAAACAGTGAGGACCCTGATCAGATGCCGCATTCTGCATTCTGTGGCATCTGATCTGGGTCTGCACTGTTTGCCAAATACCCTTTTAGGGGTCTCCCAACTACAAGGAGTTAAGGTGTTTGAATAAGGTGTTTGAATAATTATGGTAGATAGGGTAACAGTTGTGTCTGTATCATATTCATATATGTTCAGTTTTCTATTGAAATATACATTACTGACATATTTCTAAAAGCTAGTTCAGGGATGTTGGCCTTGAGTAAGGTTTAGATTGTCTCTGAGGAGTGAGGGGCAGGGGTGAAGAGGGTGCTGTTCTGTCTGAATACTTAGGTTAAATATGGTACTTGGAATGCTTCAGATTTTCCTGAGTAAACTTTAAAGGTAAAGATTAAAGATAAGATTACTTTATAGTCTGTTTTAGAAAGAATCAACCTTTCCTTTGAAAAGCTTTCTTATTTTTTTTAATTTTTTTTTTGCATGTCAACTAAGACTATTAAGAATATACACATACATGTAAAAGCAAGCAATGTGGATGTGTCTTCCTCAAGTTCAGAACACTAGAACACTGGCAGTTGCGGGATTCAAACTCCGTACCTTCCAACTTGTCCAGCTTGTTACCACTGCTCTTCAAAGTATAACAGACATGTTTAGACAGTCATACTGGGAGGGGAGATGTAAGATTATGAAGGATAGAGTTTCAGTTTACCATATGGTTAAACAATAGATGCCCATACTTCAGTAGATTTTTAATGATGAAGATCCTGCCTCAGTTGGTAAATATAAAAGATTGCATAATCAGCACCATGCTGTATGCATAAAATATGCATACATCAGATCTTAACTACCTACATGATAGCCGGGTTCACTTCATAGGATGGCTTTTTGACCTTCACTAGATCTAGATAGGGTGTCAAATTATTTTTTGTATTATATGGATTTTTAGCTAGTTTTACTGTAAATCATGCATCTATGCAGTCTGTTCGAGGGAATTTTGTCTTGGCCGACACATTCTCATAGCTACAGATAAGAGGGGGTATCCACATAATATTTTTCTTATTTCTTGATGAATACATATGTTGTTGGTACTCATTAGAAGCACCTCACTGAGGTGCTTCTAATGAGTACCCACAACATATGTTTTTATTGAGAAATAAGAAAGAAATCAGCTTTTTTCGGATGAAAAAAGTGCCTTATCTGTTGCTATGCGCTACATTATTCCATGGTTCTATAAGTGAGCAATGAATGCCCTGATCATACTGCATTCTCAGTCCAAATGTGCTGTCAGGTCCCTTTTCTGATGATGCAGCCAGTATAAGTTTCTGCCCGCTTAGGCATGCTGTCCGTTGAACCCATGCTGAAATAAAGCAGAAAAATCTTCTTGTGTGTCCTTTGTCACCATTGTAAAGATAAATATTGTTTAGAATTGATGACTTTTGGAATTAACACTCAAAGCAGATTGGTAATTGAGCTATTTATGACAGATGAATAGTTACAGATCATAATAAATGAGGTGCATTTAAGGGCAAAATGTCCATGTCACAGATTTTTTTATGCGGCCAGGGAGGTCTCGGATCAGTCTGTATCTCTACATATTTTGGTAAAGAACTCGGCGATTCTTCTAAATGGTCACAAGAACTTTGAAGAATGCCTGTTTCAAACAGTAAAGTCCCCTACCAACCTGCACAGATGTGCAGGTTGGTAGGGGTCATTGCTGTTTGTATTTAAGATTTGATTTGATTTCCCTTCGGAGAGCCTCAAATTATAGTTGCTTTGTCAGGGTGCGGGATAAATTAACATTGTTAAATATATCCAACAAAAGCTGTAATGATTAATGACTTGTAATGTTTTTCTCGAACAAAGACAGCCCCTCTGTTATTTTGGGATGTGCTTTTTTAAACAGAAATTCTGGTAACAATACCAGATCAGATAAAGATGCTAAATAGCCTGGGATCATTGATAGGATAGAATAAGGGGTCATTATTGGGCCAGCTGAGGACAGCTCCCTTAGGGGTAGTGCAAGGACTTGAAATTTTATCGGAATAATCTCCCAGTCAAAGCTTTCACAAAGAAAGAAAAATGGAAAATGTTAAAGTCAGAAGGGTGTAATTGATGGAAGATAGCAGATAATGATTTGTACCATTCAGTGTTGATTTCGCCTGTCAATTTTCATTAGTCTTGTGTATTTCATTAAAGTAAACATGGAGTGCAGGTTACCTAAGGCTGAATTTAGTTAGACATAGTTTATACAGATAGCTCTCAGTATAAACTCAATTTGTGCTGTTTGATTTTTGTGTGTTTTAACACGTTGAATTCTAAGTAAAAATTTCAGTAGATGACATTTTGAAATATTTTTATCTTATTTTTGCCAGAAAATAGGCTTTGTCATTTCATGCAAATTTTCTCCTCAGTCTCAGCCTATTTACTTAGACAAATGAGAAAAATATCATCAATTTGTTTGATGAATTAGTCCTTAGATGGATAAAGGTTTAAAAAAAAAAGTGCCTTTTGTGAGAAGGCAAAGAACCTGGCATTCTGTAATAACTTGGAAAAATCTGACATCTCAGCTCCATACAGTACCTACCATATTTACCCTAAGTATTTGAACATCTTGACACCCTACCATACTTGTCCTCAAATTTGAGTCCATTTCTAAAAATTGATGAATGAGTGGCAAATATCGTAGACCCTGATCAGATGGCTCTTTATATAGATGGTAAGAAGTAAATCTGATTTTTGTATTAAAAAGATAGGGTTTCAGTATTTAGATTTCTGCCAGCTTTCACCTATGGAGTTAGGTCCAGATAGTTAAGTATTTACCATAGTCCATTCAAAGTATTCAGAACGTATGTTTGTATTGCTTGTCTTGCCAAGTTAAAATTTAACTCTGTCATATTGTACATTGACATGACTAAGGCAACTGAAAAGAGTATAGTTTTTCTTATTTCTTAATAAAAATATTTTTGGTTTATGTTCTGTGATCTCAGTAAGTTAATCCCAATGAAATATACGTAGTAGCTGCTAATTAGCCTAATTGCCATACTGATGCAATCCTAAAGAGTATCCATATGTTTATTAAGGAGAAATGTTAACAATTCTATATGAGTACCATATTATGATATACTTCCACTGAGAAATAAAACAAAAAAAACAAAAAAAAAAAAAACAAAAAAAAAACAATCAATACTTTTTGGTTAGTAAAAAAAACAATGAAGAAAAAAAAACAAACAAAAAACAAACAAACCACACAGCATGGTCTTAAGCTACAAATATTGTTCAGATAAAAATATGTTAGCTGCCCTTTTTGTAAGATAATGCATTGTGATATTGTAGTATTCATTAGTACATTGTATTTTGGCCAAGAACAGACAGACTGTTTATGTTGCGGTAACCTGTTTCACAATGAATTGTTCAGTCAGACTAATACAGGTGTTTTTTTTTTTTTTTTGCAAATATCTGTTAACACTTAGCATGTTGGGTAAAAATTGCAGCAGATGGCATTTTAAAATATTTTTCTTATTTTTCCCATAAAATACAATTTGATATTTCATGCAAATTGTCTCTTCGGGAGACAATTTGCATTATTTCTGAGAACCCCCCCCCCCCCCCCCCCCCCACCTCCCACCACCACCACCAAAAAAAAAAACACAAACCCGATCATTAGTTTGTTGACTTTTGAATTTGCCCACAGCATGCTATGTGTTTGACTGACACTGAATAATTGGGAACTAAGCTTTTCTTTCAAATGCTCATTTGGAGGTAACTCTTAGTATGCTGTTTTTAAATGTTTGCAGACAACATTTTAAAATATTTTTTTTTTTTTTTTTTTCCCCAGAAAATAAGCTTGGCATGTAATGCAGGAGATGATCTGTATAAAATGTCAAGTCCTATTTTCTAAGAAAAATATGAAAAGTACCAGTCGCTTGTTGTCTGCTAATTTTGTCTTAAACATGGAAAGGATTAAATATATTCTACAGCATGAAAGATAGATCTACAATGTTTGGCCTAATGAATATACATGCACTAATCGATAACTTGCAGCCTCCTGATCACCAGTCGGATGCGCATCTCATTGGCTGAGTGGTTAGCGCTCCTGACTTCGAATCATGAGGTCCCTGAATCGAATCCCGCTAGAGGTGGAATTCAGCTCATGGCTGTATGGCATGTCATTGCACAGAGCCTTTCATTATCACCCTTCCATTGTCTCGATATGGCTCAAACAATGTTGAAAGAGAAGTGAAACAACAAATCATTGTCACCATTGACATATTGTGGAGATAATTTTCTGTGAGATGTGATCCCACAAATTAATTGGTATATTGTATTTTAACCCTTGTCATGCCACACCTACTTCTAATTGTAAGCTAATCAGATTACTTGATCCAGGTTGTTGATACAAGTTCATATGCTGAATGACAAACAGTGCAGATCCAGATCAGTTGGCTTCTTCAGAAGCCAACTGATCTGGATCTACACTGTTTGCAAAAGCAGGGTATATCCAGGTTCAGCAGGACAAAGGTTAAAAATGTATTTAATTTTCTGTGAAGTTCGGTTAATTTTGCTTTGTAAGCCAGCTTGTTGTGAAACTAATTCTGATAAACTTGCAGGTAAATTTGTATTTACTGTTATAACTTTTGTCTGTATGTTCTATTATAACTTTTCTATGAGTTAAAAATAAAATAATAATAAAAAATTGAAAATAACTTGCCAGTTAATAAAAATATTTTTTTTTCTATTTCAGGAGATACCATTCCGCCATATTTGGAGTGGAAACCAGAACAATCTTCACTGTTCATTCTCCTTAGAGATGGTGGACCGGGTTCAAGACAGGATCAACTGCAAGATCCAGGTTTACCAGAAGGCAATACTCAGTAACCGGCAGGTCCTCAAGATAAATACAAATTTTAAAGAGGTAGGTTCTGCAAGATTTGATGTAAGGTCTAATTTTGTTCCTGCTGAAGACAATAACTAGTAGATCACAGCTCTAGTGAAGAAGTTCATCCAGATAGATAGTTGTTATAAATCTCCATGAAAACAAAGACAAAGATGAAATCTAAGACTTCACTATTTGTGTTTGTCTCAAAGACCCATTTTCTTGGGACAAAACTCAATTCATAGCTCCAGATAAGGCACTTTCTTTAACCAAAAAGTTTTTTTTTTCTTATTTGGCCACAAAAACATGTTTGTACTGGTTAGAAGGTCTTCAGTGAGGCACTGCTAATGAGTACCCACAATGTACGTAGAGAATTAAGAAAATTTACTTCATACCCCCTCTCATCTGGAGCTATGTTGGATGTTGAAAATCCACTTACACTAGAATTGAAAGTCCCAACAGTAATATTAAGTTTACCCTAATTGTATTTACAAGTCTTTTCAAATGGCTGCAGAATAGTTTTATTCCTGTTACATTCCTCTAGGGCTTTTATTGAATAAGCTTAATGATTTTCGAGAATGTAACCATTACATGTCTTTAGAAAATCAAGATTTTGTCTAAATGTGAACACGGAAGAACCAAACCAGCTTGCTTGCAGTATGATCACAGTCTTTACTACCCACTGTATAGATACCGTATAACTCCTTTTTTGTGTAAGCAACAGTAAACGTCCTACCGATATTGTTCTTAAATGCAGGTAAACCTTGGCTTTTGCTGGGGAAATGTTCTTCTTCCCCACAAAGTAAGCCTTTAGAGACAAATTGTAGTTACGTGAGCAGTAATTTTAGGACTTCATTAAGGAATGTATATTTTTGTGGAGAAATATTTAAAAAATATATCAAATAATTCTTCTGTATTGAGGCTCTGTTAAAGAGGAGTAGCCAGATGCATAGCTCCAGATAAGTCACTTTTTGGACAGGTTTTTTAAAAAAATCTGTCCTTTAAAATAGCGATGTCCGGGCAGTCAGGCGTCTGGTGTCGGGCATCATTTCAGGTTAACCTTTTGGTTAACTTTTTTCAAAGTTATATGTTACCTTTATTCTTCAGTGGATTTCTTTCATATTTGGTAGGGATGAAGAGGAGGACCAGTAGGTGTTTCACATGCAAGAGAGGCAACTCTCACTTTGTTATTTAAAAAACTTGTCCATAATGCCGTTAGGCATTTTTCTTATTTTCAACAAAAACATTGATATTTTTTATCATATTTCTCCATGAGAATATATGTTGTGGGTACTTGTTTGAAGCACCTCAGTAATATAGATTTGTTCCTTATCACAGCCACCGACTTGTTCCACACCAGTGTCTTCCACAGTAAAGAGTCGGCCGTCGACGGTGACAACCAATTCTAGTTCAGGTGTCAGTTCTGTGATAACACTTGATGACTCGACACAAGCATCTAGATTACCCCCACACATACGTAACCAGCTGTGTGCGCTGTTAGACACACCTTGTGCTCGAGGGAATGATTGGAGAATGTTGGCTCAGGCGTTGACTGTAGATAGGTAAATAACCTTTATTATGATTTAATAATTTCTGCCATCAGAAATAAGGTTTTGAGCAGAAGTATGAAAAATATCAGAATTTTTATCTGAAAACTTCCAGTTTTTGGTGGTGAAATTTTCAATATATTTGAATAGGCGTGTTTCCGTAATGGGAAATAGCAGACTTGGTTTGATTGATTCTGTTCATGAACAGTAATATATAATATGCAACACTGTTCATGAACAGTAATATATAATATGCAACACTGTTCATGAACAGTAATATATAATATGCAACACTGTTCATGAACAGTAATTTATAATATGCAACACTCCTCAGGCTCCAAGCCCCAGGCTGACCAATGTTCTATTTTCAACCAAATCCAAATAAGCTTAATGATCCCAAAGGATCAGAAAATATATAAACTAAACTAAATTGAAATATAAATTTTACAACCACCACACAACACTTAAAACCAACAGTAGTAAAGATCAAGAGTCCATATTTGTACATACAGTCAAACTTTAATGGCTTGAACATCTTTTGGACCATAGAAAATTGTTCAAGACATACCGGTAAGTAGTTCGAGCCACTGAGGATTAATCATGGTTCCAGGTCAGGTAGCAAATGGCGATCATTTAGGGAAATCTTTTAGATCTCCTACAAAATAATGGTATGTTGAGTGTACTTATTAGAATTGCCTAGATGAGGTGATTCTTATGAGTACACACAACATACAATTTCATGATAAAATAAGAAAATTTCCTTAAATATTTGTTTTCTTGAGCTATTGGAAGAATTTTGTAGGGACTAAAAACAAGTTCGAATTAGCCACGGTAAATGAGCCGTCAGTGTTTGAGCTATTGAGGTTTGACTGTATGTATATAAAAACTGCTGGAAGAGTGAAGCATGGGCAAAGTTGGCATGTTAGTATTTCTTCTGTTTCTGCATTGTCATTTACTTTTTCCTTGATCCTCCTGTTTCTCTCTTTCATCTCCTTAACTAGCTCGTTTGTCCTATCCATTTTCTCCCTTTCTCTGGGAAATGTACAAAATGACCTACAAGGGCTGATGTGTCATATACAAGAATTTAAACAAACACAGGCTTGTCATTATCTCCAAATATGGAATCAGTGACTCTTACTTTGGTGATTGGGACTCCTGTTCAAGAAAAAAAAATGGCAAACTTGCACTGTGGGACTCCCATTTTTTGTGATAATGGCTTTGGGTTACCAAGTTTCAAAGTCCTAGGGAAGAACCCTGCAAACAAGTTAGCTCCAGATATTATTTGAGCCAGTGCATGACAAAACCTACAAAATGGCATCTGCCCAGTCTGATCACAGTCTTCGCTGTTCGCATGGAGAAAGCTTAGGTCCTTAGCTACCCATTGAGCACACAGCAAAGATTCTGATCAGACTGGGCAGATGCCCAGTCTGGTCTGAGTCTTTGCTGGGCACACATGCCATTTTGTTGGTTTTGTCATGCACTGGCTCATTTATGTAGCTTCCAGACTTTCTTCAGGCATAAAAGCAAAGAATCTGATCAGATTACATGGCTATCCAAACTGATCTGGGCTTCAGATATACACATGTTGTGTACCATTTTTTTTATTTACATTTTCTTTTATTTTCAGGTATATAAATTATTTTGCAACTAAAACAAGTCCAACTGAACACATCTTAAATTTATGGGAAGCCATTCATAGGGAGGAAACTGCTGTCACAGATTTGATGAACATTTTACGTGTCATGGGACGTATGGACGCTGCGGCAGTGCTAGAAAAAGACATAGGTTCATGGTTGTGATAATGGCTTTATGTCAGTTTAGTGACAAAATGTGATAAGAGAAATTGACTCTTGTTATCTTTCGTTGAAGTGTTCAGAATTCTGGGCCCAGTTGTTCAAAACTAACGATGTCGTTAGTTAACGATTCGTTAAAATTTTAATTGAGTGATACGCAAATATGCTGAATTTTTTTGCTGAAAAAATGTGAGTAGCTTTTGCAGTGCAAAAGCTACTCACATTTTTTCAGCAAAAAATATCAGAATAATGTATATTGAATCTGCTAAAACAGTTAACGAAATGACCCTTAACGAGCTCGTTAAGCTAACGACGCTTTGAACAACGGGGCCCTGGTGTCATACAAATGCGGATCATGCCGGGCTGCAGAGGGATAGAGAATTCAGTGAAAAACGTCCTAGATTCTGATTAGAATCATCCCAAGTGAGGACCCAGAATATGCTTTGTATTCTCATAGAGAACAAAAAATACTGAAATGTTTAATCTCCATACTAACTTACCTGGAGCCTTGAGATGTACTGGCAATGTACATCTCTTGTTGTAGAATGGAAATATCCATTTCGGGAAAATAGAGTTTCTATTTTGTGATTAAAACTACAAGAGATTTAATCTTCTAGTCATATGGTGCATGATTTCTTAGACATAACTCCAGATAAGGAGCTTTTTCCAACCGAAAAGCATGGATATTTTTCTTATTTCTCCATGAAAACGTATATTGTGGGTACTCATTAGAAGTGCCTCAGTGAGGCACTTCTAATGGGTACCCACAATATATGTTTGCATGGAGAAATAAAAGAGAATTATTTATTTTGATACTCCTTTTATCTGGAGCTGTGCTTTCTAAATTAGGTGGTACCCAAGGATCAAACTCAAACAGATGCAGGGTGGTACTCGAGGATCAAACTGAAACAGGTGCAAGAATAGCTCTGACAGTCTCTCAGTGAGATGAGGGAGAAATAACTAAATCTGCAAATTTATTGAAGGATGAAGTTAGATTTGGTGGGCGAGCTTGCATAAGTTAGCCCAAAGAGTAAACGTATATTTTCATGTTCTTTAGAATAAAAACATGGATTGAGAACATAGCTCCAGATAAGATGGGTTATCTACATAATATATTTCTCCACGAAAACATGTTATGGGTACACATTAGAAGTGCCTCAGAGAGGCACTTCTAATGTGTACCCTCTTCTAATGTGTACCCACAACATGTCTCCAGGAGAAAGAAGGAAAATATCAGTACTTTTTGGTTGAAAAATTGTCGTATCTGAAACTATGAGAAATAGCTTCAAGTGCATTCTATTTAATTTGCAAGTTTCAGTTATATAAAAACTAACGTTGAATGGTTTGTATTAAAGATGCATCTGTGAACAGAGATACAATGGCACATTTAGAGGGGGTTTGGGGGATTCAGTTCAACCCCTATTAGAGTCCACATTATTTCATTTTCATGGGGAATTCAGAGGAAATGCTGGCAAAGTGGAATCAAACTCCTTCAGCAAAGTTGAACACCCCTTTTGACAGGAAGTCTCATAAGCAGAAAAGAAAGGAAATCTGTTTTCAGCTGTAAAACATTTGCATCATCTAAGCAATATTAGCAGATAGCAAATGAATGATATTTATTTTTATTGTCACTACAGGTGCACAGTGAAGACTGATCAGACTGTGCAGATGTGCATGCTGATCCAGATCTTTCCTGGGCACACATGTCTAAAGGTAAATTATCTCCCATTGCAGCTTAAAAGATCTGATACAAGTTAATGTGATTCCAGCTTTAGGCTAATCATAGCTCCAGGTAATAGGGGGTTTCAACATAATATTTTTCTTATTTCTACATGAAAATTTATGTTGTGGGTACTCATTAGAAGCGCCTCAGTGAGGCGCTTCTAATGGGTACCTACATCATAAGTTTTCATAAAAAATATGATTAGTTTTTGGCTGAAATAGGTAGCTTACTTGGAGCTATGGTGATTGAGGTACATCATTACGAAAACACGCCTATTCAAATATATAGAAAATTTCACTTCCAAAAACTGAAAATTTTCAGATAAAAAAAGTCTAATATTTTTCATATTTCTGCTCAAAACATAGATTGTGGGTACTTGTTAGAACCACCTCCGTGAGGCGGTTCTAACAAGTACCCACAATCTATGTTTTTGAGCAGAAATAAGAAAAATAATGTATACCCCTGTAAACCCCAGTTTTACTATATAAAAGTGGGGTTTAAGGGGATCAAAATTATATAGGCATGTTTTCGTGATGTTCACATATGATGCGCAACACATGAAAAGGGCTGTAATGTAATTTGTGGACAATGCAGGCCCTCATCAGCCTGCACATGAGCACAGGCTGATCTGGGCCTTCATTATCTGCTTACAGAATCAGAGGATACTGTAGTACATGTGTTTAGGTACCCTTTCCCCTTGACAAGGTATCATTTATTTAGCTGTGATCTTAATATTTTTGCATTTACGTTACCAACTGTAAGCAGCTTCAATATTTTATCTGCAGTGGTTTTCCAGATAGGAAAGGTATTAAATATTTTTGTCACTTCTACATGAACTTATATATTGTGGGTGCTTATTAATAGTACCTCATTAAAGTGCTGCTACTGGGTACCCACAATGTAAGTTTTTTTGTGGAGAAATTAGAAAATATTTATTTGTATACACCATGTATCTTGAGCTATGAATAAGAACAATAGCTATACATTACGAAAACACACCTATTCAAATATATAGAAAATTTTACCACCAAAAACTGAAAATTTCCAGATAAAAAACTGATATGTTTCATATTTCTGCTCAAAACATAGATTGTGGGTACTCATTAGAACTGCCTCAGTGAGGCGGTTCTAACAAGTACCCATAATCTCTGTTTTAAGCAGAAACAAGAAAAAAATGTATACCCCTGTAAACCCCAGTTTTACTATATAAAAGTGGGGGTTAAGGAGGTCAGAATTATATAGGTATGTTTTCGTGATGAGAAAGAATGCTCCTTTTTTGGAATGCTCTTGCAGATGTCATTTATAGTGCTAAATTTTCATTTTGGGTTACTACACAGAGGGAGAATGTCTCAGAAGTTTGAGACATTCAGTTAGCATGTTTTATGCATTGTTTCTGAAATGTATGTAGTTCTTTCTTATGTTCTTTATATTCCTGTAGCTCCCCATTTGATTTCATTTTCTTTGTGAGAAGTAAATTTTTACATCACAAAAACATGCCTATATAATATTGACCCCCTTAAACCCCACTTTTATATAGTAAAACTGGGGTTTACAGGGGTATATGTTATTTTTCTTATTTCTGCTCAAAAACATAGATTGTGGGTACGCGTTAGAACCGCCTCGACGAGGCGGTTCTAACGCGTGCCCACAATCTATGTTTTGAGCAGAAATAAGAAAAATATCAGAAATTTTTTATATGAAAACTTTCATTTTTTGGAGGTGAAATTTTCAATATATTTGAATAGGCGTGTTTTCGTAATGCCCATACTTTACCATTGTTGAGTCTGATAAAGTTCAAAAGGAAGCATTGTAAAAGAAAATACATGGTATAGCGCCAAATAAGATTTTTTCAACACAAAAGTATTACAATTTTTTTTTTTTTTTTTGCGTTTCTCCCATGAAAACATATGTTAAGGGTACTCATTATAAGCACATCTCTGAGGTACTTCTAATGAGTACTCACAGCATATACCATATTCGACCTAATTACCGCCTTGTGAACTTGGGTTTGTTTTTTTTTTCAAAATTAATGGGAACACTCAGTTGTGGTAAAATACTTATCTACCTACTAAGGATACACTATAAAAAAGATCAGAAAAGGACTTATTTGATGATGATTATGCATTTTTTTCTGATTTTCTTTATGCATTTTTTTCTTATTTTCTTTATAAAGGCATATGTTGTGGGTACTCATTTGAATTGCATTGACAAGTCAATGCAATTCAAATGAGTACCCACAACATATGCCTTCTTGTCAATGCAATTCAAATGAGTACCCACAACATATGCCTTTATAAAGAAGTAGACAAAAAGTACTGTGGCTGTAATCTGAAGATTACGGAATTGACTGTGCGCTTATAGGGGTATGTGCGGTAATCAGATCGAATACGGTACGTTTTTGTGGAGAAATACAGTAAAACCTCAATGACTCAAACACTGATGACCATTCATCGTAGCTAATTTGAACTTGTTTTTAAGTCCCTAGGAAATTCTTCAGACATCTCAAGAAAATAAATATTTAGGGATTTTTTAGGAATTTCAAGAGAGTTGTCAGTTTCTGGTGAAAAAAATGTGCACAAGTACTGGTTAACTGCTTAGAGGACTAAGCCTGCCCAGGTTAGGTAAACTGACCACACTAGACATGACCCTAATGGGTTGACAGGGCCATAAAACCTCAACACAAACAAATGGAGGCCTTTCTAATGAGTACCCACAATGTATGTTTTCTTTTAGAAATAACAAACATTACGAAAACACCCCTATTCTAATATATACAAAATTTCACCTCCAAAAACTGAAAATTTTCAGATGAAAAATTCCGATATTTTTCATATTTCTGCTCAAAACATAGATTGTGGGTACTCATTAGAACTGCTTCAGCGAGGCAGTTCTAACAAGTACCCACACTCCCTGTTTTTGAGCAGAAATAAGAAAAATAATGTATACCCTGTAAACCACAGTTTTACTATATGAAAGTGGGGTTTAAGGGAGTCAACATTATATAGGCGTGTTTTCGTGATGAATATTATCCTGATACTCCCTCTTGTCTGGAGCTATGAATGCTCAAGTTATTCACTCAGTCAGTTTATTCCAGTCTGTTTTACTTATGCTGATACAAATAAGCTGTTGGACTCGAGGGACTGTTCAAGAAAATCCTACTCCCATTAGTTTGATAATGGTTGTCCGTTGCTTGTTTATTTGTGCTTCAGTTAGTAATTTGGGCCATATCATGTACAAAAAGGGGCTTTGTAGCATGAAAAGGGGCCATACTCCAGATAAAAAGAGTATCCACTTAAATATTATTCTTATCGCTCCACAAATATGATTGTGTGTTGTGGGAACTCATTAGAGGCAACTCGCTGAAGTGCTTCTAATGAGTATCCACAATATATGTGTATGTTTTTGTGAAGAGAGTAATATTCAGGTTTTCAATATGTTCAACTTTGTAAAATAACTTTCTTCTTGATGCAAGTCATTAATTCTTATATATTGGCAAGTAGAATCTTCTCTAGTCATACCACATTACCAATTTCATTTCTTTTCCTATCAGTGGTTTTGTTCCTTGAAAGAAAAAAAAAAAATATATAATATTATTTTTTGGCAAATTTAAGAAGAGAAAAACAACCTATTATATATAAGAAAAGCACAAAAATTCTCTGCTCCCACAAAACAACCTTTTTTGTTTTGTTTTGTTTTTTTTGAGATAATGCATTGTTTGAAAGCTGTTAGAATTGTCTCAATGGTACATTTACAATGCAGGTCAAAAAATGTGTATACTATTGAAATGAAACAATTACTAATAATTGTATTTTCAAAATGATACATTATCCAGTATTTTCCTCACAGATTTCTTTTGTATAAACCATTAAGTATTTAAATTATTTAGAGTAACGATTCATTCACTGTCTGAAGTTCTAATAGATGACCTGGATAAGTTTTTACATGGGTATTATTTGTTTTTTTACCAGAATCTTATTACATTGAACTGCTGTCTGAAAACTGAATTGTAGGTTAGGGATTTTTCATCATCAGATAAATTCACTATGTCAGAACATTGTATAATATTCTTTTAAATACAAAACTTAATTTAAGCTATTTCATATGTTCATTTGAATGTAAACTTATAATGTCAAGTTAATATGTTAGTAGCTATTTGATCATATATGAGATAAAATCAAACATTTCCATTTAACCCATAATGCATTAAGCAAAATTGTAGCAAGTGGCATTCTAAATTTCTTTTTATTAGCTTTCAGAGAAAATAACATTGACATTTTATGTGAATCATCTGCTAGGCAGATGATTCACATGAAATGTAAAACCTTATTTTCTCTGAAAAAAAATAAAATAAAATAAAATGCAGTTTGCTTCAGTTGTAGCACTTTTAAGGGTTAATGTTTTTTGTTCCAGGCTCATATTTATTTCATTAAATGTGGCCAGCATGGGAAAACAATATAGATTACATATACATACAGTAAAAAGCCAGTGAATTTATATCTTGTGGCTTTTTTCATCTTGGAACAGTTCAGCTAGACCAGTCCATTCAGTATCAAAAGGGGCATTTCACAATACAATATTCTGTTTTGTGCAGTTTATTGGAAAACAGTGTAAGCACTGATCAGATGCCACAGAATGGCATCTGATCAGGGACTACACTGATTGCCAAAATCCACTGTGTTCAGATATAAGGTATGAATGGGTTTTCCTGTGCATTTGTTCAGTTTTTGTAAGGGTCCTGTCTTCACTGTTTTCTGGACATGATTTGAACATTATGGAGTGCATACAGCAAATATTGAAGACCTTGATCTGATGGCATGGCTTCACAGACTGATCTGATCTTCACTGTTCATACTTGACTATATGTTCCAATGCTGTGTCATAGTTAACTGCATCTTCCTTCACCATAGAATGTCAGGGCATCAGAAATTTAGAGTATTGAGCAGATTTTTAGATGAAAAAAAAAAAAAAAAAAAATGAATTCAGAAGAGCATAGAACCCAGAAAAATTGTTTGATGCAAAAATAAGAACTTAACCATTACCACTCTCTAGGCTAATAGAGCAAATGACACACTAATGACATTTTTCGTAGAAAACATTGACATTGCATGCAAATTTTCTCCAAACCTGTTTTCTGGGAAAAAAATAAGAAAAAAATATTTCAATGTGTTGTCTGCCGAAAATTTTATCCAGAGTGTTAAGCATCAAATTTAATCACTGGTATTATCAGCTTAATCAAGCTCTCAAAAACAATCTGGTCTACAGCTCTGGTATTTTACATTGTTTAATATGCAGTTATTTATTATATGCAGATCTGAAATTACTGGTTTTCTCTATTAAAATGTTATATAGTCATTGATCGACCTGCATACTTTCTTGGATTTGACTTCATGCACAGTCACAGAGGTGTGCAGGCTGATATGTCCCTAAGCTGTCTGACTGACAAGAAGATAACCAGTTTCCTTGACTTAGATCTAATATTGTCACATCTTAGAACTTAAATGGTGAAACTCGCGGTGACTATTTTGTCTTGGCATGAAATAGAGCTCATCACAGAGTTGTACTAGGGAGTTCAGTAATTTCTGTTTGAATATTTTTTCTGACTTTGTACAGTTAATCTCTTCTTTTTCTTTACTGTTCCTTTAGTCTTCCTTCTATTTTCTCACCCAACCCATAAACTCTTCTCTGTCAGTCCAGGAATCCAGTCCTTTTTATCCACAAACATTGATAACTTTCTTATGTCTCCTGTCTCCATATTTATTAACCCTTGTCCTGCTGAAACCGGATATACCCTGCCTTTGCAAACAGTGTAGATCCAGATCAGTTGGCTTCTGAAGAAGCCAACTGATCTGGATCTGCACTGTTTGCCATTAAGTATGTGAATTTATAACAACAATCCTGATCAAGCTTTCTGATTGGCTGAAAATTAGAAGTGGGCATGGCATCTTAATTTATTCAGCAGGACAAGGGTTAAGGAGCATTATTTGGTAACTAGGATAATTTTCTCCAATTCTTCCATAAAAAAAAAACAAAAAAAAAAAAACAAAAACAAAAAAAAAAAAAACATGTTGTGGGTTCTCATTAGAAGCGTTTCTGATGAGTATACACAGCATATGTTTTATGGAGAAATAAGAAATAAGAAAAAAGTATCCCAGAATTACCATTAAACAGTCCTCCTTAACACACAACTGTAAAAGTTACGATTTTATGAGGGAATGATAAAATTACCTGGATACTCGTGTATCAGGAATACTGCAATCTTTTCTTTTTGCTGGTGTTTTATGGACATTTGGCTAGTTGTATAACCCATTGTAGACTGAATAGACTCTCCCACACTAAATATTGGAAGTGTCCAATTTCAATTTTAGATTCGTCTGGCTATGAGATTTATATACATGTATTCCTAGAGAAAAATGATTAAAGTATTTGCAAACAGTGCAGACTGCGTTCTGCGGCATCTGATCTGGGTCTGCACTGTTTGCCAGTTACCCTTTTACTGGTCTCCTGACAACAATGGGATAACTCTAGCTGGATAAGAGTGTTACTCAGAAATTTTTATTTCTCCTAAAATGTGATACGCATTAGAATTGCCATATATTGACAGTTCCAGTGGATTCTCTCATGTGGATCTCACAACATACGCTTTTGTAGAGAAATATGAAAAAATATCAATTCTTCTTGGTTAAAATATGTCTTTTATCTTGAGCTATTTTTATCAGCCATCTCTTTCTCATAAAGTAATCAATAATTATGTAAATAATATGTACTGCCACGATAATTGCAATTTCGTGTACAAACCCAAAGTCTTTCAGATTTTGAATTGGTGGGTGAGTGTTAGAATGAGTTGGGTTTTACGGTCCATCAACAGTTATTGAAGAACACTGAGCTGCTTTGATATTAAAAATATCAAATCTTACACTGAATCTTGGTTATGTCATTCAAGGTGTATATTCTTGTAGATGTATTTAAATTATGGTGCTAAATTTTGTTCTTGTTTGCAGATGCTCTGAAAATAGTACCAGAGTCTGGGACCCTGCTGTTATTTTCTTATTTCTCCATGAATGTATATAATGTAGGAACTTATCGTATTTACGCAAATAATTGGGACACTGTAACTCATTATTACACTTATCCTAAAATTTGAACAAATCCTTTTTACTACCTGTTGATTTGTCTGAAATAGTGACAGATGATCGACAAATAAAGTGGAACCTGATCAGATGCCGCATTCTGCGGCATCTGATCTGGTTCTACATTGTTTGCCCAGGAATGTCTGTCACAATACTTTGAATTATTATGGTATATAAATTTCTAATGAGAGGCTGCAAGGTATAATTTTGTGCAGAAATAAGAAAATATATTCATTGAATCAGTGTGTGTATCTGTAGCTACAAGATACAAATGTGGATAAAATTGAGTTCTGCTGTGAGATAATGGTACCTGCAGACATTTGTGCCCAGCAAAGACTCAGATCAGCCTGTCATCTGTGAAGTCTGACCAAAGCCTTTTTTGTCTGCCTGTAGAAGCCTTGGATTTTTGCTATCCATAGAGCAGATGAACAGGCTGATTTGAGTCTTCATAGTACGGGCATCATTTGGTACATTTTCTCACATGGCAGCTTATTAAGCTTTTTAAGAGACAGCTTCTGTTGCCTACAGCAACCTTATTTACCCTCAGATCTTTGGGAGTTCCCATTTAAATATTGCTTTCAATAATAAATGGAGAGTACTTGGTCACTATTGTCTATGCAGTTTAGTATGGAGCTGCTGAGGTATATGCTAGATAAATTGTGACTTTGAGATTCACACGAGCCCTTGTCCTGCTGGTCCTTGATATACCTTGCCTTTGCAAACAGTGTAGATCCAGATCAGTTGGCTTCTGAAGAAGCCAACTGATCTGGATCTGCACTGTTTGTCGTGCATTTATATCAACAATTTGAATGAAGGAATCTGATTGGCTTCATTAGAATTGGGTGTGGCATACTTTATTCAGCTTGACAAGGGTTAGGAATTTTGAAGCAGGTAATTGTTGTCACTGAGCCCTAATGAAGGAAGTTCCCTGTGGTCTTGAAACCAGTACAGTCCAAGATCAGTTGTTTCATCAATAAATGCATGTTTTAGTGGGCTCAAGACACAAACTTGTAATAATGATGGTTATTTGAATGGCTTAAATTCATACAAAAGTAGGCACAAGGTATATACAAACTGTAAAGGCCCAGACTATACGAGCCCCACGGTGCAGACAGCAAAGATCCAGATAATCTTGCACACATGTGCAAGCTGATCATGGTCTTTGCTGTTCTCTGTTATCTAGAACCTGAATAGTTTCTGTGGAATGCGTATACAATGATCAGGAATGATATAGATCATACTGCAGTGCATCAGGAAAACACGCCTTTATAATTTTGACCCCCTTAAACCCCACTTTTATATAGTAAAACTGGGGTTTACAGGGGTATGCATTATTTTTCTTATTTCTGCTCAAAAATATAGATTGTTGGTACTCGTTAGAACCGCCTCGCCGATTCTATGTTTTGAGCAGCAATATGAAAAATATCGGAGTTTTTTATCTGAAAATTTTCAGTTTTTGGAAGTGAAATTTCCATATATTTGAATAGGCGTGTTTTCGTAATGGTCTAGGCTGATTAGAATCCAACATCTGTAGAAGGACTCTATTAGTGTTAGTATCATCTTGGTCCACACCGGTTAAAAGATCAATTATCATGGGGGTTATTTGTCCATGGAAAACTTGTGCTTTGTTCTATTTTGAATATAATTGATTGTAAAGATGTTTTTTTGCTTGTTTGAATGTTTTGTTTTGTTAAATGTTGAGAGAGTACAAATAAATGTACATTATGATCATTGAAAAAAGTCTCAAAAATATTTTCTATGAGAAAATAAATCAAGAAACACTTACATTATATCTTTGTACTGTTTTTAACTCCCACTAAATATTAGCCTCTTGAATTTGCATATTGCATATTGATGACATTGTAAATATTATTTCCCACAAAACAAACCCCAAAAAACAAGGCTTGACATTTTAGTTGAAAGAAAGATTGCAAAGAGGCGAGGATTTTCCCTAATTGTCTCGGGGTTTTGAAGACCAGATATCAGAAACAACTATATTCAATTTTTATTACATATTCCGGTAGCTTGTCTGAACCATAGCAGAAAGGAAAATTTTAGCCTCTGGCTCATGATGGGGAATGGATTTGGAGGATTTTGTGTCATCTTTTTTCATACTACATATTTATCAGTAATCTTGGTCACATAGCATCCACAAAACTAATGGAGTCAAAGGAATGAAAATCAGAACTGGAAGGACTTGCCAAAAAATGTATTTTCAATTTAAGAGGACTGCATACATTTAGTAGAATTCCGCCATGTTTTAAAAGGGAGGCAAATTCCCGGCTTCCCGTTTTCTTTTCCATCCAGCACACCAAGCATTTGAAAAGGGTCTACTTTATTCACCCAAGAGGAGCAAATTATTTCCTTTTAAACTAGATCCCTATTTTTTTTGACAGTTCCCTCGCCTTTAAATGTATCAGTCCCCAAGAAATAGATCATTTGTGTGGTTTAAGAGCAACTCCTATTTAGACAGACATCTCTCTCGGCAAATACGGGCTTTATGACAGTCAATAAAACATCCTGTTTATTTCAAGCGGCTCGGCAGTTGTTTTCCATGACAATTGCTGGAACCTTTGGAATTGACACATTTTTTGGTAGATGAACACCCAAAGAATGAACCCATACAATATTTATTACTTTATTTAGTTTCACAAAAGTACTATGCAAGAGACTGTAATTTGTAACAAGTTTTTTTCTTTTAAGCTGCTGTCTACTGCTTCAAAGCCATGTCACAAGCCTTTTTGAAGGCGCCAACTCTGGCGGTGTTCTATAACGGGTAAGAAACTATAAATGCCCAAACAAATAAACAAAACATTTACAGTCTAATAAAGTGTACTTTCAAGTCCGTTATTTGGGAAGTATTTGAACTGGTCTTAATTCAATTTTTATTTTCACAAAAAGAAAACACGATGCCTTATTACATTTTAAACACAACGTCTCCGCAAAATAGCAGTCATTTAAACAGGGTATAAGATTGAGTAGACTGTCAACCGAGTACACTGCCAGCTGAAACCACAATGAGCATGGGACACCACTGTACCAGTGTGTCTCAATGAAAATCGTATTAACGATTTCTGACGACAGGATCAACCATAATTCTGGAAGCTATAAAACTTGTAATTTCATTATCGCAGTGTTGTAAGTTAGATTTATGTGATGTGAAGGCTTTACGCTCACTGTCCTGAATCCACTCAGGCGGTTGCAGCACAAAGAAAACCTCCAGGAAATGTGACAGATATGGTGATTTTATGTAATATGATTCAAAATGAAGGCGGTGTCAATTAATTAAAACCGTTAAAAAGAATAAAGAAAATCAGCAAGCCGCCATTAAAGGAGAATTATTGCCTAGGTTATTGTGGTTTTTATGGGTAGGAATTGTCAGAGAAAAATATAAAGTCTCTGCTAAGACTGACAAGAAGAATTGATTAGCAGTAAAAGTAATACAGTGTCTATCAGACACAGAATAAGATTATTCACTCGGACTTTAAGAGGACTGGATACAATTGATAGATTTTCAATCATACATCACGAAAACATGCCTATTCAAATATATAGAAAATTTCACCTCCAAAAACCGAAAATTTTCAGATAGAAAAACTGATATTTTTCATATTTCTGCTCAAAACATAGATTGTAGATACTTGTTAGAACCGCCCCAGTTTTATTATATAAAAGTGGGGTTTAAGAGGGTCAATATTATATAGGCATGTTTTCTTGATATTACAGGGCAGACAACGTTTGTGACTTCCTGTTTGCTTTCCTGCATACCAAGCTCTATATGAAAAAAAATCAGCTCTAAAAGGAAAGATTTGCTCCCAAAGGGAGCAATTCTTTTTCCTTTTAGAGTACTTGGACCCTCTTTTCAGAAGGGAGATAAACTATTTGGACGGAGATCCCTCCCATGAAAGTGTATACATTCCCCTTAAAATGGGCAGATAATAGCGTATAAATATTACATTCCTTAGAGGACGAGAATAATAAATGTCACCCTGGCGAATTTTACACATGAATCCCCTTTTACATAAAGCAAACCGTACGCACATTCTCTGCCCTTTTACATAAAACGAACCGTACGCGCACCCTCTGCCGCGCATGTGATATTTTTTACTACCACCCTAGGGAAATAGTAAAAATATCACCCTCAGGCCTATGGGGAGTCGGTATAGGAATTTCAAGTAAGCTATAATAATATTTAGTATATGTATCTGATTCTATTGTCAGTGGATAATTACTACTTGTCTGTCGATGTTCATACAGAAAATTATACCATTATTACGGTGCTCTTTTCCATTTTATCCTACCCATATGTAGATAGTTTAGGTCAACACCTTGACTTTAGGAAGAAGCTATGTCGATTGCTACCAGCAAATATATGGTAGAATCATTTTTGATAACTGACTTGTAATAGCCAGAAAACGTTAAAGACATAGCAAAAAATGAAACCAAATGTGGTAACACTCACTAATTTTATTACCCCCTACCTAAGGTGCTATACAAGAGAGATCAAATACATGTCATGAAGAGGTGATAATGAGGTTCTAGTAGGGCCTAGAAAATTTATTACCATTCAGAAGATCTCTTTACAACCAGTAAATGTTTTGCCCTGTCTCATATTTATTACCTATGGAACAGACAAATAAACCAGTACTATAAATTTCCATACAGCCTCTACCTTTCTATCGTTTAATACTTTATTGACAGTATACTAGGTTTTATTGTGCCAAGTCTCTTATCAGTGACAGACTAATGACTGAGGTACATCTTCTGTCTAGCTCGCTGTTAGCAGTCCAGCTGCAATAGCCGCTTTAGTCAGACGATTTTAAATCGCCGAAATTAAAATATATACCAAAATGAAGCCACAATACTGGAACACAGCCCACAAAAACACCGGATAAGTATCGAATGACATAAACCGAGATCACAAAAAGCACTTCCATTACGAAAACATGCCTATTCAAATGTACTGAAAATTTTACCACCAGAAAATGTAAATTTTCAGAGAAAAAATCTGATATTTTTTTCATATTTCCGCTCAAAACATAGATTGTGGGTACTCGTTAGAACCGTCTCGCCGAGGCGGTTCTAACGAGTACCCACAATCTATGTTTTGAGCAGAAATAAGAAAAATAATGTATACCCCTGTAAACCCCAGTTTTACTATATAAAAGTGGGGTTCAAGGGGGTCAGAATTATATAGGTGTGTTTTCGTGATGCATCGAAAACAGGTCGAATAAACGAGAAGAAACTGCAACAGAAATGCAGCATTGAAACGGTCAATAGCACAACTACGAGGGATGATCGAAATGAATTGCTTATTTCTATCTGGAGACTTCAAATTTCAAGTTAACCC
The DNA here is from genome assembly GCA_964016985.1 of Anodontia alba. Classification (NCBI taxonomy): domain Eukaryota; kingdom Metazoa; phylum Mollusca; class Bivalvia; order Lucinida; family Lucinidae; genus Anodontia; species Anodontia alba. Next base: position 127,832,384 of record OZ024822.1, read on the forward strand.
AAAAGTACTCATTTCCTGCCCTCGAAGTACTCCCCGTGGCTAGAAATGCAAAGTTTCAGCCGATGTATCCACTTCTTGAAGACGTCACGGTACGCTAATTTGGGCACAGTAATAAGGTACTGATGAATGACAGATCCAAGTGCCTGTCGGGACTGGTATTTCCGCCCAGCAAGGAATGCTTTCAGTTTCAGAAACAAAATGAAATCACATGGGGCAAGGTCTGGGGAATACGGGGGGTGAGGCAAAACAGTTACTTTTTCTTTCTTCAAAAACGCCGTAACTATTGCGGAGGTATGAGCTGGGGCATTGTCATGTAGAAGACGGACATGTTTAAAACCAGTGGCAGGGCGTCGTTTCTGATAATACTTTTTCAGTTTCTTCAGTACTACGTCTTTGTAGTACTTTCCGGTGATGCTTTTGCCCTTTTTCACTGGCACTTTTATTGCGACTCCTTCATCAGAGAAGAAGATTGCATACAAAACCTTCTTTGTACTCAAAGAACGTTTGGCAATTATTGGGCGTTTGTTGTGTTTAATGGCCCAGATCTTATTGCTAACCTTTCTGACGGGCTCAAAATAATGGACCCAGGTTTCATCACCTGTGACTACATTGGCAAATTGCTTTTTGTCATATTTTGGAAACATTTGAAGCAGCTTTTGGCCACTTTAACCCGTTGCCTCTTTTGCTCGTCAGTCAACAGATGTGGCACCCATCTAGCAGAAATCTTTCTGACTTTCAAATGCTTCTTCAAAATAAGGTGAACCGTTAAAAGTGATATGCCTACCTTTCGTGCAATATCACGAACTGTAAATCTGGCATCTCCTTCAATGATTTCCTTTATTTTGGAAACGATTTCTTTACGAGATGCAGATTTTGGCCTACCTGATTTCGGTGCAATTTTGATGGACTCTACACCAGACTCAAATTTCTTTTTCCACCGCCGAACTGTGTCATAAGACATACAAGAAGGTCCAAAAGCAGTAGAAATTTCAGTCATCAGCTTCTTCAAGAACAACCAAGTTTTGAGCGAGCTTTGATGTAAGCCCGTATTTCATCTTTTTTGTCGACGCTTCTACCAACCATTTTTACTGCAGTGGTCAATGACTGCGTGTATTCAAATGGCAAATTTTATGTCTTACACTTAGTCTAACATGTACATTTATACACCATTGTGTAGATATTGAATAACCCTATACAGGTATGTATTGGTTTTTATCGTGCCCCACGTGGATATCGAGCTAGAGGACAATAAGCAATTCATTTCGAACATCCCTCGTATTATGGGGGAGGGACTGGGTCTTAAACCTGGTTTTACTGCCGCCAAACGTCCTGATACAGTTTTGGCTACACATAATTGTTCGGTCAACATAGATATTCCCATAGAACAACATAGAAAAACGCATAAATATTTTTTTCGAAACTTTGATGAAATAAATACTCGACTACAAATTAGAAGTCAGAGTAAAAGAAAACCACTGGTAAAGCCAAGATGAAGCCAACTGCAGACGAGTAAGACCAGGCACAAGGCTTCTAGAAAAGAAATAGGATTGAACCATCATTGAATGTGCAGCCCAACCCGCCGTCGTGAAATTAAAGACGGTAGCAAAAACAAATATGAATATCATTACGAAAACATCCCTATTCAAATGTATTGAAAATTTTACCACCAAAAAAAAAAAAAAAATGAAAATTTTCAGATAAAAAATCCCGATATTCTTCATATTTCTGCTCAAAATATCGATTGTGGGTACTCGTTAGAACCGCCTCGGTGAGGCGGTTCTAACGGGTACCCACAATCTATGTTTTGGGGTAGAAATAAGAAAAATAATGCATACCCCTGTAAACCACAGTTTTACTGTATAAAAGTGGGGTTTAAGGGGGTCAAAATTATATAGGTGACCCAGGAGACGCCACAGTCACGGAATACATCCTTCCCAAAGGCACCGGATAAGATTTGATGCCATGACAACACTAGAAAACAGAACTGCAGCAGAAATTCTGGAGTCTTTAAACAGGTTTTACGAGCACCCATCCCTCACCCTTATTTCCTGAAACATATTCAAACAGAAATAAAATATAAAATATAAAACGAGCGAAAGCACAGACAAAAATAAATAAAAGAAAGCAATGTTGACATTATCTTAATACTAATAGCCTCGGAACATGAAACCGTGTAACAAAAGAACACAAAAATAACCTAGGTATTCGGATACTCAATCACTTGCCGTACTTGTCCTAAAATTTGAACGAGTCTTTTATACTTTTATACTATCTGTTACTGTGTCTAAAATCTATGTAGAGGTCAGATCGGGATCTACGCTGTTTGCTGAGGCATGTCTGTCCGAATATTTAGAGTAAATACGATAAACAAAGTGGACATCCTTACAAACTCAATTACAAGAAAGTTCGCACTGCCAGTCGAACTACTTTTATGCCGTCATTGCCAGTCGAATATTTGTAGCAAAGACAAATAGAAAATGCTACTGCTAATGCAAATTATTATTTTCTATATTGCTGACATTGAGGTCGACATTGCTTGAACATGAACCTTCCTCTTTGAACAAGATCATTATTTTTTACAACGGATTAAAGAATGACTTTTTTTTAAACATTGCATGTTTTTTTTTTTTTTTTTTTTTTTTTTTTTTTTTTTTAACAATTCTGCTACCCATGCACAATGAGAACTTGTTAACAGTGTAGCATCTGAGAACAGATCGAAGGAACTTTTCTATTTAACGGTCGGAGTGCACGATGTAAGTCCCCATCGAACTCACCACTCCTAAACTCATGATCAGTCATGAGAAAAGGCACAGTCCGATTAGAGTCTTCGCTGGGCGCTAATGTCATAAGAAATATTATCCAACTCTACCATGTCTACGGATCAATTATTGTCTAAGCTATCTGCAGATTGACATAAACAGCCCTTTATATGACATATGGGAACAGCATAAATCGCTAACAATACATGGTCCTTGCTTATTCCATGAATGAAGACATAAACCCTGATCAAGGAAGCAAACCAGGAAAATACTGGAACTGTAGTCCTTCACATTCTTTCCCGATGACAGGCGGTGATAAAGATGCATGAGGCATACATATACGATAACCACAGCCCAGTAAGCATTCTTTATAAATCTATAGCGGGCCGTTATCGGCCCGTCAGGGTAGCTGACGTGCCGATAACGGCCCGCTGTAGATTTATAAAGAATGCTAGCTGGGAGTGCACTAACGGTTCACTCCTTCGTTCCTTCCACCTACTTTTTATTTCTCAAAGAATAAAAAAAATCCATCTGTTGAACGTAACAGCTTGCATGTTGCTGAAGGGGAACGACACCACTTTGTTTAAGTACAGAGTATGTCAAATGTTTTAGCTTTCAGTCATTATAGTTCCAGATAAGTGGGGCATCCATTTTCTTGAAAACATTTATTGTGTGTATCCTTTAGAATCGACCCGTCAAGGCGATTCAAATGAATGTGCGTTTGATGACAAGGGTTTTCTATAGAGCGTCCGTAAAATCTGATTTAATGAAGAAATATCAATATTGGTTGGTTTTATCTACATGTATGATTATGGGTTTAACAATTAGCACTCTGCAGGATAACTTAGCAGACGACACGTTAAAATACTTTTCCTTTTTCCCCAGAAAACAAGGTTTGGCATTTCACTCAAATTATCTCATTTGGAGACAATTTGAATGAAATGACAACCCTTATTGTCTAGGGAAAATAAGGCATACTATTTTAAAATGTTTTGATGTTGTTTAAGTTCAATAGGTTAAAGGTTTAATATTGAGTATGTCAAATGTTAAAACTATCTATCACTTATATGTACAACAGCATTTTACAAGAACAATGAATCCTGCCACCAGCTGTTTTAACCTATAAATAAATTCAACAAATGCAGATGTCACATTCAAATGCTCAGAAAACAATCTGTTTTGAATCATTTCAGAGAACTGCGTGGCAACTAAATACATCCCAGCTAGCATTCTACATAAATCTACAGCGGGCCGTTAGCGGCCCGTCAGCTACCCTGACGGGCCGCTAACAGCCCGCTGTAGATTTATGTAGAATGCTTACTGGGATGGATGTCTCTATTTTGCGATAACGAAATTTGCAACAAGTGATTGTATCTTGGTTTTTGCTTTCGGAAAACAAGAGTGAAATTAGTCTAGATAATTTCTGACGGAGGTGGCAATGCCACCAGTATAGAGTGGATCGATTAGTTTTAACACTTTCCTAAGTGTCTCTTGAGACTGCTTTCATGTAGCGTTTAAACTTTAAAATGTTTCATTAAATATTATTGTCTCATTTAAAAACATTCTTATGATTTTCAGAAATAAGGGCTTGATATTTCATTAAGTCTGTGCAACGCTAGGTGCAATGCCAACCAATTTTCTGAGGAGAAACGAAAAACATATCTGTCCCCGAAATTGCGATTGGCTCCTCATTATAAGAATATTCAAGAGAATAGTTATAATAAAATTCTTCAAAAAAAAAAAAATAAATAAATAAATAAATAAAATAAAATAAAAAAAAAAAATAAAAAAAAAAAAAAAAAAATAAATAAAAAAATAAATAAATAATAATAATATTTTTTGGCGTCAGCCGTTATGCTTTTGGTGTTCTCTTGGCCGATAGAAGCACATCCGGGATACTAATGGATACAAGACAGTCTCATTGTCATAATAACCCTTGTCCTGTTAAATAAATTAAGATGCCACGCCGACTTATAATTTTCAGCCAATCAGATTACTTGATCCAGATTGTTGATATAAATTCACATACTGAATAGCAAACAGTGCAAATCCAGATCAGAAGCCAACTGATCTGGATCTACACTATTTGAAAAAGTCAGGGTATATCCGGGTTCAGCAAGACTAGGGTTGGGTTAAGATCTATATAGTCCGGCTATTTCTGTGATATGTAAATGTTTATACCGGTTCTTATCAGCACGATTTCAACTTACCCAATACGGGCTCAAAGTACGATAAACGGGGCTGCGAACGGGGCTGTTTTGCCCTGGATCCCTGTACTTAGTGACGAGCGCCAACAGGAGTAGGGATCCAGGGCAAAACACTTTCTGAACGCAACCCTGGTTTATTGGGTCATACGTAGACATTGTAATCGTCCCTCCGATGGGACGAAACATGGAAGCAACGTTCCCACGAAAGCATAACTAGTAGGGAGTTATTTATGAAATAGGTTCTTAAAGGAATGGCCATTGAGAATGGCCGCCCCATGTGTCACTTGTTTATCATAGACTCTTATGGGGGAAAACTTTAAAACCCTAGAAGGTCCAGGTCCAGGCCTTTGATATGCGGCATGTAGCTTCATGTAGTAGACCTCTACCAAGATTGTTAGAATTATGGCCCCGGCGTGAAAAATATTCCTGCTCTTAGGTCGCTTGTTTTATATAGACTCGTACTGGGGGGGGGGGGGGGGGGGGGGGGGGGAATGCGGTGGGTGGGGGGGGGACTTTTAAATCATTCTTGTGAGAAACTAATAGGCCCAGACCTTTGGTTTTGGTATATAGCTTCATCTTGTAAAACTTTATCGCTTTGATTTTGATGTTGAGAACTTGATGTGGATCTGATTGTATCAGTTCCTGAGTTCACTTATTTACTTTTTATTCAAATTACAGCCCTATGGTCAAAATTGGGTGTCTTCTTTGAAAGCTGTTTGAAGATCGGACAAAGACTGAGACGCTGCTTGCTATATACGGCATTGCTACTCCGTTTTATAGGATCATCATATCGTTCTTGAACATAAAATCTATTCAAAAATCTTAAAGCAATCTACTTGTATGAAGCATCAATATTAAGTACGCAAATCTGTTCGCTCAGGTGAGCGATATAGGACCATCATGGTCCTCTTGTCTGCTTTTACATTCCACTCCAATGCGATCTGCATTATTAACCCTTAAAGCGCCAAGAAAAACTGCATCTGAAAATGTCGTCTGTTTATGTCGTCTGCTGAATATTCTTGCAGACTTTTCAAACCTATTTTTCCATACAGGCAAACAGTGTGGACCCTGATCAGACTGCTCCTAAAGGAGCGGTCTGATCTGGGTCCACACTGTTTGCAAATATGACTTTTAAAATCACAAGCAGATGACAAAGCAGACGACAATAGTTGTGATTGGCGCTTTAAGGGTTAAGTAAGAGAAAGGCTAACATTTAACCAACTGTTATTCACACAACATTTTTCTTTCCATACACGTCACAATCTCTCCGATTTGAAGAGAACAAATCCATCATTTCTCTTGGGAAAACGCACATGCAACTGGACCAGAATCAGTACATTTTGCCGAAACCTAAGCCATGTCATCCCCTGAGGTTGAGTTTAAAGAAATATGACAAAGCGAATTAGTGAAACTACCGCCCTCACAAGTTGTAATTGACACAATCGTAAGTCATTGCATTGTCGCCATTCTGTTAGAGACACGAACGAGCATAAAAGAAAGCGGGATAATCTTCCCCACGGAAAACAACTTCAATTATTCATATGTCTCTTTTTGGAAATTCTCCTAATATTAAAATATTTAATCAATTAATAGTGACTACATGTTATTCCAAAGTGAAAAAGAATTGACAGAAGATAACATCTTTTGCCTGCTGGAACAATTCTTAAATTGCTCTTAATCAACGTACACTGTAGTCTGTTGTTAGCACGGCATGTTATGTAAACAGTTGATTCTCCGTAGGCAAGACTTCTTCATAGTAACCACACAACAGCACAGTAATGTCGGCTCTGTATTACCGCAACATCATGCCTCAGAGGAACGTTTGTGTGCCGGTGTTTTCATGTGGCTTTTGTTTCGTCATTATTTGTTCCTTTTCCCTCTCATTCTTTTGGTGTCTCGGGTGGGCTGTGCTTCGTAATTTGTGGCCTTTCCTGTGTATCTTCACTTATATTTTCCCAAATTCTTCACTGGGAAGAAAAAAAAAAAAAAAAAAAAAAAAAAAAAAACACACACACAAAAAAACAAAACAAAAAAAAACAACAAAAAACAACAACAAAAAAACAAACAAACAAAAAAACAACAACAACAGTTTAGCCTAAAACTTGACCATTCAGTGTCAACATTTCTTTACAAAACGATTACCGTTTTTAATCCTTGTCCTGCTGACCCCGGATATACCCTGCCTTTGCAAATAGTGTAGACCTGAAGAAGCCAACTGATCTGGATCTGCACTGTTTGCCATTAAGCGTGTGAATTTATTGCAAAAATCTAGATCAAATAATCTGATTGGCTGAAAATTAGAAATGGGCGTAGCTTCTTAATTTATTCAGCATGGCAAGGGTTAACAAGTTAACAACGTATCCAGTTGACAAAATAAACTGGTGTCTTTCTCACAGCATCTGTGACGAACAGTGCTGATAGTTGTTCCCACATCAAAGAATTATACTGGCTGGGTTATTGTACTCTGATGACGTAGTTCTTTAAACAGGAAACGAAACGGACATACAACTATTACATTATACTATCTGATAATCTTATCTGTAGTGCAAACAGTAGTTCCTTGTAGATATAACACCAAACGATGGAGATGGACTTATATAGCGCTGTTCGTTCCCCATAATTGAAAACGGCTAATTGTTACTGCCTTTGCTTGTTTTTTTTTTTTTTGTTTTTTTTAGTAATTCTCAATATTAGTGGGCATTGTATTTATTCTCATAACAAGCAAATGTTGTAGGTAAAGAAGAAAAAAAAAAAAAAAAAGGGCATGAAAAAATGTTGCTCTATGAATAGACGGGTGTCTCAGAAAAGTCACAAAACGTCTCGAGCTATCATAAAAACAAAAACAACAACAACAACAAAAAAAAAAGCAATTATATAGTGGATTGCTACAAAATGTTGTAAATATTTGAAAGCAAAGCTACGATTAAATTGTATATTCTACCTTGCTTAACAGGCATGAATACAGATTCCGAGGTTCTGATATGCGAGGGTTGGGCACCACAAAGAGGTCCCAGAATTACAGGTCTGTCAAGGCCCATAATGGACTATGACTGAATTGACGGGGCGATTGCACGAGCGGGGTCGCCCCAATCTGGATTCGTATCATACAAGGAAGAAGTCAAAAAGTAGTTTTCAAGCTTATGAATTCACATTTTAACAGTGCTACAAGGTCTGTATTCTGACAGTTACAACTATAGATGAACTTGGGTTTAACCACTGTGTGTTTCAGTGAGAGTAATAATAATTTTGAATAGCAATTTTTAGTTGGTGCAATTAGATTAACGAAGTCAGTTGGCAATTGTCGTTTAAGCTATAAAGTAACTAAAATTGTTATTGTTACGTTTATTCATGTGTCCGTTTTGCGTCTGAGCTTGTGTGTTGCACTTGTTTATTTTCCTTCTCTTTTCGATGTTTTGGTAATATTAGATTTTATGATTGCTTCCTGGGCTCTCGGTGGGGGTAACTTGGAGGTAAATGTGGTATAGGTATAGGTATAGGTGTGTGAGCCAGTATTTCGAAACCTACCCCATTCATATATCTGGCCTTTGAAAAAATAGACCCATTCATATATACATGTACTTGAGTGTCCGAAATGTTGACCTATTCATATACTGCCTTTTAATTTTTATACCCATTTATTGCTGGTAGTTAGACAAATATAGCAGTCAATTTATTGAATACCAAGAGATCAAGCAGCCTAAAATCTCTGAGCGAAAAAATATATGCATTTACCGGAATGTCAGAAAAGTGGGACCTTTCACATACGAATCAAGAAAAATCGGGCCAGTCATATATTTTTTTGTTGAAAAAAGGGGCTAATCATATGAAAAAGGGGGCCATTCGGCACGCATATACGTACAATGTCATATATAGGAAGTTACCCCCCCCCACCCCCCCCCCACAAACACACCCCATGAGCCTGGGCTACATGGTTTTTTGTTTGTATAACTTGTCCTCAATATGAATTAAGCCTTTTTACAATGTTACAAATCTGAAATTTAGGCTCGTCATTTTTGTAAATTTGTGAATGGTGTCTGTCTGTCTAAACAAAAAGATATTTAGTGCGGTTTTCTGTATGAAAATCTTCCTCAGAGAGATAATGCTTACAACAATTCTTTACATTCATGTTGTGGTGGTACTACAGATGTTAGCAGTACAACGTATAGGTTGACTACTAAATTCCTCTGACGCTGGGCAAATGCATATAAATTCCAATAAGTAGCACAAAGGCTAGTCCAAACAGGTTTTAAAGGGAAACGCAATAATGATGCATCTGAGATGGAAGATCGTTATGAACTATGCATTTTGAAGCAAATTGATCAAAAAAGACATAAGTAGGTCATCAAGGTTTAGATACAAAACTGCTTGTATGGGCGCCGCCATTTTGAATATTACATCACGAAAACATGCCTATAAAATGTTGACCCCCCTAAACCCCATTTTCATAGAGTAAAACTGGGGTTTACAGGGGTATACAATATTATTCTTATTTCTGCTCAAAAACATAGATTGTGGGTACTTGTTAGAACCGCCTCGCCGAGGCGGTTCTAACGAGTACCCACAATCTATGTTTTGAGCAGTAATATAAAAAATATCAGAATTTTTTATCTGAAAATTTTCATTTTTTGGTGGTAAAATTTTCAGTATATTTGAATAGGCGTGTTTTCGTAATGAATGACATTTTATGATGTCGTAAGGCCTTCATTTAATGATTAAATAGGCAAAATCTAAATGAATATGATTTGCAACAATATTCAGCATCTGTATTTGTGTATTAGGTTCGTTTCTAGGCATTTATGGTATTTTGCTTGAAAATTGCTAATTAAAATCAAAACGTAGATTTTATTTGTCTGTCCACGAGCTGGATGAGGGTTTAGTAATACGAAATATCAAAACCGTGGAATTAATTGATTCTTATTCTATATGTTACTTCAATCTAAACTAGAATTGTGTTAGTTACTTTGAGCTGCATCAGAATTGAGGATTCGGTTTCGCTACAAGTAAAGCTTGTTAAAGCACCTCCCAAGCTAGCATTCTTTATAGATCTAAAGCGGGTCGTTATCGGCCCATCAGCTACCCTGACGGGCCGATAACGGCCCGCTATAGATTTATAAAGAATGCTTACTGGGTCCGTAGTTTCTCTACAGATCGCTCCTCTGTTGCAGTTCTTTTTTTTTGTTCGTTCGTCGGCGGTTTCTTATTTGACGTTAGTTTGTCATTGTTTGTTCTTTATCTCTTCTTTTTTCGTTCTCGGAAAGACCGTGCTTCGTGGCTGTGCCATGCCCTAGGCGGTTTTATAGTCCTGCATACACTTTAGAAAATTAGAACCATAAAATGGCAAACAGGGATCGGTGATTCAATAGGTACACCAATCGATACCAAGTATTTCCCAAGCTACACCTGTACAGTGAATTTATGAAGAGATATCCCAGAAAGGATTTCTACATAAATCAATAGCGGGCCGTTATCGGCCCGTCAGGGTAGCTGACGGGCCTATAACGGCCCGCTATAGATTTATAAAGAATGCTAGCTGGGTAAGGAGACAACTACTTTAAAAGTTGGAAAAAGCTGATTTTTAAGTAAATACAATGTAACAGAATGGCATTTGGCCTGATCCATCATTAAAATAAGCATGGGCTGAAGCTGGAATCTTTAAAGTATGAATAACTGAAATCTACCTGCAGTATTGTGGTTTAGTGACCTCATAGTGGAAACGGGTCTTGAGAAAATGTAAAATTTATCATTTTCTTTTGAAATGAGGCAAGAGTTGCGACTTCCTGTTTGCTTTCATGCAGATCAAACGCCTTCTGAAAAAAAGGTATATTCTGAAAGGAACGAATTAGTTTCCCTTGGAAGCAAATTCTTTTCTTTTAGAATAGACAGACCCTTTTCAAGAAGGGACAGAATCTATTTCATGGAAACGCTGATTACTTTGTAAACACGGCACTTTAATTATGCATAGTGAAAAGGGTTCCTTTGGACGCCAGGAGCAGTTGGAAGAATCGGAACTAGGAGACTAACCAGGAGACTCGGTTTAACTTAGTCTATTCATGAACAGACCCTCTGTCATACGGCATATGATCTTGCTGTACACTGTTTGCATATGTCCATGTTTGCATGCCAGCCACTATTTTATTTTTATTTATTGATACAACCACCTGGAAAATCAGTCCTGAAATTACACTACGCTGGAAGCATTACGCTATGAGGAAACAGGTCTTTGGGATAATACAAACAATAAGGATCCAGACCAGCCAACTAGACCACACTATATAATAAGGGTCTCTTCCGAGCAGGCACACGATGTTGATAAACCGTCGAATCAACGTCGATGTAATATCATGACGTTGATGCGACGTTGTCTCAACGTTGCGTGCCTACTGGGTACTATATCCGTCTGTAAGCGGACAACGAAATTCCTTATCGGTCTTTCGCTGTCCTCATCCCGATGGCCAATCTTATATCAGCACGGCTCATTCCTTTTTTGACGAAAACATCCTTGAATACGGGTATTCTATGATATATGATATAGTCTGTGTTGCGTTTATTGCTAATCAATTCCTCTTGTCGCTCTTCAGAGGTTCTCGGGAAAATTTCTAACATTAAATCCACTATAAACTTGGCAATTTTCGTTTAATGTTAGCCTACTAATTTTCTTTATTCTTTTGTACGGCTTTAATTAATTGACACTGCCTGCTCTTTGATTCGTATTACATAAAATCACCATACCAGTTCAATTTCTCTTGCTTTGCTTTTGTGTCGCCGCCGCTAAAATGGATGTGGGAGTTTCGTTAAACAGCTTTCTTATCATATAAATCTGACTTACTACTTCGAGACAATCACATAACAAATTTTATAGGATTCAGGCTCAAGTTAGATCCTATCATCAGAATTTATGTGACATGCAATGTGGCATAAACTTGCAATTTCATTAAAAAATAAAATTGTAAGCATACTGTTTAGAATCTTAAAGGGGAGATGAACAGACAGATTGTAAAAGGCATGATCCTCAAGAGCAATGAAATCACACAAAACTAAAACCAGCTATAGTGTCTTCTCGGCCAGACATCAGGAAAACATGCCTATATATTTTTGACCCCTTTAAACCCCACTTTTATACAGTAAATTCAGTCGTTGTTTCATTTCTAAATGTTTCCGTTTTTCAACGGAAAGCATCTTCACAGTGTTTGTCCTAGGGTACAACGGTGTGCTGAGTGGTTCTGGGGGAATTGTGGTTTACAGGGGTATACATTATTTTTCTTATTTCTGCTCATAGATTGTGGGTACTCGTTAGAACCGCCTCGTCGAGGCGGTTCTAACAAGTACCCACAATCTATGTTTTGAGAATAAATATGAAAAATATCAGAATTTTTATCTGAAAATTTTCATTTTTTTTTCTTTTTTTTTGTGATAAAATTTTCAGTATATTTGAATAGGCATGTTTTAATGTTAGCTAGTTTCAACCAATTTGGCCTCATCAGTGACCCTCACATACATTTTAAAAAATCCGAAATGAGCTCAGTGATTACGGCCGCCACACGGTACTAACACCAACTGTAGTGATTATAATCAGAATCTAAAGCAGTAGCTCTTGAGGACAATGAACACACCCACAAAACTGAAAACAGCTGAATTGTCAAATTGTGTTAGGCCAGACCAGCGAGTTTAGGCCAATTAGGCATCATTAGTGGCATTCGTATACATTTTCAAAATCTCGGAATGGGCTGAGCGATTACAAAGGACCGGAAAATATAAACTATACTATAGTGACGTACTAGAAGACGTTTTACGACCGTTACACAGCACCTACACCAGTTGTAGTGAAGACAGATTCTGAAAGGAATGACCCTTGACAACAATGAACACACAAAACTGAGAACTGAAGTGTCATTTTTTTGGCCAGACTAGTTTGTTTTAAAGAATAAACTAAACCTTATGACAGTGGTCATCTTTGAATGGTCGTTACTGTATGATTACCTCGTGCAATCCCATTATGTTATATATCAAATTAAAGCTAATGAACTGAAATGTTTAACCATTACCAATCTCTGGGCATATTCAGCAGAAAAGAAATTTGCTACATTTATTTTATTTTTCCCAGAAAATAAGGTTTGACATTTCATGTAAACTGTCTAATTTGTATCAAATGTAGAACCTTATGTTCTGGGAATAATAAAATGTGAAAATATCACCAATTGAATTTTCCCATCATGCTAAGCGTTAACCAGGGTTTCCTAGGAAACAGTCGCTCTACCGATTTTTTTTTATTTAAAACGTGAGGCAAGTTAAGAGAAGAGGTTGATTTGATACTAAATATAGTTGTATTTTAAGTTGATTTGCACTTCCCTGCAGTACTCTGCCCCATTCTACCCTATCCTCCCTCCTGCTACCCATCCTACCCCGCCAAACTAGGATAAATCAGGATAGAATGATATGGTAAGGTAAGAATAGGGATAGGAGTAAGGGTAGGGGTAGGGATAAGGGTAGGGGTAAGGATAGAGTAGGGTAGTAGGAGAAAGGGTAAGTGTAAGGGTAGGGTAGGGTAGGGTATTAATACAGTGTTAAGTAATGGCGGTCGCGATATCTAAGATGGCCGTCTGGCGGCCATAGTAGTCGACAGGCTGGAATCGTGTTCGGGGAGACGCATGAAGAGGTTGAGAAGAATCCATACGCAAAGTTTCGACGAAATTCTTCCACTGGTTACGGAGGAGATGCGATAACGGGAAAAATACAAGATGACCGACGGAGGCCATATTTGGCGACGGACCGGACCCAAATTCGGGCGGGCATAACAAGAACATTTGGAGAGCATCCCAAACAAGTGAAAAAAAAAATCTGAAAAGTGGTCTCGGAAGAGATGCGATAACAATAGAGGTACAGTGTTAAGTAAAAGGGAAGTTGCGATTTCTAAGATGGCCGTCTAGCGGCCATAGCAGTCGACTTACAGGAATCGTTTTCGCGGAGACACATCTAGGGGTTGAGAGAAATCCATATTCAAAATTTCGACGAAATTTCTCCGCTGATTACGGAAGAGATGCTATAACGGGAAAAGTCTACGATGGCCGATGGCGGCCATATTTGTTGACGGACCGAAACCGAATTCACAACTAGGTTACTAGGGAAACATCCCAGACAATCTTTTTTCTGAAAAAATCCGATTAGTGGTCTCGGAGGAGATGCGATAACGAGATTATAGCAGCGTTAAGTAAAAGGGAAGTCGTAATTTCTAAGATGGCCGTCTGACGACCATATTAGTCGACGGACCGGAATCATTTTCGCGGAGATATAGCTAAGGATTGAGAGGAATCCATATGCAAAAATTCGACGAAATTACTGGATACAGCCTTTGTAACTAGTATATTCACGATGAATTTGAACAACATAACAAGCTCAGCCATCAGCTTCAATCCTTCTGGACCTGCGATAGATCCTTCAGTTGAACTCATCAGCTATTCGGGAAATCATCGACAGAATTCATCAGCAATCTACATGTAAACAAAAGGCATGTGTACTGCAAGTGGTGGTGATGGCCAGTCAGTCATTACCAGACTTAGCGAGATGGATCACTTTCAGAGGTGGCAACTCCGATTCTCCAACTTCCGATAAAAGGTCTACTCTAAAGGGAAATCGCTTTTCAGTGTATAGGAAAGCAAGCATGACGTCACCAAAATTGTATGCAGTGTCTGATCTGGCTATACACTACTGTTTCTTCAGACCTATCTATCTGACTGTTTTTAAGATAGATAGACTAAGGAAAACGTTATATTCGGATATACATTGTATATGCAGTCAGTAGTCTCTTGTTTTTTGGTCTTACCCTTTCCCCCTTGAGTTTCTGAAATAGACTCTTCCATCTCTGAATTTTGACACGTCCATTACTGCCAATAGGGATTTAGTAAAAAATCAATCGCATAATGGCAAGCATTGTAGATCCTGATGAGACGGATCGTCATATGGATCTGCACTGTTTGCAAAGATCGATCATACTCTTTCCCTTTTCGTATTCCAGCAAACCACTATGTTGTAAACACGGTCGTTTCGACGTCGCCGCCATTGTGACATTGTGCATTTTTTGGCATCACGTGAACATGCACATCATTTCTTACCCCACGCCCTGATAACCACTTTTCACTGAATAAAGTGTAAAATATGGGGTATACCTAAATTGTACAAGCACACTAGAGAGGTACCAAAACTGAAACCGAAGCTTTAACCGGCAGACTACAAAGAGAAGCAGACATCGTTAAAATAAACACTTATAAAAAGTTCACTCTATAATATCGGCCGAAATATTTATTAAAAAGTGAACTTTTTAAAAGTGTGTTATTAAAATGGTTTCTTATTTTTCAAATGTCAAGTCTTATTTCCTGTAAAAGATAAGAAATATATCTAAAATGTACATAAGATTTAGCCGACAGAGTGCTAAAGTTTAACTTGTATTCGAAGGGATCAAATGATGGGAATAGGTCCCTGACCCAAGTTTCTTCTTTACAGGAACTGATCAGTTTTATTGGAACAGAAGGACGCAAATTCTAATTTTGGTAAAAATGCAAAAATGCTAATGCCATTGTTAAAGTTTTTAAGGATGTTTATTTAGTTTTAACCTTCTAAAACACATTATCTTAATCGTGCGATCTTTGACCTGTTTTTGTCTGATTCATTTGAAATTACGACGCAAGAAAACGAGCTTAGCGAATAACCGAACCGTGGAAGTTCAGCTCACGCTGCGCAAAGGTATAGTTTGATCAGGACCTTTGCTCTTCGCATACAGATCTTTAAATTCTGTAGTATCTACCTGCGAAAAATAGAAAACCCTTATCAGTATGCATGGATGTGAAGCCGGATCTGGGGCTTCGCTAGTCGCATATAGGCCTACGTTAAACGCCCTTTATGATTGAATCGGCTTCATTTTCGCACGCTGGAGGGAACCATGCAACTATTTCACGTGCGACCATAAATTATCCATATCAGCCTGGTTAAGACATAGACATCCTCCATAAGCATTAAAGAAGGCTGCAACAGTTTCTACAGTCATCCAATAAAGACTCTGAACAGACTATGACGATGCGCAGATTGCTTGTCGTTTTTTTTTTTGTTCCTATAGAATGTTGGTTTTTCGGCAGCCAGCATCATTTGTCTTCCCCCGTTGAGCGTCAAAATGAAATCAATATTTGCCATTTTTCATAATGGCTTAGTGATAAATTGGTTGTGTCATGAGAAAAAGATTTTCGGGGCATCTGCGGACAGCGAAGGCTTAGATCAGACTGCGCATATGCGCAGTCTGATCTAAGTCTCCGCTTTCCGCTTATAAAACCATTGGGGGCAATAAGAATATATTCGACGAAAAACCAAGTCTTGATTCGCAAACTAGGCGAGTCCTTCGTCGATGGTATGACCTCAAAGGACTTCTTTTCTGTGGCAAGGTTCAACTATCGATGGGACGGCTGTCTTGTACCGGAAGTTATTATTCTGCTAAGGGTGTCGAATACAGAAATTTGGTCGATAATATGTCATTACTTAGTCTCAGGGCCACTTTTATTAAAGCACATGGTCATGTTATATACTCTTATCATATCTGAAGGACCCGTTTTTTGTATTATTCTTCGAAAACACTATGGATTTGTTGCTCTCACGGGTAATTTCTTTTAGATTCTGTTTATTTACTAATCCAGTGTTTGTGCTGAGTTGAGGTTTTACGGCCCAGTCAACCCAATGGGGTCATGTCGAGCGCGGTCAGTTTACCTAGCCACACGTTTACTGGGCAGGCTTAGTCCTCTAAGCGGTTAACCAGTATTGTGCACATCCTTTCCAGAAACTGACAACTGTCCTCTTGAATCAGCGGTTGGGAGAGAATGAGCGTAGAAAATATTTCATGATCAATCTCCAGGAAAAAATGTTGCCGACCTCGGCGGGGATTGAACCCGCGACCTCCTGGTCTCCAGCCGGACGGCGCATCCAACTGAGCCACCGAAGCCGGCCAATACTAATCCAGTGATTGTTACGTGACTGTTTTTTTTTTTTTTTAACCCAGGGTAAAGATTGGTACCCAGTTGTTCCCGCTTTTCGAACACAGATGCTACTTAGCCTGCTTAATTAAAAAACTTCAACGTTAAATAAATTTGATAGTAAGCACACATCTTACTTATATTCCAGCAGCAAGAAGGTGTTGCAATAACCCAGCTAGCATTCTACGTAAATCTACATCGGGCCGTCATCGGCCCGTCAGCTACCCTGACGGGCCGATGACGGCCCGATATAGATTTACGTAGAATGCTGACTGGGAAAATGCCTCAATATATTGTACCTTGTCATGTGTGCTTGTAGCGGTATCAGACATCGCAATTTACAGAGTGTACAATTGTAAGATATGACCAGAAGACTGGAGAAAATAGTTATTCCGAAAAAGAAACAAACAAAAAAACAACAACAACAAACAAACAAAAAACAAACAAACAAAAAAAACAACAAAAACAACAACAAAAAAACAAAAACAAAACAAAACAAAAACAACAACAAAAAAAAACAACAAACAAACAAAACAAAACAAAAAAAAAAAAACAAAAAAAAAAACAAAAAAAACAACAACAACAAAAAAAGCAAAACAACAACAACAACAACAACAACAACAACAACAAAAAAACAAAAAACAAAAACAGTTTGCAATCTAATCGTTCGATACGTGTATGTCGTCAATAAAATTCATAAATGAGAAAGTCAATAACCACCGTTAACCTTTACCACTCTATTGGAAAAGTCAGCAGACGACAATTCTATTTTTCTTATTTTTCCCAGAAAAGAGGTTTTGGCATTTCATGCAAATTGTCTCCATATGAATGTCAAAACCTGTTTTCTGGGAAAAATAAGAAAAATATTTCAATATGTCTTACCCAGAGTGCAAAGCTTTGAAGAGAATGAATACAACTGAAGATTTTTCCACCGTTTTTCATTGGGAAGGCAAATTTTGCCGACACAAATCTACTTCTGCTGACGGTTCAGATGAAATGCTTGACGATTCAGATAAAATTTCATGCGTTATTTTCGCTTTAAAATAATAAAAACAAATTTAGAATGCCGTCTGCTACAATTTTGCTTGGCGCTTTAACCCTTGTCATGGTGAATAAATTAAGATGCCACGCCCATTTCTAATTTTCAGCCAATCAGGTTTCTTGATCCAGATTGTTGATATAAATTCACATACTGAATGGCAAACAGTGCAGATCCAGATCAGTTGGCTTCATCAGAAGCCAACTGATCTGGATCTACACTGTTTGCTTAAAACAGGGCATGTCGTGCTCAGCAAGAGAAGGTTCAAGGATTAAAATGCATAGATTTTAGAACACGTAGGATATTCACTGTTTTTCAATATACTCAGCTGACCCTTATTCTTCTGCAAGCGACCATGGAAGTCCACTGATCACACATCACTGGCTGATCTGCACCGTGATGTCCAACTATATAATCGAACTTCAACTATGGAAATTTGTTCGAGATATGGGTAGTTCGAGCCTCTGAGAGTTAATCGCCAGGTCAGGAGGCAAATGGGGATAATTTAGGGATGTCTTTTCAATTTTCTATAAAATAATGTTATGTTGAGTGTACTCATTAGAATGGCCTCGATGAGGCGATTCTAATGAGTACACTCAACATACATTTTCATTATAAAATAGGGACATTTCCTGAAATATCCCTAAATATTTATTTTCTTGAGCTATCGGAAGAATTTACTATGGACTCGAAGAGCCATCGGTGCTCGAAGCATTGAAGCTATACTGATCATCGAAGATCCCTTTTACCAGGGTGATTCTCAAACTATTGTTATTATTATGCAAGATTAAACTGGATAAAATATTGCATTTTAAAAGCAGAAGTTCACTGAAGCTTAATTCTTTTTCGAAGCTCATCCGTTAATAGTTTTAAGCTTCATTTCTTGTGAATGATCGTCTGCTCTAAGTTGCTTGTCTTCTGCAATCATAAATCTTCCAATGATGTGTTTTAATCACTCTTTTTGACGTCTTCGAAATAGAACAGAAAACACGAAACAGCCATGTAATTTAAATGGATCTCTTATATATTATATATACAATTATGGCATATACAATAGCTTTATGAGCAATTGTTTATGAAAGAGGAGATTTCTCAATTATTTCTGGATTCCTTGTGATTAAGCGGAATTGATGCACTTTAACCCTTAAAGCGCCAATCACAACAATTGTCGTCTGCTTTGTCATCTGCTTGTGATTTTAAAAGTCATTTTTGCAAACAGTGTGGACCCAGATCAGACTGCTCCTTTAGGAGCAGTCTGATCTGGGTTCACACTGTTTGCCTGTATGCAAAAATAGGTTTGAAAAATTTGCAAGAATATTCAGCAGGCGACATAAACAGACGACATTTTCAGATGCAGTTTTTCTTGGCGCTTTAAGGGTTAATGCAAATCTGTCAAAGTTATTTTGTCTCTCTTCTGAAATGGGGGACTACTATATATGGAAAGAATTTGCTCCCATTTAGAGTAGACCATTTTCAGACCCCAGGTCACTTTGGAAAAGAGGTCGTCTGTAAAAGGAAAATCAAATGCTCCCCTTGAGAGTAGACTCCTTTCATTATGAAAACACGCCTATTCAAATATATTGAAAATTTTACACCAAAAAAAGGAAACTTTTCAGATAAAACATTCTGAAATTTATTTAACTTCTACTTAAAACATAGATTGTGGGTATTCGTTAGAACCGCCTCGACGACCTATGTTTTTAGCAAAATAAGAACAAAATAATGTGTACCCTGTATACCCCAGTTTTACTGTATAAAAGTGGGGTTTAAGGGGTAACAATTATAAAGGCGTGTTTTCGTGATGTTCAGTAGGGACTTGATGTGCTCGATGCAAACAGGATCATTGAATGTTACAATAAATGTCTCCCTTGTAAATAGGGCGAAAAAATCTGCCAGGTGTACCCAGTCAGTCCCCTTGGGAGCAAATCATTTCCATTTAGATTAGACACTTTTTCAGAAGGGACTTGGTTGCTGGAATGGTTGCTGGAATGGTTGCTGGAATGCAAACATGATGTTATAATTGTTGTCGCCCTTATAAAACGATGGAAAGTCTACCAGGTGTATTCAGTCCCCTTGACTTGAAAGCAAATTCTTTGCATTTTGAGTAAACCCCTTTTCAGAACTTGGTGTGCTGGATTGCAAACAGGATGTCACAATTTTGTCTCACTTGTAAAACATGGCGGGAAATCTACCAGGTATACCCAATCCTCTTGGGAACAAACTCTTTCCTTTTAACCCTTGCCATGCTGAATAAGTAAGTTGCCACACCCACGTCTAATTTTCAACCAATCAGATTACTTGATCCAGATTGCTGGTTTAAATTCACATACTGAATGGCAAACAGTATAGGTCCAGATCAGTTAGCCTCTGAAGCCAACTTAGCCTGGCTCTACACTGTTTGCAAATGCAGGGTCTATCCGGGCTCAGCAGGATAATAATAAAATAAATTGAAGTAATATACAGAAAGAATGCTCGACATATATGCCCGAACAACAGATCCTTTAGCAGCTGTGGGAATTTAGGTACTGCGGCAATATGATTATTTTAAGTGGGATATTTAGGTAATTCTTACAATTGGACACATTTGATACGAGCATGATGTATTTTATTTGATATGTTTTATTTGATATACGAGTATGATATAGTTATGAAATACGATATCAATTAAATTGGTGATCGACTTATGAAATACGATAAAACTGTAATAAGATAACTTCTTCTTCCTCATCGTGCTTTGAAAACGAACGTTGTTTTCTGTAGAATAGATGCTAGTTACCAAGACTCTTCTATACTTTTGATA
Source organism: Anodontia alba (assembly GCA_964016985.1). Classification (NCBI taxonomy): domain Eukaryota; kingdom Metazoa; phylum Mollusca; class Bivalvia; order Lucinida; family Lucinidae; genus Anodontia; species Anodontia alba. The sequence continues at coordinate 127,853,194 of OZ024822.1, forward strand.
ATACCATAACATAAGCTATGTCTGTCTGCTTCGTTTGGTATAACATCACGAAAACATATCTATATAATTTTGATCCACGTAAACCCCACTTTTATATAGTAAAACTGGGGTTTACAGAGGTATGCATTATTTTTCTGATTTCTGCTCAAAAACATATATTGTGGTACTCGTTAGAACCGCCTCAGCGAGGCGGTTCTAACGAGTACCCACAATCTATGTTTTAAGCAGAAATATGAAAAATATCAGAATTTTTTTTATCAGAAAACTTTCAGTTTCTGGTAGTAAAATTTTCAATATATTTGAATAGGCATGTTTTCGTAATGTAATGCTGTATGATTAAGAATTAGTTTAGTGAAAACAATTGTAAAACTCTACTTGTATGAACTGTATGTATTATTACAACTTTTGTACGAGTTCAAAGTAAAATAAAAGCCCAGCAAACTCTTTATTTTTAGAGTAGACTCTTTTTCAGAAGGGACCTGGTGTGCTAGAATGCAAACAGGATGTCACAATAGTTGTCTCCCTTGTAAAATTGGCGGAAAATGTAACAGGTGTATCCAATCCTCATTGTGAGCAAATTCTTTCCTTTTAGAGAAGACCCCTTATCAGAAAGGAGACAAAATACTTTTCACAGAGTTGCCTGATGCGCAACGCACGAAAAAGCCCTTATACAATTTGCGGTCAACGTAGGTCCAGGTCAGCATGCGCATCCGTGTAATCTGATCTGAGCAGGCTCTGTTCGTTGACATATACTACAGTATCCATTGATTCTGTAAGCGGACAATGAAGGCCCAGATCAGCCAGCGCTTATGCGCAGGCTGATCTGGGCCTGCGTTGTCCGCAAATTGCATTAGGCCCTTTCGTGCGTTGCGCATCGTATAATGTCTAGTACGGAGAGCCTCTTATGAAGTGTATTCAGTCACCTTAATGAGTAACAGTAAATGAACAATTACATGCATTATTTTCCGAAAAGAACTATACATGGATATGACATACATTAACCTCATGCTCGCCGAGGCTAGCAAATGATAAAATATATCTAATAGTATCTGGTTCCATAAATATTGCATTGCATTGCTTTCAATATATAGCATGGTTTCCACAACGGAACATATCACCTCCGCTCATACATACATACATACATACATACATACACGCAAGCACGCACGTACACACGCACATCCATACATACAGAGTATACGGAAATCAGAATAGAAAGCTCTAAAGATAATTGCATTTCAGCTTTTCACTTATTGCATTTTGTGATTTAGTCTTTTGCTTCATTTAATCTTTCTTTGTGTGTTCGATATATGAATAATGAGCTTTTAAAGTGCTTCATATCGTGGCAAAAATCTTGATATGTTTTGTTGGTGCTTAAAGACATTGTTTGATGGTACATTTTTCAAATTCAAAAACGTCATAAATCATTCAATGTAGTATATAAACAAGAGGAAGCTTATTGATGCGTTTTCATGACGTATCAGATCGTTAAAAGTGTTTTCTTGTTTGAGATACGACTCAATTTACAGAGTTGTCATTGATAACAGAACATATATGAAAGGGATATATGAACCGAGTCAAGCGAAAAAAGTGCCTTCGAACATGAGCAAAATATGCGAATTCACATCATCCTGTGCATGCATAAAATATCATCCGGGCCTTTGCTATTCATTCATACATTCTGTAATATCCAATGAATATGTAGCGGGCACTGAAGGCCCTGATCAGACTGCGCGGATGCGCGGGCTGATCTGGGCCTTCACTTCCGCATATGCCCAAAGACACGTTGTCGCATGGCGCGGCCCATAATATGACTGGAATGAACACTTTGTAAAGAACAAATTAGCTGTCACATCTCGAGTGCATAGCTAGGTAAAGTGTTCAAGAACAAAGGAAAGAAAGAGAAAGAGAATCGACCGCGAATTCTGTAAATGGACGGATACTGACCATGCTTTATTAGTGCGTCCGGACATATTGGCATCCAAACAATGCAGATTGGTTTCCACGTTCCGATAAGGCGATTCACAGATAATTCAATAACAAACGTCTGGACCATTAACCCATCAATACCTAGCTTCCCAAAAACGAACATTGGTAAGACTGTTTGCTAAAGCCCTCAGTCCGAATAAACTATTTTAAAATGTCTTCTGCTAGCACTGTAGTCTTCGACAGCGTCAAATTTAATCCTTAAAGCAGCAAATTTGTAGCAGACGTAATTCTAAAATTGGTTTTGTTATTTTTCATAGATAATAAGACGATTCAGGTGAAACGTCGTCTTATTTTCTCTGAAAATAAAAAAAATAAAAAAATCAAAGAGTTGTCTGCTGTAGTTGTGATTAGTGCTTCAAGGGTTAAACGGTTTTGGATTGATACCAGCAGACGAGATAAAATGATTTCTGCTCTTTTATAATTAGATTCTTTACAGAATTAAAATTGAAGTTTGTATATATTTATTTATCTTTTAGAATTTAGGGTTCAAGAGTTCCATTAAATTTATCACCAAATAATCATCTGATGAAGTGCTTTAAAATCGTTAATCTGATTAATTTATGTTTTCCTTTTCCTCTTTTTTCTTTAAGTATTCAAAACTATTTCAAATTACACAAGATAGTATTCTGTTACGTACATGACCCGCTCCCTCTCCTCCTCCCCCCCCCCACCACCACGCACTCCCTCAACTGGTTGGCACATTCTAATGTGATTTGATTTATATGTTTCAATGTGCATATTAAGTATCAAGGTTTTATAACGTACATATGCCAACAGATCTATGACACCGAAATTTATCTACCAGTCAATCAATCAATCAATCGATCCATCGATCGATCGATCAATCGGTCGGCCGGTCGGTCGACAATCGATCGGTTCGTGGGTCGATCGGGCGGTCGGTCGATCGATCGATCGATCGATCGATCGCTCGATCGGGCGGTCGGTCGATCGATTGATCAATCAATCAATCAATCAGTCAATCAAAAATCAGTCAGTTAGCTAATCAATCAGTCAGTCATTGAAAAAATAGTTATAATAATCTACTGTCATTCAGTCTGGGGGTGGTTGGGTGGTGCGAAGGTGTGTATCTTACGTCACCGGGGCGTTCAACTGATATTGGCTTAGAGTTGGGCAAGGCCTGCTAGCAGGTAAGGGTAGAGGGGGAATATTTTTATTTCTTCTGTTTCTTCACTTTAATTCCTGTTCCTCTTTCTTCCCTGTTCATCTCTTTCATCTCTTCTACTATCTCTTCTATCTCTTTTCTCCCTTTCTCTGGGAGACGACACAAAATGACCCACAAGAGTTGACGTGTCGTTAAACCTCAACACAATCAACCATTCAGTCTGATTAAAAAAGGTCTGAGCAATATACATGTATTCGTATATCAGAAGCCACAGACGGTCCGATCAGAATATACACGTTTTGTTACTCGTCCAGCAGGTTTAGGCACACCAACATTAACAGGTAACCAAATGGAGTTGTTTAAATATAAGGACAAGCATGGAAAGGAGTTGCATTCTGGGACAATTTGCATGAAATGTCAAAACCTGTTTTCTGGGAAAAATAAGAATATTATCATCAAATGTGTTGTCTGCTGAGTTAGCCCATTGGTAAAGGTTAAAATGTCCGAATACTGAAGATAACTACGATATTAAATACAGTCGACTCTCGTTATCTCGAATTCCAAGGGACTCACTGAAATACTTCGAGATATCCATACCTCGACATATCACAGTTGAATGAGTGAGGAAAACAATAAATTGAACAACCACATTTAACAATGAATATGCAATTTGACTCCTGAAGTTAGAAATATATATACAAAATAATGTGGAAAAGAGGAGAAATTGCTCCTTAGGAGCAATTTGTCCTCTTTTCCACATTATTTTGTTACCTATTGTCATAGTTTCATGTTAAAACAGGGACCAGATTTTCACTTCGAGATAAGCGGTAATTCGAAATAAACGAGTTCGAGATAACGAGGTTCGACTATAAAACATATCAGAATATTTAAGGTAAGTACGTATTTAATATAAACATTATTAAACTTTTAACGTCTGCATTTTTGTTACATTTATTCATGTTTCACATTTTTTTATTAAATTGTATTTTTGATTTTAAGTTTGTTTCTGCTTACTAATTTAGTTTGTCTACGACATTTAGATTGCTTTTCAAAGTGCTTACGGATGGAATTACATTAGTAATCAAAGCACTGAGAGTGCTGATGGGGGCGTTGCTCAAAATTCTTTAGGCCTTTAGAACTGATTAAAAAAAAGTGCCCACACATAAACAGTATTTGTTTGCAAAATGTAACCTGAGAGCAGAAAGCCAGGCGTGTGCCACTGCCTCCACCCCCGCCACCCCTTTTTAACATTTTGCAGATTTAGTGACTTAGTTAAGATAACAGTCAAATGAAATTAATCGGTACAGCCCGAAAATTCCTTTTCCGTCCTTTTCGGTGGAAAAGGTCCTTTTCGGTGTTTAGCAGGACCGGAGCTCGGGTTACACTTTTTATCCAGTGCTGTGGATTTGGAGCGTTTTACTTGAGTTTTCATATTCGTACACCGATATTGTACTCAATACGATCAAAATCTTATTTCTTCAAAAGTTTGAAGTTTCTTTGGTTTTGTTTATTCATTCGCTATTTGTAAGCATTAGGCTAATATGTTTGATAACAAAATTTAGCGTTATCAGCGTTAGCAGGGAACTATTTCTTAGGTAGTTATTAGGTTGGTAGTAACAGGAAAACGTATTGTCGAAATGTGGTGTGTTAAATCTGATGTCGGTTTGACAACCGCACCGCCACCCCAAAAATAGAAGTCAACAGCAATTTAATACTTTTTTGTTTTGCTTGAAATATGTTTGTTATGACGGATGATAAACTGTTGCCACCACTACATTGGGTTGCACCAAAGAAAATAGTCTTAACGTCCCAGATGAGATTAACATCCCCGCAATCCGACTATAATTTGAAGAATGTTCATCAAGAGATTCTACTGTATACTACTCTCCAGACTGCACTGACGCGCAGGATAACATTACGAAAACACGCCTATTCAAATATATTGAAAATTTTACAACCAAAAAAATGAAAATTTTCAGATAAAAAATTCTGATATTTTTCATATTTCTACTCAAAACATAGATTGTAGGTACTCGTTAGAACCGCCTCGGCGAGGCGGTTCTAACGAATACCCACAATCTATGTTTTGAGCAGAAATAAGAAAAAAACAATGTATACCCATGTAAACCCCAGTTTTACTATATAAAAGTGGGGTTTAAGGGGGTCAAAATTATATAGGAGTGTTTTCGTGATGGCTGATTATGTTGCCATTACCACTCTCTGAGCATATTCAAGAAACATTTCCTGCAAACTGGAGATAATCTGCATGAAATGTAAAATCCTGTTTCCTGGGAAAACCAGAAAAAATATTTCAAAATGCCGTCTGCTGAAAATTTTTACCTAGAATGCTAAGCGTTAATGTACCATCTTGCCACACCAAGGTCATGAATTCAGTACCTTTCACGAATTCAGTACCTTGCCTAGACTGTAACCAGTCTTACTGAGGGTCGGTGTAGGTCTTCCCTTACATAAGTAGATCAAACAAACTAAAACAAAAGTACACCTTTTGCCGACCATTTCCGTTAAAGGGAATACCTACTAAATGCAATATCTGCCTTTAAATATTAAGCTTTAGAACACAGGCATCTTGGCGCAAATTTGATCGAAATCGTCTATGAAAAAAGTAAGATATATCAGTTTAAAGTTTTATAACTCTGAGCATCAGTTCCGCCATTTCGAATATTTAATTTGGTACTCAGTTTTTGTAAGACACAAATAAAAGCTGTGGAATTTGCTTGTTAACAGTTACCATTGTAGTCTATTGAGATATTGGTAGGGATGTGTAATCAGACTAATTTTGGGGAAGCTAAGATGAACTTATAGGTAAGTAAATGGTACATTGCCCCTATAGTACTGTGCTGCCGACACCACAAGAAAAAAAAAAGCTTTTGCTTGACGTTTTACACCATGGGAAAAAAGAATCTTTAAAAATCACTTTATTTGCCAAGGAACACGACGTTTCGGTCATCAAGTGGCCTTTCTCAAGAAGATCAATTTAATTTGATGTCTACATTTGAATTACAGTACTTAAATACATATCAAAATTAAATTATATTAAAGATTAGATTTCTTAAAATACTACAGCTTTCTACTGATCTATCTTATAGATAGATACCAAACAACATGACGTGACATCATATTGTTTGGTATCTATCTATAAGAGTGATCAGTAGAAAGCAGTAGTATTTTAAGAAATCTAATGTTGTTTGGTATCTATCTATAATTTGGATTTGGATCACTAGTGTCATGAAGAAAAAAGAATCTACCATAATTGATAAAATCATGCCCGACCTTGCACCCTGCTCTTTTATTCCGAATTTATTTAACTTTGATATATCTAATTACGCATAAATATGGGTAAATATATAATGAATTTATTCTGATCTCTGTTTTCTCTATTCATCTCCAATAGATCTTTAATATGTGTTCTCGCTTATTGCGGGGCTACATATAAATGTGACACATATATTAAAACTATAATCATATAGAATATACAATTACATAAAATGGTCAGCATCACGAAAACATACCTATATAAGTTTGACCCCCTTAAACCCCACTTTTATATAGTAAAACTGGGGTTTACAGGGGTATACATTATTTTTCTGATTTCTGCTCAAAACATAGATTGTTGGTACTCGTTAGAATCTAACGAGTACCCACAATCTATGTTTTGAGCAGAAATATGAAAAATATTAGAATTTTTATCTGAAAACTTTCAGTTTTTTGGTGGTGAAATTTTCAATATATTTAAAATAGGCGTGTTTTCGTAATGGTATAAAGCGGACGAAGAAATCATTTTTTTTATTTCAACTGACGGCAGTATAATACAAAAGTCTCATCAAATGAGATGAATCGAATTACGACAGGCAATACTTTCTGGGACAATTAAGAAAAGTCTAAACATTATCGTCTGGTTATTTTCAGCTGGAACAGGAAAATGTTAGATTAGTCATTTGGGCTATTTACCATATTGACAGTCTGCGTCATATTTTCTCGCGGAATAAATCTCTTTTAATGCCACTTATTCAGTTATGATGCTAGCTCATGACACCACAAAAGGGCGTCACAACACACATCCTTTTCTCTAAACTTTTAGACGACCTTTAAATACTTGTCTTGGAGATATCGAGTGTTTATTCTATAAAGATATTTAGAGTGAAATGTCGAAGCATTGATTAAAGATAAAAACAAACCAACCATACAAAACAAGAACAGGAAGAAGAAGAAGAACAACAACAATAAAACACACACAAAAACAAAGACAATAAACAAAAAAGGAACACACACACACACACACACACACACACACACACACACACACACACACACACACACACAACAACAACAACAACAGACAAAAAAAGATAAAAAAGAATAAAACAAAACAAAAACACACCACTTGTTTATCGTCTACTTATTCTTGGAGACTGCTTTAGTGCATTTTCTGTATTTCTAAAAGCAAATCATATGTATGTATCAAACTGTATGTCAAGGAAACATTTACGTCATATCTTAAGACCACAGCCTCCGCTGACCACTTGCAAAATCAAAATAATTATATAATATATCGATGGACAGAAAATAAAAATAAATAAAGAAAAGTTCGTTTGCTTATTGTCGTTTGCGGCAAGACAAAAGCCCAAATGAAAATATTAGGCATTTGTAGCGTTACAGCGCTAGTGTAAAATATGTCTCTTATTGAAGGAGACGTCAACTCATTGATGTATTTAACGCTAAGCATGCAGGGTAAAAACATTCAGCAGACGACATTTTGAATTGTTTTTTTCCCTATTTTTTCACTGAAAATAGGCTATGCTATCAAAGCCTGTTTCCTGCGTGAACATAAGAAAATATCAACTTTCTACTGAAAATTTTACCCAGCATGCTAAGCATTAAACACATCAATGAATTGACGCCTCCTTCGCTAAGGGACATATTTTCCACTAATGCTGTAACGCTACAAATGCCTAATCTTTTCATTTTGGCTGCATATTTTATCTTGCTGCAAGAGTGGTAAAGGTTAAAAGACTAAACGAAGTCGGAAGGATACCATTAAAGAGAAATTTATGCCACACCAATGGCGGCGTTTATGGTTGGAAACTGTCAAAGAAGGAATTGAATCTTCATGAAAACCTTAAAGGGAAATCGATTAGCAATGAAAGCAACATTGAATTTATCAGACGTGTCATAAGTTTTCGAATGAGGCTTCTATGACAAGAACACAAACCTTTACCTTTCTGCAGACGACAATTAGCAGACGACAGATCACTGAGATTTGTCTCGTTATATTTCGCCATAAGAACGTAAACCTTTATCTTTCTGCAGATGACAATTAGCAGACGAGAGATCATTGGGATTTGTCTCGTTATGTTTCGCTGAAAATCAGATTTGGTGGTTCTCTGTTGCAATTCTTTCTTGCGCGTGTTTGGTTTTCACACCTGATGTTTATATTGTCATTATTTGTTTGTCATCTCTCCTTCTCAACACGAAAACATATCTATATAATTTTGACCCCCTTAATACAGTAAAACTGGGGTTTACAGGGGTATACATCATTTTTTTTTTAAAATTTTTGTTCAGAAGCATAGATTGTGGGTACTTGTTAGAACCGCCTAGCCTAACCGGAAGTATTTTTGATTGGATGACGTTCATCAAAACTTTGACATAAATCAAATTAGTACTTCCGGCACTGGGAAATACCCTGAATTGCTCCTTGCTTCACTGCGCTGTGGAGGTTTAACAACTGCAAGCTTATCACTCGGGAAACTATTTTAACGTGACAGAGTAGAAGCTAACCACATCACGAAAACATGCCTATATAATATTGACCCCCTTAAACCCCACTTTTATATAGTAAAACTGGGGTTTACAGGGGTATACACTATATTTTTTATTTTTGTTCAGAAATATAGATTGTGGGTACTTGTTAGAACCGCCTCGCCGAGGCGGTTCTAACGAGTACCCTCAATCTATGATTTGAGCAGAAATATAAAAATATCAGAGTTTTTTTTATCTGAAATTTTTCAGTTTTTGGAAGTGAATTTTTTTATATATTTGAATAGGCATGTTTTCGTAATGAGAACCACATTAGAGGCTGAGTAGAAGCATTTAAAATGCCAGGACCAGTTTAGTTACAAGACCACTTTAGATGATGTACAAACGTGCATTTAAAACCAACAGTTGAGGGTATAATTGTTTATTTCTCTATATAATGTATACATACAAAAACTTGTGGGCCAACACATATGGATAATGTTTTATTGCAGCAGAAAAAATGAGATCTTAATCTGACTTTTCTTTACAGTTCAGAAGTATTTCATTTCTTGTTTGGGTCAGTACATATTGGCTAATTGATTTATATGGCTTTTGATATTGTCATTTTCAACAAAAAATATCAGAATAACAAGGTGTTTGACATATAGATATTTTTTCCAGAAATTAAGTGATTATTTGAACTATAGCAACATTTCCTGTTTGCAGAGTTTTATGTCCGATTTCCAGTGGAAGCAACTCAGCCCCAGTGAATCTTTTTATCCAAATGTACAATTGTTCCGTTGAAGCAAACATTTTATCAAATGGAATGTTTTTTTCTTTTGATGTTACCCCTTAAAGCGCTAATCACAGTTGCAGCAGACGACATTTCGATTGTTTTAGTATTTTTCGGAGGAAAAAAGGCTTGGCATTTCATGCCTAGCAGACGATTCACATACAATGCCAAGACTTATTTTCTCAGTATAATAATAATAATAATAATAATAATAATAATAATAAAAATAATAATAATAAGAAGAAGAAGAATGTCGTCTGCTGCAGTTTTACTCAGCGCTATAAGGGATAAAACCTAAGTAATCCGTGATTTTTAGATACGACTGTGCGGTTCTGATAACATCAAACAATTGTACTTATCATTTAAGTTCATCATGACATTATTTAAGTAACAAGAGTTGATTTTCTCTTCTCTATATAGATCAGAAATATAAATATTTACATTGACCGCCAGGTGGATAGGGTTTGTAGTTGCTTCAATTCATTGATCCCCTCAGGTGTGGCATCTGTATTTACAAAAGGAAAAGTAAAAATACAGATATAATTTACCGGTGGTTTTATTTGAAGTCTATAATCCTTAAGTCAGAGATACGTCAATTCACTGAACGTCTTACCAGATAGCGTAAACGGACGTCACACGGATAGAAAAAATATGGCCGAAATGTATCCTAATTTTCAGTAATCATCAGTGTCCAAAAACCTCCGGTTGACTCGTTGCGTGCCAGGTAATAATTCAACCGCGAATCAGGCCCATTGGACTTCAACGGACAGGACAAAGAACGCACGAGTTCTGTACACAACGCATGCCAGCACAGTGGTACCTAAGTAATCCGTGATTTTTAGGTACGACTGTGCGGTTTTGATAACATCAAACAATTGTACTTTGTCCCGAGGGCGGGCGCCTTTGTCCCGAGGATTCCGTCCATGCACAGAACTTTCTGCCGGATCGAACCGACCTCGCCTGACTAGGAGCGCATTCGCCGAATGAGAAACGGACAAGTAACGCATGCGTACGGAGACGATTGGATTTTGCTCTCCCCGTTGAATGTCCTTTAACGCTGTCCGGTAAGTTATGCAAAGTACTGAATTAAACAACAACAAGAACAATGTTACCACTACGTCTTATATAAGAGATAATGTTATATGGAAAGACAATTCAAAATATGCAAACATTCATGTGAAAATACTGCTAACCCATTGCTCTAGGCAAGGCGTTTCAATCCATCCTAGCTTGTCCCTTCTTTCACGCACCTGTATAATAGGAATCTGTGGTTTAAGTAGTTAATAGGTAGTTACTTGTTGTGTTACCTTTTCGACAGGTCCCAATCAGCATTCTACGTAAATCTATATCGGGCCGTCATCGGCCCGTCAGGGTAGCTGACGGGCCGATGACGGCCCGATGTAGATTTACGTAGAATGCTAGCTGGGGTTCTATAATTGACTGCCTGTAGTATAGCCTATACTACTCACTGATTACATCATAATACAGTCGAACCTCAATGGCTCGAACATCTTTAGGACCATGGAAATTCGTTCGAGACATGGGTAGTTCGAGCCATTGAGGGTTAAACATGGCTCCAGTTCAGGAAGCAAATAGCGATAATTTAGGGAAATCTTTTCGATTTTCTACACAGTGATTGTATGTTGAGTGTACTCATTAGAATCGCCTCGATGAGGCGATTCTAATGAGTACACACAACATACAATTTCACGATAAGAAAATTTGTTTTTCTTGAGGTATCTGAAGAATTTCGTAGGGACTCAAAAACGAGTTCGAATTAGCCATGGTAAACGAGCCATCGGTGTTCGAGCCATCGAGGTTCGACTGTAAACGGCCCTGCGGGCACATAACGTTTATACAGCGTTGTCTGAACGTTGCATGCCGTATTAGAGGAGGTAACCGAATCTGTCTACCAGCAGCATTATTCTACAAGTACTGCTTTCATCCACGAGCCCCACCACAAGACTGAAACAGACATCCAGCAGCGAATATAGAGAGCTAGACTATAAAAGAGTTAACAGTTGCCATTCAGCTCACAACGGCAACTTAGTACCTATTTCATATCGTTTGATGACCAACGCTTTACCATTGGCTTTATGGTTATGACATTCATTTATTCAATGCATTAACCAGAATTCGCAATAAAACGTGCGTTGTACGGTCTTTTACGAAGTTTTGGTTACCAGAACAACGGAAGAAGTCTGTCTTTTGTTCTCTTCAATGCTTACTGCAAATTTGGCGGTATGAATTCATACCGCCAAGTTTGCAGTAAGCATTAAAGAGAACAAAAGACAGACTTCCTCCCGTAAAACCACGGTAAAGCGTTGGTCATCAAGTGAGGCTTTGTTTTCATCTCGTTGGTGAAGAGGGAGCTAGTTATGCTATTCTACATCAGCTATCTCATGATTGTAGGTTTTAGTGGGCCAAGTCTCTTTCGTAACAAAATGGTGAAGCTGCCCAGGAAATGACAGAACCACAGGACATAGCTTACCAATGACATCAAGCGGAAGAGCAAACAATCCATGACGGACACGAAAATAAACAAAGTAAAGCAAACAACCAGCTCCCTATTCCCCAACAAGATGATCACTATGCCTGCAGGACCCATCAAACATAACAACAACCCAGTAAGCATTCTACATAAATCTGTAGCGGGCCGTTATCGGTCCGTCAGGGTAGCTGACGGGCCGATAACGGCCCGCTGTAGATTTATAAAGAAATATGATAATGGCCCGCTGTAGATTTATAACGAATGCTAACTGGGAATACGTTAAACAGGGCAAAACACAACTGGACAAGGCCCAATAAAACAGAAACAGATCTACAACAAGGAAGATCGAGGAGGCAAAATTTGTATCGGGTTAAATTTGTATCGGGTTAAATAGCTTATTTTTTTAACTCTACGCAGAGAAAATAAGTACAAGATTGCTGTTACATGTAAGTGGATTTATCGAAGTACATATGTCATTTTGAATTTGAACTCAACCAAGAAAATTGTGCTTAATCCATTGAAGACTGAAGACCCCTAAACGGGTAACTAGCAAACAGTACAAACCCAGATCAGACACCGCAGAACGCGGCGTCTGATCAGGGTCTCTACTGTTTGCAAAGTGTTCAGCCATTTTTCTTTCTGAATATCTACATCATATAGCTTGACATACCTAAAATCGAAAGTGAACTCTTCCAATATATAGTATTGGAGAGTTTATTCAGTCTTAAATGGGTCATTAGTATCAGCCTGTTGCGTTGTAAGGGCTGTTCAAAATTTACTTTCAAAAGTCTGATGGACTTTTGGTACTAAGAAAGTGTTTTGCTTTTCGAAGGCTACTTCTAAATTATTTAATAGTAATTGTTTATTATAACCGTAGTTCCTCCTCAGTTAGCATTCTGCTCAAATCTATATCGGATTGTTGGGAATCGATATTGATGCCTGTTTGGCCGATGACGGTCTGAAATAGATTTAAGCAGAATGCTAGCTGGGTCAGTATCAGCCAACTCAGCTAGCATTCTATTTGAATTTATATAGGACCGTTATCGGCTGACAGGACTTTTGTCTGGCCCATAATGGCCAAGTATAGATTTATAGCGACATCGCCTCGTGGCTGCTCTTCGCAGCCACGACGGTGGTGTCAAATGGTAACGCCATTATCTTCCGCTAGGTGGCATTTTTCAAATACGCATTTTGTTATCTGCCCTTGCGATGACTGTGTACTCCGCTGATTTGGCTAGTTCTGAATAGTTCCACTAGTTCCAAGTAATGAATGAGGGATCTTCATAAAGACATATGTTGTGGGTATTTGAATTGCATCGACTTGTCGATGCAATTCAAATTTGTATCGACAACATGTCTTTATAAAGAAAATCAGAAAAAAAAACTGCATAATTATAATCAAAAGTCTTCTTCTCATCTTTTTTTATAGTATACCCTTAGTAGGTAGATACATATTTACCACAACTGAGTGTTCCTAGTAATTTTGAAAAACCTAAGCGCACAGTGCGGTAATTAGGTCGAATACGGTATGCTTGCAGTAAAATTATGTGTTAACTAATCCAGTTGTAGCTAGTGTTTGGAGCTGTGTGATGCCCCTACAAAGTCTCCCTGCACTTCATCAAAGTGCAGATAATATATTAGCGACGACATGAGAAAACCTGTCTTCGAGGTTTGTAACCAAGACTCAGACTGGTCTACTCAGCCATAGACTGGCTAACTCAGCCTCAGCACCGGATTAGCTAGTCTTGAAAGGTTTGATAGGTTGTATACTGTCCAGACAGCAAACAACAACGGTGCTGATCAGACTGCGCAGATGCAAAAACTACGTGTCTTTGTTGTTCGCATATGGCATAAAGCAGGTTATCGCATGACGCTCATATTTCACTACAGTTGTCTGTCACATGTGTTGGATTCTTTTACATCAATATCTACACACCTTTAAACACATTACCCGGAACTTGATTTCTGTGTCTGTTACTCACCTCAACTCCTTTACATACTTTATCTAAAATTTGAACAAGTACAACTTACTACCCAATGTTTTGTCTAAAAATAGCTGAATGGGTGGCAAACAGTGTAGACCCTGATGGGACACCGCGTTTTGTGGCATCTCATGTGCGTTTACACTGTTGCTTTGGGCCTGTCTGGCTAAATACGTCCAGAAAAGTATAACATATGATAAGAGACCTGCTCAGACAGACAGGTAAAATAATGACCAAATCTTCAGTGATTACTAACTGGTCATCGATCACAATGGCAGGACTGATAATTTATCATCTTTAAAGCTCAGATTAGCCAGCCCTACTAAATAATATAGATTATTTGATTCTATTTTTTAAAAACCTGGACTAAAAGTCACATAATAAGACATACAGATTTAAACTATTATAAAAAAAAATCATTGACTAGAAATAAGGCTGGCACAATTAATCGGATAATCGATTAATTGATCGATAAATTCAATAAAAATGATTATCATAACTGATTTGCTAATAATCGATCATTTGATTTCTGTGTCTGTTACTTCACCGTATTTACCCTTAGTATTCAGACAACTCAACCCCTTACCATACTTAATCTAAAATTTGAACAAGTACAGTTTTCTATCCACTGTTGTGTTTAAACATAGCTGGATGAGTGGCAAACAGTGTAGATCCTGATGAGACGCCGTATTTGCAGTGTCTCATCAGGGTCTACACTGTTTGCTCAGGCTTGTCTGACCAAGTACATACAATAAAATATAACATATGGTTAGAGTCATGCTCAGGTGGATAGGTAAAATTATGACCAAATCTTTAGTCATTAACAATCGATTATCGATCACAATGGCAGGACTGATAATCGATTATCTTTTCAGCTCCGATTAGCCAGTCTTAAGTAGAAACATGGCTTCAAACATCTGCTAAGAAACTGTTTTACACAAATGTCCATGCTGTGCTTAGGATGAGCTATACAGTAATCACTTTTTGTCCGTTGTCTGATCATCAGTGAACACATTCAAATGACAACTCCTCCAAAGCGATTGAAATGATTTGTCCCTAATTAGCTAAGAATGTTGCTTCGGTAGGGGGATTTATAAAAAGCTAAAATTAGGGTGATCTGCCTCTTGGTCTGGTTGCCTTGGCAACATGAAGTTCCCCTAGACTTATAATGTTAAATTGTTTTTTCTAAATAACCCTGGAGAAGTGATGTGAACCATATTTGGGCAAAATGGCTTCATGATTGTCTACCCAATTTATATGTTTTGTGACAGGATGATTTTCAGGGCTGTGGAAGTACCTTGCCTGACTTGTCTGACTTCTTGTCCCAATTAACTGAGGACAAGTAAAGATTTCAACTCACTTGCCCTGGGACAAGGATTTCATAGCTCTAGCCAAGAAGAAGTGTCCAAATTATGAGATATATATACTGTTCTTATTTCTTGAAGAAAACCAGGCGCTTCTAATGAGAACCACAACATATGGCAAAAGAATGTGTGCAATACTAACTGCTTAGAGGACTAAGCCTGCCCAGTAATAGTGTGGTTAGGTAAACTGACTGCACTCGACATGATCTCATTAGGTTGACTGGTCCGTAAAACATGCTTTTTTTTTTTTTTTTTTTCATTGGACCTAGCATGCCAGAATTATGCTTACTTTTGAATCTATTTTATTCTAAATATTGTCCCTTTGGATGGGGACGCCAGTACCCACAAGATCTGCAAAATCAATATGCCCCCGCCCGCTTGAGCTAATCTGTCTGTCCCGGCATCTGCCTGTCTGTAAAAATCCTGTCAGCTCTATAACTTGAAAATGGTTCAACCTGTCTTCACGAAACTTCATATTGATAACAATCAACATTATCATGCATGCAGAGCACAAGAACTATAAATCTTGCATTTATACATTTTGAGTTATTTCCCTTGGAACTTTGTCCGTCACAAAATCGTGACCGCTCTGTAACTTGAAATCTGTTCAAGATATCAAGAAACTTCATGTAAATATCAATCAATATCGATCAACATGCAGAGCGCAAGAACCATAACTCTTGCATTTATACTTTTTTAATCATTTCCGTTGGAACTTTGTCCGTCACAAAAAACGTGTCCACTCTATAAATTTAAACCATTCAAGATATCGTCACTAAACTTTCTATGAATATCAATCAACATTAGAGGACGTGCAAAGTGCAAGAACCATAAATGTTGCATCTATCCTTTTTGAGTTATTTTCCTTGAAAGCTCATAATATAAATGTTCACTGACTGTACAATACAATATGACACCAAAAAGAGGGGAGGCATCTGTGTTTTTGTAGAACAACAAATGTCTTGGTTTTGCCCTGTGTCTTGCCTTGTTTTTCCATCCATCCATCTGTCTGTCACAAAATCGTGTCAGCTTGAAAACAGTTCAAGATATTTTCATGTAACTTTATAGAAATGTAAAGCATCATCAGACCATGTGCAGCCAGAAGAACTATCTAGCTCTTTTCAGTATATTTTTGGAGTTATTCCCCTTTACAATTTGACAATGATCTTTTTTGTATCCGCTCTATAACTTGAAAACCATTCAAGATATTTTCATGAAACTTCATGGAAATATAAAACATCGTCAGACAACATGCAGACAACAACATCCATAACTCTTGTCTTTATACTTTTTGAGTAATTTTCCTTTGAAATTTGACAATGTAGTTTCGTTGCGGTTTAATAAGTAGAAAGCCTTCCAAGATATTTTTCATGAAACTTTACAGAAATATAAAGCATCATTGGATGATGTACAAACCAAAAGCAGTTTAACTTTTGTCTATATATTTCCTTGGAGTTATTCCCCTTTGAAGTTTGACAATAGTAGTTTTGTTTCCGCAGAAAAAGTTTATAAGCATTTAAGATATGATCATGAAAAATTATAGAAATATAAAGCATCATCAGATGATATACAGTCTGCAGACCACAAATAATTTTCCCAGAAAAGGGTTCGTACACCTTGCACCCCCTCTGCGTACAGTTTTGGATCAGTGTGAAGACAACTATTAACTTTTGAGCGAATTCCGTAAAATATTGATGGATTTATGCAAACATTGCTATTATGTCAATAGCAACACCTTGTAAACACCATATTTTGACAACTGCTTGAGCTAGGATCCTTATATTTTGCAGTGTATTTAAAAGAGATTCAGAACCACGTCCAGTATTGCAACTGTAGTTACTCTGAATTGTTCAGAAGGCGGTGTCGCGAAAAAAGGCATTGCCTTAATTACATATTATAGAATGCTAACTGGGACGACCACTGTATTGTAAAGTATTTCCTAATAGATGGTCATTATTTCATAGCCATAACTGCGATTTTGCTTCATCTAACACATTCTAATCTGTGATTAATAACATACATTTTGTGCAATAAAAGCCCAGCTGATAACTTCAGACAATTCATTATTGTATCCCTTTGTGCTTACGGACTCAGATTATTATTTTTATGAAGTTGAAAACCTCATCAATCTTTCACACAAGCGGTAAATAAATAAGGTAGTTTCTTGATGACTGACTCTAATGAGAGTTCTAATGACATATCAGATGCCTAAAAGTGTTTTCTTGTTTCCAGATACGACTCACTATGGACATGTCTTTGATTATAGAAAACGACATGAAATAAATCACTTTACACTTAGAATCGTCAGTTTGTATGGAACAAAATATTGTCAGATCAAGAACGCATGGTTAATCAAAGCTTTCAATAAAATGAAGATTATCGCTGCTGAATCTGCAATTTAAAACGAATTTCATCG
This sequence comes from Anodontia alba, assembly GCA_964016985.1. Classification (NCBI taxonomy): domain Eukaryota; kingdom Metazoa; phylum Mollusca; class Bivalvia; order Lucinida; family Lucinidae; genus Anodontia; species Anodontia alba. The sequence goes on from OZ024822.1 coordinate 127,871,109, forward strand.
ACTTGCACATTTGATTATATTTCCGAAACAATGCACATTGTTATGGGAAATTTGATATCACCTATTACTTAAAAACTTCCTTTGTAGTGTCTATTTTAGCGTTGAATATTTCAATCATGCTCAAAAACTTCCCAGTTTGATGTATGTCTTATTGATAGTTACCACAAATGTAGATTTATCGCTACTTAGTAAACACACAACTTACAACAACATTGTATTGATGTCGCCGCAACATCCCGACGGCATCATTTGTGGCGACATCGATATGGTGTCCGTTTGCATCATTTAATATTGTATACGAGGGTCGTGCAAATAGTTCTGTCACTAATAGGCTTCCTTAGTTTTATCCCAGGTATATTTTAAAATGCTTCACTGCACTTAAATGGTGTGTTGAATAGCTAACGATACCCGTGTCTTTCGTGCAAATTGCTTTCCAACTGACCGAGTTATTTCAAATTGAAATAGATGCAGTCATATACACTGACCAATTTACTTGTTACATTGGAACATGGACCAGAAGACTGAAGTTCGTAGCTTATTAAATGCCGCAATAGGCTTAATATAGATTCAAAGCAGATATTTAATGAATTGTGTGGTATATATGGACCTCAGACCATTTCAATGCGCACAGTTTTTAGGTGGGTTAAAGCTTTTAAAGCTGGAAAATTTTCTGTTGAAGATGATACCCGTCCTGGAAGTCCTAAAACCTCTGTTACCAAGGCTAACATCGCTGCTGTAAAGATTGTGCTCGAACAGGATGCGCGATTGTCTGTCAAAGATATAGCTAGTTGTACTGGCATATCAGAAGGCAGTATGTAAACAATTCTGAAAAAGCGTTTGGACCTGAGAAAGGTTTGCGCTAGGAAGGTACCTCATTTTCTTACAAAGGAGCAAAAAGACACAACGCCTTAGATGTGGCCGGGAACTTTTGAAAACATACAAAGTCTGTAATAGTCGGGTTATTTCTAACTTGCTAACAGGTGATGAAACCTGGGTGCACATGTTTGAGCCACAAAGAAGGGCTGATAATAAGCAATAGAAGCGAAAAGATAAAAAACGCCCATGTATTGCCAAGAGAACCATAAATTCGAAAAAAGATGTTGTACGCAATTTTCTTTAATTTAAGTGGGCCAGTCGTTCAAGTGCCTTGTCCATCTGGTCATACAGTCACTGGCCGATTCTACAAGAATTCTGTACTGAAGAAAGTGAAAGAGTTTTACAATAAGATACGACCAAGCAAATGATGGTCAGGAGTCCACCTTTTACATGACAAGGCCTTCTCTCATAAGTGTGACGTTGTTAAGTCTTTTTTGGCTTTTGAAAAGGTGAAAGTTTTAAACCATCCACCTTATTCACCTGACCTGAGTCCCTGTGACTTCTTTTTATTTCTAAGGCTTAAGAAAATGCTTTCTGGAAATAAGTATACGTCTAGAAGTTCTCTTGGCAGCGCTATTTATCAGTGTCTCCAAAAGATACCAGAAGAAGACTATTTATCTGCTTTTCGCGGCTGGGTAAAAAGGTCACAAAAATGTGTTTCAGTAAAGGGGGAATACTTTGAAGGTTTGTAATAAAACTATGTTTGATAAAACGTAGCACTGAAGTAATCCGAACCCAGTGACAAAACTTTTTGCAGGACCCTCGTAGCCGACAGCAAACTCATATTTACTTTATAGATACAGTAAAAATACCGACACGAATATCAACGATTGTAAAACAACTGTTAGTTAACCCATTAATGCCCAGGTACGTTTAATGGGCTTTTCCATCCTGCAAGTTGGAAGGGTCCATTATATACATTAAATTCAAAAGGACTGTCTTAAGTGCATATGATGCGCACCGTGGGAAAAACGCTCTTATGCCATATGCGAACAGCGAAGGTCCAGATGAGCGTGCGCACCCGTACAATCTGAACTGAACATTCTACGTTCGTCGACATGTATTACACTAATCTCTGATTCTGTAAGCGGACAACGAAGGCCATGATCAGCCTGCGCGAATGCGCAGGCTGATCACGGCCTGCGTTGTCCGCAGATTGCATGAGGGCCCTTTTCTTGCTCTGTGCATAATATGGTTTTGTAAATTGTAAATTGTATATACAGACTTAAGTAGGCAAGTAAAATCATAGGAATCAACTGAAGGCGAATTTAGGCTTCAGGAAAGGAAAGCACCGCTTGTCTTATTTATAATGCACTATTTTAAGTACTGGTTGTTACTAACAACCAGTACTTAAACCAGTACTTAAAATAGTGCATAACAAATAGTGCACTCCCTGGTCAGTTTTTGAGACGTTCACCATTAATGAGTTATTCTTTAAGTCAATTCAGATTCTTCCAAGTGAATATAACGATTTTTAGAAAAATGAGTAGGTACCTGTCTGTCTAGGATTATTTTTCTTCAAAATTTTCAGGAATAAAACCGAATTTGTTTCCACTATTTACAAACAAAATAAGAGACATTGTACTGAATCATTGTACAATCATATGTGGGGACAATAAATTAATCAAACTACAGACACAAAGATAAATGAGTTACCAAGGTAAGGTCACAATTACGAGCACAGCCTGGGATGGGAGTGGGGAGACGGACTAAAACTAGTTTTGTTCGATCGAATAAAACTCTAAAAGGTTGCATTACAGATAGAAAATGGGAGTCTCGGAAACAAAGAACACATTACAGATAGAAAATGGGAGTCTCGGTTTCATTGAGACACTTCATAAGCAGTAATGAAGTTTGCAACACTGCTTCATAAGCAGTAATGAAGTTTGCAACACTGCTTACGCCCTCTAGCGTATACCTTGCCCAAAAATTCTGATGCAGATCCAAATTACAATCCTCTACCTCATCAATGAAATATTATAGTAAAACCGTAATCATTAAATTGTGATGAAATAGAGGGCTTAACCCATTGTAGACTGAATGATCTCCCCCACACCATATATTGGATGAGTCCAATTTCAGTCTTAGGTAGGTGAGGCTATGAGATTTAGGTAGACCTAAAGAAAAATGGCTGAAGTTTTTGCAAACAGTGAAGACCCTGATCAGATGCCGCGTTTTGTGGCGTCTGATCTGGGTCTGCACTGTTTGTCAGTTACCCTTTTAGGGGTCTCCCGAATACAACAGGTTAATGGCGATCTGAAAGAAGAGCAAAAGAAAACCACAAGCTTTACAAAATTAGGCACGACCACAGACAGCAATAGTCAGGTACCAACCGTCTGAAACAAAATGAGGAAGGAGCTGTTGTCATTCAGTCTGAGACCCAACTCACCATCGTGCAGAAAGAAGCAAAATTATCAACCATAATTGGGTTAAAAACCTGTTAGTAATAGATGAACGCATAATCTATTGTTCAATGGACCTTTTCATCTTCAGTTAGAATGGTACATCGTATTGAAGACATCGCCTAAAGAGCTTGTTTAATTGGATTTTATAATGATATGGCGAACAGTGAAGACCTTGTTCAGAAGACAATTTGTACGAACTATGACCTGAATCTGCATTGTTGTAACGGACCATTTCGGGACACAAAACATTTATAGGCAAAGAGAAATTCTATTTCTTTTGAGAAAAACGAAAACATTTTAATATTAATAACCAAATAACACCTTAATAGAATTGTTTCTCTAACCTGGAACTCGAGTTTCGTTCTTTTATGTTTTCTTTGTCCCCAAGGGCAACCTTGATAGATTTCATTGTTCAAAACGAAAGGACAATTTCATTTCAAGCACACTTAACCTTTACCAATCTCTGGGCTAATTCTTTAGACGAAAAAATGATGATACCTTTCTTACTGTTCCCAGGAAACAGGATTTGGCATTTCATGCAAAGTGTCTCCAGTTAGCACGAAATGCCAAATCCTGTTTTCTGGGAAAAATACAAAAAAATATTTCAAAACGTCTGCTGAAAATTTTACCCAGAGTGCTAAGCGTTAACCGTCACTGCGGTAATAACTATATAATCAGGGCAGCAGCATTAAGTATTGTTGTGAAACATAACTCATTAACTCATAGAGTGCCAATCACAACTGCAGCAGTTTTTTTTAATTATTTTTTTTTCAGGGAACATAAGGCTTGATCTAAAGACAACCTTTTAGATTTTATTAGACTTCACTGTAGCTGGTGTTTAGTGCCGTGTGGGGCCGTAAAACGTCTTTAGGTACTTCACCATAGTGCAGATTATATCTTAATTTCCTTTGGCATCACTGAGCTCCTTCTGGTTACTTTCAAATTCGAATACCACTTAAGCCTGTGCTAGGGGGCGTATGCAGCTTCGCGAACTTCATTGCTATATATGAAAAGACTTAATAAAACCAAGTCTCCGATTGCAGTGGTAGGTAGTGGGATGGATTTGTTTGGAGTGTAGTACACGGTCAGGAGTTAAGGTGTCCGAATACTTTGGGTAAACATGGTATACTCTGATTAGTTAGCTAGTATTCTCCGAATCGTATCATATGTTCGAATTACTATGTTCCTCATTTTGCCATTGTTTAAATGGATTGAGTGAATAAATTTGACTTGACTTGATTGTCGTACTTTTGTTTTTCTTTGTTTCCAAAGAGAACCTTTTAGATTTTTATTTGACATTCCATAAGTAAGTAAGTACTTTATTTAACGAGGACCAGCCAGTCTTCCCTGAGGTCCTCAAATAAACATTATACATGTAAACAATACAATATCAAGCAATTAAAAAAATGGCAAAAAGAGGATCCTACATGAGTGGTTTTTTAATATGAAATTTATGAATCGAGACTTCAGGAGTTTCGTTAATTTTACATGAAATAATCAAGACTGTAAGATTATGTTTATAAAACGATCTAAACGGCACTGTATGGCCATGCTAGCAGACAATTCACAACAAATTTCAAGCCTTATTTTCTCTGAAAAGAAATAAAATGCCATCTGCTGCAATTTTGCTTCGCACTTTAACCTATTAATGCCCAGCAACACATAAAAGGGACATTGACAAACAGTGCAGATGCAGATCAGATGCCGCAGGACGTCTGATCAGGGTCTACACAATATGCAGTAACTACAAAAATTTCCACAACACATGGTAACAATGAAAAACTACCAAGCACCTCTTCTGTTGGAAATGGACCTGTCCAAAAAGCTGAAGTAGACGAGTTCACTGTACATAAATTGGTTAAGGGTTAATGTTTATTAGTTCTCAGCGCCCAGGTCACCAAACAAATAGCAAACAATATAGTCCGCTCAGGGCTTGCACTGATTTCCATGAGATAAGCAATTTACAAAAACATAAGCAACCAATAATAGGAATTCACGGAAGCAATTAAAGAGGCTTCTGTTGCAGTTCTTCTTTGTTTGTGCGTCGGTTATTTCAATTGTACTGGTTTGTTTTGTCATTCCCATTAAACACATAATGTCGCAGGAACGTCGTTACAACGTCGCTGCAACGTCACGACGTTGCAGTGACTTTGTAACGACGTTGTGTATTGTTCTCCGTGACTGTGAGCTTTCTTGGGTAACTTTCATGTTTTTATTTAGTCGAGCCGCGTCATGAGAAAATGTGCCTCCGAGGTATGAGAACAAATAAAATCCAGATCACAGAGAAGCCATATATATTGTGACCAGAGGCTTTGGTATACATCTTTCTATTATACAGTACCCAATAGTTCTGTAATCAGACAGTGAAGAACATGATTAGACTGTGCGAAAGCCTTCTTTCTCCGCATATGCCAAGAACATTCATTTACCCATGGGGCGGCTTATTACAATATCCCTCTGATTGCATGGTAGAAATATTTCTTGTTTTTAAGGGCATTATTAAATGGGATAAACCCCTCCCAACTCCACAAGCAAATTGAACCTGTACTCAAAGTTGAGTTCCAGTGAAACTGTGGGTGCCTTATCAGAGTCTATACTGTTTGCCATTTTATTAGTGCTTTGGTGGCCAGTATATTTTAAACAAAATAATGCATGCGTCATTTAAAATGCATATATCATTTGTTTTTATAAACACTAATGCATGTGTCATTATAAAAAATGCATGCGTCATTAAAAATGCATTTTTCATATTAAAAAAAAAAAAAAAAAAAAAAAAAAAAAATGCATGTGTCAAAATTATTTAAATTATTTTATATGGCTTTTCCCTGTAAGTCATTAAGTTTATGGAATCGAATATATCTGCACGAGAAGTCGTTAAAAGTTAATCAACCTACCTGTAAGTAGTTAAGAAAATACATAAAGTACATCTAAGTGACCAATTCAGATAAAATCAACCCATATAACAGTGCATTTTCTATTGGGTCAACAAGACTCCACAAGATAGATAATGAAAATCTGAATCAAATATCTACTAGCAATAACAGTGCGGTGTATCCTGTTGCTATGCTATCTGTCTAAAAATCAGAAAGAAATATCATTTTAGAAATAGTTTATATCGAGATTGCATCTAAATGACCTTGCCTTTATTGATGAATTCACAGATAAAGTTCATGCCATAGAAAGGGCAGATTAAATGAACCTCAACGTCGGAAAACGGCCTTTTCTGACATGTGCGCCCAACGAATACTAAATCCGCCTTCGCATTCACACTCAGAGTTTTCATATGTCCACATGAAGAAACTTTACATCCTTGAATACTGATATTGCGCCCTGGGAAGATTCTGATCAGCCTGCGCGACTGCCCAGGCTGATCTGAATCTTCGCTGGGCGTACATGTCCGAATGTGCGATTTCGACCGTTGCGGCTCTAATACTAAGCAACAAATTTCCCTCCGGTAGCGAGCCTTTGAATGTTATTGAAAATCAACTAGCCATGGTCGGAGCCTGATAGAATTTCAGATAGACTGACAAAAGAGACGAAATGAAAGCTGAACTTTATATTGAATGTATATCTTTCTGAACAATGCTCTACCAAGATGCCTGACACTCGGATGCAGATACTTTTATTTGATCGCCTCTGTGATGATTTGTAAGTCTGATATATAGGTGGCCTGAGAGTGATATAAACACAATATGGTTACAGTTGACAAAAGGAAAACTTCACAGTCAGTAGTTTTAAATACTTAATTTATTTCGTTTGAAACTTTCCATTTTATCTTTGGATTGAATCGTATCCATTTTGGAGAATTTATTCACGAACATATGTCTGCAAGAATAGCGGAATATTATACTTAACAGCCGCGCAAAACTTCCTTAGCTCAAGGATCAAATAAATTTATTTTGGTTATTAACAGCTCACAAGTGAAATACTTTGATTCGTATTTTTGTTACTTTTTCCAGAAAATAGGACTTGACATTTCACGCGAATCGTCTCCTTAGAAGAGACGACTTATGAAATGCCAACTGCTATTTTCTGGGAAAAAATGGAAAAAATATTTCTGGTGTATTTTTTTAACTTAATTAAACGTATTAATGGGTTAAAACATTAAATATTGATAACGTCAAAGGTTTAACTACTGCAATCCAGCAGAACATCACTTGTCTAACAGTAAACTCTCTTATCAAATACCCATGACAAATAAGCGATTTCAATACATTGATTGAACTTTTAAGCCCTTTCAGCTAAGACCAAAATAGATACCTGTGCGAACAGTATAGATCCAGATGAGACGGCACATTAAGAGCCGTCTCATCAGGATCTACACTGTTTGCCATTCTGTTTTTGATTTTAGACGGACCCCTATTTGCATCAGAGGGCATGCCAAGATTCAAGGATGGAACAGTCCACTTCAGAAACTCAGGGATAAAAGGGTTAACCAGATATGATTTTACAATCCATATTAACCCTTGCCCTGCTGAATATATTAAGCTGCCACGCCCACCAATACTTTCAGATCAGATTACGTGATCCAGGTTGTTGATACAAATTCGCATACTAAATGACAAACAGTGCAGATCCAGATCAGTTGGCTTCTTCAGAGGCCAACTGATCTGGATCTAACACTGTTTTGTAAAGACAGGGCATATCCGGGTTCAGCAGGACAAGGGTTAAGAAGTAGGAATATAGTGTAGATTCCTGTTTTCGTCTACATTTGTTGAAGATACTATGCATCACGACAATACCAATAGAACAAGATCAGACTGTTTCAAGGTTTTTACGAGTTGGCGCCTGACTATCCATGTGTGGTCGTGTCGAGAATGGTCCTGCTCGTGGTTTTCTTTTGCATTTGCTTTGAACTTTCAACTTTGTACAGCTGGGAAGACAGACAGCCGTTTGTTGCGCGTAATGTGAGAAGGTCCTTGTAAGAAGGCGATCTTTTGTACAATTCGAGAAGGCTGTCTGTTGTATACAATTTGAGAAGAAATCTGCTTGTTGTGTGCAATCCGGGAAGAAAGCAGTTTGCTTTATACATATCTGAGAAGACCAGGAGGAACGAAGTTGTCCATGAAAAGCCAGAAAAAGCCACAATCACAAACCTTATTCCACCAGTGAGGACTAGTGAACGAACTACGACGGACAGCACACACGTTACAAATCAGCGAACAGAACAGCACCCAGCCCACTCTTCCTTCACGAGGCGATCACAATACCAGACAGGGCCCACCAAACAGAACAACATGACTACAAACCCAGTAACTGCACAACGAAGGTCCTGAACAAATGCATAATTTTAAACAGCACCCCTCTACTGAAAGGTATAGGTCGACACCGTCATATATTATGAGGCTCGACCCACCGCCATGCAAATAAAGAGGAACGATAGCTATCAACGACGATTGGGTTAAAAACTAAGAATGCAATCTGTCGCATAACACCGTTTCATTATATCCTTTTCTTTTAAAACGGATTATAATTTTCGAGTTCTTCTAAAATATTGGATTTCCCGCCATGGTCCCTAACTCTATATAAACCTGGTCACTGCAAGTCTCTATCTCGATATTCCTTGTTGCAGAAGTGTTTTCAAGCTAATTTTAAGTCGTTTGTTGTAGAAAAAAATCTGTGAAGTGAACTGTTTATTGTGTACAATATGGGCTGTTTATTGTGGATAAATTGAGAAGAAAAACTTTTTGTAGTGTTGTTTGCAACTTTGACCTTTTCCAATGACTCTGCCTGCATGATTCTTCCCAGCTAGCATTCTACATAAATCTATATCGGGCCGTTATCGGCCCGTCAGCTACCTTGACGGGCCGATAACAGCCCGCTATAGATTTATGTAGAATGCTTACTGGTTGTTAGCGTAAAGAAGTTCCATTAAGATGCGTCTGGCTCAACCCAATTATGCAAAGTGAACTCTCCTACCTCAGTTAAAGCGGAATTTGGTTTAATTTATCTTTATCATTTGTTAACATATATTTTTTTATGTTTAATGCAAGCAGTGTAGACCCGGATTATATTCATTGCAAACAGTGTAGACCTGGGAGTACAATGTTTGCAGAGGTACCATGTTGGGGACGATGGACATCAAATGGACACATTATTAAAAATGGGCAGAAAATATGGATGAAAACGAATTTTAGAAATTCTTCAGTGATTGACTGCCGACAGTATAAACGCACTAAAAGAAACCACAATATATTCGACCTTATTACCACACTTAAATTTTTAAAAGTTTTGGATAAAACTTGCAGTTAAAAGGACTTCAACAGGGTCGTACTTAATGATGCTTACCTGATATGTTTTGTTTTCCTTTATAAAAGCATATGTTGTAGGTACTCATTTGAATTGCCTCGACCTGTCGAGGTAATTCAAATGAGTATCCACATTGCATGCTTTTATAAAGAAGTGGACAAAAAGTACACGGGCTGTAATCGAAGATTCGGAAATTGCTTGACTCTCCGCTTATAGGAGTATTTGGGGTAATTTGTCTGCTTATTGTAGTATTTGGCGTAATTTGGGCGGATACTGTCATTCTTAAATGCATTTACAGGCACTGGATTAGAGACAAATACAGTTTTTGTCAATCATATACATTGTTTTCGAGTCGGCACTCGATTGCTAGATGATAAGTGCATGCAGCCAGCGGGCATTTAAGATATTATCTGACATTTTTTATGATTTCAAAGAGTTTTTGCACATGCACAGACTCTTTCTCACTAATATTAGCATTTACTATCGTCTCGTTCTTTGGTTTTAAATAGAATTTAACATAGAAAATATATTCGCTATGTTACTATAACTGAAAGATACATGGAGGCTACAACGCACATGAACTGTAATGGATATGTCATATCCTTTACTTGATGCAATGGTTTTCGTCTTTAGCTTGGCGACGCCATATTTAAATGAGTCGCAAGATCGAAAAATGTACCTTCTGACATGTGCGCCCAAAGAAGACTCAGATCAGCCTGTGCATTCGCGCAGTATGATAAGAGTCTTCCCAGCTAGCATTCTTTATAAATCTATAGCGGGCCGTTATCGGCCCGTCAGCTACCCTGACGGACCGATAACGGTCCGCTATATATTTATAAAGAATGCTTACTGGGTTCATTGTCCGTATGAAGACACTATGCCTCATTGACTCTCCAAAATATTCCCAGTGAAGATTCTGATCAGATTGCCTGAATGCGCAGGCTGATTTTAATCTTAGCTGGGCGCAACTGAGCGAAGGTACGTTTCTGACGTTGCCGCTCATATGTTGACGACACAGTCTGTGAGAAAATATCACGCATTTCATATCAAGTTCTTTAACCTTTATCCTGCTGTTCACGACAACCCCTACCTTTGCAAACAGTGTAGATCCAGATCAGATGGCTTCTTCAGAAGCCATCTGATCTGGATCTACACTATTTGTCATTCAGTTTGTGAATTTGAACGAAAACATTATATGATTTAATCTGATTGGCTGATAGTCAGAATGGGTGTGGCTAATTAAATATTCAGCAGGATAAGGGTTAATCTGGTATTGTATCCTATGGGGACATTATAGCCTGACCTGGATCTCTGCTATAACAACGACAAAAAAAAAAAAAAAAAATCTGTAAGTTCTTTTTTCACAGCAACAGAATCAGAATGTGTTTTTAAAATTTGATGTATCTCACTTATACAAATTCAATAAGTAAGTAAAAAATGGAACCGTTGTTGTCCAATGACATCAGAGTGTCAAAAGTATATCAACGTAATACGTTTTGCAACGGACACTTCCATCAATGTCAGGGTTATTACATTTAAGAAAGCTTAACACATTTCCGTCTACTTCTTAACTATTTATAAGCGCAAAATGTCGCTTTTAATAAAGAAAAGAAAGTTTCATTTACTTTAATTTGTTCGGTTCGCCAAGGTCCCAAAACTCTTTATTATTTTTTATCTCTTTCAAGTTGAATATTCGTGATATTTTTAACTGTCAAGTTTGTCTCGTCAAGGTCACAGGTCAACATTGACAAATACATGAGGAAAAAAGTTTCATTTTTTTAGCTGGTTTTGATGCTTTTTGTTTTTAGCTTTGTGTATGGTGTCCCTATATTGGGAGCGCATGTGACTGAGGTCTCAGTACCCTAGACCGCGTTCAAATCACAGGTCAAATTCGACAAATACTCGAAAAAGCTGCATTTTTGTTTTCCTTGCTGGTATTTTGAACCATTTAGAGGGATTTACTTCAAACTTTGTGCGAGTATATTTATACTTGGGATTTTATTTGATAAGACGTTCGACCATTGACTTAAGGGTCCGGGTCAAGGTCTAATTTGTCTTATGAGAAAGTAGTTGAAGTATTATTTTTTTTAGCTGGCAATTTGAAGCTATTAGGGGAATTCATTATAAACCTCGTGCATAGTGTTCCGATACTTCGGACAGTATTTGGTATAATTCTCAGGTCATAGTCCAGAGTTGGTAAGCACATTAAAAGAACAATTTCTACCTGTATCTTCTAAACCACGGAAGGGACTTACTGCAAGCCTTATACACAGCATGCTTATTGTTGGAACATAACTTGGTAGGTGCCTCAGTAGCCTTGACGTCAGTCAAGGCCATTATACATGTATTAACCTCAGAGTCAAGGTTATAGCCGGAGTTTTATAATTATAATGTATAAAAAATCACCTTGCACATTAATTCTTAGCTTTTTCTTATTAGGATTTGATGTGCTTATTATCACTGCACTTTTTTTGGAAACAAGATGGATCATATCAACCCAGTCTTTTGTCCGTCATTCCATCTATCTGTGTATGCATGCATTTGTAATATACGTTTTCTCTATCTTTTCTAGACATTAGTGTTACAATTTGAAACTTGGCTATATCTTTAGAATTATTTGTGGAAATGAATTATTAAAGTTTTGGTCTGACCTGTACAGTTTGGTTGGGCCAAAGGGGGTGGAGCTGGGGTCAAATCCCGTTTCAGATTTTGCTTTAAAAGTTGTGTTAAATTTTAGGATTTTTTACCATTTATTCATTTATTAGTTAGTGATCACAACACTCTTAATCTCCTTCTGGTAAACATCCCCAAAACCGCGAGACACCAGGCCCCGAGGATGCCTTGTTATTAACCCATTGTAGTCTGGAGACCCCTAAAAGGGTAAGTGGCAAACAGTGCAGAACCAGATCAGACATCGCATAATGCGGCGTCTGATCAGGATCTCCATTGTTTGCAAATAGTTTGGCCATTTTTCTCTAAGAATATCTGAATCACATAGCCTGACATACCTTAAATATATATAGTTGGGGGAGTGCATTCAGTCTACAATGGGTTAAACCTTTTTCGGATTAAGGTTGTAGCGAGAATGGATACTCTTTCAATGTAAGCAACATTTCACAATTATGAGTTGGAGCTGTATCAGAATTAAAAGCGAGGTTTCACGTGAGAAAAACTGGTTTAAGCACCCCTATCCACGATAGATTTTCTACCGACCGTTCCACGTTAGTTGCTCTGTTGCAGTTCTTCTTTGTTCGTGCGTCTGTGGTATCCTGGTTATCTTGAAAATCGAATACCGCTTAAGCCGGCGTAAGGGGGCGTATGCAGACTCGCAAACTACTGTGTTGCATATGAAGAGACTCAATCTAACCGAGTCCCTGATTTTCGTAATTTTGTGTGTTCTTTGTTTCCAAAGGCAATCTTGTTTGACTTTTAGTCATATGTGGCGTTTGTGTGGTCCTTCTTTGTTCCTAATCCCTCCTCCTTTTGGTGCCTCGAGAGGGCTGTGCTTCATGAAGCACAGCCCTTCCGAGGCACGAAAAGAGGAGGCATTTCCTGTGTATCATCACTTATAATTTTCCTTGTAGAAATGGCAGAGTATTTATCAAATGTATTCAGTTTACTTAAAACCCACTGGATATTAAGAAGGCTGTTTTAAAAATTAGCATGATGTATGTCTGCTACATCTACATATTGTCGGCGTCGGTAGGCATGGCGTTTTACTTCTCATTATACAAGTTAAGCTGAAGCCATGTTAACATACTCCTCTGGGTGTTTATATATACAGTCTTCTGCTGTTTACTATGTATTTTTAACTGCAGAAGGCACCGTCGATCGCGTGAGTCAAGGAACTGGTGTGGACATGAATCTTAACATGCGTCTCAAGAGATTGACGCACTCATCTGAACTAAACTTTATAATATACAACCTCTCAAAATGCCCTTGGCTCAAGGATCTGATACTTTTTCTAGAAACAGAGCCTCATGCAGTCGCTTCTGTTCAATCTTCTGAGATATACTGTCGGCAATATGCCCCAGTATGAATCGCTATCTGGAAGTATTGTGACAAGTGCTGGCGGTTCCTCATAGCTGAATTGTGTTGCAAATTAATACTTTCAATACTGAATACTTTTGTTTGCTAACACGCGAACATACGTTGACCATAGATGAACCAACTAGACAACTACATATAAAACACAAATGATGATGTCTAGGAAATGCCACTATCACGAAGCATAGATTTCCCGAGGCACCAAACAAATGTAGAGGTGAGGAACAAACAATGACAAAACAAACACCAAACGAAATCAACAACGCAAGAACCGCAACAGAGGAACTTCCTTGAAACGGACAGTAGGAACATTACTGTGGGACTTAAACCAGTTTTAAATTCATAAAAGAAAACTCGCCGGCGGGGCAGCGTGGCTTAAATTCTGGAATTTTATAGGCATCCAATTATGCCTTTTTTCTGGTGACGTTTTTAAATATAAAATGTCTCGATACGCTTGTACATCTCCTATCCCAACAATGAATCATCATAGTAAATATAGGAAAAGAGCAATTCTGAAAAAGACGAAGACTTGATGATAAGGTGATATCAGAGCAATAGGAAACCGCCAACAGGAACACGGTGACCGTACCAATAACAGTCACGTCTAGTGACGGTATCTGTTAGGCGTTTATGATCGTTGGCATCAACCATATCTATTTATTCTTTTCTTAAGCACAACGTACATTCTGCTGTCCACGAGGACCAAGACACACCTTGCCAAGTTTAAGTGTTCGCACAGTATGCTATGAATGCTATGAACAGTAAGCAATCGATACTTCAAGGATTGTATTTATCTCATTTGTAGACGAATTGGGATCCTCATTAATTACGCTTTGTACCTTTCAATTGTTCTCTCTTTTGAGGAAGTCGCAGGAACGAACACCAGGCCGGTATTTATCATCAATCCAATCCTATTTTTTTTTCTAGTTGCCTAGCCTTTCAGCTCCATGTTGAGTAGCCCAAAGCTCCAAGTGTAGGGTTTCCTGAAAGCAGAACGAATCTGCTGTACGCTTACGCCGAGCCATTATCGCACGAAAAAGACAGAATCTGATACCCCGTTTAAAATTTCATATGTTCACCAAGTGATAGTGTCATTTTTTTTTCTATAGGTATGTGACGTCATGACGACACATTGGACGCCATCAATTTTTTCACAGATCTCGTTTTGTGTTAATTGTGAAATATATTCTGCTCAACAATTGGTTAGAGGACGTGAGCAATGCTGCGTTTTACAATACTGTTCTTTAACAGACTCTAAACCGGCCTTTGTTATTTTCAGTACATTGATGCTTTCTTTGATTCCAAAGAAGCCATCTTTGTAGAACATATTTATTAATTAGCGTTTAAGCAGTATATTTCATACTGAAGACATTAGTGCAGTAAATTTGCCAGAAAGTTACAGGGCGGTGTTCCTTGTGTTTTGATCATCCCTCATATTATCATCATTTGAATGAATAAAATAAAAAGGTGCATTTTTAGCTTCGTCTGCTAATGTATGTGCACCCGCAACCCCTTCTGTCTACAAGTTTAGCTCAGCATAGAGCCCATGCTGATAGCTTGAAGAATCGGGTTCTGCTTAAGCCGGTGTTATGGGTTTGGATGGAGACGTACACAGCCCTGTAAACTAAAATAATGTCATGAAATGAAATCGAGATTCCGACTTTCGTCCTTTTATGTGTTCTTTGTTTCTAAGTGCAACCTATGTAGATTTTATGATACAAATATTCTGCGCACACAAAAAAAGAACCAAAACAATTTTGGCAGCGCCTCTGTCTTTGGTTTTGTATCCAAAAGATTGATATTCGTATATAAATTAAAAAGTTATAAAGTTCTGCTCAGCCATCGCATTTCTAGATTAAAAGGGCTGAATCTTAGAGGATATCATTGATATTTTTTCTTATCGAAAGCATAGAAATTCATTTGTCGTTTAAATCGTCTGCTATATTCAAATGTCTTCTGTTGGTATTTAAATTGAACCTGCAATGACACCAGAAATTGTGATCAGACCTTTTTTTCTTTGTTATGTAAATGATGAAGGGTATTACTGCAGTATCAGATAAGAAAGTAAATAGAAAAATAAAATAACTATTCGGAATTAAATTGCGTATCAAAAGGATATATCTTCATTTATCGTTTGTCTGGATCTTAATCAATGGCTTTGATATACGAGTTTGGTTTACTTTTTAGTTCTGGGCTACATCAATATTTAAGATTGAGAGAGATTGAGAGATAGTTCAAAAACTTTATTACGTGTCTGTTATTTATGTAATACGTATTGTATTATGCGAAGAGGGAGTTGGTTGCTTTGCCTTTTTTGCAAGATTTACTGGCTCGAAAACTCACCATTAATTCTGATGAATCATCACAGTGAAACACATTGAATCAAAAATGCTGTGATAAAACAAAGCAAATGGCTTAATGCCGATATCGGCATTAAGCCATTTGCTTTGTTTCATCGCAATGCTTTTGATTATATGTGTTTCACTGCGATGTTTCACTGATGAGGAAGAGGACCCTGTACTAACCGAACATATGTGCGTAATTTGGAGCTTCATCAGAATTCAGGACGGGTTTTCAAGCCAGTAAAACTGGCTTAATTCCTACTGACCGTTCCAAGCCGGTTCCTCTGTTGCAATTTTTTTACACCCCCCCCCCAACACCAATCGAAGAATAGTGGAAAGGGCATATAGTTTTACCCCTGTCCGTCCATCCGTCTCCGTCCGCGTCCGGCGTTAGCAATTTGCGTTTAAGTTTTTCAGGCGGGGCATCCATGTCCTTTGGATACATTTCTAGGTCTTAGTGCGTCTGTTGTTTCTTATGTAGCGTTTATTTTGTCTTTATTGTTTCCTCATCTCTCCTTCGTTTGGTGTCTCGGAAAGGGCTGTGTTTCATGATTGCAGTACTACCGGGTATCTTCACATATATTGTGTACTGTTTGTTCTGGTATTTGTTCTTCTTCTCGGTGAATTTGTAGGCTATGATCAGTGATTGTGGCTTTTCCTAGATATCTTCTGTACAATTTTACAAATATACCTGTATTTCTTAGAACAGACACCAAAATCATGGTCTGGTTAAAATTTTGCATGGAATTGTTTATTGTTAAAAGAATCATTGATAGGAGATTTTAACTGGTAGATAAGTCTACTGGTTTGCAACGGCCGAACCTCTGAGGTAAAATGTGATCGCTGATTTTAACCGTTTGTACGCTAAATTGAAAATATCAACAAATTAAATTAGAAATGTTTTGTTATTTTTCTAGAAAATAAGACTTGACAATAAAAGCAAGTCTTATCCTAAAGAGATGATTCGCATGCAATGTCATGTCCTCTTGTCTGGGAAAAATAACAAAAATACAAATCAATTGTTGAACGTTAATTTTGTCATCAATATACTAAACATAAAGATTATTTTCTGTTATTTGTAGCTATTTGAAGCTTATTTAAGTAATATCCGCAGCAAATTGATCTGATCCATGAGTTAGGAGAGTTTTGTGAGTATATTGCTCTGCAATGGTTTGGTTCAGATGGAGTGCCACATACGACAAAAGCCTTATTATTTATTCAAAGACTGTCTGATATTTCAGAGCCGCTTCAATCAATGTCACTAGCGCTCCGTATATGTCTGCAATGTTAATGAGCATCGTTAAATAAATATGGATATACTCAGTAAATGCCATTATAACGAAACAGAGCCGTCTCAAAGTACTGGATAAAGGTTGAATTACAGAAACCGACAATACAAAACTCTTCATCGAAACAAGAACGAACAGGGAGGACATTACGAAAACATGCCTATTCAAATATACTGAAACTTTTACCACCAAAAAATGAAAATTTTCAGACAAGAAATTCTGATATTTTTCATATTTCAGCTCAAAAACATAGACTGTGGATACTCGTTAGAACCGCATAGACGAGGCGGTTCTAACGAGTACCCACAATTTATGTTTTTGAGCTGAAATAAGAAAAATAATATATGCCCATGTAAACCCCAGTTTTACTATATAAAAGTTCGGTTTTAGGGGGTCAAAATTATATAAGCATGATTTCGTGATGATCAGCAACAGAAACACCGTATCGAAACGGTCAACAGTACAGCTGTTATGGCCTTAAAATATAAATGAAGATACCCAGGAAATACCACAGTCACGAAGCATAGCCTTTTCGAGGCACCGACAAGAGAGATGAGGAACAGACAGTGACAAAACAAACGTCACATATGAAACCACCGACGTACAAAGAAGAGCTGCAACGGAGAAACTGCCTTGGAACGGTCACTAGAAAAACTTCTGGGGCTTAAATTAATAAGAGGTAGCAGTAATATTTCTATTATCTCCCTTGATAGATAAAGTGTAAGGCATACCAAATACTAACTAGGTCCTTCCAATTGGAATCCTCTGTTTTTATCATAGGTCCTCTCTGAAATCTAACTGATTTTTAACTTTAAAATTTTCCATACCCATACGAAAGGATTTATAAACATGGTACATTTATTGCACAGAAAATATTTCTTTTTGATATTTTGGGAGTTTTTTTTTACGCATATAACGCCATTTAAACCCCCAACTGTTCTATAAAAGGATACAGGCGGGACTTCTTTCAAAATGGTGCCGGGCTTTATCAATGAAAATAAAGCAACTTTGCTAGAAGGCATGTCTATACTTTATACATTAACACAAAAATATTGTGTTATAAAAGATTATTAATGGAGCAAGCTGAATGAAGTCACTGGAAAGTGCTGAGAAATTCAAACTAGATATAACCTTTAACCCGTGTCATGTGATGCAAACAAAGCAACCTTGAGTAAACACTGTCCACTTATAAGATGGCAATCACAGCAAAAGCAGATAAATTATCCTATCTTAGATCCCTTCAGAGAAAATTGCACTCATATTCCATGGTTTCTAATAGAAAATTGTTAAAACCATTATTTATAGGCATTTATAGGTACTTATGCAATCTGCATACATGTAGGGAGATATTTTTTCAAACGTCAGGTACAATTTTATTCCAGCAATGGAAATTACACTAATACATGTAATATATTGTGAATCCTGTTTCTTTACTGAATTAAATATACTAAGCAAATTATTTCATTTGGCCACCGTTTGCTGGGTACAATTTATTAAAAGTCACAACCATTCGTGCCCCATGTAAGGCACAAATTTAAATCTGATTTGCAGTATTCATACCTAGTAATGAGTATATACATTATTTTGTAGCATCCTGAGCTAGCAGATCCCAGGTAAACATATAAACAGCTGACCAGTAATCAATAAGCCCCGCCTACATTTTCTGGTGGTAGCTGCTACCGCAAATGGCAGTTTTTAAGGTAGATTTCCCAAGGAAAAGGCTACTATCCTTAATGAAAATGCTAAAGACAAAAGCGGAGGTTGTTTACAGAGAGTACTCAGGGGAGTTAACTGACCGCTATCTCCCATTTTACCCGCACGAAACCTCACCCTTAATTCTATTCTGATGCATCTCTCGTAATACTTTGATCCGCGTAGTGGGTTCCTAACTCATCAGAGAAATAAATGCTGCTATGCTCACATAAACATGAAATAAGAATCTAGAATATTGCCTTTGGAAACCAAGAACACATTACAGATAAAAAATGGGAGTCTTTGTTTTATTGAGACTCTACATAAGCAGTAATGAATTTGCAACACTGCTTACGCCCTCTAGCGTATAATAAGCAGAACTCCATGAAAACCTAACTACAAACCGAACGTCAGCGCAATAAAAAAACGCACACAAGTTTCTTATACAGGAAATCGAACTCGTACTAGCCCAGCGGGCACATGACGTTTGTACAATGTCGCATTAACATCGATGCAACGCCATGACGTTGCATCGACGTTAATGCGACGTTGTATAAATGTCATGACGTTGCATCGACATAAATGCGACGTTGTATAAGCGTCATGACGTTGCATCGACGTTATTTCTACGTTGTATTTAGCACTAGTAACGCATTTCCGAATAATATTTGGTTTTGAATGTTTTTTGAAAAGTTTGTAATGAGAGTTTGAACACTGTCTATGATATCCCTTGTAAATATCAAAAAGGACCGGACAACACTGAACAAATTGACCAGAGTATTGCACAAGATGTCAGTTTGTCTATTTATTTGAAATGATTGACAATGCCATATGCTGTGTGCACTACCTCCAATTACAAAGCAACATTAGACGCAAAATGCATATGCACTTAACCTTTAGGCTACTGACTACAGTAGACGACAATTACCATATGGTAACCAGCAGACGACAAATTAAGTTGATATACATGTATTTCCCAAACTTTAGGCTGTGTTCATTGTATTGTTTATGGAGCTTCAGTCTAGAAAGAAGATCTAAAGGAATTGTTCAACAACATTTTGGGGAATATATTAAAAAAGACTACTTGAAAAACTGTCACATGTCATTGTGTTGCCTATTGCAGTATGAGGATTTGAACCGAAATGGAATGAAATAAAGTTGCAAATGAGCCGCAAAAGTGAGAAAATGTACCTTCTGACATGTGCTCCAAACGAAGACTCAAACCAGAAGCGCACCGTGCAGTCTGATCATAGTCTTCGTTGTTCGATTGAAGAAACTTTGCATCTTTTGCTATCCAGAATGCGCCGCGAGGATTCTGATCAGACTGCGCGAAAGCGCAGGCTGATCAGAATCTTCGTTAGGCGCACATGTACGACAGTACGTTTTCTGACGTTGCGGCTCAAATAATGAATGCATATCATGCCATATGGTTAATGTTAACATTTAGCACAACCTAGGGTTAATGAACAGACTCGAAACTATTGATAAATTTTGAATTTCCATAGAAAATTAATTTGAATGAAATGTCAAGGTTTAAATTTACTATCCGGAAAACAAGGAAAAATATAAATGTAGTATAGAAAATGCCACAATAACGAAGCACAGCCTTCCGTCGGTATCAAAAGGAGAAGAAATAGGGACGAAACAAGTGTAACACATTAAACCACAGGCGTAGAAACAAAGGAGAACTGCAACAGAGGAGCCGCCTTGGAACGGTCAGTAGGAAAGCTACTGGACGTGGGGGGTTGGGGTGTGGGCTTAAACCAGTTTTATTCGCGCGAAACCTCACCCGTACTTGTAAATGAATTTGCTGTTGTACAGAATACTTTTAATGAGCAGATTGATATGTAAGAAAGGTCTTGTTTTATTTTTATTTCCTCATAGAATATATGGTTTGAATACTTCTTAGAATCGCCTCAGTGAGGCGATTCTAACAAATATATAAAACATATGTTTCTTTAAAGTATTAAATACAATAGTCTTGCATAATTTGTGACTAATTGTTACCTCATAAGCGAAGGTTTCATGAGTCAAATTGTCATTATAACGAATTTTGTCGTTGTATCGAGTGTCGGTATAAAGAGGATTGTCCTCATTTTTACACAGCATATTTAAAATGTCGTCTGCTGCTATCCAAATTCGTCAGATTTAAGGTTAACATATTCCCTATGAACATATCCGATGACACTGTCATAATGTCAGCAGGATGTCTGAAATAATTGAGCGGGATTATTGTAAACTGTATGCCAGACATCAGTATAGTATTCCGTATCATAAAACTATTTATGAAGCGTGCTATGCATATTTACATTTTATCTACTGTTACTGTTCTCTGGGGGATATAGTAGAAGACTCTGCAAACGGAATGAACCTTTGACATACTCTTGGCCAAATATGTCAACAGCAAATTTGTGATATGTTTTTCTTTAAATCAAAAGATGGGGTTTTCTGCTCTTTGAAAATCGTTCTCTTTAGAGAACATAGATTGTGTTAAAATGAAATGTGAAGTCTCATTGCTGGGGTAAATGTTTTTAAAATACGGTTTGCTAGTACTTACATTTGGAATACTTAAGGCTAATCCATGATTCGGATAGGTTTTGGCAAGACTCTACAATAAATTTATCAGTAAATAATGTCAGTAAACGTATCTTCGTACGTGTGCGCCCAGCGAAGATTCAGATCAGACTGCGCATTTGCGCAGTCTGATCTGAACCTTCACTGGGCGAATTGATGCAAAGTTTCTGCGGTCAAAGGAGACTGATCAGACTGCATGGATCCGCAGGCTGATTTGGGTCATCGTCGGGTGCACATGTCAGAAGGTATGTTTTTTCTCGGTGCAGCTCATGTGCTTACTTTTGTAAAGCAGACCTTTTGATAGTTCTTATAGTAGATAAGACGTCGCTAGGGACACCGTAAATTAGTATTTAATGTTCCTGGTAATCATTGTCTTTTGTAGCAAAATTGGCTTTACCGAACCATATTACAACCATATTACAAACAGCATAAAAGATGTCCAGAAATGGTCACCACAGAACATAGCGTATCAATAAAAATCAAGAGGAAGAACAGACAACCCACGACAGACAGAACACGTACAAACCAACAAAAAGCAAAACAACCAGTCCCCTCTACCCCAACGAGATAATCACAGTGCCAAACATGACCCAATAAAAACAACAGAATGACAAAAGACAGGACGAAACATAAAATTGCTCAGCCAAAAAGTAAAATTACTCAGCCAAGCACCAAGGCCATATTCATCTATCTTATAGAAACAGTACAATCTAAACCAAACCAATATAAGGAGATACATGTAAATCAATTGTAAACTGGATAATCAGGCCATCAAAAAAAAAAAAAAAAAAAAAAAGAAATATATAATTTACAAAGATACAAAGAGTGCTTACGATAATTAATTTGTCTACCTTCCTGAAACAAACGACGACTGTCTTATTTTAAATGCGGTATTATACCAAACTGATAGTTCTTATATCCAGCAAATAAAAATATCATATTAATTATAGACACATTTCCTGAAATTATATTTCAGAAATCTTAGTAAATTACACTTTTTCCAATATTACTACTGCAAATAACATCAGTACACTCAACAAAATAGATTGATATGTACCATCGGGGCATATGCGGACAGCGAAAGCCTGGCTCAGCTTTGCTTCACTGAGATCTAAAAATATTAGCAGAAGCAGCTGACCAATGAAAGCAGATATTAACAGACTACAAGTGTTTACTTGAAAAAAAAAAGAAGATAAATATTCTTCATATTTAGTGGCGCAGCGATTTGCAGACATAAAGATCGCTTGATGGTGAAAGTTACAAATATATCTTAGATATATGTTCTTTTGAAATTATTATGAGAAGACTTTCATTGTATATGTTTAGCCTTTGTCCTGCTGAACCCGGATGTACCCTGCCTTTGCAAACAGTGTAGATCCAGATCAGTTGGCCTCTGAAGAAGCCAACTGATCTGGATCTACACTGTTTGCCATTCTGTATGTGAATTATATCAACAATCTGGATCAAGTAATCTGACTGGCTGAAAATTAGAAGTAGGTGTGGCATCTTAATTTATTCAGTAGGACAAGGGTTAAACAAACATGGCAGCTATTGCAAGTTCGTACATCCTAGATTTAGTATTTAAAATAGCTAAGAGTCCTATAAGTAATGAATTAATCAACCAGGTGATTCTTTAGAATCTTCAGTCTTCATCTTCATTTCTTCAACCTATCATCTTTCATACCATTTACTGTTTGCTTGCAGTCTTTCTTTTCAGTTACAGTTCTGTCTTTTTCTGTTTAACAGGGCATCCGCCTAGCATGTCCTCGCGGGCGTATGACAAGACATGTATATGAATATGTATAAGTCTACCAAGCACGAATTCGATCGACTGGCTATGAATCCTTTAAAACTGCAGAATACTCTGGATATTAAATTCTGGTGTATCCAGCTTCTATAACAATTATATTAAAACAATCTTGATTCTGAGCAGAAGGTGAGGCTAACTAGAAGAGCTTATGGTTGTTCTGTTTTTTGACCATCAAGCAACGGAAGTATCGTACAGCTGGCTGACTAAAAGCGACAATAAACGGCTTACACTTTCATTTCTTGTGATGGAAAGGTGTCAAAAGATTGAAAAGTGGAGCAGAATCTAGGGTTTATTTTTTGTGAACTAGATACTGTCACTAAAACTAAATTCAAACTAATCTAATTTTCGCTATAATGCGTGTTTTTATGCAGGTCAAAACCGGGTCGATTCGAGCTTCGCAGTTTACCGAGTATCACTAAAATATGAGAAAAAATCTGCAGATACGGCCACTTTTCTAGATCATTCATCCTGAGCTAGGTGATATACAATTTTAAAGCCAGCAAGCATAGTTACTTTTGTGTTTTATGCAAAAGGTATAGACTGTCAATCGCTGATACGCCGCCATATTTGACGCCAAGCAATTTATACATTACCTTTGGACCACAAACGGAAATTCGGAGGCCAACACGTACTTGACGACGTCAGGTTAAATACGAGGGATGTTCGAAATGAATTGCTTATTGTCCTCTAGCTCGATATCCACGTGGGGCACGATAAAAACCAATACATACCTGTATAGGGCTATTCAATATCTACACAATGGTGTATAAATGTAAGTGTTAGACTAAGTGTAAGATTTGCCATTTGAATACACGCAGTCATTGACCACCGCAGTAAATATGGTTGGTAGAAGCGTCGACAAAAAAGATGAAATACGGGCTTACATCAAAGCTCGCTCAAAACTTGGTTGTTCTTTGAAGAAGCTGATGACTGAAATTTCTACTGCTTTTGGACCTTCTTGTGTGTCTTATGACACAGTTCGGCGGTGGAAAAAGAAATTTGAGTCTGGTGTAGAGTCCATCAAAAATGCACCGAAATCAGGTAGGCCAAAATCTGCATCTCGTAAAGAAATCGTTTCCAAAATAAAGGAAATCATTGAAGGAGATGCCAGATTTACAGTTCGTGATATTGCACGAAAGGT
Source organism: Anodontia alba (assembly GCA_964016985.1). Lineage (NCBI taxonomy): Eukaryota > Metazoa > Mollusca > Bivalvia > Lucinida > Lucinidae > Anodontia > Anodontia alba. The sequence continues at coordinate 127,895,534 of OZ024822.1, forward strand.
AGGCATATCACTATCAACGGTTCACCTTATTTTGAAGAAGCATTTGAAAGTCAGAAAGATTTCTGCTAGATGGGTGCCACATCTGTTGACTGACGAGCAAAAGAGGCAACGGGTTAAAGTGGCCAAAAAGCTGCTTCAAATGTTTCCAAAATATGACAAAAGCAGTTTGCCAATGTCGTCGAAGGTGATGAAACCTGGGTCCATTATTTTGAGCCCGTCAGAAAGGTTAGCAATAAGATCTGGGCCACTAAACACAGCAAACGCCTAATAATTGCCAAACGTTCTTTGAGTACAAAGAAGGTTTTTTATGCAATCTTCTTCTCTGGTGAAGGAGTCGCAATAAAAGTGCCAGTGAAAAAGGGCAAAAGCATCACCGGAAAGTACTACAAAGACGTAGTACTGAAGAAACTGAAAAAGTATTATCAGAAACGACGCCCTGCCACTGGTTTTAAACATGTCCGTCTTCTACATGACAATGCACCAGCTCATACCTCCGCAATAGTTACGGCGTTTTTGAAGAAAGAAAAAGTAACTGTTTGGCCTCACCCCCCGTATTCCCCAGACCTTGCCCCATGTGATTTCTTTTTAATTCCGAAATTGAAAGCATTCCTTGCTGGGCGGAAATACCAGTCCCGACAGGCACTTGGATCAGCCATTCATCAGTACCTTATTACTGTGCCCAAATCAGCGTACCGTGACGCCTTCAAGAAGTGGATACATCGGCTGAAACTTTGCATTTCTAGCCACGGGAAGTACTTCGAGGGCATGAAATGAGTACTTTTGGGCTAACTTGAAATTTGAAGTCTCCAGATAGAAATAAGCAATTCATTTCGAACATCCCTCGTATATTTTAAAGCCTGATCTCGAGAAGGAATTCTGCTGAAAACAGACACATGATTCTGAATTTGAATGTTTTTGAACAATTAGGTGTAATGCATGTAAGTTAAGTAACAACTTGATGTAATATAACTTCTGAAATAAAAAAAAAAAAGTTCAGCTAAACATAGAAGCTCAAAAGAGCAAAAGCTTAGAGAAGTTTACCCACAAAAAATGAAAACTTTCAGATGTAAAAATTCTGGCAGTTTTCATATTTCTGCTCTAAACATAGATTGTGGGTACACGTTAGAGGCGGTTCTAACGAGTACCAACAATCTATGTTTTTGAGCAGAAATAAGAAAACTACTGTCAACCCCTGTTTTACTTTATAAAAATGGGATTGAAGGGGGTCAAAACTATATGGGTGGGTTTTCGTGATGGAAAGAAAAGACGAGGAACAAACAATGAAAAGACACAACGGCACAGTTGCAATAATCGACATACAAAATAAATGCATCAGAGGACACGTCCTGGAACGGTCAACTATTGGGGTGAGGGGTTGGGCATTGGGGCATGGGTGGGGCTTAAATTAGTTTTACTGGATCGAAATCTCGCCCTTAATTCTGACGCAACTCAAAATTACAGATATGTGTTCGATCCGCTCAGGGTCATCAGTGAAACATCACAGTTAAACACAAGTAATCAAACTGCAATGAAACAAAGTAGAGGGCTGAAACCAGTGCAAAAGAAAACCACGTTCGACCAAAATGGACCCGGCCACAGACAGCAATAGTTAATTACCAGCGGATTGAAGAAAGAGCAGTCAGTCATTCAGTCTGATGCCCAATTTTTCTGATAAAATAGGAAAAAATATCAATCGGAATGCTGAATTTGCCTAGGCAAATTCAGCATTCCGATTAATATGTGTTCTATTTTACTACAGATTCAGGTGAGTACACTTTCAAGAAATTTTACTCTGTCAAAACTGCTCTGCACCTTTTCTGTAAAAAAAAAAAAAAAAAAAAATGTACTTAAAAGTGTCTTCTTAGAAGACCCCTTTTCAGAAGAGATGCAGTTTAAGGTTTAAGATAGTAACCTCCCTTGAATTTATATCCGAAGTAGATCTATTTTCAGAAAAAAAGAAAAGATACAAAACGGTTACGTCTTTTATAATTGCTTGACTGAACCAGCTGCATGACTGAACCGACTGCGAAGTCTTCTTTGGCCTTTCATTTAGCGCAATGCAATAAGTTAATTCTCATTATGGTTAATGAGTCTCCAAACTGAAACGGATGCAGCTCTCAAATTAATATCAAACGGCCCGCATCATAATGAAACATTCCAATTGCATAATTAGATCATATTTTTAACCAGAGCGTGCGTTATACAAGCTTTATTATCAAGATCTAACCATTATGGGCACGTTACGCGTATCTCGATCAGACTGGTTGTGCGTGCGGACTGGTTGGCGCATGCTAAGTTTGTATATACCTTAATATGTAAGTGAGTTTTTTTTTTCATATTGTCGCTAAGCTGATATTCCATTGTGACAAGAAAAATATGAGAATTTAGTGAAATATGTATAGCCTAAGTCAAATATGCTTTGATGGCAAATATTAAAACATCTAATGGCTTTTGATTCAGAGATGATTTGTTTGATGTATCTTATAACATTCCAAGGGGTGTCGTAGATCTGTAATTAGACAGCTGTAAGTCATTGCGCTATCAAAAACTAATATACACAGTTAATTGACCCGAGGCACAGCACAGCAAAGCCATAACGATGTATGATGAAACGTACATAACCGTCATATGCGATGATTAATAAAGCTTATCTCTGATTAAAAAATGAAATACGTATGAACCGCAATGACAGGAAACGTACCTTCGGACATGTGCGCCCAGCGAAGATTCAGATGAGATTCGCGCAGTCTGATCTGAATCTTCACTGGGCGCATTTTGGATAACCAAGGGTGCAAAGTTTCTCCATACGGACAACATAGACTCTGATAAGACTGTGTGGATGCACAGGCTGATTTGTATCTTCGTTGAGTGCACACGTCAGAAAGTACATTTTCTTACATTGCGGCCCTTTTGCTCTCTGTGGATGATGGCCCCATGTGTCATTACAGAGAACTGATATACTTTTCCGGAAGCAACTCTGTGAAAATTATTTTTACCGCCATTTTGAAAAGGGGTCTACTGTAAAAAGACAGATGTTGCTCCCACGGGAATGCTCCCACTTTAATTTTATAGTAGAATTTTTCACGCCCTTCTGGAAAGGGGTCTACTGTAAAAGTTATGAATTAGCTACCCTTGTGAGCAAAACTTTTCCCTTTTAGAGTAGACCCTTATCAGAATAGCCTTTGTGTGCAGGGAAGCAATCAGCTAGTCATAAAAATTGTCTTCCTTTTAGAAGATTGCGAAAAAATTAACAAATGTATCTGTTCATCCTAAATAAATTTTTTGGGCTGCAGACACAACGTTTTGATGTGTACAAAATAAAAGGCCATAAAAGGCACGTGTACAAAGACACTTCAATCTTATCGCCGAAACAGTTCCAGACATCAAAACAAGCATACAAAAGAGTGAAAGCACAAGTGGAAAGAAAACAGGAAACATATAATGGGAAACTGTTGAAAAAGGGCACAACAACAGCAACATAGCAACAACATGTAAACAAAACAAAGAAGAAAAAAAACTTCAAAGCAGGTCTTTTAAAAGTGGCTTCGTATACACAATCTCACCCTAAAATCTGACACAGTTCAAATTACGAGCGGTCAATCTGCATAGAGGCGTCACGATGACCAAGATCTCTGATGGCTGCATATGTTATAAAAACGTGGAATAGACGATTCACGGACAAAAACATAATCAATGACAACAGTCGTAGAACTGAGTGTTGAAAAGAAGAGGACAATAACAGGCTATACATAGACAAAAATGATTAAAAAAATACGTATACTGTTACAAAAATCGCTGTATGAGAACTTCTTTGGAATGGTGAATAGTAGGTATTTTTGGGGGTAAAGTTCTGGAAATGTATATGCGTGCCACCCTCACATCCAATGCAGTCTGAAAGTTAACGCCCCAAATGTCCCTGTGCCTCTGCTACTGACCGTTGCAAGGTGGTTTTCCTATCGTAGTGAAAAGCAATGAATGCGTGTTCTAGTTTTCACGAAATCATTCTGTTGTCCATGTGAATCCTATATACAATGGTCAAAAGCGAGAATTGCTAACATTCATTTTTTTTTTGTTTTGCTTTTGGTATTGTGAAATATAAAGCTACAGTATTCGTCTGTATCAATTGGGTAACTTATGAAATGGTCTAGTAAAACTGTTTGAGCTTTATGTCGAAATATCAAATACATAAACAAAATTGCCAACATAACTGTTGTTAATATTAATATATGAGTCGCAATGTCAGAAAACGTACCTTCGGACATGTGCGCAAGGAAAGAATCAGATCAGCCTGCGCATTCACACAATCTAATCAGAATCTTCACTGCGGTATTTTGGATAGCGGACAACGAAGACTCTAATCAGACTGCGCGGATGCGCAGGCTGATTTGAGTCTTCGTTGGGCGCATATGTCAGACGGTAATTTTCTCACATTGCGACTGATATGATTCAACAAATTCCATTTGGAACTCTGACATTCCAGGCTGGTGAATTCCCAGGGGCGCATTCCTCTATCTAGAATGACCAGTGTACTTGTATAATGACAATATGGCTATGTAATAATCAAGTGGTTGTTGACTGCATATCAATTTATCTGTCTCATGAAAGAGTCTAATTTGGCCTTAATTGAACTATTGTGGCCTTAAATGACCTAAATTGATAGTTATCCTTCACTTGTTATCAGCTTCAATCATTGAATGCAGACTATCTTGGGAGCTATTCTAGAGGAACTGTTATAGATTATCAATAAGAAGAATTGCATTTAATTATGGTGTAACGAACCTTGCCGAGCAAGCATAAAATCGCTATATAGTCCCCAAGAACCTGGGCAGCTAGAAGCAGAGCACAACACTTCAGGTCTCTTTTCGTTTCCCGACTTTATTTGAACTTGAAAAGAAACAGTGGAATAAAAGACTGTATGTGCTATTTAATTCTAGCCCGTCCAAATTAATGTTTTCTTGTTTGATGTCTATTGTTTCATGTCTGGACGGATAGCTGATATTTAAAAAAAATAAGGAAAATACAGAATGCTAAATACCGCCTCATCCGAATCGACAATGTAAGAGTCCGAGATCTTAAAAAATATTCAAACACCTCATTATTGTAAGCGGGCACAACGTCGTTAAATTCTTGCGTGTGTCTCAAACCATGATTTCTTTTTTTAGCAATGTCACTCCCGGCTTTCTGAGAAAGACATCCGTCTTTGAGTCTGGACATGTCCATTGTTCCAAACAGGAGTATCAGTCAAAAATTAAAACCTGAATGGCAAACTCATCTGGATATGTTCTGTTTGCAAAAATACCTGTTTTCAGTCTGCTGGGATCGAAGAAATAATCCGAAGTATTTGAAAGTCTTACAAAACATTGCCTGGTCTTGTACAATGTCTAATTACCGCACGCCCTTTCTCAGAAAAATCATCATACGAGGGTCCTGCAAAAAGTTTTGTCACTGGGTTCGGATTACTTCAGTGCTACGTTTTATCAAACATATTTTAATACAAACCTTCAAAGTTTTCCCCCTTTACTGAAACACATTTTTGTAACCATTTTACCTAGTCGCGAAAAGCAGATAAATAGTCTTCTTTTGGCATCTGTTGGAGACACTGATAAATTGCGCTGCCAAGAGAACTTCTAGACGTATACTTATTTCCAGAAAGCATTTTCTTAAGCCTTGGAAATAAAAAGAAGTCACAGGGACTCAGGTCAGGTGAATAACGTGACTATTACAGCCTTTGTAAGTTTTCAAAAGTTCCCGGGCACATTTAAGCATTGTGTCGTTTGCTCCTCAGTGAGCAAATGAGGTACCCACCTAGCGCAAATCTTTCTCAGGTCCAAACGCTTTTTCAGAATTGTTTGCACACTGCCTTCGATATGCCAGTACAACTAGCTATATCTTTGACGGACAATCGCGCATCCTGTTCGACCACAATCTTTACAGCAGCGATGTTATCCTTGGTAACAGAGGTTTAGGCCTTCCAGGACGGGTATCATCTTCAACAGAAAATTTCCCAGCTTTAAAAGCTTTAACCCACCTAAAAACTATGCGCATTGAAATGGTCTGAGGTCCATATATACCACACAATTCATTAAATATCTGCTTTGAATCTATATTAAACCTAATGCGGCATTTAATATAGCTACGAATTTCAGTCTTCTGGTCCATGTTCAAATGTAACAAGTAAATTGGTCAGTGTATATGACTGCATCTATTTCAATTTTTAATAACTCGGTCAGTTGGAAAGCAATTTGCACGAAATAAACGGGTATGGTTAGCTTACCAACACACCATTCAAGTGCAGTGAAGCATTTTAAAATATACCTGGGATAAAACTAAGTAAGCCTATTAGTGACAGAACATTTTGCACGATTGTATAACGTTTGTGATCAATTCTGAACTCACTGAATATAAAAACAACAAAAAAGCTTGAAGAACTAAGATTTGAATAAACTCTTTAGACTTCTTTTTTCTTTTCTTTCTAAGTTTTAATGGCAAAATAAGAAACAAATCAATTTCGCACTTGTGATTGCTTACCGAGTAACTTCTGAGAAAGAAACGGATTACAAAAAAAAAAAAAAAAAAAAAAAAACGAAAAAAAAAAAAAAAAAAAAAAAAACGAAAAAAAAAAAATCAAATCGTTCATGTAAACAGCAGAACAAGGGGAACAACGGCTGAAGAACTAAACATGTGGCCTCGCTAAGAGGCCGGGAATGTGCACTGAAAGATTGATTTGTCAGAAAGCCCCAAGAGACATATATATATATATATATATATATATATATATATATATATATATATATATATATATATATATATATATATATATATATATATATATATTGTGAAAATAAGACACGTGTTGGTTATTTGTTCTCCACTCAATATTGTTTTCAGCAGGCTTGCAATAAGAATGTCCTGCATATAAACACGATAAATAATGTAAAATATAGTAACATTATTCCATACTGATTTGAAAAAAAAAAAAAATAGTTTTATGCATCTTTTACGCAACACTCTATGGAATGACAAAAAATGTAGAACCGACCTGATCACGCGAAACGATGTAGACCCTGATCAGGAATAATCTGACTTGGGTCTATGATGGCTGTATAAGTCATTTTGTCAGAAATGTCGCTGTACGAAATTATTTTAAGAGAATTGTCGCAGGTAATGCAATGTGCTCATTTATCTTTGTCATCGATTATTACATTACAGTAAAAACCTAAAACACCTACCGTATTCCACCCAATTACCGCACATACCCCTATAGGCGCAGTCAAGCAATTTCGTAGTCTTCAGATTACAGTCCCTGTATCTACTTCTTTATTAAAACATATGCTGTTGGTACTCATTTGAATAGCCTCGACAAGGCAAATCAAATGTGTACCAACAACATATGCTTTTATATAGAAAGTCAGAAAAATATGTATTTATCATTCGATATGCCCATTATGAAGTTCTCTGCTGTTCTCTCTTTAAAGTGTACCCGTATTGGAACAAATTTTACTAAAATTTCTTCTGATCATTACGAAAACACGCTTATTCAAACATATAGAAAATTTCAAAAACTGAAAATTTTCAGATAAAAAAACTCTGAAACTTTTCATATGAACGAGCAAAAATAAGAAAAATAATGTATACCTTATAAACCCCATTTTTACTATATAAAAGTGGGGTTTAAGGAGGTCAAAATTATATAATCATGTTTTTGTGATGTGATTTTTAAAAAAAAACAAATAAAAAAACAAAAAAAAAAAAAACTTAAGCGCACAGTGCGCTAATTAGGGCGAATGCGGTATACTTGCCAAAAGACAAGAAGATAATAGAAATCCAATGCTTATTTTATTGGAAAAAGCATCGTCAAGGAGGATGTGATTTTATACGCGTAAAAAAGTTTTTAGGCAGCAAACGAATGTCTGACGATGAAAATTCATGCAACGTTGTGATTAGATTGCATAAAAGTCTGCGATAAAAGTCTTGTTGGAATATCGTAATAACAGGAGATTGCTAAACATGATGACAGTTAGCAAATGTTATTGTATATATGTTGTAAACCCATGGTGAAGATGTGGCGCCAGTTAACTCGAAATCCCAGCTAGCAATCTACATACGTAAATCTATAGCAGGTCGTTATCGGTTCGTTAGGATAGCTGACGGCCGATAACGGCCCGCTATAGATTTATGTAGAATGCTTACTGGGTTTAAATCCCCAAATTCTTATTAATGACCCTTTTAAGGCAGTGGTTCTTGTGTTGTTAGTTCATTGTGGAGTCTCGTGGCTGCTGCTTGCTGAGTTTTTTTTATGTGTATTTCGTCTTGTTTAACCCTTAAAATGCCAAGAAAACCAGTATCTGAAAATGGCGTCTGTTTATGTCGTCTGCTGAATATTCTTGCAAACTTTTAAAATCTATTTTTGCATAAAGGCAAACAGTGTGGACCCTGATTAGAGGAGCAGTCTGACTGGGTCCACACTGTTTACAAAACTGACTTTTAAAATCACAAAAAAGGTAAGAGAAAAGTCCAGGGAGTGCCACAATCATAAACCGCACACCCTCCCAGACACCAGGAGGAAGAGGAAACAGACAAAACCAAACAAGCGCAAATCGAACAAACGTACGAAAAACACTAAGATTAGCTCTCTCTTCCCCAAGCGTGGTAATAGCAATGCTAAAAGGACTGAATAACACAGGACCAAAATAACTCAAGGTAAGACATAAAACAAATCGCCTCGTAGAATAAACCACAAAGCAATAAAGAGTAAGACTAACACCGGGACCACCGCCTTAGAACGATCAGTAGAATAAACCACGGGGAGTTTAAAGCACCTTTAAGGCCAGCTTACTTCACTTCAACTTCACTCCTCCCGTGTCACAACTTCAACAAGCAGATGAAAAAGCAGACGACAATTGTTGTGATTGGCAGTTTAAGGGTTAATGGCTTATTGTTGTGTTTGGTGGGTCCCGTCTGGAACTGTGATCATCTCGTATGAGAATGGTGAGCTGGTTGTTTTGAAATTCGTTGTTCTGTTTTGCGTATACTTTCTGTCATAGATCGTTTACTCTGTCCCTTTATCCCAGTAAACATTCTTTATAAGTTTATAGCGGGCCGTTATCGGCCCGTCAGGGTAGCTGACGGGTCGATAACGGCCCGCTATAGATTTATAAAGAACGCTAGCTGGGAATGTAATTTATAGGCCATGTTCTATGACTAAGGCGCTCCCCGGACATACTCTTTTAAATTACTATGTAAAGTAAAATGATTGTAGTTTATCAAATATTATTTGACTGCTACAAACTGCCCATATTCTAAAACCGGTCGGTTTTGTTTTCGTTATACACGTATATATAAACATTACTATGTTCGTTATATGTGCTACTATTTGCAATCACAATTTTACTACTGTCTAATGAAAATATACGTATCAACCAACTTTTGTAACATCAGTAACATTTACATGTCATTGATTTCATTTGTGGGCATGTTCGTTCACAATTTTATTTTTTACTGCTGTCAAAATTCAAGAAAAGAGATGTTTCCCCGCATTACCCTTTCTCTAGTAGTTCTGCTACGACGATTCATATGTTGGGTTTCTACATGTATGTGTCATGTTGTTTGTTTTGTTATATACATGCAGTATGTCATTGTGGACGTGTTTTGTCTCTTCCTTTTTCTTTTGACACGGGATTATTGTGTGAATGCATAATGGTGTGTAAAGGTATTCGTGCAAGGTTGTATATAAACTTGTTGACAGGTTATATAAACGTTCCTGGATGAATCTTCAGAAGAAATGTGCAGAAAAGTCAACAAGAATAGACTCTAAATAAAAAAAATTCTAAGAGAGCGATGAGCACACTCACAAAACAAAAAGAAAAAAAAAAACAAACAAACTGAAATCTGACATGTCAAGTTTTCTGGACCAGACTAGCTAGTTTCGGCCAAGACATAATCAGTGACTCTCATATAAAATTTTCGAAATTCCCGGAATGGGTTCAATGATCATTTAAGACCAGAACATATAAACTACACTATAGTGAAGTAAAGGAAGACGTTACACGGCCGCAACGTGGCACTAACACAAGCCGCTGTGAAGATAAGTAGATTCTGAAAGAAATGACCTAAAAAACAATGAACACATTCACAAAGCTGAGGCCAATCTGGCCTTATTGATAACCCTCATACATTTTTTTTTTTAAATTCTCGAAATGGGTTCAACGGTCACAAATGACCAGGAAACATAAACTTAACTGTTGCAAAGAAAAATAGATTCTGAAAGAAAAGACCCTCACAAAATGAACACACTCACAAAACTTGAAAACAGCACATCGTAAGTATCAAGTTTTCCGGGCCAGAAGTTACAAAAGTTGTATCTTATGTAAAACATCACGAAATTATACCTATATAATTTTGACCCCTTTAAACCACATTTTTATATATAGTGAAACTGGGGTTTACAGGGGTATACATTATTTTTTCTTATTTTTGCTAAAACAGATTGATTGTGGTACTCGTTAGAACAAAAAACATAGATTGTGGGTACTCGTTAGAACTGCCTCGCCGAGGCGGTTCTAATGAGTACCCACAATCTATGTTTTGAGCAGAAATATGAAAAATATCAGAGTTTTTTTTTTTAATCTGAAAATTTCTGTTTTTGGAGGTGAAATTTTCTATATATTTGAATAGGCATGTTTTCGTAATGGTAAGAAAAAATGACAAAACATTCCTTTAGCAGATGTATCCAGAATCCCCTGAAAGTGTTTCGAAGGTGCATGTTATAATATGATTCATCTGGCAGACAGAAAAAAATAATAAAAAAAGCATGTATGGACTCTGTACAAACACGATTTAGAGATAGTCCTCATGTTGTTTATTTATCTCTAGCTCTGACACAAAAAGGGTCTGAAAACCATGGTAAAAAGTCCGTTTTTGCCTGATGCGTCATTTAAATTTGAAAATTAGACGTTAAGTGGACGGGATGCGCTCAGTAGATTAACCCCCATTATAACAATAATTTGTTCCCAACCCCTTGGACATGGAGCAGGGTGAAATTCATATCTTGGTACTGGTTTGCCTTTGGATGGATATGTCTGCGTATACCTTTCTCATCTGCTACAAGAACGCTAAATCGCATTAATTCCTAAGAGTGACCTCTCCGCCCTGGGTGTCTTTGCGCGGGGCGAGGCCCGAGACCATAGTCACGCAATCGCGGTGATTTGCAATGTCGCACAATCTACTGCACTGTCTTTAGTTTCAAGTTAATTAATAAATGTTAAATTAGTTAATTAATGTGTTTTTGTGTTGATCCACTGATGAATTAGGAAACCTCTATACAAACCAAACAATTGTGTGTAGCTGGAGATGCATCAGGAATAAGGGCGACAGTTTAGTGCTCATAAAACCGGGTGTAATAGCTACCTCCCCACACAATAGATTGCTGTTGAACCTTTCTAAGCAACTGGTCTGTTGAGCTTCCTCTTCGTTGTTTTTTTTTCCTGTTTCGTTTTATGTTGTCTTAATTGTTGTCTTAGTTGCCTTACACCAGGGCTGTAGAAATACCATGTCCAAATTTGTCCAACTTGTCCCATTTCCCTGATGACAAAAAAATTCAATTTACTTGTCCAGGAAGAATACCCAGATTGTGAGGAATATGTTTTTTCTTATTTCTGGAAGAAAACATATGTTATGGGTACTCATCAGAAGCGCCTCAATTTCTGTTAAGTTAATCTTGGTTGGAAAAGTGGATTTTGACCATTTACTTGTCGGTGGACATGTAATAGAATCTGATAATTCCACAGTCCTGTCTTATACATTACAAATTCCTTATCCAGTGGTTTTAGAGGGCTCTGTTCCGTAATCATGGTCCACGATCACGGAACGCAGCCCACTAAAGTCTCTTGAACATTTGTTTCTTTTTTGTTTTATGTTGACGCCCTTAGATCTGATTCTCGTTGGGTTCAGGTGTTATATGAAATTGTTACTCACAGCGCGGTTCGATCTATTTGCAAAGGAGGTCGGTACAGAGCTGGACTACAAACATATAAGTAAATAATACGAATAGGTATGAAGAAGAAAACTATTTAAATAATATTGATAACATCATTTCAAATCAAACTACTGAAAGGGCGGTACTCCTCCAACCCAGCAGACACATGACGTCTATACAACGTCGCCTTAACGTCGATGCAACGTCATGACGTTGCATCGACGTTGAGACGACGTTGTATAAACGTTTTGTGCCCGTTAGGAAATATCTCACGCTAACAAACTGGAGAAAATAAATTTAATTTTCACGAATCAAGAGAAATCTGATTTTGTGAATGGATTATGATATTGGTGTTACCAAGATTAAACAATTAGACCGATTCTGCATTACTTCAGACAAGAATGTCAGGATACACCTAGGAAACTATTGTCTATCTTTTACAAGGAAGACAATTTTAACGTACTGTTTGCTTTTATGCGTTGGAATGGTCAGCAGAAAAACAAGACCAAACAAAACAAAACAAAAAACAACAACAAAAATCTGGACGCTTAAACTTATTTACACGATTAAAACCTCGATTTGAATTCTTATGCAGCTCCAAATTACAAATATGCGTTCAGTGAAATAACACAGTAAATAAAATCTGCGAATAAACAAAGTAAAGGGCTCATTGGCAATCTGAAGCCAGTGTAAAGGACAACCACAAGTTGGTCGACCGCAGCCAGTAATAGTCAGGTGACATCCTTCTGAAACAGACTGAAGACGGATCCTCAAGTAGTCTAAGTCCCGAATTTATCAACTATAAGTAGGTTAAAACATGTATGTAGTTTGTCGCATAACATTCACTTTCCCAGTAAGCGTTCTACATAAATCGACAGCAGGCCGTTATGTCAGGGTAGCTGACGGGCCGATAACGGCCCGCCATAGATTTATAAAGAATGCTGGCTGGGTTGTTACCAACCTTTTTGTATTTACTGACAATCTATTTTAATTGTACCGAAAAATCAGTATTACCAACAATCCTTTTGAATCTTTAGACTAAGTCTTCATAAAATTCGGGTTCCGGCAGACCTTCCTGCGAAGTGTTACCAGCCAGAGTTAAATTTGGAAATCAATTCAGAATGACAGCGACGTCGCAGTGACGTTGTTTCGACGTTGTTTTAGCTGGGTTCTCATATATTTTCAAGGATTTGTTTCGTTAACTCATTTATGCCAAAAGCACTCTTATACCTTAACTCTATGGTCTGGTATTTCCTATTTAAGGAGTGTCTTGTTAGTTTTATTATCATATTTTGTAGAAATTTCTAAACTTATTGCAAGCGATGTAGATCCTCATCAGAATCCGCGTTCTGATTTGGTTCTACTCTGTTAGCCAATGTCCCTTTCAGGGAACACTTGGCTTCAATGGGTTAAACCGTAGACTGGCTCCAGTCGTTTCAGCAATTTTTTGTCATTCTTTATCACTTCCTGTCGCTGTATTTGTCTCTTTAATCCCATTTCTCTGTTTTACTACAGTACTACTATCTTTTCCACTAAGGGACATAACTTATCAAAACATTTTAAGCTGTACTAGATTGTATACCTTTGAAAAGAAAAGAGAAAATGATAGAAAAGATAGAGTCTGGAAATAGACTAGGTTAAACAGCTATGAATCATTAAATGCAACTTTAAATGTTATTTTCAGCACAATCATTTTAAGTATTTTAAACGCCTGAAATACATGAAACATAAACTAGACCACTGGTGTTAAGAGTGTAAGGCAGGAGCCTTGTATAATATGTGCAAGGAAGTGTAATTCATTTAATCAAGCGGTGCAAATAGTTATATTTAAATAGCGAATGAATAAATACGTTGCGGAAAATTCTCTGGTGTAAAACTGTTCTATAAATCCATGAAATTGATTATGAGACTGCATTTGAAGTCATTTAAGCAAGTAGAAAAAGGCGTATTGAAGTCAATGAAGTAAGCAGAAAAGGGTGTCACGTGTGATTATTTCTAGCAAACGGTTAGTCTGGTCATAATCACAGTAGCTTGAATTATGAAAAAGTCGTGAATACAATGCGCTTCGAGAATATCGCGACTAGACGCCACATCGGCAGTAATCGTCCATGCAAACTAGTGGAAGGTAATTGTTACTTTGCAGAAAATGTTAGTTTGCTGTATAATACAAGTATAGAATTGCAAGTTCTCAGTAAGCATTCTACATAAATCGATAGCGGGCGGTTATCGGCCCGCCAGGGCAGCTGACGGGCCGGTAAAGGCCCGCTATATATTTATGTAGAATGCTAGCTAAATTACCAAAAGTACCGCATATATTTCAGCCGCAGCGTAAGAAAACGTACTTTTTGATATGTGCGCCCAACGAAAAATGAGCCAGCGCATGACAAAACCTACAAAATGACACGTGCGCCCAGCGAAGACTCAGATCAGTTTAGGCATCCGCCCAATCTGATCAGAGTCTTCGCTGTCCGCATGAAGAATGCTTGGGTCCTTAGCTACCTATTGAGTGCATAACAAAGACTCTGATCAGACTGGGCGGGTGCCCAGCCTGATCTGAATCTTCAGTGGGCGCACATGCCATTTTGTAGGTTTTGTCATGCGCTGGCTCAAATATAAGTAAGACACCCAGGAAAAGGCATAATCACGAAGACTAATATCAGCCTCCACATGAAAAAATAATAAAATAAAAAATAAAATAAAATAAATAAATAAATAAAAAACAACAACTTTGCATCCTTGATCATCTAGAATGCGCACAGAGAAGATTCCGATGCGCAGTCTGATCTGAGTCTCCGCTAATGCGCAGTCTGATCTGAATCTTCGCTGGGCGCACATGTCCACTGGTACGTTTTCTGATGTTGCGGCTCACTTTATCAGTTCTGCTTTAGATAAACGTAAATGAAGCCACAATCACGAAGCAACCTTCCGAAGGTAAAAGAGATTTGTAACAATCACAAAGTAGTAGTGGTCATGGTACCCAAGCCGTAACTCATAAATCCGTAAAGGAATGAGGAATCAGAATGTTCAGACTAACAGACATGGACCGTGCAATCAGGTGTCCGCGGATAGTAAGCATTACTTGGTAAGCAAGCTCCGCCCACCATGTCCATAGTCCAGAACGAAGGAAATGTAAGTTGAAACATATGTCCGGGATTTTGGAAGTCAACTTATGGCTTGTCATTGCCAAAAACTTCAGGAACAATTCTGGAAACTGCCACATTGTAGGGATTGACCAGATCATGATGTCTCCCATAAAACTTCTTAAGTGCTGCTACCAGTTTGGTTTCTTGATACCTCTGGCTCAACAACCATGCTCCACGAAGTCCTGATAACTTGAACAGGCTCTGGCATAACGGATCAACTGTGAAACATAAACGCCATATGCTGGTACAGAAGGTATTACTGCTCAGGAATGGAAAGTTAACAGTGGGAAAATTGAAGTCATCCCGTTTTTCGTAAAGCCTAGTAGTATGCTTTCCATTGTCAATGTAGAGATAACAATCCAAGTATGAGGAGGAGGCTCCGTAGGTTCCTTTATTTCAAGTTCACGTGGATAGATGAATTCCAAATACTCTGCAAATTTTATGTTTTTTAGAGACAATACAACATCTATATATCTGTAGGTGAAATTGAAATGTTGTGCGAGGTGTTTCTTGCCTGTTTGGAGGAGACTTTGTACAAACTCCGCTTCATACGAGTATAAAACAAGTCGACAAGCAACGGTGCACAGTTAGTACCCATCGGTATACCGATTGTTTGCTGAAATATCCGACCGCCGAACTCCACAAAAATATTGTCGATTAGATATTCCAGCATTTTTATGACATCTGCATCTGAGTATTTTTGTGGTGCATCAGAGTGATCCCGAACGAAGTATGTGTCTTTGCAGCCAAAGACAACATACTGAAAGCGACGGTTACCATTCTTAAGGAAGAAACCCTGGTTGATAATTTCCTTTAAGTTAGATTTCAATTTATCATGATGAATAGTTGTGTAAAGAGTAGAGAAATCGAAAGATTTTATACTGTTGACGGAATGAAGAGATTGTGCCTTTAGGTTTTCTAAAAGCGCTTTGGAGTTTTTCAGGATCCACATCTGATTAACATCACTCCTGGCATATGCAGTGTCACAGTACTTCTGAAGGCCTTATTTAACTGCGGTTAGGATCCGTGTTAGAATCTGAGAAAGAGGCTTGGTTGAGCACTTCGCCGAACCCGCAATATATCCCTGCTTGTACGGATTCTTGTGAAGTTTAGGAATCCAGTACAATTTGGGAAGGTCAATATTTTCCGCCGGGAGGGACATTCCGAATCTCAGCATTACCGAATGGTGGTTTTGTAGAGTTTCGTCCTTGGACAAAACAAAACAACACGTGTCGTAACACACACACACACACACACACACACACACACACACACACACACACACACACACACACACACACGGACAAACAGGAGCTGCGGCAGAGGAGCCCCTTGAAACGAACAGTAACACAATACTGTGGGGTTAGGGCGGGGGTGAGGAGATTGTTTTAACACATCCTTTAACCTTTATATCACTTTCAGTCGATAGACTGATGATCAAAAAAGAAAAACAAAAGTAATTCAGATTGTCGTCTGCTTACATCTTTACGCAGCATGCTGTGCGTTTGGACTTTCATGGTGAATATTTAACACCATTTTAACTTTACTGATGCTTTGAACAGCATGTACATGTCACCTTTGCACAGTGACAAAAGAAAAACCGTTAGTGTTTGCACATACGGTTCATGGTACTTCAAGTCTTTGGTACTTAACGTAGTCTTTGACCAGAATTTAGAATTAGTCGAAGTGACAAACATTGTTTCAAAATTTAAATTCAGATTGTGTATTTGCTACGAGGACAATAAAACGATAAAGAATACGAATTATGTAAAATATGACACATACGATACACTTATTCATCATATACATTGTATTTGTTAGCTTTTATGGTGATTTATGCAGTATTTTACATGCAAACGTGATCACTGATAAAAATAAACAGGACCTGCGTCTGTAAATTTCAATTACTGACAGTATCCTCTTTGTGAAGAAAATATGTTATTGTTTATAAATATCAAGGGGACTTGATACCCTTGGCATAATTTCGCCAACGCTGACAATTTTTGTGACTTCCTGTTTGATTTCCTGCACGGCAAATCCATTCTGAAAAAAAGATCTATTTTGAAAGGAAGAATTTCTGAAATGGAGTCTATTCTGAGTAGATTCCTTCTCAGAAGGGAAATAAAACAATTTGACAGAGTTACCGCTCCCCTGAAGGTATATCAATTTTCCTCAAATGTATAGAGCTAACCGTTGAGCAATTCAAGAATTGGTATGCTAAGGGACTTGTGACGTTTCCTACAGCCATAATTCCACAACAATAACCTTCAGTGAGTAATAACCCTAACCTTCAGTGTGTATGAAGACATAACAAAGGGGGGAAACTTCTTCAGGACCTGCAAATACTTTGGAACCGATACAATTATCCCACACCTCTCATCAGGGACATCAAAGGGAAAGAAACACAAACACGAAATAACTGGACCCTAATAGAAACATCACTAGCGGAAAGCCAAACGGACACTTACTTTCCCACAAAGTGGCCAAAATGGCTATCCAAAACAAAAATATGTAAGCGACACACACATTCAAAGACGAACTATAACAAAAAAAAAAAAAAAAACAAAAAAAAAAACAACAAAAAAAAAACAAACAAAAAAAAAACAAAAAAAAAAAAAACAACAACAACATAAAAACAACAACAACAACAAAAAAAAAAAAAAAAAAAACATGACAGAAGAACCGCCTTGGAACGGTCAGTGAAAAGTATTTCACTGGGGGGCTTAAATCGATTTTACGTGGCCACAATCTTCGCCCTTACTTCTGCCACGGTTTAGACACATAATTTGTTCAGTCCGCATGAAGGCTTCCTAACTCATCAGTGCTACATCTCCGAGAACACAAAAAATCAACTAATTACAGAGATGCAACAACGACAAGGACTCGACAGCACGAAACAACTTAAATGTTGGAGCAAAAGAAAACCAACAGTTAGACTCCGGTGGGCCCGACCAAAGATAGAGCATCGAGTACCAACCAACATTACCCAAAATTAAATTTCAAGTAAGCCTTTACGCTGGAACCATAATAGAATCTGAGTATTGGGTTTGGTGTAGGACTACATTATATTTGGAACTGCATCAGAATTAAAATTGTGAGGTTTCGCGTGCGTGGAATTAGTTTACCTCACCTCCCCCCGCCCGCCACCTCTCTCTCCCTCGCCATATCCAGGGTATTTTTTGCTGTCCCTTCCGAGACGGCTAAGCTGTTGCAAGTCCGCTGTGACCGTGCGTGGGTAACTGCACATGTGATGTTTTGGTTTGGATTTATTCGTTTTACACTTTTCTTTTACCTGTGCTTCGTGATTGTGGCTTAATATATATGTTTCATCTAAAGCGCAACCGGGGAAATGAATCGCAAAGTCAGAAAACGTACCTTCGGACCTATGCACCCAGTGAAGATTCAGATCAGACTGCGTGAATGCATTCGCCCAGTCTTATCATAATCTCCACTGGACACATTTTGGATAGCCAAGGACGCAAAGTTTCTTCATGCGGACAACGAAGACTCTGATCAGACTGCGCGGATGCGCAGGCTGATTTGAGTCTTCGTTGGGCTCACATGTCAGTAGGTATCTTTTCTCACATTACAGTTTAAAGTATGTGCTGATTGATTGTTTGATCTACCAGCGTGAAGTGGAGATCATGGGGATGTGCTTATTATGTTCAGTGGAATTTACAGAAGATGATGTTTCCTTGTTTTCGATTAACTTGATGGCATAATAAAATTAGATTTCCATGCAACGGCAAAAAGACAAGGATCTAGACATGCTTAATTCTGCTGGTAGTCGTAAATTAGTTATAAAGATGTTAGAGATAGGCTGTCCGTCTAGATATCAATGATTTATCAAGTGCAACAGTTGAAATGCTTGTCAAAGAAAACTTTAGCTTGTTTTCAGATGTAATATGAAAATTTTCTTTCAAAGTTGGAAACCAGATGAAATAAGTACTAGCTGAGAAAACAGAGCATATTGATACGTAGCTGATGTTATATTGCCCTCTTCAATTTATGGACTGATGAGGATGACGGTATTGGCTATAATCATGAGTTAGGTGCTTCTGTCGCAATCAGTGGGTCTTTGCCTTTTCCAAGTGAATACCTAACCATTTTGTTTCAAGAATACATGAATCTTTTGCCTGAGTTTGGATTTATAAATATTTCTGATGAAGCTTTGTACTCTACAACCGTAAAAATCCCAGACTTGATGTATCTGTAAGTTGAACGGATGTATTTACAGGGGAGACAACTCTGTGAAATTTTAGGAAAACAAACACAAAGTCACAAAGGTTGTTTGCTTTGTACAAAATGGGGAAAACTCCGCCGAGTGTATTTTCCCTTTAACTCTTTCGGTGCCAAATTCCAAAAGACATTTGTAATCTGCTTTTTTTTATTTTAACAAACTATCGTTTGGAAAGACGTTTATATGTAAAGTTGAAAGACAGAATGTCAAACAGCGTAGATCCAGATGAGACGGCTCACTGAGCCGTCTCATCTGGATCTATGCTGTTTGTAAAAGCCTATTATTATCCTCTGTGGCAGTGAAAGTGTTAAGGTGATCCAGAGATATACTTTGTGTATGTTTTTATTTTATATTTCTCTCTTTAAAATATACGTTTTGAATACTGTCGGGCAGGTATTTCATATCATTAAACAAATCGGTCTTATTTCACCTTTAATAGAATGTTAGATTTGTTCTAAAGCACCTGTGTAGAATGTAACTGTCGAATCCAGATTTAGATTGAGGAACCCACGGACCATGATATACGTATGATATACGTATTCCCAAAGAGGCATGGTTTACATATTCTTTATTTGAAAAGTTGTAAATTTTTCAATATGTTTGTATCGGCGTGTTTTCGTAATGTCGCCTCTCCTTGTAATGGTGCCTCTGGACGGCCGTGTTTCGTATTTGTGGCACATCCTTGGTATCTTCACTTTATTTTTGGCATTTCCTGGATATTTTCACATATTTTATCATCACGAAAACATACCTATATAATTTTGACCCCCTTAAATCCCACTTTTATATAGTAAAACTGGGGTTTACAGGGGTATACATTATTTTTCTTATTTCTGCTCAAAAACATAGATTGTGGGTATTCGTTAGAACCGCCTCGTCGAGGCGGTTCTAACGAGTACCACAATCTATGTTTTGAGCAGAAATATGAAAAATATCAGAATTTTTTATCTAAATATTTTCATTTCATGGTGGTAAAATTTTCAGTATACTTGAATTGGCGTGTTTTCGTAATGTGAAATGTGAATGGCCTAATTGCTTTTTAGCTGTATAATAAATTAGTTATTTACATACTTTTAAGAACAGTAAACATGTAAAAAAACTTCCTACGGGGAGTGAAACAAACTTTCAAATATGTAGTCAAGTGGCTCCTGTTGAGTAACTTAACGCTTTGCATGCTGGGTAAAAAATCAGCCCCCGACAATCAGAACTATTTGTTTTTGCATTTCCCGCAAATAAGAGGATAGCATTTCATGCATATTGTCTCCTAAGAAGACAATTTGCAAGAAATGCAAACCCCTTAAAAAACAAGATAAATATCTTCAGTTTGTGTCTGCTGAATGTGCCAAAAGAATTATAAAGGTTAACATGTTAGACGTCCTGCAAGAATTTTAGTTTTGGAAGATTATTGGGTAATTAAGCCATGTCAGCCCCAGTAACTAACAAGAAACATTCAACATGCTTTTAACTAGCATCATTTAGCCCACAGTTGACACAAGCATCTGGTATTAATGGAATTTAATGGAAAAGTTGTATTTAAATCATGATTATCTGACAAAATATGACGGTTAATCCCGCCGACAAATTGTGTTCGTTCGTATTTCATATTATCTGCTTAAAAAGCATTTAGATTTTATTCCATAGTTCACTTTACTTGTACAATTTTGAGGTGTTAACCATTCTCTTGCTGAACACGACATGCCCTGTCTTAACAAACAGTTTAGATCCAGATAAGTTGGCTTCTAACTGATCTGGATCTGCACTGTTTATCATTAAATATGAGAATTTCTATCAAAAACAAAGATCAAGTAATCTGATTTGCTGGAAATTAGATGTGGGCGTGGCATCTTAATTTATTCAGCATGAGAAGGGTTAATGATAGTATCACAGTGTTATATTTCTCTATATTGTGACGGTTTGCCTTATTATTTTGGCTTTCTTGATTTTCTTCTGAGGCTCACTTTCGCTTTATGATAATCAACCATAAAGGTTTGATGGTTTGGTGTTGTCTGTCCCTTTGAACATTATGTAAGTCATATCGAGACGATGAAGAGGTGATAAAGGCTCCGTGTCAAGAATCAAGTAGCACCGCACAGTCATGAGTTGAAGTCCGCAACAAGCTATTTAGATGGAAACCTATACACGATCTAATAATATCCCAGTACTATTTTTCTGGCATATGAAATTAACAAAATTTAGCTTTACAGTGGCGTAGCCAGAATGGAATTATTTTTACGCATACCCAAGAAAATCTTGAAAAAATCTCTCAAGTATCGCTTCCAAAACAGGGACTACTCTTAAAGGAACGAATTTGCTCCCGTTGCTTCCAACGGGAGCAAATTCTTTCCTTTAAGAGTAGCCACTATTTTGGAATTTGCTCCCCTATGGTAAAGAAGCAAACTGTTTTATGTTGTTTGATGCCTTTTTGTCGCAAACTTACTTGTAGGCCAAACTGCATTTTATTTTATACAGCAGAGTCTTGATATCTCGACCTCGCTAATCTCGAAGTGAAAATTTTATCCCTGTTGTTACATGAAACTCTAACAACAGGCAACAAATTATTGTGGAAATGAGGGAAGCAATTTCTCCTCTTTTCCACAATATTTTCAATAGATCTCTAACTTCAGGAGTCAAATTAAATATTCATTTGTGACATGTGGTTGTTTGATCTATTTTTTCCTCAATTCTGAAAATCTGATATGTCGAATTACAGACATCTGGAAGTATTTCAGGGAGTCCTTTGGACTTCGAGATTACGGGAGTCGACTGTATTTAATCACTAAAACAGCAATCTCCCTACAGCAACCTGTTTTATTTGTTTCCAATTGTGGCTGTTGTATGGAGATAGGGTCCCTCGGAGAAGGGAAGCAGCTCGTATCATGTCCTTTACGATCTTATTTAGAGATATATCCACTCATCTCGATCATTTTATTAGTAGTTGTCAAAAGTCTCAATCAAAATTTCTCATTTCGTATTAAGGGAAATGGATACATTTTCAGGTGAGGCAACTCTGTTAAATTGTTTTTGCCTCCGTTCTGCAAAACGGGTCTACCTTAAAGGGAAAGAAATGGCTCCTTTGCTCCCCAGGAGTAAATTCTTTCCTTTTAGAGTAGACTCATTTTCAGAAGTGGCATAGTGTGTATGAGAGAAAACAGAAGGTTACAAAAATTTTCTCCCTTGGCGGAAATGGAGGAAATCGCCTTAAATCAATTATCTTATTTAAAACCTCTCTGACTACTTATTACTATCATACCTTTAATAAGTTCGCCCTTATAGATAACCCAGCGTTCATCGCTATCTACATGGCTTTAAAAATATTGCCAGCAGGACACTTGGTCTCAAACTAAGAACATGAGTTGATCAAGCATCTGTTAGTTAACTTTAATTTGCTACATGATCTGCTAAGTGTCTAATCTAAATGGGCCGTGCCATGCGAGAACGTGTCTTCGGGCATAAGCGGACAACGAAGGCCCAGATCAGCGTGCATGTCTGCGAAGTCTGCTCAGGATCTTCATTGTTCCCTAACAGAATCATTGGATACTACAGAATGTATGAATGGAGAGCAAACGTATGGAGGATACTTTGCGCATATACAGAATGATCTGAATCTGGTCATTCTGAGCATGTTCGAAGGCACATTTTCGCTTGACGCGGTCCAAAGGTTCCCATGCTGATCGTATGTCAGTGTCAGACATCTGTATTTTTGCATCTCTGCGTCTACTTGAAGTATCAAGAATTTTACTTTATAGTTTCGTTAAATTTCGTAACATGTTCTGCTCAGTTTCATGGTCTGACATAGGGGTTACCTGGAAATTAATCTTAATTTGCTCTTTCTCTCTAAACACATAACACTTAAAATGCAGTGCAGTTATAACAATTTAAACTTTTAAAGCCTGTAACATTTTATTAGCACCCAGTAAACACACAACGTCGTAATATCGTCGCTTCGACGTCGCTGCGACGTAATGACGTCGCAGCGACGTCGAAACGGAACGTTGTTTGTTGCTGGGCATTGGTAAACATACGTACGCCCATGAAATGGCAAGGGATATACTTTAAGTGGAAGCAATTTTGTAAAAATGTTTCGGCTTCCCTTCTGAAAAGGGTCTATTCTAAAAGGAAAGTGTTTATTCCTAGGGGTCTACTGTAAAAGAACAGATTGGGTGCAATATCAATTCCTTTTAGAGAAGACCCTTTTTAATTCAAAATGATTATGAATTACTTTAAAAAGGATAGGATACAACGTAGATGTTATGCGACAGACTGTATGAACTGTATGTTTAGTGGTTATCCTACTAAATGTTAACAAATTTCCTGCCCAATTTAATTGCACGTCGGTGGATCTGGGCGCAAGCTCAGTGACAGCTCATTCCTTAAACCTTTAGAGGCGACTGGTGCCTGACCAATAGCGCATGTGGTTGGGCTCATCATGGTTTACTTATGCTTCCCTTTTGCTCTGATGTCCAGTTTGTAGCCGAGGCCTGCTCTGTGTTCTACTGGCGAGTTGGTAAACCCGAACGCGAACCGAACAATTATGTGTCGCTGAATATGTATCGGGATTAAGGGTAATGATTGGCATGAAAAAAGGTTATAGCTGTGCTATTAACCGTTCCAAGGCAGTATTTCTGTTGCCATTTCTTTTGTGTCATTCCATTCCATCCGCTGCCTTCGGAGGGCTTGTTGGGGCGGTTTAGCATCACCAGATTTACTATACCGAACTATCCGTTCAGCTGAAAACTACCGACCTGATACATGTAACCACCTAAAATCGTCCCTGCTAAGGTTGATAACGTTTAATTCTGCATTTAAACATAATATCTTTATACACTCCGATGCTTATAAACAGCGAATAAATGAACAAAAGCAAAGAAAACGTCAAACGTTTTGAAGAAATACGATTTTGATCATGTTGAGTACAGTATTGGCGGACAAATATAAATACTCCAGCACTGTAGTGAGCACACCAAATCTACAGCGTTCTTTAACAAGCAGAGGTGATTTTAGGAATTTTCAACAGAGAGGGAGCTCTCCCAATGAGACACAGAGTGGGGGAGGGAGGGTTAAAATCCACAAGGTGCGAGGCATTAACGTACATTTGAAATATTATGCGCGTCTTCTTTTTTTTCTACTTATCTGGTGCCCTGATAAAAGCTGAACGAGAGGTATTGCTCAAATTGACCAGTTTGACCTATATTTCTAGGTAATATAGGCGAGACATTCTGTAGCAGATCATTTCGTACCGTTATAACAACAGTTAGCCTATGTTCTGCTCGAGAACATACAAACAATACAAAATAGTCCTTAAGATACTTACTTTCTACAATTATTATCAGAATAAAATATTTAAAGAATATGATTGGCATTTCCTGCCAACAGAATGCTATCTCTCGTGATTGAGTTGTTTCCCTTGTATAGCCTCGATGACGTATAGGCTGAGTTGTTTCCCTTTGGAACGTGTAAGCAACTGATCCATCTACTGATATGATGAGTGATGTCATTGAATTTATATCAATAAACTCGATACCTAGCTTTTAAGCCATAGAAAAATAAACGGAAAATGACTTCTTAAATACTTTTAGGCCCGGAAAAAAATGAAAATCGCGCAGAAAATTGCCGGATCGTCATTTTCTTTCTTTCTTTTTTTTTGCAGAAGCACGCCCCCGTCCAGTACATTAAACTGTGAGAGACCATTAGAAATCGGTGCAAATCCCGCGCTCTATAGTAATCTCTGAAAAACAAATCCTACAAACCACAGAAAAAGGGCAGAGAAGGGGCTATTCTCAAGCTGCCTTCCGGTACAACAAAGATGGTGGCCTATGCGAATAATGTTTATGTATGCTTGTTTGTAACCACAAATATGGGAATGTTTATAGCGACAGGTTTGACTGTAAAGGGATAATGATGTGAAATCTTGAGCATCTTTAATATCGCATCGTCTGTAAGGGGGCAATCTGCGTCGTCCGTCACATTGGTATTTGTAACCGGTGAACGGTGCGCATATGAACATCGGCGAGGGAGAACTCAGTTTCCCATAAGTTTAGTGAATAGAGACATCTCTATTTCAATCATGAATACAGACATCTGTTATTGAAATGCAGATATCTGTAACAGAAATACAGCTATATGTCTTTAATTTAGAAATTCAGATATCTTATTTCAAATACAGATTTACGCATTTCAATTAGAGTTACCTGTATTTTAAATGCAGATATCCAGAATTCAGCTACATTACGGAAATCTCCAATTGAAATGCAGATATCTCTAATTTAAAAGCAGATATCTACATTACGATTGAAAATAGAGATGTCTGTATTTTAAATATCAATACCTACATTTCAATTACATATATATTTATTTCAATTACAGTTATCTGCATTTCATTTAAAGATATCTGTAATTCAAAGAATTACAGATACCTGTATTTATTAAAAGAGATATCTGTATTTGAAATGCAGATATCTGCATTAAATAGCACTTTCTAATTATGTCGCGTAAAGGTACGTTGTTGAGGAATAATAATAATAATAATAATAATAATAATGTACAATAAAACGACATAATGAGAAATGCATAGCTGCATCAAAGGGTTGTAAAAGAATCTATAAGTTTTTTTGTACAAGATAAGGATATTGTGCAGAAAGGGTCATGGAACAAAAATAAATTGACAACAATTATCGACAAAATATAACATCAGGGATCAACCCTCAAATGAATGGTTTAGGTCAGCATCTTCGTAAGAGATTCGGCCCACCGTCGTTAGTCCATTAAGCATAAATCCATGTGAAGTACACAAAGCTCGTTACTGCAGTTAAACAAACAAAGAACTCTTTAACCGATTTATGTCTAGTCGACTATAACTCTTTGGACAGATCCATTTCCAGTTGAAGGGGCGTATATATAGTTTTTATAATTACCCTCTTTAGAAAAAGATTCTGTATTTCATGCAAACAGTATAGACCCTGATCAGACGCCGCGTTCTGCGGCGTCTGATCTTGGTCTACACTGTTTGCCTATGCCCCTTTTATGGGACGGTAGGCGTAAATGGTTTATTGAAGGACTGCAACAGGAGTGCCGCATGGGAATGGTTTATATGAATACACGTTGGGACTCAAACCAGGTTTAATGTGTTAAGGAACCAGTAGGCGGAACATTAAAAATGAATTATTTAGCTAAAACAATTAAATTGCAGACTATTTCTCTGTAGATATTTAAGACTATGATACATACATACATAGGTGATTTTAACGCATTTATGCCTGGTGTCCCCCAAAAGGGACATTGACGATTCGTGTATACCCAGATCAGGGTGTACACTTTTTGCATTGAATACATGAATTTCTATGAAACATGACAGTAATAAAAGCTAACCAGATACCCCTTCAATTGAAAATGGACCTGATCAAAGAGCCGAGGCTGAATAGTCCACTCGGCATAAATGGGTTAAATTCTATTAAGGGGACTTGATACACTTGGTAGATGCTCCGTCATTATTACAACGAAGATATATTCTGTGACTTCCTGTTTAAATAAATCACTTCTGAAAAAGGGTCTGCACTCAGAGGAAAGTAGTTGCTCCCACTGTTATTTCAGAAGGAAAGCATGCCAATTTTGACAGAGCTGCCTCCCCTGAACGTGTATCCATTCCACATAATTAAGATTCAACAACTCCTAGGTGTATTCTATATGAGCCAGCGCACGACAAAACCTACAATGAGACTTGTGTGACCAGCAAAGACTCAGATCAATTTGTACTTCCACCCAGTATAGCAAGAGTTCTCCTTTATCCCTCTTTGGATATACTGTAGGCTGTAGAAGGCACATGCGATCAGCGAAGACTCGGATCAGACTGCGCGGATGCGCAGGCTGATCTGAGTCTTCGCTGGTCGCACAAGTCTTATTGTAGTTGTTGTCATGCACTGGCTCATATGTGAGCAGAACAGTGTGTATTTGAGAGCACTAATAAAACTAACTGTCTAGTCTGGACATTCTATGTACGGATATAAGATATTGCAGATTTTCATGACACGACTCATATAACAATTTATGGGACATGTTTGCTTTTCCTCAAACAGACCCATTTGGACATAATAACTTTATTATCCAGAACTCATGAAAAGCAATATGCAACATAAACATCGTGCAAACCTCCCAACACTCCACCTCCACTATCCCCCTCCAAAAGCGTACACAATATGTATACTCTCTCTTCGGTCTATGTTGACCTCCACTCAGAAGGAGAATGGAAATTATAAAAATCCTGACCAGAAAGTAGGTATGCGCAAGCTGGTATGATTTAACAAGGTTGATCTGATTTTGGAGAACATGTCAGTTTACCAGGCAACATCCTCTAATCAAACCCTATTATATAGAGCATAATGCAAGAAAAGGGCTTTCGTATCATTTGCGAAAGGCAAAGGCCGAGATCAACCATTGCATTCGAGCAGTCTAATCAGGGCCTTTTCTATCAATTGATATCTTCTACAGTATCCAGTGATTCTGTCAGCGGGCAACAATGGCCCTCGTCAGCATGCGCGGATGCGCATGCTGACCAGGGCCATCGTTTCCCACAAATGCGATAAACGCAATTTTCTTGTGTCGCGGCTCACATGTCGTCTATAGTTAGGCGAAATACCTAACCATATATTTAGCAATTATCTTTGATTGATATTTTTCTCTGGCACTATAAACCCATTATTAAAGTAAATTGGCAAAGATTGCTGACCATTCCGCAGTTGCTTCTATAATATTAGGAAACAGTCTACTGCAATCAGTTGTCTAGTTTATAGGGAAAGCAGCAATTACTTACCCCTCTTAGTCTGGCTTGTCTGGAATAAATGCGTCATTTCGGCAGCCTAAAACTGTTGACGTAAATGGAAAACAAAACGAAAAACAAAAAATGTCAATGAATTTACCCAGCAAACCTTCCCAAAGCACCCAAGGAAGAAGAGATGAGGAATAAACTATGATAAAGCACAACGACACAGTTGCAACAGCCAACATTCAAACAAAGAGACCAACAACAGGAAATCGCCTTGGAAAGATCGGCAGGAACAATTACTTGGGGGAGGGTGAGGAGTGGGTGGGGAGTGGTGGTGGGGTAAACTAGTCTTACACGATCTCAACCTCGCCCTTAATTCTGATGCAGTTCAAGTTTCACAAATATATGATCGGCCCGTGTAGAGTTCTTTATCTGTTCAATGAAAAACTCAAAGTAAAACACAAATAATCACAAATGTTCATTGAAATAAAGTATAAGGCCATTCTGAAATCCGAGCAAAAGAAAACCACACGTTGGACCATAGACCCGACCACAGACAAAGGCAATAGCCAGGCGCTAACCTTCCAAAACAGAATAAGGTAAGAGCCGTCATTCTGTCTGAGGCCAGATTCACCGTCGTACTATTGAAGAGGGAAGCAAAGTCATAATTGGGTTAAAACCATGCTTGCTGTTTGTTGCATCACATTTATGTTATATCTTTTTGTAAAGATTGACTATATATTTTTGAATTCTTTCTAAATATCCGCATAAACAACAATCTTCCTGAATGTATAGACTAAATCGGCATAAATTCGGTTTCTAAGTCGCCATAATTTCGGTTTTAACAAAACTTACTTTAATATTGTTTATAATTTAGCATGGTTGAACATACTTATTACCTACATAACATTTGTTTTATTTTAATCTACCCTTTCATAATTTCTACGATGAAATCTATCTATACGATAAAATCGCATTTATCATTTACTCGGATTTTTTTTTCGCAATTATTGCACGATTGACTAAAATCAAACCTTTTATGGCAAACGAAAATATGTTCTGCAGCGGATGTATAGTCTATTACCAGACTCTTATCTTTGCTTGTACATCTGCATGTCTTTTCAAGGTGTACAGTTTAGCGTAGCCTGCGGTGTTCTTAACAGTTTTATCACTTAGTTAAAAAAGATATTTCTACAGGAGAACAGTACATTGGGATTAAAAAGACAAATATAGTTAAAGAAAGTGATATAAAGAATGGGGACCACTTTATGCAGCGTACTGAAACACTTACCTTAGACGGCGAAGGTTTTACTTTATTTTTAAAAGCACGAGTCAGCTTTAACTCTTATTACGATACAATTACAGTGAGAGTGTTATAATCTTCTAGAAGGGAAAAGTGCCACAGAAAAATGTCGCACATAACAAGGCTATTATTTAAAACTCGCACCGACAAAGATGGCCATACTTAAAGTCGTTACCAAATAACTGTATAAATTTAAGTCGCAATGTCAGAAAACGAACTTTCGAATATTTATGCCAGCGAAGATTCAGATTAGACCGCGGATTCGTGCAGTCTGATCAGAATCTTCAATGGTCGCATTTTGAATAGCCAAGGATGCAAGGTTTCTTCATGCAGACAATGAAGACTCTGATCTGCGCAGGCTGATTTGAGTCTTCGTTGGAAGCACATCTCAGAAGGTACATTGTCTGACGTTGCGGGTCATTATTTGTATACAATCAATACCAGCATGGCATTAACAGGAAACGTATTCACATAAGTCAAGTAGTAAATGTTTCCATTAATGCATTTTGTTGAGGATGATATATTCCACTGGCCATTTTATGGCGAGTTAAGGGTTATTTGATGGCCACTTAATTAATTTTCCCACAAGATGATTCGTTAATGCAGCGCTAGACCAAAGAGAAGCACAGTAAACTTGAATTGACCTAAACCGTTTCCTTAAGTATTTTGGATAGCAAGACCTGTCATGTAACAGCAAATATTAATAAACTCAAAGATATTGTAGCTAATAACTTGAAGATGATTAATCGTCACCTACATGTATCATCACGTCGTCTCACATGCGAAAACCTTTCAGGAATAAACATAAAAAAAACAACACTAAACTAATGTGTCAGAACTTTTGCTTGTTGATGGGCTTGACATCTTCTCACTCTTTTGCTCAGCCTCTAAGATTTTCCAGCAATGTTAAAGACACCGTAGAGAAAGAAACAAAATCTAAGTATCTTACAGAATGACCACCAATTTTCGCACATGAAAAGAGAGACAAGATAAGTACTGCATTTACAATTATGAAGAAAAACAATGAAGCGAATAAGTTAAGAAATAAAAATGGAGAAAGTAAACTCATGTCCCAAAAAATTATGTACAGTCGATTCTCGTTATCTCGAATTCCAAGGGACTCTCTGAAACACTTTGAGATATCCGTACCTCGACATATCAGAGTTGCGGAAGTGAAGAAAACAATAAATCGAAAAACCACATTTAACAAATTAATATGTAATTTGATTCCTGAATTTAGAAATATATATAAAATAATGTGGAAAAGAGGAGCAATTCCTTCTCTTTTCCACATTATTTTGTTAAATGTTCCTAGATTTCCATGTTAAAACAGGGACCAGAATTTCACTTCGAGATAAGCGGTTATTCGAGATAAGCGAGGTCGAGATAGCGAGAGTCAACTGTATATTTGTTTCGTTGGTCTGTATTTTATGTGGTGTCCGTCGTAGTTTGTGTGCTCTTGGTGTCATTGGTAGTCTATGGTCTGCGATTGTGGCTCATTCTGTACATTTGTACTATTTTTCTGTCTTGATTATTGCTGAGATCTTACGAAAATTTACTTTGGCTTGGTTTGCAATACTTTGTACAGTGGAGTAACAACCGATCATCACGAAAACACGCCTATATAATTTTGACCCTCTTAAACCCCACTTTTATATAGTAAAACTGGGGTTTACAGGGGTATACATTATTTTTCTTATTTCTGCTCAAAAACATAGATTGCGGTTCTAATGAATACCCACAATCTACGTTTTGAGCAGAAATATGAAAAAATATCAGAGTTTTTATAAAACAAAATTCAGTTTTTGGAGGTGAAATTTTCTATATATTTGTATAGGCGTGTTTTCGTAATGGGAGCAAAGGGAGGAAAACGCAAACAATGATGATTTATAAAATGAAAAAAAGTCTTCAGTGAAAATACAGAAGGTGTTATTTTACAAATTTTTAATGTGAGTATCACGAAGTTTCGGAGGTATTTATGACAGTTAAGTTTGAGAAAAGTCATGAAAAGACGGACGAATGAAGCAATATGCATGAATTACCTCCATTCAATTAATGTATCCATCTATTTGGTTGCAAAGATGAGTGTAGAATACATAGGTTGCGTTTTACATGAAAGAAAGCCTCTAGGTAGCAAATGAAAGCACACGGCTTACATGTTCATCTATATCCAAGAAATTTCACGTTTAGAATCTTTCGGGTATTTCAGGTATTGAAAAATTTTCAATACAATATATTGCACTATCTCAAATGACAACTGAAGAGCGCCGAATGAAAAGATATTTTCGGGGTATGTTGGTCACATTTGGTATTTTTTCCGTCATTTTTCACAAGAAAGACAACTTTTATGGCTTCTTGTGTGCTCTCCTTTACCCCTTCTAAAGAGCGATCAAGTCTAAAAGGAACGAATTTTCTCCCCTTAGGAGCCAATTATTTCCTTTGAGAGTAGACCCGTTTTCAGAAGGGAGGCAAAACATTTTTGAAAGTTATCTCACCTGAAATTGTATCGATTCCCCTTAAACTCTTTCAGCGCCAAATTTCAGACACATTTGTCGTCTGCTTTGTTTTTTTAACAAACTATCAATTGGAAATCAGTTTGTATGTAAAGCTGAAAGACTGAATGTCAAACAGCGTAGATCCTGATAAGACGTCTCATCTGGATATACGCTGTTTGCAAAACCTATTATCATCGCCCATGGCAGTGAAAAAGTTAAGGCGAATATTAGCCTGTACATCCGTGCACTATGACCAGAGCGTTTCTGTTCGCTTATATACCAGTAAGTAAAGTAAGTAAATTCTTTATTTTACGAGGGTAGCCCAATTGATTTTTTACCGTGGGGCCCTCAACAAAACAACATACGTACAAAACATACAACAGGTTATTTATGATTGCTTGTCACTATAGGAAACATACCAAAACTAGATGGACATGTTGTGTGATCACAACTGTGATCATGTATTCTAACATAATATATGAAAACATATTACAACTTTAGTTAAACATACAACATAATCATAATGTCAAAACATACATTACATGTGATCATATTTCACAATTACTTCACAAGTTACTTCAAAAATTACTTCATCTCATCATAACAACTTTTCATGCTGTGGGGATCGTCAGAACCCGCAATCAAAGACTCACCGTGAAATCTCCCATTATAAGACTGTTATATACGGAAACTTTCACAGAATACATGCATGTCTGACATTCCAAAATTCTCTGAAAACCTTATACAGGTACAAGGGGTGGGCGGTGGGTAATTTTTGTCAGCAGAAACAAATACTCTTTAAAATATCTGAAATTGATCAATAACATGTCCAAACTCGTTTGGTATAGTGCAGTTAATTTTACCGGTCTTGACATTCTTATGCACAAATTTACACCCCAGTTCAATTCAAACTATACAACGTTAACACTTATCATAAATTGCGCTGAGGTATATCCGCAGCTTTTATTTATGATTGCTTGTCACTATAGGAAACATACCAAAACTAGATGGACATGTTGTGTGATCACAACTGTGATCATGTATTCTAACATAATATATGAAAACATATTACAACTTTAGTTAAACATACAACATAATCATAATGTCAAAACATACATTACATGTGATCATATTTCACAATTACTTCACAAGTTACTTCAAAAATTACTTCACCTCATCATAACAACTTTTCATGCTGTGGGGATCGTCAGAACCCGCCATAAAGACATATAAATCTGAATCTGCTCAATGGTAATAAAACGCTTACGCTGGTTCGTAATAACAGACGCCCCTGTTTCTGTAAAATGCAACAAAATATTACTTTTTAGGCGCAAGTCATCGTCAAAAACGGTAGACAGCTCTACAAACTCATTAGCCCATATTTTTTCTTTAATTTTTTGACTAACCGTCGTGTGCAAGGGTAGAGCTACAGATGTAAAGGAAGGCTTGTTCTGTGTGTCACCAGAGTGTGCAATATCCAGAGACAATGCTGGAATTGAAATTGAAATCTGATCCCCCGTAATTGTACCTGATGCTGTTGTCACCGGTGACGTAACTGACACGTCAGAACCCATAGCCGCACTCACTGATCGTCCCACCGAACTGAGTGAAGGATGTGAAGTATTCGTTGTTTCTCCATGTGTATTAATGTCATCAGCAGACACACGCTGCGGAGTAATGATACCCAGATTACTTAGATGCTCAGTTACTTCTTTCCTCACCGTATTCCCCAACTGAGACACAATTGCAGATGAAATGTTATTAACCAAAGCGTCGACATCCAAAGGCGGTGCGGTATGTAATGCAGCAACTGCGGCGTCATTTGTTGGTGTCCCAGTAGTGTCAGTGTGGGATGCTGTGTGTAATGCAGCAATGGCGGTGTCATTTGTTGGTGTCCCAGTAGTGGCAGTGTGGGATGCAGGGTGCGCCCGCCTAGAGCGCCTTGTTCCCACCTGATAATTCAAACTTGCAGCCTCCAGCGTACGCTTTCTGCCTCTCCTTGTATCCATTGTAATGCTAGAAAGCAATAAATATAAAATCCAATAAACATGTCATTTAAACTGAACATTTGCATGTCAATGTCATTATCATCATCATTATCCACATAATCATTGTCAACCTACAACATACTTGCAGTATCAAAATTTCCATATGAACATACTAGGAGATCTCAAATAATATAATATGAAGGCCAATATACTCAATTCCATTAAAATGGTATCAACATGCCGAATTTCACAGCCGCATATCAATATCACTTGTTTGAAATTAAAACTTTGCATATTTTCACTTTATTACAATAATCATATATAAAATTCAAATAAACAAATAAATCGCCATCATCATCATCATCATCATCATCAAACCCCCGACATATTTTAAATGCAAAATTTCCATACTGTAATGCTAGGAT
Organism: Anodontia alba; assembly: GCA_964016985.1. Taxonomy (NCBI): domain Eukaryota; kingdom Metazoa; phylum Mollusca; class Bivalvia; order Lucinida; family Lucinidae; genus Anodontia; species Anodontia alba. The sequence continues at coordinate 127,929,857 of OZ024822.1, forward strand.
ATCTAGAATTTGCGGCTTGACTAAATCTCAAAGTGTTTATTCACCATACTGGCTTCTCTTCACTGGCTCACTGTAAGGTTCTGAATCTCAATGCGCTAAAAGTCACCACACTGACTTATCGCATAAGCTTCTAACAAAAGCAGGTCATATTTCCAAATAATGGAAACCCAATAGAATACTAAAGCTCAGAATGGCTAATCACTAGCTCATTGGAAGCTCCTGAATCTCAATGCGCTAAAAGTCACTACACTGACTAATCGCATAAACTCTGAACAAAAGACAACTCGCAGTTCTGAGTAACATCCACATTATAAGATACTAATCTCAAAAGTGCTAAGACACCATACTGGTTCATGTATAGCTTCGGAGAACAGGCATATCGCCATTCTAAAAAGAAACCACTGGGTTCTTCATATGCAATTAATTCACTTAATCTGAAAACAAAGTTAAGCTGTAAATATGCATAAAATGATAAAGCTATACTTCGCGATAGTAATATCGTTTTGTACATACATACATACATACATACATACATACGTACATACATACATGCATACATACATACATACAACACGCATGACTGCATACATACAAAAGAACCAACCACATACATACAAACATATATTCAAACAACAGAACATAACAAACATGCGTGCAAACATACAAATATGCACACTAATACATACAGACATACATACAAATGCAAAAAAAAAAAACAAAAAAAAAAAAAACATATATACATTCAAATAAAACATACAAACAAACATGCAAACAAACGATCTAAAAAGATACACACCTATATGCACACAAACACACATTAACCTACACATACAAAAAAAAAAAAAAAATAAATAAAAAAAATTGAATACACACAAAATCATGTATACATACAAACATACATACAAACATGCGTGTCACAAAACATACATACACATACAAACAAGTACCCAACAATCATACATACACTTACATGCATGCACCCATACATACATACATACATACATACTAAATAAACATTTAACTCCTCTGAAAATAATAATGGTCTAAAGCTCATCCACGGCTGTCTTTATGGCGAGTCGAACCGAACGATAAAATCTCTTCTGGCCCAGCAAATTCAGATGAATGCCATCTCCACTAAACATTTCCTGAGCGGACCCAAAAATTCTCCTGTGACGCCATATCCTAATTCTATAATCATGCTCAACTAAAGTCGATAAAAGGCGCATAGTATTTGTTCGTCGCAGGTCATAAAGCTCTGCCGAAATATGCCTTGGTGATTTTCTTGTAAAAATCTCACAAATATAGATCCGACGGACGTTAAAGTCATTTAGCAGCTTTGTTGTGATATCTTCCAGATCGCTGGCGATTGCCAGGCACTTCCAATTCTCCGCTACATGGTCAACCGCATTCTCCCCAGCCTGTATAAAAGCCGCACTGTCAACATCATTTCCCCCCAACTGTATCACCACAATATCAGGATTAAAGTCCCGTAAAAAGGGGGCAATCGCTACATTAAAACGGTTCAGATCCAACACTTTCCATCCGCCTGTTCCACGAAATTTTACCTGGCACTGAGACAGATCGAAGTTTCTTTTCAACTCAACTTTACGTCGGTCCCGAATATCAAGGTCCAGACGTCTGATAAAACTATGCCCTATCAAGGCCACTTTTGGCAAGGGCATATATGTAGGTCATAAATTACACGCGTGATGCATAAAATATAATGCTAAAAATACCTCGATCCTAGCACAAAACAGCAAAACCACAAATATCTATTCACATTTCACACTCCATCAGTCCAAAATTATAAGATTTTGGTTATAATTGTTTGTCCGCTAATTTTTGTCAGCAGAAACAAATACTCTTTAAAATATCTGAAATTGATCAATAACATGTCCAAACTCGTTTGGTATAGTGCAGTTAATTTTACCGGTCTTGACATTCTTATGCACAAATTTACACCCCAGTTCAATTCAAACTCTTATCATAAATTGCGCTGAGGTATATCCGCAGCTTTTATTTAAAACAATGAGTAAAATGGAGCAGTACACGAGATAATGGTACTTATCGCATATGTGACCAGCAAAGGCACAGGAGCGGCTGCTTGGATCGCGACTGTGCATCCGTGCAGAGCATTCTCTGCTCGCAGACATGAAGCAAATTGACCAGACAACGAAGATAATCAGACATCTAGCTCCATTATTAGATGAATAGGCATGCGTATTTGCGAACGTTCCCACAGAGGACAAAAAGTATCTTTATCTCGTGTCACTACTCCAATACTCATTTGATACTGAACACTGTTTGAATAATCAACATAGGTACTGATCAGCCAGGTAGATGTGCAGGCTAATTTGGGTCTTCAATGTTAGCATATAACCCGAAGACCCCGTTTCACATGGCGCTGGTCTATGTATTTCTTAGTACAGACACCAAGGTCATATTCTGGTCAAATGTTTGGGTAGACTAGCTACTAGTCGGATATCAATATTATTTTCATCAATCAATTATAATTATCAACTAAGGGCCATCTACTGCTTGCTTCACCTCTTTGATAGCAGCCACTAATCTTGGAGATATCCGACCTTGATGTCAGAGACCAACTATAAGAGACTGGCTATACAAGATCTCATACATAAATCTGAATCAGCTTATAGTAAGGAGTGATAAAGCATGACATCAAGGTCTAGGAGCTAGTCTAATGTTTGGGTTGAAATTGTTTATTTGTAAAGGATCATTGTTTAGATATTTTAACTGTTGGATAAGTGATATTCTACCGGATTGAACTGGTCAAACCTTGGAAGTTAAAGATTTTCGCTGCTTTTAACTCTGTATATGCAATATTTAAATACTGGCAAATTAGATTAATATTATTTTAGTTATTTTTATCAGAAAACAGAACTGAATATTTCATACATTTAGTCTCCTTTATCTGATCCTTGCGCCAATGGAGTTTTTTTTAGGCTGTACAATATATTACAGACGTATTTTTGCAGTTTGTAGGAATGTCAGTTATGCTGTTCAGCTGTTCTAGCGGTTTAGACTCCAGCTCGGGACAGACTTCTTCTCACCGTTGAACTTTATTCACTTGTCGCCTTTCAGACAAGTGCATGATCAAGGCCAGAATAATTCGATAGATATAGGGACATGGCTTTGGTTGTTGTATATTTTAAATTTTGTTGTAAGTCGCCATAAAGTAAATGAGTGAACTCAGGAACTGATACAATCAGGGTATCACGAAAACATGCCCATATAATATTGACCCCCTTAAACCCCACTTTTATATAGTAAAATTGGGGTTTACAGGGGTATACATTATTTTTGTTATTTCTGCTCAAAAGATAGATTGTGGATACTCGTTAGAATCGCCTCGAGGAGGCGGTTCTAACGAGTACCCTCAATCTATCTTTTGAGCAGAAATATGAAAAATATCAGAATTTTTTATGTGAAAAATTGCCATTTTTTGGTGGTAAAATTTTCAGTGTATTTGATTAGGCGTGTTTTCGTAATGTTCACATCAAGTTATCAACATAGGAGACAGACAAATATAATTAAATAGCCACAAAAACAACAGATGGAAAACAGACTTGGTAGCCCTTTCCCAAAAAGGTGACAGCTCTGGTACCCAAGTTTAACGGAATATAACTTACATAATTGTTAAACAAACACAAAAAACACACATTTATATAAGTGAAACACTACAGAACATTTAACAAAAACTACCACAATGAAAATACCGCCTTGGAACGGTCAGTAATAAATTACGGGGGCTAGCTTTATGGGACCTCAACCCTCACCCTCTCTTTCCATTATGGTTAAAATATATATTTGTTCGGTCCGCATGGAGATCATTCATGAAACATTACGGGAACATATAAATCACAGAATGAAGCAAAGATGAGGACTCAACAGAAGCAACAAGGGGGTCAAACAACACCACTGGAATACTGGAGCAAACAAAATATGATATTTGGAAACTAATTAAGTCAATAACTTAGTTAACTATCGTTTCTACAGGTACCGAGATGCGCACCATGGTGCTCAGAAATATGCCTATTTTTGTATCTGTATGTAGCTCTCATTATGTTTCGTTTGTTCCAGACTAGACTCATTCTTTACAACTAAACCACCGACATCGTCTTAACATTCTTGGAAAATATCACCTCTTGGAGGAGAGTGACTCATAAAATGTGTTTTTCCAATATCAATATGTCTGCAAAGTAATTCACTTTATGTAAGGTCCTATCTTACAGCGTGATCTAAATTCTTTCTGACTTACATGATATATTGATATTATGAATCAACTTTATCTTAACTATTTTAGACAGATTCTTGTAAAATATTACAAAGATTATGAGACTTACTGGATATAGCTAGTTCCATCAATAACAATAGACATAAATACAATTTCTTCATTTTCTGTTGGACAGGGCCGTGCCTGGTAAAACGTCATTTAGCATTATTATATTGAAAATAAAGACAGAAGTGAAACACAAAGCATAATGTACTAGATATTGAAAATAGAATAAATGAATGTGAAACAACTAAGCATAAAATTAGAGTTCCTAGATGGGGTTGGGGGAGGGGGTTGGGCAAGGCGGGATGAGGTGTGGAGTTCATTTTTACATAACCTCACTCTCAACACCGCACTGGAACGATCAGATTTAGAGTACTCGATAAGGGGCTGGTGTGTGGCGTTTTTAAACAGGATTTTTACGTGTGCATAACCTCACTCTCAACTCTGACTTCTGGTGAAGTTGGCTAGCTGTAAAAGTGCTTTAAACCCCCGGTGGTTGACTCTACTGACCATTCTAAGGCGGTGGTCCCGGTGTTATCTTACTCTTTGTTGCTTTGTGGGTTATTCTACGAGGCGATTTGTTTTATGTCTTACCTTGTGTTATTTTGTTCTTGTGTTTTTCAGTCCTTTTAGCATTGCGATTACCTCGCTTTGGGAAGAGAGAGCTAATCTTAGAGCTTTTTGTACGTTTGTTCGATTTGTGCTTGTTTGTTTTTGTCGGTTTTCTCTTCCTCTTGATGTCTGGGAAGGACTGCGGTTTGTGGCACTCCCTGGCCTTTTCTCTTACCTTTTTTAACCTCAAATCAAAATCAAGTGTTCGACCCAAAACAGCAGCAGTCTAACTTAGTGAATCATCACAGCAGCAAAACATAATAAGAAGCCCACGGGCCACAATTCGCTCACTTGAGTAAATAAAACTGCCAGCCATGCACCATGCCCCGCCATAGCGACATATTCCCTATGCACTTCTGTAGTATAAGGGTTGAAAACAATCTAAGTTAAACATGAAGAGAAGCAAATAACAGTTATTTCATAACTCAATAAAAAAAACAAAAAAAAAAAAAAAAAACAAACAAAAACAACAACAACAACAACAACAAAAAAAAAAAAAAAAAAAAAAAAAAAAAAAAAATTAAAAACACAAAAAAGTCTAAGTTAAAAATACAATAAAAAGTGATAAAAAAATAATTTCAGGATTCTGAAAAAAAACAACAACAAAACAATATGCATATCTTCAGACCATCCTAAAAGCGTGTGTAAAGTTTGAAAAGGATCGGCCTGAAAATGTAGGAGGAGTTGCGTGTACAAGGTACATACTCCCTATACATTTCTGTAGTATTAGGGCTCGAAAAAAGTCTAAGTTAAAAATGCAAAAAATGTAATAAAAAATAATTTCAGGATTCTGAAAAAACAATATGCATATCTTCAGACCATCTTAAAAGTGCCTGTAAAGTTTGAAAAGGATTGGCCTAAAACTGTAGGAGGAGTTGCGGGCAGAAGGTACATACTCCCTATATATTTCTGTAGTATAGGGCTCGAAAAATGTCTAAGTTAAAATGCAAAAAATGTGATAAAAAATAAATTCAGGATTCTGAAAAAAAAAAATATGCAAATCTTCAGATCATCCTAAAAGCGCCTGTAAAGTTTTAAAAGGATAGGCCTAAAACTGTAGGAGGAGTTGCGGGCAGAAGGTACATACTCCCTATATATTTCTGTAGTATTAGGGCTCGAAAAAAGTCTAGGTTAAAAATGTAAAAATGTGATAAAAAATAATTTCAGGATTCCGAAGAAACAATTTGCATATCTTCAGACCATCCTAAAAGCGCCTGTAAAGTCTGAAAAGTATTGGCCTAAAACTGTAGGAGGAGGTGCGGGCAGAAGGTACATACTCCCTATACATTTCTGTAGTATTAGGGCTCGAAAAAAAGTCTAAGTTAAAAATACAAAAAAATGTGATAAAAAATAATTTCAGGATTCTGAAAAAACAAAATGCATATCTTCAGACCATCATAAAAGCGCCTGTAAAGTTTGGAAAGGATTGGCCTAAAACTGTAGGAGGAGTTGCGGGCAGAAGAATGGTGGGGGCGCTGACGGACGGACGGACACTCAAAATTTCAGAGGGTATAACATAATACCCGGCCACTTTTTTTAGTGGCGGGGCATAAAAAGCAGTTGCATGTCAGCAGATGCCATGCAACATTATTCTAGTATTTGCACAGAAGCGCATCAAAATAGTGGATGGTCTTTAAAAACAAAATTTGCAGCCAACAGTTTTCCATAGATGTATATAGGGAATTAAATTAAACTATATCATAAAAAGGTCAACACTCAACTTTGGATTAGGTTAACAAATTTGATAGACTTCCCATCCGAAATGGTTACCACAGTTTCGGCCAGACATGCTTCAAAATCTATTGCAACCTTTTCCCCTGCCCAGTAATGCTACACATGAAATTTGAACAAGATTGGTCAACTGGAATTAGAGATATACATCTTTGAAATTGATATGCATTTTACATTCTCCATTTATAAATGCATAGAAAATATTTCTTCACTCAAGGGCATACAACTTTAAAGTCAATTGACTAATCTAATACGGCCCATATTCATCCACATGGGATGGGGCTGTAATTCAGGCTTAAAATTGTAAATGAGTCATCCAGGAAAGACAACTATTATATACACGTAATCTTATTGAGAGACTGAAAGAAAAAGAGAAGAGAAACAAACAAGGACAAAGCAAAACGACACGTTCGTAATACACGACATACAAACAAAGACGAACTAAAGGGAAGAACTACATCTGAACTGCACATCGACCGTCATCCAGCTAAAAGGGAGGTAAAGTAAAATTCTGAGATTGCGGAAATCTACTCCTTAAAGGCAATTATTGTTAACAGATTATTGTAATTACATTTTAAACATCTCCATTCTAGCATCGTCAATCTCAGCATAAATAGTTTTATTTGCTATCCCAAACGTTTTAACTTAGCTTTTGACCAGATACACCTTACAAATTTTCCGCGATTTTTAAAAGGGATACGACTTTTGAGACTTCCTGTTTGCATTCCTGCACACCAATCCCCTTCTGAAAAGGGTCTACTAAAAGAAAGTGTTTGCTCCTTTTGGGAGCAAATTCTTCCGTTTTGGAGTAGACCCCTTTTCAGAAGGGACCAACACAATTTAGACAGAGTTACCTCTCCTGAAAATGTATTCATTCTCCATAAGTATGCCATCAACTATCAATTCTGACTGCAAATCGAAGCAAGGTGGTAGCATGGTGGTAGATTCTTATGACATATCTGATTGCTAAAAGTATTTTCTTGTTCTAAGATACAAACTCGCTAATGGTTGTCATTGATAGCAAATTAGAGCTCTAAAGAATCAATTAAGGGTAGAAATCAACTTATGGCGGATACAAGTTTAGTGATGATAGCTTGTCTGATTATAGTCTGATTAAACTAGTGAAGAATTGATTTAGACTACACACAGTTGTGATATCATTATAAACCAATGAGTGCCCACTGTCACATAGTGGAATGATGAAAACAGTGCAGACCAAGATCAGAAGCCACAGAACAGTTTGTCAGAAATTTGTAAATTTACAATAAAGAAGCAATTAAGGCTTTTTATTATAACTATTAAAATCTCGTATATTGGGCCATTCAGACTAGCTAGCTTGGAAAGTTCACTGAATATATCTCAAAATTAATGGGTTAACCCTTTCTACCTTCCAGTAAATTTGTCCGCCTTTGAACTTGAAGGTGCAAATTGTCTCAGATAGGGGTATCTATTGATATGACGGACAAAATGACAACCAGTGTAGATCATGGTGACTTTTATTCATTATCCTAATGAATTTATTGGTATTATCTTGACATCGTTTGCAAAAACACCCATTTGGTCTACAGAACGGAAAAGGCTGACGTCTATACTACCACTGGACAATTTTATGAAGTATTTGTCAGCGTCATGGTTAGAAATTATCTTAACAGCATATGCAAATATAGAAGCGTAATGAGTAGACCTAGACTTGCGTCAGTCTATTGAATTAAACACTGATTCTTTAAAATAAACAGACAGAACATCATTATTTACTTGTGGTGAAAGAAACAGAAACTGATAATTCCAGCTACATCTATCTATAGTGACCAGTGCTTCGTAATCTTAGCATGTCACTATTGTCTTGGTTAATTTTAGTGTCTACAAAAGTTGATAATATTGATAAAATTTTATCACTGGAGACTGACTGGAGCAAGTCTAAGAATAGACCCAGCTTAGGTGAATGTATTGTTTATTCAATATGCGTCGACTAAGGTCAGTCTGCGCGAATGCGCAACGGGATTTGAGTTTGCGCATTTAGCAAATGTGATATGGCGCCACGTATGCTTTCACATGTAACAACACATGCTTCTGCTGACGTTTATGATGACGTCATTACATTAATGTTATTAGAAGTGATAAGCTATTAGAGACAAAATTATACGGCATAAAAATATAAATTTATATAAGGCACTCTGTGAACAGCCGCAAGTTCTCCGTATTTAGGTGGTAAAGTGCATCCGAGTTGAATCTGTGCATCTTCTATATTCAAAACTTTATGTTTGGCTAAGTATTGTCTATACAGTATATATCCTTAGGATGCCGACAGACAGACCTGAGCGGACGCCTCAGAAATGTTTTTTCACCTTTTTACTCACCCAGTAGTGCTTAGGTAGGCCTACATCATCAGGTAGTAAATGGATTAAATTTAAGGACAAATACGATGAGGAGTTAAAGTATAAGGATAGTTAGGGGAAACATTGAAGGAATAGCGAAGACCCCGGATTGTATGGATGGTCAGGGTCTGTGTTGTATATACATGTACAGTCCACTCCCGTTATCTCGGCCTCGCTTTATCTCGAATAACCGCTTATCTCGAAGTGAAAATATTGTCCCTGTTTTAACATGGAAATCAAACAACAGGTAACAAAATATTGTGGAAAAGAAGGAGCAATTTCTCCTCTTTTCCACAATATTTTCAAAATACATGTATCTCTAACTTCAGGAGTCAAATTACATATTCATTTTTAAAATGTGGTTGTTCGATTTATTTTTCCCGAATTCTGCAACTCTGATATGTCAAGGTACGGATATCTCGAAGTATTTCAGAGAGTCCCTTAGACTTTGATATGACGAGAGTCGACTGTATGTGCAAACATGATGGTATTTCGCACATCTTGCCTCCTTTGTTAAAGCGGAATAAGATCTTACTTGATGATAGCGGTTTTGATTTCAGACATATCTGTACAAGAAAACTTTCACTTTTGACTTGGTCTTATCAGTGACACTTGGCACACTCTCTTGTACCCTAAAGTACACTGCATACATTTGCCAGCTTAATTGAATGTACCGTTTTCAAGGTAAATACCGCACGTACGACTAAAAGTGCACAGTCAAGCAATCTTGTCACATTACCGTCCCTGTATTTTTAGGCCGTATTCTACAAAAGCATGTGATGTGGGTATTTGTTAGAATGGCATTCGTTAGAATCGCCCGGTTAAGCAATTGTTGTGGGTACTCATTAGAATCGGCGAATCTAACGAGTACCTACAACATATGCTTTGATTGCGAAAATCAGAAGAAAAAATATTTATTGCATAAACATTATCAAATACTCCCCTCCTGAAGTCCTCTGCTGATCTTTTTATATCCTTATTAGGTGGACGTTTTACTGCACCGTTTTCCAAGAAAATTTACGATATTATTGCATAAAAAGCAGTGCCGCACGTTATTAACAGCCGTGTATTAACCGGCGAAAAGCCGTGTATTAACAAGGCAATTCACGCGCTGTTATTGCACGGCTACGCAACTTTCAATATGATCGTACCGGGGCCACACATTTGCTGCCGTTACGAGATGTGTACTTCCTAGCCCTAAAAGGAGCATAGTCAGCGGCAATTTCATTCGCGAGACATCGTTGAAAAGGCGAAACAAAATAGTGCAAGAAATAATGCAAAACGTAGCAAATGGTTTTAGTTTTTATGCAATAATAGCGATCGAACATGTATTTTCAATGCATTAACATTCGCCAGGTCCCTTGGGAGGTGTTGAAAACCGACGCGAATGTTAATGCATGAAAAACCATGTTTAATCACTATAGTTGAAAACCGAGGCGAATGTTAATGCATGAAAAACCATGTTTAATCCCTATAGTGAGTAATACCCCAACCCTAAGTGTGCAATTTCATTCGCGAGACATCGTTGAAAAGGTGAAACAAAATAGTGCAAGAAATAATGCAAAATGTAGCAAATGGTTTTAGTTTTTATGCAATAATAGCGATCGAACATGTGTTTTCAATGCATTAACATTCGCCAGGTCCCTTGGTCTCGGTTTTCAACACCTCCCACGGGACCTGGCGAATGTTAATGCATGAAAAACCCCTATATTATTATTGTTTTTATTAGCCTTTGTCTTATTCATAACAGAAAAAAATGCTTCTTTAATACAAAGTGTCAGATTTTATCACTTGCATCATTGCCGATATCTATTGCATATTTTAACAGTGTTAGGTGATGACAGAAATTGGTTGAAATTGACGTGTAACTGATGGAATTTCTTTTTTAGATAAGAAACTGAAAGATAGACCGTTCGGTTTCCGGGGTAGAACGTATGTCAATCGGAAATTGCACTGAAAGATAACTTTCAATTTGACAGGGTTTATTAGTTTTACTGATGCAGAGGTATCATGTCTGTCAAAACGTGTTTCTCTAAAACGAGAAGAAATGCACGTACGTATGTTTAGTTTTATGTATTTTGCAAGACTGTGTTTTCGCGGATTCTCAATGCTTCTGTAACAGGATAAACTGTGCGGACAGATCAAGGCCTTCGATTTGAGAATCTACATTATTAAGATGCGTCAACTGTAAGAGAGTAAAGATAAAGGTGTCCTTTAGGCATGAAGTCTTGTTTTGGGAGGGCGGAGGGGGGAGGGGGGGGGGGTGGGGTCGGGCGGGGGTCGGGGCGATGGGAGTTAGAGCACACCATGTCTTGAACTACAGTATATGAAAGGCTGGGCCCAATCCTCTCCTTTTGCTACCTTGTACCATCTTCCCGCTGACTGGACAGATAGAGTTTTTAAGTTGATGGTCTGAGCTGGGCTCGAACCCACAGCCTTCAGCACCGCAGTCAAGCGCCCTAACCACTCGGCAAGGCGGCAAGGCGCCCTCAATGAGGGGACACACCACACATTTCAAATATATGTACTTGAAAAGGTACCCTTCTTCGTATTTTTGGCTATGGACTACCGTTGATTTGATTCCTAATATATTAACTAAAGACCCATGCACAAAAGAGAGTAGATTATATAATTTATATCCACAGAAGCAAAGTTAAAAAAATCATATTAAAAACAAAAAGAGAAATTCAAAACATGAACAGATATCAACCTTTACTACCCTCTTGGCAAATTCATCTGACGACAAAGTGATAATATTTTTCTGTTTTCCCAGAAATATAGGTTTTTTGACAGCTCGTGCATCTACGCAATCTTTAACATGTACAAATATAAGTGAAGATATGCAGACAATGTCACAATCAGAAATCACAGCCCGAGGCACCGAAAGAAGAAGATATGAGGAAAAAATAATGACCATAACGAAAACATGCCTATACAATTTTGACCCCCTTTAACCCCACTTTTATATAGTAAAACTGAGGTACACAGGGGTAAACATTATTTTTCTTATTTCTGCTCAAAAACATAGATTGTGGATACTCGTTAGAACCGCCTCGCCGAGGCGGTTCTAACGAGTACCTACAATCTATGTTTTGATCAGAAATATGAAAAATATCAGTGTTTTTTTAATCTGAAAATGTTCAGTTTTTGGTGAAAATTTCTATATATTTGAATAGGCGTGTTTTCGTAATGAAAACGAACGCCACGTTTGAAACCACTGACACATGAACAAAGAAAAACTGCAACAGAGGAACCTACTTGGAACGGTCAGTAGACTGGTATATTGCAATGAAACGTCAAACCCTAATTTTCCTAGAGACATAAGAACAGCTGATTGCAAACATTACATGTTTTCGTGGTCATTACGAAAACATGCCTATTCAAATATACTGAAAATTTTACCACCAAAAAATGAAAATTTTCAGATAAAAAATTCTGATATTCTTCATACTTCTTCTCAAAACATAGATTGTGGGTACACGTTAGAACCGCCTCGGCGAGGCGGTTCTAACGAGTACCAACAATCTATGTTTTAGAGCAGAAATAAGTAAAATTATGTGTACCCCTGTAAACCCCAGTTTTACTATGTAATAGTGGGGTTTAAGGGGGTCCAAATTATGTAGGCATGTTTTCATGATGTAAATTAACCTTCAGTTTTTTAAATTAATCTTCAGTGCAGCAAAGACAAGCTGTACCTGGCTTCTTTGAAATTCAGGATACGGTAAAACGGTGAATTCAAAATTTAGTCTGAGAGAAAGAAAAACAAGCTACACATGTTACGTTTTAATTTTTCCATGTTAACCAAAGTGTAAGAACAAAATATGGACACTACAATAAATAATGATATGTATATATTTTCCAATGCCATCGTAACAATCAAACAATGGCATAAAAAGTCGGATTTGGATTATAAAAAAGGTAGATTATGTAAAATATTAAAAAAGTACATTATGTTTTTAATGATCCAAGTGCTTACAGCATTTTACTTTTAAGATTAAAATGAAGTAAACATAACCTTGCTTACACAATAGAATGCAAGTTAAACTGGAATGAAAAATAATAGAGGGCATGTCATGTAAGAGGCTTCAAGTTTCTCAAAGAGTCTGACAAAGATTTTGGCACAGTCACGACCGTTTCAATGATAACGTACATTCAACGACCTCCTAGTAAGCATATTCAAAGAAATCACTCAGGGATAATTTTGCCTATTTCTATTGGTCAGGACAATTTATAAAGTTTATTTGTACTAATTCAAACTGGAAGTTCTGTGAAATTTAGTATTCTGTGACCTTTAACAATTCACATACTGGATACCAAAAAAAAAAAAAAAAAAAAAAAAAAGAAAAATTGACAGAAGACGTTTTGAAACAAAAAACAAAAAGAAATCTTATTGCCCCGAAACTGTTTGACGTTTCCTGGAACTTTTCTCCCAGCGTCAAACGTCAAACCTATTTTTCTGGGAAAACTAAGAAAAAACTATCTATGTGTCGTATGCGTTGTATATCCCAGAGAATACTAAAGACTAAACTTTTCTTTTCCTCAGCATCTATAGAGTTATTTAGCAATACTTGTAAAATATTAATAGTTTCTGTAACTAATCCGGAAACTCCGTTTGTGTCTATAGCTATGCAGTTTCAGACAAACAGTGAAATTGCTGAGCCTTGGTAATAAACGGCGAGCAATATAGACAATAATTCCCTTTGATAAGCGCAAAGATTGCATCAAGAAGTAATGATGTTTCAGTTTACTGCACTTCGGGGAATCATTTTATGGTTTCTGTTTAAATGTTGGATTTTAATGTGAATGATACATTTTCAGAGGAAGCAACTCCATCAAAATTATTTTGCCTCTCTTCTGAAAAGGGTCTTTCTTAAAAGGAAAGAATTTGCTCCCTGTGGGAGCAAATTCTTCCCTTTTAAAACAGACCCCTTTCCAGAAAGGGATTTGTTTGTATGAAAGCAAACAGGAAATTACAAAAGTTGTATTCCGTGTAAAAATATCCGTATTTTTAACCAAATGTATCAATTCCGTTACCCAGAAGAGCATTCTATTTTATTTTATTGAGACAGCTTCTAATTTCGTCTTGTATTTTGTGCTGTACCAATTTTAAATGTTATGATGATAAAGATTTGCTTTTATGCAGGAGCCATGCGTAATCCTTGGAATTCCCATCATTCTCTGCTCGATAAGTTTAATTCAGTCCGGAAATGCGCAATGAAAAGTACAACGAATCCCCTGACATTTTATTACGTACGCCAATTACGCCATCATCTCGAAACGACTACATATAATGAAAAAAAATGCATGTATTTCGCCGCCAACATAGACAAAGTGGTAAGGATAAGCTTTGTGCGAAAATTGGCGAAACAACCGACCCCCACCCTATCCCGCACGCCAAAAAACAAAACAACAAGAACCCCATGATGGCCCTGGATCGCTCACCTGAGCTAAGATTAGCTCTGGCGGCCATTTTGTTCAGAGCAGTTGAATGATTTTAGCAATTTTGGTAGATGGTCACCCAAGGAACATTTCTGTGAAATTATTTTGAAATTGAGCCATTGGCCCAGGAGATGTCGTTTGAAGATTTTTCTATTTTTAGCTTTGGCGGCCATTTTGTTAAATGGAGCGGAACCATATTAACCCTTTTGTTAGAGCGTCAACCAAGGATTATTTTGAAATCGGGCCCTTAGCCTAGGAGATGTCGTTTAAAGTTTTTTTTCTATTTTTAGCTTGGCGGCCATTTTGTTCAGCAGAGCAAAACCATTTTAGCAATTTTGGTAGAGGGTCATCCAAAGAATATTTTTATGTGAAATTATTTTGAAATCGGGCTATTGGCCTATGAGTAGATGTCTTTTAAAGGTTTTTTTTCTATTTTTAGCTTTGGCGGAGATTCCGTTTAAAGATTATTCTGTTTTTAGCTCTGGTGGCCATTTTGTTCAGCGGAGAGGAACCATTTTAGCAATTTTGGTAGAGGGTTACCCAAGAAACATTTCTGTTAAGCTTATTTTGAAATCGGGCCATTAGCCTAGGAGGAGATGTCGTTTGACAAAGTTGTAAGGATAAGCTTTGTGCGAAAATTGGCGAAACAACCGCCCCACCCCCATCCCGCACGCCAAAAAACAAAACAACAAGAACCCCATGATGGCCCTGGATCGCTCACCTGAGCTAAGATTAGCTCTGGCGGCCATTTTGTTCAGAGCAGTTGAATGATTTTAGCAATTTTGGTAGATGGTCACCCAAGGAACATTTCTGTGAAATTATTTTGAAATTGGGCCATAAGCCCAGGTGATGTCGTTTGCAAAATAGGTAAGAGAAAAGTCCAGGGAGTGCCACAATCACAAACCGCAGCCCTTCCCAGACCCCAAGAGGAAGAGGAAACCGACAAATCTAAACAAGCACAAACCGAACAAACGTACGAAAAGCACTAAGATTAACTCTCTCTTCCCCAAGCGAGGTAATCGCAATACTAAAAGGACTGAAAAACACAAGAACAAAATGACTCACGGAAAGACATACAACAAATCGCCTCGTAGAATAAAGCAACAAAGAGTAAGACTAACACCGGGACCTTGCCTTAGAACGGTCGGTAGAGCAAACCACCGGGGGGTTTAAAGCACTTTTACAGCTAGCTAACTTCACCCTGGGTCCCGATGCTACTCTTAATACAGAAATACATAAAAATTCGGTTCGCATAAAGGCTCCCAACTCAGTCAATGCATCAAAGCGAAAACTAAGTTTTTTCTAGTTTTAGCTCTGCTGGCCATTTTGTTCAGCAGAGCGGAACCATTTTAGCAATTTTGATAGTGGGTCACCCAAAGAACATTTTTGTGAAATTATTTTGAAATCAGGCCATTGGCCTAGGAGGTAATGTTGCTTAAAGCTTTTTATTTTTAACTTTGGCGGCCATTTTATTCAGCGGAGCTAAACCATTTTGGCAATTGGTAGAGGGTCACCCAAAAAACATTTCTGTGAAATTATTTTGAAATCGGGCCACTGGCTTAGGAGGAGATGTCGTTTAAACCTTTCTTTTTTTCATATTTTCATTATTTATTCAGCGGAGCGGAACCATTTTCGCAATTTTGATAGGGGGTCACACAAAGACCCATTCTGTGAAATTATTCCAAAATCCATTCACCGGTTTATGAGGAGATGTCATTTAAGTAAATTGTTGACGACGGACGACGCATGACGGACGCCGGACAAAGGGTGATCACAATAGCTTACCTTGAGCACTTCCTGCTCAGGTAAGCTACGAGGGTCCTGCAAAAAATTCTGTCACTAATAGGCATCTTTAATTTTATCCCAAGTATATTTTAAAATGTTTCACTGCACTTGAATGCTGTGTTAAATAGCTAACGATACCCGTTTATTTCGTTCAAATTGCTTTCCAACTGACCGAGTTATTTCAAATTGAAATAGATGCAGTCATATACACTGACCAATTTATTTGTTACATTGGAACATGGACCAAGCAAAGGATGGTTAGGAGTCCATCATTTATATGACAACGCCTCCTCTCATAAGTGTGAGGTTGTTAAGTCTTTTTTGGCTTCTGAAAAGGTGAAAGTTTTAAACCATCCACCTTATTCACCTGACCTGAGTCCCTGTGACTTCTTTTTATTTCCAAGGCTTAAGAAAATGCTTCCTGGAAATAAGTATATGTCTAGAAGTTCTCTTGGCAGCACTGTTTATCAGTGTCTCCAACAGATACCAAAAGAAGACTATTTATCTGCTTTTCGCGACCGGGTAAAAAGCTTACAAAAACGTGTTTCAGTAAAGGGGGAATACTTTGAAGGTTTGTAATAAAAATATGTTTGATAAAACGTAGCACTGAAGCAATCCGAACCCAGTGACAAAATTTTTGCAGGACCCTCGTAAAACCAACCAACCAAACAAACAAAAAAAAGCTTTTTACTGCACTTTTAGCAAACTGAAGATGCAATTGTAGTTTGTATTTTTAGACTTTTATCCATGATTTTATTACGTCTGCATTTTAGCATGCTTTATCCGTCCGCATGTGATTTAAAATCCTCGGTGTATTATATGGAATGTCTGCTATATTTCCTGTCATTGCACATTTAAATGGAACGATGCCAAGGTACCGTTATTACCATAAGTATTCAGATAGATGAGCCTGAGCAAACAATGTAGACCCAGATTAGATACCACAGAACGCAGTGCCTGATCAGAGTTCACGTTTTATGTGTCAGAGGTGGTATTTTGTCACTTGGTACAAACTGAAGGCGGACCTAAATAATTGGAAAGTATTTGCCTTATATTTCTCAAAACGAATGTCGTTTTTGAATAAGGCATGTGGAAAACAAAACAGAAGAAAGGAAAGGAAAAACAACATCGTTTTAGTCCGTAAAACGTGCATAATCAGAGATATTACATCGGTATGGAAACAGTAAACATAGATAACTTCAAAAGTGTTTTCTTAGGACGTAAACATAAATAATGTGTATTCTCCATGGGGTACTGTTTATAAACAGTAACGATGTGTTTTATTGTCTCCTCTGAAAGAAACACTGTTGGCATACGCATTCCCCGTAGCCATAAAACCAAATATATTTCTGTCATTTTAAAACCAGTCTGTTTTACTGCCTTTGTAATGGTTGAAAAGGACCGCAGTTGGAGGATACGTACCTTCTGACATGAGCGCACAACGAAGACGCATCCGCACAGTCTGATCAGAGTCTTCGTTGTCCGCATGAAGAAACTTTGCATTCTTGGCTATCCAAAATGTGCCCAGTGTAGATGCTAATCAGACTGCACGAATGCTGATCTGATTCTTCGCTGGGCGATCATGTCAAAATGTACGTTTTCTGACGTTGCGGCTCAAATGAATTTGCATAGCGTCTGTCAAACACGCAAACTGAGATTTTGGCTGATGTTTAGCGTATTCAGACATGGCGAACATGTCCTTTTATATTTTATACTGAACGCCAGAAATGGGTCCTTGTTTCATATGCGGCCAACAAAGGCCCAAGTCAGCCTGCGCTTCCGCGCAGTCTGATTAGGACCTTTGTTGAGCGCTTGCTGGGTCAAAAGCTACTGTTGAACACAATAGGCCCTGGTCAGGCTTCGATCAGACTGATCTGGGGCTTCATCAGGTTTCTAGTGAAAGAAAATCTCTTTTTTCTGAAAGTCACATTTTCGCCTGGCGCTTTACTCAGAAGATGCAATCTGCAAAATTTTGACATGATTTTGTCGCAGCTACCATTTCACCAATAATTTTGTTGTATTTATTGAAATTTTCACAATATTGCCATGAAATATGGATAATTCAAAACCAGTGGAGAAAAGCCAGAACTATTTTCTTATACATATGTTTCCTAAAAATTCAATTTTGAGTCTCACTAATTTAATAAATTCAAAGCATCCTCAATCACAAGAACAACATACCCGTGAAACTATCTGCGCTGCTTCGTAGGCCAGTATGGTATTCGGTATTCACCCTAAGTATTCAGACCGATGATGTAGACCCAGATCACGAGGCGTCTTAAAATGATTTACACTGTTTGTCATATATCAAGTAGATATAGAATACTGATAGTATTATAGCATAATTAGAATATCGTAAATGGGATATTTGGAGAAAGTACAGTATAAATGGGATATTGTGCCTAATTAAGTGTACATGGGATATTGAGAGTAAGTACCATTACGAAAACACGCCTATTCAAATATATAGAAAATTTCACCTCCAAAAACTGAAAATTATTAGATTGGAAAGTCTGATATTTTTCCTATTTCTGCTCAAAACATAGATTGTGGGTACCCGTTAGAACCGCCTCGGCGAGGCGGTTCTAACGAGTACCCACAATCTATGTTTTTGAGCAGAAATAGGAAAAATAATGTATACCCCAGTAAACCCCCACTTTTACTATATAAAGGATATTGAGAGTAAGAACAGTATAAATGGGATGTTAGAAGAAAGTGCAGTGTATATTGGATATTGAGAGTGACAACAGTATAACTGGGATATTAAGAGTAAGTACAGTATATATGTGTTATTGAGAGTAAGTACAGTATAACTGAGATATTGAAAATAAGTACAGTATACATGGGATATTGAGAGTAACTACGGTATAAATGGGAAATTAAGAAAAAGTATAGTATATATGGAATATTAGTTTAAACATATTTTATTCGTATAATACATATACTGTTACAGTACAAACATGAATGAACTCATACAAAAGGGATTCAGAAGAAAGTCTAAGACTTATGTAAATCTGTATCCCTAGAAGTTTTGCAATAATACAACACTTATAAATCAAAACAATTGTCGTTTCCAAAAACTGTTGTATATAATATTTTACTTTGCAAGTGAATTTCAAAAGTCAAAATATTTACTTTTACTTATTATAAACAATAAATATACATATTCAATTATAATTTTATAGAAATAAGTAGAATGGAACACTGAAAGATTCAAAAAAGAAGGTAGGGGCTCCACGGGGGGTTGGGGTGTGTGTAATATAACATTGAACTCTTACTGCTACATTAAGCGATGTTAGACATACTAATCAAAGGTATTAGCTCACGTATACAGTTCAATAAAAGGTCTCAGAAGACTCTTCAATAGGGTACATATATTAGGGCGGAGGTATGCTAGCGATTGGCTTGAATCTTTTAGTATTCAAAATGTATTTTTGCACAGAAAGAAAGATTTGCTTGTTATCATTATCATTCAGGTTGGGGTCTCCATAGAGAAGAATATTAAGACTGGGTTGACAGAGATGATTAATAGATCTTAACATATCGTCTCTGTGATTAAGATAGAGGGGACAGTAAAGAAGAAAATGCCCAGTATCTTCCACAAGACCACAGGCACATAATGAGCATTGAACAATGCTTTTTGAGAACAGGTGTTGGTTTAAAGCGCTACAGTTAGTCCTCAGTCGGCAATGAAGAATTTGTCCAAGTCGTTTCCCTTCGTAGAAATGTCGTGGTGGAAGAGTGACGTTAGTGTTAAGATGACGTTTCAATGAAGCTATGCTACTGCTTTTTCTTGTGTCCTCAGGCAAAGTGTTCCAAGTTCTGACTGCACTTGGAAGAAATGAGTTAAAGTAGAGCTGAGAATGGCTGTATATTGTTTGAAGATTGTTAGGGTTGCGGAGATTATATGAGACGTTTGCTCCAGTTGTGGGTGGTAAAAGTGAGGACAGGTAAGCTGGAGAAAGGTCATAATACATTTTATAGAACATAGTAATTTTGTGTTTATTTCTTCTGCAAGCCAAGGTGTCCCATCCAGTTTCGGAATATAAAAGATTTAAAGATACTAGTCTGGTTGCACCGGTTACTATACGCGCCGCCTCGATCTGAATTTTCTCCAATTCGTTTGCTTCGTATTGAGTGCAATTATCCCACACGACGTCAGCATATTCAAGTAAGGGTCTAATGAAAGAAAAGTAAATCGTCTGAAGAGATTTCCTATCAAGTAGAAATTTTAACGCGCATAATGTTAATTCTATTCCACGCTTTCGATTTGACCTGGGCCAAGTGTTCATGCCATGTACAGTCACTAGAAAAGGTAAGACCTAGATGTTTGTGGGTATCGACTTCGGTTATAGGTTGATTGTTCATAACAACCGGTGGATGGTAAGGTTTGTTACGTTTGCGGGAGAGTAGGAGAGATCAGACTTAGCTGGGTTGAAGCTGACTAACCACTTTTTGGCCCACTGGTTGATCTTTTCTAGATCGGAATTTAGTAGTTGGGCGGCTTCAACTGGGTCGTTAACGATGATACACAGACTTGTGTCATCCGCGAAAAGACGTATTTTGCAATGGATCTCTTCGACAATGTCGTTTATATATACCAAAAACAGAAGGGGGCCGAGTATAGAGCCTTGTGGGACACCCGCTCTGATTGGTATCCAACTAGAGCTGGCTCCAGGGAGAACGACTCTTTGAAAGCGATTGATTAGATAATCGGTGAACCGCGAAAGGAGAGAACCTCTTATGCCTACTCTGTTCAACTTATAAAGAAGTCCTTTATGCCATACTCTATCAAAGGCTTTGCTGATATCACAAAACACAGCACGCACTTCTTTGCCTTCATCAAGAGCTTTACAAAAAGTATTATAGATGTCAATTAGTTGGTTGACAGTAGAATCGTCTGGAACAAAACCAGATTGAAGAGTTGTAATTGCTCCTTTGTCGCGAATGAAGTTGAATACATATTTATGAACAAGTTTCTCGAGAACTTTTCCTACTGTACTTAGAAGGGAGATCGGACGGTAGTTAGAGGGATCTGAAGGATCATCTTTCTTGTGGATTGGAGTTATATTTGCCTGTTTCCAATTCTCAGGAAATTTGCCTGTAGAAAGTGAATAATTGAAGAGGTCGCATAGGGGATCAGAAAGAGCACTGGAGAGTTCTTTGAGGAGTCGGTTGTTAATCGCATCGGGTCCTACCGATTTTCCCGTCTGGAGAGACTTCAAACATATTTCAACCTCGAAAGGCGACAAATGTATAGAATGTAAAGTTTCGGTTTGACTGCTACTGAAATGATTATCGGGCAGTTTTGCATTTGTTTCATCGATGGTATTTTGTGAAGAAAAGAAATCGTTTAATGCTTCAGCTTTGTCCTTATTATCCGAATATATGTTGCCTTGAACGTTTAGGGGTGGAATGTTGCTTTTTTCTGACGGTTTGATTACATGTTTAAGTGTTTTCCACCAATCTTTGGGACTTAATGAACCACTTTTAAGTTTATCAGCTAGTCTCTCGTTTACGTTTTGTTTGGAGTTTCTTATTTCATTGTTTACCAGATTTCTTATTCTTTTATATACTTCACAGTCGGAACTAGTTTTAGTTTTCTTGTACTTGTTATAATAACGTTTTCGTTTTCTAATAAGTCTCTTTATATTTGTGTTTAACCAGCTAGGATCAGATGGTCTTACATTAATTGTTTTGTTAGGAATGTGTTTAGAAGATATGTTCATTAGGTGAGCTGTTACGTTTTTTGCATACTTGTTAATGTCGGCATCTTTGAAAATTTCCCAATTTGTGTTCCTTAATTCATTGGAAAGTGACTGATAGTCGCCTTGATCAAATAACCAAATATTCCTTTTAAATACATGTGTTTTCTGTTTATTAAAATTTAGAACACAAAATACAGGACAGTGATAGCGAATGTCCTGTTCTAGAAATGGTTCACCTACCCCACTTAGTAAGATATCATTTTTGTTGTTTGTTAGGATGAGATCAAGGATAGATTGTGAAGTTTCCGTGAAATGAGTATAGTCTGTGATTATTTGGTTCAAGCTGTTTTCTTGACAAAGATCATTAATTTTCCTACTACTTCTAATGTCGGCCATATTTATATTGAAATCTCCCGTTATTATCAGATCGTGAACATTCGTATCAGCAGCTAGTCCTATAGAGTCTTCAATAGCCTGAAATGTTGCAAGTAGGGAGTTGGGTGGTCTATAAAATGTTCCAATTAAGAGCTTTCTATTGTGTATATTTATTTCAACCCAGACACATTCTAAGTTGGGGAGTTCAAGGTCATTTCTACGTTTAGAGAAGATATTATCACGAACATAGACGCAGACACCCCCATGGTTGTCGCCAATACGATCGCGTCGATACGTAACGTACCCGTCGAGTGCAATGTCAACATTTGGTGTTCTTTGATCAAGCCAAGATTCAGTAATACTAATTATGCTAAAATTATGAAATTCTGAGAATATGAGATCTTTTTTATGAACCAAGCTTTGTACATTATAATGTACGAGAGAAAATTTTTCTCTTAAAACAATTTCGTTCAGAGAAATATTAGAATGCGTTGAATGTTCTGATGCAGGGCCTGGGTTTGTTTCGATGTCACCACAGTTTGTTAGTAATAATGCTAGAAATGTGAGCAGTTCAAAGTTTGTAAACCGAGCTAAACCCTTGATTTTCATAGTATGGCAATAATGTAGTCATATGGAATATTGAGAGTAAGTGTAGTATATATGTGATATTGAGAGAAGGGATATTGGGAGTAAGTACAGTATAAATGGGATAGTAAGAGTAAGTACAGTATAAGCAGAATATTATGAGTAAGTACAGTATAAACAGAATATTAAGTGTAAGTACAGTATAAATAGACCATATTATGAATAAGTGCGGTATAAATAGAATATTAAGAGTTAATATTCAGTATAAGCAGACTATTATGAGTAAGCACGGTGTAAATAGAATATTGGGTGTAACAACAGTATAAATAGAATATTCAGAATAAGCAAAGTATAAACAGAATATTAAGTGTAAGTACAGTATAAATAGAATATTATGAGTATATGCAGTATGAACAGACTATTAAAAGTAAGTACGGTATAAGCATTACGAGTAAAGACAGTAGAAATAGAAAACTGATTGTAAGTACAGTGTAAAAAGAATGTTGAGAGTACGTATTGTTTACACAGAATATATAAAGATAATACGAATGTAAACTAAGTATTGTGAGTAATGAAAGCATATTGAAAGCACACGCAAACCGTTCTTCTCAGTTCCATCACTCTTTTATTTCAGCGCTATTTTACACCGGCTATCATCTACAACGACATAGATTAAACTGAATCAGTTCTTTGACTTACCATAGTGGGTACGGAGGATGCCAGGTTTTGGGGCGGTTGCCAAACCGCTACCAAATTTAACAAACCACCTTTCGTCTACCTGTTTCTTTTTTTTTTTTTTTTTCTGTTACTACCGCGTTTCGTCTACCTGTTTTTTTTTCTGTTACTACCAACCTAATAGCTACCTAACAAATAGTTCCCTGCGAACGCTGATAACGCTAAATCGTGCATGCTGATGCTTATAAATAGCGAACAAATAAACAGAACCAAAGAAAACTACAAACGTTTGAAAAGAATTGGGGAAAAAGTGTAAACCGAGTCGCGGTCCTACTAAACACCGAAAAAGAACTTTTTCCACCGAAAAGAACCGATAGCCCCCTTTTCAGCGTTAATTCAATTAGTTCTAGAGCCGTATAGAATTTCAGACAACCCCATTCATTAGCACTCTCAGTGCTTTGATTTTACCATTCACAGACCGTCTGGTACAGGGAGAGAAATGAAGCTGCTCATTACGAAAACACGCCTATTCAAATACATAGAAAATTTCACCTCTAAAAACTGAAAATTTTCAGATAAAAATCTCCGATATTTTTCATATTTCTGCTCAAAACATAGATTGTGAGTACTCGTTAGAACCGCCTCGACGAGGCGGTTCTAACGAGTACCCACAATATATGTTTTGCGCAGAAATAAGAAAATAATATATACCCCTGTAAACCCCAGTTTTACTATATAAAAGTGGGGTTTAAGGGGGTCAAAATTATATAGGTATGTTTTCGTGATGTGGTTACTGCAATTACATATATCAGTCTGATGTGTTGCTAAACCTTTGTTTTAGAATATTCTAGGGGATGAACGCTATTGCAGCATTCACGAAATATGATTAATATTGTTTCTTAAAGTGGCGAAATTTGTGCTATAAATCAGTCTGGAACAAATCATTTATGATGTCACCATTTTATTACGCATTTCATTCACTGACAGACAGACGCACTAGACGGAAAAAGGCTATCGATCAGCTTTGCCGTAATAAATAAACCAACAATTTCGTGCAACAAAAATGCAGAGAAATAATAACTTAACCGTTAAAGCACCATACGAATTTGTTACAGACGACATTCTGAAAACGATTTTATTATTTTTCAGAGAAAATGCAGACGATTCTCATGAAATACCAAGTCATAATTTCTCTAAAAAGTAAATAATAATGATAATAATAAAACAATAATAATAATAGATAAATAAATAAATAAATTCATAAATAAATAGAGAACGATAATAATAATTATCATTTCAAGGTAGATGTGACAAGCGCTTTCAGGGTTATAGGAAATAATCTAACAGATCTAATTTAATCGTTGAAATTGAAAGTGAATCTTACTTAAGAAAAATGGTGCTGTGCTGGACATTGAATTAAATTTAAAGTATATAGTGAGCTTTCTTCGTTACGACAGCTAAGTCAGAACGATATACCAAGTTGTAGGTACGTATTTACCCTAAGTTATTGGATACAAACAAGACCAACCACAACAAAAAAAAAAAAAAAAAAAAAAAAAAAAATCTAAAACGAAGCAAATCCAAACCCTTAAGGAAAAAGGGATCCACCAAGCCACGTGTACATTTGAAAGTACAATGTTAGAAACAAAATCAAAACAGTACGTTGAATACCAATATTAAAAACATGAAACCAAGCGCATTGGCAGTATTATAAACAGATCTTTGTTTGGGCCTGCTCCTGAATTGAACTGATGTTTGCTCCGCTTTCGTTACAACATCACGCCTATAAAATTTTGTCCCCCTTAAACCCCACTTTTGTATAGTAAAACTGGGGTTTACAGGAGTATACATTATTTTTCTTATTTTGTTAAAACATAGATTTTGGGTACTCATTAGAACCGCCTCGCCGAGGCGGTTCGAACAAGTACCCACAATCTATGTTTTGAGCAGGAATATGAAAAATATCAGAAATTTTTATATGAAAATTTTCCTTTTTTGGTTGTAAAATTTTCAATGTATTTGAATAGGCGTGTTTTCGTAATGAATACGTTGAGCCTCATATGTACCATTACGAAAACAGGCCTAGTCAAATATATTGAAAATTTCACCACCAAAAACTGAAAGTTTTCAGACAGAAATTCTGATATTTTTCATATTTCTTCTCAAAACATAGATTGTGGGTACTCTCTAACGAGTACCCACAATCTATCTTTTTGAGCAGAAATAAGAAAAAATAATGTATACCCCTGTAAACCAAGTTTTACTATATAAAAGTGGGGTTTAAGGGGATCAAAATTATATAGGTATGTTTTCGTGATGTCATGTGTAAGGGAACGACTGAATTTGTGTAGAATGTTTATATATTAGAAACAATCAGTACTTGAATACATGTTTGGTGTAAAGGTGACTAAAATGAACTGTTATAATACAAAATACCGTCGAAACTGCTCAAGTCAATCTTGTACCTTGCCGTCGATAAAGACGACGAAAAGTCATGAACTGACTCGACAGCTGGGTAGGTGTAGCGCTCGCTTCTTAGTCTAGCTGATCTAAGCTCGAATCCCACTTGGGACGAAATTCTCATTAAAATTTGGCATTCTCTTCCAAAGAGGCAATATCAATTTTTTACACTATCATCGGCCCGAAATGCCTAAAATATTAGTGCTGGTATGTTAAACACCAACTATCAAACCCCAAATACATTAGCTGTCACATTAGCTGTCTCTGACGAACCATATAGCCATACGACCCATGTCATGAGAAAACCTGTCTGCGGGTATATACGAACTGCGGATGCCAAGACCACACGGTGCATCCGGGAATTCGTAGTTCGCTTTTAAAATCTGGGCAGATTTAGCAGACTATGGTATTTGTCTTATTTAAAAACAAAAACAAAAAACAACAACAAAAACAACAACAACAACAACAACAACAACAACAACAACAACAACAAAAAAACAAACAAAAAAAAAAAAAAAAAACAAAACAAAACAAAAAAAAAAAAAAAAAAAAAAAAAAAAGAACAAAACAAAAAACAAACAAACAAAAAACATGTCGTGTTAATTTGCATAGAATGTCGAACTCTATTTTCTGGGGAAGATAAGAAAAAGGTCATCATTTTTTCGTCTGCGGATATTTTTGTGCCGCATACAAAGTGTTCACGCGGTAAAATGTTCTTGCGAATCTTCAGATTGCACATGCGCGAAACAGACCACGTTCACTCTCCGATCTGAGCATGCGCAGTTCGAATATATTCCGAAGACAGATTTGATAATCACTCGACTCATGCCAGACGAGCCAGACACCATCATCTAATAAAAATCCCCTGACCTTTGATATCAGGACACCATATATCTCAATGTAATTTAACTTAAACATGAAATTGCCATTTATCAAGGAACCCCTGAGACCCACATGCCAGTCACGAATCGTACCAGTGTAAACATTGATGAAGCTCGTTAGACATGTATAAATTAATTTAGACATCTGGAGTTTCCCTGATATAAACATACATGATCTAAATATACTCGAATTTCGTTATTATAAAGTGACCTGGTCAATAAACTAACCCGTCATAAGCATAAACGAACAGCGAAAACGTATAGAGATCAGTCTGGAACATCACGAAAACATGCCTATATAATTTTGACCCCCATAAACCCCACTTTTATATAGTAAAACTGGGGTTTACAGGGGTATACATTATTTTTCTTATTTCTGCTCAAAAACATAGATTGTGGGTACTCGTTAGAACCGCCTCACCGAGGCGGTTCTAACGAGTAACACAATCTATGTTTTGAGCAGAAATATGAAAACTATCAGAGGTATTTATCTGAAATTTATCAGTTTTTGAATGTGAAATTTTCTACATATTTGCATAGGCATGTTTTCCTAATGAATTTTCGGGATCTTCATTGGACTATTTCTCTGCCGTAGACTCTGTCGACCATTGCAAATCATGAAGATTTTTTCCTATCCGTTGAATGTTTACGTACTGTGCCAAAACTTCTTTTCAACCTCGCATTAACTCTTTCGGTGCCAAATTTCATACGAATTTGTCGTCTGTTTTTCTGTTTTAACAAACTATCGCTTAAAAAGAAGTTTATACGTGAAGTTGAAAGACTGGATGTCAAACAGCGTAGATCCAGATGAGACGGCTCATATGAGCCGTCTCATCTGGATCTATTCTGTTTGCAAAAGCTTATTATTATCGCCTGTGGCAGTGAAAGAGTTAAGCAAAGTACGATTCGGTAGTACTGGATACAACTATAAAACTCATAGGGTGATCGAATTTTTGGCAGAATTTTATTTTCGGCCGTTGTTTCCTTGACCGTCAAGGGAAGAGCGACCCATGCAAAAATCTGCCAATCAAACACAAGATAATAAACCTAAAAATATAATTTTACTTTCATCCTTAGTTTACAAAAGTATAATGCAGTGTTATCTAGTAGCAAATACACACACGACATGGCAAATTTTCTCAGTTTTCACATTTGCAAGATTATTGTACAATAACTAAGAGTTCTTTCATAGTGCAGGTTATATTTTATTTCCTTTGGGATCATTGAGCCCATCCGGGTTATTTTGAAAATCGAATACCGATTAAGCCGGCGCTAGGGGGCGTATGCAGCCTCGCAAACTACAGTGTTGCATATTAAGTCTCCGATTTGCGTGATTTTGTGTGTTCTTTGTTTCCAAAGGCAATCCGTTTTGACTTTTATTCTTAGTGCATAACGTGACCCGTTTAGATATCAGTTACTCGTCCAACAGATACGAAAACGGTGCCGGTCATCATGGAAATATACATGTACCAAACTTACACGAGTTTGAGTTGAGATTTAATGTATCTTTCAGCTTCAGTCTTACAGACATGCCTGAACGGTACGGTAGTAACCGGTTTTTGTTTGTTTTTGTGCCGCCTGACTGTAGTATCACGCCCCAGACACACTGACATGATACTTACACCAGTGCTACGAGTCCAAGCTTTTCTTCTTGATGCTGAACGCCAAGCGCGACAGAACAGCTAACAACATTTTAGAAAGGCTTAGGTATGACCCGGCTCAGGACCCAAGCCACACCTGATCTGTCCGAAGGCGAACGCTTAACAAATCAACAAAAACAAAAAAACATCCACAACAATAAAAAACACAACAAGAAAACAACAACAACAACAACACACACACATACAGACAGACAGACAGACAGACAGACACACACACACACACACACAAAACAAACAAAAGCAACAAACAAAAACACACAAAAGCACACACACAAAAAAATAAACAACAACAACAACAACAACAACAACAACAACAACAACAACAAACAACAACAACAACAACAACAACAACAACAACAACAACAACAACAACAACAAAAACAAACAAAAAACAACAACAAAAAAAAAAACAAAACAAAAAAAAAAAACAAAAAAAAAACAAACAAAACAAAACAATAAAAAAAAACAACAACAGCAACAAAAAACAAAACAAAACAACAACCCAAGGACCGATTCCAAACTTACACGAATTTTAGGTTTGAACATATAGCTGTCATACTACAGTCGTAATTCATTGGCTCGAACATCTTTGGGACCATTGAAATTTGTTCAGAATTTGCTTATCTAACAGTTCTAATCTTTTATCAATGTGACAGGGAGAAAAGTTTCTAAATCACAGAAACAACCTTAGTTTATTATTTGTTTTATATCGGGTTTTACGTCACTTTCAGCAATCTTTCAGTTATATCGCGACGTGTCTGGATATGGCAGGAAGCTCTTTTAGGGTGTTGCCTCTTTGAAATCATTACGAAAACACGCCTATTCAAATATATTAAAAATTTTACAACCATAAACAGGAAATATTTCAGATAAAAAATTCTGATATTTTTCATATTTCTGCTCAAAACATAGATTGTGGGTACTCGCTAGAACCGCCTCAGCGAGGCGGTTCTAACGAGTACCCACAATCTATGTTTTGATCGCTGAGGCGGTTCTAACGAGTACCCACAAGCTATGTTTTGAGCAGAAATAAGAAAAATAATGTATACCTCTGTACACCCCAGTTTTACTATATAAAAGATGGGTTTAAGGGGGTCAACATTATATAGGCATGTTTTCGTGATGTGGTTGATTTTCCGCAATTTTGTTCAGGTGTTTGTTGTGGCGTTGAGTTTGCGTTCCAGCACATAATGCACCTTTTGAAAAGGGAGGCTGCCCTTAACGGTAAGAATTTGCACCCAACGGAGCAAATTCTTTCCTTTTAGGGTAGACCCCTTTTCTGAAGGGCAGCTAAAATAAGCTTACCAGAGTTGCCCGCCCTGAAAGTGTACCCATTCACCTAAAGGAGTGTTTTATTATTTCCAATAATGCGAGATATCCATGCAATAACATTGTTGATTTACCCATGTATCAATGCACTATCAATCTGAAAGACAAGGTAATATTGATCCTCATCCGGGCTGTATCAAACCTATCATTGCTCAATGAACAAATATTTATCCAGAAAATTAAATGTTTTCTTCAGACGATAATCAGAGAGAAAACGTATCAAAATACTATCACGTTGTCTAGGCCTGGAACAATTTTAGAGAATTATCAGACAATCTTATCGATTTCAACAATATTTCCGTCCTGATCTCCAAGTAGAAACTAAAGCAGGACCAATTTATCATCATTGAGCAATTTTTGTCTGAACATACCTAATTATAACGATGTTTTAGGGACCTTCGTTTGTTGTTGTTGCGCACACACACACACAGAGAGAGAGAGAGAGAGAGAGAGAGAGAGAGAGAGAGAGAGAGAGAGAGAGAGAGAGAGAGAGAGAGAGATGCCACATTTGACTCATTTTATCATTCTTTCTGGTTGCGAGTTTGGCTGGTTAACTCGAATTGATGCAAACAATTACTTTCGAAGAAGTCGGTTAAAATCATTTTGTCTAATGCTGCTAAACTGCGTGAAAAGTATTTATAAAAATATTCCTGATGTTTCAATAGTTATGCCCTCTTTATGACCACTTTTGCTGCGGGACAGACGGACTCACATGTCGATTATAGTCGTCTAATTTACATTGTGCAAACAAATATACAAAATGCTTCAATATACAGCCGATTCGGAGGTGTGGCAATCTTCTTTTATTGACTGATCACATACTGACATTTTGCGTTGACACATACCGTATTCAACGGTTCAAGAGTAATGGACCACTTTCGCTAACTGAACACGGACGAAGGGGCGCAGGAACATGCTTCTATATACAGCCGAGTTGTGCCAGTTTTCTTTTATTTGATTGGTCTCATACTGACCTTTTGCGTTGATACATAAAGTTATTAATTGCAATTATATTCACAGTCAGAATTTTCAAAAATATTATTTTGGCAATCAGCTATACAAAGTAAAACAATACAAAGTAAAGCTCTGATACTGGCAAAGTTAGGATGGACAGGCCATGTTACCAGAATGCCTCAGTGGAGAACTACAAATAGGAAAACGCTCCCATGGTGGTCAGAAGAAGCGACACAAGGACACCCTCAAAGCACAGGATCGAACAAAGTGGCGAGGCCTCATAAGAAGGGCAGCTGGCAAATACAGAGCAAAAAGAATCAGCGAAGCCGAGAAGAAACGTGCGCACTGGAAAGCCAGAGCTAAGGATCACCAACAGAGCTTTCTTCCTCAAACCTCTCTTGTCCTATCTGCAACAGTCAGTTTAGCGCTAAGATTGGTCTCATCAGCCATCTCAGAACACACAAATAATAACACTTCACGCATTTGATTAGGACTGGTCATTGTCAGTATTGACAGACGAACATGGTTTATAATAAGCATGTAGATATCCTACAACTAAATGATAAGCCATGTTTCTGGAGATCCTAACAAACACTCAAATAGGCCATTCCTACGCTGTCTGTATTTATCTATCTTTTCCCGTATATATCGAATTTGTCGGACGAAACAAAACAGGTAGTTTCTATATGGAATTATGTAAATACGGAAAGCGCAATTTTGTTTGAAGTGTGTCCGTAGGATTCACAAGCTTTTCTGAAATAAGGAATACATTTACTTATTGTTTGTGTTTATATTATCTCACGACATGAAAGTCGCAAAAAAGGAATGAAGCATAGCTGAAAAAATTCCACGCCTGTCGTGGGAATCGAACCCGGTCCTCCCGGTTAAAAATCCAGTGTTCTAACCACTGAGCCAAAGAGTCGACTACCTGACGCAGTTGTCAGAGATTGAATATATACTTAGATGCTATGCATAATCTGCCAAGGCAGATAATCGAAGGTAGGAGTGCTCGGTCGTAACGCTCCCCCTTTTCAAGGAAGTCATCATTATGATGACTTGAAGCCATTTTCGGCTAAGTAAAGTCCAATTCCGGACGAGCCCCCATCTTACGACACGAAAGCCGTAACAAAGGAATGAAGCATAGCCGAAAAAATTTCCCTCCTATCATGGGGTTCGAACCCGGTCCTCCCGGTTAAAAATCCAATGCTCTAACCACTGAGCCAAAGAGTCGACTCTCTGACGCAGTTGTCAGAGATTGAATATATACTTAGAAGCTATGCATAATCTGCCAAGGCAGATAATCGAAGTGCTCGGTCGTAACACGCCCCCTGTTCAAGGAAGTCATCATTCATGACGACGTGAAGCCATTTTCGGCGTATAAAGTCCTATCCCGGACGAGCCCCCATCTTAGGACATGAAAGTCGCAACAAAGGAATGAAGCACAGCTGAAAAAAATTCCACGCCTGTCGTGGGAATCGAACCCGGTCCTCCCGGTTAAAAATCCAATGCTCTAACCACTGAGCCAAAAAGTCGACTCCCTGACGCAGTTGTCAGAGATTGAATATATACTTAGAAGCTATGCATAATCTGCCAAGGCAGATAATCGAAGGTAGGAGTGCTCGGTCGTAACACTTAACAATTTTCATAAAGAACGAGTATATCTTACACCTCTCTCTTGGTTATATCAGGCGTGTAAAAGTCAAAAGCCTCATAAGACTCTTCTAATTTTGCAAATTAATTAAGGAGGTGTCATTTTATGGTTATTTAAATGATCGGAGGGATGCTGAATTGATGTCGGAGGACCGAAATTTTTATGTCATTCCTGATGTCGGAGAACGGCAAAATATTTAAAGCGAATATCACGTCTATCGCACTAGTAAACCATCACGAAAACATACCTATATAATTTTGACACCCTCAAACCCCCCTTATATGTAGTAAAAATTGGGTTTACAGGGGTATACATTATTTTTCTTATTTCTGCTCAAAAACATAGATTGTGGTACTCATTAGAACCGCCTCGCCGAGGCGGTTCTAACGAGTACCCACAATCTATGTTTTGAGCAGAAATATGAAAAATATCAGAATTTTTATCTGAAAATTTTCATTTTTTGTTGGTATAATTTTCAGTATATTTGAATAGGCATGTTTTCGTAATGCGAAAAAAAAGAGGTTTGATTGGCGAGGATGTAGACAACCAAGCTCCAAATGCATTTTGTTGATAGAGAAAGCTTATACACTTCATCCTCTTTATAACACGGTTCGTTATAACACGGTTTTTGATATAACACGATTCTAAGATGGATCCCAAAAATGTATAGATTATATTGAAAAATGACCATAAATGATCATTTTTCAATATCTATACATTTTTGTTTGGATATAACACGGTTATTTAACTAACACGGTTTATGCTATGGACCCCAACAATATTGTTATAAAGAGGTTGTGGTGTAATATAGTCGTTTTTCAACGTTCTAAATATCTTTTGTTTGTTTATAGTGATGATAAGCTATGTGGCTAGGTGTATGTACTTCACTCTTGCTCAACATAAAACCCAGCAAAATCCGTCGATTAGACAATAACGAAGCAGTGTTGAGTCAAATGTGTCACACTTCGTATTTGTCATTAGTGTAAAAACATTCGTACATATCTGTCACACTTAATAGTTTTATGGAAAATATGATCGATTTTTTCACACGTGTGATAAATACGAGTATTGCTCACACATCTTGCTAGCGCATTGCGAAAAAAACTCATACTTATCAAAATCGCATGATTTATTTTGTACGTGCATGTCACACTCGCAAAATCATGTGTACACGTGAGAATTCTCCATTCGTGTGCCTAACACAAAGGATGAAAATAAGACCAACACAGCCTATTCTAGGACGAAGGTCATGTATAGATTATCATAGATAGACCGGTCTGAAACACACAACCCCGGTAATTTATAACTGACCGTGCCAAGGCAGTGTTTGGTTATGGTGTCTTCTATTTTTTCAGTGTTCACCGTCTCTCTGTTGGTGTTTGACAGTTTGTTCGCTTTATTTATGATAAACCTGTAGCAGCTGCTGAGACAGAAGTGACTGTCATCTTGGCTTTTCGCTTGAATAGTTATACTTATGGCATCTAAATTCTATGTGTTCCTCTGGTGCAGGATGTTGACCGATTGTATTGATTCCTCATCATTGCCTTTTCATCTACTTTACAAATGTGCTTTTAACTCGTCCCTGAAAAGCCATGCATTTTACGTGAAAATGAAATGTTATTTTCATATATTTTCTCATCAACCAATCTTTGCAAACAATAAAGAACAGCACTATTATGTGAAGTAACCAGTACTTGCCATAGAAAAGAACAATAGATATCATAGAAGGGTAACAGTACTAGATATGAATAATGACCTGTTAACTTGCAAGAAGTGTTCCATTCGGTAGAAATATGACAGTACTATAGCTGGATGAAAGCACGCCATTACGAAAACACGCCTATTCAAATATATTGAAAATTTTACCACCAAAAATGAAAATTTTCAGATAAATATTTTTTATATTTTTCACATTTCTGCTCAAAACATAGATTGTGGGTACTCGTGAGAACCGCCTCGCCGAGGCGGTTCTGACGAGTACCCACAATCTATGTTTTGAGCAGAAATAAGAAAAATAATGTATACCCCTGTAAACCCCAGTTTTACTATATAAAAGTGGGGTTTAATGGGGTCAAAATTATATAGGGTTGTTTTCGTGATGCAAAACAATCTCATTTTATGACCTGTAAAAAAACCCCAAAAGAATGTCTTTGATATTTTATCTCTTAGTTACTCTGTTAGTTTTTCTATTATATAGCATCACATATTGCACCAACTTGCCTAAAATAAAACGTATTCGGGCAGTAATTACGCAGCCTTTTATTTACGACCTTCGACATTAAAACAACAGCTACTCCGACATTGAGAAGAACAGCTGTTTGAGTACTTCCGATCATTTCAACAACCATAAAAAAGATACCAACGTCACTAGTTTGTAAAATTCTATGTATTTTTCAATGATTTTGAACCTGACACTTCTGACTTAAGCAGCATAATGATGTAAAATTGCAACGATACCAACCATTAGTGTCAAAGGTATATACAAATTCAAATATTCACAATTGAAAACGCGATTTTCGCTGTACGAGCGTAAATAACGAAATCGCCATTTCAAAACAAGCTTTGATTTCTATGGACTCAATTCAAGTTATTCTAACGCATTCCGTGATTTCATCATTCTATCCAGAAACGGACTTTTTTCTGTTTTGTTTTTTTCATACCGCAAAGCAGATCTATACGAAATAAAAAATGACAAATACAAACCCTGTCCCGCCATGTCTGTCGTTGTTTACCTCCGAAATCGAGATTCCGGGTTTACCTTGGTGAGGTAGTCGATATTGCCTTGTTAGAATTTTACGATAAAAATTTAAGTGAAGATAACCAGGAAATGCCACACACAGCCCTCCAGAAGCACCGAAAGAAGAAGGAATGGCAAACCCCACCTCTGAAACTACCGACGCACGAAAACTGAAAAAAAGCAAAAAAACAAAAAAACAACAACAAAAAAACAAAAAAACAACAACAAAAAAAACAAAAAAAAAAAAAAAAAAAAAAAACAACAAGAAAAACAAAACAAAACAAAAACAACAACAACAAACAACAAACAAACAAACAACAAAACGCGCAACAAAGTGCAACGGCCTTGGAAGGAGAGGTGGAGCAAAGGGCGTAAGCCAGTTTTACTCGTGCAAAGTCTTGCCTTTAATTCTAATGCAAACAAATATAACGTCCGCATATTGGTCCTCTATCTCATCAGTGAAACATCACAGTGAACCAGTGAAACACACATAATCATAAATACTATGACGAAACCATCACGAAAACATACCTATATAATTTTGACCCCCTTAAACCCCACTTTTATACAGTAAAACTGGGGTTTACAGGGGTATACTTTATTTTTCTTATTTCTGCTTAAAACATAGATTGTGGGCACTCGTTAGAACCGCCTCGGCGAGGCGGTTCTAACGAGTACCCACAATCTATGTTTTGAGCAGAAATATGAAAAATATTAGAATTTTTTATTCTATGTTTTGAGCAGAAATATGAAAAATATTAGAATTTTTTATCTTTTGTTGGTAAAATTTTCAGTATTTTTGAATAGGCGTGTTTTCGTAATGCAAAGCAAAGGGCTCAATTGCAATCAGACACCAGAACACAAGAAACCACAAACATGACCACGATGGGCCCAGCCTTAGACATTGACGGTCAGGCGGAAACCGTCTGAAATAGATTTAGGATGGAACCGTCATTTAGTCTGAGGACAGGCTCACCGCTGTGCAATTAACGACAAGAACAAAATTGGATTACCAACCATGCATGCAGTTTGCCGCAGAATATCCATTTTGTATGTCTTTTTGTAGCGAATGGCAACTTTTTAAATTGTTCCTTAAATGACCTGTAAAGGGTTACGATATTTGCGGTATTTACGGCATATTTGCAGTATTTACGGTAAATCATTTTTTATTTTTTCTTCGAAGATATTGCATATAGTTATAATGATGATGTATACCGCAGTGCTTAAGGGAATTATGTTTCAAACATTTTAAATGGTCTCATGAAGCAAATTATTTATCAAGCTGTGGGAAAAACCATCATTTATCTTTAATTCATTACGAAAACACGCCTATTCAAATATATTGAAAAGTTTTACAAACAAAAAAGGAAAATTTTCAGATAAAAAATTCTGATATTTTTCATATTTCTGCCCAAAACATAGATTGTTGGTACTCGTTAGAACCGCCTCGGCGAGGCGGTTCTAACGAGTACCCACAATCTATGTTTTGGGCAGAAATAAGAAAAATAATGTATACCCCTGTAAACCCCAGTTTAACTATATAAAAGTGGGGTTTAGTGGGGTCAAATTATATAGGTATGCTTTCGTGATGCCAGCCAACTTTGCTACCCGTCTGCTATATCTGTAGAATACTGCGGTAGCCTTCGGCGGTTACTGTGACTCATTTAAAAGGCTAAGACTGGAAAATAAACTTTAGAATCTTATCTTAAATTGTGCCATGGTAATTGTGTTTCTAAACACAATTCAGAATCAATTATAGGTAAAATTATAACCTTGTCCGGTAACCCAGCTGTATTAGGTCAAATTGAAAATTGAAAGCAGAAATCACAGCTTACTGGATAACGTCACATTTATATCTTTATTGTTAAGGTGCATGACCCGCCCCTTGTAAGTATTAATGTGTAGACAAAATTTTATCCAACTATCTCAATATGGTTGAAGACCTGTAGCGATTTCCATATTTTCAAATTTTTGGCTTCGGCGGTGTCTCGGTCAGTGAAAAGGGCATTTTGTAAGTCCTTTGGCTAGAGCTTGTCAAAAATATAACCTTTTCATCACACTATCCCGTATGGTTGAAGACCTAAGGCGATTGACATATTTGCACGTTTTGGGCTCTGACATTGCCTTGGTCAATAAAAAGTGGCATTTGGCAAAGCCATTGGCAGGGCTAGTCGGCATCAATAGGAGTGCGAAACATTATCAAAATATGCCTAATGATTCAAGAGTTAAGGCATTTTCGCTAACTGTGCAGAAACAAGTTCATAAACTGTCGACGGACAGACAAGTCGATTATAGAGCACTCTTCGAAAGTCGACCTTACAGCCTGTCGACGTTTTTGCTGGTCATGCAATATAATATATTAAAGTAAACATTTCATTGCATTTGACCGTGTGCAGCAGCACTGTTTTAGCGGTACACTGTAGAAAGCAGTACCAACATGTGTATTCTTACATAACGCAAGGCAATGATAAGACAACCTATTTACACCAAGTATTAGGACACCTAAAATAACCCTTAAAATGCCAAGAAAATCTGCATCTGAAAATGTCGTCTGTTTATGTCGTCTGCTGAATATTCTTGCAAACTTTTCAAACCTATTTTTGTATACAGGCAAACAGTGTGTACCCTGATCAGACTGCTCCTAGAGGAGCAGTTTGATCTGTTAAAATTACAAGCGGATGACAAAGCAGACGACAATTGTTGTGATTGGCAGTTAAGGGTTAAGTCCGTATTATACATCTACATGTTCTAAAATTTGAACTGGTTCATTTTAGTACCGTTAATGTGTCTAAAATTTGACAGATAATTGGCCGAGAGTGTATACCTTAATCAGACGCCGCGATCTGCGGCGTCTGATCTGGGTCTACAGTATTTACTCAGGTCTGATTATCCAAATAATAGGGGTAAATATGAAAGATGAGTTCCTTTAAGTAAATATGACATTGTGGCAAAAATGACCAGATTAGACCCAGATCAGCCTGAACATCTGTGCATTTTGAACATAGTCTACATTTAACCTCATAGAATCTTTAATGTCCGTGCTTTATGCTAGCGAAAAGAATAGAATCTCACCATACTGTGAGAAAGTAGAGGCAAGTCTGAGCCTACTCTGGTCGTATATTATACGATCTTTTTGTAATGAAAACATACGTGTGCGTAGAAAATAAGTATCCTTTGCTTTATTAGTATCACCCCGCATATTTTCATAAGTCAAATCAGTAAAGTGTCATTAGTAAATTACGTTACAAAAAGAAAAAAAAACTATAAAGGTTGTCCTTGAAAACCAACAACACATAAAAGAACGAATATAGGAATCTCGGTTGCATAGGGACTTCATATAATAGAATTGTAGTGTGCAGGACTGCATACATCCCCCACCTCTCCTAACTCTAGCTATTCGGAACTCGATTTTCTAAGATAGGATAGCCCTTTTTATATCGAAACTCGATACAATAACAAAAATCGTTATAGTGACCATTTGACTGTCACAAAACCTTCGCTTAAGAGGTAACAGTTAGTCACAAATTTTGCAATAATATTGTATTTAATACTTTAAAGAAGCATATGTTTTGGATATTTGTTAGAATCGCCTCAGTGAGGCGATTCTTACAAACATCCAAAACATATGTTCTATGAGGAAATACAAAATAAGACCTCTCTTACATATCAGTCTGCTCATAAAGTATTCTGTACAACAGCAAATTCATTCAAATGGCAACGTCTTTGGGAACAAATGCTATCGTTGTAACGAGGTTTCACTGTACCAGAATGGGCTTAATGGTCCCAAGGGAAAATAAAAAAAAAAAAAAAAAAAAAGAAAACTGCATTTTGGTATGACAAACTTATCTGGATTATATCAACATATACTTATATTATGTAGAAGAGCAGCGTGCAAATCTCCAAGTAGAAAATGCGACAATAGGAACATATTCTTAAGTGTACGAATTTCCGTTCTCATAGCTGGCTTTGCACAGTAGATATTGATATTTTCATAGGACAGATCTGTATCTGTTGGAATTTATTGAATATCTGAGGATGAATTGTCGATTCATGAATCAACAAGCTCAAACCATGCCAAACAAACGAATACTTTAAAGCTACATTTCATCATGAAAACATGCCTATATATTTTTGACTCCCTTAAACCCCACTTTTATATAGTAAAACTGGGGTTTACAGGGGTATACATTATTTTCCTTATTTTTGCTCAAAACATAGATTGTGGGTACTCGTTTGAACCGCCTCGCCGAGGCGGTTCTGACGAGTACCCACAATCTATGTTTTTGAGCAAAAGTATGAAAATATCGGAGTTTTTTATCTGAAATTTTTCAATTTTTGGAGGTGAACTTTTCTATATATTTGAATAGGCGTGTTTTCGTAATGTCCGTACACTAACATAAGCTTTAAAATTTAATTATGTTATATAATTTCTGAACAAATTCAGTACATGGCGTCGATATCAAGTTCTAGGCGTCGGTAAACATCTTATTCCAATGTGCATGAGCAGATTAATGCTGAAATCATTCCATAATCAAAGGGAATCAATACACTTTCAAGGGAGACAATTCTTTTGGGCTTGTTTATCTCCCTTCTGGAATTGGTTCTACTCTAGAATTATGTTTTCTTTTAGAGTTGAATCATTTTCAGAGGCGGGTTGCAGTACAGATGGGCTATACAGAAAACAAACAGGAAGTCACCCTTGTCAGTAATGACAGAACATTTACCATGTATATCTAAAGATAAGGAAAAAAAGACGCTTTCAACTTCTCCTGTATTCTGTTAGAAAGGGACAGAGCAAAGTCTTGTCTGATTCATATCTTAAAAAATCTTGCATCGTGAGGAAGCCAACATTTATTTGATTTTTTTTATCGATTCCTTCTGTGCCCTATTGCTTCTACTCACTAGCATACATTCATTTGCTGCTTATTTCTAGTTACTTTGAAAATCGAATACCGCCTAAGACGGTGCTAGCGGGTGTATGCTGCCTAAAAGACTATTTTGTTACATATATATTTTTATTTCCTTTTGGATCATCGAGCCCATTCTGTTTACTTCCTTCGAAAATCGAATACCGCCTAGGTCGGAGCTAGGGGGCGTATGCAGCTTCGCAACTTGCATTATTGCATATCATCACGAATATTTTTGACCCCCTTAAACCCCACTTTTATACAGTAAAACTGGGGTTTACAGGGGTAAACCTTATTTTTCATATTTCTGCTCAAAACATAGATTGTGGGTACTCGTTAGAACCGCCTCGGCGAGGCGGTTCTAACGAGGACCCACAATCTATGTTTTGAACAGAAATGTGAAAAATATAAAAAAAAATATTTATCTGAAAATTTTCATTTTTTGGTGGTAAAATTTTCAATATATTTGAATAGGCGTGTTTTCGTAATGGCGTGCTTTCATCCAGCTATAGTACTGTCATATTTCTACCGAATGGAATACTTCTTGCAAGTTAACAGGTCATTATTCATATCTAGTACTGTTACCCTTTTATGATAGCTATTTTACCAACAAAAAAATGAAAATTTTCAGATAAAAAATTCTAATATTTTTCATATTTCTGCTCAAATCATAGAT
Source organism: Anodontia alba (assembly GCA_964016985.1). Classification (NCBI taxonomy): domain Eukaryota; kingdom Metazoa; phylum Mollusca; class Bivalvia; order Lucinida; family Lucinidae; genus Anodontia; species Anodontia alba. The sequence goes on from OZ024822.1 coordinate 127,970,695, forward strand.
TGTGGATACTCGTTAGAACCGGCTCGGCGAGGCGGTTCTAACGAGTACCCACAATCTATGTTTTGAGCAGAAATAAAAAAAATATCAGAGTTTTTTTTATATAAAAATGTTCAGTTTTTGGAGGTGATATTTTCTATATATTTGAATAGGCATGTTTTCATAATGTAAAGAGACTTAATAAAACCGTCGTGTTCTTTGATTCCAAAGGTAACCTTTTAGATTTTTATTTTACTTCACTGCAGCTGGTGTTAAGTCCTAATGGTGGCCGTAAAACGTCTCCCTCGAGTTCATCATGGTACATTTTATATTTTTATTTCCTTTGGGATCATCGAGCCCATTTTGGCTACTTTGAAAATCTAATATCGCTTAAGTCGATGCTAGGGGGTGGGGATGGGTGGGTGGATGGGGGGTGGGGGGGGGGGGGGGGGCGGCGGGGGCGAAGTATGCAGCCTCACAAACTACATTGTCTACAGAGTCTCAATAAAACCGAGCCTCCGATTTTCCTTCTTTTGTGTTTTCTTTGTTTCCAAATGCAACCTATTAGACTTTTAATAAAATAAGTTAAGCGTTACTATGAAATCATTCAGGTGGAAAAAGTGAGAGGCTACTCAGGGCTCTTGCCGTCTGCACTGCCCCGAAAACACCTATTTCCATTTTTTTTTTGTTATACTGAGAGGAAAACAACATTCGAGATTTTTTCTGGTTTGGTTCCCTATGTGATTGCAATAGCGGTATCCTTTATATTCACTATTATGCGTTCAATTGTTTGTGTAGTTAAATACATTTAATCCAAGCACAGCTATCAAAGCATTCAGGCGGAAAAGTGAGCAGGCTGCTCTGGGTTCTCGCTGTCTGCATAGCCCTGAAAATCTTTTTATATATTTCTTTTTGTTGTACTGAGACGAAACCAACATTCGAGATAGCAATAGTGATGTCCCTTATACTCACTAGTATGCATTCATTTTCTGCTTAATTGAATTCATTTAACTCAAGCGCAGCAATCAAATAATTCATGCGGAAAAAGTGAGCCAAAGACCAATGGGGAATAAAATATAAGGAAATCGAAGAGTATGAGATTTTTCTCAAACAGCTTTCTTAAGAATTGACACGCGCAATTAAATCCATATGAGCCGGGGCACAGCATTTCCTAGACGATTGCATGTGAGCCTAGTGAAAACTAAGATCTGCTTGGGCATCCGCACAGTTCGATCAGAGTCTTCACAAGTACATAGGGCAGCCAAGGATCCAAAGCGACTTCAGATGGACAGCGAAGATTCTACTCAGCCTGGGCGGTTGGGCAGGCTTTTCTTCGCGTGGCGCACTTGCACTTGCAATATTTTTAGGAAATGCTGTGTCCCGGCTCATATGATTTACTAGAACCAAGTTTCATTGTAATTCAGCTAGAAAATGATAAGGTGTCAAAATCATGTTTTATTCGTCAACATTTACCGCACTCACTATGATAAAATCAATATGGCAAATCATTTCTTGGATGTACCACGACAAAAAGGGCGTTCGTGAATGTGCAACCCATGACTTCTTAGCTTAGAACGCAGATGAGCAAAGTTTGATCAGATCCTCCGCAAATGCTCACAACAATATACAAGCTTCCTTCAAGCGAACGGTGAATGCCCTGAATAAACTGCGTAGATGTTAGGACCGTTTTGTTGGCATATGCCAGAGACCTATTAAGGAGGAACAATGGATGATAATTCTGGGATAGTTTTCTCAATTTCTCAATTAAAACATATGTTGTGGGTACTCATTAGAAGCGCCTTGGCAAGGCGCTTCTATTGAATACCCACAGCATGTTTTAGCGGAGAAAATAAGAAAACAGTATCCCAGACTTATCACCAAATAAACCTCCTTAACAAGTCCTCTGATATGTGCTAAGACCTCTTTTTGCATGTCGCACGTAACTTTTCTCTCTGAAGAAACACATGTATTAGTCACTGTCAGAGAGTGTGGATGAATTTTCTTATCTAAAATTGGCTTTACGTACAAAGAATGAAAAATGAATGACTTGCATGTAAATATATAAGATGCCCAATGACACATTATGATAGCATTGTTGAGTTATTTATTTCTTGAAAAACATAAATATAACCATACTAGTTGATGTTTGCTGGCGAAGCATTCCTTTCTGTTTTTAACGTCATCGGAAAGACTCAATTTAAACTAAAAGTGAAAAGCAGGTGTCGGTTAGCAGCGCACACCCGATTCTCCGCCACCCCCGCCAAGTACCATTAACTACCATGAATCGCGAAGTGTAGCAGCCGCAGATAACTGGAGAAAATGCCTCCGCGGTTAGCGTCCGGTAACATTCTTTTGTGAAGACTGACCATTTTCTACAGAAACTTTCTCTCCTTTACGCTGATTCAAGAAGGACAGTTGTCAGTTTCTTGGGAAAGAAAGTGTATAAGTACTGGTTAACCGCTTAGAAGACTTAGCCTGCCCAGGAAAAGTGTAGTTAGTTCAACTGACAGGCTCGACATGACTTTTATAGATTTGACTGGGCCTTAAACGCTAACCCAACCAACCAGTTTTATTCGCGTGAATCCTCGCCGTTAATTCTGATGCAGCTCCAAATTACAAACATGTTTTCATTCCACATAAAGTTCCTCTACCTCATCTGTGAAACATCATAGTGAAACACATATAATCACAAACATTGTGATGAAAAAAAAAAAAAAAAAAAAAAAAAAAAAAAAAAGCAAACGGTCCAATGGCTATCTGAAACCAGAACACACACACAAAAAAAAAAAGAAAAAAAAAAAAGAAAACACAAACAGGACCACGATGAGTCCGTACTCAGGCGCCAACCATCTGAGATAGACTGAGGAGGTAGCCGTCTTTTAGTATGATGACCAGAAGTTTAAGCTTTCATCTTCGGTACCCTTCTAATCATTTCTGAGGTGGTTTCTAACGTGACTATAAAAAAGCAAAGCTTCGTTTATTCAGAATTCAGGCTAACCCCCCTGCTCCACTTTATGTATTAAAACGAGGAATCAGCGGGATCAGAAACTATGAGGAACTGCTTTTATGTACAAGGTTCTCCACACGAGTATCTCAGTTGAGCCAGCGCACGACAAAACCTACAATAAGACCTGTGTGTCCAGCAAAGACTTAGGCCAGCCTGTACATACACCCAGTATGGCAAGGGTTTTAGTTTATTCCTCTTTGAATAGCCTGGAGGCTGTAGAAGGAACATGTGATCAGCGAACACTCTGATCAGCTGATCTGAGTCTTCGCTGGTCGCATGTCTTATTGTAGGTTTCGTCGTGCGCCGGCTTAATTTCGAAAGTCTGTGACTGAGAACAGGCTTCCAGTTTGAACATGGTTTTAGCATTTGATAATATTTATGTTGTGGAAGAGGCTGAAGTGTCACCATGTGCATATGTTTTACTATTAACAAAGTTGAATTTAATTATCAGAAGACAAAAAAAAAAAAAAAAAAAAAAAAAAAAAAAAATACCTGAAGAAAATGGGTTTCAAATCAAGAGAATATAGTTTTTAAACGGTCTGTTTATTTCCATCAAGAGGAGACGAACATTTCATTCGATTAAAATCAAGAGTAAACGATCATTTTATTTAGTTTAAGAAGATACGGTCATTTTATTAACATCAAGACAGACGGTCATTTTAATCACATTATGAGGAGATGGTCATTTTATTAAGATAAAGAGGAGACGGTCCTTTTATTCACATCAAGAGGAGACGGCCATTTTATTCACATCAAGAGGAGACGATCATATTATTCAATTCAAACCAAATGTAAAGATCCTTTTAGTCAGATCAAGAGGAGAGGATCATTTTATTCACATCAAGAGGAGACGACCATTTTATTCACATCAAGAGGAGAGGATCATTTTATTCACATCAAGAGGAGACGATGATTTTGTTCAGATCAAGAGGAGAGGATCATTTTATTCACATCAAGAGGAGACGATGATTTTGTTCAGATCAAGAGGAGAGGATCATTTTATTCACATCAAGAGGAGACGATGATTTTGTTCAGATCAAGAGGAGAGGATCATTTTATTCACATCAAGAGGAGACGATGATTTTGTTCAGATTAAGAGGAGACGATAATTTTATTCACATCAAGAGGAGACGATGATTTTGTTCAGATTAAGAGGAGACGATCATTTTATTCACATCAAGAAGAGACGATGATTTTGTTCAGATTAAGAGGAGACGGTCATTTTGTTCACATCAAGAGGAGACGATGATTTTGTTCAGATTAAGAGGAGACGGTCATTTTATTAAGATCAAGAGGAGACGGTCCTTTTGTTCACATCAAGAGCAAACGGCCATTTTATTCACATCAAGAGGAGACAATCATATTATTCAATTCAAACCAAATGTAAAGATCCTTTTAGTCAGATCAAGAGGAGAGGATCATTTTATTCACATCAAGAGGAGACGACCATTTTATTCACATCAAGAGGAGACGATGATTTTGTTCAGATTAAGAGGAGACGGTCATTTTGTTCACATCAAGAGGAGACGTTATGAAATTCGAATTAAGAGAAGACGGTCACTTTTATTCACATCAAGAGGAGACGATCAAGTTAATTATTTCGAATCAAGAGGATTATATCATTACGAAAACATGTCTATTCAAATATATTGAAAATTTTACCACTATAAAATGAAATTATCAGAAAAAAAATTCTAATATTTTTCACATTTCCTCTCAAAACATAGATTGTGGGTACTCGTTAGAACCGCCTCAATGAGGCGGTTCTAACGAGTACCCACAATCTATGTTTTTGAGCAGAATTAAGAAAAAAAAGGTTTACCCCTGTAAACCCCAGTTTTACTATATAAAAGTGGGGTTTAAGGGGGTCAAAATTATATAGGCATGTTTTCGTGATGTCATTTTATTCAGATCAAAAGAGATTCACATCAAAAGGAGAGGATCATGTTGTTTATAAAAATCGAAAGGACACGGTCATTTGATTCAGATCAAGACAAGACGATAATCTTATTCAAGTCAAGAAACGACGACTATTATACTCAAATCAAGAGGAGATGATCAAATCAGTAGAAAACGATCGGCTCCTCTTGATATGAATGACGGGTTATGCCCTATGTTATGGGAACGAAAAAGAAAAATATCATTCATTTGTTGAGTACTAAAGGTTGAAATTGCTCTCCCAAACAGTATCTCAAATATGTTTTCTCATTTGTTATACGGCATTTTGATGATTGTAGCTAATAAAATATACATATTCTAAAATAGTTTTCTGTAATAATTTCAAGGGTACTTGTCTTATACAGCAAGTTAATTATGGTTGAACTGCCGTTTATTAAGAATTACCTTTTGCTTCGGTGCTTTATTATTTAAAGCAGAAACTAATTACAGGTTGCTTTCCTTTCCAAGCAACTAAGTGAGACTATTCACCAACGTTGTCTCATCAGAGTATTTGCTTTCTGCCTTGAGCAAAACAGTAAACAATATCACAATCGCGAAATATAGCCTACCGTTGATTCCAAGAGGAAGAATAAACAAACCACGAATGTCCGCAATCGGGCTTATTTACTTAGTAATCAGACAACAAATACAGTCAACTCTCGCTTATCTCGAATAACCGCTTATCTCGAAGTGAAAATCTGGTCCCTGTTGCAACACGGAAATCTTAAAATAGGTAACAAAATATTGTGGAAAAGAGGTGAAATTGCTCCTAAGGAGCAATTTCACCTCTTTTCCACAATATTTTTAATATATCTCTAATTTTTGGAGTCAAATTACATATTCATTTTTAAATGTGGTTGTTCGATTTAGTTTTCCACAATTCTGCAAATCTGATATGTCGGGGTACGGATATCTCGAAGTGTTTTAGAGAGTCCCTTGGAATTCGAGATAACGAGAGTCGACTGTAATGTATGTATGTATGTATGTATGTATGTATGTATGTATGTATGTATGTGACCACTCGTTTTCTCATCCATTTATCCATCCGTCCGTCCGTCCGTCCGTCCATCCATCCATCCATCTCATCTGACCGCACGCATATTTGCTCATCCGTCCGTCTGGCCAGCCACTCATGGATATATCCATCCATCCATCGAATGAAATGAACAAACTTCAAGTTTTACACCTGCAGGATTAGTGTTTGGCATTTCCTCGCCTGGTAACAAAAGAAATGTGCTCTGAAAACGTTTACTTTGGAGCAAATCCATCATTAGAAACTAATTGCAAGAGTCTCATGTCAGGTTTTATAAGCAAATGTCTTATAAAATAACCGAATTAGTTGCAAATATGTCTATGTTTGTTTGATTTCTAACGTTATGCAATTTGATTATGTGAAAATCGATGGGTTTGTTTGGCGGGGAAGCCTACAAACAATCTATGGTTTTTTTTCCTCGTTCGGCTTTCTTTTCAGCAATTAGGCACGCCAAACTGAACTGACCAGACAACAAACTACAAAACTACGGACTCGAAGTGATTTGTTTTGTGACATTTAAGTCATAGTTCTTTCTGATATATAATTCGTTTTTGTATAATTTAATATGCATTTTTCGTTGACGATGTCAAATAGGCATAGTTAAGAGTCACCAAAACAGCACAAAAGCAATGATACTAGAAGCTGTAATATATAGTCGCGTTGTTTAGATGAACTATTGATGCTACCTGGTCATGTACCTAAAGAAGTGACAGCTGAATGGCAAACGTATGTTCTTGGACTACGCTGTTTACAACTGTCCTTTCTGGCCGAATGATTAGGACCCTTTCTGGTCGAATACTTAGTGACTTACGGAAAATAGGTGCCGAAGCACAATCACAAGCGCATTTATTCAAGAGATATGGTTATGTCATGCGACGTCACTGTCAAATAATCATTTCACTACCATTCATTCTTTGGTAAATCTGCTTTACTTCTGTTTTACATAAGCTGAACCAGTCCACTTTACCCATATAAATGCAATAAGTCGCCACTCACAACTCAGTAACTTATGTTACAAAAATGATCAAAACATGACCTTATTAAGAGTTTAAAAAGAAAGTTATTTTCACTTTAAAAGGGTAATCAGACAACATGACCTTTAATGTGGTTTATGTTTCTAGTGATTTTTTTCACTTTTTTTTCTTTGTTCATATATGTGGTTCGTGATCGTGGCATTTCCTAGGTATCTTCTCTTGATAGATTTACAGATTCTGGTTCTTTGGAATCACTCAGCTCATTTGGTTTTTATTTGAAAATAGAAAACCACTCAACCATGGCCTAGGAGACATGAACAATGTTGAACGTTACATTACTATTCATGAACATCCAACAAATCCAAGCCTGCTATAATGGTTTATTATTATTATTGTTATTATTATTATTATCATGTATCAAAGGACCCTTTCTTGCAAAATTTATTTACTGAACATATTAACCTTAGACCGTTCATAAAAGCTGTTTATTTCAAAATTGCAACTAATGTTAAGTTCTTACGCGTATTTGCCTAGCTGGGCACACTGTTGTCTACATGGAGTGTGTAGCGGTAGGACTTAACCCAGCAGGCACACAACGTTAAAATGACGTCGTATCAAGTCGATGCGACGTGATCACGTCGCATCGACGTTGATACGACGTCATTTTGATGTTGTGTGCCTGCTGGGAGGTGTGTAATAGTGTAAATGTTCGTGTCTCTTCTACATTTGATGGCTCAAGAGGGCCGTACTTATTTATTGCGGCTTCGATCCAGATATTTCAAATTTAGTCACCCTATAACCTCAACGTCAGAAAATGTACCTTCGGACTAATGCGTCTAACAAAAACTCTGATCAACCTGAGCATCCGCGCAAAATGATCAGAGTCTTCGGCCTCTGCATGAAGAAACTTTCACCCTTAGCTATCCAAAATGCGCTCAGAGAAGATTAAGATTGGACTGCATGAATGCGCAGGTTAATCTGAATCGCCGCATGGTGTACATATCAGAAGGTACGGTTTCTCACGTAGCGGCTCAGCGCTTTATGCATTACATGAAGCACCAGAATAAAAGAATTCTTAAAAAAATCTAAAGCGGGCCGTTATCGGCCCGTCAGGGTAGCTGACGGGCCGATAACGGCCCGCTATTGATTTACAATGAATGCTAGCTGGGAATGTCATAAATGTCAATTTACAGCTGAATGGATACAGCTTAAAGAGACAACCTCCATTTCGAAAGGGAGACCACTCCAAACTAAGATAATTTGCTTGCCTGATGCATGAATCCCATATCCAACAATGCAATTATTTAAGAAAGAGTTTGCTCCCAGGGTAGTTTGTCTCTCTTATAGTACATTTATGAGAGGGGAGGCAAATACTTTTAAATCAGTGTGGTCGGCGTTGGAAGCATACTCATTCAGTTTAAATGAGTGTCATTCGAAACATTTTGAAGAGTCATATATAAACATGTAGCCACGCTGTTCAGTAGCATATTTCTCAGTTTGCTGCAACTTAAACATTTCTTTTGTTTAAAAGGCTTTCAAAGCAACTCCGTCAATATTGTTTTGAGGCCCTCCCGATAAAGTCTACTCAACTCTAAAAGGAAAGAGGGAGCAAATTATTACCTTTTAGAGTAGAACTCTAAAGGGGAGATTTTTTTTTCCATTTGGAATAGACCCCTTTTCTGAAGAAAATTTGTATGCTGGAACGCAAGCAGGAAGTCACAACAGTTGTCTCCCTTGTAAAATGGTGGAAATTCTACATGCGTATCCAGTATCCTTACGTTAAGTCGGCCCGATTCTGCCAACTAAGCTATTTCTAATGGATGCTATTTCCTCGACATTATCAGCAAACATCAGAAACAAATGCACATAAATGTATGCTGATTTACGTAAATAGGCATACAGTGATGGATTTCTGGCTATTATCTAGATGTTAATGTGTTTCAATTCCTTAAGTATGTATCTAATGATCTTGCCATGTGTCAACAAGCTGTCTGAGCTAAAAAGAAAGGAATCAATGCCACATTTCTATTTCAGACATAAAAGTCATTTAACCTGCCATAAAGCGTTATGTAACAGAAAGTCGTTGATATTTACAATCAATTTAGTAATGAATTGTTGTCATCCTCTTGAGAATATAAGGTTCTTGATAATTCGCACAATAGAGGCTTGTGTATGCATGCGTGCATGAAACTGGCTTTATGGAAACATATCGCATCAGATCTACCATGTCCATATAGGTTTCTTTTTCTTTAAATGATTTCCCATGGACTACTGTTTAAGGAGAATGAATACCCCTGCTACGCGGATCACTCTCACTAAAAATATTTTGCCTACAAACAAATTCTTTCCTAAAAAAAGTAGTCCACTGGAAAGGAACTTCTATATAGAGAAGCCGATCATCTCTAAAAGCAAGGGGAGCAAATACGCCTCTTTTAGAATATGCCTGTTTTCAGAAGTGATTTGAAGCGCATGAAAGCAAACAGGAAGTTATCTCCCTTGTAAAAATAGTGAAAATCTATCAAGTATATCAAGTACCCTTAAAACATTGGCATATTTTCTCCGCAGTGTAATATCACTTGTGTCAGAAACCCTTTATACTCGCAATTCAAATTATTTACATCCCAGTTAGCATTCTTTCTAAATCTATAGCGGGCCGTTATCGGCCCGTCAGCTACCCTGACGGGCCGATAACGGCCCGCTATAGATTTATAAAAAATGCTTACTGGGATACAGCTTTTCTGTAATATATTGGCATATAGTTCTTTCTGATTTCTGTTTAAATTTTAACATTTCCTTCCAATTTCCTAGCTCTCCTTTCCCACTGTACCTAAACTATTTTTATGTTTGTCTGATCTCTGAACATTCTGACAAGCTTTGAGTTGGTCGTTCCACTGGAATTTTTGTATGTGTTTACAATACATTCATACCCTCAGAATTCTGAGTTCCGCCTATTTGATTTCTTTGTGGGAAAGTAAAGTAGCCATATTTGGATATAGGTTCTACGTATGAAAAGGCATAGTTTGTCAGAGAGGAGAGTAGTTCGAGTCTTGATTTTGTAACAGAAACATTAAATATATTTTGGCTCTTTACTATCTTAAATTGTCTTTGATGTTTTTAAAGTATTTACTTTGTCTTTGGAGAAGTAAGAACTAAGAAAACTTAATAAGTAGAGAAACTCTATTGAAGACTTGTGTTTGACTTAAAATTGTTATAAATTTTAAACCTTTCATAAGTCATCAACTAAATAAGACTTAGCAGTGAAAACAAAAGCTATTATTATTACTTTTCTCACCCAGTCCACTTTGGAAATTACAGTCAGTAACTGACGGCCAGATTGGTAAGAAAGTCAGCTGACAATTTGTCTCTTGATACCGTTACTTTATAACAATGCATCTACTTTTTGTTAATGGTATCATTGCAACACACAAATACGTATAAGTGATGATACCTAGGAAATGCCACAGTCAAGAAGCACAGCCTTTCCGAGTCACGAAAAGAAGGAAAAAGGAAGAACGAAAAACAAATGACAAAATAAACGCCATCGACGCACAAACAAAGACGAACTCTAAAAGAGGAACCATCTTGGAACAGTAAATGGAGAAACTATAAGTGGGGTGGGGCGGGGACAGGGAGGGGGTGGTCTTAAACCAGTTATTCTCGCGCGAAACCTCACCCTTAATTCTGAAGCAGCTCAAAATTACAAACGAATATTCGGTCCGCATAAGTGTCCTCTACCTCTTTTGTGAAAAATCACACTGAAACACATATAACCATAAACAGTGATGAAACAAAGCAAAAGGCTCAAAGGGCATTTGAAGCCAGAACAGAACAAAGCCACGAACAGAATTATGATTGGCCCGACCACAGACATTGCATTACGAAAACAAGCCTATTCAAATATACTGAAAACTTCATCACCAAAAAATTAAAATTTTCAGATAAAAAAAATCTGATATTTTTCATATTTCTGCTCAAAACATAGATTGTGGGTTCTCGTTAGAACCGCCTCGACGAGGCGGTTCTAACGAGTACCCACAATCTATGTTTTTAAGCAGAAATAAGAAAAATAATGTATACCCCTCTAAACCCCAGTTTTACTATATGAAAGTGGGGTTTAAGGGGGTCAAAATTATGTAGGTAAGTATATTTTCGTAATGATAATCAGGCGCCAACAAATCTTGATTTTTGTAATTTTCTTTGCCTTTTGAACAAATATTTTAACCTCATAGCTGATTCCACTGGACTGTCTATCGACAAACGTGTTTTCTTTGCTTAAGCTGTCGCTTGTCTTTTCCAGTTCATCATGTTGGTTTACAGTGCAGAAAGTATTTCTTAAGACACAGGGTTCCTTATAAAAGCTAACAGGTTTGTTGTCTTTTGAAAGAGCATTTCGTTGACTGGGTCAAAAATATTTGTTACGTCTTGCTGCTCTGATTGTTTTAATATTGGTTGTTCATTTTCCGATTCCATTGTATTATATTTCGAAAATTAGGTACAATTACATTCACAAACGTCCGCCTTTTGATAATAGCGTTCCATTCTTATCATAAGGACAGAAAGACAAGTAAGAGCACTTATAATGTATCAGCATTTACTTCATACCAAATGGGGGCATTTTAAGGACAAGCCGTTGTATTAGCAATCAGTAGGGTTTTTGTATTCTTATATTTTACATAATACCTAACAGAATACTTCTGATATGTATCACTAAATACCTTTTATCTTTTCTCAATAAAATGGCCGTCTTACTACGCATGCGCACGTCCGAATTATCGTTTCGGCGTATGCTCTTCGCATAAACCCAACTACAGATTGTGGCACGGACCGTATTGTAGTAAAGGGTATGATATCTGCCACAGGACGTCTTTAAAAGTGACACAGTATTTGGGCTTGTTGTAAATAGGAACCATTTCAAAATGAAATGCTCGTATATAGCGAGATAAACATTCACTGAAATGTTATCCCATTACTGCCTAACACCCAAAAAAGGATACTAGACAAACAGTGTAGGTCAAGTTTTGGTATAAAAAGATACTTTCCTCTTGTCTTTCTCTTAATTTAAACTGTTTTTCGTTCCAGTATACTTTTAACCCTTTCATCCCTGCATCCAAAACAGACATCTTTGCAAATAGTGTAGATTCAGATGAGACGGCTCTTAACTAACGAGCCGTCTCATCTGTATCTGTACTGTTTGCCATTCTGTTTTAGATTTTGTGCTGACACCCCTATTTTTTATATGGGACATGTCAAAATTCAAAGGAGGAAGAGTCCAAAAAGGTAAGAGAAAACTCAGACAGTAAGGGTTGAAATGGTTAAACTATTATACCTAAGTCTATAATGGAAAACAAATATATAGTGATTTTTTTATTTACCATGAAACTGTATGTTGTGTTTACTCATTAGAATCGCCTCATCGAGGCGATTCTAATGAGTACACTCAACATACAATAATTGTGTAGAAAATCAAAAATAAAACCCCAAAATTATCGATATTTGCTTCCTGAATAACCCTCAGTAGCTCGAACTACCGATGTCTCGAACAATTTTTTATGGTCCCAAAGATGTTCGAGCCACTGAAGTTCGACTGTATTTTGCTCGGACCCGCCATGAGCCTACCAGTGGTTTCCGTTTACTCTGGCTTCATACTGAAATTTAGTGATTAATTTTGTTTCAAACTTCCTATAACGATTTTACAGGATTTTGTAATTCTAGGAATATGAAATATTTTGAGGCTGGTGTTTGACTGCCTCGTTTAATGGGAGTTACCAAATTCCTGCAAAAAATAATCTAATTTAAAAAAGCATATCTTGCGCAGTTTCATTTCCAACTAAACAAAACTCATGTCTTTTATATCTTTTATCTGTTATGTGTAACTACCGAAATAAAGATTTATTACATAACCTCGAATATGCTTTGATGTTAAAAAGGAAAATGTCGGGCTCGTTAATAAGAAATAATGCGTTTAAAAACAACATTTAGCAATTTGAAAGAAACGAAAGTATCTCTAATAGAACTATCAAACTTGCGGTATGTGGTTAAGAATGGTGAGAAAGACATTTCAAATGAAAAAAAAACAACAACAAAAAACAAAAAAAATACAAAAAAAAAAAAAAAAAAAAAACAACAACAAAAAACAAACAAACAAATACCCCCCACCCCCCCCACACAAAAAAAAAAAAAAAACAAAAACAAAAAAAAAAACAACAACAACAAACAAATCCTGTTTATAAATATACATTTACAGAATAATGAATTGCAAACGTATTTACAAATGTATAAGGATCACATTAGCGCGGTACAAACAGAGATACAATCGACATAATATGATTTGAAAATTGCGTAAGACAAGAAAAACTTGCACCTCGACTCCAAAGTCCGAACACATTTCACTTTCATTTCAGTAATATTGAGATACCCTGGATCTGTCTCATGTGCATTAACCCTTGTCATGCTGAATAAATTAAGATACCACTTTCAATTTTCAGACAATCCAGGTTGTTGATTCAAATTCACATACTTAATGACAAACAGTGAGATCCAGATCAGATGGCTTCTTCAGATCTACACTGTTTCCAAAGACGGATTCTACAGAACCAATATGATATTTTTTCCATGAATATCGTATTGGTCGTTAACATTTTTTTTTTATAATTTAACTGTTATTGTACAAAAAGAGTTACAAGACTTGCAATTTGCTTTTATGATAGTTTAAATATTCTTTTCAACCATGCATATCAAAACAGATACGTTGATAAACTGTGTAGATCCAGTTGAGACGTCCTCATTAGTATCTATACTGTTTCTCATTCTGTTTTCAATTTTGTAGTTATACTCTAATTGGCAGCACTGATTACCAACGTTCAAATATGGACGAGTCAGCTTAGGATCTCAGGGATGAAACTATAAAATAACACATTTTTCTCAGACTATCTCTGACCGATATAACAATAACTTAACTGAATGTAAAGATGGTCCTTTATAGACATTTGTAGACCTAGATCAGGGTCAACGTTCCTTACCATTAAATAGGCAATCTGCCGGCGCAGACCAAATGAAGACAGGTTTTCTATATACGACTCGTTTGATTAGCTTATGGCATAATGCACCCACCACTACTCCAGCTTCAATTTGGTTTTTAACCCTTGCCTTGCTGAATAAATCAAGATGCCACGCACACTTCTAATTTCCAGCCAATCAGATTACTTGATCCGGGTTTTTGATAGAAATTCACATATTTAATGACAAGCAGTGCAGATCAGAAGCCAACTGGATCTACACTGTTTGCTAAGACAGGGTATGTCGTGCTCAGCAAGAGAAGGGTTAATAGTTTAATTTTTAAGGCGCATTCAGGTTTGCAGGAGACGATATTCTCAAAATGTTTTCTTTCGGTATTTTCTCGAAAAAAATAAAGCTTGGCATGTCATGTGAATCGTCTACTAAGCAGATGAGTTCCTAAACGATTTACATGAAATATTGAGTCTGATTTGCTCTAAATAATAATAATAATAATAATAATAATAATAATAATAATAATAATAATAATAATAATAATAATAAATAACAATAATAAACAAAAACTATTAGAATATCGTCTACTGCGGCTGTGATCGGCGCTTTTGTGAAGGGCGGATATTTAACACAATGAACAGACCGTGTTCCCCAAAGACCGATTTTCCTTGTAGTGGTTTATGGTCATACTGGTCTGAAAATTGTCACGTTCCAATATATTCTATAAAAAGAATCTTTTTTTAGCAACAAGGAAGGCAACAAAGAACTGAAAACAACAGACTCGGCTTTACTGAGTCTGTTCATGTGTAGTAATGAATTATGCAATGCTTTACAAGCCCTCTCGCTCAGGTTCAGCTGACCTCTGTTTCGAGTACAACTGAAATGGGCTCAAATGAAGTATTGGAAGACGCTTTCTTGCACACCAGATAAGGAAATCCTGGATTTAACCCTGGGATAGAAATTCTTATCCTACCCAGGTTATCCTACCCAGGGTAAGATAAAATCGCGAATTCTCACCTGTTTTATACGCACGCCATCGTTCAGGTTTACGTCACTGAACGTAATGACGTCATTAAACGCCACAGTAATGTCATCACAATATGGCAGACGTTAGCAATCGAAGTGACTGCATTATTAAAAATATACGCTCAGAAAGGAAAGGCGTGCAAGAAAAAGAATCTATCATGGGTGTGAGGGTCGACAGAAAAATCCGTCCCTCGGGATCACAGTCTGGCATCACTCGGCAAGCCGAGTGATGCCAGACAGTGATCCTCGGGACGGATTTTTCTATCTATCCCACACGCCCATGATAGATCCTTATATTACGGCCTCCACATGGCACTTAACGTCATTTGTGGTGCAGTCAATGGCGTGCAGTTCAGTTGCGGTTCCTCGATGTTTATTTTGCCGTTAACTGTTTATGTATTGTTTGTGTTTTCTGCTTGTGTCTGTCTTCTATGTCGCCTCGAGAAGACTGTGTCTTGTTATCTTAGCATTTTCTAGATAACATACTTCCTCCTTTTGCAGACTCTCACTCATAAACATCAAGTCTAACCATACTATCATGTCGACAATAAAGCTTTATCAAGTTACTTTTATATTGTTTGCCCCAACATTTTGATACTTGCCCGAGTTTCTCTTTTCTTAACGCAAAATCTTCGTGGGTAAAACTTCCAGCAGACGGCATGTTGAAAAACATCACCAGAAAATAGAGTTTGACAGTTCATACCAGCTGCCTCCTTAAAAGATATTTTGCTTAAAACCTGTAATCTTATTTTATATATAATATATAAAAAAATATCGTTAATTTGGGGCCTGCTGAATTTGATCAGAGAGTGATAAAGCTTAACACAATAAAGCTATAATTTGTGTTCGATCCGTTGAAGACCTGCTTTCTGTCTCAGCGACTGCTAAGATATTAGAACTTTTAGTGGAAATATTTTTATTCATACAAGCCTGAATTACGACACGAAGGTAATAAAATGTAAGCGATTACGTCGTATCATGTGAAAACAGCATGTACAGTCGAACCTCAATGTCTCGAACATCTTTGGGACCATGGAAATTCGTTCGAGACATGGGTAGTTCGAGCCAGTGAGAGTTAATCATGGCACCAGTTCAGAAAGCAAATAGCGGTAATTTAGGGAACTCTTTTCGATTTTCTACACAATAATTGTATGTAGAGTGTACTAATTTGAATCGCCTCGATGAGGCGATTCTAATGAGTACACTCAACATACAATTCTATGATAAAATAAGAAAAAATCCCTAAATATTTGTTTTCTTGAGCTATTGGAAGAATTTTGTAGGGACTGCAAAAAGAGTTCGAATCATCCACGGTAAACGAGCATCCGAGCCATTGAGGTTATACAGTATTTGGACTAAGAAGGTCCAATCAGATGATGGCAAAGTAAGAGTCAGATGATTCTCGCACTGAGATTGAGGCCTTGGTGTCTGCTTACGGAAGCGTTAAATACTGCAGACTACACCAGCAACACAATGTTTCGGCTCATTTACTAATTAATAATGTGCGTTTTAAGGGGATTTAACACACTTGGTAGAAGGTCAGCTATTTTTGACATTACGAAAACGCCTATTCAAATATATTGAAAATTTCACCACCAGAAACTGAAAATTTTCAGATAAAAATCTTCTGGTATTTTTCATATTTCTGCTCAAAACATAGATTGAACTGCCGAGGCGGTTCTAACGAATACCCACAATCTATGTATTTTAGCAGAAATAAAAACAAAATAATGTATACCCCTGTAAACCACAGTTTTACTATATAAAAGTTGGATTTAAGGGGGTCAAAATTATATAGGTATGTTTTCATGATGAGAGGGATATCTTTATGACTTTCTATCAAATTCCCTACACACTAGTAACCACCATCTCGTTTATCATGAAGACAGAGTCAATGCACAGGTAGCTAAAAGCATCAATTGTCATTTGCTCGTTTTGTTCAATGCGCCATGCAATGTCACCAAGTCGACCAGATGTCTATAAGAAGGGATCATTTCATTACGAAAACACACCTATTCAAATATATAGAAAGTTTCACCTCCAAAAACTGAAAATTTGCAGATAAAAACTCTGATATTTTTCATATTTCTGCTAAAAACATAGATTGTGGGTACTCGGCGAGGCGGTTCTAACGAGTACCCACAATCTATTTTTTGAGCAGAAATAATGAAAATAATGTATACCCCTGTAAACCCCAGTTTTACTACATAAAAGTGGAGTTTAAGGGGGTCAAAATTATATAGGTATGTTTTCGTAATGTGAAGTAAGCTACGACATACAGACTACAACTTGAATAAATCAGTGGCTTGTGTTTGGTTTCGTCTGCTTCCAATGTGCCAGAACAATATTTCCTCCATATAAATCACAGGTATTGTGTGAAATGTAATGACTTGGAAATTATTATGGCTTCAGGGTATCGTCATTGAATCGATTAACACGTAAGCTGACTAGGCAAAATTTTATATAAATCAGAGATGATGAATTTGACTTCTAAGGCTTTTAGACCGTTGTCTCTCCCTACAGCTAAAACTAATTCAAAGAAAACAAACCCCTAAAGTTCATAGGCAGAAACAAGTAAAAACGTACGTATGACGTATGAATTAAATACGAGAAAGATAAATATGGTGGTTTAATTACATAAAATGACAGCACAAAGCAACACTTCATCGAAAACGGTACGAACAAATGAAGAGGAAATGCACCAGAAATATTGTCTTCAAACGGCAATTAAACCTGGCCCCGAGGTTATAAAACCTTTTTCATGCTCAACTCAGTTGAGCATGAAATTTTTTCTGCTAAAAGATATGAAAATGCCAACAATAGTTGGCATTGTCATGTTTATCAGCAGAGAAATTTTCATGCTCAGCTAGTTTAGCAAGAAAGATTTGCAATTATTGGTAATTCGAGATTTATTAGCAGGACAAATTTCATGCTCAGCTGAGTTGAGCATGAAAAAAAGTCTAACCTTGTGTTATTTTGTGCTTGTGTTTTTCAGTCCTTTTAGCATTGCGATTACCTCGCTTAAGGAAGAGAGAGCTAATCTTAGTGCTTTTCTTACATTTGTTCGATTTGTGCTTATTTGGTTTTGTCGGTTTCCTCTTCCTCTTGGTGTCTGGGAAGGGCTGCGGTTTGTGATTGTGGCACTCCCTGGACTTTTCTATTACCTTTTTTTCATAACCTCGGGGCTTGGTTTTATGGACACCTAACCCCTGTTCTTAGTATGATATAGTTCTACATGTAGCTACACACTGATCGGTCCGCGTAGGGATTCCCTAAATCATCAATGGATGAGCACTAAAAACATATGACGAGGGCTCTAGACTCTACTTTAAACCGATGGTAAGAGCTAAAGAAAATAACAACAACAATAAATAACACAATAAAAAAATATACCCATATAACCACGGTGAGCCAGTCCATAGGCAAGTAGGACTGAACCATAATGAAGTATGCGCCCCGATTCACCGTTCAGCAGAGAGCAGCAAAGAGTTGACTGGGTTAATCACTAATGAGATGTCACTGTGATGAGCTTCAGATCTTTGTTTAATCAGAATGTAACTGATCTTGGCCCTAATGCGAGTAATGCACTTTACATTACGGAAACACGCCTCTTCAAATATATTGAAAATTTCACCACCAAAAACTGAAAGTTTTCAGATAAAAACGCTGATATTTTTTATATTTCTGCTCAAAACATAGATTGTGGGCACTCGTTAGAACCGCCTCGCCGAGGCGGTTCTAACGAGTACCACAATCTATGTCATTTGAGCACAAAAAAAAAGATAATATATACCCCTGTAAACCCCAGTTTTACTATATAAAAGGTTTAAGGGGGTCAAAATTATATAGGCGTGTTTCCGTGATGATATATGTTGTGGCCTTACGGAGGCACTTCTAATGAGTACCTACATCATATCTTCTTATCTAGAGCTATATTAGCGATGACCTTACCATTAAATGCAGAAAATATGGCATGTTTTGCCATTGTTAAGACATATTTATGCATTTCAAACTAGACAGGGTGACATGCGGGTAATTTATTCACCGGGCCATCATAAACAGTATCAGGATTTCTCACATGAACTTGACCTTCAGTTTTATGTAACACGTAAGCTGTAAACGCTAATAAGATTTTGGAAGTACGCAAACATAAATTAAATCCATCAACAGGCCTTGATAATATAATGTCTTAAATGTCTGACGCAGATGTCTACTAAAGCTACGGAGGGACAAATGCGAACCGAAGAACGGAAACGCAAAACTATATACTCTTCAGGATGTAAATATATTGTGGGGTAATGATAGACAGAAGTAACAAAACGAATTGTGACCAAGCTAGTATGCTTTATAAATCTATAGCGGGCCGTTATCGGCCCGTCAGCCCTGACGGGCCGATAACGGCCCGCTATAGATTTATAAAGAATGCTTACTAACCCAGTAAGCATTCTTCATAAATCTATAGCGGGTCGTCATCGGCCCATCAGGGTAGCTGACGGGCCGATCACGGCCCGCTATAAATTTATAAAGAATGCTAGCTAGGAATGACACTCCTGAATACCCTATTTCTACTCTACGTTATCGGGGGACAGAAGGCCTACATTACAGAACTGTTAATGTAACGACTCAGATGGTACAATTTCGCACGTTGCGTCTCATTTATTGCTAATATTTTGCTTGTGGCAATAGCAGTTGTTTGAAAAATATTGTTCATGCACAAAGAAAATAGCGGTTCCATGGGGAAATACTTGCGTTTTGTCAATAATGCTTTAAGGATCAATTTTCATGATTATTATTTCACATTATTGTTGGCGAATATTGTATATTTTAATTGCGTTATATAATCAGCTTATGTTAAAATATCATTTAAAACATGAACAGGGAAATGAATACGGATATGGCAATATTTTGTTACTTTATGAATACCATAATTACCTTAAAGATTAGGACACATTTCCTATAAAAGCGTCAGTTCGACGAGCAGCGGGCAAATCTAAAGTATTGTAATTACTTTTCAGAGAAAATAAGGCCTGTGATTTCATGTGAATCTTCTACCTATCAGATGATTCACACGAAATTCCAAGCCTTATTTTCTCAGTAATAATAGATTATGGCCTGCTACAAATTTGAATTAACCCATTCAGCCCTGTAGACCAAATCAAATATCTCTGTAAACAGTCATTACAAAAACACGCCTATTCAAATATATAGAAAATTTCACCTCCAAATACTGAAAATTTTCAGATAAAAAACTCTGATATTTTTCATATTTCTGCTCAAAACATAGATTGTGGGTACTCGTCAGAACCGCCTCGGCGAGGCGGTTCTAACGAGTACTCACAATCTATGTTTTTGAGCATAATTAGAAAAATAATGTATACCCCTGTAAACCTCAGTTTTACTATATAAAACTGGGGTTTAAGGGGGTCAGAATTATATAGGCATGTTTTCGTGGTGGTAGAGTCAATTTAGACAGCTTATAAAGATCAATTCTGTTCTCAATTTTATAATGTGATATATTTTTGCAATGATATCCAAAGATAGAAGTGTTCAATTCAGAAATATAATGGTGAATAGCCTAAGGGCCCAGACACTTATTGTAATATCCGAAAACAGGTATAACTACGTGGTAATATGTAATACGCCTAATATGTGTTAAATGACTGGCAAACGAAGCAAAATCGTCCAGACAGCTCGTTCAGAGATATTAGATCCCAGCTAGCATTCTACGTAAATTTACATCGGGCCGTCATCGGCCCGTCAGCTACCCTGACGGGCCGACGACGGCCCGATATAGATTTACGTAGAATGCTGACTGGGATGTGGGTCTGGTTGCTTCGGCATGTCAATACAGTAAACATGCTCGGGTTAGAAACTCTTCAGGGAATATAACCACAAAAGGAATGTAGAGTCAAATTTCTAATAAAAATCCAGGCATGCGTTTCACGGAAGACTCACATCGCCTGCAGTGCATATTGAGTAACAGTGACCTTAATCAACAGAAGCCATAACCTACCCCAACCCCTAGGCCCCAGGTTATGTTTCAATATTCCTCAAAGAATACGGCTCATGTCGTTAGCATCATGTTATCCCTTGCACAGAACATTTGCCGTGTTAACCCTTGCCTTGCTGAATAAATTAAGATGCCACGCCCACTTCTAATTTCCAGCCAATCAGATTACTTGGTCCGGGTTTTTGATAGAAATCCACGTATTTGATGACAAACAGTGCAGATCCAGATCAGTTGGCTTCTTCAGAAGCCAACTGATCTGGATCTACTCTGTTTGCTAAGACATGGCATGTCGTGTTTAGCAAGAGAAGGATTAATACCTCTCCATCATCTATGAAGGACTGAAGAGATGGTGATAGATAATACGACCACAGGAACCTAAAGAAATCATTGCTTACAGCAAATATCCAAGTCTGTTCAAGTCAGTTCAGTTCATTAGATCTTTTTAATAATTTATAGACTAAATTTTATTAGGAAGATAATTAAACAGAGTATAAAATGGGACTCATCCTTGAAATTGTACTTGTCCATTTAGAATTTGGTTTTACAATAATGTCATTTTGGTGTATTTTAACGGCAATCAGTGCAGACCCTGCTCAGATGCACGCGGAAGGCATCTGATACTGTTTGTCAAAGTCCTTTTGCGGGACTTTCGATACAAATGGGTTAAGAAAATAACAAAACTCCTGCAGAGCTGGTACGTAAGCTGAATTGGGCTCTGCTGTTAGCAGGTTCGTCTGTCACTCGTATTGTAAAAAACCATTTAATTCATTAACTCATGATAGAAGCATAAGGCTGATAGAAGCACAGACTTTTTCGCCCACGAACAGCATTCTTACAGTTCCTATCTTAGGTTTCCGGGTAGACCATGAACATTCCACAAGCCCGGTTCATCTCCTTTACTATGCACGATTGTTTCTGTTGTACCAAAGTAAGTAAAAGAACTCAGGAACTGATACAATCATATTCACATCAAGCCCCTATAGTAGCTTGTAATACAGCCAATCAGAAATACTTTTCAGCTGATCTGCAATATCATAGTAAACTGTAGTATTTATTGAACTATAATGGCCTCAACTGACCTTAATTGAAAGTTCTTACCGTTGCCAATCAATATATATTGTCTATCAAGGGACATTTGCTTTTAATATCAATTACAGTCGACTCTCGTTATCTCGAATTCCAAGGGACTCTCTGAAATACTTCGAGATATCCGTACTTCAACATATCAGGTTTGCAGAATTAAGGAAAAATAAATCGAACAACCACATTTTGCAAACGTATATGTAATTTTACTCCTGAAGTTGGAAATACTTTTCACAATATTTTCTTACCTGTTGTTTGAGTTTCATGTTTAGGCAGGGACCAGATTTTCACTTCGAGATAAGCGGTTATTCGAGATAAGCGAGGTCGAGATAGCGAGAGTCAACTGTATTGATTATGGACATATAAGAAATCATTTGATCAACAATGTCAGAAAAACGCACCTTCGAACATGTGCACCCAGTGAAGATTCAGATCAGCCTGCGCCTTCGAACAGACTGATCACAATCTTCACTGGATGCGTTTCGGATATAGCCAAGTATGCAAAGTTTCTTCATGTGGACAACGAAGTCTCCGATCAGACTGTGCGGATGCGCAGGCAATTTCGAGTCTTCGTTGAGCGCAGATGCCAGACTGTCTGTTTGCCAGCTCATTTGGTCATTGCGTTACCTGCTTGACAATACCATTTCAAGACTGCGTTAACCCTTGTCATGCTGAATAAATTAAGATGCCACGCCCACTTCCAATTTTCAGCCAATCATATTATTTGATCCAGATCGTTGTTATAAATTCACATACTTATTGGCAAATTCAGAAGCCAACTGATCTGGATCTGCACTGTTTGCTGAGACAGGGCATGTCGTGTTCAGCAAGAGAATGGTTAAAATCCAATATTTACTCATAGCGAATGCAGATTCTAGTTTATAAGAACACTGAATAATCTGGTTCGCGGTAAAGCAGACCAGGATATTTATCCTTCGCCTATTATAAAATATTTCTCTCACAGCGGTCTTCATGTTGGGAACCGCGATTCATTTTTTTTTTGTCATCAGAAAGCCAAAATATATTTGAAGCAAAATGATTATGTTGTTCAAAGAAAGAGAAAAAATTTACATGGCTGTATTCTATCTAATTAAAATACAGGCAATCATTGAATAAGCTGGAAAAACATTTGTTCTGGAAACATATAGTGGTTACGTGTATTAATCAGAATAATTATAAACACAAAACCGCTTTATCCTATCATGAAAACATCAGAGCCACATGTTCCTTGATTTTTGTTATAATAAAGTAAACCCCAATTATCCTAATACTTATTCATGAATATGCCTCAGACAATTGTTCTTCGTAATAAAGAAGAATGGCTTATAGAAGTAATATCAGACTAGTAAAGAAGATATACAAGAAGTGCCACAATCACAGAAAATAGTCTACCAATAATACAAAAAGGAATAGAAAACAACGTAGGACAGGTCCTGACATTACGAAACACGCCTATTCAAATACATAGAAAATTTCACCACCAAAAAACTGAAAATTTTCAGATAAAAAACTCTGATATGTTTCATATTTCTGCTCAAAACATAGATTGTGGTACTCGGCGAGGCGGTTCTAACGAGTACCCACAATCTATGTTTTGAGCAGAAATAAGAAAAATAATGTATACCCCTGTATACTGTATAAAAGTGGGGTTCAAAGGGGTTAAAATTATATAGGCATGTTTTTGTGATGAGGTATAGTGGTGTCATTCCCAGAAGTCCAAAACTGATAGATAGTCTTAACCAAACGGAAACTTGAGGAAGAAGGTAGAGAGAAAGAGACTCTAATCTTGGGGACTCAACTTGGGGACTTGGGGAAAAGAGAGCTAATCTTACAGGTTGCTTAGTGCTTTTCGTACGTTTGTTCGATTTGCGCTTGTTTGGTTTTGTCTGTATCCTCTTCCTCCTCGTGTCTGGATGTGTTGCGGCTTGTGATTGTGGCACTCCCTGGACTTTTCTCTTACCTTTTTTGAATTGTTGGCAATATTTATTTATTCTCATCATTTCAGGATGAATTTGATTTTCTTAGTCCATTCTTATGTGTTATCATATTTTACGCTACTCTTCTTTCTTATAGCCATTTCCAGACATATAGGAAAGAAAAGCTTAAAGTTTGGAGCCTACGTCCCATCTACGATTTTACACCATTTTACAATGGTTAAAAGTTAACGGCAAGTATCTTAGGCAGCCAGAGAATAAGAAAAATATATGTGATATAGCATTCGCTATGTATGTAGACTATGAGACAACTCTGGAGCATTTTTTTTTATTTTCGTATGAAAATTGAGAATAAGTATATTGGATAAGTCTCAATGAGGGACGGGGGTGAAGGACTAGAAACTATCTAGGATTAAGGACCTCATGCGCATTTCTATGACGAGGAGTTGAGAAAATCTGAACTGATCGAACATGCCAATCTGAACTGTTTCTGATCGTAGCTGCTATGGAACTTATCAAGCATATAGCCATATGTGAGTTGTGTTTAAAACATTTATTACAGAAGACGTCTTGTAAGCCATATATCGCTGGTCCACCCTGTTCAAGTACATTGTCCATACGTTACCAAGTCTGAGTAAAAAAGACCTCATGTTCCCCTATAATATACTGTAAAAACAAGGGTGTTCACTAGTAGGGTGTTTTTCGTAATTGGTTGTTTTGCAATGTACGTTAAATGTTTTTTGTTATTTGTATAAGCATTTTACATTATATAAATCTCATTTTGTGAACTTCATGTATTCATATTCCTACACATTTTACATATTTTATAGTGTGGAAGGCTATGGATAATAAGTCTACCCTACAAAGACGTAGTCACACAATGATCTTATAAAGTGGCAGAGGAAGTGGTACACGGCTGTTATAGAAATAGTAGGTACAACTAATGCAATATGAAGGGAATACTTCTATTATATAATAAACGCGTTTCTTAAGTGTTTTCTGTAGGAATGCAATAGTTTCCGTGTTATTTGATAAGGTACTTGAACTATATTCTGATTATCGCACATCTGTTCGCGTCATCTAATTTCCCTTCTCCTGTTCTTAGAACTGGAATTTATTTAATCGTTCTGTTACATGTATGATTTAACCCTCTGATACACATTTAAATTACAACTGTCAAGATGCTAGAAATATCAATTAAGTCTACTTCCAAATTCTTAATACGTTTCGTATTATCTGATCATGTTTAAGATATAAATTTCATAAAATTAGTTATTATCTAAACCTACATGGATATAAGGGTTTCGTCAGCGGGATAACAATTTGGAAAGCTATTAAACACATGTGCTTGTCAGATAGACTAGTTTAGATTTACTGTATCTTCAGCTAAAACTCATTACTAATTCGCTTTATATGGACGCCCCAATGACCAAAGGAAGACAAACAACAACAACAACAACAACAAAACAACAACGAAAAAACAAAGAAAAAAAAAAAAAAAAAAAAAAAAAAAAAAAAAAAAAAAAATAGCAGCTAAGTTAAGTTTTTTTTTTTTCATCTTATGATATACTTGCATTTTGACAGCGTTACTTTTTTTTAATCGAATCACATTTAACCACTTTGCTTACCTCTTTAATTGCACACCGGTGGGTCGGGGTTCAGACTCTATGATGGCCCCGACTTAAAAACAACTATTCAATTGATGGTCTGGGTCGGAACTTTGTATGTCTTTTTTTCGGCCCACCGGGATTCAACTCGTGTTTGTTTTTTGCTTCAGTATTCCAGTGGTGTTGTTTGACAACTCAGAGATCTCAGGGTGTCTCAGCACGATGTTTCTGTTGAGTCCTTATCTTTGCTTCATTATAGGCATTATCTGTGATGTATTTGTTGACCGTTATGAATCATGGATGATTTAGAAGACCTCCACACGGGTCAAACAAATATATGTTTTTTACCGCTATGGAAGCTGAGGGCGAGGATTGGGATCCCATAAAGCTAGCTTAAGCCCCCGGTAATACATTACTGACCGTCCCAAGGCGGTACTTTTATTGTGGTACGTTTTATTAATTATATCCCTGCAGGCACATGACGTTAATGCAACGTCGGATCAACGTCGATATAACGTCATGACATTTATGCAACGTCGCGACAACGTCGGTGCAACGTCATGACGTTAATGCAACGTCGCATCAACGTCGGTGCAACGTCATGACGTTGCACCGACGTTGATTCGACGTTGCCCTGGCAACGTGTGCCCGCTAGGATATGAGTCGCCACCTTTTTGGGAAAGGGTTGCCAACTACATATGTATGCTTGCTGTCTGTTCATTTTGTGGCTTCTTCATTGTATTTGTCTGTCTTTCCATTTGGTGTCAGGGGCTTGATGTGGATCTGATTGTATCAGTTCCTGAGTTCACTTATTTACTTTACAACATCATACAAGACGAATCAGACAAGAAAATATAGTCAGCTTATCATTTAAGCGGGGATATGTGCAATTTAATGGGGGAATTCAACGGGTAACGACAGGTAATAATACTCTAAGTCAACATATCAGTCCAAGAGACATAAAGCAAATTCTTAAATAATGAATGAACAGACACGGATCTCTTCAAACTAGAACTACAATTATGAGTAGAATCACCGCCTTGGAACAGTCAACAATAACACTATTGGGGTAGAGTAATACCAACAGATTCTGCAATTAAATGACCATTGAGAGCTATGAACACATTTACAAAACTGAAAACATCTAAAATGCTTTTTGGGCCAGACTAGCTGATTTCAGCCAGTTAGGCTTCATCAGTGACCCTCATTATATATATTGTGAATAATATTAATCTGAAGAAACCCAGGAAATGCCATGCATACGCACGGAATCTCCCAAGGCACCAATGAACCCTTGCCATGCTGAACACATTAAGATGTCACGCCCTTTTTCTATTTTTCAGCCAATCAGATTACTTGATCCAGGTTGTTGATACAAATTCACATACTTAATGACAAACAGTGCAGATTCAGATTCAGTTCAAAAGCCAACTGATCTTGATCTGAACTGTTTGCATAGGCGGTGTATATCCGGGTTCAGCAGGATTAGGGTTACGGTTAAAATGACATCAACGACAGCAAAACGAGCAAAACGTAGACCTGCAGTAGATATACCACCTTAAACGCTTAGCACTCGGGTAAATTCTTCAGCAGACGACACATTTAAATATTTTGTTATTTTTCCCCGGAAACAGGATTTGACGTTTCATGCAAATTGTCTCCACTGTCTCTGCGGAAATAGTCCAGAGAGTGGTAAAGGTTATACGT
The DNA here is from genome assembly GCA_964016985.1 of Anodontia alba. Classification (NCBI taxonomy): domain Eukaryota; kingdom Metazoa; phylum Mollusca; class Bivalvia; order Lucinida; family Lucinidae; genus Anodontia; species Anodontia alba. Next base: position 127,997,998 of record OZ024822.1, read on the forward strand.
TCACATCACGAAAACAGGCCTATATAATTTTGACCCCCTTAAACCCCACTTTTATATAGTAAAACGGGGGTTTACAGGGGTATACATTATTTCTCTTATTTCTGCTCAAAAACATAGATTGTGGGTACTCGTTAGAACCGCCTCGCCGAGGCGGTTCTAACGAGTACCCACAATCTATGTTTTTGAGCAGAAATATGAAAAATATCAGAGTTTTTTACCTGAAAATTTTCGGTTTTTGGAGGTGAAATTTTCTATATATTTGAATAGGCGTGTTTTCGTAATGAACAGTAAAAAAAGCTACAGTGTAATAAAACATAAAACACAAACTGTCCACTTAGATGACATTTTAGGTTCATCGTTCTTCTCAAACTGCATAAAAATATGAAATTTGATATTGACTTCCGCTATTCACATAATTTCAGGCTTACATCCTTTTTATGAAGGGGATGGTGCAAGGGAAATATATCAGAAGAAAAGAGATGTGCTTATATATGAGAACAACGGTTTCCAAGAAAAAATCTGCACATCTGTGCATGAATGTTATTTTACTTTAAAACCCTAAATAATCGGACACATTAACCATATACTTGTCCTACAATTGGGAAATTGGAAAATAAATTCTGTAAAGAAGGATCCTTTGGAAGCAATAAATAAAATATTACACAAATAACTTTTTTGAAATATCATTACGAAAACATGCCTATTCAAATATACTGAATATTTTACCACTAAAAAATGAAAATTTTCAGATAAAAATTGTGATAATTATCTTATTTCTGCTCAAAACCTAGATTGTTGGTATTCGTTAGAACCGCCTCGGCGAGGCGGTTCTAACGCGTACCCACAATCTAGGTTTTTAGCAGAAATAAGAAAAATAATATATACCCCTGTAAACCACTGTTTTACTATATAAAAGTGGGATTTAAGGGGGTCAAAATTTTATTGGCGTGTTTCGTGATGGAGACGAAAATAGCATATTCGGTTTTATTGAGAGCCTGTTTATGAACAATGAGGGAACATAAAACACTGATCCTGCGTCTTTGCATGATTGAGCGATATTCTGTTTTCACATTACGAAAACACGCCTATTCAAATATATAGAAAATTACACCTCCAAAAACTGAAAATTTACGATAAAAAACTGATATTTTTCATATTTCTGCTCAAAACATAGATTGTGGGTACTCGTTAGAACCGCCTCGCCGAGGCGGTTCTAACGAGTACCACAATTAATGTTTTTGAGCAAAAGTAAGAAAAATAATGTATACCCCTGTAAACCCCAGTTTTACCATATAAAAGTAGGGTTTGAGGGGGGTCAAAATTATATAGGCATGTTTTCGTGATGAAATAAATCAAAATGGACTCGGTGGTTTGAAAAGGACCAGAAAATAAAGTCTATTGGAACATTTGTTGATCTGTCTAACAACTGCTGTTTGAGGTCAGACACTGTTGACCGAGTTCTGAGTCTGATCTGTGTTTGCACTGTCTGCTAAGACTTGAATGTACGAATATTTAGGTTAACTTAGGTACTTTTTGGCTATTATGTAAAATGTACTGACTATAGAAACGGAGTAAGATGAGGCTGAGGAGATCTTCGTTGTTCGCATATGCTAGAGAACTATTTTTATAGTTCAGCTGCACATTTCATTATTAACAATCATGTTTGTCTATTTTCATCAATTACAAACAGGAAGATAAGAATTAAGATAGTTCAGCTACATACCAAACTGACTCCATGATCTTTCCTGGTGTGTACAATAAGAAACAACATTTCCCTTAGACTGGAGTGGATTGGGCGTAATTAAATTAGTTTACATAATTTCCAGATGTCTAACTTTAATTGAGGGATATTACATAATAGGTCTGCTAAATGCCTGTCTGTTGTAGTCAGAGAGAATATGCGCGTATTTTGTTGCAGTTAATCCTCGGCTATGATGAGAATTCTGTATTCTGTCAAAAAGTTTTGCATTTGAAAAAAAGTAAATGCCATCACGCACCACGTGATATTCCACTCAATTTTTAACTTCCACACGGTTCACCTCTTTTTACGTTGTAAAGCGGTGAATTCTGAATAAATATAAGCATTTCGTTTTATGGTTGTGGATAAAACCACAGAAATAATTTTTGAAACCCTTTTGTTTATGTCGCCCAAATACGCAAGCACAATAGAAAGGACCCGGAGTTGAAAGCTCAAGCTTTAACCTACTGACAATGAATATAAAGCAGACAACATTCAAAATTATGTCCTTTTTTTGTATTTCCCTTGCACCAGCTTCTGCATAAAAAGGGTATAAGCATATATGTACAGCGGAAGTCACTATCAAATTTCACATCTGTAATACTATACATTTTGAACAGAATGATGAATCTAAAATATGTCATCTAAGTGGAGAGTTTGTGTCTTATTTTTAATTACATTGCAGTTGTACTGTTGACCGTATAACCAACCATTACCACTCTCTTGACTAATTCAGCAGACGACAAATTGGTGATATTTTTCTTATTTTTTTTTTTTTTTCACAGAAACAGGATTTGGCATTTCATGCAAATTGTCTTCAGTAGAGACAACTTGCATGAGAAGTCAAATCCTGTTTTCTGGGAAAAATAAGAAAAACATTTCAATATGTCGTCTACTGAAAATTTTACCCAGAGTGCTAAGCCTTAATATACATTTATATAAGAAGATTCTGTTTTTTTCTTCTTTGTGTTGAGGTTTTATAGCGATGGGGTCATGTCGAGCGCGGTCAGTTTACCTTACCTCACTTTTACTGGGCAGGCTTAGTCCTCTAAGCAGTTAACCAGTATTTTTCATATTCTTTTGCTAGAAACTAAAAATGACCGTAGAAAATATTTCATGATCACTCTCCACAAAAGAATTTTGCCGACCCGGCGGTGGTCGAACCCACAACCTGATCACCAGTCGGACGCGTATCCAACTGAGCCACCGCAGGGAATGCCACAATCACGAAACACAGACATCTCTAGGCACCAAAAGGAGATGAGGAACATAATGACAAAACAAACGCCTAGTATGAAAATACCGACACACAAAGAAAGAACTGCAACAGGAGAATCGCCTTGGAACAGTCAGTAGAGAAAATTCTCTGGGGTTAAACCAGTTTTTCTCGTTTCATTAAGAAAACATGCCTGTTCAAATGTATAGATACATGTGATTTCACCTCCAAAACCAGAAAATTTTCGGATAAAAATCTCTGATATTTTTCATATTTCTGCTCAAAATATAGATTGCGGGTACTCTTTAGAACCGCCTCGGCGAGGCGGTTCTAATGAGTACCCACAATCTATGGTTTTGAGCAGAAATAAGAAAAATAATGCATACCCCTGTAAACCCCATTTTTACTATATAAAAGTGGGGTTTAAGGGGTCAAAATTATATAGGCATGTTTTCGTGATGTACTCCAATTTGTCGTCTGCTAAATATGCCAAGAGAGTGGTAAAGGTTAATAAAGTCGCCCAGTCCCGTATGTAGTTGTCTTTATCCAGTACAAGACATTTAATCCATTCCTGCTCTGAATAGCATTGTAATTGTTAAAAATCCCTGTCTTGAATCTTTGCCTTTTATTCCCCAAACGCGCAAAGACTGATGCTGAAAAATAATCAAAATATATCCTCAGTGAGCTAATTATGAAAATTCAAGCAAGATCAGTTCTTGTTTGTTGGACGATTTATCGAATAAATGAATTTGTTCAGGGAGGTATGAAATTGAGGCGGACTTCTTAGTGCATCGTCCTTAGTGCATCGTCCTTTCAAAGGGATTTAATATACCTGTTAGATTTTTTTCTGCCACTTTTACAGAGGAAAAAAACTTTGTGACTTCCTGTTTGCTTTTCTGCCGATCGTGAACCTGCTGAAAATTGGTCAACTCTAAAAGGAAAGAATTTGCTGGGAGCAAATTCTTTCCTTTTAGAGTGGACCCCTGTTTCGAAGGCAGGAAATACAGTTTTTGTGACTTCCTGTTTGCTTTTCTGCCGACCGTGAACCTTCTGAAATGTGGTCTACTTGCTGCGCTCGCTCGTGGTAAAATGGTTACAACCCAAACTCAACTGTGCTTTATCTTTGGCATTTGAGCATGGTTCGGAATAATTTATTTCTTAAACATAACCCCCAGAAAACCAACGGATTAAGGTTAAATCACAACTGACGGCAATATAAAGCAAAGCTTTGTTGAAAACAGAACGAACACACGAAGACACAAAAACAATGTTGCGCGCTCTTCTTCGACAAAATGATACGGTGCTTAGGAATGCTATAAATAACGAGTATTATTTTCGGTGAAACATAAGAAAAAATGTTTTAAATATTGTCCGCCCTTTATTTATAGTCAGCAGGTTAAACGTTAAGCAATCTTCTCTAATGGGCTTGTGCAACGGTAAGGCTCCACCCCTTTCAGTGGTTTGATCAACAAAACTATTCCGTAAACTATTTCTTAGACTTTATGCACAAACATAAAAAAGCTTCAATCATTCAGAATTCAGGCAACCAGTCCTTGCCACCAATTCACCGCTTCATATAGCAAAAACGGGAAATGCAGGATGTGTGCGTGTGGGAGTGGTGACGGAGGGGGTGCCGAGGATGGAGTCACTTGAAAATATGAGGAAGTTTACGTGATAGAACTGATATTTTGCTAACAGCGAATTGCTTGGTCAGACTGCGTGGATATCGTAGCTGGTCTGGTCCGCAGCTATTCGCAGATACCATTATATCTGACACTGCGAAGTTGTGCTGCGTTAATCGCATTACCTAAGGTATGTCCTCTCGACTAAATGGCATGCTCTCTTCTTACAGTTAAACAGAATATTAAATTCTGCTCATTACCGTGTGTTAACCTATACCACTCTCTGGGCAAATTCAGCAGACGACAAATTCATATTTTTCTTATTTTACCCAGAAAAGAGATTTGACATTTTATGCAAATTAACTCTAGAGACAATTTGCAGGAAACGTCAAATCCTGTTTTCAGGGAAAAATAAGAAAAAAAAACTATTTCCAAATGTCGTCTGCTGAAAATTTTACCCAGAATGCTAAGCGTTAACCGTTGGAAGATAGAATGCGTGCTCTGTTTTATCCCAAAGGTAAGGCATTTTGGCAGACATGTTATGCAATATATATCAATTAGTGCTAGACATCTGGAAATTAAGTAAGTAATTTAATTACGTCTAAACTACCCAAAAATATCGCATTTACTCTAAATATTTGGACATAATTGTGGAACAAATAGTGTAGACCCTTCTCAAACTGCTTGCAATTCAGACAATATCCCAGCAGGTACACAACATCAAAATGACGTCGTATCAACGTCGATGCGACGTGATCACGTCGCATCGACGTTGATACGACGTCATTTTAACGTAGTGTGCCCACTGGGATGTTTTAGACACATCAACAGGCAGTCAAACTGAATTGTTGAGATTTGGGATAAATATATGGTAATAAGTGAAGGTGTCCGAATAATTAGTGTAATAATTGTAGCCACAGGAGGTACTATATGGAGAAAGGAACAGCTTTTCGATTATGCAAATCAAGGGCTGCGCCTATGTGCAGTAATGTCGTGGTCTTACTTGTCGACATTAGAATATGTCGTCCATATAGAATGTGTATAAAGAATAATGGATATCCTGATCAGACTGTGTGAACTGTGTGGGCTAATAGAGAGCCTCCTCTTCGCAAATGGTTTTTCTTCAGACAGGCTGCACCGACCGTTAATCTAAATCAAGGGAAACATTATGCAGTCATGTCTTGCCAAGCTTCATTTCTTGTCTACATATTTTTTGTGGTGGTGGGAGTATGCTAGCATGGATTTTCTTTTCTGCCACTCTGTGTTATTTACGAAGCACATATCAAAGTAAAGAGGACCTAAGCGCATATCGAGGGTTGAGCGGAAGACTATAGTAACTCAAACATTTTTTTGAAACCCTTGTTTAGAGGCAACTTGGACCCCTTTGTAAACAATGCAAATTTAGGTGCCATTGCTCATACGAGCAATGGCACCTAAATTTTCATTGTTTACAGAAAGAAATGTTGTAATCTTCATAACGCCTTCATGGTGAGGAGATTAGGTTTGGGGAAAAACAACCATCTGACTTACGTCAGTCTTGCGCTCAACCCTCGATATGTGAACAGCGAATCATCCGATCAGTCTGTGCATCCTACCAGATTATATGCACCGTTGTATACTCTGCTTTCAACATCTTTCAGAAAGTATTTTTTTTTGCCTGACGATTTATAAAGAAGAAGTAAAATTGCAAACTTTGTCATGATTTAATTCAAAACCTTTTGTCGTAACCAATGCACAAAAAAGTTTTATTCTATCCATTGGTTTTAATATATTGGTTTAACTATTTTCACTTTTGCCCCAAAGTAAAAATGGCTGCAAAGTATGCAGAAATCGGTAGGACGGGTAAATTGGAGGCAAGTTTTCAACAAGTTCTGTTTGTTCAAATTTCTGAACATTTCACAATATTATGATGAAACTCAATAATTCAAAATCAGCTAAGAAACAACTACTATCTTACACAAAAAAAATAAAAAAAGTAATCACTTTACGATAGAAAATTGGCATAGATTTTGGCCGTAAATTTAATGTAAGGGTAATTAATAATTTAAAACAAAACACAGAAACAGAAAAGACAAATGGTTTCTGATAAGATATGGACAATCAAAACAAAATATTTTCATTTAAAATAAAACGCCAAGCAAAAAACATCTTTTCGATCGCGAGTGATGTCGAAAGGACAGTAGATCAAATCACAGTTGCAAGGCGCGAGTGATTTATCTACTTACAACTGACCGATGAACTGTGATTTATTAGTCAAAAGCAGATCTAGTTCGATTCTAACGTACTACAATTCGACCACATTGCCGTTGTTTCCTTAGCTTCTCCCAACCACGCTAGGAATCGGTCAACTTGTACACCGTCGGAGTACTACTGCACAACAAATTGACCTATTCCGGTAAACAAGTTGAAATGTCTGCCAGGGTACTTTGAATGGCTTGCCTATTATAAGTTGAGCCTTTGATAACACAAATAAAACCCGTATGTGATTATGATAAGTAGCCTTGGGAATTAACACTTAAGTCAATTTAAATGCAATTTTATGAATTTTCGAACTATTGAGACAAAGGTTAAAATGTAAAAATATAAAACTTTGATATGCTGCGAATCATAAGCATTATTTTGATACCAAATATGTATGTAGCTTTTAATGAAAAAAAATCCCGACTTTGAAATTTACCTAGCCTTGCCCAAGGCTTAGAAATATACATATATATTTTTTGGCTTATTGAGCTCTGTGGCTAGTCTACAGATAATATGGTCTGGATTTCTATTTCAATATATTTCAGAGACAACCACAGAAGAAAAGTTCACCCATAGACTAGCTAAACATTGAATCAAAAAGTAGAATGCAAATGAAAAAAAAAAAAAAAAAAAAAAAAAAAAAAAAAAATAAATAACAAGTAAACAAAAAGTGACAAACATACTTATATATTGGCCTAGTAGCTAGATATAGATATATTTCAGAGACAACCACAGAAGAAAAGTTCACCCATAGACTAGCTAAACATTGAATCAAAAAGTAGAAGGTAAATGAAAAAAAAAAAAAAAAATAATAAGTAAACAAAAAGTGACAAACATACTTATATATTGGCCTAGTAGCTAGGCTAAAATTTACCCTGCTTACGTGTTAAGATATTAGGCGGGAAATGTGAGATGTTAACATGTTTTCATTGGCTGGTTATGATAATGTTGTGCTACAGAGTGTTTGATTGGACACAGGCGAAAAAGAGAGCGAATGAGCGGAAAAAAGGAGTTAGTTAATTTTGAGATACGAAAGGTACACCATCGTGAGAAATAATTTGGATTTTCCGAATTAAGAAAAATGATTGCGTTAATAATTAAATCTGGACTGCCAGTTGGACAGTCGAAACTTACTATTTTATTATTGAAATTTGAATACTGTATGTAATTGTTAATGAGGCCAACATTGTTGTATTGCTATCTGACTATAATTTGTTCATTTCCATAAAGGAATTAAAATAGAAAATTGATCTTTATTTCTTATTAAAAATTCGAACTTTAATTCTGCCATAAAATCCACGGCAGAACAGTTTCACTAAATTTTCAATTGACGCGACTCCGCCTCTTTTTGGGAGAATATTTGATAGAGAAGAAAATATCTAGAGTGATCTCTGCTGGTCAGTTATATTTAACATATTCAGTATAAGAAAAGGCCATTTCAGTCAAAACAAAACTAGAATGCGCAGTCGATGGCGCGCCATCGCAAATCTCCACGCTCGTCGCTAATGTTGCTAATAGCATGACTGACGGGCGGACGTACTTGCTCTTGCACACCCTTACCATGAAGGGAAGTCATGTAGCAAGTCCGGTTAAATTCCGCCCAGTGGTTTCGAAGGAGATAGCGTGACGGATAGATTGATGGACGACGGACGCACGGAAAAATAATGTTGATATTATGCGGTAGACTGCATGCCCAGTTATCAGCCCAATCATTCTTGATGGCTATGCTTCACTCTTTAATTGCACGACGGCGGTTCGGGCCTCAGACTCAATGGCGGCCTCTTCGTAAAGCTTTAAGCAGTGGGTTGGGGCTTGACGATATGTCTTTGGCTTTGCCCGCCGTGGTTCAACTATTGGTTTGCATTTACTCTAGCATACAGTAGAATTAGCCATGAGTACTCGTCTTTGTTTATCATATTGATTGATTTGATTTTTATGTTTTCACTTTGATGCATTGGCTGAGTTGGTAGCCTTTATGCGAACCGAATTTGTGTATATTTCTGTATTAAGAGTAGCATCGGGACCCAGGGTGAAGTTGGCCGGCCGTAAAAGTGCTTTAACCCGCCACCCCCTCTCCCCCACCCGGTGGTTTGGTTTAAACAATATTTTATTTCAATGTGTCGAAACATTTACATTTAAGTACATAGACAGAATACAACGGCACAATCATACAGGATTTGAAAACAAGCATATCATGCTTCTTTGAATCATCTCCTGCAATAAAGTTACACTTTGAATGGAGTATGTCTAACTTATACTATATATGTAAACAAATTTGTATGAATATTCACTGTTCAATTCAATAATAATGAAAGCAAGACAGGAAGAAAAAGAAAGAAAAGAAGAAAAATAAAAAAAAAAAAAAAAGAAAGAAAAGAAAGAGAAGAAGAAAGGAAGAAAGGAAAAGAAAAAAGAAGTCTGCGCGTCGATAATTAATAATAACGGTAACAATCGTGATCAGTGTCGTGGAACATCAGTAGGTACGCTTGTTGATTACTGTAACATACGATTTCCAGGTTAAATACAAAAGTCTAATTATTTGATGAAAATCGTTTGGTTTGTTGTATATATATATGAACTGCCCGGAAAATGACTTCATTACCTTCATCTGATAATATATCATCCCCGAACAAGAGAACAGCTTCCGATGGTTCAACATAATTGCTAACTATGAGCAATAATTCTCTACGAAAGGCATTAAACTTCGGACATTTAAAAAGGAAGTGAGAAGTATTTTCCACAGCTCTGCAGGTACAATATGGTTCGGGGATCAAATTTCTCCGATACAAGTGAAATTTTAATGTACTGCATTCAGTTCTTAGTCTTGTATGAAGTATCTAATTAACTCTGTCGCCAAAGAAGTAATATTTAGGAAGTTTCGGGGTATTTCTCTCAAATTTATATTTAAAAGACGTCAGAGTCTGTGCTGATTTTACATCAGCGGGAAGATTGTTCCACTCTCGAATCGTAGAAGGAAGAAATGAGTCAAAATACAATCTAAAATTTGCATGAACCTGTTGATAATTATCAGCATTACGAGGGCTGTAGGTGGTCTCATTCCCTATTCGAGGCCGAACAAGATCTACCAATAATCTGGAGCCAAACCATTCTGCATTTTGTAAAACAAGAATAATTTGTGAAGTTCCCTTCTTTCAGAGAGTTTTAGCCAACCTAATTCTCTATAAAGTTTATCAATTGCAATCAGTTTTGTGGTTCTTGAAATGATCATTCCCGCTTCAATCTGTATTTTTTCTAGTTCATTAATTTGTTGTTGGGTATAGTTGTCCCATACAACGTCTGCATATTCTAAAAGTGGCCTTATAAACGAAAAGTAAATGGTTCATAGAGATTTCCTGTCCATTGTAAATTTCATCGATCTTAGCAGGTGTAAACGAGACCAAGCTTTTTGTTCAAATGTACCTGCTGAAAAATAAATTCCCAAGTGCTTGTGAGACTGGACTTCTGGAATTGGGACATGATTGAAAAATAAAGATCGATGATTCAGTCTACATAATCTTCGTGATAGCAGCAATGCTTCGGTTTTCTTAGCATTAAAACCTACTAGCCATTTGGCAGCCCAGTGTGCAATACGTTCAAGGTCTATGTTTAAAATTTGCGCAGCTGAATCAGGAAAGTCAACAATGATATAAATCGTAGTATCATCTGCGAATAATCTTATGTTAGAATGAATTTCATGGACAATATCATTGATATACAGCAAGAATAGAAACGGTCCAAGAATGGAACCTTTGGGAACACCGGCTTTGATCTCTACCCACTCAGAACAACCACCAGGAATAGTTACCCTCTGGAATCTGTTAGAAAGATAACCATCGAACCACTTAATCAAATTTCCAGTAATTCCATAGTGATAAAGGTTTGCTGGAAGACCCCGATGCCATACCCTGTCGAAGGCTTTACTTATATCGCAAAATACCACACGAACTTCCTTGCCTTCGTCCAGGGCATGACAAAATGTATTGTACAAGTCAACTAACTGGTTTACTGTTGAATCTCCGCGTGTAAAACCTGACTGAAATGGTGTTATTATATTATTCTCTAAGACAAAGTTATGAACGTGCTTGTGTACTAATTTTTCAAATGCTTTACCGACAGAGCTTATTAACGAAATAGGTCTATAATTTACAACATCAGTTTTATCGTCTTTCTTATGAATAGGACTTACATTTGCTCTTTTCCATATATCAGGTACTTGAGCAAGTAAAAATGATGTATTAAAACATTCTGTAAGAGCTGTTTTGAAATACTTCAGCTTCCAAACGAATAGAATCAATAGTATTATTCGGTACTAACAGAGCATGAACGTCCTTATCACGATCATCTAGTAGACTTTGTGAGTGAAAATATCTGTTGAATAAGTCTGCCTTCTCTTTAGGTATATTAATTGTTTGGCCATAATCATTTTTCAATGGGGGTATATTCTCACGTGAATCCTTACCTAAACATGCTTTAAAAATTTTCCTCCAGTCTTTTGAAGACATATTTCTAGCAGTTAGTTTGCTAGCCAAATTAGACTTAAATTCGTGCTTTGCTGTTCTTAACAATTTTATAGACTCATTTCTTAAAACCCTATATTTCCTCCAAGCCTCTTCATTATTTAAACGTTTAGCAAATTTGTGCGCACGCTTCCGTTTACGAATTGCCTTCCTAACATGACTATTTAACCATGGAGGTGCGGATGGACGGATAGTCACCATTTTATTAGGTATTACTAAACTACAAAACACCCTAAGTTTATCAGTGAAGTTTTCTGCATATGTACTTATATCTTCACTTTTAATTGTGGACCAGTCAAAATCAATAATAAGCTGGTTCAAACGTACATAGTCAGCTTCATCATACTTCCATATCCGCCTCCTAAAACATGGTTGCTTGCATTTATCGAAACTAAACACTGCGAAGACAGGGCAATGATATCGTAAATTCTGATGCAAAAATGCTTCACCAACTCTACTAAAAATCACAAAAGGTTCATTTTTAGTAAATATCAAATCAACAAGAGACGAGGAATTTTCAGTGAAATGGGTGGGTTCACGAATCAATTGAGCAAGATTATGCTGGCCAAAACCCGGTGGTTTATTCTACTGACCGTTCTAAGGCGGTGGTCCCGCTGTTAGTCTTACTCTTTGTTGATTTGTGGTTTATTCTACGAGGCGATTTGTTATAAGTCTTGTCTTGTGTTATTTTGTTCTTGTGTTTTTCAGTCCTTTTAGCATTGCGATTACCTCGCTTGAGGGAAAACATAGCTAATCTCACACAGCCTTACTATGAAGAGAAAGTGATGTAGCGTTGGTTGAATTCCGCCCAGTTGTTTGGATGAGATAGCGTGACGAACAGATGGACGGACGACAGACGCACGGAAAATAATGTGCTCACGCACACCCTTACTATGAAGGGAAGTGATGTAGCAAGATTGGTTTAATTCCACCCAGTGGTTTAGGAGGAGATAGCGTGACGGACAGACGGACGGACGGACGACGGACGGACAGATGCACAGAAAAAAATAATGTTGCTCTTGCACACCCTTACCATGAGGGGAAGTGATGTAGCAAGTTTGGTTGAATTAGGAGGTGGTTTAGGAGGAAATAGCATGACGGACAAATTGACGAACGACGGACGCATTGAAAAAAAATGTTGCTCTCGCACACCCTTACCATGAGGGGAAGTGATGTAGCAAGTTTGGTAGAATTTCGTACGGTGGTTTAGGAGGAGATAGCGTGACGGACAGACAGACAGACAGACGGACGGACGGGTGGAGGCGTTGACAATATCCCCGTCGCTTTTTCTTTTCTCAAAAGCGTTGGTATCATTATGCATGTTTCAAATTTACCCATGCGAAGCGAACAGTGTTACGGTAATAGTTTTATTCGGCTACCCTTATGAAAAGATACCTTTAAATAGTGCGGACCTGCATGCAAAAAAAAAAAAAAAAAAAAAAAAAAAATCATATCTGGCTCCTGATTGAGTTGAGCTCCATGTTGATTTTGCCAATGGAATAAATGAGGAAGAGTTAAATTATCAACTGCAGAGGGATGAGTAAATTTGTATGCGCTGCTTTTGAAACAAAGAGCAAATTATTATTACTAAAGGCTTAAAGGAAATGTTTAGTGGAAATCACCCTATGTAGGTGCGCTGTGTTAGAATAAGTAATAACTATTTATTTGATGCATGCCCAGTATCTTTGTTATTCACAGACCTGTAGTAGTAATCTAATGTTATAATTAGTATATATTGGTAGATCTGTCACATGAATACGTTAACATATTTACAACCTTGTGCCGTTATCGGATATATTCAATTATAATTATGAGGAGAGGAACTTCATAAGCAATTTGCTTTCGTTCCAATCCTAGTATTTTGTATATTGTTATATTTATTGATGTGCCATCAACTCTGAATAAAATATGTTTAAACTAACTAAGGTTTACAGGGGTAAACATTATTTTTCTTATTTCCGCTCAAAACATAGATTGTGGGTACTCGTTAAAACCGCCTCACTAACCGCCTCAGTGAGGCGGTTCTAACGAGTACCGACAATCTATGTTTTGAGCAGAAATATGAAACTATCAGAATTTTTTATCTGAAAACTTTCAGTTTTTGGTGATGACATTTTCAATATATTTGAATAGGCGTGTTTTCGTAATGAATTTGTAGGCGGACAAGGAAGCATTGCAAAAATGAATAAATGCAAAACTAAATAAATACTTGACGATGAAACTTATCAATTTATTTTTACTAAGTGCATTTATAAATAAATACATATTTATTCATTCTTAAGAAATAAGAAATGAAACTTGAATTGCGGTATGGTCAGTAGCTTTGCTATTCACAAACATGCAGTCATAAATAAGAAAAGGCAGATTATTGCAGGCAAACAAAGAATCCTTTGAGTTATGACAATTTTCGCAAAGTGAGTGCCCACTTGGAAACGACAACTGAAATTAATATATTTCGACTACAGAGAGACCAGATTGTCAATAGACTTTCTGTTCCAGACAGAGATATTGAATATCTGGCCATATTACGAATGCATCAATTTGTATATCTGTCGTCGTCTTTCATCTCTGATTCCACAGATATTACTATTTCGTGTGTGGTACCCATAAAATACCATTTACCATTTCCATAAAGTATCCTTCATTGCCACTGGAATGTTTCCACTACAAATACGAAAATGCTCATAGACTAATGTTTTGGTCATTTTCCAGGTCTGTAATTGAGCTCTTCCTCTTGGAGAAAAGAGTTCTTTGAGCCGTATCCGAAAAAGCCATTACGAAAACACGCCTATTGAAATATATAGAAAATTTTACCTCCAAAAACTGAAAATTTGATATTTTTCATATATCTGCTCAAAATATAGATTATGGGTACTCGTTAGAACCACCTATATATAGAAAAATAGAAATTATATATGATAGAAAATATAGAAATAGAAAATATAGAAAACTTCACCTCCAAAAACTGAAAATGTTCAGAAAAAACCCCACAAAAAAACAACAAAATCTAATATTTTTCATATATCTGCTTAAAAACATAGATTGTGGTACTCGTTAGAACCGCCTCGGCGAGGCGGTTCTAATGAGTACCCACAATCTATGTTTTTGAGCAGAAATAAGAAAAATAATGCATACCCCTGTAAACCCCAGTTTTACTATATAAAAGTAGTGTTTAGGGGAGTAAAAATTATATAGGCATATTTTCGTGTTGGAGGGCCCATCTCAGCTTGTGCAGGCTGATGGGGACATTTGCTGTTCGTCAATATATTCACCCGTATCCACTCATTTCAAGCGGGAACCCGCTGATAACATCACGAAAACATACCTATTTAATTTTGACCCTCCTTAAACCCGACTTTTATATAGTAAAACTGGGGTTTACAGGGGTTTCATTATTTTTCTTATTTCTGCTCAAAAATATAGATTGTGGTACTCGCTAGAACCGCCTCGGCGAGGCGGTTCTATCGAGTACCCACAATCTATGTTTTGAGCAGAAATATGAAAAATATCAGAGTTTTTTTTTTTCTGAAAATTTTCAGTTTTCGGAGGTGAAATTTTCTATATATTTGAATAGGCGTGTTTTCGTAATGGAACTGTGATCAGATTGTGGATACACCGTCTGATTAGGCCTTCGCTGTTGCGCAAGTCTAAATCACCCCTTCCTCATGAAACGGCCTAAATACTAAATGCCATTGTATAGGTGTACAAAGGCTTCGAAAAAAAGAAATAGAAATAAACGTATTATTTTGCAAATGTACAGGGACCATCTTCGGCATATTGGAACAGCAAAAGACCTGTGCACTCACAGTTTGTTCTCCAATACATTTTGAAATATGTGATGATTATGGTACTTATCGGTCTAAATTACTTTACAAGTCTTTGTAATGCATGATATCCTCCCTTGCCTCCTGTTCCCTTAAAGGTTATAGTGAACGCAGTGGTATGCGAGGGCATAGTTAATAGGCAAATGTCCAGAGTTTGTAAACCTTCATTCAGAATCCCAACCCTCTGATAGTCATAAACTTATCTTAATGTCTCGAGTTCGAAAATAAGCTCGGCAACATAATATTGGTTTAGATTGATCATGAAATAATTGCTACGGTCATTCGCATCTTTCCGCTGATTCAAGAAGGGCAATTGTCAGCTACTGACGATGTGCACAAGTACTGGTTAACTGCTTAGAGAACTAATCCTGCTGAGAAACTGTGTGAGCAGGTTAACAAATCGCGATCGACAATACCCTATTAGGTTGACTGGGCCGTACAACCACAACTCAAACAAAAACAGGGGGTATCAGTTTGCTAACGTAATGATTGAAAAATACCATGACAACAGTAAACCTGATACTATTTTATATACAAGAGGCCCACGGGCCACGGGTCACTCACCTGAGTGACATAGCCACTGCAGATATGCAGATGTTATGCAACATTTTTCCAATCCTGTCATCGCAACTGATGAAAAGATCATCCTTTAAGCAGTTCTTAATTTTGAAGAAGAATATTATATATGGCATTACAGGCAATGGAGCGTGATCATTTGAACAAACTCTCAATCACATTTCAACAGTAGGATCAATGTGAAATTTGGAGGCAATTGGCTAAGCGGTTTCTGAAGAATCATGATTTTATACATGTAAACAGCAGAGTGGCAGGGAAATATAATAAACAGAAACAAGATGGCAGCCATCTTGGATTTCCAATCAGAACGATTTTAGCTACTTTTGATCTACAAGTCACCTCGATACTTCCAATGAACTTTGAGTCAATTGCCCTTTCGGTTCAGGAGAAAAAGTTCAAAACAAGATTTTCAAGATGGCCACCATAGCCGCAATTTGGGATATCCTATCGCAATGATTTGAGCTATTTTTGATCTACAAGTCACCCCGATGCTTCCTACCAAGTTTCGAGTCAATTAGCCTTTCAGTTCAGAAGAAGAAGGAAAAATAGATTTTCAAGATGGCCGCTATCTTGGATTTCCGATCGGAACGATTTTAGCTATTTTTATATCTACAAGTCATCCCGATCCTTCCTACCAATTTTCAAATCAACTGGCCCTTTGGTTCAGGAAAATAAGCGAAAAAAAAAAAAAAAAAAAAAAAAAAAGAGTTTCATGATGGCCACCATGACGGCCATCTTGGATTTCCTATCCAAACAATTTAAGCTATTTTAGATCTACAAGTCACCCAAATGCTTCCTACCAAGTTTTGAGTGAAATGGCCTTTCAGTTCAGGAGAAGAAGCGAAAATTAGATTTTCAAGATGGCTGTCATAGTGACCATCTTGGATTTCTGATAGAGATGATTTTAGCTGTTTTTGATCTACAGGTCACCCTGATGCTTCCTACCTAGTTTAAAGTCAATAAGCCTTTCAGTTCAGGAGAAGAAGTGAAAAATAGATTTTCAAGATGGCCGCCATGGCGGCTATCTTTGATTTCCGATCAGCATAATTTTAGCTACTTTTGATCTACAAGTCACTCTGATGCTTCCTAGCAAGTTTGGAGTCAATTGGCCTTTCGGTTTAGGAGAAGAGCGAAAAATAGATTTTCAAGATGGCGGCCATCTTGGATTTCCTATCGGAACGATTTTAGCTATTTTTGATCTATAAGTCACCCCAATGCTTCCAACCATGTTTGGAGTCAATTGACTTTTGGGTTCAGGAGAAGAAGCGAAAAATAGAGTTTCAAGATGGCCGCCCTTATCGCCATCTTGGATTTCCGATCCAAACAATTTAAGCTATTTTAGATCTACAAGTCACCCGAATGCTTCCTACCAAGTTTTGAGTCAAATGGCCTTTCAGTTCAGAAGAAGAAGCGAAAAATACTTTTTCAAGATGGCTGCCATGGCGGTCATCTTGGATTTCCGATCAGAACGATTTTAGCTATTTTTGACCTATAAGTCACCCGAATGCTTCCTACCTTGTTTGGAGTCAATTGACTTTTGGGTTCAGTAGAAGAAGCGAAAAATAGATTTCGAAAAATAGCTATTTTTGATCCACAAGTCATACCGATGCTTCCTACCATGTTTGGATTCAATTGGCTTTTGGGTTCAGGAGAAGAAGCGAATATAGATTTTCAAGATGGCCGCCATCCATCTTGGATTTATGATTGGCACGATTTTAGTTATTTTTGATCTACAAGTCACCCCGAGGCTTCCTAACAAGTTTGGAGTCAATTGGTCTTTCGGTTCAGGAGAAGAAGCGAAAAATAGATTTTCAAGATGACCGCCATGGCGGCCATTTTTGATTTTCGATCGGCACGATTTTGGCTATTTATAATCTACAAGTCACCCCGATGCTTCCTACCAAGTATTGAGTCAATTGGCCCAGGGGTGTAGGAGGAGTAGGCTTTTAAAGCAATTGTTGACGCCGCACGACGGACGACGCGCGACGCACGACGGACGACGGACATTGACTGACCACAATAGCTCACCATGAGCACTTCGTGCTCAGGTGAGCTAAAAAAGGACAGAATCGGGTTTATATTCAAGGATCAAAACATCTTCATCCCCATCCTATATATCTGCCCCGTCATTGGAAAAGAGCGATTATAACATATGCATACAGCAAATACCGAGGCTCGGACGATAAAACTCAAATGCTCGCTCCCTTATTCGCTGGCGACAGGTGTTAAATCAGCATGAGGAAACAAACCACGAAGGTACAAAACTAAACAGATCAGGTAAAAATTAAGTTATCTAAAATGAGGGGTTATCAAACATCTCTCTCTGTAAGATACTTAGATCCCGCAGCCGAAAACACTTATATCCATGTAGATACGGCGTATATCTAATTTCATTAATTTTATATCATATAAATGATCAACAAAAAGACTAGCATGACATTATCAAGATATTAATGTTTATAGTTTACGTGGACTTAACATCTAACGTTATGGTCGTTGTACTATTATCGAAACTCATTAAAAGATTAGATAGTACCTGATAAGGTAGTCGGATTTCGGAAATAAAATGACAAAGAAATGGTACATTGTTTGGGAATGCTATAAAACTGAATACACCAGCAGCCTTTACCTCTACTGGATTGTATTTATTTATCCAAACAAAGCTGTAAACGGCGAGTAGGAGAAGGAAGATAACCTATTTGTTCCGATGCAGATCGCGATGGCGTCGACTTCCTTGTTCGCTGATTGCCCGGCGTGGCAGTTATCTGTTTACATGATATACGCTGAGCCAGCGTAAGTGTTGATACAGAACCGCTAACAAAAGTTGTTTTTATTTTTCTCACACAAAAAGTTTGAAATGCATGGACATGGATTGAATCCATGGTCGTACAGTAAAACCTGTATAAGACAGCCACCTTTGAAATTGACCTTAATGGTTGATGTGGAAAGGTGATTGTCTTATAAAGGTACATGTCATGTAATTTTGCTAGCAAAAATACATGGCATGTACCTTTATAAGACAGACAACTTTTTCCACATCAACCACTATTTAAAGTCAGTCTCGAAGGTGGCTCTCTTACACAGGTTTTACTGTATACTATATACACAGTATACACTGGTGACATTCCTTTCCCAAGGCGTGTTATGAAATATTTTTAAAGGGCTTGATACACTTGGTCGGTTTCCCGCCAATTTTACAAGACATACAACTTTTGTGACTTCCTTTTCGCTGCACAGCAAACCGCCTCTGGAATTGGGTCTACTTTAAAAGGAAAGAGTTAGCTCCAATGGGGAGCAAATCATTTCCTTTTAAAAAATAACCTTACGAAGAAGGGCTGCAAATTTAGTCAGAGTTATCTCCTCTAAAAATGTTTTGTATTTAGTTTAAAATGTAATCAGTAAAACAATTTAAATTAGTAACTGTTTTCAGATAAAACAGATGTCCCCCTACCATGACTTCTCAGTTGTTCTACTGTTGTGACCTTGAAATTATGTCAAGGCCACTCAAATTGATTCAGTTCTTTGTTATGTCCCAATTATATATTCATGAAAATTTAGTAAGAATCCAACCACTGGTTCATAAGATATGCAGAAAAATGTGTCACACCAACGCTGACACCAACGCCAACGTCAACTCCAACGCCAACGCCAACAGGATCCGCACGAAAATCAATATGTCCCTCTCCCCGTGGGTGGGGGACATTATTCCATTTAAGGCCAATTCATTGTTTCCCTTATCTGTATTTGTGAAGGGAGATAACTTGTAAATGTTCTCATTCATCAAAATACGTAAGTGACCAAATCTAAGGAAGGTACAAACAAACATGTTTAGAACCCGTTTCTATGCATCACTTACACACAGACATGCGTGGTATATTACTTAACCGTACTAAATAAAATGTTATCTGTGAAAAAATCAGGCAGCCACGAACATGATGGATCCGATGAATTGTTACATATTTAACCTTATCTATGATTACTTTTCCCCCTGTTGCGGTTAATTCATCAGTAGTCTGCCTGATGTCGCAATATCTGATGAACAATCATCAATAAATTTTACCATTCGATGTGTTTCACAGCGCATACGGAAATTGCATTTGAAACACAGAACAGATAAATATGAGAGGAGAGTATATTATTTAACACATTCCTTCAGATCGGCTCTATGAAAGACGGCCCTCACAATTCATCCGATACATTATGAAAACACGCCTATTCAAATATATTGAAAATTTCACCACCAAAAACTGAAAGATTTTAGATAAAGAAATTCTGATATTTTTCATATTTCTGCTCAAAAACATAGATTGTGGGTACTCGTTAGAACCGCTGCACCGAGCCGGTTCTAACGAATACCCACAATCTATGTTTTTGAGCAGAAATGAGAAAAATAATGTATACCCCTGTAAACCCCAGTTTTACTAGATAAATCGGGGTTTAAGGGGGGTCAAATTATATAGGCGTTTTCGTGATGATAGTTCCATTACATGAAATAACAACACAAACCAACACTTCATCACAAAAAAATCGAACAATCAAAAAGGATCTGCAATTGAAATATCACCATGGACAGATCGGGAGTTAAGCTAAACTGTTAACGGTTTAACCTAGTTTAAGTGACCTCCAAAAATACCTGCAAATGGCCAATTCCCCACAAAATTGCTACCTTTCCCCCAAACACCCCAAAGTAGTGGAATTCAAATTACTTAAACTCCTATGTAGCAGGCAAAATTCAGAGTATCCATCCCCCCGCCCCCGGGGTTGAAACAAAGAGAAGCACCCGGTGATGATCTGAAGCCAGAACACACACACACACACACACACACACACACACACACACACACACAAGTAAAACCACAAGAGCCTTAACCACAGAGACAGATAGTCAGGTTCCAAACTTCTGAAACAGATTTAGGAGATCGTCGTCGTTTAGTCCAAGGCCCATACCAAAGTCATGTATATAATGTGGGAAGCAAAGTTATCAACCGTATTTAGGTCAAAAACCAAGTATGTAGCTACTTGCTTAATATGAACAGTGTGACATATATTTCTGTAACTAGTGATAACTTTTTTAATCCTTCCGGAAAAGCTGTATAAGCTCAAATCCTTCTGTATTGTTGAACTAAATCACCAAAACATTCGGGTTCAAACAGATATGCTCACATATATTGTTTCAAACTAACATTATTTTGGAATATTAATTCGGCATGTCGGCGACAAGCCCAGAACATGTTATACGTAATTTAATGTACAGATACGCATGTTTAAAACATTTAACAATTAAAAGTTTATTCCGATCATTGAATTCCCTGACTTTACAAGGTGCTTTATAATAATAAGCTGAAAATATATATACACGATAAGATATAGCATAACATCAGAACATTTACCATTATGAAAACCAGTCATCATGTTTGTCTCAAATCTGATGTGCCAATGACCCAGCAAAGCGAACACGTTGTGTAGAGACGTCGGAAAGACATTAATACGACCTTGTGTGTTTACGGGAGGTATACGGTTTGTACCCCAGCGCTCTCATTAATTGTTCTCCACAGTTTCTTCGTGTGTATGACTCTGAATAGCTTTTCTCAAAAGATACTTGCGTTGAGCCAGCTTAAGTGCATGTATGATTAGACTGTTGCCTTTCGTTATAAAGAACTTAAGAATAAATAGAGATACCAAATTAACTATTAATACACTTAAATCGAAACGGCGCTTAAAATGTCAGTGGTATCGGGTCGTAAATGAGTGCGCAAGCTGTCTAGATATACCTGCTACCTGGCTCTGTAGCCTTCGAGTATGCAATGCAGAGCGATGTGCAAGACGCAGGATATTTGTTGTGCATGCATTTTTACAGGCGACAAACGGGTTTAGAAAGACATTTGAAACAAAGAAAGAAAAACAGGGTATACCCACTGGCAGCAGGGAGCCAACACTGAAACAACGTTGTTTCAATGCCATGACGTTGTTTCAACGCTATAAACTTACCAGATAACTATTACGGCTGTTGTCAAGATGCGTAGCATAAAATCTGGGCCCACATTTTCAAAACTAACGAGTTTGTTAGTTAACGTATCGTTCAAACTTTGACAATGAAATATGGCATCTACGCTAATGTTTTTGCTAAAAAAATGTGGGTAGCTTTCGCATTGCAAAATTTGTACTTACTAGAACAGTTAACATTTTGAGCATTATAGAGCTCGTTAGGCTAACGATGCTTTGAATAAATGGGCCGTCAGTGATGTACTTTGTATATGTCATATCTGCTTCTTGTGTCAAGTATACTTTCAATGAAAACCGGCAATGGTATATACCGATTTTATTCTGCAAACTGTCGCAAAAATTTCGCACAGAATGCACTGCAAAAACTTTTTAGTATTCTATTTTAATGCAATATTATTCAACAACTGTAACAATCACGTGATACAGATGCAGCACCACGTTTTAATGCACTCGCTATGAAGTGGGTGCAGTAATTTAGTTTTACGCATACATCAAAGACGTTATGGCCCTTGATACAAAATCCTAGTTGGAGCGGTATATGCTTAACTGGTGATCTATTTCTTTTCTTGTTGAGACAGGATTATAGTTTTTATAAGGGTATAAACCCTAGAACGACCCTTTGGTGCATGCAGAAATTGGCTAGCGATGCAGTTTGGTTACAGCCTTTGAGACAAAAATTCATGTCCATGTTCTATCTTTCGAAACCAACTGAAGGAGCAACTTCGAACTCGGTAACATTATGCATCTTAGGATGATTACATGTCACATGCAAACAGTCATGGCTCTTGGTACAATAATCGTGTCCAAGTCATATCTTGTATACCGATTGAAGAAGCCTGGCCAAATAATACATTTATGACATCAAAAAGTGAAACGTGATGCTATATTATTGTAGAATTATACCATGTTGAAGAGAAAATTTCAGCTGTGACATATCTGTCATTCTTACATTTTACCGTCTTTCCAAATAATGTGAGTGTTCATGTGCAAAGGGTTTATGACACCATGAAGACCATTTTATTTGACTTAAATTGTTTTTCAACGTGATTTACTCGGTTAAACTTGCCACATGTAAACGCCGACTCCCAGATGTGAATTTCTTCAGTTTATCTTTATAGGTCCAATGTGTTTATATATAAAATGATGAAAAAAAACATTAAACATTAGTTCTTTATGGATCTTTTCCATATCCAATTTCATGTTCGGCTTAAAGCCAAGGAACTGTTCGTAATTAGCGTTTTATTTTAAGACAGTCTTTAAAGATGATCTATTTGCAATTCTCATGTAACGTTTTCCAGCAAATGATAATAAAAGTTGTAGATCTTTTTCGATACTCTTAAGGTTTATTGCGTAAGAATATTACAGAAACTCAGTCGTCTTAAACTATGTTTGTCCTTATTCTGTTAGTGCATATAGGCCTTGTACATGTAGTTGTAAACTGGGTCTTCCTAAGCGAACAGTTATTTTTGGGCACACGCGGACAGCGAAGACCCTGATCAGACTGCGCGAATCCATGCTTATGCAGGGTTTTCGTTTCCTGCTGACAATACCAGACGATACTTTGAAGTGTATCAGCAGAGGCCAGATGTCAAAATGCGAGTGCACAGATGCGCGGAATAATACAAATCTGCAAAATTCGTATATTACCCTACATGCGATCAGCAGAAATCCACGCCAGAAAGGGATCTGCGAAGACTCTGACCTGATTGCTCGGAGTACCGAATCATATTGTATGTGGCATAATGTCATTTTACCTCGTCTCGGTTTATATAATATGTGACAGTGAGAAGCCGACAGTGCAAAAACATATGAACGTGTGCAATCTTTAGAATAAGAATGTTAGGGAGTCTAGCTGTCCCAATATATAAGGACGTACTATATTATAGAACTAACCTTATTTACTGTCGTATCAATGTAGTTTTAATACTAGACTAGTCCAGGGTCAAGGTAAAGCAGGTTGTTACGGGAATGAATTTCGAGTCAGTATGTTCCGAGTTTACTCTGTTTGACTGAGGAAGTTATATACTCACAACCGCTGATTCAAAGTGCACTGGCTGAGAAGGTAAAATAGTTGGAGTATACAAAGGTCGGGAATTCAAGCCCTTTAATATTTATCTTTATTTGGGCCACCGCATGACAAAAACAACTAAATGGCATGCGCGCCCAGCGAAGACTCAGATCAGCCTGGGCATCCGCCCAGTCTGATCGGAGTCTTTGATGTGCACTCAACGGATAGCTAAAGACCCAAGATGTCTTCATGCGGAGAGAGAAGTCTCTGATCAAACTGGGCGAATGCCCAGGCTGATCTGAGTCTTCGCTGGGCGCAAGTGCCATTTTGTCGGTTTTGTCAAGCGGTGGCTCATTTGTTTTTCACTCTGCCCTTGAGATTGCTATTACCATTTTTGAGCCAGCGGTCAATGTTTAAAAAGATCATGAAAAAAATCCTTGATACAGCATTTTAAAGAATACTTGTCTGCAGTCAAAATAAAAAGTAAGCCTATAATAATGTCTTGCTGTTGGAGCTTTCACGAAATCAGCAAGATGTCAGACTGTTAATCGGAGTTTGCAAATGTACATGTATGCAAGTACATATATATTGTAAACAATCGTCCCACTGTACCAAAAGTATCCAGGCTCCTTAAGCTAGGCGATACGAATGCGGGGACGATTTTGCACTTGTGCTTTCTGTTCTAGCGTTGGTAGGATCGAATCCCTCACGGAAGGACATATGTCGCTGCATTTCCCTTGCATATAAAGTACTACCTGTTGATGTGTATTAACCGTTGGACTAAAACGCAATACTTAAATGTTTGTCATGTAACCACAAAAGTTCCTTATTTCCTCATCGTAACTTTCAAGTAACACACAAAAGGATGATGACGTTACGTACACGGAAGTTAGTGCATTTGCATGACAAACATTTATGTTTTGAGTTTCAGAAAATGTTACAGTAGCATTTCTTGTATTGCACTAATATATAATATATATTTGGAGGTTTTTGCTTGTTACTCGTTTCTTACTTATTCAACGCGATAAGCATTTATGTGCCGCTAGTCACACCACAGTGTTACAATATACAGTCAACTCTCGTAACTCGACTTCGCTTATCTCGAATAACTGCTTATATCTGGTCCCTGATTTTTTAACATGGAAATCTAACACCAGATAACAAAATATCAAAATATCGTGGAAAAGAGGAGAAATTGCTTCTATAGATTAGTTCCAATAAGGTTTGTTGGTAAACAAAATCAATATGATTAATTTATTCGTGCCAATTTAGTGCACCAAGTGTCTTTGAAAACTCTTAATGTCATTGGCAGGATATATTCTGTGAATGTGGTTCTTGTTTGACATATTTTCTGCTATTTCTAATCTCAGGAAGTTCTCGAATTAATGAATAATTAATTTGTAGCTAGAGTTCCAGATTTTGTCATTATATTTCAGTTATGGACAGGCACTGCTTCATACCTGTAATTTTATCAGTGTTTGCATGACTTGATACCAAGCGGGCACATGACGTTTATACAACGTCGGTTCAACGTCGATGCAACGTCATGACGTTGCATCGATGTTGAGGCGACGTTGTATTAACGTCATATGCCTTCTGGGATAGAGTCCTATGCTTCAGTGTGAAATTCGTGTCCGTTAATTCTTTATGGTTGGGTTGACTAAAAAAACTGCGTCCGCTGTGGCGGCAACTACACACCATGCGGGCACATAAATGTTTTTACAACGTCTAATCAACGTCTCATCGTCATAACGTTGTCACGACGTTGATACGACGTTGTCTCAACGTTGCATGCCCGCTGGCACAGGTAGAGTGAGTATGTTTATATAATCGATAACGGTTTATTATGTGCTAAAATAAGCAGTAAGCAGTGTACATGTAACACGGCCTTTCTGAGAAAAAACATACCAAATTTCATCGGGCAGCAGTTGACAAGTTCCCGGCATTAAACAAGTGGCATTTCCAACATTTTCCATGAAAACAAATTAAGGTCTACTTTTGGATTTATCTTTGATATGTCTCTTTCTCAAAACATGATTGTCAAGGAATCGTAAGAAAAAAAAAAAATATATATATATATATATATATATATCGCCTGCAAAATGTCGCCTGCAGAAAGGTAAATGTTAATACCTTCCTACCTAGTTCTGTCAGATTTTATTTTTTCCGTTTTGTGTTACTGTCTGTGACGGGCAATCAGATAAAGAAACGGAAACAAATTGTTTCTCATTCTTTCAATTCCTTTTATTGATTTACAGCAGTATTAGACAGCTTTATTGCTTAGTTTACTAACGCGGGTTCCCAGTTGTCTCTGCGAAATTCGTGGTAACCCTTAAATTTCAAGAGCAGTCACTAAAGCATGTCGATCTGTAAATTCCGCTTCTAAAATCTAAAACTCGGTTTCTTCTATTTACGTATGTAAAATGTAAATGTCATGCAAAATACATTCGGCAGAGTATCAGTTGAATACCATAAGAAGGATTTAACAATCCCCACATTCACATCAGCAATACACACCCATAACAATGCGCACAATCTACAAAATGTATGCATTCCCCTTAAGAATTATGCTTTATGGCAAGGTATGCTTTTTGTAGATTTTGCGCCATTTTTATAAAAGAAGACAACTTATATAACTTCTTTGCATGTGCATCGTATTGGACAATTCAGTTTCATTGCATTTGAATTCTCGGTCATAAAAGGTACGGAAAAAAAAAACAACAATAAAAGTACGAGAAGGATTTTGGGAGATAACTTTATAACAGAAAATAGCCCTAAAAGTAAATTTACGTTGAAAGGACGGTTTAAAACTGCAGTTATAATCAAAACACTCTCAGCGACAAGACTAGCGCGGCTGTACATAACCGTTACCTAGATTTCGTATAAACGCTCGGTTTGATTTCATTGGTCAATGATAATCACGTGGACAACAACTTTAAGGAAAGTTTGGTGTATGTGTACTTTGGCTGAATGTTAACAACAGAAAAATGGTATAGACCTTTAATACCACTCTTTTTTATGATTATGATGGGAGAACTTGGGGGTACATATCACATGCACTTGTTAACATAATGGCTGAGTGGTTTTCTGAGCAGGTGTTGTGTCTACAGCTGCACACGGATTCCTTGGCATTCGTTTTGTCTGGGATCAAACAAACACGTGGAGTTGGAATGCCATTATCCGTCAACAGTAGTTGGACTGACTTTTACACATGTGCACATACTCTCTGAGTTATTGTGCAACTGGTCGTGAAAAAATGAGGATGGCTTTGCATATGGTAGAACAAATAAATATTTGGTATTCCAGTAAATCCAAGTTATTGAAGAAAAATTACAGCGATGCCACAAAATGTACTCTAAATCTGCAGTATCTGTTTTGAAGTGGACGGTATACACGGGCATTTTCCGCCATTTTATATATCTTTATTCTATTAATGTTGACTTGTATTTGCCGCAGAATTTCAGATACGGAATATAAGATATTACCAGCAAAATACAAGATTTGATTCTATTTTCCTTTAGATTATAATTTTACTCTAAAGCTTGTGTCAGTGTCCTGTGGCTGCCATCAAATTTATCCATGTATTTCACCATATTGTAGTTTTTATGATCCGAAGTCGGCAACATTCTTTCGTGGAGATTGATCATGAAATATTTTCTACGGTCATTCTCTCCCTTCCGCTGATTCAAGAAGGGCAGTTGTCAGTTTCTGGCGAAAGAATGTGCACAATACTGGTTAACCGCTTAGAGGACTAAGCCTGCCCAGTAAACGTGTGGTTAGGTAAACTGACCGCGCTCGACATGACCCCATTGGGTTGTCTGGGCCGTAAAACCTCAACACAAAACAAAACATTTATGGTCAATGAGGCTATACCAAGAGTCACTAATAATGCCTACATGACCTACACTAGCAGGTTTGGCCCATAAACCTTCCACACCACAGTAACTTTTACTGTTTGTTGTGCATAGGTTCATTGATCTTAAAAATCACTCCTTTTAGAATCTTTTTTTAATTTGAGTTCATATGTCAGATCCCATTCCTACCTACATCGCTGTAGATATCTTTTAAGTAGTAGGTTTGTTTCTAACTGCGTATACAAGATCTGATAGACCTAATTTTAGATAACTGTTATTTAACATGGTCTGCTTAATGTCTTTCTTCAAGCTACTCATTCCAAAATATGAGAGCTGTCAGATTTCTATCGCAACAAATGTATTTATGCCAGCTCACCTAAATATGATATGTTTAATATTTCATATCCAAATAACAATCGAATACTCTAAATTAATAGTTCCATCTTTACTTAACTTAACCATCAATTTTGCTTAACGTTTGTATTACTTAGTCTAATAAAGTGTCGATACAGAAAGCCATTTTATGGAATGCATACAAGAAACAAGAAAATGAGTGTTGTACAATATAAGTGGAGACACACAGAAATTGTCACAATCGAGATATATAGCCTTTCCGTAGCAAAAAAGAAGGAGAGATCAGGAACAAATAATCACAAAAAAACAAATGCCACTTATTAAACCACCGACGCACAAACAACCCAGCAGCACACAATGTTGAAACAACTTCGATTCAACGTTGATTCAACGTCAAGACGTTGAATCAACATTGAATCGACGTTGTTTCAACGACGTGTGTCCGCTGGGAAAGAACGTTCTTGGAACGGTCAGTAGGAAAACCACTAAGGACTTAAACCAGTCTTACTCGCGAGAAACCTCACCCTTAATTCTGATGCAGCTTCAATATACAAATATATGTTCGGTCCGAATAGGGGTCTTACCAACGCACAAACAAAGAAGAACTGCAACATAGGAACGATGGTGGTGGTGGTTGTGGTGGGGAGGGGGGTGGGGGACTCGCGCGACTAACTCAGATGAACGATTCAGGCGCACTTGGGTCTCTGGCTATATACTACAGTAGAACTAAAGTTAACACCCTTTGTGTGTGTGATAGCCGGCCCCGTGGCTCAGTTGGATGCGCGTCCGACTGGAGACCAGGAGGTCGCGGGTTTGACCCCTCGCCGAGGTCGGCAACATGCTTTCATGGAGATTTGATCATGAAATATTTTCTACGGTCATTCTCTCCCTTCCGCTGATTCAAGAAGGGCAGTTGTCAGTTTCTGACGAAAGAATGTGCACAATACTGGTTAACCGCTTAGAAGACTAAGCCTGCCCAGTAAAAATGTGGTTAGGTAAACTGACCACGCTCGACATGACCCCATTGGGTGACTGGGCCGTAAAACCTCAACACAAACAAACAAACAAACACCTTCTGTGCACGTGGTGTGCACCTGAAGTGCACAATTCCTTATTATTCCTTATGTGTGGTGTGCACCTGAAGTGCACAATTCCTTATTATTCCTTATGTGTACGGTGCACCTCAAGTGCCCAAAAAGTGCACTTTTGTGTAAACAATAATTAGATTCTGCTGTACTATGTCATTAGCCATATCTTCTCCCGACTGAATCTGTATGGAGTAAAGTTTTAGCCAGCGCACGACAAAACCAACAAGAAGACGTGTGCGACAAGCGAAGACTCAGATCAGCCTGCGCATCAGCGAAGTCTGATCAGAGTCTTCGATGATCGCATCTGCCTTCTACAGCCTCAGGGCTATCCAAAAAGGGATTAAACCTTGCCACACTGGGTGGGTGTACAGGCTGATATGAGTCTTTGCTGGTCACACAGGTCTTATTGTAGGTTTTGTCTGCGCTAGCTCAAATATAAATTCATAAATAATTCACTATAGCATGAGTGTCAGAACCCTTTTATGTATCTTTAGTCTGCTGTAAAATTGCCATACCAACCATAAATTCCCTTTGATGATTGCTGATTGTTTATCCTTGAATTATAAAGTTGCTTTTTATATTGGTCAGGGGACACATTTATTTGTTTACATGCTTATTCTTAATTATAATTATGAGTGTATCTGGCATACTTGATTTGTAAATTGTGTATCTGAATGTTTTATCCTTTGTTGTGCTTTTCAAGTTAGAAATGTCAGTCGTTGTTTCATTTCTAAATGTTTCCGTTTTTCAACGGAAAGCGTCTTCAGAGTGTTTGTCCTAGGGTACAACGGTGTGCTAAGTGGTTCTGGGGGAAATTGTATTCATCTTATTTTGTGAATTTATAAATTTAGTAAAAATGTCATCATTTCAGCCGGGACAAGGCATTTCCTACAAAACTGAACATGCAACCAGCGGACTCAAATCATCCTATTCACGAATGATGATCAGTCTTTCCTATCGTCCTGAAGACGCTTTGGATCATCGAGTATCCACAGAGTGCCCTGCGAAGGTTCTGATCAGACTGTGCGGATGCACAGGTTGATCTGAGTCTTCGCTGGGCGCAAATGCAGTCTTGTAGGAAATACTGTGCCCCATCTCCCTTAGATGTACTATTAGATGTATAAGTGTTCGTTACAAATAAACTGTTATGTTAACCCTTAAATTGCCAATCACAACAATTGTCGTCTGCTTTGTCATCTGCTTGTGATTTTAAAAATCATTTCTGAAAACAGTGTGTACCCAGACCAGACTGCTCCTGTAGGAGCAGTCTGATCTGGGTCCACACTGTTTGCCTGTATGCAAAAATAGATTTGAAAAGTTTGCAAGAATATTCAGCAGACGACATAAACAGACGACATTTTCAGATGCAGGTTTTCTTGGCGTTTTAAGGGTTAAACATTACGTACATTTCTTCTCAATTATCGGTCACTTCAGAAGCGGACAAACAATGAAGACCCTGATCACACTGCGCAGATGCAAAAACAGGATATTCGCGGTTCGCAGCTATGTGCATCCACTTTCCTGCAGAGCACGCTCTAGATTACTTAGCTATAATAGCCTATTTACACAACTGTCCTTTCTTTCGACATCACTCGGAAAGACATTATTTGCTTGGCGTTTTATTTTAAATGATATTTTGTTTTGATTGTTCTGATTTCTTATCAGGAACCATTTGTCTTTTCTATTTCCGTGTTTGGTTTAAAATATTTACTCTATAATAATTTCTATAGTAAAGCGTTTTTTTTTTTTATTTTTTATTTTTTAATTTTTGTCCCAGAAAATATTGTTTTGTTTTTCTTTGTCGAATTTTAACTAGTGATGTTTCACAGCGATGTTCCGAAAAATTCAGAAAAAAGAACAAGTGGAACTTATTGAAAATCTGCTCCAAGTTACCTACCCTGCAGATTTCTGCATAATGTGCATTCATTTTTACTCTGAGAAAAAGTGAAAATATTTGATTTTTTTTTCTTTAAAAAAAGCAATGACTTAAATAAAACATTTCGCAGTTACGCCAAATGGTTTTTCGTTAAATCATGACAAAAGTTTACAGTGAAGCGCCAAGCAAAAAAAAAAAAAAAAAGAAAAAGATTTTCTGAAAGGTGTCGAAAGCACAGTAAATATTTGGACCGCCTTCAGGGGAATGGCAACCCTTAGTAAATTCTTCGCCATCTTTTACAATAACTTTTCTGACTTCCTGTTTGCTTTCCTGTCGACGAAGCCACTTCTGAAAAGGGATCTAGGCCTACTCTTAAAAATAAGAGTTTGTTCCCGACGAGAGCAAATTATGTCTGCTAATTCCCGAGGAGGGAGCAAATTCTGTTTTTAGACTAGATCCCTTTTCAGAAGGGGTTAAAACGAATCTTGACAGTTGCCTCCCCTGAAATCGTATCTAGTCCCCTTAACTGCTTACCTTACTTTTCTGTGTGGGATAAGCGTTGCTATATACGGGACAGTCCACATGTGACGTTGACTTAACGTCGTTCCAAATTATTATCGAATGACGTCAGGTTTCTACGTTTTTGGCGTTAGGTTGTGAAACGGCGATTCAAATGTTTAAACGCTTGTAATTTTATTTGTGAACAAAAACATCAAGTGTGAGATTGTCTTAGTTGAAATAAAAGCGATATGTTGGTAAGAAAATCAGTTGGTTTTGTTGAAATTTTTATTTTTCGTCATTTTGTTCCAGCATTTCCGTGTGAGAAACGAGAGAAGCGGGCACTACTCATGATAGTATGTGAAAAAAAAAAAAAAAAAAAAAAAAAGAATCGATCACTGATTTTCAGTGTCTACAGGAAAATGCCACCGCCCGAGTGAGTCCCATAGTCTTAGCTGTAATAAAATAGGACATTTTGTTAATAAAATTAGTTTGTTTTGTTAATTTTTTTTTTGCGCCATTTTGTTCCGGCATTTCTCAGGTGAGAAACGAAAGAAAAAGGCACTACTTTCTTGATAGCATGTGAGAAAAAGACTCGATCACTGATTTTCACTGACGACAGGAAAATGCCATCCCTCGGGCCCATCGCTTCAGTGGGAAGCTCGGCAAACCACTGGAAAGTTGGATACTCAGGTTGGGATTTTCCTGCCCCTTCCCCCCCCAACCACACACACACCCCATAACCCCCTGAACACCCCTGAACATCAGTGATGGATTCTATTTGTCCTAAAATCTGAACTACTGTTGTTGATATGTCTAAAAACTCTTGGATGAGTGATAAATAGTGTAGATCCTGACCAGAAACGCGTTTTGATCTGGGTCCACACTGCTTACTGATCATGTCTCTTCCAGTTATTAGGATTAATGCGGTACAGACCAACACTACGTACATGTATATCTCAGCGTAATTTTCAAAGTATCCATCTTCAAATTAAGACATATTCATAGATGTAAATAGGGGTTACTGTCAAAAATCAAAAACGCAATGGCAAACGGTTCAGATCCTAATAAGATGTTTCATGTGAATCGTCACTGTTTGCAACAGTATCTGTTTGTGGCTGCAGTGCTAAATGGTTTTACGCAGTGCTGAAAGGGTTTACATTTTGCATGCTGGGTAAGAATTTCAGCAGACATTCTGGGCCCAGTTGTTCAAAGCGTCGTTAGCTTAACGACGTCGTTAAGGTCATTTCGTTAACTGTTTTAGCAGATTCAATATACATTATTCTGATATTTTTTGCTGAAAAAATGTGAGTAGCTTTTGCACTGCAAAAGCTACTCACATTTTTTCAGCAAAAAATTTCAGCATATTTGCGTATCACTCGATGTAAATTTTAACGAATCGTTAACTAACGACATCGTTAGCTTTGAACAACTAGGCCCTGATTTTTTTCTTATTTTCCAAGAAAATAGGATTTGACATTTCATGCAAATTGTCTCCTGAGTTTCCAAGAAAATAGGATTTGACATTTCATGCAAATTGTCTCCTGAGGAGACAATTTGCATGAAATGTCAAATGCTATTTTCTGGAAAAAAGAAAATATCATCAATATGTTATCTGCTGAATTTTCCCATAGTATGGTAAATGCAAAAATGCTTTTTTAACACTGTATTTTTATGTCTAAGCAAATTCATAAGTCAACTGTTCCTGTCATTTTAGAGCTCGTTATGGTTTACTGCCTTTGTAAGAGCTGGAATAAATTTGCATATTGCCAGACTATCATGCAATCACTACTTTATGGCTGATGTTAGGCATGTTTAAATATTTCCGAGGCTTTGTTCTGTTCAAAATTCGAATAAATATTAATCGGAGACTGATAAATTATTCGCTAGTTAAAATATTAAAGGCGTTTATCATTTTTAGAGAATATTACCATATTTAGCCTAAGTATTCGCAGAGACAAGCCATAGCAAACAGTTTAAATAGTCATTACGGTAACACTCTTACGTAATGTGTACCCCCTTGTTACCCTATACTATATAGAGAAAACAGCGGTGTGTAGGGGTCTACATTATTATGCAGAATGCGAAATCATTATGAAAACAAATTCAAATATATTTAAATTTTACCCCCCATAAGACTGAAGTTTTCAGATATAAATTCTGATATTTTTCATATTTCTGCTCAAAACGTAGATTGTAGGTACTCGTTAGAACCGCCTCGCCGAGGCGGTTTTAACGAGTACCCACAATCTATGTTTTGAGCAGAAAAAGAAAAATAATGTATACCCCTGTAAACCCCAGTTTTATTATATAAAAGTGGGGTTTAACGGGGTCAAAATTATAAAGATATGGTTTCGTGTTGTATAAACGAGCCTTACAATTTGTAAGTTATAGCAACCTTTTTTTACTATATAAATCTGTGTGAATGTGCTTTTAAAATAATCGAAATCGTCATCATTTCATATATTATATGATGAAACGCAAAGGCTTATATAGTCTCTACGAGGCGTCTTTGAGTACCCACAATGTGCGTTTTTGAGAACATCTTGTATTATTGTGAAGAAATCAGAAAAGCTATCAATTTTGGTGTTACAAATACTGGCTTATCTACAGCTAATGCTTAGCAGTATACATTATATACATATATTTTGGATCGATTGTTTACAGTCGAGCCAAAGTATGCATACACCAAAATTTCCGTAAGGTTGATGTCCACTTGATTATCATTGACTAATAAAATCAAACCGCGCGTTTGTATGTTGTTTATAGCCGCGCTATTCTTGTCACTGTGACGTCAGAGTACCGTGTAAAGAGGGTTATGTGTAAGACTGGACTGGGACATTGGCAAACAGTGCAGACACAGATCAGATGCCACAAAACCATCCTTTAACTTAAATAACGGGAAGTTAAGGGTTAAATCGAGGGTTGAGCGCAAGACTATGGTAACTCAAACATATTTTTGAAACCCTTGTTTAGGGGCAACTTGGACCCCTTTGTAAACAATGCAAATTTAGGTGCCATTGCTCATACGAGCAATGGCACCTAAATTTTCATTGTTTACAGAAAGAAATGTTGTAATCTTCATAGCACCTTCATGGTGAGGAGATTAGGTTTGGGGAAAAACAACCATCTGACTTACGCCAGTCTTCCGCTCAACCCTCGAAATGAAACAGTCATAAGTCCCCATTCAGGACCATTTTCCCAGCATACACGCAGAGAAATCGACTCACCAGTGCTCAGAGACTGATGAATTCATCGCTAGCTAAAATACAATAATTATTTTATGTGTATTGTTATTTATTTTTTTTTTTTGCACATAATAAATACCATACATATCCTTGGTATTCAGCCAGACAAATAATATACACCCGGCGTAAGACCAGGGTCTACACTGTTTGGCATTTATGCAGTCGTCTATAGACACAGCACCAAGCGCTAAGGTGGATCCATTCAAATATTAGGATAAGTACTGTCCTAAAATAATATGAATTAAATAGGTGCTACCTATATCCGTGCGTCCAAATTATCAACACATGCTTCATAGGTTGGCAAGAACTTATTGAATTTGATTTCAGACCACGCTTGACTTCTAATCCACTGCATGAATTGCGATATAGCGTCCGAGTCAACAATATTTCAGTAGTTCAGAGACATTGCCTCCAAATTTGTGGGACTTTTGCCCGACCCGATTACATGAATTCGGGTCCTACTTAGTTACTAGCAGCTCTGCCATGGAGGCTTTAGGCAGCCTATCTATTTCGCGGGCTCCGATGGGCGGGGGCCATGCTTTCCGAATACCGAAAACTTATGTATGCCGATGACAGGTACAACGACAATATACTATCGTTAGCTTACCTCTATCGAAGTATTTTAAGATTATAATGTGAAAAGAGCGTAAAGTCTATGTGTTATCTAAAAATCTACATCAAAGTGTACCTTATGCACAAAATGAACCATGCTTAGCTTGTAAATAGACAGAGAATGGATAGAAATATAATTCGACGTGGAGACCAAATTCAAAATGGCCGCGATCGCAAATTTTGTAGGCTGACGTCATAAGTCTGGTGATTCAACCCCTTGCAATTGAAATTCTTGGCGTTATTGGCTGTTATTTTGCTATTATCGGCACAGGCGCCTTGTAAATAGTGTCTGCCAACTCACAGAACGCATATTGTTTTTCAGGATAAGCAGCGTTTGTTGGACCATAGCGTTTTGGTCACACACATCACTGGTCACATCGGTAGTCTATAGTAGTGCGTCTGCACGCCGAACCGCTCCGCGGTTCGGGGAACTGCCTCGCAGACGTTGGCCGCACTTACGAAGTCATCCATTTTACTACCTGCTCGTTATCTCGAAGTCCAGTTCCCGTTGGCCGCACTTACGAAGTCATCCATTTTACTACCTGCTCGTTATCTCGAAGGCCAAGGGACTCTCTGAAATACTTCGAGATATCCGTACCTCGACATATCATATTTGCAGAAATGAAGATAAAATAAATCAAACTACCATATTTCACAAATGAATATGTAATTTGACTCCTAAATTTAGAGATATATGAATTATATTGTTGAAAAGAGGACTAATTGCTCCTTTGGACTTTTGGAGCAATTTCTCCTCTTTTCCATAATATTTTGTTACCTGTTGTTAGATTTCCAGGTTAAAACGGACCAGATTTGCACTTCGAGATAAGCGGTTATTCAAGATAAGCGAAGTCGAGATAACGGGAGTCGACTGTATCTAGAACTGCTGTATAAGTGACAAACCGTTAGAATTTGAGTTATACGGCCCGGTCAAAACTGTTAAGGTCATGTCGAGACGGTCAGTTAACCTACTGGCTCTTTTCCGGGGCAGGCTAACCGGTTATTTGTGCACATACTTTCGCCATTAACTGACATCTGACCTTTTTGAATCAGCGGAAGGGGGCGATTCATGATCAATCTCCACAAAAATTTTGTGGCCGATTTGGGATTCGAACGCGATCCCTAGATGGAGCCTGTCTCTTCGAATACATAAGGTAAAACGATTTTGGTGGTTTATTCTACATCCAACATACAGCGATTCTGCAGGATGATATGGGACCTTATTTTTAGCTCACCTGAGCTCTGCTCAGGATGAGCTATTGTGATCACTTTTCGTCCGTCGTCCGTCCGTCCGTCCGTGCGTCCGTCCGTTAACATTTTCAAACGACTTCTCCTCTGAAACCGCTGAGCCAATTTTGCTCAAATTTCATATGGAGCCTCCTTAGGGTGGGGGAACGAAAAATTGCTAAAATGGTCGCGGTCCGTTGACCAAGATGGCCGCCACGCCCATATATGGTAAAAACCTTTAAAAATCTTCTTCTCCAGAACCGAGAATGCCTTGGGGCTGAACCTTTGCAGGAATCATTGGGGACGGGAGGTCTAACAAAATTGCTAAAAGAATTGTCGTACGTTGACGTTTGACTTTTTTACGGCAAGGTCAAGTTTGCATTTGTATGGGAAAAACCTTTAAAAATCTTCTTCTCCAAAACCGAGCATGCCTTATGGCTGAATCTTTGCATATATCTTTGGGAACAGGAGAGCTACCAAAATTGCTAAAATAATGGTCGTACATTGACATTTGACCTTTTTACGTTAAGGTCAATTTTGCTTCCTTATGCATTTGTATGGGAAAAATGACCAGAATTTCAAACAACATCGTCTCTGGAGCCTCTGGGCCAATTTTGCTCAAATTTCATATGAAGCCTCCTTAGGGTAGGGGAACGAAAAAGTGCTAAAATGGTCACGGTCCGTTGACTAAGATGGCCGCCACGCTCATATATGGTAAAAACATTTAAAAATCTTCTCCTTCAGAACCGAGAATGCTTTTGGGCTGAACCTTGGCAGGAATCATCAAAGACGGGAGGTCTTCCAACATTGCTAAAAGAATTGTCGTACGTTGACGTTTGACCTTTTTACGGCAAGGTCAAGTTTGCTTCCCTGTGCATTTGTATGGGAAAAACCTTTAAAAATCTTCTTCTCCAAAACTGAGCATGCCTTATGGCTGAATCTTTGCATATATCTTCGGGAACAAGAGGGCTACCAAAATTGCTAAAATAATGGTCGTACATTGACATTTGACCGTTTTACGTTAAGGTCAATTTTGCTTCCTTATGCATTTGTATGGGAAAAATGTTCAGAATTTCAAACAACTTCTTCTCTGGAGCCTCTTGGCCAATTTTGCTCAAATTTCATATGGAGCCTCCTTAGGTAGGGGGAACAAAAGATTGCTAAAATGGTTACGGTTCATTGACCAAGATGGGCGCCATGCCCATATATAGTAAAAACCTTTATAAATCTTCTTCTCTAAAACAGAGGATGCTTTGGGGCTGAATATTTGCATACATCATCGGGGACAGGGGGTCTACCAAAGTTGCTAAAATAATGGTCATACATTGACATTTGACCTTTTTACGGCAAGGTCAAGTTGCTTCCTTATGCATTTGCATGGTAAAAAACATTTAAAAATCTTATTCTCCAAAACCGAGGATGGCTTGTGGCTGAATCTTTGCATATATCATCTGGAACGGGCGGTCTACCAAAGTTGCTAAAATAATTGTCATACATTGATATTTAACCTTTTTACGGCGAGGTCAAGTTTGCTTCTGTATGCATATGTATGGGCGCCATACATTTGTATGGAAAAAATGTTGATAATTTCAAATGGCTTTTCCTCTGAAGCCTCCGGGCCAGTGTTGCTCAAATTTCATGCGGAGCCTCCGTGGGCAGGAGTATGAAAGATTGCTAAAATGGGTATGGTCCATTGATCAAAATGGCTGCCATGCCAATATATGGTAAAAACCTTTAAAAATCTTCTTCTCCATAACCAAATAAGCCCTGGGTCCTAATCTTTGCACAAATTATAGGGGACAGGAGATCTACCAAAATTGCTCAAATGATGGTTTATGTTGACATTTGACCTTTTTACCTCCAAGGTCAAATTTGCTTCCCTATTTGTGTGGGCCATATACATTTATATTGAAAGTATCGAAGTGACTTGTAGATCAACAGTAGTTAAAATTGTTCTGATTGGAAATCTAAGATGGCCATCATCTGGTTTATATTTATAATATGTCCCTGCCACTGTGCTGTTTACATGTATAAAATCACGATTCTTCAGAAACCACTTAGCCAATTTCCACCAAATTTCACATTGATTCTTCTGTTGAAATGTGATTGATAGTTTATTCATGATCATGCTCCATTGACTGTCAGGCCCATATATTCTTCTTCAAAACTAAGAACTGCTCAAATGATGATATTTTCATTAGTTGCGATGATAGGATTGGATAAATGTTGCATAACATCTGCATGTCTGCAGTGGCTATGTCACTCAGGTGAGCGAATCATGGCCCGTGGGCCTCTTGTTAACATATGGCATAGAGATATTATCACAATAAAAGGAATGAGCTTTGAGAGCAACGACCCAGCTAGCATTCTACATAAATCTATAGCGGGCCGTTATCGGCCCGTCAGCTACCCTGACGGGCCGATAACGGCCCGCTATAGAATTATGTAGACTGCTTACTCGAATACACTCACAAACTGATAATTGCTCAAGCGTCAAGTTTTCTGGACCAGACTAGCTAGTTTCGGCCAATTAGGTCTCCTCAGAATATTGTTGTTTTTTTTTTTTAAAATTCCGGAATAGACTTAATGGTAAAGGATCAGAAAATATGAATTACACTATTGTGAAGTACAGGGAGACGTTGTACGGCCACCACACGGCACTGACATCAGCTGTAGTGAAGACACAATTAGACACATGCACTTTGCTGCAAGAGATGTATTATGCACTAAATACTCAAAGGCTCCATATTCCTCAAAAAATAGACAGTTTTTATCCACGAAAGATTTAATAAATTGATATATAGTATTAATACGATCATAAAATGTGGCATTTGACAACCTGTAAAATTTCAGTTAGTATCTCGTTTTGGAACAGGATCAAAAATAAAAATGAATTTTTATCGTATCTCTGAATAAATGTGGGCAACATTAATTCAGAGAAACGATAAAAAGTAATTTCATTTCAAGAATGAGAGACTAACTGAAATTTTACAGGCTGTTAAGTGCCACATTTTATGATTGTATTTATACCATATATCAATTTATTAAACCTTTCTTGGATAATAAAATGTCTATTTTGGAGAGATATGGAGCCTTAAATGACACTTCATTTAATCTAGTTATTACAAACAACAACAACAACAACAACAACAAACGAACAAAAACAACAACAACAAAATCATGAGAGTCTAAAAATGTTGGGTCTTGACTGTTGTAAGCCTTTTTTTGACAGTTCTGCTAAGCAGTAGCTTATTTAGAGAGAAGATGTATAATGGAAGAAACAAACTGGCTTTTATGCAAATACGTTAAATCTTAATTTTTAATTTCCCTTTGATTGATTCGTGCACTTTTCTTACCATTTAACCGGCAGACAACATTCTGAAATATTTCTTTTTTATTTTTATGTTTCAAGCAAAACAAGGCTTGACATTTCGTGTGAATCGCAGACGATTCACACGAAATATCATGCTTCAATTTCTGTACAGAATAAATACAAATAATTCAAAATATCGTCAGCTTCGATTCTGTATGGCGTTTTAAGGGTGTAACCCTTAAAGCGCCAATCACAACTAAAGCAGACGACAATTTTGATTTTTTTTTTTTATTTTCAGAAGAAAACAAGTCTTGATATTTCATGTGAATTGTCTGCCAAGTAGACGATTCACATGAAATATCAAGACTTGTTTTCTCTGAAAAATAAAAAAATGAAAATTTTAGATTGTCGTCTGCTGCAAAGTTTGCTTGGCGTTTTAAGGGTTAAAAAGACCGACACGATTGTGTATTTCATACAAGTAAACAGTCCCCATACAAGAACAGTGTACATTTAAGCAAACCTGTTTATGCGTGATGACTCGTCAGAGTTTTCGCCATACGCGTACTGCATTC
This sequence comes from Anodontia alba, assembly GCA_964016985.1. Lineage (NCBI taxonomy): Eukaryota > Metazoa > Mollusca > Bivalvia > Lucinida > Lucinidae > Anodontia > Anodontia alba. The sequence continues at coordinate 128,038,385 of OZ024822.1, forward strand.
CAGTCTGCAGCCTATTGTTTACGAGACCATTCGCCGGTGATCAGTTATATTAGTAAAATGTCAGCTTTCTCCGAAGCGGCCGCAATTAAATCTGACAGAAGAGAAACAAAACAGTATTCTTCGAAATTAATTGCTTTAACCAAGTAGTATTAAACCTAAACCAAACTTTGATAGACATTAAAGATGGCATTTTAAGATACTTAATTGATTTTGAAGTGTAAGTGTCTGGAAAGCTTTAGTATGTGTATAATAATAACTCACGGCTTTCAGATAATTCTTGAAGATTATAAAAGTTATTCTGCTGTCCTACAACAAACACAACAAAAATATAAATGAAGTTTCTCGGGAAAGGCTACAATCACGAAGCCTTGCCTTCCAGAAACTCTATGAGAAGAAGAGATGAAGAACAAACAATGAAGACACAGCGAGACAGTCGCAAAAAACAAAAAAAATCTAGAACATATTTGCAACGAAGAAACCGGCTAGAAACGGTCATCAGATACAACTTCATCTTCAACGTTATCTCGAAGTTCAAGGGACTCTCTGAAACATTTCAAGATATCCATACCTCGACATATCAGATATGCAGAATTGAGGAATATATAAATTGGACAACCACATTTCACAAATGAACATGTAATATGAAGTTAGAGATATATTGAAAATATTGTGGAAAAGAGGAGTAATTTGGAGCAATTTCTTCTCTTTTCCGTAATAGTGTTGTTAGGTTCTCATGTTAAAACAGGGATCAGATTTTCACTTCGAGATAAGTGGTTATTCCAGATATACGAAGTCGAGATAACAAGAGTCGACTGTACTGCTGGGGTTGGGGTGCTTAGACAGGTTTTCGTGTCATCTTGCGTTCATTTGTTTCATTTGCTTTTGAATTTTGCTCTAATATCATTCAAAACAAGAGGGCCAAGATGGCCTTGTATCACTTACCGGATTACCAGACTAGTTTGAGTCAATTGGCCTTTCGATTCAAGAGAAGAAGTTCAATATTGATTTTTAAGATGGTGGCCATCTTGGATTTCCAATCAGAACGATTTTAGCTACTTTTGATCTACAAGTCACCTCGATACTTCCAATGACGTTTGTAACAATTGACCTTTTGGTTCAGGAGAAAAAGTTCATAATAGATTTTCAATATGGCTGCTAGGGCAACCTTCTTGGATTTCCGATCAGAATGGTTTTAGCACCTTTTAATCTACAAGTCACCCCGATACTTCCTATCAAATTTCGAGTCAATGGGCCTTTCTATTCAGGAGCAGAAGTTCAAAATAGATTTTCAAGATGGCAACTGTGGCGGCCATCATGTATATCCGATCGGAACCATTTTAGCTATTTTTGATCTACAAGTCACCTCGATGATTCTTAATAAGTTTCAAGTCAATTAGCTTTTCGGTTCATCGTGGATTTCCATGGCGGCCATCTTGGATTTCCGATCGGAACGATTTTAGCTATTTTTGATCTACCAGTCACCCCTATGCTGCCTACCAAGTTTCGAGTCAATTAGCCCTTTGGTTCAGGAGAAGAAGCGAAGAATAGATTTTCAAGACGGCCGCATGGCGGCCATCTTGGATTTCTGATCGGAACAATTTAAGCTATTTTTGACCAACAAGTCACTCCAAAGCTTCCTACCCAGGTTCGAGTCCATTGGCCTTTCGGTTCAGGAGAAGAAGTGAAAAATAGATTTTCAAGATGGCCGCCATGGCGGCCAACTTGGATTTCCGATCGGAACGATTTTATTTTTTTTTATTTACCAAGTTTCAAGTCTATTGGCTTTTCGGTTCAGGAGATGAAGCAAAAAATAGATTTTCAAGATGGCCGCCATGGCGGACATCTTGGATTTCCGATTGGAACGATTTTAGCTATTTCTGATCTACAAGTCACCCTAATGATTCCTATAAATTTTCAAATCAATTGGCCTTTCAGTTCAGGAGAAGAAGCGAAAAATAAATTTTCAAGATGGCCGCCATTTCCGATAGGAGCGATTTTAGGTATTTTTTGATCTACAAGTCACCCCGATGCTCTGAACGATTTTAGCTATTTTTTATCTACAAGTCACCCTGATGCTTCCTACCAAGTTTCGAGTAAATTGGCCTTTCAGTTCAGGAGAAGAAGCAAAAAATAGCTTTTCAAAATGGCAGCCATGGCAACCATCTTGGATTTCGGATCGGAATGAATTTAGCCATTTTCAATCTACAAGTCACCCAAATGCTTCCTACCAAGTTTCTAGTCAATTAGCCTAGGGGTGTAGGAGGAGTAGGCTTTTAAAGCAATTGTTGACGCCGCACGCCGCACGACGGATGAAGCACGACGGACGACGGACATTGACTGGCCACAATAGCTCACCTTGAGCACTTCGTGCTCAGGTGAGCTAATAAGCATATGTACACCTACACCTACAAAATTATCAATCATTACCCAAAAAGAGCTAGTGAAATTGTTTTTAACTTTAAGGATCGTGACTATCTATTATCCCCTAAATAGCAACATCCTTCCTTGATTTGGAAAAGAATCAAGCTTTAGCAAAACAAATCAAACGTATGACATTGAATGATAGAGATACAGTGATGAATTAAAAAAATTGAATTATTAAAAATACAGAAAACTGATGTGTACATAAGTTGGGCAGTATATTTCTTGCGCCTTTACTCTTAAATATTCATTTCAGGTTGATCCGGGCCTTCTCTGTTCGCATAGTTATGTGTGAATCACCTTCCCAGTGAGCACACGACGTTTATATCATGTCGCATTAACGTCGATGACGTTTAAACAACGTCTCATTAACGTCGGTGCGACGTCACCACGTTTATATATAGAAGATATTTACTCTTTTGTGGTGAATACCATAAATATTTTCATCGAGTGTAATAAAAACATCAGTATTTTCACGAGTGCGAAGCACGAGTGAAAATTTGAATGCTTTCATTACACGAGATGAAAATATTTATGTTATTCACTGAAAAAGAGTAAATTTTCTTTTTATTTTATTGTTCACGCGCCAATGCGACCACGTGACCATGTGGTGACCATGTTATTTTTCACATGTGAAAATATCATATCCTTTCTCATGTGAAAATATCATTTTTATTTATTTCGGAAATACAGTGATTTCACTGCTTGCAATAAAATAAAACAGCGCATTAACGTCGATAACGTTTATATAACGTCCAATTAACGTCGATGCAACGTCATGACGTTACGTCGATGTAACACGTCACATTAACGTCGATGCAACGTCATGATGTTGCATCGATGTTAATGCGACGTTGTATAAACGATGCGTTGCATTGATATTAATGTGATGTTGTATAAACGATGATGTTGTATCGACGTTAATGCGACTTTGTATAAACGTCATGTGCCCGCTGGGTTTCTGTACGATATGTCTCTTTCTTTATGGGAGAGACGTCGGAATCTTTCAAGGCCGACTATTTTAATCTACCAATTAACAATCACCTTTGATAAGTATGCCATAAATTCATAAAGATGCAAAACTAAACAAGCAATAACATTAGAAAACGTACCTTAAGAAATGTGCGCCCTGTGAAGATTCGCTTCACCCTGCACATTCGCACAGTCTGATCAGAATCTTAACTGGGGCATTCTGGATAGCCAAACATCACGAAAACATGTCTATATAATATTGACCCCCTTAAATCCTACTTTTATATAGTAAAACTGGGGTTTACAGGGGTATACATTGTTTTTATTATTTCTGCTCAAAACATAGATTGTGGATACTCGTTAGAACCGCCTCGGCGAGGCGGTTCTAACGAGTACCCACAATCTATGTTTTGAGCAGAAACCTGAAAAAATATCAGAGTTTTTTTTATCTGAAAAATTTCAGTCTTTAGAGGTGAAATTTTCTACATATTTGAATAGGCGTGTTTTCATAATGGATGCAAAGTTTCTTCATGCGGACAACGAAGACTCTGATCGGTGTGCGCGTATGCGGAGGCTGATTTGAGTCTGCATTCTACGTACATGTCAGAAGGTACGTCTTCCCACGTTCTGGTTGGAATATATCCTGCTGGTACATGTACATGCTCATAAAAGATTCATGAAATGTGAAGATATGCCACTGTTACTTTCCCATTAAATTTCTGTGTAATATCAAGGATACGGTAATTTTGGAATTTTCTGAAATAAGCTACATCCTTAATTACAGTTCCCAGTGTGTTCAAATGTTGTTAACATAGAGGGTAATAAATTAATCGGAAAGTAGAGACATAATTTTTATCAAGCCCGAGTGAGGAATATTGGGTGGGGGATGGATACACTTTCAAAGGAGACAACCAAGCGCACACGGCGTTTATACAACGTCGGCTTAACGTCGATGCAACGTCATGACGTTGCATCGACGTTGAGGCGACGCTGTATTAACGTCATGTGCCTGCTGGGAACTCTTCAAAATCGTTTTTGCCTCTCTTTTGAAAAGCATCTATTCAAAAAGGAAAGAATTCGCTCCCTTGCTCTCCTTTAAGGGTAGACCCCCTTTTCAGAAGGGGATTGGCGCACAGGAAAAGAAACAGGAAGTCACAAAAGTTGTCTTACTTGAAAAAACGGCCCGAAAATCTACCAAGGTTATTCAGTCGTCTTAAAGCTTTAAACATGAAAACTAGAAGTGCAGTACTCAGCAAAGCCATTATACTAGCATCATGCAATCCACAGACAACCTCCAACAAAACAAACATAACTGAAACGCAGCAGAACAACGCATACTAGCCCTTGTTCTGCTGAACAGATTAAGATGCTACGCCCATTTCTAATTTTCAGCCAATCAGATTACTTGATCAAGATTGTTGATATAAATTCACATACTTAAGAGTAAATAGTGCATATCCAGATCAGTTGGCTTCAGAAGCCAACTGATCTAGATCTACACTGTTTGCAAAGGCAGGACATATCCGGGTTCAGTAGGACCAGGGCTAGTATAAGCTCCGGGGGTGGGGGTGGAGGGATGGGGTGAGCGGGGGTTGGGGTAACTTGGGGGGTAATTATGGTACGGGTGTGCGAGCCAGTATTTCGAAACCTGCTCCATTCATATATCTGGCCTTTGAAAAAACGGACCCATATATATATTTGATCGTCCCAAATGTTGACCCATTCCTATACATGTACTGCCCCTGGATTTTTATACCAATTTATTACTGGTAGTTAGATAAATATCGCAGTCAATTCATTGAACACCAAGAAAACAAGCAGCCTCAAAAAACCTCTAACCGCAAAATATACTCATATATAGGGATGTCAGAAAAGTGGGGCCTTTCACATACGAATCAAGAAAAATCGGGTCAGTCATATACTTTTTGTTGCAGAAAGGGGGCTAATCATATCCCTGACAGCACTGAAAATGGGGGCCATTCGGCACGCACATTCGTGCTATGCCATATATAGGAAGTTACCCCGCCCCCCTCCTCACCCCGCCACCGCCCCCGCCCCCGCCCCCGAAAATATAAGTTGATTCTAAAACGAATGACTCTTGAGAGCAATGAACATCCTTACAAAACTGAAAACTGACATTCTGAAATGTCAAGATATCTTTGCCAGATTAGCTTGTTTCGGCCAAATAGGCCTCTTCAGTGACCCTCATATAAATTTTCAAATATCCCGAATGGGCTAAATGATCACAGAGGACCAGACAATATAAACTGCATTACACTATACAAAAGTTTTAAGTCTATCAACAAATGTTTCTCAAAAGCATTACAGTATCAAAGCGCTGCAGTGCAGCTGAAGGCCTGTGCATCATCAACAAGTTTTCATAAGCATTTATTCAAACTTTCAGTTAGTTATTATTACCATAGCTCTAGATAAGAAACTTTTTTGTCAGTCAAAAGTATGGATATTTTACCCATTTCTCCATGAAAATTGTTCTGGTACTCATTAGAAGCGCATCGGCAAGACACTTCTAATAAGTACGAGAGCCTCTTACCCACAACATATGCTTTCATTGAGAAATAAGAAAAAAATATTAATCCGATAACACCCCCACCCCACCCCCTCTAATCTAGATATAGTTAGCCTATTTAAAACTAAGGTTTAGCGCTGTTAAGTGTTTTTTTTTTTTGTTTTTGTGTAGCAAAACATGTTGTGGGTTCTCATTAGAATGACCTTATTGAGGCCATTCTAATGAATACCCACAACTTGTGTTGTGCAAAAAATGACAAATATCACTAAAATCATCTTCTTATACGAGGGATGTTCGAAATGAATTGCTTATTTCTATCTGGAGACTTCAAATTTCAAGTTAGCCCAAAAGTATTCATTTCATGCCCTCGAAGTACTCCCCGTGGCTAGAAATGCAAAGTTTCAACCGATGTATCAACTTCTTGAAGGCGTCACGGTACGCTGATTTGGGCACAGTAATATGGTACTGTTGAATGGCAGATCCAAGTGCCTGTCGGGACTGGTATTTCTGCCTAGCAAGGAATGCTTTCAATTTCGGAAACAAAAAGAAATCACATGGGGCAAGGTCTGGGGAATTCGGCGGGGTGGGGGGTGGGGGTAGGGTGAGGCAAAACAGTTACTTTTTCTTTCTTAAAAAACGCCGTAACTATTGCGGAGGTATGAGCTGGGGCATTGTCATGTAGAAGACGGACATGTTTAAAACCAGTGGCAGGGCGTCGTTTCTGATAATACTTTTTCAGTTTCTTCAGTACTACGTCTTTGAAGTACTTTCCGGTGATGCTTTTGCCCTTTTTCACTGGCACTTTTATTGCGACTCCTTCACCAGAGAAGAAGATTGCATACAAAACCTTCTTTGTACTCAAAGAAGGTTTAGCAATTATTGGGCGTCTGCTGTGTTTAGTGGCCCAGATCTTATTGCTAACCTTTCTGACGGGCTCAAAATAATGGACCCAGGTTTCATCACCTGTGACGACATTTGCAAACTGCTTTTTGTCATATTTTGGAAACATTTGAAGCAGCTTTTTGGCCACTTTAACCCGTTGCCTCTTTTGCTCGTCAGTCAACAGATGTGGCACCCATCTAGCAGAAATCTTTCTGACTTTCAAATGCTTCTTCAAAATAAGGTGAAACGTTGATAGTGATATGCCTACCTTTCGTGCAATATCACGAACCGTAAATCTGGCATCTCCTTCAATGATTTCCTTTATTTTGGAAACGATTTCTTTACGAGATGCAGATTTTGGTCTACCTGATTTCGGTGCATTTTTGATGGACTCTACACCAGACTCAAATTTCTTTTTCCACCGCCGAACTGTGTCATAAGACACACAAGAAGGTCCAAAAGCAGTAGAAATTTCAGTCATCAGCTTCTTCAAAGAACAACCAAGTTTTGAGCGAGCTTTGAGCCCGTATTTCATCTTTTTTGTCGACGCTTCTACCAACCATTTTTACTGCAGTGGTCAATGACTGCGTGTATTCAAATGGCAAATTTTATGTCTTACACTTAGTCTAACATGTACCATTTATACACCATTGTGTAGATATTGAATAGCCCTATACAGGTCTGTATTGGTTTTTATCATGCCCCACGTGGATATCGAGCTAGAGGGCAATAAGCAATTCATTTCGAACATCCCTCGTATACGCTTGTGAATTACTAATCTGACGAGATGACAGGCAATTATAATCCTAACATCCAACAAAATTTTATTGGATAAAGTCACGGCTGTCTGGATAAAAAATTCAACAGACGACATTTTGAACTATTTTCTTATTTTTTCCTGAGCCTTGACAATGTCTATTTTCTGGAAAAAAGCAAATTATCATATCAAATGTTGTCTGCTGAATATTCCCAGAGAGCGGTAATGGTAAAAGACAACCATTATTTATGCATGTCTGAAAAATAAGTCTAATCCCGAAAGTTATCAAAAGTTTTGAGGCACACGGTTCCAAACTTCAAAATTGGGGTTGACATATTTTTTCATCTTTTCAGGTAAGAAAATACTCGTACTTTTCCGTTCTACTATCGGCTATCTAGATCGGCTATCTCCGTATACAATCGTGTTTTCTTTCAATGTTACCGCGTAGTAATTTGTACCTACATGTATGAATTAGCTCGTTAGAGCTCAAAATTCTTAGTCAAACAGTTTCGTACGATTAACATCGCACATCTATCAAAGTTTGTGGTAAACTTAAACCTAATTATTATGCTTAAACCTAAATATACATGTATTTTTATTTTCAAGGGACGTTTGTTTGTTTTTTTTTCAGCGTAGTTGGATGCCGTACTTTACACTTTTACTCGGGTTTTTCCGTAAATGCTAAGGCAAGGGTTGAAATTTTGGTATGACTACTTTGGGCTTGGGCTTTAAATCGAACTTTATACAGGGGTTCCGCATTTGTACAGCATTCTTAAAAACGGTACCATCTAAGGTATTAGAGATGAAAAAAGCAAAGCCGTGTAACCCTACGGGGTGTTAGGCGTTCTCGTACTGACGATGTGTAGTATCATTTGAGCAGCAACATGAGAAAACGTACCTTTGGACATGTGCGCCGACTTCACTCAGCGAAGATTCAGTTCAGCCTGTACATTCGCGAAGTCTGATTAGAATCTTTACTGGGCACATTGTGAATAGCCAAGGATGCAAAGTTTCCACATGCGGACAACGAAGACTCTGGTAAGACTGCGCGGATGCGCAGACTGATTTACGTCTTCGTTGGGCGCACATTGTTAGAAGATACGTTTTCTCGCGTTGTGGCTCATCTATTCCCTTGAAAACGTTGTTGACATGCCATACTCTACATAGAACGGATGTTATTTCTAATAAAAAATGAAGGTACCCAAAGTCAAAGGCCTTACCGACACACCACAAGAAGAAGTAAAACGAGCAGAACGACTGTGGAGTGCAATAAGGCTGAAAGGTGGGCAAAATCGCACTGACTATCTATTCCATAGTCCAAACTTAAGGATGCAATCTCGTCGTATAAAACAGAACTAAGTCCTCCATCCAACATGTACACTACATGTATACCTCTATCAAAACCGTTACCAACGTCCTTAATTCGTAAAAACGTATTCTGCTGGTTGATTGATATATACTGCATGTAATACAACCAAGTCTTTCCTCAATAATGAGAAGAGAGAGAGAGAGAGAGAGAGAGAGAGAGAGAGAGAGAGAGAGAGAGAGAGAGAGCAAGCACTATAATGTTAGCAACTTCTATCGATGACAGGTTTACTCCGTCCGGAGAAGGTAATTTTCGTCTTATTCTTTTCAGTCTACATTGAAAAGTATATTTCTAAAAGAGCGCTTTCGTTCTTTAGAGTATTTTCAATATTTTATTTTGTTCTGTATTTCCAATGAATAAGATTTTTTTTTTGTGTGACTGCAGCAGATGTCGTTAAATGCTTGTATGGAGGCCTTAAAACCTGGCCCCTATTTGTGTAAAATATTATTAAAACTTCTTGACTTTGGGACTACTGAGCGCATTTTCACACAGCACAGACTTCCAGAGGCACCGACATAAGGTATTAAAAACAAAGACAAGACACATCGACACACTTGCAGTAACCGACATAGAAACAAAAACGAACTGCATTAGAAATCCCGCCCAGGAACGGTCAGCAGACAATGTTTGTGCGTGCGAGGGGCCTAATAATAGTTTTGCACGATCCCAGCTTCGCGGCCCTCTACCTCATCAGTGAAGCACTATATACAGTCAAACATAAATAATCACAAAACTGTAATAAACCAAAGTAGAGATCTCAACGTCAATCTGAAACCAGGCCCCGAGGTTATAAAACTATTTTCATGCTCAACTCGGCATTTTCATACTTATTAGCAAAGAATTTTTCGTGCTCAGCTATATTTAGCAAGAAAGAAAATGACACTGTTAGTAATTTGAGATTTATTAGCAGGACAAATTTCATGCTCAGCTGAGTTGAGCACGTAAAAAGTTTTATTACCTCGGGGCCAGAGCAAGAGAAAACCACAAGTTGGAACACGATGGTCTCGACCATAGCCCAGTAAGCATTCTACATAAATCTATAGGGGGTCGATATCGGCCCGCCAGGATAGTTGACGAGCCGATTACGGCCCGCTATAGATTTATAAAGAATGCTAGCTGGGAGACAGCAAAAGTCAGACACCAACCTTCTGAATCAAAGTAAAGAATTCAGTCGGAGGCCCAACTCATTGTCGTTCAATTAACTCATTAAAGACTGAATAAAGTCTCCCACACTATATATTGGAAGAGTCCATTTTCGATTATAGATATGTCAGGCTATATAATATAGATATTCCCCAGGAGGGTGGGGGTGGGGGGAGCATTTGGGCTGGCACATATTCCTAAAGAAAAATGGTTGAACTATTTGCAAAAAGTGGACACCCTGATCTGACGCCGTGTTCTGCGGCGTCTGATCTGGGACTGCACTGTTTGCTGAGGCCTGTCTGTCCGAATACATACGGCAAATATGGTACATGTATTAGCTTTTTTAGCTGAAGTCCTTTGGGATAAATTTATCAACCATTTGGTCAAAATAATCATTATAAATAATAAGTAAGGCATCTAAATATCGAGAAGGTGAACTGAATACTTCTAAAACGTTTTGGATAAAGTGTGTCTACTGTTATCTATATTTTATTTTCTGTATTTCCAAAGGATCTCCCTTTCATACTATTATTGTAATATTTGGCGTGTTTTACATTAGATATCCATAAAAAAGTTTGCATACAAAACAACAAAACAGATTGTGACACTGAACAACACTAGTTCAAAATATCTCAGCCTCTCCCCACCCCACCCCACACACGATCTTTAAAGAAAACGGAATTAGACGTGGAAGGCTCATACATATTTACCCTTGTCAAGGCTGAACGATGGTGTAGGTACAAACAAAAAAATAACACAATAATCTGTATTGAATGTCTCAGACCACACACAGGGAACGTTAGAGAAAGTATGAATTATGATACACTTATTACAAATGAATTAATATCATGCATCCATCATAATCAGAGAGAAATGTAAAACAGAATGAATCAATTTTGGAAGTTGTAAAGAAGCAATTCTATGCTCATATAGCTAAAGAAGATGTAAGAAGAGAAGATATTTGAGACAATTAACAACATAAAATAACATGTCTTCGAGGTTAATACGAACAAACGAAATGAAACTCAACAGAAGTATCGGCTTGAAACGGTCAGCAACAACGTCGCAGACTTGAAGAGTGAGATATCAGTACCTAACCATCAACTTAGTCCTGATGCAGAAAAAGGATTCTCTAAATGATGAAAGGATCTACATTGAAATACATATAAATTAATTCATTAGCAAGGTAAGAAAGACGATGAGAGCCTGACTAAATAGGTAGATAAACCATAAAATAGACAGGTAAAAGTAAAATGTCCAGCTTGTGGCCGTAGGATCGGTAGAAGTTAAAGCTTATCATGTTTTGAGCAACAGTAAATGAAAATCGGTACGAATCCTCTCATTTTGCTCTCCTCTCAGGCTACCTTTTAACTGCCTGGTGAGCAGAGAGAGCTTTTTAGTCGGTGATCTACTGGGCTCGAACCCGCAACCTTAAGCGCCGCATTCAGGGGCTCTAACCGCTCGGCTACAGCGCCATCCTAAAACAGATACGTAGATATTAAAGTCAGAGTAAAAAACTGCCAGAAGAGATACAATAAGCCTATCCACAGACGATTTAATCTAGAAGAGATTTAGTGCATGTGTCATTTTGTTTGTGCATGCAATTAATGAGGGTAGGCTGTCGACGGTAGAATTATCCCAATTTATATTGATTATTACTAGAAAAGGACCAGCGCAAGTGCGGGTGTAATATTAAATTTTGATTCATCGAACAAATTGAAATCTGAAAAAAAAAGTCGAAGGTTAGTTTTTCATTTAATTCTATCTGTGTTCAACATCACGCTCTTTTAGTCATATCGCGACGATGTCTTTATATGACAGGAGCTCAATATTCACCTTTACAGTGCTGCCTCACTAAAATATCCCGCGCCAGACACATGACGTAACATTCCACCTAGTCACGTTATATCAGGTCCACCAGTTCCGTTTTCTCAATGCTGATCGCCAAGCGAAAGAGCAGCTACAGTAATATCATGTTTAAATTCTTTGGTATGGCTTGGCAGCGGATCGAGCACACAACCTCCCGAACGCAAGGCGGACGTTCTAGGAACTTAGGCACTGCGCCGGTAGATTCGTAGGTAATCGGCCTGCTGATTTCAGACAGTTTAACCATTTGAGCCAGCACATGACAAACCCAACAAAATGACTTGGCTACCCAGGGGAGAGTCAGGTTAACATGGATATTCACCGTTTCATCAGTCTGGCTGCGCACTCGATGGGTCGCTAAGGGTCCAAGGTTTCTACGTGCAGACAGTGAAGACGGATCAGACTGGGCAGAAGCACAGGTCACTCCGCGTGGTACACAGGTCATTTTGTTGATTTTGTCATGCGACGGCTCATATATGCAGAGTTGCCGCTAGGTCCAATTACAGTCGCACCTCAATAGCTCGAATCCGATGTGATCAATTTGGGTTCGGACTGACCAAGCGGTGTTTGAGATGGTTCGAAGAGTGAGTACGACGTAGCCTGCTTATACAACAATTCACCTATATTGACCAATGAGGACAGTAATAACTGACCAAAATTAAAATATTTATTGGGTAGATCTTTGTATGCAGTTTGAAATAAATGAATTTTCCCGAAAAAAAAAAAAAAAAATGATTCTTAATCACGTATGCCATTACGTTCTCGAACTTTGTTCTTTCATTCGGTTCACACCTTTGTATCACTGCAATGTATAAATTGACTATTACGCCACATGGGGAATACCGAACGTTCAGCCATATAAATACGCACCCGTCTATGCTTAGATGACGTCCGATTTATTTACAATGTGCACGTAATCTATTTATAGGTGGTAAATTCGAGAAGCTACTTTGGGGGAATTTGAATAAATTATTGTCTGTTTCCCCACAAAACAAAAACAAAAACAAACAAAAAAAAAAACAACAACAAAAAACTGGAAAACTCATTTAAACTCCGGGAATTAAATATAAAATTTTTGAATAAGAACAATATCGGTATTAATTTAAACCAACCAACCGCAGCAGGTTTTTACCGTTTTCCAGTTTTTGAGGCTAGTTCGTTCTTTTAGTTGTATAGATATGCAAAAATATTTTGTTTTGTGTTCGTTCTTAAATAAGCATACTCACGAATAATTTTCCTCGGCGTGTAAAATAAATTACTATAAAACCTTGTTGAACGAGTTTTTATTAAGCCACTGTTACACAGACATAGTTTCAGCGTGTTTATGATTAATGTTTAGAAATTATTTTCAGAAGTTTATCATGCCGACAGAATTGCATAAAAAATATTTTGCCGTTAAAGGTCAATGATATACATATAAGTGTGTGTTTGTGTTCAAGGGCAAAATAGAGTCAGATATAGGGAAACACCCTTTCTTTTTGCAATGCGTTTTATCAGTATAAGGCTAACCTTTAATTGGAAACCAAATTTGAAAGTCAAGGAGAATATTGCGTGGGTCAGAATTGAGCTAAATGCCTATAGAAACGTAATTAGGCTTCAATTCCATATAGTGCATTGCCTGATTGTTAAGGCTAACTATTTGATCATCTGTCACATTATTCTAAACTAAAAGAAATTCATTCCTGCAGTGGGTGTTTTAACATAACGCTTGAAGTGATTTTAGCGAATCATCATCTGCATCATTGTCTATTGTTAAAAGTGTTTCCTTGTTCTTGTACGCAATTCTTTTATATTTCTCCTTTGATGTCGGGATAAACATACCATCAACCAGTTGCAGTTGGCAATATATAGGAAACATACCGGAAATTGTAACCGTGACAAGAATAATGGTACTTTATCAGATACATATACCTGATGTGTATAGCAGGATCTGTGTAGGACCAGGGTTGAAATATTTCTTAGCAACACAATATCAGGTTCCATCACGAAAACATACCTATATAATTTTGACCCCCTTAAACCCCACTTTTATATAGTAAAACTGGGGTTTACAGGGGTATAAATTATTTTTCTTATTTCTGCTCAAAAACATAGTTTGATCTATGTTTTGAGCAGAAATATGAAAACTATCAGAATTTTTTTCTGAAAACTTTCAGTTTTTTTGGTGGTGAAATTTTTAATATATTTGAATAGGCGTGTTTTCGCTATGTTGTAAACATTTAAAGGACTGAATAAACTCAGTAGATTTTGGCCGCATCTATAAAGAAGTCATTTTGTGGCTTCCTGTTTGATTTCGTATTCTCCAAGCCTTTTCTGCCAAATAAATTAATAAATAAATAGCTTTCGCATAGCAACGTAACAACAATTTTGATGCAGATGCTGTCAGTATGTTAACACGCATATCTGAAATGTAATGTATGAGTACCCACAATCTGCAAATCCTTTTTGGGGTCGATTGTCAATCGAATCGAGCCAGTAAAAAGAAACCCTTTAATCCCCGTTCAGCACCATTTTACCTGCCTACACTCAGAGACAATCGACCCACCAGTGCTGTCAGTGCTTTGACTTTTTATCGAAAGCAATCTACTCTACCATTTACACTTTATTATACGTAAAACAAGCAATACTTCGAATTTGGTTTAAGCAGATTTAAAACAGAGTTTCAGTACAGAAGACGACTGATAGAAAAAATTAACAAATCGAAAACCTACAAAATTCTGAAAAGAAAAAGCCTTATAGTTTATACCCATATACACGCCTGTTTTCGCTTTATATTAATAGGATAAAGGGACTGTATATTTCAGCGACCTGTTTAATAAATGTATAACTGTTCCAGTACTCCATGACTCAGGGTAATAATACATACGATAGCTTACATATCGAGGGTTGAGCGCAAATCTGTAGTAACTCAAATATATTTTTGAAACCCTTGTTTAGGGGCAACTTGGACCCCTTTGTAAACAATTGAAATTTAGGTGCCATTGCTCATACGAGCAATGGCACCTAAATTTTCATTGTTTACAGAAAGAAGTGTTATAATCTTCATAACGCCTTTATGGTGAGGAGACTAGGTTTGGGGAAAAACAACCATCTGAGTTACGACAGTCTTGCGCTCAACCCTCGATATATAGTTTGATCTTAGGACATATGGCTTGCGATGACGTCCATTACTGTCAAAACATGTTTGACTCAATTTCACAAACCTTTAAACAGTTATTGGAAGAATGCTATTGATCTTGGCAAAAAGTATCAACTTTTTGCACATTTCGCAACGAAGCAAAAAATTATAAATTCCATATTACTAGAAAATGTTTTACGGGCTCATAAAAAAGCACAGAACACGAGAACGAAATTTTCGCTCGACTCATATTTTTCTTGCATCACGTAAAAACGAGAAATACTCTTTCTGTCTGTTAAGAAAATATAGACTAGTCTTCCCTGGAAGCTATGCCAATCAAATGAAACGAATTTAGTCAGGGCACAGCATTTCCTACAAGATTGCATGTGCGCCCAGCGAAGACTCAGATCAGCCTGCGCATCTACACAGTCTGATTGGAGACTTCGCAAGGCACTCTTTGGGTAGCCAAATATCTAAAGTGTCTTCTGCCGGACAGCGATGTCTGCAGGCTGATCTGAGCCTTCGCTATGCGCACATGCATCACGAAAACATGCCTATATAATGTTGACCCCCTTAAACCCCACTTTTATATAGTAAAACTGGGGTTTACAGGGGTATACATTATTGTATTTATTTCTGCTCAGAAACATAGGTTGTGGGTACTCGTTAGAACCGCCTCGTCGAGGCGGTTCTAACGAGTACCCACAATCTATGTTTTGAGCAGAAATATGAAAAATATCTGAATTTTTATCTGAAAATTTTCATTTTTTTGGTGGAAAAATTTTCAGTATGTTTTCGTAATGCAATATTGTTGCTGTACACTGTACACTATATGCTGTACATTGGTAGGCTATGTTTTGTGGTTGTCTCTCTTTCTGGTCTCTGTTGTTCAAAACTTAACGAAGTTATTAGCTAACAAGACGTTATTTCTATAATAAATATGGCAAATACATTGATATTTTTTGCTGAAAAAATGTTAGTAGCTTTTCACATTTTTTGCAGCAAAAATATGATGTATTTGAAAATACCTTAGCTACAGCAGTTAACGTGTTTGTCATTAACGAGCTCGTTAAGCTAACGACGCTTTGAATAACTTGGTCTTGTGCATCTTCTATACTATTTTGCATGTGAACAGTGTTTCTTCTGTGCCATTGCCTTTGCAATATGTAGGAGCTAACAAGTGAGGAACAATTGTTATTTAGACATCATGAAAACATGCCTATATAATTTTGACCCCCTTAAACCCCACTTTTATATAGTAAAATTGGGGTTTACAGGGGTATACAATATTTTTCTTATTTCTGCTCAAAAACATAGATTGTAGGTGCTCGTTAGAACCACCTCGATGAGGCGGTTCTAACGAGTACCCACAATCTATGTTTTGGGCAGAAATATGAAAAACATCAGAATTTTTTATCTGAAAATTTTCATATTTTGGTGGTAAAATTTTCAATATATTTGAATAGGCTTGTTTTCGTAATGAGGGGTAGATACACTTGGTTGAATATCCGACATACCATATTCTACCTAATAACTATGCGCTTAGGTTTTTCAAAAATACTCGGAAAACTTGTGTTACAATATGTACCTACCTATACCAAAAGTTCACTTAAAAAAAAATACAGAAAAAAAGAAAAGATGAGCCAAGGACTCATCAAATATTGCTTATGCGATGTTTTTTTTTTCTGATTTTCTTTATAAAAGCATATGTTGTGGGTACTCATTTGAATTGCATCGACAAGTCGATGCAATTCAAATGAGTACTCACAACATATGCCTTTATAAAGAAGTAGATACAAGTACATTGACTGTGACATAAGACTACGGAATTGCTTGGCTCTGTGCTTACAGGGGTTTGTGCGGTAATTAGGTCGAATACGGTATATCACTATGGACAACTTTTGTGACTTCCTGTTTGCTTTCCTGCGCACCAGGACCCTTCTGATAAGGGGTTACTCTAAAGTGAAAGTATTTGTTCCGTTGGTAGCAAAGTCTTTCTTTTTTGAGTAGATCTCAGAAGGGAGACAAAATTGACCAAGTTCTCACTTGAAAGTACATCCATTCTGAAGAAAGATTCTGATAGAAGGGATAAATAAATTCTACCATGGTTAAGAAAAAACAAAAAAAAAAAAAACAAAAACAAAAAACAAAAAACAAAAAAAAACCCAAAAAAACAAAAAAAAAAAAAACAAAAACAAAAAAAAAACAACAAAAAAAAAAAAAAAAAAAAAACAAAAAAAAAAAAAAAAAATCAACAACAAAACAAAATAAAAAAAAAAAAAAAAAAATTACAATAAATAAATAAATAAATAAATAAATAAATAAATAAATAAATATATTGTATAGAAGATGTCCAGAAAGAGTCACAACCACAGAACAGAGCCAAACATTACGAAAACACGCCTATTCAAATATACAGAAAAATTCAACTCTAAAACCTGAAAATTTTCAGATAAAAAACTCGGCGAGGCGGTTCTAACGAGTACCCACAATCTATGTTTTTGAGCAGAAATGAGATAAATAATGTACATGTATACCCCTGTAAACCCCAGTTTTACTATATAAATGTGGGGTTTAAGGGGGTCAAAAGTATATAGATATATTTTCGTGATGAAAAGGTAAGAGAAAAGTCCAGGGAGTGCCACAATCACAAACCGCAGCCCTTCCCAGATACCAAGAGGAAGAGCAAATAAACCAAGATAGACAGTACACTAGCTACAAACCAAAGAAAAGAAAACAGCCTTCCCCCCTTTCCCCAACATGGCGATCACAATACTAGACAGGATCCATTAAACACATCAATGAACAGAACACGAAAAAAGCCCCGCAACCGTTAGCAGCAAGGCTACACGAAACAAAAACGATTTAGAACGGTAATTCCCCTCGAATCATTCACCTAGGACAAATTCGGACACTCTGAAGATGCTTTCCTTTGAAAAACGGAAGCACTTAGAAATTTAACAATGAGTGAATATTTTTATTTTTAAGCCGTGTAGGTGAACGACTCATCTTTATTAATCTGTCATGTAACCACCCTACACCTAATTTTTACATGCGGAAACAACACCTAGATAAAGAGATGCGAAAACTACGTTATTTCCCCGTGAACAATTCAGCCGTAAAAAAAAAAAATAAAAATAAATAAAAATTAAGCATAAAGCGTAATTGCTTCAACAGTCGGCTGCACCTTGAGGCTGAATGTGGCATCACATCAAGTTCCCAGGACCTCAATAAACATCTCTGCATACGTAAACGCCATCTATCTTAGTCAGGGGAGTGCGGACTAAACAGGGGAAATGAATTTTCGTGTAATTCTTTGCAATCAACCGATGAAAGTTACATGTAGTAAAATCTACCGGGGATTTAAATCGATTGTACTCGTACTAAATATTTACCAAATATTGTAAAACATACAAATGATTGTTCGGCTCGCATAGTGTCTCCTAACTCAAACAGTGAAACAAGACATAAAACGTGTAATATCGGTAAATAAATAAATAATAAATAAACATTTAAACTACTAAATAACGTACATGCATATCCGTGAATACTCCAGTTTCCAATACATATTACAGTGAAATATGGAATATACTTTCTACAAACTTGTTAACCCTTGTCCTGCTGAACCCGGATATACCCTGCCTTTGCAAACAGTGTAGATCCAGATCAGTTGGCCTCTGATCTGGATCTATACTGTTTGCCGTTAAGTATGTGAATTTATATCAACAAACCGGATCAAGTAATCTGATTGGTTGAAAATTAGAAGTGGGCATAGCACCTTAGTTTATTCAGCAGGACAAGGGTTAAGATACTGTGGCTCAGTAATGCAGCATCGAAGAAAATGCCAAGATTTTATATCTACTCTCCTTGCTTTTTGAACATTTATTGATTCTTATAGTTTGGTTTGTTTTTCACTGCACTTACACCACAAAATATAAAAAAGGTATTAAATTACATTTAAAAAGCTAAGGAGATTTAATACGCACAAAGCAAGCACTAACGGAGAAGCATGAACAAGATGTACCACCTTATGCATATGTGGTTTCACACATCTAAGGGCAGGTCTGTTGCAACGGGACATCAAATCTGTTTTTTTTTTCCAGGGAGAAATACGAAAATATTACTCATATGAGCCAGCGCACGACAAAACCTACAATAAGACTTGGGCAACCGGCGAAGATTTAGATCAGTTTGCGCATCCGCGCAGTCCGATCCTAGTCTTCGCTGATCGCATATGCCTTCTACAGCCTCCAGGCTATCCAAAGAGGGATAAATGAGAACCCTTGTCATACTGGATGGATGTACAGGCTGATCTGAGTATTTGCTGGTTACACAGGTCACATTGTAGGTTTTGTTGTGTGCTGGCTCATATCATATTTTTGTTGTCACTTTCAGTGCAGCAAAGTCCTAAATCAGGCTGTGCATTCGCACATACTAGGAATCTGCGTTACTTATCAAGGCTTTGGTGTGCGCCATTACACTCCACAGTACAATGCACGCTGATCTTGAAATGTGTTTCTAATATTTAAAGTATAAACATATGTCATAAATAGTAATGTTAGGGATTCTGTTTTTCGTTTTATTTCGGACGAACTGCCCAGTAAACACACAACGTTGTTACAGCGGCAATTCGCGAAATGTCGTAATACGTATTAAGGGTATTTATGAAGAAATTCCAGCAGCAGCAACAACAACAACAACAGTAAAAATGGAAGGTGGAGATAATTGAGGTTGAAATAATCCAGGATAACAGCAGTTATTGTTTGCTTAATGAAGTATTACAATTCCAAACATAAACCCAAGTACTGAGAGAACAAATTGCCACTTGGGATTAAAACTGCCATAAACTGCAAGATTTCGCATCTGTCTTACGTAGTCGCCATAAAATTTGGCATTCACAATTTAATCTACATGATTTAGTTTAACGAAGTTTGTAGCTAATAGACAAGGAAAATGATAAGGTGTCATTTCCAGATTTTAGTCATCAAAGTTTATGGCAGCTACTTTGTTGTAATCGATGTCTTTACAAGATTAGGTTTTCCTAGAAAGCATTTGTTTTACCGAATCAATGTATTTGAATGCGTTAGTCATTGTCAGAAAGTTCAGGAGAAACCTGCTTTATTTCGTAGAAAATTACTTTGCAACACAGGAAAAACATACATGAAGATTATCGGAAGCACCAAACCATTATGAAAATGCCTATTCAAATGTATCTAGAATTTTACCACCAAAAATGAAAACTTTCAGATGAAAAATTCTGGTAGCTTTCGTATTTCTGCTCAAACATAGATTGTTGGTACTTGTTAGAACCGCCTGGACGAGGCGGTTCTAACGAGTACCCACATTCTATGTTTTTGAGCAGAAACAAAAAAATTAATTGATACCCCTGTAAACCCCAGTTTTACTGTATAAAATTTGGGTTTAAAGGGGTCAAAACTATATAGGCGTGTTTTTTGATGCTTTGTAACAAGTTTGTCTATATTTGATTCCTTTAAAGACGTTGGATTTAGGGAAGTGTGATATTTTTCATTTACTTAAGTTCAGTAAACTTTATTCCATTTGTATAAACAATACAAAGGCATACAACACTTAACTCGAAAACCTTTTACAAATAGGATCCAGAAGAAAGTCGTTTTGAATTTTTGTTTTAAATATATTTCACCAATGTATATCATTAATTGAGAATTCAAACCTATGATATTTATGCAAATGATAAAAAATAAGTCTCCGCACAAATAAAATTCTCATTACCTTTGGGTCCCAGGTTAGGACAAATATGGTTAGGGGTTAAGGTGTCGCCACACAGTCGAACCCAAATGGCTCGAATATCTTTTGGACCATACATGCATAGAAAATTGTTCGAAACATGGGTAGTTCGTGCCACTGATGGTTACTCATAGTACCAGGTCAGGAAGCAAATAACGATAAATTAGGGATTTTTTTTTCCGATTTTCTACACAATCATTGCATGTTCAATGTACTCATTTGAATCGCCTCGATGAGGCGATTCTAATGTGTACACACAACATATAATTTCATTATGAAATAGGAAAATTCACTAAATATTTGTTTTCTTTAGCCATCGGAAGCATTTCGTAGGGACTCAAAATCGAGTTCGATTTAGCCGTGGTAAACGAGCCATCGGTGTTCGAGCTATGAAGTTCGACTGTAGTTATTATATATACGGTACAGGTAAAATCTATGTCTTCTGTGACTGCTCACACATCACGCGAACTTTCTCAGAATCTACCACAATTGATTCCTCTTTTACTATATATCGTGATGAATTAGGGGGTTGCCTGAATTCTGAAGAAAAAGAAGCATTTTAACCTGCTGATTATAAAAAAGGAGACAAGATTTAAAAATATTTCTTTTTATTATTATTTTTTTCACCGAAAATAAGACTTGACGCGCGAATAAAACAGGTTTAAGCCCCACCCCACCCCCACCCCCATCCACACTCCCCTCATGAATAAAACGTGTTTAAGCCTACATCCACCCTCCCACACAAACAAAGTATTTTTTTTTCTACTGACCAAGGTAAATAAGTGAACTCAGGAACTGATACAGTCAGGCCCATCAAGTTCTCAACATCAAAGGGAAAGACAATCGAATACAATTGAATAGCCACAAAAAAAACAGGTGGCAAGCAGCTTTGGCAACCTTTTCCCAAAAATGTGGCAACTCTGTTACCCAAACTTAAGTGAATATATCTTTATCTTAGAAAACTATTTGTAAGTCAAAAACTACAGAACATTTAACAAAAAATACCACAATGAATTGATTAGATAAAGTACAAGGAGGGGGTTGTGGTGAGTGGGGTGGGGAGGTGCTTAAGCTAACTTTACGGAATCCAAACCCTCGTCATCAGCTTCCATAGTGCTAAAAACATATACTTGTTCGGTCCGCATGGAGGTAGTTTAACTCATCCATGAATCATTACTGGCAATAAATAAATTGCAGATAAATAAACGTCAAAAGGAGTGCCTTTGGAAACAAAAAAAAACACACTACAAATTATAAAATGGGAGTCTTGGTTTTATTGAGACTCTTCATAAGCAGTAATGAAGTTTGCAACACTGCTTACGCCCTCTAGCGTATACATGAGCAGAACTCCATTTTCGAATATACCACAATGGGTCCAAAGATCCCAAAGGAAATGAAATATAATCTGCACTATAGTAAAGTACGAGGAGAAGTTCTACTGCCGCCACACGGCACTAATACCAGCTGTAGTGTAGTAAAATAAACGTCAAAAGAGTGCTTTTGGAAACAAAAACACACTACGGATTATAAAATGGGTGTCTCTGTTTTATTGAGACTTTTCATAAGCAGTAATGAAGTTTGCAACACTGCTTACGCCCTCTAGCGTATACATGAGCAGAACTCCATTTTCAAATATACCACAATGGGTCCAATGATCCCAAAGGAAATGAAATATAATCTGTATTATGGTAAATCTGCACTATGGTAAAGCCTATAATGAAGCAAATATGAGGACTCAACAGAAGGTGGTTTTTCTGATGTAGTTTATCGTTGTTTGTGTGTCGGTGGTTTCATATCAGGCGTTTGTTTTGTTATTGTTGTTCCTCATCTCTTTTTTCTTTTGGTGCCTTGGGAAAGTCATGATTCGTGATTGTGGCATTTCCTGGATATCTTCATTCATATTTTGACATTTTATTCAAAGCGATTCCGAAGGAGATAATTTGAATGAAATGTCAAGTAAATAAGTGAACTCAGGACTTGATACAATCAGATCTACATCAAGTTCTTAACATCAAAGGGAAAGACAGACAAATACAATTAAACAGCCACAAAAAGAACAGATGGCAAGAAGAGTTGGCAACCCTTTTCCAAAAAGGTGGCAACACTGTTACCCAAACTTAACTGAATGTAACTTTCATAAGTGATAAAAGAAAACGTTTGTACGTGAAAAACTACAGAACGTTTAAGAAAAAAAGTCAAATCTAATTTTCTCAGAAAAGTTAAGACAAGATCGTTAATACTGGAACAACGTGTCAATTAGTTGTCGCTTTCTTGCCTTTGCAAAAACAAGGAGTCCAACGTAAACGGCCAACGGAGTCTCTCGCTCAGACGAATGTTTTTAAGTTTAACCAGACTCTTTTGGTGCTTTTCTATGGCAGTTGTGCCGCAAAAGCTGAGCAATTGCTTCATCTGATTTGGCTATACCATTCTCTAGCTGGGATTCTATATCAGGGCCATGCTCAATCACTGATACAAGCTCCAGTAAATTTGTGGAACTGCATCTTCGATAGCCCCTTCATCGAATTTTCCTGCAAATTTTACGGCGTGTTGTAGCGTTTCTCTTCTGACTATTTTAGCTGTTTTAGCCAAATATATAGCATCAATTTCAACACATGCTGAAGCTAAAGCAGGGCCGACATCTTTTTCGAAATACATTCTGCCCTTACTAAAAGCTACTAGTTCAGGAATTTTAGCAAGCAGTCTTTCCTTTAGCCTGGTTGTGTTAACTAGAATATCTGCTATTCCAAACTGCTTAGGTCTACATTCATATAAATTGCTCAGGTCTGCTAGTTTTTATACACACCCATCAGGGTTGTTTCTTTTTGTAATATGGACAACGAGTTCTGCTAAAACTTAATCGTCAGCTTTTGTCTCAGCATGAGATTTTCTCAAGCCCGACTTCGCTTTCTATTGATGTAATACTGATCTCTCTTTGTTATACAAAGCTGTGAGACATGAGGGGTGATATTTAAATTCCTGCGCAACAAAATCACCTGCACTCAGCTTTGCAAATAGTTTTTTTTTTTATCCTGCAGAGCCTCTGTACATTTCTAAAGTCTTGTGTTCAGCTTCATTGTCACTGCTTCTCTCTTCTCTTACAAGAACACTGTCCTTCGCAATGAAGCAAACTATTTGCGATGTAGATGCACTCGCCTCTGACTTTGCTGAACTTCTACTAAACTTTTCTCCTGTGTCTGAAGAGTTTGTGCTTTTTAATTTTCTATGTTTCTTCTGTGCGCGCTGGTTTAGTATTGTTAAACTGACTGGTCCCGGTGTTAGTCTTGCTCTTTGTTGCTTTGTGGTTTATTCTACGAGGCGATTTGTTTTATGTCTTACCTTGTGTTATTTTGTTCTTGTGTTTTTCAGTCCTTTTAGCATTGCGATTACCTCGCTTGGGGAAGAGAGAGCTAATCTTAGTGCTTTCCGTACGTTTGTTCGATTTGTGCTTGTTCGGTTTCCTCTTCCTCTTGGTGTCCGGGTAGGGCTGTGGTTTGTGATTGTGGCACTTCCTGGACTTTTCTCTTACCCCTTCTTTTACAGGATTCATGATATCTAGCTTTATGTCTAACAAGGGCACTTTCAATACCATCACCATCATCTATACGACGAAAGCCAATGGCTATTGGCATTTCATTAATCATGTGAAACCGTGGAATATTTATCGCCAATGAGAGTCCACTACCGGCTTTCGGATTTGTTTTCTTATCTGGCAAAATTAATGGTTCAGAAGTGTCTACCTGACATAAAAAGTATTTCAACCAATCAGTTTCCCATTCCTCTGCCGGAGAAACGGAATGTCGAATTCTTTTTGACATTATCAAATGTTTGAAACTGAACACAAACAAAATCATACATATTTAAACTTACAATGATAGGTACAAATTTGGCATGTTAATACAAAGTATATACTATTATAATTTGAAGGCCGAGGGACTATCCTTTTACTACCTTCAAAATATAAGTTAACACTTTGCTATATGGGATGCGACTAGGTTCGTTGATGTTATTTCTTCACCGAGTCCGATCGTTCATCCAGTGACATTTAACTCCTGTGCGATCTGTGCACCATCCAGAGGACTGACGCCTCGTCCTCCTTGATTTTAGGTTGCCCTCGATAAGCTTTTAATCTGGGCCATGTAATGAACAAACAGTGAAAATTTCATACTTGTATTATCAAGTGAAGTATTTCCTTAACTTTTCTGACTTTGTTTGTTTTGTGTTGAGGTTTTACGGCCCAGTCAACCCAATGGGGTCATGTCGAGCGCGGTCAGTTTACCTAGCCAAACGTTAACTGGACAGGCTTAGTCCTCTAAGCAGTTAACCAGTATTGTGTACATTCTTTCGCCAGAAACTGACAACAGCCCTTCTTGAATCAGAACATTTCTGACTTAGCCGCTCCACTACAATTTTCATTTAATGATATATCCGATCGATTACAAAAGCTTAAAATACTATGGTAAAGAATACGTAAGCGTTTTTGAGAGTTTCGGTGCCTTCAGAAGGCCGCGCTTTGTGCTCTGGTCTTTCTGTTCTCTCTTTTACTTCATAGTAGTAACAGACCCAATACATGAAATATATCATTCGCAAATAATTATTTGAAGTGAAAGTAATTATGAAGCTATGCAAAACGTTTTTAGTGGTTTCTACGGAAATGTCACATTGAAAAAGAAATGTTATTTCTTCTTTCTCAGTTTGATTGGTCAAATCTCTGCTTCTCACTGCAGTTTATACTGTTATTTATGTTCCCCATAAATATACCAATGTCTTTTTAATGGTAAACTTCACAGTAATGAAGGAGTAAATGATATAGAAAACAAGGGTTCTTGAAACATAAATGGCAGAACGCTACTATAAAGTACTTAATTACTAATTATACTTGACATTTCACTATTTATACTATCAGTCAATCCATGTCATGAATCAAGGAAGGTAATAAAGTAAATAAGCTGAGACAACCACCCGTTGATAACCACAAGAGGAATCTTATTTTAGTTAATTGATTTACAATGGGAAATAAATTTGTTTCTATCCTTTGATCTTCTAACGACTGTATCTATGTTCTTCACTTGATAGCTAAACATCATCTAATTTAGAATGTCATTATTACCCTCTATAAAAGTAATCAAAGGACTGAATACCCCTGAAATGACATATTCTATGAGAAACTAATAAATTCCAGGTATCATTCTGTTCTCCATTTAAGTTTGTGAGACGCTTCTTCGTCGAAGAAAAAACGAGCTACAGCTGATCTGCGCCTTTGTTTTTCGCACATATATTAAGGCGGGTTTTCTCAGCGACTCTCGCCATAGATCAAGCACAAGTTGCACTACTTTTGTGTGGACAGCTCTTCAATGGCGTACTAATATACACACATTGAAACATGGGTCTACTTTTGTGCGCGAATGAATACGAAATTGAATAGCAGTCAAAGTCACTTTCTTTAAAAACGAAGAATGACAGATAAAATTTGTCATTAAAAATGATGTCCAGGATGAGCCACAATCACAGGACATGGACATAGCCTACCAATGACACCAAGCCGAAATACAAAGGAATTTAACAGAAAAAAAACAAAAAACAAAAAAAAAAAAAACAAAAAAAAAAAACACAAAGTAATGAAACAGATTCTGCAAGGAACCAAGTATGATTCCAATTGCAAAAAGGTGACAGGATACGCAGGAATTTTTTTTTTTTTTTTTGGTCATTTTGAACAAGGAAGAATGCTGTTTTCTCATCACGAAAACATGCCTATATAATGTTTACCCCCTTAAACTCCACTTTTATATAGTAAAACTGGGGTTTACAGGGGTAAACATTAATTTTCTTATTTCCACTCAAAAACACAGTTTGTGTGTACTCGTTAGAACCGCATTGCCAAGGCGGTTCTAACGAGTACATACAATCTATGTTTTGTGCAGAAATATGAAAAATATCAGATTTTTTATCTAAAAACTTTCAGTTTTTGGTGGTGAAATTTTCAATATATTCGAATAGGCGTGTTTTCATGATGATTCCTGCTTATACAGATACTTCTGAAAAGGGACCTACTCTAAAAGTGAAGATTTTTATCCTCGGGAGAAACAATTCTCTTGTTGGGAGTAGAATCTTTTTCAGAAAGGCGGCAAAACAACCTTGCAGGAACGTTCTCCCTAAAGCTAAAATATGTTCTCGAGTACATGAGTAATGCTCATATTCAGATCATCTTGTGTACTGGCACAGTATTATCATTGACGAGATCTTTTTCTCTCCGTAGGTATATTCTAAAGTAATAAATAATTCTAGGTAAAGCGTGTAACAACGTGTACCAACTATCTATGTTTATTTTAGCATAAAAAAAAAAAAAAAAAAAAAAATGAAAAAGAAAAAGGAAAAGGAAAACTATGTATACCCCTGTACTATATAAAAGTGGGGTTGAAGGGGGTCAAAATTATATAGGCGTGTTTTCGTGATGTCGAGTCGTTTTGGTGAAGTATATACAGGACAGCAAAACAAGCGACTATACGCCTTTGTCTTGTCGTTGATTACAATATTTTTTTTCTAAGCAAAATTGCTAAAGCTGGTGCTATACGTAGTCAATACATTTCAACCAATGAAATTGTTACATTTGTCAGTAATAGTGCGCAGCTTGGTTACAGGTGGTATAGCGTTGCCTTCCCTTCCATTGCATTCCTTTTCTCCTTCTCATTTCGCTCAGAAATATCCTTTCTGTGCTTTGTTCTTCCCTTTTAAATCACTTTTCACGTATTTACGTAACTTTTATTCGAACACATTTGCTTTTGTTTCACTTTGAATTTAGCATTACTGACTGGATACATTATAGACTTTATAGTCATTTGTTTTAGTTGTCCTTGAGACATTCAATAATGTAGATATTGGGATACCAAGGAAAGGCCAAAGTCACGAAACAAACATTACGAAAATACGCCCATTCAATATAATGGCACTTTCACGGCTGTAAAAACAAAACGTTTCAGATAAAAAAAAATATGATAATACGATCTTTTTGTTATGTTTGCTCGAAACAGAGATTGTGGGTACTCGTTAGAACCGCCTCTATGTTTTATAGCAGAAATAAAACAAATAATGTATACCCCTACAAACCCCATTTTTGTTTCTATATAAAAGTGGGGTTTCAGGGGGGGGGGGGGGGGGGGGGGCAAAATTACATAAACATGTTTTCGTGATGAAACCTGCTAAAGCACCGAACAAAGTCAGAATGGTACGAAACAATGAAACAATATCATAAACCCGTACTCTAATGAACTAAAACATCACTCTACAACGAAAACAGGACAAACAAAATCGGAGTGGAACTGCAACAACCGCTTTCGAACGGTCAACATTAAAAAGTTGTTTTACGAGCGCCCAACCCTCGCTTTTAATCCTGAATCAGTTCTAGCCATACATAAATGTTCGGTCCAGGTGAAAGATCCTTAACGAATCAGTGGATCAACAAAGAAAAATTATATTTACTTATCATCACTATGATGAACACAGGTGAGATTCGACAACAAATCTGAAAGTCAGAGCATTTGAAACCACTAGTAGAGCTATGGTGAGCCCGATCACAGACGAGTGGCATCAGGTACAAGCTTTGAGTATAATTTATAATTTGTAAAACATATATGCTTCTGTTTTCGTTCTGATCCTAATGTATACCATATCCTTATAATTAATATATTTCCAGGAATTAATGTCTACGCTTAACCCATTTATGCCGAGTGGACTCTTCTAAATTAACTTTTGGACCGATTCATTTGAAAATAAGGAGCGTCTGATCTGTTTGTCAATGTCCATTTTATGGGAAGCTAGGCATAAATGGGTTAAATCTTAACCCTTGTCATGCTGAATAAATTAAGATGCCACGCCCATTTTTATTTGCGGCCACTCAGATTACTTGATCCAGATTATTGCTATAAATTCACATACTTAATGGCAAACAGTGCAAATTCAGATCAGTTGGCCCTTTAGAAGCCAACTGATCCGGACCTACACTGTTTACAAAGGCAGGGTATATCCGGGTTCAGTAGGACAAGGGCTAAATACTTTGGCATGTGATGTTGGAAACTGGTATGTGAATGAAAAGACCATATCTGCATATCTGTTCACTAACCATGGATAAGTGTTATTAAAAAAAAAGGTAAGAGAAAAGTCCAGCGAGTGCCACAATCACAAACCGCAGCCCTTCCCAGACCCCAAGAGGAAGAGGAAAACTACAAATCCAAACAAGCACAAACCGAACAAACATACAAAAAGCACTAAGATTAGCTCTCTCCTCCCCAAGCGAGGTAATCGCAATACTAAAAGAACTAAAAAACACAAGAACAAAATGACACACGGAAAGACATACAACAAATCGCCTCGTAGAATAAACCACAAAGCAACAAAGAGTAAGTTTTATTTGAGTCATCACACCGCACTGGAGAAGCACTGAATATACCAGATAGTCGATTTTGGACAACACATAGCTTCATAATGTTTATAATGTGTGTTTGGTATGGGGGTGTGTAGCAAACATCAGAATGGCTAACAGGTAATCATTCTTGAATTCAGTGATTCCATAATAAGTGTTCTTTGCACGTTTTTGTAGCAGTTCTTCGCCATACAGCAGACCGAATCATCAAAAATTGCATTTTATGATCAAAATAACAAAACGATGACATAGTCAAAGACGCACGGTGTACTGTCAAATTTCTATTATTAGCAGAGCTTAAAAATCTTTACTATATGTACGCATGTAACAAATATACTCCACAAAATAAGGGCCACCAGTTTCATTTCCCTTTTGATTATCACTAAAATGCAACCCTCAAGTTTTACAACTATTTCATGGACAAAACTGGAAGTCTCAGCATTATTTCAATCAACTCAACATGTTCGCAACATGTTCAGCTACGAAAGTGTCAATGGCATCAACAACGCTAGACCAAAAGATTCTAAGAAAAACGGGAATATCCAAAAAACGATTTTTTTTACCCCAAAATGAAGTTTTTTTCATAATACCGGAAAAATTCTTTGTTTAATGAAAACAATACTCTGTCACACACAAAGCCATGCAAACTCAACCTTCGTTCCAGTAATAGGCACCACAGATACGGCAAGAAAAAGAGACCAACCCTTTGAGAAGCTAAAAATGCCTCGAAAAGTCCCCATAGACAACGAATAATCTGTAGAGGGTACCTCTAGCAAAATGTGCGTTTCTTGATAACAAATTAGGCTGTCTATGAGTTTTTTTGACGCGAAAATGTAAATTAATAATTTTTGGGTAAAAAGTAGTGTTTTTTGCAAATTTTAAAATGAAAGTTTTTATCTAAAAAAAAAATTGTTGGAAACACTCCTTTAGGGCTTCCTTTTAAAGAAACATTCAACGATATTTTGATATCTTCTGTGGTTTTGCCCATGTACCCGGCCAATGTTCGTATATATGGAAATTTACACTATGTGGCCCTTAAATTATTTTGTTGAGTATATGTATAAGCATTTACTAGCCTTCTGGAAATGGATATCAGCTTTTTGTCACCATCACATAGTCTCATTCGTGTCATTAATAAGTGCCTTATATCGGTATTCATTGTGCTTATATTTGTCTGGTAATCATTCAAAACAGAATCAAAAGCTTTCAGATTCCTATTATGAGAAATTAATTAGCAATTCTGGCCAGAAAATACATCTAGCACATTAATAGTATAACAATTCAGGTGGCACCCGCCGTTTCCGAGGTTTTGATACATGTAAACAAAATACCCAATTAGCATTCTGCTCAAATCTATATCGGATCTTTATCGGCCCGACAGCATACCTGTCGGGCAAACGGTCGGCGGCCGCTAACGGTCCACTATATGTTTAAGCAGAGCGGTTATATACGAGAATACATGCTTTGTGACAGAGTCACAATTTGTGAAATGTAAGATTTTATTATTACCGCTTCAGCACGGCAAATACAAACCCAACATCATGTGACCTGCGTCATGGGAAATATCAATTTTAACATATGCGAACAGCAACGGTTCAGGCAAGCCTGTGCATCCGCGCAGACTCGCCAAAACCTGTGCTATTCGCTCACGTAAGCGTTAGACCAACGAGAAACTTAGCTAAAGAACTAGACCTGGCTTTGCCAAGGGTCCGTGCATGCGCACTGATAGATTGATTCGAAGAAAGTCCGCACATTTTGTTTTTCTCGCGACACGACTCATTTATTCTCCAGCACTAAGTATTCCATTCCATCAGAGGACGTTATATTGCAGATAAAGTGTATAAATTTAAGCTGGTCTTGGGAAACAAATACCATGCAATCTGTCACAAGTTTTGTTTTGTTTTATTTGTCCCATTCGTATTTGAGCCAGAGCATGACAAAACCAACAAAATGGCATGTGCGCCCAGCGAAGACTCAGATCAATCTGGCATCCATCTAATCTGATCAGAGTTTGCGCTGTCCACTCCATGGGTAGCTAAAGACCCAACCTTTCTTCATGTAAACAGCGAAGATTCTGACCAGACTGGCTGGGTTCCCAGGCTAATCTAAGTCTTTACTGGGCGCACATGCCATTTTGTTAGTTTTGTCATGCGCTGGCTCAGTTATTATTCGTGGAGAGACTGATGAAAGCTTTCAAACATTTCAGTTTGCGAGAAATCCAACCTCATGGGTATTTGACATTTACTCTGTCGCAGATTACAACTTGCAGAAAATTCTATTTAAATAGAATAGCAGATCCTTTCTACTACTGTTTATACTACTAAGAAGAAGGAGAAGAAGAAGAAGCAGAAAGAAATGAAACATTTTGTTTTCAATTTGTTTTCGACAAAAGTCACATAGGGGATTACACTATCCTTTTGTCTTGCCCACCCAAACAATAATTAGGAACTAGTCCTAATCCTTTGAACTCTTAAAGGGATGTTTTAATCCATTTATGCCATTAATGGTACTCACCCTCTAAGTTTTGTTGATAGTTAGTGGTTTCATTTTGAGTCATAAATTATAAGCCCACCTGAACTTTTGGCTCACTGGTGAGCTTATAGAATGAGTAGGCTCCGTTGTCGTCGTCTGTCGTCTGTCAACAGTATCAAACATCTTCTCCTCTAAAACCACCAGACCGATGGATATCAAATTTCATGTTGAGCCTCCCTGGGATAGGGGAATGAAAATTTGTTCAAATGGTCCAGGTCACGTGACAAAGATGTTCGCTATGACCATATATGGTAAAAAAACATTTCAAAAATCGTCTTCCCTAGAACCTGTGAGTCAATTACCTTGAAACTTGGTATGTAGCATTTGGGACTTAGGTCTGTATTAATTTGTTCAAATGATGACTTTGGGCTGACCTTGACCTATTCTACGCTAAGGTCAAATTTGGTCACCTATGCTTTTGTACGGGAAAGACAGTGTTAATTTTTCGAAAAGTATATCCCTGTGAACTTAAAGTTGGTATACAATCAGCTAAATAAGTTAATGAAGCTTCATGGGCACAATGGAAACATATGCTGCGGAGGCGCTTCTAATGAATACCCACAGTATGTGTTTTTGTGAGAAAAAATATGTGGAAATTCTTCTTATCTAGAGCCATGTAAGCCATGGCCTTTCCTTTATATACATGTAATATGGAGAAAAGGCGGGGTTTTGGTTTTTAAGTACATGTACATCAGGACATTTTATGCAGTATAAAAGATTGATAGAGTTAAAAGACATATTGAAATCAGATTGAAAACTGAAAAAAAAAAAAAAAAAAAAAAAAAAAAAATCTGAAAATTCGCTTACTGTGTGCCGTTGTACACCCATAATTTTACTATATATATAATGACGGAACATGGCGATGCACATAACATAGACTTGTTAACGTAATGTGCAACGCTTTCCGCGTAGATAAAAATATGGATCGCTACAATTCGGACGACCTGGTTGGCTGAACCTTAACAATGAAAGTATCGATTCGCATAATGCTCCCAGTGATCAAATGTCTTTAATGATCGCAGACTTGGTATCTATCAGCATCTATGCGGTCGGCCTCGGTGGCTTAGTCGGATGCGCGTCCGACTGGTGATCAGGAGGTCGCGGGTTGGTTCCCCGGCAGCATTCTTTCGTGGAGATTGATAATGCAATACTTTCTAGGTCATTCTCTCCCTTCCGCTGATTCAAGAAAGACAATTTTCAGTTTCTGGCGAAAGCATGTGCTTAAATACGGGTTAACCACTTAGAGGACTACGTCTGCCCAAGAAAAGTGTGGTTAGGCAAACTGACCGGCTCGACATGACCTGAATGGCTGGACTGGCCGTAAAACCTCAAAAACACAAACAAATAAAAGGCACCGAAATAGATAAGTCACCATAACGACGATAAAACAGAATGCATTTTGGGATTATGTACGAATAGTATAATCTAATTCTTCAAAGTAGTCACAAAATGATAAGGTATGATGAAAGCATATTTGAGCTAGCGCACGACAAAACCTACAATAAGACCTGTGTGGCTACCACAGAATCAGATCACCCTGTACATCCACCCAGTGTGGCAGAGGTTCTCGTTTATCTCTCTGTGGATAGCCGGCACATGCGACCAACAAAGACTCTGATCAGACTGCGCGGATGCGCAGTCTGATCAGAGTCTTTGCTGGTCGCACAAATCGTATTGTAGGCTTTGTCGTGCATTTCAAAGTAATTATCCCATCTACTTTATTTCATAACTTCCGTTTGGCCCGGGAGATTAAGACATAAAGAGGACTGGTTATATTATTTTTCACCATTCTGCAAGGGAGTAATGTTTTTTTATGACTTACTGTTTGCTTTCCAATTTACAAGTTACATTTCTTTGTGACTTCCAGTTTTTGGCCTGGTAGGCCAAAGTAGTCATACCAAAATTTCACCCCATGCTAAGCATTTGCGGAAAAACCCGGGGAAAACTGCAAAGTACCGCTTGCCATTCGACCCTTGAAAATAAAAATACATGTATATTAGGGTTTGAACATTATAATTATGTTTATCATATGACGTCGCTGTTATTCAGTGGATAACGTCATGTTATAAAAATCAAATAACCACACGTTATATAACACTTTGGTGGGAACAAGTAACGTCATGACGACGTCCATGTCAACCATGCATTTTCTGTTGAACAATTGTCAACTTTAAAAGCAATAAAATCCAATTTAAAAAGGTCATATGATAAACAGAATCTTACACTCGTGGTCATTTAATATGAAATTTATGAAACTCGCCGAAGGCTCGTTTCATAAATTTCATATAAAATGACCACTCGTGTAAGATCCTCTGTTTACGTTTACAATAAACTTTGATAGATGTGCGATGTTAATCGTATGAAACTGTTTTCTAAGACGTTTGAGGTCTGATGAGCTCTGATGAGCTTATTCATCAGAGCTTGCATATATGATGTTTGTCTTTTACAATTACCAATCTCTGGGAATATTCAGCAGACGACAAATTGATGATGATCACCTTATATTTTCCAGAAAAATAGACATTGTCAAAGCTAAGGATAAAAATAAGCAAAATATCTGAATGTGTCCTCTGCTGAAATTTTTACTCCTGAGTGCCAAGCGTTAATTGAATGATATTTTGTCGGATGTTTAGGCTTAAATTGTCTGTCATCTGTTCACAACCATGGATAAGAAGATCATTTTAGTGATAGTTTTTGTCATTTTTTTCTTGCAAACATATGTTATGGGTATTCCTTAGAATAATCTCAATAAGGCCATTCATATGAGAACCCACAACATATGTTTTGTTGCGAAAGAAAAACAAAACAACACCAACAACAAAAACAACAACAAATAAAAAAAAATAAAACAACAATAAGTTTTAAATAGGCTAACTATATCTGTAGATAAGACGGGGAGGTGATAAT
This sequence comes from Anodontia alba, assembly GCA_964016985.1. Lineage (NCBI taxonomy): Eukaryota > Metazoa > Mollusca > Bivalvia > Lucinida > Lucinidae > Anodontia > Anodontia alba. The sequence goes on from OZ024822.1 coordinate 128,073,055, forward strand.
GGTAGTAATAACTAACTGAAAGTTTTGAATAAATGCTTATGAAAACCTGTTGACAATAGAAGACTATATTCTGATGCCCAGGCCTCCTGCGCCTACAGCGCTTTGATTTGTAATAATTTCTTGTTTCTTTGCCAAGCCCATTCTGGAAATGAATCTACTCTAAAGTGGAAAGAAGGAGAGAAACATAATTCCATTTCGGAAATCTCCCTTTGGAACTGTACCGATTCCCTTTAATCTTGTGCACTATACATACCCACAAGGCATTGCAATTCGCTGAGACAATATTTAGGCCCTCGGGATTTGGCCTTGTAGATTTTCAGGGGAATTGATACACTCTCAGCGGCATCTGTCAAATTGTTTTTAACCCTTTTCAAAAGGGGTCTACTCTAAACTTTTCAGAAATGGCAAGATATGCAGAAGAGCAAATAGGAAGTCATAAAAACTGTCTCCCCTGTAAACCATTTTGGAAAGTATAGTGTATCCAGTCTCCTTAAAACGTGACGTACATACCTGATCAAAGTATGACCCTCCTAGGCATTCCGCGTACGCCAGATTGCAGGCTCATCCTGCGATTGCCTTTCATTCTATTAAAAACTGGCATTTATCACCAAAACAGTAAGCGAAACGGACCTGTATCATCTTACAGATAAAGGACCCGAAATCAATCATTTATGACAGTTTGAATTAATCATTTAAACAAACAAATTAACAACAAGGTAATGATTCCCTTAAATGCAATAAACGGTATCATCATTACTGATAGAGACCAAGCCTGCGATCATCAAAGACAATTTGATCACTGGGAGCATTATGCGAATCGGCGAAATAATTGTTGCCGTTCAGCCGATCAGATCGTCCGAAATTTTAGTTCAGCCAAACAGATCTTCCAAATTTTTAGTTCAGCCAATCAAATCGTCCGAAATTTTCTGTTCTAACGAGTACCCACAATTTATATTTTTGAGCAGAAATAAGAAAAATAATGTATACCCCTGTAAACCCCAATTTTACTACATAAAAGTGGAGTTTAAGGGGTCAGAATTCTAAAGGTATGTTTTCGTGATGGATTTGAACTTTTTTGCCTTTCTATCATTATAATATGATTTAAAGCGTTCAGGTTAATACCTTTCAGGTTTGTTTTATTTTATATTTGTTTAGTGTATTAATGTTTTTACTTTCTTTCAATCATTTTTCACATTACTTAAGTGTAAGTTTATCTTGCAAAACCCAAACTGTAATTAGGAACCAGTCCTAATCCTTTGAACTCTTAAAGGGATGTTTTTAATCCCTTTGTGTCACTAATGGTGCTCACCCTCTAAGTTTTGTTGATAGCCAGTGGTTTCATTTTGAGTCATATATTATAAGTACACCTGAGCCGTTGGCTCATTGGTGAGCTTATAGTACGAGTAGGCTACGTTAACGTCGTTTCTCGTCTGTCAACTGTTTAAAACATTTTCTCCTCTGAAACCACCAAGCCTATTGAGGTCAAATTTCATGTGTAGCCTCCCTGGGATGGGGAAACGAAAGTTGGTTCAAATGGTCCAGGTCACATGACAAAGATGGTCCCTATGACCATATATGGTAAAAACCCTTCAAAAAATCGTCTTCCTCAGAACCTTTGAGTCAATTGCCTTGAAACTGGGCCTGTAGTATTGGGATCGTAGGTCCATCACAAGTTGTTCAAATGATGACTCTGGGTTGACCTTGACCTATTCTACACTAAGATCAAATTTGGTCACTCATGCTTTTGTACGGGAAAGAAAGAAATCGTTATTTTTTTCAAAAATTATTGTTCCCTGTGAACTTAAAGCTGGTATATACAATCAGCTAAATAAGTAAATGAAGCTGCCTGGGTACCAAAGGTAAAGGTCACTCTTTGACCTTGGTACAAGGTCACTCAGATATCATTTGCATTATTTAGAAACAATTTGACAGTAATCTCCAGGGGTATTGTTACATTTCCTGAGGGAGCAACTCTTTCAAAATTGATCTTGCTACCTTCTCAAAAGGGGTCTGTTCTAAAAGAAAAAATACTCCCGTCGGGCAGACCCATTATTTTCTTTTTAGAGCAGACATCTTTGCAAAAGGGGCTTGGCCTGCAGTAGAAGAAACAGAGAGTCACAAAAAGTGTCTCCCTTGGTAGAAATATGGCGAAATATTTTTTACTATGTGTATCCAGTCACCTTCAAATGCCTCAAGACAAAATGCATTAATTTTTCCTAACTGAACATGTGTTGTTCGAAAAAAAGAAACTTTGTAAATCATAAATTTTGTATTGAATTCATTTGAAAAACTTATCTCACTTAACGACTTTGTATACTAATAAAACAGCGTTAAGTGTAAATTATGCATGTTTTTCACGGCACACACTTAACAAGCATTCGTCTCCATCGGTTTTATTGTATTTTAACGACAAAGTTTGCTGGCTGTCATGCGTTTTATTACTTTTTCAATATTTCACGTAGTGTGAATTTTCCATTAAACGGGGGATTCTGTCAGTTTAAAAGAAATTTGATTTCAGTCCGTATACAGTGACAGATTTAATTGCTAAAACCCATTAAATGTTTCATAATAGGATTCCCAATGCCACATTTGGATATCACTAGGAATATAACCCATTGCAGTCTGGAGATCCCTAAAAGGGATTTGGCGTCTGATCAGGGTCTCCATGGTTTGCAAATAGTTCAACATTTTTTTCTCTCGGAATATGTAAATCACATAGGCTGACATACCTAACTCGGAAATAGAATATTCCAATATATAATGGTGGAGAGTTTATTCAGTCTACAATGGGATAAACATGGCATAAATAAAACCAACTGCTGAAAGTTTATGGACCGCAACGTCAGGAAATGTACCTTCAGTCATGCGTGCCCTGCGAAGAACCAGCTCAGCTTGAGCATTCGCGCAGTCTGATCAGAGTCTCCGCTATCCAAAATGCGACCAGTGAAGATTCTGATCAGACTGGCATATGCGCAGGCTGATCTGAAATTTGACTGGGCGCTCATGTCCGAAGGTACGTTTTCTGACATTGTGGCTTATACATTCTCATACTGAAATATACCGGTCTAAGCATAAGGTATACACTTGGAAGAATTAGCCACCATTTTGCAAAAAGAGATAATGTTTGCATAAAGGGAGTTGCCTCCCTGGTATTTGAAACCTTTTCAAACTGAAGGCTGCTCTTAAGGAAGAAAAAAAAAAAAAAACATTGTGTTCCCAGAGCGAGCATTTTTACTTTTAAGAGTTGCCCCCTTTTTCCTGCAGATAATATTAACTTTTTCGGTGCCAAATTTCAGACTACATTTATTGTCTGCTTTGTTTTTTTAACTAACTATCGATTGGAAAGAAGTTTATATGTAAAGCTGAAAGACTAAATGTAAAATTGCGTAGATCCTGATGAGACGGTTCATTATGAGCCTTCTCATCTATATCTACACTGTTTGCAAAAGCCTTTTGTTATCGCACGGTCTATGGCAGTTAAAAGTTAATTAGTCTTCTTTAAAACAATGCAACATTTCGTTCGTCTTGGCTCAATGTGTTGTAGAAACTTCTACTGTGTTTCTCCATGATTACCTTAAACATTTGGAATGTTTCGTGTCCAAAAAAATTGATTAAATTCATTCGATTTCGTAACGACGTGTTTAAAATATGTTTGATGAATGTCAAACAGTTTATATCCAATACGAAAACAAGCCTATTCAAATATACTGAAAATTTTACCACCAAAAAATGAAAATTTTCAGATAAAAAATTCTGATATTTTTTATATTACTGCTCAAAACACAGATTGTGGGTACTCGTTAGAACCGCCTCGGCGAGGCGGTTCTAACGAGTACCTACAATCTATGTTTTTGAGCAGAAATAAGAACAATATTGTATACCCCTGTAAACTCCAGTTTTACTATATAAAAGTGGGGTTTAAGGGGGTCAACATTATATAGGCGTGTTTTCGTGATGCGTTGCAAAATGTCTCTACTTGATCTTCTTCTTCATCGTTTGCCAATGAGCCGACTATCAGAGCCTTCTTAGACTATTTAATGGTGAAAAACCTAATGACTATCTTTATAGAAAAATCAGACGTTAAACGAAACAAAAGAAATAGATGAGAGCTAACGCTCAGTTTAGGTTTTTGAATAATTGTCTTCGCCCATGGGCGAAGATATTCTAAAAGTTTGTCATTGCTCCGGAAGAACTCTATGAAAGATCATGGACTGGTCCAATACTATTTTCCATGGACTGCTCAACGTTTATTATATTATAAACAAGTATTAGCTTTCACAAAAAAGTGCTAAGCGTGGACCAAGCATTTTGTGAAAGCTAATACTTGTGTAAATATAGGGATAACCGTGAAAGGCCACAATCACGGAAAACAGCCTTTCCAACGCACCGAATAGGGTTAGAATGACACAAAACGACACCACAGAACAGCTTTTTAACAAACACACACACACACACACACACACACACACACACACACACACACAAAAACTACAACAACAAACAACAAACAAACAAACATACAAACAAGAAAAAAACCTCCCACTCACCCCCCCCCCCCCCCCCCACCCAAAAAAAAAAAAAAAAAAAAAAAAAAAAAACACACACAAAAAAACAGAAAGAACAAAACGAAGCTCTGCCAACATTCTACATAAATCTACAGCGGTCCGTTAGCGGCCCGTCAACTACCCTAACGGGCCGCTAACGGCCCGCTGTAGATTTATGTAGAATGCTTACTGGGATATGACTTGCGTCAGATATACCACCTTAGAACGGGCAACAACAAAACTGTCGGCGGGAAAACCGGGCAAATGAGTAGCAAATGTCTAGTAAGTATTTGTCACTGGTAAAATGTTGAGTCTGACACGTGTTTTCATTAGATATATTACAGGAACTTTTCTGTAAAACGTACCCATCATTTCCTCAACTTCGTATTGTAAAAACCCAAGAACGACGGACGTCTCCAAAATGGGACTAGAATCATTCTAGCAAGTATCATTTTATGTGGATATTTTGTGTTCCGAACTACAAAGTCAATTTTGATAATAAGAATCGAAAGAGGTGAATTCTGTTGATGAAGTTAAGACATATATCTGCATAAAATAATCGGGTGTTGTAAAGATAATTAATGAAATAACTTCTGTTTTTATCAGAGTCTTTACCAATCGGTTCCTCTTGAGAAACACATTTGTAATCCCTTATACACTGAATTGCTATTTGAAACTACAAACATGATACATAATCATTTCAGTATTTCATGTTTGAGAAATAATCAGGAATGTGTGAAATATGTATTCCAAGTCGCCAGAGTTATATCAGATAAAAACATAAATTTTGTAACAGCGCCATCTTGGTTTTGAATATGGAGCCAATTATACATTTACAATACAGATAATTATCGTACAATAATAGCAGCGAATAACATTTTTGTAATCTCGGACCAACAGACAATTGGGCATCAGTATACAATTGTTAGTTTTAATAACATTAACTAAATGTCAATATAACACTGTTACGTGACAGATAAGGTTTAGATACCAAACGCAGCATTAATCATCACGAAAACACGCCTACATAATTTTGACCCCGCTTAAACCCCACTTTAATATAGCAAAACTGGGATTTATAGGGGTATACATTATTTTGTTTTATTTTGCTAAAAAGCACAGATTGTGGGTACTCGTTAGGACCGTCTCGCCGAGGCGGTTCTAACGGGTACCCATACTGTATGTTTTGAGCAGAAATATAAAAAATATCAGAATTTTTTATCTGAAAAATTTCCTTTTTTGGTTGTAAAATTTTCAGTATATTTGATCAGTCGTGTTTTCGTCATGTATTTGGGCCGTGCCGCCGTGCCATGGAAAAAGCTGTTTTTGTGGCGTATGTGGACAGCAGACGTACTGTGGAATATAATGTCGTACATCAAAATTACTGATCAGGGCCCAGTTTTTCAAAACTTAACGAAGTTGCTAGCTAACGTCACATTAAACTTTCTATCTTGAAATATAGCAAATACATTGATATATATACTCACATTTTTGCAGCAAATCTATCAATGTCTTTGAAAATATCTTAGCTACAACAGTTAACGTGTTTGTCATTAACGAGCTCGTTAAGCTAACGATGCTTTGAACAACTGAACCCAGGCTTTTATGGTTTCGCTGGCTGATCTAAATCTTTACTCATCGGAAATGCATAGAAGACAGCTTTTGTCATAGCGCGGTTCATTTATTGTACATTTGGCACCATTGATGACTAGAACGTGGTCGGTGGACAGAAGACAGATAGAGACAGAGATGTGTTTTCTTATCAAGCTCTTCCATTCCATTCAAACAGTGTTTTACAGTAAACACGCATGCAATTAAGAGAGCTAGATTCACTTAGTAGATTTTTTCGCCATGTCCGCCAAGGGAGGAATTTTTTGTGACTTCCTGTTTGCTTTACTCTGCCCCCAAATATGTCAAGATACCAGGAAATGTCACAATCATGAAGCCAGCCTTCTATAGGCACTGAAAGAAGAAGAACGATGGAGCACACGACGACAAAACAAACGAAATGAAACCACCGACGCACGATCAAAGAAGTCCCTTCAAAAATGGGTCTACTCTTTAAAAAATAATTTGCTGTCTGTGGTAGCAAATTCTCCCCTTAAAGAGAAGAACCCATTTTAGAACGAGACAAGCGAACAATTTTGACAGAATTGCCTCCCCTGAAAGAGTATCAATTCCCCTTAACTCTTTCGGCGCCATATTTCAGACGACATTTGTCGTCTGCTTTTTTATTCTTACAAACTATCGCTTGGAAAGACGTTTATATGTAAAGTTGATAGACTGAATGTCAAACAGCATAGATCCAGATGAGACGGCTCATTGAGCCGTCTCATCTGGGTCTATGCTGTTTGCAAAAGCTTATTGTTATCGTCTGTTGCAGTGAAAGAGTTAAGGCTGAAATATCAGATCTCATATGACAACGTGGCTCATCATCCTGCTTCAGTATTGTATGCTACATGAGATAAGGTATAACTAAATGCATTTTGGATTTACATTTCGCATGATTACAATGCTTAGGTTCTCATGCAAGTCATGGACGTAATTAAACTTCTCCCTATGGACATATTTTCCACTTCTTCATCCCTTTTTTACCAGTACCACTCATTGGGCAATCAGCAGACGACATTTTGAGACATGTTTTCTATTTTTCCCAGAGATCAGGCTTTGACACTTCATGCAAATCGTCTCCTGAGGAGATAATCTGCATATAATGTCAAGCCAATTTTCTGGGGAAAACACGAAAATTATCTCGAAATGTCGTCTGCTGTAATTTTTACCCAGCATGCAGAGCGTTGATGTAATGTTTAATGTGTCAAACCTATAATGGGATATTTAACATAGTTGTTACCATACCAGTCCATCTGATATCTGATGCAAAACTGGAAGGAACGTAGCACAAGAAATAAAGTAGTATTTATTTCTTAAAATGCCATGAAAATTGTAGCAGAGGACATTTTTAAATACATGTATTTAGCTCGTCTAGACGATCGACATGAAATGCCAATTGGAATGTACTATAGAAGATATCCAGAGCCACAATCAAGCTCTATTTATCTACCGTATTCGACCTAATTACCGCACTGTGCGCTTAGGTTTTTCAAACTTACAGGGCACACTCATTAGTGGTCAAATATGTATCTATCTACTAAGGATACACTAAAAAAGATAAGAAAAGGACTTATTTAATGATGACTATGCGATTTTTTCTGACTTTCTTTACAAAAGCATATGTTGTGGGTACTCATTTGAATTGCATCGACTTGGAAAGACGTTTATATGTAAATTCAAATGAGTACCCACAACATATGCCTTTGTAAAGAAGTAAAGAAAAAAGTACACTGGTTGTAATCTGAAGACTACTGAATTTCTTGACTGTGCGCTTATAGGGGTATGTGCGGTAATTAGGCCGAATACGGTAAATATAAATTAGAATCTCGTTTGCTGCAGTTTTGGTTGGCGCTTTAAGGTGAAAAGCACTCTAGAGGTACTTGTTTCCTCGAACATGTTAGAAGGTTTACATTAACTCATTAACTAATAAATTATATAGAAATCAAATTTCATAATATAAATCCTTAAAGTGCCCAGCAAAGTTGTAGCAGACAGCATTCTAAAAAATGTAATTATTTTCAGAGAAAATAAGGCTTGACATTTAATATGAATCACTCTGCTAGGCAGACGATTAACAAGAAACGTCACGTCTTATTTTCTCTGAAAATTATAAAACAACAACAACAAAAAAAAAAACAAAACAAAACAAAATAAAACAAAAAAAAAAAAAAAAAAAAAAAAAAAAAAACACAAAAAACACAACAACAATACTTTAAAATGTCGTCTAGAAAAGTTGTGATTGGCGCTTAAGTATGAACTCTTTCACTGCCACAGGCGATAATAATAGGCTTTTGCAAACAGCAATGAGCCGTCTCATCTGGATCTAAGCTGTTTGACATTCAGTCTTTCAATTTTACACACAAACGTCTTTCCAAACGATACTTTGTTAAAATAAAAAAGCAGACGACAAATGTCGTCTGAAATTTGGCACCAAAAGAGTTAAGGAGTTTTACCGTCCGTTACGTTGACGAGACTATGTAATGTATATTCCCCTGTTTCCCCACACAAAAAATATTCATGTAGAAGTGTCAAAATGGTATGAAATTTAGCACCAATCAAGACATCTATTTAGATTACGGTAAGTAAAGTTAAAGTCTATTTGGAAGGAATCCCAAGTCAAATCACGGAAATTAGTAACAGATCATTAAAACCATTACGAAAACATGCCTATTCAAATATATAGAAAATTTCACCTCGTAAAACTGAAAATTTTCAGATAAAAACTCTGATATTTTTCAAATTTCTGCTCAAAACATAGATTGTAGGTACTCGTTAGAACCGCCTCGGCGAGGCGGTTCTAACGAGTACCACAATCCATGTTTTTGAGCAAAATTAAAAAAACAACAACAACTAATGTATGCCCCTGTAAACCCTAGTTTTACTATATAAAAATGGGGTTTAAGGGGATCAAAATTATATAGGCATGTTTTCGTGATGAGGTGAAAAGGTAGCTGGTGCCTTTTGGTTTATGGCATTTTGTACTGTCTGTCATGGAATGTTTGCTCTTCATCTTGAAAACGTCATCTTGACGTCATTGGTAGGCTATGTGTGATTGTGGCTCTTCTTGGACATCTTGTCTTCTCTCTTAACCCTTAAACTGCCAATCACAACAATTGTCGTCTCTTTGCCATTTGCTTGTCATTTTAAAAGTTGTGTTTGCAAACAGTGTGGACCAACATCAGACTGCTCCTCTAGGAGCAGTCTGATCAGGGCCCACGCTGTTTGCCTGTATGCAAAAATAGGTTTGAAAAGTTTGCAAGAATATTCAGCAGACGACATAAGCAGATGACATTTTCAGATGCAGGTTTTCTTGGCGTTTTACAATGTAAGAGATAAGGTTAAATGTCTAGTGGACTCCTCTGCCTCACTCTTTGAAGTGATCCTTTTCCAGTTTAAAGAGGTCTTGTTTCATTCATATTATCATCATTTATAGCAGTTCTATACTTAATGCAAACAGTGTAAACCCTGGTTAGACACTGCGTTCTGCAGCATCGGATCTAAGGCTACACTGGTTACGAACTTGAAGAACGTTAGGCATAAACGAGAGAACCATGTTACTGTTGTTGCAACTGTATACACCGGCGTTCATTTTGGAGCTACACGAGAGATAAATAACTAAACTAAACTAAATGCACATGTAGATCAATGTGAAGATACAAACGAAATGCCACATTCACGAACCACCCGGGCACCAAAAGAAAATAAGTAATGAGGAACAAACAATGACGTAACAAACGCCACATATGAGGTCACTGACGCATTAACAAGCAACTGCAAATGAAGAACCGCCTTAGAACGATCAGTAGAGGGGGTGGGGGGGGGGGGGGGGCGGGGGGGGAGGGGAGGGAGGGACGGGCGATGGGGAAGGTACGTGATTCAATTTTACTTGCGTGAAACCTCGCTTTAAAAACTTGTGAGTATGATTTAAGTATGATTCAATTACGAGACTAAAGAAAAAAAAATCCACGCAGACATACAAGGCTCAAACACATGCTGTATGTACATGAAGTGTTAGTAGGTATGAACTACGTAAGGTTAGACACCCTACCGAAGTCTCATATTTGTGTACGCCCATGGGCGTAGACAATCTTAGATTTTGCCATTGCTCCGGAAGCATTTTATGAAAGGCCATAGACTGGCCCAATGCTATTTTCAATGGACTGTTCAACGTCATTTATAATCAAGTTTAGTTTACACACACACACACACACACACACACACACACACACACACACACACACACACACACACACACAAAACAACAACAAACAAAGTTGGTCTACACGTTGCACATATTGTGTGCTAAGCGTACGTTTTTAGTGAAAACTAATACTTGTACCTTATTTATGCCTGTTTCCCTATTTATTCGGTATTTATTTCTGGGTTTTATAGCTTCTGCTGTCTGTGATGTCTGGTCAGATAACTAAAACAAATTGTTTTTCATTCTTTCGATTCCTTCTCGTTATCTACTCCGATAAGAGACAGTTTAACTGCTGTACTCGGTTGAAGAAATTATTGGCTGTCTCTCAGAAATGAGACAATAAAACAGTAAACCAGTCTTCCAGATTCTTATACGCCAAATGGAAGCTAAAAATACCATACCTTTCTCTTCTGTATGTTGAAGCCTCAATTCCAGTTTCTAATTGTGGCGTATAAACTGACAAAGCAGGCGTCGGATTGGCCAGGATTTCGCAAGGATACAAGACATAACACATAAGCTTCAACAACAGCTTAATTTTAAATTACGAAACAGTGGTACTAGACAGTCAGACAAAAGGGGAATCAATACACTTTTAATGAAACAAATCTGTCACAATTGTTTTGCCGCCATTCTAAAAAGAGATCAATATTTTTCTTTTCTTTGAGAGTAAATCCCTTTTCAGAAAGGACTTGGTACTCAGGAAAGGAAACAGCAACTGACAAAAGTTCTATGTCTTGTGAAAATGGCAGATAATCTACCAAGTGTATCTTGTCCCTCTGAAACAGAGATGACAGATCATTCCGTAATGGCCCGTTTTACACAATAATGTTTTGAGTCATTTCGGGGGATTCACTTTTCCGCTATCATGAGCTATTCTGTGACCCAAAGCTTTGGAGGAATCAAATATGGAAATGCACAGGAAATGCCACAATCAATGAGCACAGCCCATTCAAGGAGGACTGCTCAAAGGCTAAGATAGGGTTCGTGCCAAAAAGGATCTACACTGGCAGCCAGAGTGAAAGAAAGCCAACTAGCTGATCCACAGTGAGCAATGCCAAGGTACAAGCCCTGTGAGCTGGTTATCCAAATATGTCCCTTGGGAAATAAAAGTAAAAAAGGATTGCCTTTGGAAACAAAGAACACACAAAATCACGAAAATCGGAGACTCGGTTTGATTGCGGCTTTTCATATGCAACATTGTAGAAGTAACCGCTTTGAGAAAGGATTCATATACCGGGAAAGCGAATTCCCTTCTGCTAGACCTATCTCCTTCGGTAAAGAGACGCACAAACATTGAGCTAAAATACCATCTCTTTGAGATGATTCCAGTCATCTAAAATATACTAGATTTACCCAGGAAAGTCAATCACCAAACACAGCGACAGAAAAAGTGATGAGGCGCAAGCAATGTTAAACAAAACACCAAAAATATACGTGAAGATACACAGGAAATATCACAACCCCAAAGCACAGCCCTCCAGAGGCACCGAAACAAGAAGAGGTGAGGAATACAGTCAACTCTCGTTATCTCGAAGTCCAAAGGACTCTGAAATACTTCGAGATATCCGTACCTCGACATATCCGTTTTGCAGAACTGAGGAAAAACTAAATCGAACAACCACATTTACATTTCATAAAAGAACATGTAATGTGATATTGAAAATATTGTGGAAAAGAAGAGAAATTTTCTCCTCTTTCCCACAATATTTTCTTACCTGTTTTTAGATTTCCATGTTAAAACAGGGACCAAATTTTCACTTGGAGATAAGCGGTTATTCGAGATAAGCGAAGTCGAGATAACGAGAGTGACTATATTCAATGACAAAACAAACGCAACATGAAACCATCGACATACGAACAAAGTAGAACTGCACCAGGGCAACCGCCTTTGAACGGACTTAAGCCAGAATTACTCGCGCGAAACTCGCCCTTAATCCTGATGCGTCCCAGATATCACAAACATATGCTTGATCCGCATAGAATCTTCTATCTCATCATTCTGATAGACCGACCTTCTTGCAGACGTGTTTTCAAACTAACGTTATATTTGTTAATCAATTCAGAATGACTGCAAGAGAAAACCAAATCAAGTCCGAGTGTTACTATTAAGAACTGTCTGCAAATAAGAATCTATTATACTCCCTTGGGTTATTTTACATGTATATTTTTGTAGAAGACTTCTCAATACAAATTAAACTTGGCACAACCTTACCTATTTGTTATTCATTTATCCGTTATCGTGAAGCTAATTTGAATCTTAACCCTTTCAGTCCTGCAGACCAAACCAAATATTTAGGCAAACAGTGTTGATCCAGATGAGATGGCTCATATGAGCCATCTCATCAGGATCTACACTGTTTGCCATTCTATGTTTGATGTTTACCTGACATTCCTATTTGCAACACTAGATGTGCCCAAATTCAAAATTGCAAGAGTCCACTGCAGAAAATTAGGTGTGAAAGACTTAACCATTCTCCCGAGGGACGCAAACTCTTATCTTCATCCAGATGCACGGTAAGAAAAGCTATATGGGATACATACGTCGAACCTCAATAGCTCGAACACCGATGGCTCGTTTACCATGGCTAATTCGAACTCATTTTTGAGTCCCTACGAAATTCTTCCGCTAGCTCAAGAAAACAAATATTTAGGGATTTTTTTCTTATTTTATCATGAAATTGTATGTTGAGTGTACTCATTAGTATCGCCTCATACACACAACTGTTGTGTAGAAAATCGAAAATATTTTACTAAATTATCGCTATTTGCCTCCTGACCTGGCTCCATGATTAACCCTCAGTGGCTCGAACTACCCATGTCTCGAACAATTTTCTATGGTCCCAAAGATGTTCGAGCCATTGAAATTCGACTGTATATATTTACATATTAAATCGTAAGATGTTTTCTTCTGAATCCCATTAGTATACTGCCTTGTTTCTACAGGAATATTTTGTTTTCTGAATCCCATCAGTATATTGACTTGTTTCTATAGGAATATTTTGTTTGTGTATTTGTGACAGTTATGTTTAAACAAAGGAAAATTAGGCGTTTTATGATACTATAAATAGACGAAGGGGCAGACATCCGGGCAATACACAACTAAAACACAGACGATATTTAAGATATGATAAAAATGACATATCATAGATAAGGCGCAGTTAAACACCACAAAATGTACCTATTCTTATTTCCATGGAGAACGAAATGCGTCTGCTCATTTTCTCGAAAAAAAAAGCAAGAGAAAAGTCCAGGGAGTGCCACAATCACAAACTGCAGCCCTTCCCAGACACCAAGAGGAAGAGGAAACCGACAAATTCAAAAAAGCACAAATCGAACAAACGTACGAAAAGCACTAAGGTTAGCTCTCTCTTCCCCAAGCGAGGTAATCGCAATGCTAAAATGACTGAAAAACACAAGAACAAAATGACACAAGGTAAGACAAAACAAATCGCCTCGTAGAATAAACCACAAAGCAACAAAGAGCAAGACCAACACCGGGACCACCGCCTTAGAACAGCAGAGTAAACCACCGGGGGGTGGGGGGGGGGGGGGTGGGGGGGGGGGTTAAAGCACTTTTACAGCTAGCCAACTTCACCCTGGGTACCGATGCTACTCTTAATACAGAAATACATAAAAAATTCGGTTCGCATAAAGGCTCCCAACTCAGACAATGCATCAAAGCGAAAACATAAAAATCAAATTAATCGAAGTTTCTTTCTTCTGTGATATTCTTCGTTCCATGCATATTCTAGGAATACTTTAGACGTTTAAAGTAAAAGAAATTTGAGCGTATACCTTATTATTTAATTGCTAATTAGTGCATTCAAAATATTTCGAAAATTAAAAGTCTTAGTTCTGACCCTTAACGTGTTCATACTCAACCCCAAATCTATTAAAGTGATAATCGATTCTATACGTCTTGACTTGTTGATATTCAACTTTAAAACTTCACGATGTTTCATTGCTCATACTAGTGTATTGTATTCAAACAAACCAAATCCACTTCATATGGGATATTCTGCACCTGTCCAAATGGTTGATAGTCACACACAAATCCTTCAATGTGTGATGTTCAGTCTCACATCGAATTAATTTGGGAATATAGTCAATTGAAAAAAAGTCATGATGTTTTGAAAAATAAGCAAACAAAAAACAACAACAAACAAACAAAAACAACAACAGAAACAACAACAACAACAACAACAACCACGACAAAAAAAAAACAAGAAAAAAAAAAAAAAAAAAAAAAGAAAAAAAAAAAAAAAAAAAAACAAGAAAAAAACCCAACAACAACAACAACAAAAAAAAAAAAAAAAACACACACAAAAAAACACGATACAATTCTTTCCATATGTTCCATATGTTGGAGAAAAAGCCCGACAATCAATGGATATTCCAGTCTGACTCGGCAAAAGTAGAAGACATGAACAAATGGACTAAAACACATTTCATATGCACTCCAACTAGCTTTTCTTTCAATCTGCATCGGACCGTTATAGGAATCCTGTCGGGCCGGTAACAGTCCAATATAGACTTAAGTAGGATGCTAGCGTGGACCACAACGCACTGCACGTACACATCAGAATGCGTATAAATTTCAAAAGAAGAGCCGCTTTGGAACGACAAGTAGCAGGGTTATCGGGTGCTTAAAATTCCGAAAGTTGACTGACGCACGAACTTGCCTTCACATCCGATGCAGTTTTAAGTATAAATAATGGAGATTCCCTGACCCATCAGTGTATCGTTACAGTGGACTTCATCACAAATATAAGTGAAAATTTGTTTGTGTTGAGGTTTTACGGCCCAGTCAACCCAATGGGGTCATGTCGAGCGCGGTCAGTTTATCTAACCACACGTTTACTGGGCAGGCTTAGTCCTCTAAGCGGTTAACCAGTATTGTGCACATTCTTTCGCCAGAAACTGACAACTGCCCTTCTTGAATCAGCGGAAGAGAGAGATTGACCGTAGAAAATATTTCATGATCAATCTCCACGAAAGAATGTTGCCGACCTCGGCGGGGGTTGAACCCGCGACCTCCTGGTCTCCAGTCGGACGGCGCATCCAACTGAGCCACGGAGGCCGGCATAAATGAAAATACACAGGAAATGCCACAATCACGAAACACAGCCCTCCCGACACACCAAAAGAAGGAGAGGTGATTATCAAATAAGGAAAAAACAAACGCCACTTTGCTCAACAAGGGAACCGCCTTGTAATCATAGTGATCAGTATGAAAACTAGTTAGTTAGTTAGTTAGTGTGTGTGTGTGTGTGTTGTTGGGAGTGGGGGGGGGGGGGGAGGGGGGTGGGGGGAGGGAAGGGGCTTAAAATCAGAGACAAAGTTGATGACTCGAGAGCAAAAAGAAATTACCAGTAGAACCACGGTGCGCCCGAACAAAGACAATCTATATCAGGCTCTAATTATCGGACACCGACTTATGTTGAGTTATTATTTAGTCTGAGGCCCGAACGGTAAAAGGCATACGGATTACAGTTTAATTACATTCGCTTTATTGGCCCATGTGAATAAAAAGTCGGTTTGATCAGTGCTAGAAGTACCGTTTTTCCCGAGTATTTAATATAGACGAGTATATAAAAGTAACCTTTATATGCACATTACTAAGAAACATTATATATAGCAGACTCGATGCGTTAATTTTAATACCAATTTCTGCTAGATTCACTGGCTGGGTTGAGATTTTACGGCCAAGTCAGCCCATTAGGGTAATGTCGAGCACGGTCAGTTTACCTAACCACATTTTCCTGGACAGGGTTAGTCCTCTAGGCGGCTAACCAGTACTTGTGCACATTCTTTCGCCAGAAACTGACAACTGCCCTTCTTGAATCAGCGGCGGAAGGGAGAGAATGATCGTAGAAAATATTTCAAGATCAATCCCTACGACAGAATGTTGCCGGACCCGGTGGAGATCAAATCCGCGACCTTCTGATCACCAGTCGGACGCATATCCGACTGGGCCACCGAGGCTGGTTTTATTCCTAGATAACTCCTCGATGCGTTCATATCGTAGCCTAGTTGAAAAGTTAAAAGCTGCTACCGCGCTGATATTCAAGTCCAGAACCTCTCATATATTGACTTGTTCCGTATCATGGTAACTTGTTTTTCAACCCAAAACTTCCAAGAAAAAATAATCACTACACGTACAGTTTTGTTTGCTTATATTCGATGTTGAGTCTAGTTAGTTATATTGCGGGATAATATTCTTGGCTCTGGCCCCGAGGTTATAAAACTTTTTTGCATGCTCGACTCAGCTGAGCGTGAATTAGATTGTGTTGTGGTTTATCGATACGTCAACCCTTATGGGTCATTTTGTGTCGTCTCCCAGAGAAAGGGAGAAAATAGATACAAGAAATAGTAGCGGAAATGAAAGAGAGGGACAGGAGAAAGAGGAAAATGAATGAAAGTGAAGAAACAGAAGAAATAAAACATTCCCCCTCTACCTTTACCTGCTGAAAGGATAACAGGCCTTGCCCAACTGTAAGCCAATCTCACTTGGACGTCCCGGTGACGCAAGATACACGACACCTTTGCCTCACCCAACCACCTCTGCTGAGCAGGAAATTTGTCCTGGCTAATAAATCTCAGATTACTAACAATTGCAAACTCTGTCTCGCTAAATATAGCTGAGCATGAAATTTCCTCTGCTAATTATAAAACTGCCAAAAATTATAAAAATCCTGGTCACAACTGAGCTGAGCATGAAACAAGTTTTATAACCACGGGGACGGGTCTCCGATTTTAAGGTAAATACGGTATTTATACATTGGAAAATTGACAAACTTGAAGTTTAGCGTTTCTTAAAAAGAAGTAAAGGGAACAGTCTGAGCAAACCAATACAAATACTTTTGCAATCAGTTTCGATTCCCATTACGAAAACATGCCTATTCAAATATACTGAAAATTTTACCTCCAAAACATGAAAAAAATCAGATAAAAAAATTCTGATATTTTTCATATTTCTGCTCAAAATATAGATTGTAGGTACCCACAATCTATGCTTTTGAGCAGAAATAAGAAAAATAATGTATACCCCTCGAAACCCCAGTTTTACTGTATAAAAGTGGAGTTTAAGGGGGTCAAAACTATATAGGCGCGTTTTCGTAGTGGGAGGGACGACACATCTTGAGCCGTCTCATCAAGACCTATATTATTTGCCGCTCTGATTTGATTTCTAATTGATATACTTGCTAGAAACGGTGGACTTATCCAAATGTAAAGCCAAAGGGAAAACAAAGGTAATTTACTTTCAAAACGGTTATGGACGGCGTAAAGTAAAATACTGAACGGGAAGAAAGAAAAGAAAAGATGATAGATAATTTCACGCGAATCGCTTACAATGTTAAGTGACATATGCTTTGATGACAGACCTATTTTCTTACGTTTGATAAAAAAAACAAAAAGATAACCATGCATATATTGGCAGCCAATAATACTTGTCTCAATCATAAATTCCCTCCAATGGTCATGTTAACCATTATCACCTTCTGGGCAGATTCAGCAGACGACAAATTCATATTGTTTCTCCGAAAAACGATAAGATTTGACATTTCATGCAAATTGTCACCTTATGAGACAATTTGCATGAAATGTTAAAGCCCTTTTCTGGAAATCAAGATATGAGTAATATTTCAAACTGTCGTCTGCTGAATTATTACCAAGCATGCGAAGTGTTTAACAAAATTACGCAGTGAAGCAAACGGTCATCGTTAACTCTTTCACTGCCACAGGCGATAATAATAGGCTTTTCCAAAAAGCATAGATCCAGATGAGACGGCTCATATGAGCCGTCTCATCTGGATCTACGCTGTTTACGCTGTATGACATTCAGTCTTCCAACTTTAGGTATAAACTTCTTTTCAAGCGATAGATTGTAAAAAAAGAAAAGCAGACGACAAATGTCGTCTGAAATTTGGCACCAAAAGAGTTAAGCAGTAGCTACTGGAATCAGACGTCACAGTGTTATGGTACTCTGAAAAGTGGTACAAAATGGTCAAAAATTGACTCATTCGAACAACATTTAGAAAACCTGCAAAGTGTATCAAGTACCCTTATAATGTTCATATGCGTAGCGCTCATTACGAACATTACGCATGTGCGTACCATGCGTAAGAAAATATTTATGATAGAGTGCCATTTACATAAAACACTTTGCTTCTGTACCATAGCGGCTACTCTTAAAGGAAAGAATTTGCTCCCTTTGGGGGCAAATTCTTTCCTTTACGAGTAGCCCCTATTTTGGAAGCGATTCTAGGCATAAATTTTCAGGAATTCACTTGGATGTGCGTAAAAATAATTCCGACCTGGCTACGCTGTTGTAATGTATATAAGACGGAATACGTTATATAAGGAAGCATGACTCTTTTCTAACAGCTCATTTATTCATTCATTATACAAACAAAAGTCACTTGTAAACAAGAGAAAAAATGGAAGAAACGAATAGACCCTCCCCCTCCCCCCCCCCACACGCACCACAAAAAAACAAACAAAAAAAAAAAAAACAATTAGTCTTTGTTCTTGATGTTGATTATACTCGTTGTGAGCTTACTGTTTTCATTAACATACTTCCTAGGAATAATCAGGAATAAGATGTTTTATAGTTACTAAGTCATAACCAGGAAATTACAAACTCAGCTGTACTTATCATTTGAAATAGACCTAGGTCTTCGTAATTTGTTCCTATCTAGTTTTATTACAAGATCACACTTTTGACGTGTGTTCCAAATTCTTAACATCTACCGAGCTAAACCATCACGAAAACATATCCATATAATTTTGACCCATTTTTATATTATAAAACAGGGGTTTAATGGGGTAAACATTTTTTCTTATTTCTGCTAAAAAAAACATAGATTGTAGGCGATTCTAACGAGTACCCAAAATCTATGTTTTGAGCAGAAATATGGAAAATATCAGATTTTTTTTTATTTGAAAACTTTCAATTTTTGGTGGTAGAAATTTCAATATATTTGAATATGCGTGTTTCCGAAATGGTATTCTTCAGGGTTGCATACAGTCTTTCCCTGGATCCCTGCTCCTATTGGCGGTGACATTAGATACAGGGACCCAGGGCAAAACTTTCGCTATCATTTTGCCCTTCTGAAAGCAGCCAAGGTTAATTATGATTTGTTTACTTCCGCTTGAACGATATCATGTGACCCGCGCGTCATGTGACGACTTACATCTACTTCAGGGCTTTTAGTGATATTTTAATAACATCTTTCCACGTGCATCACAAATTATTTTGGAAATAAATGGACTGGATACACTAGAATGATTTTCCGCCGTTCTTTACAAGGGTGGGAGGGGGAAACATATGTGACTTCCTGTTTGCTCTCCAAATGAAAAGCTTCTTCTGAAAAGGTCTACGATACATTACGGTTACACTCATATTCAAATATATTGAAAATTTCACCTCCAAAAATTGAAAGGTTGCAGATAAAAATTCTGATATTTTTCATATTTCTTCTCAAAACATAGATTGTAGGTACAAGTTAGAAACGCCTCGCCGAGGCGGTTCTAACGAGTACCACAATCTATGTTTTTTGAGCAGACATAAGAAAATAATGTATACCCATGTAAACCCCAGTTTTACTATATAAAATTGTCTAAGGGGGTCAAAATTATATAGGTGTGTTTTCGTGATGAAAAGAAGGAATTTGCCTTTTCTAAAATTAAAGAATTTGCTCCAAGGGGAGCAAATCCTTTCCTTCTAGGGTAGACCCCTTTCAGAGGGGGTACTCTGAAAGGAAAGACTTTTGTCTCTAAATTCTTTCCTTTTAGAGTAGTCAATTATTTTTGCCTTCCTGCACAATAACCTCATTCTGAAAAGGAGTCTGTTTACATTAGGATAACATGCCTATTCAAATATACTGAAAATTTTACCACCAAGAAATGAAAATTTTCAGATAAAAAAATCTAATATTTTCATATTTCTGCTCAAAACATAGATTGTGGGTACTCGTTAGAACCGCCACGGCGGTGCGGTTCTAATGAATGCCACAATCTATGTTTTTGAGCAGAAATGAGAAAAAATGTATACCCCTGTAAACCCCAGCTTTACTATATAAAAAGTTGGGTAAATTGGGGTTTAAGGGGTCAAAATTATATAGGCGTGTTTACGAGATGTGGAAGTAAATTCTTGTCTTTTAGAGTAAACTTTTTTTGAAGGGAGGCAACCCTATTTAGACAGGGCTACTCCCCTGATATTTTATCTATTCGCTTTACGAGTTGCAAATACATTCGAGGTCAAAGAGGTTTAATTTGGGGGTGTATCCGTTCACCCAAAGATGTTTTTCACATTAGGACAAAAATCAAACGTACTAATAAATGCAATTTAGAGCAAACCCTTTTCAGAAGGGAGACAAGCCCATCTTCACAGGGTTCCCTTTGATGCTGAGAATTTGATGTGCATCTAATTGTATCAGTTTCTGAGTTCACTTAGTTACTTTGCTCCCATGACTCTGTATCCATTCCCTTTACTAGAAGCCTTTCAGGAGGGATGCAAAGATATTCGGGGTCAAAGAGGTCCACCTACCTCCAAGGTAGACGTCTTTGACTCCGAATGCATCCCCCTTAAAGGCTACTAATAAAGAAAATAGATACACCATAAACTTAAATGTGTTATTTTCACATTAGGAAACAAATCAAACGGACTAATAAATGCAGAATAGCACTATCAGGCGAGTATGCGTTAAATAAATCGCGGGCTTGGCATCTAATCTATCAGACAGGCCGCTATGTCAGAAAAAGTCCTTTCAGACATGTACGCCCTGCGTAGATTCAGATCAGTTTGCACATCCACGCAGTCTGATCAGAGTCTTCGTTTTCCACATGAAGACGCTTAGCATCCTAGGCTATCCAAAATGCGCCCAGTGAAGATTCTGATCAGCCTGCGCGTATACGCAGGCAGATCTGAATCTTCGTTGTGCGCTCGTGTCCGATAGTCCGTTTTCTGATGTTGCGACTCTAATCTTTCCGATCTTCTAGTCCGTAATGCATTATTCTTTAGAACTAATATATGTATCTTCAAAGGCTGCACGCAACTGTTTTATTGTTTTAACGCCTAATAGAATTACGTATTTGATTTCAGATACAAGTTAAACAGAAGATATACTCATTTATTATGTATGGAATCTCATATCTAATTCCACATGGCATGCAAGTCGACGGCGAAATGAAAGTATCTCACTGTCATGATAAATGTATGGCAGTATAAATGTCAAGTCCTATGTTATATAATATGCAGAGGACATGCCATTCTCTAATCCAGTAAAAAACATTACGAAAACACGCCTATTCAAATATATTGAAAATTTTACCACCCCCCAAAAAAATGAAAATTTTCAGATAAAACAATCCTATATTTTACATATTTCTGATCAAAACATAGATTGTGGGTACTTGTTAGAACCGCCTCGACGAGGCGGTTCTAATGAGTACCACAATCTATGTTTTTAGCAGAAATAACATCACGAAAACATACCTATATAATTTTGACCCCCTTAAACGCCACTTTTATATAGTAAATCTGGGGTTTACAGGGGTATACATTATTTTTCATATTTCTGCTCAAAACATAGATTGTGGGTACTCGTTAGAACCGCCTCGGCGAGGCGGTTCTAACGAGTACCCACAATCTATGTTTTGAGCAGAAAAAATATGAAAAATATCAGAATTTTTCATATGAAAATATTCATTTTTCGGTGGTAAAAATTTCAGTATATTTGAATAGGCATGTTTTCGTAATGCGGGGTCTCAGTCAAAAAGAAAAACAGAATGGCAAGCAGTGTAGATTTTGATGAGACGGCTTATTATTCTCATCGGGAGTTGCACCATCTGCAAAACATGTTTTGGTCCGTAGGGCTTAAAGGGGAACACAATATAAATTGTAAGTATATTTTGCAGTAAAGTGCTTAAAAAGCCATTTATTTTGATGCAAGAGTTTTCAAAATCGTCCTAGAAATAAGGAAGTTATGGTGGTTACAATATATTTTAAAATAACTTTCATGGATGCCGCCATATTGTAGGCTTTGTGACGTCACACAGTCCAATTTAAATGTGCGAAACCAAATTATGAAGAGTTTTTAAGAATAATTTTACTACAGATTTTTATAGTCTTTTAAATCTAGTGACATGCAATCATTTTCCCCAAAATAAACCAACGTTATAAGAATAACTACCTTTAGGAAATGAATTTTAATTTTTCTGAAACCTCATTAAATATTCAAAATGGCGGCGTTCATTCCACCAATTTCAAAGTATTCAATTGTCTATAACTTACTTATTTTTCCACCTATTTTGATCAAATTTGTGTCAAACTTCATTGTTTGTAAAATTCTTTACTTTAAAGCATAATGCATTTTAAGGTTGCGTCCCCCTTTAAAGGATTAATGTTCACGAATGTTCTATGACACCACTTATCAAGGAACAATTTTTTGTTCGAAACCTACAGACAGAAAATTACACTATGCAATGTTTTGCTTTTACTTATTTGTATTTTTTCTTAGCCCTTATCTCTGATGTGGTCAGTGAAGATCCAGATCAGCTTACTGACCTATTTGTATATAGCACATATATGTTAAAACAGAAACTTACCTTGTTAATGTGTCAGCAATATGCCCTTCAACGTTAGTTGATATAACTTCAAATTATGTTCATAGTTGTACATTTTCTGAAAAAAAAAAAAAAAAAAAAAAAAAAAAAAACAGAACAAAATCGTAGTTTTTCTAACGTATAGGAGCGTGCGATGCAATAATTTCCTCCCCATTATCGACTGATAAGACGGGATTACTGAACCAGTTTTTAGGGTTACAATAATCCAAACCAGATCGCGCAGTCGATTGCACGCCATCTCAAAATCCCTACACTCCGTGATAATCTCGCACACCCTTATCATGCAGCAAGTTTGGTTAAGGAGAGCGTGACGGACGGACAGACCTACGCAGGCATTCGCAATATCCCAATCGTTTTTTTAAAATATCGTGGGGATCATGAATTGTGCAGTTAAATTGCATTACTTTAGTCATTACGTTAACAAAGCTCAGTAATATGTACCTCATGTTTTCCCATAATATAGAGTGAAAAGAGAAGTAGGGAAATTTTCAGAAGTTCGAAGGTTTTAAACCAGCATTTCAACTGTTTAAATATATCTAGCAACCATTTGTTGGCGAAAGAATGTGCACAATACTGGTTAACCGCTTAGAGGACTAAGCCTGCCCAGTAAACGTGTGGTTAGGTAAACTGACCGCGCTCGACATGACCCCATTGGGTTGACTGGGTCGTAAAACCTCAACACAAACAAACAAACTAGCAACCATTTGTACTGCATTACAGTGGCTTATTAAATATCCTTAGGGACCAAACTCATCTCCATTTCAGATATTATCTGTTGAAAATGTCATTGCTTATGGAGTTATAAATAAAAGGGTTTCAAGGTAAATATTTTTTCTAAATCCTTCTCATACTCATGTGGTGGGTATTCATTAGATTCGCCTCAGCCTCAGCGAGGCGCTTCTAATGAGTACTCACAGCATACGTTTTTATAAATATAAAGATATACATCGTTTATGTAGGACACAAAAATGAATTGTGGTTTGACATCTCCGTTTCCACCACTCCCTCAACCGCAAACAGACACACAACCCCATGCTCCACCCCAGTATCCGGACAGACAGACGAACAGACAGACATTTACGTAATACGTATGTAGATAGATAGATAGATAGATAGATAGAGAGTAGCTAGCTGGCTAGCTAGCCAGATAGATAGATAATACCTCAAAGTTTACTCTGTCGCTGACAAAACAGCGTTAGTATTGAATTTGAGCAGATCAGGAAGCGTTACCCTTTTCATTTCAAATATGAACAAGAGAAAAGCAAGCCCCGTGCTACAGGTGATAAAATTGCCCGTGCAGTAATATATTTATTCCCGCTTTAAGACGGCCAGTAATTATCGCAGTTTATCTTAAAATTGCCGTTGTTCAGTGCACGTTTCAGGGCATTTTGGCCGTGTCTGTACAGTACAATAAAGGACGTGCTTAGTTTCGACAAACTGTGTACGGTTTTAACTCTTTCACAACCACAAGCGATAATAACGGGCTTAGCAAACAGCATAGATCCAGAAAAGACGGTTGAGCCGTCTCATCTGGATCTATGCTGTTTGACATTCAATCTTTCAACTTTACATATCAACTTCTTTCCAAGAGATAGTTTGTTAAAATTAAAAGCAAACGACTAATGTCGTCTGAAATTTGGCAGCGAAAGAGTGAGACGGCATATGTGTTTATGTACGAGCACAGTGCGATTTCTTGTACGGGCTTTCGGCGTCGGATCGAGGCAAAGCCATACGCAAACCGGGTGGAAATCATACGGAAATCGTGCAGTTATCGTGCAGTCACGGAATCGCACAGAGCCCGTGCGACTTCCGTACGGAGGCCGCGCGGCGATGGCACGGTGACTGCACGGTTTCCGTACGACTTCCGCTCGTCGTGTAGTTTTTTGGCATACGTGTACAAAATGTATACAAATTCACATTTCTGCTTGTGTTGTCAGTTGAGATGGCACTTAAAACAAAAGGCGGGAATGGAAAGAGGTCCAAGAAAAAAAAAAAAAAATGTTGACCCATCGCAAGGCGGCCGCACCATGGGATTGCCGCAAGATAACTGATAACGTGCGGTTTTACGGGCACCGTGCGACAACCTTGCGATAGCTGCGCGGGGGACCCTACGATTATCCAAAGAAACTACAAATATCGTACGACTTTTTTTTCCAAAATGACCATCTAAAATCTTGCGTTGTCCGCATGATCAGCGGGGATCGTGCGATGCTACCTACGACGTGTCTACGGGCTACGGGCTTGTGATATGTATATATATAAATTGTCATAGTGAGGAGTTAAACAAAATCGTAGAGGCTACGGCGCCCGTGAAATCCGTACGATAAGCATCCCAGCTAGCATTCTTTATAAATCAACAGCGGGCCGTTATCGGCCCGTCAGCTACCCTGACGGGCCGATAACGGCCCGCTATAGATTAACAAAGAATGCTTACTGGGATATGGCCATCGGCTGCCTCCGTAAAGAGGCCGCATAGAAAAGGGAATACGGACGTCTTACGGACACCCGTAAGCTCATCGCAGGCAAAATGTAAACTAGGCCTAAGTAACTGTGTGGAGACCATAAACGTTGCCCCGTACTTCGAGATATTTTGACACTATTTAATCGTCTGGGCCCAGTTGCTCAAAGCGTCGTTAGCTTAACGAGCTCGCTAAGGGTCATTTCTTTAACTGTTTTAGCGGATTCAATACACATTATTCTGATATTTTTTGCTGAAAAAATGTGAGTAGCTTTAAAAAAAAAAAAAAAAAAAAAATCAGAATATTTGCGTATCACTCAATGTAAATTTTAACGAATCGTTAACTAACGACATCGTTAGCTTTGAACAACTGGGCCCTCTTTTAGGACTATTGAACTCAAACATTTATATGAAAACATAATTCCGCTCAAAGGCGCTGTTTGAGGGGGAGGGCTGTTGGGTGCGGTGGCGGGGGCATGGGTAATGTTGCATTTCTCATTATTGCTTACATGTATAAGCAGACTCAATCAAACCGCATCGGTTACATTTTGGTTTTGACCTGTATCATTTCCAAAAGATTCCGTCTCAGAATAGTTTGTGATCTCAGCAGCTGTCATTAAGTTAAGATCTTATGTAGGGGCCGTAAAACGTCTCCCCGCACATCGAGATAGCTTGATACTATTAAATTTTCTGTTTAATTGAGACTAATTAGTTCAGACATTATATCTACAAGTAGAATTTCGTTCAAATTTGCAAGGGAACGTCATAGATGTTGCATTTTTCATTATTGGTCATGAATAAATTAATTAAACTATTAAATCAAATACATGTAGTCTACTATTTTCAGGTTTTGATTTGTTCTGTATTTCCAAAGGCTCCCTACTCAGAATATTTTATCTCGTGTTTTGGCTATAAGACTTAGCTTGTCATTATGAAAACATGCCTATTCAAATATATAGAAAATTTAACCTCCAAAAAACTGAAAAAAATTCACAGTAAAAACTCTGATATTGTTCATATTTCTGCTCAAAACATAGATTGTGGGTGCTCGTTAGAACCACCTCGGCGAGGCAGTTCTAACGAGTACCCACAATATATGTTTTTGAGCAGAAATAAGAAAAATAATATATACCCCTGTAAACCCCAGTTTTAGTATATAAAAGTGGGGTTTGAGGGGGTCAAAATTATATAGGTATGTTTTCGTGATGAAATTTACATGTAACGGAATGGCGGAAAGATCAAATTAAGTATACATCTACTTTTTTTTTAAACATATATACAGTGTTCATTTCTTACTTTTATGTTGCTCTGTTGGTTTAGTTAATTAAAGTATAATGGGTGCATCTTTGCTTGGATTCCAGCACAATGCGAGATTTATTTATGAAGGGCCGTGTGAGTACTCCAGTTAACCTACTTTCAAAGTGCAACAGTCCATTTTACTTGATAATAAGTACACATCTTCTTGGTAATATCATCTGGGTTGCGACATTTGAAAACGTGTCTTCGGGCATATGCAAACAGCGAAGGTCCAAATATATGACTGGAGAGCAAAGGCCCGGACGATACTTTGCTCATGCAACTTTGCGAATGCACAGAAGGATCGATGTGCATTTTGTGCATGTTCGAAGGAACTTTTTTTCGCTTGACACGGCCCATTCAAAAGGTTTTTATTTCTAGTTCAGCAAGCAAGTACAATATCTTTTATAACGGTATCACTGTTGTTGTCGATTTCTCAGGAAACTGTATTTACCAGACTATGACAAGAGAAAATACAATATACTGTTAACAAGATTAATTTATCAATCTACAAGCCAGATATTCGTTTCTTCAAAGACTACATATGCCTGGCTTGTTATTTACAGTTACATAGCGGAGAAATACCAGCTTATTGATGTGATTTATTCAACAATATTGAAAAACAATAACCGTAAATCATGATCAAACATATTGATAAATGAAAGGAACAGCCTGCGGTTCTCATTAAGTCGTTCTTTATTGCTTTTCTTTGATATCTCTTTAATCATGGTAGATAAACCAACTGCTGTACTACAACATTGTGGGTTTGTAGCAAATAATGTTTTGCTTTAATTGGGGTTTACCACTGTCAGAATTCCACTGCTGAATATGCAAATAAAAGTGTCGACTCGTGTCCCAGGAGCAAACTTGAAAGCAAGCAATCACATCTGCGGTGAATTAAAGCAAGAGGAACGGTTCGAAGGGAATGATTACACTTTCATGGTAAGCATATCCTTTGGAATATTTTTTCCTCGCTTCACAAAAGTGATCTACTCTGAAAAGAAAGAATTTGCTCCCCCCCTTGGAGACAAGTAACTCGATGCGCCCTATAGTTTAATGTTTGATTCATAGTATGCCATTGTTAGAATGCTTCATACCACTATGTAGCTACATTCCATATTGATATAGTTGACAAAGTACAGAAACCTCTTCCCGCGATAAGATTTACATCAACGAAAGATGATGGATCATACCTACCGAACACGATAAGTAGTGTCTTTTTAAATTTGTATCTTATGTAAGACAAAACAAAACGGATACTTCAAAGATATAAATGAAGTTACCCAGGGGATGCCACAAGCACGAACCACAATCTTCCCGGAGCATCGAAAGAAGAAAAGATGATCAAAAAAAAAAAAAAAAAAAAAAAACAATGATAAAATACAACAACATAGTTGCAATGACCGACAAACAAGGAAGAACTGCCTTGGGAAGGACAGCAGGTCGTCTGGAAATTTAAACATGTTTTATCTTCCGTTAATGACAGACGGGTCTCAGTAAATAGTGCGGACCCAAGTGAGATGCCGCGTTCTGTAGCGTTTGATCAAGGTCTACAATATTTACTACTCATCCAGCAGTATTTAGACACAATACCATGTAAAAAATTGGAAATTTCAATTTTTAGGATATATACATTGAGGAGTTATGGTGTGCAAATATTTAGGGTAAATGCAGCACACACATGGTGATTGCATTGAAATTTGAAGAAAACTATTTTGCAATTGATGAATGCTAGCTCAGTAATTGCAGTTGGTAGTGTCAAAATGTAATTTTACATGGCAGTCAGTTATTCCGATCGTTGAAATGTTCTTTGTGAAAAGGCTCAGCGATTTTGACTAACCCAATTTCATAACTTTTGTAAGTTTTGAAATCAAATCAAACTAGACATGTAATCAAATCTATCCAGACATATTTATCAATAGTTCAGAACTATTAAAGAATATTCGCTTCTAAAACTTGACAAGTTGCATCCCTGTGATGGAATGCATCAAAACAAAATAGCTAAATGAGGTTATTCGTGGTTAAAGCCACCCTTCCTGATATGTGAGCAGCAAAGGTCAAAGGGGAGTGTCTTTGCTATGCCCGTAAAAGCATATGAACCTATTCTATATATGCTATTTTGCGACGGTCGTGTTAAGGCTATGCAGATGTGCCGATTGGACTATTTCTGCTTTGCTTGGATGTTAAACCAATTTGACATCCCAAAATATTAAAGGCAATATTCTAATGCAAAGAGACGATCTGCCAATATCCTAACCAGTAGGAGTCTCAAGGCGCAAATGATCTTAAATCGAGTATTGGCCATCTTGCCAATATATTGAGCCAGCGCACAACAAAACGTACAAAAAGAGCCCTTGCCCTTGGGTGGATGTACAGAGTGATCTGAGCTTTTGTTGGTTACACAGGTCTTATTTCGTGCTCTGGCTCATATCTAATCAAAGTTATTCAGAGATGGTCATAATCACGAAGGACTGCCTTTGTTTTGGTGTGCCGAAAGATGAAGAGATGAACAATTAACATTGACAAAACAAAACAAAACAGCGCATTTGCGATAATCGTCAAACAAACAAAAAAGAACTGCAACTTACAGATTAGCAACCTTGGAACGATCCATTAGCCTCAATCGTTAAAACGCAGCTTCTGACATATGCGTCCATCGAAGACTCAAATGAACCTGCGCATCCGCGCAGTCTGATCAGAGTCTCCGTTGTCCGCATACAAAAACGGCATCCTTGGCTACAAAAGTGAAGATGCTGACCAAACTGCGCATTCGCGCAGTTTGATCAGAACCTTCGCTGTGCGCACATGTCCAAAGGTACGTTTCCTGACGTTGCGCCAGTATGAACGCAGACACAAACACATGAATTTGTTTCTTGCTGTGCCATATCCAGCAAATACACAACGTCGTAACAACGTCGCTGCAACGTCACGACGTTGCAGCGACGTTGTAACGACGTTGTTGCTACGTCGTGTGTTTGCTGGGTCGGACCTATACTATTAGAACATAATTCGCTAGTTGGTGTTAAGTGCTGTGTGGCGGCCGTGCAAATGTCCCCCTTGCTTCTCTTGAGTGTAGTCATATTATCTGGTCCTTTGGGATCATTTAGCTCGTTTCCATTTACCTTAAAATAGAACAGCAGTCTACCTAGGAATAGGAGGCATGAAAGGTGTTGTGCGTTTACATTACTATTCACGAACAGTCTCAATAAACGGAGATTGTTTTTTTTTTTTTTTTTTTTTTTTTTTCGTTTATTTGATTTTTGTCTCAAGTTCGTCCAAATGACCCATCCTTTCAGAATAGTATACAGTTAGTTTATGGCTGTTTGGAGAAGAGACAAAAGTATTGGTCCGAGGTGCTGGGGAAAACCTGATGCAATATGGCATCAGGCTGCCCACAACATCTAGTGCCAAAAGTTTGGCTATACTCCAAACAGCCATGAAATAATTGTTACCGAATCCATTCAGCAGTACACAGCACATTAGACCATGGAACAGAATTGAGAAGAACAGAACACGCTCGCCAGACGGTCCATTTGCCATATTTGTTGTTTATACAACTCGTGAAGGACACGTGAACTGGATCCCGACTTTTAGCATAGTCAAGCCTAAAAACAGTACCTGCACAAAAAACATAACGACCGGCCAAAAGAACTGGCCAACAGTAAAAATATATTGGCAAGTATGACACTCACCTGTCAACAAAACCGTGCAATATATCAAAATAGTAAAGGACATAGCCTACCAATCACACCAATAGGAAATTTAAACAAACCATGGCAGAGTACACAAGCCACAAACTAAAGAAAAGCAAAGCATCTAGCTCCCTTTACCTCAACAAGGTGATCACAATGCTAGACAGGATCAACTAAACACTACAACGAACAGGACAAACATGAAAACCGACCCGCAACGAGTAGCAACAAGACCATGCACACAATAGTCAACAAACAACACCAGGACCACCACTTGTAAAAAGTATTGGGTGGGGATGGGTTTAAACCGATTTTACAGGTACCAAATATTCACCCTAGGTACAAACCTAATGATAACAGCAACAAACAATCAGTCTGGTTATGGCTATGGTGTTCACTAACACACTAATATGGTGTCACAAATACAGTTAACAAACAACCAAGATCCTGACCTCTATGGATCCTTCAGTTTTCAATAGTGCGGTTTAGCTAACATTCTTTAAAATCACAGAAAATTACTAAATATTCTATTAACCCTTTTTTGGCAAATGGACTTTTGCCTCACCTCTTTGAACTGGTCCATTTCCAACTGAAGGAGTGTATGGTTAGTTTTTTTTCTTGGTGTCTGGGTAGCGCTGCGGTTTGTGATTGTGGCACTCCCTGGACTTTTCTCTTCCCTTTTTCTTATTATTACCATGATTCAAAGAAATTTCTGTAAACAATGCAATAAGTGT
The DNA here is from genome assembly GCA_964016985.1 of Anodontia alba. Taxonomy (NCBI): domain Eukaryota; kingdom Metazoa; phylum Mollusca; class Bivalvia; order Lucinida; family Lucinidae; genus Anodontia; species Anodontia alba. The sequence continues at coordinate 128,104,221 of OZ024822.1, forward strand.
AGACCCTGATCAGACGCGCGTTCTGCGGCGTCTTATCTGGGTATGCACCGTTTGTCAATGTCCCTTTTATGAGACGCTAGGCATATAAATGGAATAAGCTGCAGTCCATAGTACTAACTAAATACTAGTGACAATTAAAGATAATTCTGTAAACATGCCATACCACAGCTGGTTCCAGAAGGCACGATCACAGAACATACCCCACCAATGACACCAAGAGAAAGAATAAACAGAGTACGGCTCAAGTTACATACCAACGAAAAAAGAGATGATCATAAAATATTAGTGTAGATATCCAGGATTTTCCACTACCACGAAGCACAGCCTTCCCGAGGCACCAAAAGAAGGAGAGTTGAGGAACATACAACGACAAAACAAACGCCATACACGGCCGTACAGACGCATAAACAAAGAGGAACCGCAACAGAGGAGCCGCCCCGGAACACAAAACGCGAAGTAAAACCCACGACCAACCGTCGTGCAATTAAGAGGAACCCAAACCGATCAACCCTGAGCATTTACTTTTCTCAGTCACCCCCCAACGGGCACGTGGCGTTTATACAACGTCGCCTCAACATCGATGCAAAGTCATGACGTTGCATCAACGTCAAGGCGACGTTGTATAAACGTCATGTACCCGCTGCGCTAAGACCTCTTTTATCATGATGCTACAAAGATTGTTATATTGCCGAGAAATTCTACTTCCATCAACCAGGATTCCCAGGGGTCAGTTTATAAAACAAAGCAACGTTTTAAACAAAATGTATAAGATTACCAATATTCTGATGTGGCTGGGATATTAAGGGGACTTGAAGCACTTGGTACATATTCTGCCATTTTGTACAATGGAGACAGCTTTTATTACTTCTTGTTTGCTCTCCTGCACATAACCCCCTTTTAAAAGGGGTGTATTCTAAAAGGAAAAAAATGCTCCCAAAGGGAACAGTTCTTTCCTTTTAGTGTAGACCCTTTTCTAGTAGGGGAGACAACAACTATTTTGAAAGAGTTGCGTAACGTTAAAGTGTGTATACATTCCCCTCAAACGTTCAAGCATTGATGTGGGAATACATCATTGAATGCTTTTATATTAAAACTAACCTTCAGCACACACTGGGGAAATTCAGCAGATGGCAAAACTATGATGTTTTGTTTTTCATGTTTTCGAAAAATTTGGGTATGACATAACGTATCTCCATAGGAGACAGATTATATGAAATGTCAAATTCTGTTTTCTTGAAAAAAATCAAGAAAAATATTTCAACATGGCGTTCTCTGAAATTTTTACCCAGCATGCATGGCATTAAAATGTCTCGCGCAATACTTCCGATCAAAATGCTTAAAGCTCGTTATACAAGTCGAAATATAAGAAATATGCTTTTATGGCATAGAATTGCTGTTAGACAAACGTTACGTTCTTGTAGAATCATTAGAAGGTATAGTACATTTTGACGTCTACGAACAGAGGATTGACATGATCAGATTCCACAGAAGACACAAGCCGATCAGGGCCTCAGCATTAGACATCAGGATCCCTTTTGCACGTAGCAGCTCATATCCCTACTAGTATAACATTTCAATTTAAATGTGATTTAATCATTTTCAAAGGAAACAACTCGGTCAAAATTGTTCTGCTCCCTTTTAAAAAAAGGTTTACTCTGAAAGGAAAGAATTTGCTCCCAAGAGAGCAAATTCTTTCCTTTTAGAGTAAACCCTTCTCAGAAGGGACTAAATGTACAGGAAAGCTAATAGGAAACCACAAAAGTTGTCTTCCTTGTAAAAGGTGGCAGAAAGTCAACAAAGTTTATCAAGGCCACTTAAGGTAACTGGATACACTTGGTAGATATTGCGCTTTGTTTTCTAAGGGACACTTCTCTTCTGACATCCTGTTTGCTTTCTAGCACGGAAGCGTCTTCTGAAAAGGGATCTGCTCTGAAAGAAAAAAAAAACAAAACAAAACAAAACAAAAAAAAAAACAAAAAAAAAAAACAAAACAACAACAACAACAAAAAAAAACAACAACAACAAAAAAACAAAAAAAAACAAAAAAACAACAACAAACAAACAAAAAACAACAACAACAAAAAACAACTGCTTCCCTGGTGATAAAAATATTTTCTTATAGAGTACACTTTTTTGTCGAGGGGATGCAAATCAACTTTGACAGAGTTGCCGCCCATGAACGTTTATCCATTTGCTTTAGACAGTCGAAGCTGATATTGTACAATATACGAGATACAACCGAATCTGAATAGCTCGAACACCGACGACTAGTTTACGATGGCTAATTCGAACACGCTTTTCAGTCCCTACGAAATTCTTCCGATAGCTCAAGAAAATAATAATTTATGGAAATTATATTCTTTTATCATGAAATGGTATGTTTTGTGTACTCATTAGAATCGCATCATCGAGACCGAAAAGGTTTCCCTGAATTGTCTCTATTTTCTTCCTGACCTGGCGTCACGATTAACCCTCAGTGGCTCGAGCTATCCATATCTCGAACAAGTTTCCATGGCCCCAAAGATATCCGAGCCATTGAGGTTCGACAGTATTACAGGGTTTGACTTAAAAAAAAATGAAAATGAAGATACCCAGGAAATGCCACAATCAGGAAGCACTGTCCTCCCACCGCACCAAAGGAAGTTAAGATGAGGAACGAATGAGGACACCACAAACGCCTTATATCTTATCACAGATGCACAAAGAAAGAAGAACTGCAACAGAGGAACCGCCTTAAAACTGTCAGAAGAAAAACTGCTGGGTTGTGTGTGTGGGGGGGGGGAGGGGGGGGAGGGAGGGAGAAGGTGATGGTGTGTGTGTGTGTGTGTGTGTGTGTGTGTGTGTGTGTGTGTGTGTTTGTGTGTGTGTTGGGGGGGGATGATGGGTTAAACTAGTTTTACACTCGCGCGAAACCTTACCCTTAAATCTGACGCAGTAATGTTCGGTCCGGATAGAGGTCCTCCATCCCATCTGTGAAATATCACAGTTAAACGCATATAATGCCTTGCTCTCCAAAATGTATCTATACAGCGTAACACGCCGCGTTATCTGTTTGTCATGACATTACCAATTGACAAAGAAGTGAAAAAATAGAAAAAAAAGGCTGAATATATGTAATAACTGAGTAAATACTGATCAACATGGCTTAGATGGCTCTAGATAAGAGGAAGAGATTTAAAAATTAATTTTGGTCAGAACCCAGCTAGCATTCTACATAAATCAATAGCGGGCCGTTATCGGCCCGTCAGCTACCCTGACGGGCCGATAACGGCCCGCTATAGATTTATGTAGAATGCTTACTGGGAATGGCCTATATAAATGTACGGCTACCCAGTAAGCATTCTTTATAAATCTATAGCGGGCGGTTATCGGCCCGTCAGGGTAGCTGACTGGCCGATAACGGCCCGCTATAGATTTATAAAGGATGCTAGCTGGGTAAGGAGTATACATTCTACATACATATGTTAACGTAATGAATATGTGAATCTTGTACACCAAAGGCTGTTCAGGATTAAAGGGGACTGAATACACTTGGTGCATTTTCCGCCATTTCTGTTAAAGGAGGCAAGTTTTGTGGCTTCCTGTTTTCTTAAGTGCGCACCAAGTTCCTTCAGAAAAGTGTCTTTTCTGTAAGAAGGAAAAAGTGTCTTTTCCGCAAGGAAGGGACTTGTCTAGGTGCAAATACATATTTTATAGAGAAGACTCCGTTTGATAAGGGGGCATAAACAATTTGGACAGCATTACTCCCTTGAAAATATCCACATGTATCTTTAGGGACCAATTTACGGAACTGTGAACAGATGTTGGAGCATTAGACACGTGGAAAAGTCAAGATGCCACGCGGGACAAAAATATCACTAAACTACCCAGCAGGCACATGACGTTTATACAACGTCGGTTCAACATCGATGCAACGTCATGACGTTGCATCGACGTTGAGGCGACGTTGTATTAACATCATGTGCCTGCTGAGTACGTTTTGTTGCGACGAGACCATGTGAAATTCAAATCATGCATTTTATGCAGCAAATCATAAAAGTGTATTTAGTATCTCTATTGCATTTCCCTCGAAAGCGCAACTATTTGTACTGTACCAGTAAAAATTAACAAACAATTTATCAAGAGCGATCCTGTTTACTGCCTTCGTAGTCAAATGCTGCTACACAATTGCAGTCACACACGCAAATTTACATTACGAAAACACGCCTATTCAAATAAATTGAGAATTTTACAACCAAAAAAGGAAAATTTTCAGATAAAAAAGTTTGGAATTTTTCATATTTCTGCTCAAAAACATAGATTGTGGGTACACGTTAGAACCGCCTCATGAAGGCGGTTCTAACGAGTACCCACAATCTATGTTTTTGAGCAGAAATAAAGAAAATAATGTATACCCCTATAAACCCCAGTTATACTGTATAAAAGTGGGGTTTAAGGGGGTCAAAATTATATAGGCATGTTTTCGTGATAAATCCCTCTTTCCACGCTGAAAAATTTTAGTGCAATGATATCGTCCGACCCGTTTATTCATATTAATGCTTAACACTAAAATAAGCAGACGAGATATTGGAATATATTTTTCTTATTTTCCCTTGACAACAGGATTTCATATTTCATGCAAGTTGTCTCGAAAGGAGAAATTTTGCATGAAATATAAAATCCTGTTTTCAGAGTAAAAAAAAAAAAGAAAAATATCATCAAATAGTAGTACCTATGCCGAATTAGCTAAGAGAGTGGTAAAGGTTAAAAGTCACCATTACGAAAACACGCCTATTCAAATATAATGAAAATTTCTCCACCAAAAACTGAAATTTTTTAGATAAAAAAAACTCTGATATTTTTCATATTTCTGCTCAAAACATAGATTGTGGGTACTTGTTAGAACCGCCTCAACAAGGCGGTTCTAACGAGTACCTACAATCTATGGTTTTGAACAGAAATGACAAATAATGTATAACCCTGTAAACCCTAGTTTTACTATATAAAAGTGGGGTTTAAGGGGGTTAAAACTATATAGGTACGGTTTCGTGATGACAAAGAAGATTTCATAACAATTGCGTATTTGTATACATATCCGGAATATGTATTTTCACCGATGTTACAACAAATACAAACCGTAAATGTATTGATTTCCGCGATTAAATAAAATTGAAATTTACATAAATTTAAATCTTAACCCATTAAACGGAACATGTTATTGAATCATCATTAATTACTGGTTTCTTTTCCTTACATTTATGTAAGGTCTGGGACATTGTTATGCAAGTGAGTTTGCATGTGCGCATGCGAATTTATATCGAGAAACACGATAATTACATGCAATGTTGACATATTTTATGTCGATAAATATGGGGTGAACTGTTATGATAATGATATAATTTATCGTGTTCACTACATAATCTGTGGAGTGATCTCGAAATGATTTATATGGCATTATATTTTATTTATTGCATGAAACGTTTATCGCGCGATACTTTTTGTGATATACCAGTTACAAACTATGTTCTCTTCAAGGGTACAGGGAACTAGTTTCCCATAGCTCCATAGTAACTTCACTTTTGAAAAATCAGTTGAAAATCAGTAACAATTAGCAAGATCGTTAACTTGCATCCCCCAGTCTGCTGCAAGTGTAGGGTACCATCACGAAAACACACGATATTCATTATGTTTCTTATTTTGCTAAATAACATAGATTGTGGGTACTCATTAGAACCACCTTTTAGAGGCGGTTCTAACGAGTACCCACAATCTATGTTTTTAGAAAAATAAAAAAAAAAAAAATATCAAGATTTTTTATTTGAAAATTTTCCTATTTTGGTTGTAAACTTTTCAATATATTTGAATAGGCGTGTTTTCGTAATGAATAAACTAATTATTTTTCCCAAAGAGCTCCAGAGTTCTTTTCCCAAAGAGCTCCAGAGCTCTTTTTCCCAAAGAGCTCCAGAGCTCCATTTCATGGTATGGCTGCTCTTCCCTAGGCTTAGCACAGCAAAATAAATAAGGAGAAAACACCACTGGGACTTTTTGGAGCCTGAATGTAGCAGCCCCTGAAACGCAGGTATCAAAAATTGAAATTTTAGAATTTCACCACTTCTTATTTTAGCTCCAGCACACACAAACCGAAACATTTATTTCTTTGAAACAATCAAGAAACTACACACAAACCTTTGTCTTCAAATTAGAATTATACTTTTTACCAAGCCTACCCTTTTTGCTCCAATCAGCAGTCCTGATACAACTGTTTCCCGGTGCCTTTGATCAATAGCAAAAGTCTTTGGTCATGCCGCTACCTAACATCCTTACGTCATTGTTCCCGCCTATTATTTTTACATTACGTACTACGATATAAGATCTCAGATATTTAGATGTTTAATTAAACTTCCGCAATAAATATAACGTTACGTCGCCAAAATTAAGCTGTAATATGCAATACGAAATATTGAGGCAATACAGATTATAACATGATTTTATCGTTTAAGATAATTGCAAGAAAATTTACAACGAAATGACAGATATAGTGCAGTAAATAAGACGTGCAAACATGGTATTTATCTCACCATTACGAAAATCATTATGTTGTAATAACTTGATCTTAAAGCGATATAATGAAGAAAAAAATATCCCGAGAAAAAATATTCACACCCACATTACGAAAACATGCCTATTCAAATATATTGAAAATTTTACTACCAAAAAATGAAAATTTTCAGATAAAAAATTCTGATACTTTTCATATTTCTGCTCTAAGCATAGATTGTGGGTACTCGTTAGAACCGCCTCGGCGAGGCGGTTCTAACGAGTACCCACAGTCAATGTTTTTGAGCAGAAATAAGAAAAATAATGCATACCCATGTAAACCCCAGTTTTCATACATAAAAGTGGGGTTTAAGGGGGTCAAAATTATATAGGCATGTTTTCGTGATGCAGGAATAAGTCAATTTGTACTCCGACGTTGTACTACAAGGGAATAGGTTGACCTGTTCCGGTGGACCTATTGACGTCTGCAAACAACTTCCCAAAGTGCTGATCAGCTGGATAAAATGTTAGTTTATTTACTTATTTTGTGTCTTTCTGAGAATCCATTACGAAAACACGCCAATTCAAATATATAGAAAATTTCACCTCCAAAAACTGAAAATTTTCAGATAAAAAACTCTGATATTTTTCATATTTCCGCTCAGAACATAGATTGTGGGTACTCGTTAGAACCGCCTCGGCGAGGCGGTTCTAACGAATACCCACAATCTATTTTTTTTGAGCAGAAGTAAGAAAAATAATGTATACCCCTGTAAACCTCAGTTTTACTATATAAAAGTGGGGTTTAAGGGGGTCAAAATTATATAGGCATGTTTTCATAATGCGGAGAATGCCATATGCTGAGATAAAAGTTCAAGGTTGTTATAACACATGGTTTAACGGAACACTCCGTAGATTTCTCGAGATATCGTTTTTTTTAGTGACCAAAAATCATACATTGAACAATAAGCACCGAGGCAAAGGATGCAGTTGTTGTGCATTTCATGACATTTTAGTGTGATGACACAAGTCGATGTAAAACCATTGGATATTGCACGTCTTTTAAATGATGTTTAAATGTTTCATTTTTCAGGTACAGGTTTAAAAACGTCGATGCGTACTAGTTGACTTTCGGCGTACAATTTAACTAATGTAAATTATATAGGAGGTGCTCGAGTTTTCCAAGTCTTTGATACAGATAAATAACCAAAGCTATCGACCGTGTTAAAATGTTAAGAACAAGCGAATTTTCTTGGTTTTTCGAAAATGTACTCGATTGCCCAGTAAATTCCATTCGTTAAATTGTACGCCACCGGTCAAATGGTACGCACAGAAACTTTTTTCTCTGTTTATCGGAAGCGAATCATTTCGTTAAAGCAAAAGTGTGATAAACTGACTTATTTTAACATGGACTTGAAATTCAGTTGCTAACGTCCAGACTTAAGGTTTAAAATGCCTTTCATGGATAGTATGAATGACGGTAAGGCAGCAATGAGTTTTTTTTATACGCCAAAAAAGAATATCTGTAGAAATCCTCCGATTTTTTCTATGATTCTTGTGTCAGGATTATCTCCATTCATTGTCACAGCATTTGACATTTTCTGATTTTCGACAAAAAATGAAACGAAAACATTAACTTACGGTAAACGTAATAACTTTCGCCTCTGGTGTTTGTTTACATACAGTCAACTTGTCTACCGCGAACAGGTCAATTTATTGTTCAGTAGTACTCTGACGGTTTACAAATTGACCGATTCCCATGCGTGATATCAGAGGGGTACCAATACGCTTCTATACATGTGCCATTCAATATCAAGTAATGTGTAGTTTTGACACTGTGATAAAGGGCCAATTAAATGTTGAGTCCAATGATGACCAAATACTCACTAATGCATTTATCCTTATAATATTCGGACATCTTAATTTCAAGAACGTGTTAAGATTGAATATCATCACGAAAACATATCTTTTTTGTATGATGAGTATGAGTTCAAATGGGAAACGTAGCATCGTATTTACCCTAGGTATTGGAACAGACACGCCTGAGCAAACAGTGTTGATCGTTTTGTGGTGTCTGACCTTTGTTTACACTGTTTGCAAAGACCTGTTACTAAGACACTCAGCATTAATTGGTTAAGAATACAAATCTCGTGCTTTATTCTTGGGTATTTTTACATATAGTTTTTTTTAATATTAAAACGTACGGAAAAATAACATTCCTCTTGACAGCATCACGAAAACACGCCTATATAGTTTTGACCTCCTTAAACTCCACTTTTATACAGTAAAACTGGGGTTTTCAGGGGTATACATTAATTTTCTTATTTCTGCCTAAAACATAGACTGTGGCTACTCGTTAGAACCGCCTCGAACCGTACCCACAATCTGTGTTTTGAGCAGAAATAAGAAAGTTTCCAGAATTTTTCATCTGAAAGTTTTCATGTTTTGGTAGTAAAATTCTCAATATATTTGAAAGGGCGTGTTTTCGCAATGGAGAGTGCTATTTTACGTCAAACACTTAAGGGAACAGGGTACCAATTAGGGTGGTGAGGACTTGAACCAGCAAACAGTATACGGATGTCAAGGGCTATATTTGATAAAAAAGCTAGACTCTGATTGGACAATAATAGCTGAGACTGTTTGAATTTATGTTAGTTTTATACAAAAATATATTTCATTGAAAACTTCAGACTAAATTTAAATTTGTAAGTGTTATATTAATATGCTATTGTTGAAAAAAAAACAAAAAAAAAAAAAAAAAAAAAAAAAAAAAACAGACATGGCAAACTTTTTTTTCTTCTTTATTTTTCACCAAATGAAGATGCATGCATTCAAGGGCAGAGAAGTGCCAAGACATACTGATACAATCCTTCTTTTTTTGTGCTGTATTTTGTCAGTCTAAGGCTAACATTTGTTTAGAAGTCAATGAATAATGCAATGGTCAGAATTTAGCCAAATGCTATAATGGAATAATGGAAGTCTATGGAAAAGTAATTAGGCCCCTGCTCCCTGTATCTGTCTAGGAATTTTAGTGATAATTTGCGTACTATAACGTCATTAACTGCAACAACAGCGACCGGTATGTATAATTAAGAAAAAACGATATGGATTTACCGGTTGCAATTGGTCTCTGATACAATACTCGGGCAAGTTAGATCGGAAGTAACCGGATTCCGATTATTAACCGATAAAGTTCATCGATATCTCCAAAGAATTCCGGAAATGAAAATGCCACTATCTACTTAGTGCGTATCTTAAAGATAGTACAAACGTTTTAGATATTTAAACAAAACATTTATACGCATTTTAGATTTGTGTCTTACAGGTTAAATATCTACCGCTTTACCCTTAATATTCGCCGGACAGACAGGCCTGGGTAAGCAGTATAGACCCAGATTAGAGGCCGCGGAACGCGGCCTCTGATCTAGGTGTAGACTGTTTGCAAATCATCTACCAATTTTAAGACACATTGACAGAAGTAAAATGGACCTATGTAAATTTTAATACAAGTATGGAAAGGAGATATGGTGTCCAAATAATAAGGGTCTTACGGTAAATCCATGTGGGCATCGATGATAAAAGTTCAGGTTTCATACTATATCTTGAAAACATTAAATGCTGCGATGCAGGTTTCATACTATCTTGAAAACATCAAATACTGCAATAGAAGTTTTGTGGACTAAAAACTGGTATAAGCGCCAAATGGCTTTTGTTGCCGACCACACAGAGTTCAAATGTAGCTGGCCATTCCAAGACCAAAACACTGCAGGCGAACATATCCAGTGCAGAGTTTCGTGCTGTTGACGTTATAGAAAAATAATCATCTCCTCGAACTGTCTGCATATTATAGTAAATGAGAAAGCTGTATGTCAATGGCAACACACAACTAAAAAACGTCGAGACACACAGAGGAATTGCTATATGGGTGTTCCGCAACGTCCACGTCCTGGGCATTAACCCATGTATGCCGAGTGGACTTTCCTACCTCAACTCTTTAGACAACTTTATTTCCTAAAGAGGGGGTGTCTGGTTAACTTTTAATTAATGTTTTGCAGGAAACTTTTAGTTTAATACAAACTGCGTAGACCTTGATCAGACGCCGCGTTCTGCGGCGTCTGATCTGGGTCTACACTGTTTTCCAATGTCTCTTTTATGGGAAACTAGGCGTAAATAGGTTACATTACGAAAACACTCCTATTCAAATGTATTGAAAATTTTACCGGGCCACCAAAAAATGAAAATTTTAAGATAAAAAAATTCTGATATTTTTCATGTTTCTGCCCAAAACATAGATTGTGAGACTCATTAGAACCGCCTCGACAAGGCGGTTCTAACGAGTACCACAATCTATGTTTTGAGCAGAAATATGAAAAATAATATATACCCCTGTAAACCCCAGTTTTACTATATAAGAGTGGGGTTTAAGGGGGTCAAAATTATATAGGCATGTTTTCGTGATGATTACCGATTACTAGCGGACATTCGTGCCTTTTCTGGCTAACTGCAATTTTGTGTTTGACCATTTTTCTAGTTGCATCTGTCTGTACCTGCAATCTAGCAACTACAAGTATACACTTTTGATTGATTGTAACCATACTTCAGCTGCGTACAAAAGAAATAAATATTTAGATACAGCTGCTTAAACATGTTTAGATATGGGAGGCTGCATTACGGAAACACGCCTATTCAAATATATTGAAAATTTTATAACCGAAAAAGGAAAATTTTCAGATAAAAAAAAATCTGATTTTTTTCATATTTCTGCTCAAAACATAGATTGTGGGTACTCGTTAGAATCGCCTCGAAGAGGCGGTTCTAACGAGTACCACAATATATGTTTTTGAGCAGAAATAAGAAAAATGATGTATACCCCTGTAAACCCCAGTTTCACTGTATAAAATTGGGGTTTAAAGGGATCAAAACTATATAGGCGTGTTTTCGTAATGGGGCACTTATCATAAGCTCCTCATTGACTTAATCTTTACCACTCTCTGGGCTAATTCAACAGACGACAAATTGATGATATTTTTCTTATTTTCCCCAGAAAACAGTCTTTGACACTTCATGAGGAGACAAGCTACATTAAATGTTAAAAAACCTATGTTTTGGGGAAAAGAAAAGACATCAAAATGTCGTCTGCTGAAAATTTTACCCAGCATGCTTCCCGCCAAAACATACAGCAGATGTACGTTAATGTTTCTCATTACGAAAACACATCTATTCAAATATATAGAAAATTTCACCTCCAAAAACTGAAAATTTTCAGATACAAAATCTCCGATATTTTTCATATTTCTGCTCAAAACATAGATTGTGGGTACTCGTTAGAACCACCTCGGCGAGGCGGTTCTAACGAATGCCACAATCTATGTTTCGAGCAGAAATATGAAAAATAATGTATACCCCTGTAAACCCCAGCTTTACTATATAAAAGTGGGGTTTAAGGGGGTCAAAATCATATAGGTATGTTTTCGTGATGGTTTATGTGTTTAATGACCATAGATGCTGAATTCAACGTTTAACGCTCTGCATGCTGGTTACGAATTTCAGCAGACGACACTTGGGGATATGTTTCTGATTTTCCACAGAAAATAGGTTTTGAAATTTTTATGCAGGAGACAATTTGCATGAAATGTGGAAGCATATGTTCTGGGAAAAAATGAAAAAAAAAATATGTATCACCTATTTTTCGTCTGCTGAATTAGCCCAGTGAGCGGTAAAGGTTAAAGGGGAGTCGGACAACAGTTAAGATATGTCTACTGACCACATTTATGATGAACGAAGACCAAGATCATTGCAGCGCGAGCGGAGTTCTCACTGCTACTCAATATTTTCTGGCAGAATTCTGATGTTTTGGAGAGAGCGACGAAGGTTCAACTATGTAGATGCATCCGATCCGGCGTATGCCACTCGTGTAAGGTACATTTTGCTTAGTCTCGAGCCCATGTATATTCTGAGGATAAACAGAATGATAGTAGGAATATGATAAATACCCCAGCTTCTAAATGAGCCTCGTTGCGGGAAAACCTATCTTTGGTCATACGAGAACTGCGCATATGCAGAGCAGACTGTTCACATGCGCAGTCTGCCTTGTGCACGCCATTTCGACAAGAACAATTATTGCAACCTGTACATTAAAAATGTGATCTGTGCATGCTCAATTTAGAAGCACGTGTGTAGAAGCCGTGTTTGCACATTCGCTGTTCGAGTATGTCCGGTTTTTCTTACGACGCGGTTCAAATTTTGACCGTCGGCCAGACGTCATTAAACGTTCGTCCAGACATTTATATCTGAACTTGAAATAAGCAAGTCTCGTACTGTTTAGTCGCATCTGTTCTCAGGAATAAACAAATATAAAGAAAAGCTACAATGGACAGAATAGGCTGGCCCCAGTCTTAAATGACTTAATATGTATATTTATAATCATGTAAGATAATCCACTAAACTAAAACCAATACAAAATCATGATTATAAAGGTTGGACACTAGAATTCACCATCAGAAGAGAAATTAGAAGAGAAAAAATTAGTTTCATTTGATTCTGTAGCTACAGATAATGCATCTTATTTAGTCATTATTTAATTCAATGGACTAATGCAAGTCTATGGACAGTATATCGTGAGACACTATATTTGGGACACACGCGTGCCCTTTCCGACCAAATACTTCTCCACTATATTCACTGAAGAGATGTCATCACGAAAACGCGTACAGTAGCACTTCAATGGCTCGAACCCCGATGGCTCGTTTACCATGGATGAGTCGAACACATTCTTGAGTCCACAGGGATTTCCTCCAAATACGATATACGGGTAATTTAGGAAGATTTTCTTCTTTTATCTTGTAAATGTATGCTGTGTGTACTCATTAGAATCGCCTCTATGAGGCGATTCTAACGAGTACACACAACATAAAATGTATGCTGTGTGTACTCATTAGAATCGCCTCTATGAGGCGATTCTAATGAGTACATACAACATACATTTAAAATATAGAACATCAAAAAGATAACCCACAATTATCTCCATTGTGCCTCCTGGTGTGGCACTATTAGTAACCTTCAAAGGCTCGAACTACCGCTGTCTCGAACAAATTTTCATGGTCCCAAAGGGGTTCGAGCCATCGAAGTTCGACTGCATATATATTTTTGACCCTTAAACCCCACTCTTATACAGTAAAACTGGGGTTTACAGGGTATGCATTAATTTTCTTATTTCTGCTCAAAACATAGATTGTGGGTACTCGTTAGAACCGCCTCGCCGAGGCGGTTCTAACGAGTACCCATACTCTATGTTTTGAGCAGATATAAGAAAACTACAGAATTTTTAATCTGAAAGTTTTCATTTTTTGGTGGTAATATTCTCAATATATTTGAATAGGCGTGTTTTCGTAATGTCTAGAAATAACCACAATCACAGATCATAGCCTTCCAGACACCTACTGTCCTTTCGACATATCTTGGAAAGACGTTTTTGCTTGGCGTTTTATTTTAAATGAAAATATTTTGTTCTGGTTGACCATATCTTGTCAGAAAACATTTGTCTTTTATGTTTCTGTGTTTTGTTCTCAAATATTTACACAAAAATTAAAGTTACGGTCAAAAGTTGGTCTGACCTATGCTATTTCTATAGTAAAGTGATGTTTTGGAATTTTTGTCTAAGAAAATATTTTTTACTTTTCTTTGCTGAATTTGAATTATTGACACTTTACAACAATATTGTGAAAATTTCAGAAAAATTGAACAAGTGGAACTTGTTGACAATTTGGCTCCAAGTTACCAAATCCTACAGATTTCTGCATGATTTGGCTTCGTTTTTACTATCGGAAAAAGTGAAAATATTTGATTTTTTAAAAACCAATAACTAGAATTAAACTTTTTTGTACATAGGTAGTTACGACAAATGGTTTTGCATTAAATCATGACAAAAATTTGCAAATTTACTTCTTCTGTGTAAAGCGTCAAGCAAAAAACGACTTTCTGAAAGATGTCGAAAGCACAGTAGAGCAAGACGGTTCACAAGCCACAAACAAAAAAAAAGCAGGAAATACAATTCCATCCATCCCAGCAAGGCGATCACAATGCTAGACAGGATCCACTAAATAAAGCAATAAGACAAAGTAGAGGGCAAAACTGAAATGAACTCCCCTGAAGGCGTATCCATTCTCTTTAACCCTTGTCATGCTGAATAAATTAAGATGCCACGCCCACTTCCAATTTTCAGCCAACCAGAGTACTTGATTCAGATTGTTGATACAAATCCCCATACTTAATGACAAACAGTGCAAATCCAGATCAGTTGGCTTCTTCAGAAGCCAACTGATCTGGATCTACACTGTTTGCAAAGGCAGGGCATGTACGGGTTCAGCAGGACCAGGGTTACTCCTCGCACATGTATCCTAAAATTGACACTATTTCAAGTGATCCACATATTGATCTGCCTTAAGACTGTACGGCAAAGAGTGTAGACATTGATCAGACGTTTACTTTAAGTGGCATCTGATCTGGGCATACATTATCTGCCCAGGCCTTTTAATCTCAATACTTAATTAAATTTGACGCCTTTGCCTTTTTACCTGGAATTATGGGACTCATTAAACATTTATATAAAAATCTGTTCCAACATTAGAGACAGACACTGGTATCAAAACGACAGATCTCTGTCATGCATTCCTGATAGAAATATGTTTTAGATTTGTATTTCGCATGTATGGAATAGTTATTTCTTGTATTTTATCTCTGATGTGTTTGATTTATCTACAAATCGCCGTGATATGTATTTTCTGATTAGAATGTAGCCTCTTTGTAGCTTTGTTTTTCTATTAACTTTGTCCATTTACAAAGGCCCTTTAATTACAGTATTCTCAGAATCAATTACGAGGTCAGTGCACAAATAGCATGTCTAAACAAATTTACAAGAAACGGTTCGATATTAGTTTTCGCCAAAGTTGTGAAAGGGCGAGTGTTTTTCATGTACATATGTCCAGCTTGATAACGGAAATGTTTTCTCACTTATAAATGCAAATAATCACACAGCTTTCTGTTTCCGAAGTGTGGCTGACTTTTTCTTTCTTTCTAACGAACGTGGTTATTTCTTTGAAATGCTTGTCTGTCCACTGGTTAGCTTCGTTTTCCTTAAACCCTTCACCCTCGAGTTTCTGAATTTGAAATGCTTGTCTGTCCACTGGTCATTACGAAAACACGACTATTCGAATATTTCGAAAAGTTCACCTCCAAAAACTGAAATTTTTCAGATAAAAAACTCTGATATTTTTCACATTTCTGCTCAAAATATAGAATGTGGGTACTCACAATCTATGTTTTCAAGCAAAAATAAGAAAAATAATGTATATCCCTGTAAACCCCAGTTTTACTATATAAAAGTGGGGTTTAAGGGGGTCAAAATTATACAGGCATGTTTTCGTGATGTTAGCTTCGTTTTCGTTAAACCCTTCACCCTCGAGTTTCTGGAGTGGACTCTTTCGTCCCTTAATTTTGAGAAGCCCATCGATAAAAATAGAAGTCTAAACAAGAGGCCCACGGGCCACGGGTCGCTCACCTGAGTAACATAGCCACTGCAGATGTTATGCAACATTTTTCCAGTCCTGTCATCGCAGCTAATGAAAAGATCAACCTTCAAGCAGTTCTTAATTTTGAAGAAGAATATTATATATGGCATGACAGTCAATGGAGCATGATCATTTGAACAAACTCTCAATCACATTTCAACATTAGGATCAATGTGAAATTTGGAGGCAATTGGCTAATTGGTTTCTGAAGAATTATGATTTTATATATGTAAACAGCACAGTAGCAGGGAAATATAATAAACATAAACAAGATGGTAGCCATCTTAGATTTCCAATCTGAATGATTTTAGCTACTGTTGATCTACAAGTCACCTCGATACTTTCAATGAACTTGGCTATCTTGGATTTCCAATCAAACAATTTAAGCTATTTTAGTTCTACAAGTCACCCAAATGCTTTCTACCAAGTTTCGATTCAAATGGCCTTTCAGTTCAGAAGAAGAAGCGAAAAATAGATTTTCAGAATGGCTGTCATGGCGGCCATCTTGGATTTCTGATAGGGATGATTTTAGCTATTTTTGATCTACAGGTCCCCCTTATGCTTCCTACCTAGTTTAAAGTCAATAAGCCTTTTGGTTCAGGAGAAGTGAAAAACAGATTTTCAAGATGGCTGCCATGGCGGCCATCTTGGATTTCCAATCGGAACGATTTAGCCAATTTCAATCTCTAAGTCACCCCGATGCTTCCTACCAAGTTTCAAGTCTATTTGGGTTTAGGGAAGCGAAGAAAAGATTTTCAAGATGGCCACCATGGCGGCCATCTTGGATTTCCAATCAGCATGATTTTAGCTATTTTTGATCTACACGTTACCCTGATGCGTCCTACAAAGTTTGGAGTCAATAGGCCTTTCGGCTCAGGAGAAGAAGGGAAAAATAGATTTTCAAGATGGCGACCATGGTGGCCATCTTGGATTTCCGATTAGAACGATTTTAGCTACTTTTGATCTACAAGTCACCCCGATGCTTCCTATCAAGTTTCGAGTCAATTGGCATTTGGGGTTAGGAGAAGAAGCGAAAAATAGATTTTCAAGATGGCCGCCATGGCGGCCATCTTGGATTTATGATCAGCACAATTTTTGCTATTTTTGATGTGATACATGTCACACCTATGCTTCCTTGCAAGTTTGGAGTCAATTGGTCTTTCGGTTCAGGAGAAGAAGCAAAAAATTGATTCTCAAGATGGCTGCTTTGGATTTCCGGTCGGAACAATTTTAGCTACTTTTGATCTACAAGTCACCCCAATGCTTCCTACAATGTTTGGAGTCAATTGGCTTTTTGGTTCAGGAGAAGAAGCGAAAAATAGATTTTCAAGATGGCTGCCATGGCGGCCATCTTGGATTTCCGATAGGCACGATTTTAGCTATTTTTGATCTACAAGTCACCCAAATGCTTCCTAGCAAGTTTTGAGTCAATTGGACTTATAGTTCAGGAAAAGAAGCAAAAAAAAAATAGATTTTCAAGATGGCTGCCACAGCAGCCATCTTGGATTTCCAACTGGCACGATTTTCGCTATTTTTGATCTACAAGTCACCCCGATGCTTCCTATCAAGTTTCGAGTCAATTGGCATTTGGGGTTAGGAGAAGAAACGAAAAATATATTTTCAAGATGGCCGCCATGGCGGCCATCTGGGATTTATGATCAGCACAATTTTAGTTTTTTTTTTTTTGATGTGATACATGTCACACCTATGCTTCCTAGCAAGTTTGGAGTCAATGGGACTTACGGTTCAGGAAAAGAAGCAAAAAATAGATTTTCCAGATGGCTGCCATGGCGGCCATCTTGGATTTCCAATTGGCACGATTTTCGGTATTTTTGATCTACATGTCACCCCGATGCTTCCTAGCAAGTTTGGAGGCAATTGGCTTTTCGGTTCAGGAGAAGAAGCGAAAAATAGAGTTTCAAGATGGCGGCCATCTTGGATTTTCGATCGGCACGATTTTAGCTATTTTTGATCTACAAATTACCCCGATGCTTCCTAACAAGTTTGGAGTCAGTTGGCCTTTCGGTTCAGGAGAAGAAGCGAGAAATAGATTTTCAAGATGGCGGCCATGGCGGCCATCTTGGATTTCCGATCGGCACGATTTTAACTATTTTTGATCTACAGGTCACCCTGATGCTTCCTTTCAAGTATCGAGTCAATTGACCCAGGGGTGTAGGAGGAGTAGGCTTTTAAAACAATTGTTGACGCCGCACGACGGACGACGCACCACGGACGCCGCACGACGCACGACGGACGACGGACATTGACTGACCACAATAGCTCACCATGAGCACTTCCTGTTCAGGTGAGCTAATAAATACAAAAGGGCAAACATTGTTGATTCTGATGAGACGACTCAACGAGCCGTCTCACCTGGATCTACACTATTTGCACAAAGGGTTATAGCCTATGAATACTATTTGTGCTCATTTTCCAAGCCTTGATTTTCGGATTTTATAGATTAATGTATTTCTTTTTTGTTTCGTGCCTCTTCCTGCAATATCATAACAATCAATATATGAATGAAGAGCACAGAAATAAAGAAATCTGACACAGTTGGAAAAATAATTATTAAATTTGGAATAAATAATTTCAATTGACAAAGAACTTAACTGTATTCAAAGGTGCCGTCATATTATGATGCATATGACGGATATTGATTGGTTGAAGAATATATTCTTTAAACGTCAAAGAACATACAGTCGAACTTCAATGGCTCGAACATCTTTGGGACCATAGAAAATTGTTCGAGACATGGGTAGTTCGAGCCACTGAGGGTTAATCATGGTGCCAGGTCAGGAAGCAAATAGCGATAATTTAGGGATTTTTTCTCGATTTTCTACACAATAATTGTAGGTTGAGTGTACTCATTAGAATCGCCTCGATGTGGCGATTCTAATGAGTACACACAACATACAATTCCATGATAAAATAAGAAAAAAATCCTTAAATATTTGTTTTCTTGAGCTATTGGAAGGATTTTGTAGGGACTGAAAAACGAGTTCGAATCATCCACGGTAAACGAGCCATCCGGGTTCGAGCCATTGTGATTTTAGTGTATAAAAGAGCTGATCTTGGTTTCCCGGAGATTCTTCATAAGACACTTTTCATAAAACTGCAATTTTCTTTTCCATAAGAATCATTTTACCGAAATATTTGAACTTCCGCAAACGTTTGACTTTGTTTGCGTTCTGTTCATGATCTTGTGATCTTGGAAATTATACACCTTACGTTGGGTAAAGGGAAACCTTAATGATATCAATATGGACTTCATACAATCATTCCATTGCTTTATGTAGTGTTTTGGGCCGAATCATCCTCATTTTCTCTGTATTATAAAGTGAAACTAGCATAAATTATACAGCTACAGACACAATAGATATCCAGATTATAGCTTTCATATTTCTCCACGAAAACATTGTTGTAGGTACTCATCAGAAGCGCCTCAGTTGAAAATCGTCGTATCTACCAATGTGGCATTATGAAAACATGCCTATACAAATATAATGAAAATTTACTACCAAAAAATGAAAATTTTCAGATAAAAAAAATTCTGATATTTTTCATATTTCTGCTCAAAACATAGATTGTGGTACTCGTAAGAACCGCCTCGATGAGGCGGTTCTAACGAGTACCCACAATCTATGTTTTCGAGCAGAAATAAGAAAAATAATGTGTACCCCTGTTAATCCCAGTTTTACTATATAAAAGTGGGGTTTAAGGGGATCAAAATTATATAGGTATGTTTTCGTAATGGCTAAGAGCCAGCTATACATTTCACATACGTGTTTTAATGTAATGCGATTTCATCAAGAAAACATACCTATATAATATTGACCCCCTTAAACCCCACTTTTATATAGTAAAACTGGGGTTTACAGGGGTATACATTATTTTTGCTTATTTCTGCTCAAATACATAGATTGTGGGTACTCGTTAGAACCGCCTCGGTGAGGCGGTTCTAACGAGTACCCACAATCTATGTTTTGAGCAGAAATATGAAAAATATCGGATTTTTTTATCTGAAATTTTTCATTTTTTTATGGTAAAATTTTCAGTATATTTGAATAGGCATGTTTTCGTAATGTTCTTTTTTCCACAGTTTATTTCTTACGAATATGCTATATATTGCTTCTGTCTGCGTTGTTTTTAACATTATGAGATCATAACTTTAGAATATTTGGCTATATTTCATTTTATAATGCTATTTCTACAATATCTAATGCTGAAAACGTAACTACTTTCCAGCTGTTGAATATTTTGATCGATGTTATCAAAACAGTTTTGAAGCAAAAACCCACATAAACATGCACTCATCGCACGCAAATTGGAGAGATAATGTGACCAAATGCTATCTTTTTTGGCAGGATGCTAATAAGAATAAATGTCTTCTGAATGTATCAGAGGATCTTGACAAATGTCAACAAGAGGTCTGTGCTTATGGAAAATTAATTCCGACAGGCATTCAAGATAGAAAACAGTTTAATTTTTGAACTCTTTGCATGCTGGGTAAAAATTCAGCAGACGACCTTTTGAAATATTTTGTTCTAGAAATATTTGTCTAGAAAATAGGTTTCGACATTTCATGCAAATTGTCTCCTTAGGAGACAATTTGTATGAAACGTCAAAACCTATTTTCTAGGAAAAAGTAAGTAAAAATATCGCCAATTTTGTCGTCTGCTGAATTAGCCAAGAAAGTGTTAAAGGTAAATGATACAAAGTGTCAAATCACTTTGAACATGGAAACATAATTTTTTACAAGAAAAGCAGATCCATATATAATCAGTAGCTTGTTATATTATAATTAGCAGTGAGATATGAAAAAAATATGAGTTAATTAATATATTTTCTGTAATTTACAATGCCATTATGATATCAGTAACTACCGTATTTATCCTAAGTATTTCGGACACGTTATCTCCTTACCCTACGTATCCTGCACTTGGAATAATAATGAAAAACTACGAGTATAAGTAAAGATACCCAGGAAATGCCACAATCGCGAAGCACAACCCTCCCGAGGTACCAAAAGAAGGAGAGATGAGGAACAAACAACGACAGAACAAAAGCCATATATCATAATTAAAACATGCCTATGTAATTTTGACCCCCGTAAACCCCACGTTTATATAGTAAAACTTGGGTTTACAGGGGTATACATTATTTTTCTAATTTTTTCTCAAAAACATAGACTGTGGGTACTCGTTAGAACCGCCTCTGCGAGGCGGTTCTAACGAGTACCCACAATATATGTTTTGAGTATAAATATGAAAAATATCAGAGTATTTATCTTAAAAATGTTCAGTTTTTGGATGCGAAATTTTCTGTATATTTGAATAGGCGTATTTTCGTAATGGAAACCACCAACACACAATCAAAGAAGAACTGCAACAGAGAAACCGCCTTGGAATGGTCAGTAGGAAAGGGGTGGGGGGGGGGATTGGGTGTGGGAACTTAAACCAGTTTCACTCGCGCAAACCCTTAATTCTGATTGCAAATGTGTTCGGCCAGCATTGGGCCCGCTACCTTATCTGTGACACATCACAATAAAACACATACAATCAAAACGCTGTGATGAAACAAAGCAAAGGGTTCCATGTCGATCCGAAGCCAGAACAAAAGAAAACCAGAAACAGGGCCACGGGCCCGACCACAGACATTGATAATCAGGCGTTAACCGCCTGAAACAGATTTAGGAGGAAGCCGTCATTTAGTCTGAGGACATGCAATTAAAGAAGGAAGCAAAGTTATCAACCATAATTAGGTTAAAAATCATGCATGCAGTTTGCCACAGAATATCCATGTTGTACATGTAACCTATTTTATTATAGCAAGTGACAATCATTTTTAGTTCCGATCAGTTTTGCCAGTTATCTTTCTTTCATTTATACTGTTGGTGCGTCTAAAAAGCTACTGGATGAGTTACACTCCTCGACATCTGATCTGGATCGACACTGTGTGCGTAGGACAGTCTATCGAATACTGCGATTAATTAACTCATTTATGTCTAACGTCCCATAAAAGAGATACTGGCAAACAGTGTAGTCCCAGATCAGACGCTGCAGAACGCAGCGTCTGATCAAGGTCTACACTTTTTGCGTTAGATATAGAAATTTTTATAAAATGTGGTAATAATAAAAATAACCAGACACCCCTTCTACTGGAAATGGACCGGGCAGAAATGGACTCCATTCTGCATAGAATAGGTTAAATACAATAGTGAATAAGTTTACGTTTTAGGAACTTTATTGAAGACTGCTTCCTGCCTGAAGTATTTTATTTTCACGAATTTTCAAAATTTATCTGTTTTTAAAACGAAGACCAAAAACGGTGAAAATATACCTGAGATGCATGGTCTTAAAAGCTTTGATGTAAAATATAAGTGAATAAACACAAGAAATGCTTCAATCACAAAGCACAGCCTTACCGAGGCACCAAAAAGGAGAGATGAGGAACAAATAATGACAAAACAAACGGCACATATAAAGCCACAGTCGGATGAAAACCAAGAAAGTTATCAACGGTTGAAGGTATTAAAATTACTTTCGTAGGCACCGCCATTTTGAATAGTCAATGAGACATTATGAAGTCAAGAAGCCTTAATCAAATATAAAAAACCAAAAGTACATTATTTATATAATATTTGCGTCATTATCAAATATTGTTCTTATTTTTCAAAACAAAACAAAACAAAAAAAAAAAAAAAAAAAAAACAACAAAAAAAAACACATATGTTGTGGTTACTCATATAATTCTGTGGAGAAAATAGAAAAAAAAAATCAATATTTTTGGTTGAAAATAGCCTTATCTAAAACTATGGCTATTTAAAGAAGTTATTATACATTTTGTTTTGTAGGAGAAGTCTCTGTAGAGGAGATCATGGTTTAGTAGTAATGGCAGTAGCAGTAGCAATATATATATATATATATATATATAAGTTGGGAGAAGGAGCATAACATCTAACAAAAAAAAAAAAAAAAAAAAAAAAAAAGAATCACGAAAGCTCGAGAAAGCTATTGGATTCGACGTCTGAACACTCTACGGCCATATGGTATCAACAAGGGCGACCAGTAGAGGGAATCATCGTTCCTAAACCAGGGCATGCGACAGCTTATGTGGAACGTTTTGTTCATGTGATTTTCCGAAATCACAGCGTAAGTTGGGCCCATTTGCCTTAAGTATTGGTGAGAAAGACTCAGTTTGACGTATATTCCTTTCGGTGTAAGGTTTATGGCGCATTGTATATATTACGTATATGGACAGAGTGGTGTTGACAGGAAATATAAGCTTTTAACTTTTTGCACGTTGAGTTTATCGCGCAATATTTACATTTCGCACATATCGAAACACGCTCACTTATCAAGTCGCAGCGGGCTAGATAACATGGGCCCGAAAAGCATAATCTGTGTTCCAACTATTTCAACTCATGTAACTTGTTTTTGTAAATTTTACATCTTTATTTCCTTTTTTAAAATAGAAAACCTCTGAAGAAGGCGAAAGCCGAAAGGCCTTAGGTAAAGAAATCATTTGCACTGTTAATGATTCACTCTCAATATCTTCGGAAGTTGATGATACTGTCTGCTTTATTTGACAGTTGTTGAAGTGCTTCAAGTGTCTTGTCTGGACAAACACTGTTCTTTTACTTTAGGCTTAATAAGTAATTTGGTTTCGTACAGACAATTGCTCTGTTCTTAACCAGCGTGTTTGTTAAGCACCTAGCATTTATTGTTTAGGAACCCTATCATACATAAGTACTTTAACTGCTCTTGTTAGAAGAATAGGGGTGTTCGATCATAAACAAAAAAGGTTCAGACCCACGCATAGTCCGAACATGGCTCTTGACATTCGATCTAGAGATTCTATAATGGCCAAGTATTCCGTAAGCATAATGTACAGTGCGTTATTTTAAGACTTCAATAACCATGTGCTTCAAAACACCATTTCCAGGATGCGACTTAACTACCTTAACTACTCTAATTACCAGACTTATCCTAAAATCAAAAAAAAAAAAAAAAAAAAAAAAAAAAAAATGCGCTGGGCTTCCTTATTAGACGTCTAAAAAGTACTGACGGAATGGCAAATAGTGTCGACCCTGATCATACTGCTCTTTATGGGCAGTTTTATCTGGGTCTAAACTGTTTGCTCGGGTCTCTCTATCCAAATACTTTGGGTAAATACGCTAACCAAGCAAATTCAGACAAAGTCTGGACATCTAAAATAATGACTTATGTTTGTATTTTACCGCTGTGTGCTTAGTTAAAGTAATTACTGATAGATGGCACTTCCTTCTTGTCTCTGTAAGTCTCCGTTGGTATCAGCCATAGGTATTCCAGCTGAATTGGAAACACTTGTTTCAAGACAACTACCTTAATCATTCTGATAAATGCTTTTTGTTTTCTTTATTTTTGTTTCCGTGCTGAACAATCAATAGTATTATCCAGATCAGAAGTTATTATTTACAATGGGACTCCCGCAAGCAGACATAATAACTTACTTCGATGCTCCGGAAAAGGCAATCACCGTAGATGCGCTTCTAATGAGTACTCAAAACGTATGTTTTCTTAGAGAAGTAAGGAAATATTTACCTGGGCCCAGTTGTTGGTTTAAACAATATTTTATTGATTTGAGTTCACATATATACATCGCATAATGTTATGTGGTACAGGATTTGATAAAAAGCTAAAAGCTTATATAAATCATCTCCTGAAATACAATATCTAATTCACGGGTACTTTTGCTGAAAAAAAATGTGAGTAGCTTTTGCAAGCTACTAACATTTTTTCAGTAAAAATATTATAATATATGTCATATTTGATGGTCAAAGTTTTTAACGATACGTTAACTGACGACATCGTTAGTTTTGAACAACTGGGCCCTGATATCCCCTCTTATCTAGAGCGATGTTGCGTTAGATTCCAGTTGTACATGTTGCGGGCTCGAACATGTACAGACGGCATTCGTTGCGTGCTCACAGATGTAAAGCCGGAATTTGTTGCGTGCTGAAACACGTAATCACGATTTTCGTTGCGAGCTTGCAAATGTAAAGCCGATATTCGTTGCGTGCTCACACATGTAAAACCGCTATTCGTTGCGTTGCGTTCTCACACATTTAAAGAAAGTATTCATTGCGTGCTCACACATGTAAAGACGGTATGTGTTGCGTGCTCAAACATTTAAACTCGGTATTCGTCGCGTGTTCACACAAGTAAAGACGGTATGCGTTGCGTACTCACACATGTTAAGACGGTATGTATTGCGTAATCACACATGCAAATACGGTATTCGTTGCGCGCTAAAAAATGTAATCACGGTTTTCGTTCAGTGCTAAAAAATGTAATCACGGTTTTCATTGCGTTCTCGCGCATGTAAAGACGGTATTTTGTTGCGTTCTCACACATGTAAAAACTGTATTCGTTCCGTGCTAACACATGTAAAACAATTTTCGTTGCATTCTCACACATGTAAAGACGGTGTTCGTTGCGTACTCAGACATGTAAAGACGGTATTCGTTGCGTGGTCAAACATGTAAAGACGGTATGCTTTGCGTTCTCACACATGTAAAGACGGTATGCGTTGCGTACTCATACATGTTAAGACGGTATTCGTTGTGTACTCACACATGTAAAGACGGTTTTATGATGCCGTTTCTCATCGTTTCTATCTGCTTGTTCTGTTTTCGGTTAAGCGATGTTTGTGTTGTCATTTCATAACCTATAGTAATTTTCCAGTGCCTTAGGAGGAGGACCCTGTTCCGTGATTTATTTTTGTTTCATTTGCTAACCATTGAAATAACTTGTTTTCAAACTCACAACTATTTGTCCTAGGAAACGGGTAATACAACCCTAGAAACTTAATACTTCATTTTTTTATATAGTCTGTATAATGGAACTCTTCGCACAAAGTTGTAGGACAGTAGATACAGTAACATTTCAGTGATATCTTTATCACTGGCACCAAAGGCGATCACCGTAGACCCCCAAAGTTAAAATAACGTCGATGCAACGAACAGTGAATCCTCTAATCAGACTGCGCGGATGCACTGAGTGGAACTTGCACTGTGGGAATGGGTCGGTCATGTAGCTTAAGGGTGTTAAATAGAAACTGTTTGTATAACGCCTGTTACTACAAATTCCTAATGTCAAGCAAACCGTGTAAATCCTGATCAATCGCCGCGTCGTTCTTTGGCATCTGCTCTGCATTACGAAAACATGCCTATTCAAATATACTGAAAATTTTATCACCAAAAAATGAAAATTTTCAGATAAAAAAATCTGATATTTTTCATATTTCTGCTCAAAACATAGATTGTGAGTACTCGTAACGAGTACCCACAGTCTATTTTTAAGCAGAAATAAGAAAAATAATGTGTACCCCTATAAATCCCAGTTTTACTATATAAAAGTGGGGTTTAATGGGGGTAAAAATTATATAGGCATGTTTTCGTGATGGGCCTGCACGCTTTACAAACGTCTGTTTTTAGGACACTAGGCGAGAATGGGTTAGTAACTATTCTTATGTTGTACACCAGTAAACATATTTATATACGATGTAAATACATTATGTAAGGGTGCCCCTTCGTTCTTTATTTTACATGATTGGTTCTCATATGCTGCAAAGGGAGAAGCCCGCATAGAGAAATGTGGTCATAACTCACTCGTCCTCATATTTATCTTATTATTTGTTTTTGCATCTTGACTCCTAACCATTACACTCCTTAACTTTTAACAAGTGGTGATGAAAAAACATAATGGTTGACGGGCAAAGAGTATTGACCCTGATTAGCTAATCTTGGTCTACACTGCTTGCTATAGCCTGTCCGTCCGAATATTTAAGGTAAAGTTTGGCTACAAATCTCAAAATGAGCCTAAGTGGGTAAGGAACATAAAAGATATAACACATTGGTAAAGCTGACTCATGTGATGATTAAAGCAGATCACGATGTATTACAAGGAATTATTGTTTTGCACGATACAGTTCAACTAAGTCGGAACATAAAGCGTAATTAAGCATTAAATAATGTTTGTTGTTTTTACATTGTTTTATTCATTCTGTCAGATCCAAGCATTGATAGCATCAATTCTTTTAGACCTTCAGGCAAGTAAAATAACAAGATACCAGTAAAACGTAAGATCAACTGATCACTTATTCATTGAAACTCATAAACTGCATAGTTCCAAATAAGTTCTAATTTCAGAGGAAAAGAAGTGGCTTCTTTTTTTATACTCATTACGAAAACATGCCTGTACAAATATATTGGAAATTTCACCACCAAAAAACTCAAGATTTTTCCGATAAAAATTCTGATATTTTTCACATTTCTGCTCAAAACATAGATTGTGGGTACTCGTTAGAACCGCCTCGCCGAGGCGGTTCTAACGAGTACCCACAATCTTTGTTTTGAGCAGAAATAAGAAAAATAATGTATACCCCTGTAAACCCCAGTTTTACTATATAAAAGTGGGGTTTAAGGGGGTCAAAATTATATAGGTATGTTTTTGTGATGCCTTTACCGGTGGTACCTATAATCTTAGATCTCATAACAACCGCCCACATGGGGCGGGTAAAATTAAGTTAGAAAACACGCCTCTTCCAGGAGAAATGCTATAAATTGTCACACGAATATTTCCTTTATATAAGGAGCATTGGAACCACTTCATGTAAATACTTAAATTAACATGATGTTATGAGAACTCGGATTAGTTACGTATTCTATGGTTAATTCGACAAGAACATGATAAGCGTGCCACAACTCATTTGCATACAAAACAAAACTAGATATCCAAGTGCGGTCAAAAATGTTTCTAAAAAAGTGAGGTTACCATTAAAGGGGCTGGATGCACCTGGTACATTTTCCACCATTTTGTATATGGGAGATAACTTTGCGACTTCTTGTTTGCTTTCCCGCAAACTAGGTCCCATCTGAAAAGGGATCTACTCTAAAGGGAAAGAATTTGATCCTCTTTGAGAGTGGACTTTTTTTCAGAATTGAGGTAAAACAATTTTGACTGAGTTTTCTTCCTTGAAAATGTATCCATTCATATTAAATGCGTAACCCTTGTCATGCTGAATAAATTAAGATGCCACGCCCACTTCTAATTTTCAGCCAACCAGATTACTTGATCCAGGTTTTTGTTACAAGTTCATATACTAAATGACAAACAGTACAGCTCTTGATAAATTGGC
Source organism: Anodontia alba (assembly GCA_964016985.1). Classification (NCBI taxonomy): domain Eukaryota; kingdom Metazoa; phylum Mollusca; class Bivalvia; order Lucinida; family Lucinidae; genus Anodontia; species Anodontia alba. The sequence continues at coordinate 128,132,486 of OZ024822.1, forward strand.
TTCCAACTTATCTGGAATTACACTGTTTGTAAAGCAGAACATATCCAGGATCAGCGGACCAGGGTTAAGCAATACATGTAGACACGTTACACCTTAAATTCGACATTCCCGAACAATATATGTTGCATTTTGTATTTGAAAGGCGATCGCCTTTCAAATACAAAATGCAACATATATTGTTAATTCATAAATTTTACAAATGATCCATATACGTTTAAATCCAGAATAAAAAATGGTGAGTTGATGCGGCTAAAAGCTCTAACGTAATCACATACTAGAGTCGGTGGTCTGTATATGCTAGCAAACAGGGTCGATTTACGAAATATTAAAGATGACACAAAATAAATAAATAAATAATAAAAAAAAAATAATAAATAAATAAAATAAAAATTTAAACCGGAATGCATGAAGAGAGGCTAAATATGACCATCATATGAACTTGACCACCTTTAAAGGCATAGGTGAGACCAGTACAGTACATTTATAACTTAAGGAGGTTGGAAACACTTTCAAGGGAAACAATACTATCAAAATTGTTTCCTCCATTTTGAAAAGGCGTCTGCTCTAATGAAAAGAACATTTGTTCCTCTTACACAATGTGTAAGGTCAAGGGACAGAAAAGCGTATTAAATTATTGTTGATAACAAATTACTTTGTAATGTGCTTCGTGTATGCCTGTAAGGTACAGGGAGGGAACTAATTAATTTTCCCATAGAGCTCCATACTAATTCAACTCATTTTGGTGGTTAACCCTTGTCATGCTGAATAAAATAAGATGCCACGCCCACTTCTAATTTCCAGCCAATCAGATTACTTGATCCGGGTTTTTGATAGAAATTAACATATCTCATGATAAACAGTGCAGATCCAACTGTGTTTAGCAAGGGAAGGGTTAAGAATTCATTTCAGGGTATGGCTGGGCTTTCAAACTTTGTTTAAATTTAAAGACCTGGCTTAGCACAGCAAAATAAATAAGGAAAAACACCACATACACCAGCACTTTCTATGAGGCTGAATGTACAGTAACAACCCCTCAATTAGCAAATATCGAAAATTTAAATTTGAAATTTCACCACTGCTTCTTTTGGTTCTAGCAAACACAAACAGAAACATTCATTTCTTCGAAGTTACACACACACACACACACACACAAATATTTTTCTCTTCAAATTGGAATAATAACCCAGTGGGCACACGTCGCCAGGGCAACGTCGAATCAACGTCGGTGCAACGTCATGACGTTGCACCGATGTTGATGCGACGTTGCATTTACGTCATCACGTTGCACCGACGTTGTCGCGACGTGTCATGACGTTATATCGACGTTGATCCGACGTTGCATTTACGTCATGTGCCTGCAGGGAAGTTTAAATTCATCTTTATCATTAACCGATCACAGGCCGCCTTATATGAAATAACTACCCTGCCCTTTTTGCATCAATCAGCATGCCTGACACGACTGGCTTTCTGTGCCCTTTACTTCCACTACAATATGTTTATGTACATAGTGGACTCTTCTACGTCACTCTTTCAAACTGAAGTGGTGTCTGGTTTGTTTTCATTCTCTCTTATTATATATTTTTCTTCTTGCCTCTTGTTATACGCACATTCTCATTTGGTGGATTAACGTTTTATAAAAAACAAAAATTGTTTTATAAAAACATTTATTTAGTTACCTTTTAAGGGACAGTATACATTTTGTAGATTTTAACTGCTTCCGGCAAGGGATATGACTTTTTTGACCGCTTGTTTGCTTTACTACACACCAAGCACCTTCTAAAGAGGGATCCAGTCTAAAAGGAAAGTATAGGGAGCAAATTCATTGTCAAGTAAACTCCTTATCTGAAAGAAGGCACATACTATTATGGCAGAGGTGACCCTCCCTCAGAAAATTGTATTTATTATTTATGTAAAGTAGAAAATCTATATCTAATTTGTACTGGTCATTTTATTACAAACAAAACAAAAAGATAAAGAAAATAAAGAAAGAAAATCACGGGCCATTTTTTTCTAATCAGGGCCTTTGTATTGTGCATTGTAATTCTTCTTTTCAACACAAAAACATATATCAAAATTTACGTATTTGTTTCTCTTTTGTTATTATTTGCTTCAATATATTCTTCGCCTTTATTTATTATTTCAGAAAGAAAGAACAACATAATAATGTTTGCATTTAGTAAATAGAAACATACGCTTCCAGCATTTTCAGACAAAATGTCGCCCAATTAACATCCTGGATTAGTTTTTGAGTTTGTCTTAGCATCTTTCAATTTAACCATGACAAAATAAATTGTCAACACTTGAACAATAAATGTCCTAGTAGTCATTCAGAGGTCACAATTAAGGTCTACGTGCCTGAAAATGATCAAAATCAAAAGTACATAACAAAGATTCATACTAATCAAATTTTTGACGTATTAATACCCTGTTTTATTTGCCATTGTGCCACGTCGGATGTCTACGCTATCATGCTCAGATTGTATCTAGCATATTACTATTGCAATTGTTCGGAAAGCTTGATAAATGTGACGCCGTCTGTCTCTTCGTTAGCAGCGTGTATTTCACAACTACATTGTATTTCAATATTTTACAAGACGCTCGTCTCGATGAGTACTGTATTCACCTTGAATATTCGAACAGACAGGCCTGAGTAAACATTGTACACCTAGTTCAGACGCCGCAGGACGCGGCGTCTAATCTGGGTCTACACTGTATTTCACTCATGAATCCAGCATTTTATATATAGAAACGGTAGTTAAACGGACAACTCTGTCTTTCAGTTTGTAGTCGAATGTCATGCAGCAGATTTCAGGAAAAAAGAAGAAAAAGGAAAAGAAATAAAAAATAATAATAATAAAAAAAAAATAATCAGTAAAAAAAATAATAATATACATGTAATAATGCGACTATGAAAAACAGCAGTAGACCGGAGATGGCTTTAAAAAACATGCAACAAATTTTAGGGCAATAGAATAATAATAATAATAATAATAATAATAATAATAATAATTATAAATATAAGAAATAATAATATATACGTAATAATTCGACTATGAGAAACATCAATAGACCGGTGAAATAATAATAATAATAATAATAATAATAATAATTATTATTATTATTATTTTATTATTTTTATTATTTTATTGCCCTTAAATCTGCTGCATGATACGAGTCCCCATTATGTTTCGTCATCGTGTTAAGAATTGACCACTGACGATGTAGGGAACCTTTTCGCGGACATCTGAATAGTAGAACAGTATCAGAATTAAGGGAGAGGATTGAGCGCTCATAAAACCGGGTTTAAGACCCACCCCGCTCACACCCACACATACCAACAACAACTTTACTGTTGGCTATCCCAAGGCAGTATTCCTGTTACTGTTCCACTCTGTTTTCGTTGCGGTGTTGTTTTGTGATGTCACTTCTTGTCATTCTAACCTTACTCAGTGCTTTGGCAAGGTTGTGTTCCGTAATTGTGGTCCTTCCAGGCCCCGAGGGTATAAAACTGTTTTCTTCCTAAAATCAGCTGAGCATGGAATTTTCTCTGCTAATAAACATGAAAATGCCAACAGCTAATAAATATGAAAATGCCAAAAATAGTTGGCATTTTCATATTTATAAGCAGAGAAAGTTTCATTTTCAGCTATGTTTAGAGAGACAGAATATGCAATTGTCAGTAATTTGAGATTTATTAGCAGGACACATTTCATGCTCAACTGAGTTGAGCATGAAAAAGGTTTTATAACCTCGGGGCCTGGGAATCCTCTTATTTTAACAAATGACACTGACCCTTGCCATTACGAAAACATGCCTATCCAAATATATAGAAAATTTACCTCCAAAAATTTAAGATTTTCCGATTAGAAACTCTATTATTTTTATATTTCTGCTCAAAACATAGATTGCGGGTACTCGTTAGAGCCACCTTTTTTTTTTATTTATTTCTTCCAATACTTCACTTTAATACAGATTATATTATAATATTTCCTTTGGGATCATCGGAATCATTTGGATTGATTTTGAAAAATAAAATATCGTCCAGTTTAGGTCTAAAAGGTATTATCAGTGTTGCATTGCTGTCCACGAGCAGACTCAATAAAACGTTGGAATCTAAAATTCTGAGGTAGAGGGTACATGTAGGTGCTTTTGACATAAAGTTTACTAACTTTAAAGGTTCTCTATGGAAAGCCTAAAAATAGAATGCCCAGCTAGTAGAGTAGAAGCAATTTGGCCTTTAGCTGCCCACTGATAACAAAGTTAAATATTGCTCTTACTCTGACCATGTCCTTTTATTTTGTATAGTAAAGTAAATAAGTGTTTATTTATCCATCTATTGCTTACCCATTGATCAACTTCAGTACATGTCATTTAATCCATTTTGGTAGGGTCGACCATTTGATTTTTAACGTGGGGGTGATTTTTGGAGAAAAAAAATCCAGGAACCTGTTTTGCCAGAAAAATATAGCCAAGACCAGTTTAAATGCTATTATACCCTTTGTAAAAACGTGAATAAAAAGACAGGCTCGCGTCACGGTAAAAAAGTTCCAGGCCCAAAAATATCTCCCAGCTCCTTCAAAAAAAATCAAACGGTCTCTTAATTTACTTAATTCATGTATATTTGTATACTGCATTTGTATCAATACTTCTGCATATATTTTTGTTAATGTTAAATGTTGGGACAACTGAGACTATTATTAGTTCTTATCACTTAGGGGATAACTGTATTGAAAATTTACATTTGGGGAGGTATATCGTCGGTTTTACGGTCGGAAATTTCGTTTTACGGCGACGCGTCGCCGTAAAACGAAATTTCCGACCGTAAAACCGCCGATTTACCTCCCCAAATACCAAATTTGAATGCAGTTATCCCCTAAATATCAAGCTCAGCCATTTTGCTTACATTGACGACAAGCGTTGCTGTCCGCGTAGGAATACAATAATATGTGACTCGGCGAGCTACAGTATATCGCCAAATATACTGTCGGAAATTTCTGACATTGACCAATCAGATGTCGAGTTCTGTTTGTAAGTGCATTAGAATGTTTATTCACAAACACTCTAAGCTGCTTTATGTGTTTGTAGTTCATACAATGATCCCAAATTTCATAAACCTCTAACACATATTGGTTATATAAAATTGCTGTACCAAATTCATTTTTTGCATGTCTTCTTGTGTATACATGAACAATTTTGTTTTGTATAATTGGAGGGCCTCATGGAAGGCTAGTAAATGTATATGCTAAATATTGTCAGCCTGGTTAAATAAAGGCTTTATATACTTACTTTCTTTCTTACTGACTATAAAACCGAATATGTTTATATATGTTTTGCTCTCAAAAGAGCCATTCCTTTAGGATGTATGATAGGTATGACAAGAAGATAATTTGCCCGAGTATGTAGGATGATTACGGGCTCCATATAAATCACTTTAGGGCTGTTTACTTGCCTAGTGACACAAGGGACTGATGAGACTTATTATTATTTTATAGAAGTGTTTTGGATGATCAGTTTGCATGCAAATCATACTTACTATAACAATTTAAACTAAATGTCTTTCACAAAGGCAGGGATGTAATCTGTCTGGAATATTTTACTAGTCTGTTGTCTGTTTGATTTCCCTCTTGATTTCCTGGAACAATGATGATCTAACGTTTGTTTGTGTTGTTATAGTTTTAAGGGGAATATATACACTTTCAAGAGAGACAACTCTGTTGGATTTGCGTTTTCCCTTCCGAAGAGGGGTCTTCTCTAAAAGGAAAGAATTTGCTCCCTTGGGAGCAAATTCTTGCCTTTTAGAGAAGATCCTTTTTAGAAGGAGATTGGTGTACAGGAAAACAAATAGGAAGTCACATAAATTATCTCCCTTTAAAAAAAGCAACCGAGTGCATCTAGTCCTCTTAAATTAAAACTGAATGTTTTTACGTCATCACACATACTATAGAGGAGAAGATGTGCTAAGATTATACAAATCAATATGAACATTTGCGACTATCCGTATTATTTATTACTGACAAGTATTTTTCAGTTTTCAAATTTTGTTTTTGAAACAAGTACATGCTCTTTAGTTGCACTGATATTTTCTTTTACATTTCAGTATATACCAAATAGTAGAGGCACATCTTATGAGAACTCACAACACATCACGAAAACATACCTATATATTTTGACCCCCTTCAACGCCACTTTTATATAGTAAAACTCGGGTTTACAGTGGTATACATCAATTTTTCATATTTCTATTCAAAGACATAGATTGTGGGTGCCCGGTAGAACCGCCTCGGGGAGGCGGTTCTAACGAGTACCCACAATCTATATTTTGAGCAGAAATAAGAAAATATCATAATTTTTTATCTGAAAATTTTTCATTTTTTGGTGGTAAAATTTTCAGTTTATTTGAATAGGCATGTTTTCATAAAGATATGGTCTTGTCTTGTAGAGGAGTAAGAAAACATTTACCTTGATATCTCTCTTATCTAGAGTTTTGTAAGACATGACATTATCATAATATAATATGAAAATGAGGAAGAATTTGGTAACGTAGTATATTAAGACAGATTTATACAGTAATACGGTTGCTAGAACTGCTAGAAGTAAACACAATAATTCAAGAGCTAATTTGAAATCTGCAAAATACGGAAAATCTGCCTAACTATCTGGGCCCAGTTGTTCAAAGCATCGCTAGCTTAAAGAGCTCGTTAGTGGTCAAAATGTTAACTGATCTACAAAGTACAATATCTTATTCACATGTATTTTTGCTGAAAAATGTAAGTAGCTTTGGCAAATGCAAAGGTTACTCACATTTTTTTTTCAGCTAAAATATTAGCGTATATGCCATATTTAATGATCAATGTTTTAACGATACGTTAACTAACGACATCGTTAGTTTTGAACCCCTGGGCCCTGGACCCCGATAAACCCCTGTTTTACTATACATTATGGGAGAAGGGGTACACATTACATAGGCTTGTTACTATAATGGTATTATGCATCAGTCATTTGAAACCCTGCCGCTACTGGGCCGGGGATAGCGGGGACATAGCGGGGCTTAAGTGCCGTGATTTAATTTGCGATGAGTCCCGGCAGTGCCGTAGATGCGCGGGGGATTAGATTTCCCGTTACAATGGCCGGGAGAAAAAGCGAAACTTTGTGTTGGGTTTCACAGGGATATAATACGTATATTCGCTGGGAATTTTATGAAGAGCTCTCAAGGGACAGGTTAAGAAAGTGTATCCAAGTGGATCACTTCATTTGTTGTTCTTTATCATTTTCAGCCCATGCGGTAAGGAGAGATTTTACCATAAATAGGAGCCCGCAGTACAGGACGTTTACTAGGGCTTTGCAAACTGAAATGTTAAATCCCCCGCTATTCCCCGGCCCAGTAGGGGTGCGGGCTTCAAACGACTGGTGCATTAGTGTGGCTTTACAACAACCATATCGGATCTTCGGTTATCTGACAAGTGTGTTCACCGATACATGTTGACTATACAAAGTATAACACCAAAGCCATTTGTATTCTACAGGAATTGGATTTCACAGCCGACAGTTTGGCAGCCGTTGCAGTTTTAATACAATACAGTATTCGTTACTTCCCTTTGACCAGAAAAAAATGTTTAACCCTAGCGTCCTATAAATGGGACATTGGCAAACAGTGTAGACCCAGATCAGACACCACAGAACGTCCGATCAGGGTCTACACTGTTTGCATTTAATACAGGAATTCCTATAAACATGGTAAATAAAATTAACCAGACATTCCTTATCTTGGAAATGACATGTCCAAAGAGCTGAGGTAGTCCACTCGATATATTTACATATATGTGTTAAAATAACAGGTCTGACAAGCGTTGGTATATGCAAACAGAGAATATTCAGACCCGTCTGTGCATGCGAGTAGTCTAGTCAGGATCTTCACTGCATGCTTACAATAGTCATATGATACCTGATGTTTATTTTAATCTTCTGACGGCACAGGTACTGCTAATAATGCGTAGCTTTGAGGGCTAATGTTAACATTGGTCCTGCTGAACCCGAATATGCCCTGCTCTTGCAAACATTATAGATCCAGATCAGTTGGCATGTTCAGAACCCAACTGATCTGGATCTTCACTGTTTGTCATTAAGTATGTGAATTTGTATCAAAATCCTGGTTCAAGTGATGTGATTGGCTGAAATTAGAAGTGGACGTGGCAATTTGTTCAGCATGACTAGGGTTAACTTGTGGACTGAAGGCTTTTTTTTTTTTTCAAGGGAATTGACAGGGGATGCTGCTAGAACTCTTTTGCCCCCTTCTGAAGTGCTGTGTACTTTATAACGAAATAATTTGCTCCTTAGCAAATTGGTTGTGTTTAGAGTAGACACATTTTCATAAGAGGATTGGCGCGCAGGAAAGTAAACAGGAAGTCACAAACTTGTCTCCCTTGTGCAAAATGCCAAAAAAAAAACAAACTTCCAGGTGTGTCCATTCACCTTAAATCACATGGCGCTATGTTGCTAATGCTTTGCATGCTGGGTAAAATTTTCAGCGGATAACATTTTGAAATATTTTTTCATGTTGTTTTTTTCAAGGACAAAATTGCCATGAAAGGGCAAACCCTATTTTATTGGTAATATATATATATATATATATATATATATATATATATATATATATATATATATATATATATATATATATATATATATATATATATATTATTAATTTGTCGCCTGCTAACATCTACTTCATACTTCTACAGTTTAACTGTCACCTAAATTTCTGAGATTGTAAAATGTATTTAAAAACAACGCCTACAAGAAAACTCCAGTGATTTATAGATTTGTGGTAGCATTTTAAAGAAGACAGCATATTTAGACGTAAACGACTAAGTACCGGCGCAAATTTTGTTGATGTTTACATAGAGATATGGGACAAGGGTATACTAAAGTTTAATACATTTTCAATGCAATAGGTAAAAAAGAACAACAATGTAATTCTTTAATGTTTGCTTTTATTAAGCTTTATGAAATTTCTTAATTGAAATGAAAATAAAATAGACGTTAATTTGTTTATTACACAGTCTGTTATAAGATTTTTTTTATATTTGCGGGGATCGTCACAAACCGACGATCCCGGCAAATATAAAAAGTCCTAAGTGAGCCAATCGAATAGTCTACCATATATAGAAATCCAAAGCTATATTAAGAGACCGGTGCGATTCCCGCGCTGGTCAATTAACTCTTAAAGCGCCAACCAAAATTTGTGGCAGACTACATACTGTTTTTTTTTTTTTTTTTTTTAAATAGAAAATAAGTCTTGGCATTTTATGTGAATCGTCTGCTTGGCAGACGACTCACATGAAATGTCAAGAACTTTTTTTCTATGAATAATAATGAAAAACAAAATAAAAAGTGTCGTCTGCTGCACTTGAGATTGGCGCTTTAAGGGTTAAGCTTAACTTTTATGCAAATGTGCTTGCAGGGGTACCTTAAATCACGTGCGACGTACAAAGGCTCAGAATAACCTGCTGCACGATCTGCTTAGGGCATTTTAAGACAATACACAGGGACGTAGTTAAATAATGTATATATGTAACAAGGAAGACAGTGACTAGACTTCAAGGATGTTCCCTAGCATTCACGAATCGCATTTGACATAATCACTACTTGGTGTTTTTTGCCGCGATTGCAATAGTGAGAAGTTTATTACTTCTGTAATTGCGCCTTCAGTGTATAAACAAATTAATTTTTACCACTCTCTGGGCTAATTCGGCAGACAAGTTCAGCAGACGACAAACCGACGAACTTTTTTCATATTTTTCCCGGATACCAGGATCTGACAATTCATGCAATCAATGGGAGACAATTTTGCATGAAATACCAAAATCCTGTTTTCCGGGAAAAATACGAAAACATTTCAACATGTCGTCTGCTTGAAAATTTACTCAGCAGCTGAACATGCACATCTTCTCATGAAACACCGCAAAACTTGCTACTTGCGCAATCTAAATGCAGATTATTTCAGGCACTAAACAGTGATACTGCAGTCACACATTTTAAAAGCAGAATATAAAACTGTAATAAATACTAGCAGCACCATCTATACAAGAACCACAACCTGAGAATCCAGCTAGCATTCTTTATAAATCTACAGCGGGCCGTTATCGGCCCATCAGCTACCCTGACGGGCCGATAACGGCCCGCTATAAATTTATTTAGAATGCAACCTGAGAAGATGTTCCTAATGCATGTGAGCCAAGAGAACACTCAAATCAGATTTGCATCGGAGCCTTCACCGGGCACCTTGTGGACAGTCAAGGATCCAATTCTTCCCCAGCAAACACACAACGTGGTTATTACGTCGTTACAACGTCGCTGCAACGTCACGACATTGCAGCGACGTTGATACGGCGTTGTGTGTTTGCTGGGTATTTAGGCCGACAGTCCCTGATTAGACTGTAGAATTGAGAAGGCGCTTGGCGCACACTTTTTCTCACATAGCGGCCTACAATACAAACATTTTATTTGAAGTTTAGATGATGCATTCCTTCAGGTTCTACGCCATTTTACCTCGGGACGTTTTCTTGTCTGCGCTCTTGTGTTATCTGAGAAAACAAAAATGTTCATCAACATGGACTTTGTAAAACGTGATTAGTGAACAAAAAAGATAAAGACTAAACTACAGTGTATGGAATCAATCTCCAGCAGCCTGCAATGAAATGAGGCAAATATTTTCTGGTCAGAGTTATGTCCCTTGGCGGTGTACTTATTCTCTATAAGAAAATGTCTTAAACCGTATGCGTATGACGCAAAACTATTGTATTCTGGAGGTAATATGAAAAATGAATATATAGCATTTGTACATACAAGCTGAATAAATAGCACTGTGAATCTCATATATCGGAAAGGTTATGTAATTTACATACCAATAGTATTTCTTTTAATGTTACAGTACCATTAGGCTGAATTAATAGATTAATGAAGCATCATCATACAAAAACCTCATTAGGTCCACGTATAAAAAAGAAAACTATTACGAAAACTCGCCTATTCAAATATATAGAAAATTTCACCGCCATAAAATTGAAATTTTCAGATGAAAATCTCTGATATTTTTCATATTTCTGCTCAAAACATAGATTGTGGGTACTCGTTAGAACTGCCTCAGCGAGGCGGTTCTAACGAGTACCCACAATATATGTTTTTGAGCAGAAATAAGAAAAATAATGTATACCCTTGTAAACCCCAGTTTTACTATATAAAAGTGGGGTTTAAGGGGGTCAAAATTATATAGGCATGTTTTCGTGATGTGACTCCTTTCAAATGATACCACATTTACCCTAAATATTTGGAAACTGGAAACCTTAACCTAAAAATGATGTTCAGCTACAGAGAAATTAATACTCTGTTTGATAGTCAAACTAATTCAAATTAGTAAATAACAAATTGCAGGAAAATAGCATTGTCTATGAAATACATAATCGCGCGTAAAGCAATGAAAGATGTCAAAGACCAAGACTTGATAATCACAGAACCAGAGAAATACTTCGTGGGTACTATGCACAAGAGCGAACAACCAAGTACAGTCGAACTTCATTGGCTCGAACATCTTTGGGACCATAGAAAATTATTCGAGACATGGTTAGTTCGAGCCACTGAGGGTTAATCATGATGCCAGGTCAGAATGCAAATGGAGATAATTTGAGGAAAACTTTTCGATCTTCTATACAGCAATTGTATGTTGTGTGTACTCATTAGAATCGCCTCATCGAGGCGATTCTAATGAGTACACACAACACAATTTCATGATAAAATAAGAAAAAATCTCCCTAAATATTTGTTTTCTTTAGCTATTGGAAGAATTTCGCACGGACTCAAAAGCGAGTTCGAATTAACCATGGTAAACGAGCCATAGGTGTTCGAGCTATTTAGGTCGACTGTAATGCTCCTGAAATTGGAGCAGTGGACCGGAAGCACATATCCAATACAGTCCAGTCAGGGGTTAAGTTAACCATTTTACCGGTCCACGGTCGTTCCAGTCCCGGTCCTCGGTCGTTCCGGTCCCGGTCCACGGTCGTTCCGGTTAATATAGCGGTATCGGTCGGTCCGTTCCAATCGCTCCATAATCATGACCGCCTCCGAAAATGGAACACCTCTTCTTAGGGTACCGCACCGGGCCGGATATATTTAGGATTGTCTGTACAACAAGTTCATTTGCTTTTGTTGCAGTCTCTCTCTCTCTCACTCTCTCTCTCCTTAGCCAGCCAACATTAATTTGTTTTGTTTGAGTTATGGCTATACCACCGAGAAAACCCTTAGGGAAGTCCTCCCAGGGGTGTTCCTGGTCCCCTGAAATAAAGTCAGCATTTGCCCTTGTTCCCCAAAATTAAAATCTTGACTTTCTATATTCCTTGTTCCCCCCAATGGCTCAGTTGTCAGAGCATCTGCTTGAAAGGGAGGTTGTGGGTTCGATCCCCGACAAAGGATACAAAGACCTGTCAGCTACACTGTACCCCTGTGTCAATCAGTAATGCGGGGTATAGTGGTCTGTCACCTAATTGTATACCGGAATATCTGTCAGCGACAAAGTATACAAAGACCAGTGTCAGCTGCACTGTCGGTTACCCGGAATATCAGTCAGGAACCCAGGGTATAGTGGCCTGTTACATGAAGTGTACACCCGAATATCAATCAGCAACAAAGTATATGAAGTCCTGCCAGCTACATTGCACCCTGATGTATCAGTCAGTAACCTGGGATATACACTTAGAGTGTATAGATATACTGGAATATCGGTCAGCAACAATTAAAGTATACGAAGATCTGTCAGCTACACTGGTCCCCGGTGTATCAGTCAGTAACCCGGGATATAACAGCCTGTCACCCAGAATGTTTTGTAGTATAGGGTCCCGTAGTATACTTTGTCGCTGACTGATATTCACTGGTTTACACTTTAGGTGACAGGTCCCTATACACTGGCTTATTGACTGATATACCAGGGAGCAGTGTAGCTTACAGGTCTTCATATATACTTTGTTGCTGACTAATATTCCGGTATACATTCCATGTGACAGGCCACTATACTCCAGGTTACAAACTTATATACTGGGTAACAGTGTAGCCGACAGGTATTCGTATACTTTGTCGCTGACCGGTATTCCGGTATGTACTTCAGGTGACAAGCGGCTAAACCTGGGTACAGTGTAGCTCACAGACCTTGTTATACTTTGTCGCTGACTGACATTCTAGTCCAGGTGAGAGGCTGCTATACCCTAAGTTACAGACTGATACTTTGGGGTACAGTGTAGCTGATGGGTCTTTGTATACTTTGTCTCCGACTGATATTCCGGTATACACTTTAGGTGACAGGCTGCTATACCCTGGGTTACTGACTGATACGCTGATATACAGTGTAGCTTGCAGGTCTTGGTTTACTCTGTCGCTGATCAATATTCTGGTATACTCTCCATGAGACAGGCCACTATACCCTGGGTTACTGACTGAGACACTGGGTAACAGTGCAGCTGACAGGTCTTTGTATACTTTGTTGCTTATTCAGGTATATTTATAACTGTCAGCTATCAAAAAAAAAAATAAATAAATAAAAGATAAAAAAATAAAATAGAATAAAATAAAACATTAACCTCGACCCTGTCACATTGAGTAGAACATAACATACTTTCTATGCTGCGCATCGTGTTTGCAAATCAGTCAATCAATCAGCGATATGAAGTTCTCTAATACCATGTTAGATTGTGTTTATTTTTAAATTTCAATTGCTGTTTTGTCAAGGACAATGCCAGTCACTGGCTTATAGTGTAATTCTTTGCTTATTATATGAACGTCTGTTTATACAGGGTAAAGTTTACTGAAACTTATATCAGGGATTTACATAGTTATTCTATTAACTCATAACCTAAACATTCAGAGAGAGAGAGAGAGAGAAGCCTTTTTTCATAGCTGACAAACCAAGTAAAATCTCCTTTGGCAGCATATAATAGACAGCATTGACTGCTTTAAGATTATTTAGATTGTCATTTTAAGAAAGTACTGTTTTAGAATATGTATTGGAGCGGGAAGAGTGGTCACTTTATATTGTTTTAAAGGTCAAATTGCGTTTCGTCTGATAACAACTCAATTTTAGTAAACACCGTTCCATTTTTTCACTGGAATGGACCGGAACGACCGGGAACGCTAAGAAAGCGAGAAATGGAACTGACCGTCGCTCCGTTCCAGTCGTTCCGGTACCGGTCCGGTCCCGGTTGCGTTCCGGTCGTTCTCCGTTCATCGGTCGTTCAGGTGGTAAAGCTAACCGCTGACGGGACTGTATGCTTTGACTACAAAAATCATTTATGCCATTGTCATATATTTAATTTTCATAGTCAATATGACATATCTTGTTCACCTAAGAGTATTAAATATTAATCGGAAAACTAATACAAAGAGTTAATATCGTTTAGTACCCCTTAGAGAACTGAATTAATCTTGTCGTTTCTTAAAATATTTCTAGCATACAATGAAATAGATGAATGCGCGTATCGTTTCCCATGAAATCTGTGAAACAGTCTTGCCATAAAGGGAGGTCAAAGTCAGTTCAACGACAATACGATAATAAGCTAATTAAAACGGAAAATATTCTAAAGAAATATTCTACACTGAACTTGATTTCCAGAAAATTTCTGTATGCAACTCATGTTGGCTTCTAGGAAATAGAACACATGTAAGATCTGTATTATTAATGCGGTGTACCTATCTTCGATAATAGAATCGGTTCAAATACAGTCAAACCTGTGTTAAGCAAGCACCTTGGGGAAAGCAAAAAAGCGGTTGCTTAAGACAGGTGCTTGATTTATACAGGTAAATTTACACTTATATTGGACCTGAAAAAGTGGCCTTTAAATACAGGTGATTGCTTAATACAGGTGGTCTTTAAGGCAGGTTTGACTGAACATTGATTTGAATGGCAAATATATGTTCAACTTAATATTTCCTTACAACTAGTAATGATAGAATTTCTGTGCAAACGGATTCTAAAATTTCAATGCTTTCTGAACATTATGCATATTTTTACAAAAACAAGAAAAGAAAAATGTTTAGTTCGGGCAAAAATTAAGGGTACATTTGTACCCTACATTCCTTATATACATATAGTAAACAAGAGGCCTATGGGCAACGATTCGCTCACCTGAGTAAAAATGCCATTGCATATCTGCAGATGCCATATATGAGGGTCGTGCAAAAAGTTCTGTCACTAATAGGCTTCCTTAGTTTTATCCCTGGTATATTTTAAAATGCTTCCCTGCACTTGAATGGTGATTTGAATAGCTAACGATACCCGTTTATTTCGTGCAAATTCCTTTCCAACTGTCCGAGTTGTTTCAAACTGAAATAGATGCAGTCATATACACTGACCAATTTACTTGTTACATTGGAACATGGACCAGAAAACTGAAATTCGTAGCTATATTAAATGCCGCATTAAGCTTAATATAGATTCAAAGCAGACATTTAATGAATTGTGTGGTATATATGAACCTCAGACCATTTCAATGCGCGCAGTTTTTAAAACTGGGAAATTTTCTGTTGAAGATGATACCCGTCCTGGAAGGCCTAAAATCTCTGTTACCAAGGCTAACATCGCTGCTGTAAAGATTGTGGTCAAACAGGATGCGCGATTGTCTGTCAAAGATATAGCTAGTTGTACTGGCATATCAGAAGGCAGTGTGCAAACAATTCTGAAAAAGCGTTTGGACCTGAGAAAGGTTTGCGCTAGGTGGGTACCTCATTTGCTCACTGAGGAGCAAAAGACACAACGCTTTAAATGTGCCCCGGAACTTTTGAAAACATACAAAGGCTGTAATAGTCGGGTTATTTCTAACTTGCTAACAGGTGATAAAACCTGGGTGCACGTGTTTGAGCCACAAAGAAGGGTTGATAATAAGCAATGGAAGCGAAACGATAAAAAATGCCCATGTATTACCAAGAGAACCATAAGTTCGAAAAAGATGTTGTACGCAATTTTCTTTACTTCAAGTGGGCCAGTCGTTCAAGCGGCTTGTGCATCTGGTCACACAGTCACTGGCCGATTCTACAAGAATTCTGTACAGAAGAAAGTGAAAGAGTTTTACAATAAGAAACGACCAAGCAAAGGATGGTCAGGAGTCGACCTTTTACATGACAACGCCTCCTCTCACAAGTGTAAGGTTGTTAAGTCTTTTTGGCTTCTGAAAAGGTGAAAGTTTTAAACCATCCACCTTATTCACCTGACCTGAGTCCCTGTGACTTCTTTTTATTTCCAAGGCTGAAGAAAATGCTTTTCTGGAAATAAGTATACGTCTAGAAGTTCTCTTGGCAGCGCTATTTATCAGTGTCTCCAACACATACCAAAAGAAGACTATTTATCTGCTTTTCGCGACTGGGTTAAAAGGTTACAAAAATGTATTTCAGTAAAGGGGGAATACTTTGAAGGTTTGCAATCAAAATATGTTTGATAAAACGTAGCACTGAAGTAATCCGAACCCAGTGACAAAACTTTTTGCAGGACCCCTCGTATTGATTGGCATAATATAAAAAAGCCCTTGATATGATATATATATATATATATATATATATATATATATATATATATATATATATATATATATATATATATATATAGATGAGACTAAATAGGTTAATAGTGATGATGCTAGGCTAAATAGCGATGAACAGTTCAACAGCACCCCAGTACCCGTCCCCCCTCCCCCTAACCCCACCCCGTCCACCCCGCCCCTTAAGGCACGGAAAAGTGGCGTTTTCAGGGATATGTATTTTTTCTGCTCAGAACATATATTTAGGGTATTCATTAGAACTACCTCTTTATATAGATTGTGAGTATCCCTTAGAAATGCCTAACTGATGCGGTACTATTAAGTACCCACAATCTGTTTTGGAGCAAAAATAAGATAAATATCACAAATTATAACCTGATAATATTTTTTATAACCATCTTAAAATTAACTTATACTTCATTATACACACATATATGTATTCCAAAAGTAAGGTCTGCTGACAAACTATTCTCAAAAAAAAAAAAAAAAAAAAAAAAAAAAAAAAAATTAAAAATAAAAAAAAAAAAAAAAAAAAAAAATAATAATAATAATAATGCCACGACCGGGGACGAACCCGGTCCGCTGGACTCAAAGTCCTGCACTCTACCGCGGGTCGCTATAAAAGCCGGCTTGTACCGCAAGGCAGTGCAAGTGTGTTACATACCTATACCCGGTGACATACAGTTACCGTATCAGCAAACAGCCCCGGGTGTTGGTTAGTGTCGCGCGGGTTAAATGAACAGGTAATAATCACCTAAAAATGTGTCATTTCTTATTAAACCATGGAAGCCATAATTCAAATGCACCAAAATAGTTTTGAAACGTTGCCAGTATGCATAGATAGTCTGTATCATGCATGTGTGCTGCGTAAAATACAGTCGTCATGAAATCGGAAAATAAAGTTTTTCTGGTTTCTCACGAGATTGTCCGTAATCTCTCGGTTACAGTCCGATAACTCGAAGAAGGTGTTAGGAAGGTAGTTGTGGTAATGGTATCCAAGCCATAATCCAAACTCATAAATCCGTAAACGAATGACGAATCAGAATGTTCAGACCAACAGACATGGACGCCAGAATAAAGGGTGTAATTAGGCGTCGACGGATAGTAAGCATTACTTGGTAAGCAAGATTCACCCACCATGCCTATAGGCCTGAACGAAGGAAATGTAGGTAGAAGCGTATGTCCGGGCTTTTGGAAGTCTACTTATGGCTCGTCACTGGCAAAAATATCAGAAAAAATTCTGGAAACTGTCACATTGTAGGGATTGACCAGATCTTGATGTCTCCCATAAAACTTCTTAAGTTTTGCTACCAGTTTGGCTTTTTGATACCTCTGGCTCAACAACTTTGTAGTGAGCATTTTCCCACGCTCCATGAAGTCCTAATAATTTGAACAGAGTCTGGCATAACGGATTAACTGTGATTTGTAAACGCCGTATGCTTGTGCAGAAGGGATAGTACTGCTCAGGAATGGAAAGTTAACAATGGGAAAATAGAAGTCATCCCATTTTTTCGTAAAGCCTAGTAGTAAGCTTTCCATAGTCAATGTAGAAATAACAATCCAAGTTTGAGAAGGTGGCTGCAGTCTCCGTTGTTTCCTTTATTTCAAGTTTACGTGGATAGATGAATTCCAAATACTCTGCAAATTTTGTGTTTTTAGAGACAATACATCATCTATATATCTGTAGGTGAAATTGAATTGTTGTGCAAGGTGTTTCTTACCTGCTTTTAGGGGAATTTGTACAAACTCCGCAATACGAGTATAAAAACAAGTCGACAAGCAACGGTGCACAGTTAGTACCCATCGGTATACCGATTGTTTGCTGAAATATCCGACCGCCGAACTCCACAAAAATATTGTCGATTAGATATTCCAGCATCTTTATGACATCTGCATCTGAGTATTTTTGTGGTGCATCAGAGTGATCCCGAACGAAGTATGTGTCTTTGTAGCCAATGACAAGATGCTGAAAGCGACTGTTACCATTCTTATGGAAAAAACACTGTTTGATAATTTCCTTTAATTTAGATTTCAATTTATCATGAGCAATAGTTGTGTAAAGAGTAGAGAAATCGAAATATTTTATACTGTTGACAGAATGAAGAGATTGTGCCTTTAGGTTTCCTAAAAGCTCTTTGGAGTTTTTCCGGATCCACATCTGATTAACACCACTCCTGGCATCTGCAGTGCCACAGTACTTCTGAAGGCCTTCTTTAACTGCGGTTATGATCCGTGTTAGATCTTGTGAATCCAGTACGATTTGGGAATGTCAATATCTTCCTCTGGGAGGGAAATTCCGAATGTCAGCATCACCGAATGGTGGTTTTGTAGAATTTCGTCCTTGGACATAGAAGTAAGATTATATGTAGGGTTTCCAGTCATGGCACTCAAACCAAGCTCTTCCATTAAGCAGTCCTGAGGAAATCTTAACTGTCAGTACGAGTTTCTTTTCTTGACTTATCATGAAATGGCCATGGGACCCATTGTTGCAAATGAAAAAGGCTCTGACTAAACTGCATCGTGCGCAGTCTTCTCGTCTATAGCGTTGCTGTTGTCATTTACCAGATACTGGCGGTGCAGTATTGTCTATGCTTTAACTGACGAGCTCAATTTTCTGTATTACGGCATGGGGAGACAGGATGGGCCGTGTGCCGGCAGATTGTACCTTAAAACACCTAATATGTGAATCAGTTTGCGCATCAGTCTCACTTATAATAATCTGGACTGAACAAATTGTTGCCTTTGTACTCTATGGCATGAAACATAAAAATGCAAACGGACTGCTAGAATTCGTAACTGCTCTGTAAAATTGCTGATTCTACATGACATAAAGACCTTTTTCTTTTCAATCCGTTACAGACAGGTTGGAAGAAATTAAATCTATTTAAAAAAAAGTATGCAGAAATGCTCGTGCAGCATATAAGAGTTACTTCATGTATCTCTCGGCTTCTTTTGAAATGACACGGGAGTTGTTATCTTTGTATCTGATCATTTACTCAATGGTGGTGTATACATGTACCTTTGCTATTTGCAAACTAGACAATGCAGGGCCTTAGGCTGGTCCGGACCTTTGCTCTTAGGACATCTCAAGCCTTGTAAATGATGCGCAGTCTGAAGAGGAGCTTTACGCTCCGCACTAAAGCTAATACCGTATCTGCCATAAATATTTGGAGTCGAAACTCCAGACCATCTTCTCCCAAGATTTGGTTTAAACCTATTTTATCTCAAAAAGGACACTGATTATACTTATATGACATGCACACAAAAGATATAATTAGAACAAAGGCCATAGTTTATTCAATTCTTCTTCAAAAATTTGAAGAAGTCAGTTTAGCTACCTGATGATGTGTTAAAAGCGTGTGATGAAATGGTAAACAGGTAAACTCTGATCAGAAAAAGGCGTCTGATCTGGATCTACACTGTTAGCTTAACCTGCCTGTCCGATTCAGTATGTGCACAACGAGTCACCTGTCTGGTGAGAAATGTGTACCAACTCCAGGTCTGCAAGGTGAGTCAAGGTTTTGTACAAAGTCCTGGTGCATGCATGTATACATCGATATGACTGATTTTTTTGTTGTTTAACGTACCGAAGACATGGGAATCAAAATGGATACTGTCGCGAGAAACCGTATCTATGGCATATGAAAACAGTAAATGCATTTGCGCAGCATGACAAGGGACTTCATTTTTTTGCTCGTACACTCTACATCATGATACTGTAGGCCAGTGGAGAAGACCCTAATCATACTTGCGCGGATGTCGTTAATTTTGTCGGCATATGTTGTTAGTTACATGTACGTCTTCGCTTAATGCGACAAGGACCGTTTTACTTGTTGCAATGATATTCAGAAGAAGCTCATGAAGCATGCAGAACATGACGATTTCACATCTTATTTGTCATATCGCACGTTTATTGATGACCTATGATCTTTTCGGTCTCGTCCAAAAGTTTTCTATACACAAAATAGAAGCAGAGTTCGTTGTTGTTGTCTTTTTGTTTTACTTTTTTATTGTTTTTTTAGTGTTGTTACTGTTGTTTTTTTTTCAAGACAATGGTACTGTGGCTTCAGAAAACGAGGACAAACATACATGACACCGAAAACATTACGAGCAGGCTGTGTTCTTTAGAGGATTAAATACCCGTTCTCTCGATACAACTACTACGATACCTTAACGTGCATTTGGTTTTAACGTCGCCCTAAGACAACGTACCTCGAGCAACTCGTGAACAGTGAAAACTTTAATTCAACACGCCAGCTGACCCTGTCTTTGTACTAATGGCATTTACTGTCTTTTAGCTTCATTCTGCTAAAAACTTGCTACGTGTAAATAATGGGTGTACGGCCAATAAAACTTTTAGGGTTCTGACCGGGCTGCAGAATTTCTGCATGCGGATATCGGTCTTTCCTTTGTGTAAGCTGATGAGGCTTTTTTCTTTTTTTTTTTTTTGTTTTTTTTTTTTTTCTTTGTGGGTGTATCTATTGCTTTTGTTTATTGCAACTGATGTTGATGTTGTAGGCTTTGAATGGCTGCAATATTGTCAGATGATTATGAAACCCGGCATGGTGTTTAACATCTGAATATCAGTTTCTTCACACGGGTATAGTAAAAACGACGAATCTGTGTACGTCAAATACAGTTAGAAATTCTTTCGCACTTGGTAAAACTTTATCAAACTTTATCACATTCATAGTAATTTGCAGTTTGATTACTCATTTTAGTCCTCGTATATGATCTAGCTGCAAGAAAAGGACTTGTATAAACGATTTAATTGTTCAGAAGGTCTGCTGACGTATGCATGTAACGGAACATCCTACGTCAATCACATATTTGCAGCATTTGCACGATGATGTCCTAAGGTGTTCTCAGATTTCATTGGTTAGCGTATTCTCAGTGATAAGTCTAAACATATATCCTGGGGCGGGGATAAAACAATCAGAAACCAATGAAAACCTTTTTGGACATTATTTTCTCTCGGAGTACACCTCGTTGTTCGGTCCAGATACCTATATATTGAGAACACCACCCGGCTGGTTGAGCGGCATACTCGTCCTTGTGATTAAATCAGGTAGAAAAAGCCAGAAGAACAAGAAAAGATGACATAAACAATTTATAGATAATTTTAAATTAGAAACATGAAACGAAAACGCGCACACAACAAAACCTAGGCTATGACTGATGATCCAAGCTGTAATTCAACGTGTCTTGATGGTCCAATCAAGCTGCAATGGATGGTCCGTTATGCGTAGCCATTAACTGTTAGATTACCCTAGGAGGCCTGTCTTAACCATTTGAATATGCTGCTTTGACAAAATCGTTGCAATTTTCAAACCACACACAAGAGCGTGGGGGCTTTCGGTGGCGGTGGAGGGGGTGGTGCTTTCGGGCGGGGTGTGCGTAGGTCCCGATCGTCGTTGGCACAAGGCGAATCTTTTGTGAAGAATGCACGTCGGTCCAAAGCTTTGCTGACGGCACCAATACTAGTAATCTGAACAACGGTCTCAAACGCATGCTCAAATGTGGAGCTGTGCATTCTGTGTTGACCATGTACATAAGCAGTCACTTATCCAGTGGAAAGGGTGCTTGATAGGTAGACAACATGCGGATGTGTACTCTATAGCATGAAGCGTAAATGCTAGAATTCGTTATTCAAAGAAAACGAGAACAAACATACATGACACTGAAAAGATTACGAGCAAGCTGTTCTATCAGAGGATTAAATACCCATTCTCTCGATACACCTGCTGCGATACTTTCACATGCAATTGACTCCTCCGTCAGAGGGCTATAACCACGCCCATGCGTAAATCCTTAGACAAACAATATCGTGATACCTGTATTTGTCAATGAAAACTGCATGTATGTGTACCTGTATTTATCAATGAAAAAGTACATAGGTAATATTGTTTGTCTAAGCAATAACATTAACTGTTAACTGGTTAGCTATTTTGGTTGGTCAGGTTTTGGTGTCATTTACTGGTCAGGTGATTTCACGGAGGACTCAATTGGTTTTAATCTCGCCGTAAGAAAAAATATTCGTAAACAGTGAAATCTTTAGTTCAACACACCTAAGATGTGAACCAGTTTGCGCATCAGTGCAGTCCCAGTAATAGTAGAACACGAGTTGATGTTGAATGATGTTTATTGTTATTCAACCAAAAAGGGTATCCTGGATTATTGAACTAAATGAACATGTAGTTATATGAAATCATCTTGTCGATATACGTTCTAGATTCAAGATGGTTGACCATAATAATTAAGAAAAGTGCGCGTGAATCAAACACGTGAAGTGACATGCACGTTTTTTATGATTAGTATTTTTATTTCACACACACACACACACACACACACACACACACACACACACACACACACACACACACACACACCTTTCAGTCTGATTGAATCACTATCGTAAATAACATATATAAATATCAACGGGGACTCACCGTCGAATTCCATTCAAAGAGGGGTCATTTTACAATGAATGGAAGAGCATAGAGTATGAAAATAAGTTATCCCGTTTCGTTAATTATTTATGGAAAATTCACCAATCTGGACTGAACAATGGTTGCATGTGTACTCTATAGTATGAAGCGTAAAAGTGCGAACGGACTGCTAGAATTCGTAGCTGCTCTGAAATATTAGTTTCTACATGGCATAAAGACCTTTTTCTGGCTCCCTATTTCATTATTCATTAAATCCGTTAAAGAACGGTTTGAAGAAATTAAATCTATTTAAAACTCTGTTCAGAAATGCTCGTGCAGCATGTTTGAAGTCACCTCATGTATCTCGCGGCTTCTTTTGCAATGACACCGAAGTTGTTATCTTTGTATCTGGTCATTTACTCAATGGTGATGTATACATGTACCTTTGCTATTTGCAAACTAGACAATGCAGGGGCTTAGACTGGTCCAGAATTTTGCTGTTCGGACATCTCAAGAATTATAAATGATGCGCAACTACGCTCCGCACTGAAGCAAATACCGTATCTATCATAAATATTCGGAGATATTAACTCCAAACCATCTTCTCCCAAGATTTAGATAAACATATTTATTTCAAGAAATACACTGATTATACATACATGGCATGCGCACAAAAGATATAATTAGAAGAAAAGCCAGAGTTTATTTTGTTCTTCTTCAAAGATTTGAATAAATCAGTTTGGCTATCTGAGGTGAAATGGCAAACAGCGTAAAAAAAAAAGTCAAAAAGGATTACCTTTGGAACAGAACACAAAATGAAAACGACGAATCTCTGTACGTCAAATGCAAACAGAAATTCTTTCGCATTCGGTAAAACTTTATCACATTCATAGTAATTTGCAGTTTGATTATTAATTTTAGCCCTCATATAGGATCTAGCTGCAAGAAAAGGGCCTTGAATTAACGACTCAATTGTTTTGAAGCTCTGATGGCGTATGCATGTAACGGAGCACCACGCCAGTCACTTAATTTGCAACACTTGCACGATGATGTCCTTATGTATTCTCAGATTTCATTGGTTGGCGTATTCTCAGTGATAAGTCTAAACATATATCCTGGGCGGGTACAAAACAATCAGAAACTAATGAAAATCTTTTCGGACTATAGTTTCCCTCGGAGTACACGTCATTGTTCGGTCCAGATGCCTATATATTGAGAACACCACCCGGCTGGTTGGGCGGCATACTCGTCCTAATGACCAAAACACGCAATAAAAGCCCGAATGGGTGCCTTAGTTATTAGGCAGGAGACAATCAAACTGACATAAATAATTTGTAGGTAGTTTTAAATTAGAGATGGTCGAAGCTGTAATTTAACGTTTGTTGCTTATGCGATCAAGCTGCAATGGACGATCATCTAAGTGTAGGCATTGACTGTTCGATTACCCTAGGCGGCCTGTCTTGACCATTTGAATATGCTACTTTGACAATTTGATTGCAATTTTCAAACCGAACATTAGGTGGGCTTCTGGCGGGGAGGGGGCGGGGCGGAGGGGGTTTGTAGGTCCAGATCGTCGTTCGCACAAGGCGAATCTTTTGAGGAGTATGCAAGCTGATCCAGAGCTTCACCTCATTTATATAAATTGTGAGTATACTTTAGAACCGCCTTACTGATGCGGTACTAACAAGTACCCACAATATATATTTTGGAGCAGAAATAAGAAAAAAGATCACGAATTATCATCTGATAATATTTTTTTATAACCTTCTTAAAATTAAATCATACTTCATTATATATATATACTTACTCAAAAAATTACAAAAAAAAAAAAAAAAAAAAAAAAAAAAAAACTAATGCCACGACAGGGGATCGAATACGGTCCAATGGACTCAAAATTCTGAACTCTCTAAGTGTGTAATATACCTATACTGGTGACATGCAGCAACCTTATCAGCAAGCAGCCTCAGGGGTTGTTTTTGTATTGAGGTTTTACGACCCAGTCAACCCAATGGGGTTATGTCGAGCGCGGTCAGTTTACCTAGCCACACGTTTACTGGCCAGGCTTAGTCCTCTAAGCGGTTAACCAGTATTGTGCACATTCTTTCGCCAGAAACTGACAACTGCCCTTCTTGAATCAGCGGAAGGGAGAGAATGACCGTAGAAAATATTTCATGATCAATCTCCACGAAAGAATGATGCCGACCTCGGTAGGGGTCGAACCCGCGATCTCCTGGTCTCCAGTCGGACGCGCATCCAACTGAGCCACCGAGGCCGGCCCCAAGGGGTTGGCTAGTTTCGCGTTGGTTAAATAAACAGGTAATACTCACCTATTAATGTGTCATTTCTTTTAAACCATTGAAGCGATAATGAAAAGTATACGCATTCAAATGCACCAAAATAATTTTGAAACCTTGCTAGTGTGCATAGATTGTATGTCTCAGGCATGTGTGTTGAGTAAAATACATTCGTCATGAAATCGAACTATAAATTTTTCCGGTTTCTGACGAGATTGGCCGTAATCACTCGGTAACAGTCATATGACTCGGAGAAGGTGTTCTGTAGGTACGACAATTCTTGAGGTAATCTTGACAAACTCGTATGCATATGTATGTTGTGGTCAGTCGCATTATGTCATTCGTAAGGTATTGCTTTAATAAATAATAGTTGTGGTCATGGTACTCAAGCCATGATTCAAACTCATAAATCCGTAAACAAATGACGAATCCGAATGTTCAGATCAACAGACATAGACTCCAGAATAAAGATCCAAAGGGTTGTTGTCGGAAGCTACCGTATCCTTGGATGACACTGGACAATAATCCTTGCATACCAAGAATATGAATTTAGCTGTTCGATATTAATATATTTTCCCTAATTTTAAAGACTTAACACTCTCTGCTTGAAATATGGTACATGCCTTCTCACTGAATAATGTGTGAGTTTTCAAATGTCTTACCAGGGCTGCGTTCAGGTGACCGAGACGTTTGCGGTTACGTTCATTTGTGACATCTTGCCGGGCGGTAACGAATATCGGCAAAGTAGTCTCAAACTGTCTTTTGGCACAACCAAATGGCGGCCTATGCGAATAAAAATTTTGTATGCTTGTTCGTAACCAAAAAAAAAAAAAAAAAAAAAAAATGTTTACTGGGTTGTTATTGTACATTATACACTAATTTATTCGATCTTATATTAAGTCTCGTCAACGAAAGTGACGGCTACTCTCTAATTTGAGGTCACATAAGACGGGGTTTACAATAACTATTCAGAAGATGCAAAATAATTTATGAAAAAGTCTCACGAGTGACTTGATTTGCTGAACATAGCCCTGGATAAATATTACTAAAAACATGTATATACGTGCCTGATTGTGAGACATTTAGATACCTGCAAATTCGATAGATACAGAGACATTGCAGTGAGCCGCAACTTGACAAAATGTACATTCAGATATGTGTGCCCAACAAAGCCTCAGATAAGCCTGACCATACACCCAATCATTATGACTGCGCATATACACAGGCTTTTCTGAATCTTCGCGGGCGCATATTTCCAACGGAACCATTACGAAAACACGCCTATTTAAATATATAGAAAATACGTCTCCAAAAACTGAAAATTTTCAGATAAAAAAACGCTGATTTTTTTTCATATTTTTGCTCAAAACAAGGATTTTGGGTACTCATTAGAACCGCCGCGGCGAGGTAGTTCTAACTAGTACCCACAATCTATGGTTTTGAGCAAAAATAAGAAAAATAATGTATACCCCTGTAAACCCCAGTTTCACTATATAAAAGTGGGGTTTAAGGGGATCAAAATTATATAGATATGTTTCCGTGATGAATAACTCATTTAGGACTCAAACAGGCAGTGTTTAACCATCACAAGAATACTGTTGTAATTTAGATATGCACTTATCGAGGATACTAAATACACTTTCAGGGGTGGGGAGTGTCGGGGAGTGGGGCTGCAATTCTGTCAAAATTGTGTTGCATCCCTTCTTATAAGGGATGTACTCTACAAAGGAAGAATTTGTTCACACGTGGATCAAATATTTTCCATTTAAAGTAACCCTCTCCCTCCCACTCCTCCCCCGTCACATATTATTTTCAGGACGGGTTTGGTATGAGGGAAACAGACAAGACGGCTAAAAGTGTCTCCCTTGTAAGAAATGACAGAAACTCTACCAAGTGTACCATTGAAAGAGAAACAAACTTCAGTCATACTGGCGCACATCCACTACAAAGCAGACATTACGAAAACATGCCTATTCAAATATATTGAAAATTTCACAACCAAAAACTGGAAGTTTTCAGATAAAAATTCTGATATTTTTCACATTTCTGCTCAAAACATAGATTATGGGTTCTCGTTAGAACCGCCTCGCCAAGGCGGTTCTAACTAGAACCCACAGTTTATGTTTTTGAGCAGAAATAAGAAAAAACAAATAATGCATACCGCTGTAAACCCAGTTTTACTATATAGAAGTGGGGTTTAAGGTGGTCAAAGTTATATAGGTATGTTTTCGTGATGCCTTCCCAATATCAATGCACAAATAGACTTTCATCAGCTCCAATGAATATAGTTGGTCTTATCGCATCGAAAACATTTACGGATGAACGAATATACAGACGTTATACCGAGCTTCATATGAGCCACGTCATGACAAACATGCACTTCATACTTTCCGCCGAATCAATCTTCCAGTTTGAAAGCCTGGCCCTTAGCAGTTACAGTTATTTGTACAGTTATTTGTTTGAAGATATCC
Organism: Anodontia alba; assembly: GCA_964016985.1. NCBI lineage: Eukaryota > Metazoa > Mollusca > Bivalvia > Lucinida > Lucinidae > Anodontia > Anodontia alba. The sequence continues at coordinate 128,160,247 of OZ024822.1, forward strand.
TTTGGCCTATCGTTTATGTGAGCGAACAGCAAAGGTTCTGGCGAGACTGCGCAGATGCGCAGTCTCGTTTGAACCTTTGCTGTTCGCATATGCTATAATGGCAATTTTACCACGACGCGGACCACATGGCGTTATTTTCTCCCAGTTGTCTAGGTGTCTGTACTTTGCATAGGCATTGTGTAAGTTACAGTATTTACCCTAAATACTCGGATACCTAAACACTTTACCTAACTTGTCCTTAAATTTGAACATGTTAATGTTGCAGCCTGTAGTGATGTCTCTAACGTTGTAGGGACATGCCAAACAACGTAGACTCTGGTCAAACTGCTCCTTTGATCTGGTCTACATTGTTTGCTTAGGCTATCTGTCCCAATACTTAGTGTAAATACCGTTGGCGTTTTCATTTGATTTTCCGTATCAAATTGAAATCTGAGACTCTTTGGTGGGTGGTTAGATTAAAATTTCCTTCGAAATCGGAATAAAATCATTTCCTTTGACAAGACAAGCGCCTTAATGGCATTGATTACATGGCGTTACTGGAATGAAATAATTGCCATAACTCTAAATGTTCTGTCTTTGAGGCTGACGCATCTCCATCTTTTGTCATGCTATAATATCAGATTGAACTTTAACAATCCCTTTATAAATTACATCTCTATGATGAACTTGACTCAGAAAATTTTCAATATTTGGCTATTGATGGATAGACATTTAGAAGCTCTTAGGACCTTAACAGTTATCATCAACAGAATAGCTGACTTGATTAACTGAAGCATTGCAACCAAAGATATTTGGAAAGCCCTCAACTTCGGATCCTGAAAAAGGCCTACAGCCATTGCAGTTGCAGTGGTTTAGCTCCGAAAGGTATGGAGCTTGCTGTCTACGATTTAATTTTCTATACTGACTTGACGTGATTGTGATATACCGAAAGGTTAATTAAAGGGATTTTCAATATTTCATTTAGAGTAGACCCATTTTCAGAAGGATTTAAGGTGCAAGAAAGCTAACCGGAAGTCACAAACGTTGTCTCCGTTGTAAACAATGGCGGAGGATCTACCGAGTGTTACATTTCCATTAAAACAATTTCTGTATAACATTGGGCATTATATACTGGACCTTTCCTACATTCGTGTTAGAAGAGTTCGTTGAAGATATCTAGGCATTCATGGGTTAACTCTTTCACTGCCACGGGCGATCTTTATAAGCTTTTGCAAACAGCGTAGATCCAGATGAGACGGCTCATCATGAGCCGTGTCATCAGGATCTACGCTGTTTGACATTCAGTCTTTGAACTTTACATGTAAACATTTCCAATTGATAGTTTATTAAAAAAACAAAACAGACGACAAATGTCGTCTGATATTTGGCGCCGAAAGTTTTAAGGGGCATAGGTACACTTTCAGAGGCGGTAACTCTTCTCAAAATTACGTTTGCTCCCTTCTGAAAAGGGATCTACTCTAAATACATAGCATGTGCTCCCAAGGGGAGCGCATTCTTTGTATTAAGAGTAGATACTTTTCAGAAGGAGGTTTACTCTGGCATACATTAGAATTAGCCATGAGTACTCGTCTTTTTTTTTTTAATAAAATGATTAATTTGATTTTTATGTTTTCGCTTTGATGCATTGACTGAGTTGAGAGCCTTTATGCGAACCGAATTTTTATGTGTTTCTGTATTAAGAGTAGCATTGGGACCCAGGGTGAAGTTAGCTAGCTGTAAAAGTGCTTTAAACCCCCGGTGGGTTACTCTACTGACCGTTCTAAGGCGGCGATCCCGGTGTTAGTCTTATTCTTTCTTGCTTTGTGGTTTATTCTACGAGGCGCTTTGTTGTATATCTTTCCGTGTGTCATTTTGTTCTTGTGCTTTTCAGTCCGTTTAGTATTGCGATTACCTCGCTTGGGGAAGAAAGAGCTAATCTTAGTGTTTTTCTTACGTTTGCTCGATTTGTGCTTGTTTGGATTTGTCGGTTTCCTCTTCCTCTTGGTGTCTGGGAAGGGCTGCGTTTTGTGATTGTGGCACTCCCTGGACTTTTCTCTTACCTTTCTTTTACGTGCAGGAGAGCATTTACGTATTTCATTGTAATTTGGAACAAAACAAACAGCCGTCGTCTAATGCGATGATGCGTAACTCTATTGTTTTCAGGACAAAGGCTCACTACTTTGAATGTGATCATAACGTATGTTATCTAAATCAACCCATTTCGTTTCTGCGATACAGACTAAATGTGGTCCATCTGCTTGACAGTCGTTTACAAATGTTTCCACTAGATGTATATTAACGTCGGTCTATACAGAAGAGCCAATTAACAGAGTCTGCATTTGGATAACGTTCGTTCTGTTTTCCTATAACAAATATACGTCATTAGTTGTTAATTGAAAACCCCGCTTTGAAGAACATCATAGAATAAGGTAAATAACTTCTTATCCTGTTCAGGATCACACAAGGACCTGTGAAAGCAATTATTGCGACTGTTCTGTGCTAAAGAGTCCTAAAATAACATTTAAGCAAATCTTATTCGTATTCGGATCTTGGCGCATACGTTGTACGTCTCTTTATAATTTAAAACTATTGTTGAATTTGGTATTCTGAACCTCTTGACACGATAAAAAAGAAAAAAAAATAGTGTAATATTTATTTTACGAGGCCCAGTGATGAACAATTTTGTGTGTTCCAGCTAAAGCAAACGGAGCAAATTGAGCAAATATATTCAAACGTAAAACGTAAAACAAAGTCATATGGTGTCTGGAAATATGGTAAATATAAACGTAAATTACGTGCAGTTAAAAGATTTAATACAAGGTAAAATGACTGTCAAAAATATTACAAAATCTCGGACGCCACTCTATGCTTGCCTTTTGAAGTTCATTACCCATTTTGGTATTATTTATTCTAGACATTGAGTTGAATAAAGTCTACGATAGTTCTAATCAGATATGACGCAGCCCTCTTAGCTAGAGGGTATTCTCAACATGCTCTTCGTCCTTACATCGATTCTGAAATTAATCACAAACGTTATATTATCAAAATATCTCTCATAAATAAAGGGATGGATTTTATTGACTTGCCTAGTATCTTCCGGGACAATTCGGTTATTTCATCCATTCCAACTTATTTCCAAAATACTGAAACACGCATAATTTGCTATAAGTATAGCAAACCTGTTCGATCTATCATTTTGTCTTGATTTTAATAAACTTGTTTCAGATCTCATTATTGATACAAATAATCCTGAGAACGGAGATTGTAAAGACTCAATGTATTGCTATCCAGCAGAAGCATATAATCACTGGGAATTTGAAATAATTTCTGATTCTAGAATCCGAAATATAATTTCTAAAGGACCGAAATACCGATTTCCTTCTAATATTCATTTAAATAAATGCAGGTAAGAAATTGCTGCTGCCTTGAATGTATTCGATGATCGCTGGTGTAAGCGAGAGTGTGTTGAAAATGCAGCCCTTAAACAATGGAAACTGATCATTTTGAGAATATTTAATAAACGTATTTCTTTTTAATGTCAAAATATTAATTTATTTCCTCCTAAAACCAAAGACATCTTTCCGTCACCTTAAACTAGGTATTCAAGAATTTCATAGGAAGTGTGTTTTGGCTCCGGTAGACAAGGCAGCAAATAATGTCGTTGTATGGCGGCTCCGCTATATCAATATTCTTAAGCAAGAACTTGGTTGTACAAAGGCCTATGAACTACAACCCTTGATTGAAGAGAGGTCTGTGGTTAATGATCCTACCTACCATCCAGCCACCGAATTCGCTGTGTTAAATAAGGCCAAGATAAGCTTCATACGTTGTATTGGTTGCCTAATCTTCACAAAAGACCATACAAAGCACGGTTTATTGCAACCTTAAGTCCTTGTACCAGTATTGAACTTTCTAAATTGTTTACTTCTTGTCTTACTGCCATCAAAAAGCATGTAATTAAATATTTCGACAAGGTCTATGAAAGATCGGATAAGAATCTACTTTGGTCTATTAACATTCGGATGAAGTTTTGACAAAAATCCAGAAGTTTTCGTGCATCAATTCTGCCTACGTATGATTTTTCCACGCTTTACACTACACTACCGCATAATCTTATGAAAGAAAAAATTAAATGTTTAATTGAATTGACATTTAATAGATAAGGTTCCCTCTATCTTACTTGTAGCGGAAGAAATGCTTTTTTCACTTCCGAAAAGCATAGTATACCTTATGGGCATGTCAGGAAATGCGTTAAGCTCTCATGATTCTATTCGACAATATTTATATAAGATTTGGTACTAAGCAATTTAGACAAATTGTTGGTATTCCGATGGGTACGAATTGCGAACAGCTTGTGGCTGATTTGTTCTTGTTCTGTTATGAAAGAGACTTATTGATGTTTCTTTCTGAAGAAAAACAATATGAAGTTGTTGAAGTTTTCAGCGTGACGTCTAGATAATTGCACGATTTATCAAATATTGATGGTTTGATTACTCAAAATTATCCTTCCGAACTTCAATTAAATAAAGCAAATTCTTCTGAAACTAAAGCCCCGTTTTAACCCCCCCCCGCTGCCCCCCGCCCCCCCCCCCCCCCCCGGTGGTTTACTCTACTGACCATTCTAAGGCGGCAGTCCCGGTGTTAGTTTTACTTTTTGTTGCTTTGTGGTTTATTCTACGAGGCGATTTGTTTTATGTCTTACCTTGTGATATTTTTGTTCTTGTGTTTTTCAGTATTTTTAGCATTGCTATTACCTCGCTTGGGGAAGAGAGAGCTAATCTTAGTGCTAAATCTTAGTGCTTTTCGTAGGACTTTTCTCTTACCTTTATTTTGGACTTGTCTATTTTAGATGAGTTAATTTTAAGCAAAATTTATGATAAACGCGATGATTTTGATTTTGAAATTGTAAATTTTCCTTACTTAGATGGGACGATCGTGGTCGAGCATCCTACGGTGTTTATATCTCGCAACTTATTCGGTTCGCCAGAGTGTCTAGTCATGTTTCTGACTTAACATTCGAAATAAATTGTTAACTGCTAAACTTCTAAATCGGGGTTATCGATACCATGGACTCCGCAAAGCTTTTTCTAAATTTAATAGACGTCATTTCGATTTAGTTTCAAAATTCAATGTTGGACGTAAATCGCTACTGCAACAAGGTCAATCGGAACCTGAATTTTATGGTGACTTAATATATAAATTCAGAAAAAATATATGCTTGCAATAATTTTAGCACTCAATTTCGTAAAATTATTCTTCGATATATAAAGATTGGATACAACATAAATGAAATACGACAGACTGCATGCATAGTAGTTATCCCAATCACGGTTAATAACTTTGCTTCTCTCTTTGGTTGCACGCCAGCGGATCGGGCCTCAGACTCTATGATGGCTCCGGCCTAAAGACTTTTAAATAAGTCGGTTGGTGCCTGATGCTCTAGCTCTAGTTGAGCCCACCGGAGTCCTACTGTTGGTTTTCTTTTGCTTCAGCATTTCAGTTATTTCTTGCTGTCGAGTCCTCATCGTTGTTTCATCTCTGAATTAATTTGATTTTTATGTTCTCGGAGATGTTTCACTATTGAATTAGGAATCCTTCACGCGGACTGAACAAATTTCCTGTGTGTACCACGGCAGGGCGAGGGTTGTGGCCACGTAAATCGATTTAAGCTCCCAGTAATATTTTTACTGATCGTTCCAAGGCGGTGCTTCTGCTGTGGTTTACTATATCTGTCATTGTATGTCTTTGCATGTTTTTCTTTGTGCAATTTTTATTTTGGATAGCCGTTTGGACATTTTGGGAAGAAACTGTCCTATTGGCTTTCCGCTTAAAGTGTTTTGATTGTGGTGCCGTACTTTAAGTGCGTCCTTCTTTTTCCCTTCGGTGTTTTGGAAGTGTTAGGTAATTGTATCGATTCCTGGTCATTGCCTTTCTTTCTATTTGTGATCGTTTAAAACTAGTTTAAGGCCCCATAAAGTTGTTTCAGCCGACCGTTCCAAGACGATTCTTCCTTTATACTCTTCTGTTTGGATGTCGGTTATTGTTACTATACTTTGTGTCTTGTCATTGTTTGTTCCTCATCTCTTCTTCTTTCGATGTCTCAGGAAGGCTGTGTAACATTTTGAAACGAGTAATTTGCCTACATTTTCATTAGCAAACACTTCAAGAGCACTCCATTCCGACATTCGTACAAATAAGTAATAAATAAATACTACGAACGATCAGTTAACTGATCTTATAAAACGACAGTCCCCACCCCTCGCCCCCGACCCGTTCAGCACACCGCCGTACCCTAGGACAAAGAATCGGACACTCTAAAGACTCTTTCCGTTCAAAGTGGAAACATTTCCAAATGTAACAACGACTGATATAAAACGACAAATGATCTTTATCTTCTCTCCACAAAAACATATGTTGCATAAACTCATTTAAACACCTCATACAGGCGTTTCTAACGGGTATCCATAACATATGTACTCCAGGAGAAATAAAGAAAAATGTTTATTTTTATACCCTTTATCTAGAAGTATGTGAGCCGTGGCATTTCTACTATATAATATGGCATAATATTTTGGTTACTAAGCACAATAAGGCAGATTGATGGAAGTAATAAACTGAAATGCAATTATGCAAACTGACTCACCCACCTGATAATGCAGACTCATAATGCTCTTGTTTTACTATATATCATGGCTGAACATAGATCACACATTACGCAGACTTGCTCACGCAATAGGGATATATCAATGGCTCATGCTTACTTAAAACACACTGATATAACAGAGACAGAGATTGGAGTCATAATGTCCTGGTCATTCTGCCATATGAATCATATTAATATTGATCCTGTAATTATCTAGGAGGAATGAAACCTAATCACTGCAACTGATTATAACACCATAGTCAGCTGGCCTTTGGGGTCAGGTAATTGTCCTAAAGACTTGCAATTTCATAAAAAGTCAAAATTAGAACGTAATCATTCTTGCTTTAATACGATTTGTCTTCTTACGGTTACTTTTGAATTAATAAATACTCATAATTTAATAATATTTAAAAATGTAAATACGATTTTAAAAATAATACACAATCACTATATTTTTAGGTTTACCGTAATGTAGCTGATATGGAAAAGTACGGTGTTATGGTCAGAAAAAAGAACGTGTCTGGCGGAGAGCTACACGGTCAATGCATTATAAAGTATGAGTTACACAAGGTATATCGGAACCAGAATTTAACGGTGACTTAGCGTACAGATTTAGAAAAATTGTAGGAAAATCTAACTTTTCGGAGCAATTCAGAAAACTTATTAATCGTTATAAAAGAATTGGCTATAGCCTGGATATTATGCGGCAGACTGCATGCCTAGTTGTCAACCCAATCATTGTTGATGGCTATGCTTCACTCTTTAATTGCACGACGGCGGTTCGGGCCTCAGACTCAATGACGGCCTCTTCGTAAAACTTTAACTAGTGGGTTGGGGCTTGACGATATGATTTTGCTTGGCCGCTGTGGTTCAACTATTGGTTTTCATTTACTCTGGCATACAATAGAACTAGCCATGAGTACTCGTCTTTGTTTATTATAGTGATTAATTTGATTTTTATGTTTTCGCTTTGATGCATTGACTGAGTTGGGAGCCTTTATGCGAACCAAATTTTTTTTTATGTATTTCTGTATTAAGCATCGGGACCCAGGGTGAAGTTGGCTAGCTGTAAAAGTGCTTTAAACTGCACGTTGGTTTACTCTCCTGACCGTTCTTAGGCGTCGGTCCGGGTGTTAGTCTTACTCTTTCTTGCTTTGTGGTTTATTGTACGAAGCGATTTGTTGTATGTCTTACCTTGTGTTATTTTGTTCTTGTGTTTTTCAGTCCATTTAGCATTGCGATTTCCTCGCTTGGGGAAGAGAGAGCTAATCTTAGTGCTTTTCGCACGTTTGTTCAATTTGTGCTTGTTTGGTTTTGTTGGTTTCCTCTTCCTCTTGGTGTCTGGGAAGGGCTGCGGTTTGTGATTGTGGCACTCCCTGATTTTTTCTCTTACCTTTTTTTTACACATTATGTTTTCGACTTAATTTCTCCAACGGAAGTTTTGACTTTATGCCATCGCCGAAAATTTGGCAAAATTACCCATGTTTTAACATATCTTTTTGTAGCGACTGACCATCTTTTTAAATTATTCCAACAAATCAGTTTTGCCAACAATCTTTCTGAAATTATTGACTAAATCGTCATAAATTGAGGTTCCGACAGACCTATTTTAAAGCATTTGAAATGATGACATAAAACTGCAAATTCGTTTTCTTGATTTAAAAATTATGCCAAAAAACCATAGCTTCGAGGTTCATTTCAACAGTACCAGTCACATCAAGCAAGGGACACGAGTAATTTTAAAAATATCTAATAATATGGTAGGATATACACTGTCCATCAGGGGAATGAATAATGGCTTCTGACTATAATAGTTAGAATCAAACAAGAACCATATTTATGTGTGATGTTGAGTTTGTTTCACAAGAAAGAGAAATGGATGCGTCGTGTATCTTCATAACTGATAGAACTGATACACGAGATCTGAACTAGCGCAACACTATTAGATACTTCTGAACTCGATCTTAAGACATTCATTTGAAACTTTGATCATCATTATGTACGTCTTGACAAAATTGAGATGTCATACGGCTTACTTAATCTATTTTCCCAATACCAATTTTCTTGCCTCAGCGTTCCAAACAAACTATCTTTTGACAGACTGGTCATTAAATTAAATAAATAAATAGCCCTTTGAGACCACTTGGTAGTAATTTGTTCCATGAAAATAAGATAGGTCTGAGAAACTGACATTGAGAAATTACCAGTATGTGAGAGGTTCTGTCTCGGTATTGTAAACGTGGTTAATAAGTGACAGTGAGGACGTGTTACAATCTTAGATATACTTTCTTAAATGACAAGGTATGACGTTTCCGTCTCATTAGCAGAGGAACTGTATGCGTAGTAATACTATTTTCTGATGTAATTTGCCGGAGTTTGCTTACGTTTCATGTATATATAAATAATCTGTCGGTATAGAACAGAGCCGCAACGTGAGAAAACGTAGCCTCTAACACATACGGACAATGAAGACTCACCGCGTAGGCTGATCAGAGTTTTCACTGTCCGCACGAAGAAACCGTGCATCACTGGCGATCCAAAATGCATCCAGTGTAGACTCTTATCAGAATGCGCAGGCTGATCTGGATCTTCGCTTGGCTCTCATGTCCGGGTAAGTTTTCTATCGCTGGGCTCATTTGACAGTTGCGTCATTGAGTCTGATTAATGGGTTTGGCTTCTCAAGCATATCGACAAGAAAGTTCAGCTCTATTTGTACATTTTTATTGTTCATTAGATTAAATTTTATAATGATGTCAAGATCACACAACCTCGGTGTCAGTCAAATTACAAAGGAAAGGAAGCCATTTTCGCTTTCAATGGTTTACTTATTTATTTATTTATTTTTTTTATATACATTTCAGTGCATATTAGTTCGAAAACATTTTAAATGAATCATTTCAAACAAAATAAGGCTTAGTGCCATGTGGCGGCCGTAGAACGTCTCATCGTACTTCACTATAGTGTAGTTTATATGTTCTGGTCCTTATTGATCACTGAGCCTTTTCAGAGAGTTTTGAAGTATGTTATAAGGGACACTGATGACCCCTGCCTGGCCTAATCTAGCTCGTTTGGTCCAGGAAACATTTCAGCTGTTTTCAGGGTCCCTCTACCTTATCCTCATGAATAGTTCATCATAGAAAATTATATAACCTTAAACGTATATAAACGCTCTGGTGAGACAAAGGAGAGAGCCCAATATCAATCAGAGCAAAATAAAAGCAGAAGTAGGACCACGATGCTCCCGACCGCAGACATCGATAGTCAGGCCGCAACCTTCTAAACTAGATTTAGGAAGGCTATCATTCAGTCGGATGCTGGTGTAATTTAGAAGGAAGCAAAGATTTTTTATATGTATTTTTACGCTGCAGTACAATAAATCCTGGAATGTAGGAAGGGTCAAGCTATTTAAATTTGCAGATTAGATAGACTGTAATATTGTCATTGTTTATATCATTCTTCTTTAATCACGTTTGACCCTTTTCACTTTTAGACATTCCTTCTGTCCAGACGCATGTTGACTATACTATCCTTGTAGATGCGTCGGGTTTATAACATCCTTTCACTGTTCTCCGTTTGCAACATTAAAAAGAACGAATCTACAGAATGACTGGTTGATATTTTTGTGTTGGACCGTAGGTTTAAAGCCCCCTTGCTATATTCTCATTTATCAGTCCTTGGATTTTTGCAGTGCTGATTGATAAGTATCGTCCTTTTTTTTGACCCGCTTCTTCTCTAACCCAAGGTCACGTGACCTCCAGATTTATTTACTTCCGGCAAGATAAAATGAACTTGGAGATTTGAAGATGTCACGTTTTGCAGGTTTCCTTTTATGTAACATTTACTTAACATAATTGCTAGTGGCACTTTCATGTAACATTGTTGTCAATCCTGGCTCAGTGATCAATAAGGACCAGCGGTAGCTGCGGCAAAGCAATGAGGAAGTGTCAAAACAACATTCAGTGCGACGGCTGCGAAAACTGGTTCCACATTGAGTGCGAACGTTTAAGCATTGAGATTCACCATATTTTAGTTGAACACGCGGGTTATTCATGGGCGTGCCTGAACTGTGGACTGCCGAATGTTAGCCCCGGATCCTTGGATGACAGGTAGCAATTTTTCACACGTCAAACAGTTTTAGTGCTTTAGACGCTGAAGCCTCATGTCCAACTACATCAACTCCTCTAAAACAAACTTAGCAGTGCAACACAGAAACTTTGAAAATTCTGAACGTTATTTTTTCAGTCATTAGTCAATAACGTACCACAGTTTCATTGCTTGGTTGACATGGAGAGACCAGATATTACCATAGGTACAGAATCCTGGTGTCAGCAGATATAAATGACAATGAGATCTTCTTCTCCCTGGTTTTATACCTTTTAGAGCAGACACGTAGCGGGGTGTTTTCATCTTGGTAAGCGAAACCCTGGTATACTCCGAACAGCCTCAGCTCAAATCTGAGGGTGAGAGTATACGGGTAAAGCTTGAAATCGTAGGATCTCAGCCTTTGTATATTGCAGCTTTTTATAAGCTGAAACAAGATGACCAATATAGTTTAGACCTGCTCAGGTATCCTCTTATAAGTTAGCTGGCAAAAAGGGTAATATTCTGGTTTTGGTGATTTTAACCTGCCAAAGCCATCAATTAAATCGGACTGTAGCTGTAGGACAATGTACGACAGTTTTGAGGACATTCTGGACGACTGCAACCTGGTTCAAATGGTGACTGAACCTACACGACAGGACAATATATTTGACCTTGTTCTTACATCAATCCAATGTTTGTTTCAACGGCCATATGCAAAAAAGGTAAGAGTAAAGTACAGGGAGTGCCACAACCATAACCCGCAGCCCCTCCCAGACACCAAGAGGAAGAGGAAACCGACAAATCAAAACAAGCACAAATCGAACAAACGCACGAAAAGCACCAAGAATAGTCCCCCCCCTGACCCCCCACTCCTTCCCCAAGTGAGGCAATGCAATGCCAAAAGGACCGAAAAGCACAAGAACAAAATGACACAAGGTAAGACATAAAAGAAATCGCCTCGTAGAATAAACCACAAAGTAACAAAGAGTAAGACTAACACCGGGACCACCGCCTTAGAACGGTCAGTAGAGTAAACCACCGTGGGGTTTAAAGCACCCTCACAGCCAGCCAACTTCATCCTGTGTCACGATGCTACTCCTAATACAGAAATACACAAAAACTCGGTTCGCATAAAGGCTCCCAACACAGCCAATGCATCAAAACACAAAAATCAAATTAATCACCACAACAAACAAAGACGAGCACTCATGGCTAATTCCACTGTATGCCAGAGTAAATGAAAACCAACAGCTGAACCACGGCGGGCCAAGCCAAAGACATATCGTCAAGCCCCAATCCACTAGTTAAAGTTATACGAAGAGGCCGTCATTGAGTCTGAGGCCGGAACCGCCGTGATTGTTTATATTTCATAATTAATTCGATTTGCCAGAGTGTCTAGTCATGTAACTGACTTCAACACTCGTAATAAATTGCTAACTGCTAAACTTCTTAATCAGGGTTATCGGTATCATGAACTACGTAAAGCCTTTACTAAGTTTCATAGACGATATTCCGATTTACTTCCTAAATTCAATGTTGGACAAATCTCTTCTGCAACAAGGCCTATCGGAACCCGAATTTTATGGTGACTTAGTATATAAATTCAGAAAAATATATGCTTGCAATGACTTCAGTACCCAATTTCGTAAAAATCAATCTTCGATATAAAATGATTGGGTACAACATAAATTTTATACGACAGGCTGCATGCATGGTTGTTAACCCAATCACGATTAAAAACTTTGCTTCCCTCTTTAATTGCACGCCGGCGGGTTAGGACTCAGATTCTATGATGGTTCCAGCGTAAAGGCTTACTTGAAATTTAATTTTGGGAAATGTTGGTTGGTACTTGATGCTCTATCTTTGGTCGGGCCCACCGGAGTCTTACTGTTGGTTTTGTTTTGCTCTAGCATTTCAGTAATTTTGTGCTGTCGAGTCCTCATCGTTGTTTCATCTCTGTAATTTGTTGATTTTTTGTGTTCTCGGAGATGTAGCACTGATGAGTTAGGAAGCCTTCATGCGGACTGAACAAATTATGTGTCTAAAACGCGGCAGAAATAAGGGCGAGGATTGTTGCCACGTAAAATCGATTTAAGCCCCCACCCCACCCCAGTGAAATACTTTTCACTGACCGTTCCAAGGCGGATCTTCTGTCATGGTTTATTTTTGTTATAGTTCGTCTTTGAATGTGTGTGTCGCTTACATCTTTTTGTTTTGGATAGCCATTTGGCCACTTTGTGGGAAAGTAACTGTCCATTTGGCTTTCTGATAGTGATGTTTCCATTAGGGTCCAGTTATTTCGTGTTTGTGTTTCTCTCCCTTTGATGTCTCTGATGGGAGGTGTGGGATAATTGTATCGATTCCTGATCATTGCCTTCCTTTCTGTTTTGTGAACAGATTAGGGTCAAACTGACCCAGACCAAGCAAAAACGCAGGAACATATGCCTGTACAACAAAGCTGATTGGACAACCTTTAGTTTCAGACTTATTCTAGGAGGCGATTTGTTGTATGTCTTTCCATGTGTCATTTTGTTCTTGTGTTTTTCAGTCCTATTAGTATTGCGATTACCTCGCTTCGGGAAGAGAGAGCTAATCTTAGTGCTTTTCGTACGTTTGTTCGATTTGTGCTTGTTTGGATTTGTCGGTTTCCTCTTCCTCTTGGGGTCTTGGAAGGGCTGCGGTTTGTGATTGTGGCACTCCCTGGATTTTTCTCTTACCTTTTTGTTTTAAAGTCTACCAGACTTAATTTCTATCTGAGCATCACGAGAACCTGTTGAGCATCTGTGGTCTAGACTTACAGAAAAACTCGATCAACTTACAAATCAGTTTCCCTCAAATGTAATAAAAGGTAACCCCTAACTTCCCTGGATCTCCAGAGAGATTCAAACTGATACATAAACAAAATAGGATATACAAGGCTCATCGGAAAACTATAAATTCCCAACTTAGAGTAAAATATATTTCTTTTAGCATACCATTAGAAAGAAAACAAAAGACAGTCATGAAGTTTACCTTGAGAGTATAATAGGTCATATGAAAACTCATCGACCCTTTTTATAGATAGCAAAAAAGGAATCGAGTGTCTAAAACATTCCCGGACCGATCATCAAGGTATACCCCGCTGAGTCAAGATGACCAGCTCGGCTCTGACACAAAGAAAAAAGCTGATAAATTAAATAATCAATTCTAGGTTCTGCCCACGCCCCTTTCTCCGCGTTCACTAAATGAGCTTAATTCTCTAATGAAAGTGCAAGACCTTGTAGACGACATACCCAAAACTGCAATGCCCGAAGAGCTCAGAAACCCAAACTCCTGTGATGCCAGATATCAACATTTCTGAACCAGGAATATTAAACTTTAGCTCCTGAAAAACCTTAAATCTAAGAAAGCAGCAGACCCAAATAGGATCAAGCCTGTCATATTGCAAGAACTAAGGAATGAACTGACCTCCATGCTGAAGGTCCTATTTGAACGCTCTCTCGAATTAGGTGCTGTGCCACATATATGGAACTAAGCAAATAATGTCTCACCCATATTCAAAAAGGGTAAAAAAATCAGCTGCATCAAATTATCGACCCATTCTCCTTACATGTATCTTGTGTTAGGTGATGGAACGCGTCATTGCCTCAAATGTTGTGAAGCACCCAAACTTAACCGGACTTATGTATGACTTGCGGCATGGCTTCAGGGAGAGGCGGTCCTGTAAGACCCAACTAGTTTCACTTATCGAAGACCTTGCGCATAAGTCAAGCCGATTGGAACAGGACTACTAGTGTCACTTCGTTACGGCACCTGTTAGACTGGCGAACCCTTGAAGAGAGATGATCTGTGGTTCGTCTCTGTCTCAGTAACAGAATTGTTTATGGAATTGTGACCGTACCCCTACCCGATTATATACAGCCCACCAGTAGGTATTCCAGGTACAACTCAATGAGCTTTCGACAGATCCATACTGGAGAGAATTCCTACAAATGTTCCTTCTTTCCCCTTGCGATTGTCCATGAAATGTCCTTCCTAAATATGTTGAAGTTTCTACAGATCTTGATTCTTTTTTAGACCACAATAGAAGAGCTTCAGCATCCCAAACCATAAACAGTACAGCTACATGCTTTTTTATCGCGTGTTTTAGAAGTTTTGACCCTCTCTCACTTTTTATGTACTGATCAAGCCTAGACATTTGTTTTTAATCTCCTCTAACTTTCGATCTAGATTTTACCGATCACCTGTCATAGACTCACTGTCATTCTTTTATCATTTTTTTTCTCATTTCTAAGTCCTACGTGCAGTCACACTGCCAAAAATGAGGGCGATGGCGTAGGCAGTATCCGAAGATACATAGATATAAATGTTTTGAGAGTAAACTTGAACAATTATTTCACGAGTAATTTGTGGAAAAAGTGGCATAGTCTGTTATAGATTTTTGGATGATTTATGGTCCCTTTCAAACTTAGAAAATATGTCGATTCAGAAGCGTTTTGACTGAGAACTTCTGGGCCCGGTTGTTCAAAGCGTCGTTAGCTTAACGAGCTCGTTAAGGGTCATTTCGTTAACTGTTTTAGCGGATTCAATACACAATATTTTGATATTTTTTGCTGAAAAATGTGAGCAGCTTTTGCACTGCAAAAGCTACTCACATTTTTTCAACAAAAAATTTTAGCATATTTGCGTATCACTCAATTATCATTTTAACGAATCGTTAACTAACGACATCGTTAGTTTTGAACAACTGGGCCCTGGTATTCTTATAGGATTGTTTTGAAGTCTGAGCTGCTTACTTACTTTCTCGTAAGGAATTTATTGAAAATTAGAAACAGACTGCACAGGATCGAGCATCGTTGCGAGCCTCATAAGAAGGCATCACGAAAACATTCCTATATAATTTTGACCCCCTTAAACCCCACTTTTATATAGTAAAACTGGGGTTTACAGGGGTATACATTATTTTTCTTATTTCTGCTCAAAACATAGATTGTGGGTACTCGTTAGAACCGCCTCTTCGAGGCGGTTCTAACGAGTACCCACAATCTATGTTTTAAGCAGAAATATGAAAAAATATCGGAGTTTTTTATTTGAAAATTTTCATTTTTTGGAGATGAAATGTTATATATATTTGAATAGGCGTGTTTTCGTAATGGGGTGCTGGTGAATACGAAGCAAAAAGAATCAGCGAAGCCGAGAAGAGACGTGCTCAGCGGAAAGCCTGAGCGTAGGCATCACCAACAGAGGTTTCTTCCTCAGACCATCTTGTACTATCTGCAACAGTCAGTTAAGAGCTAAGGTTGGTCTCATCAGCCATCTTAGAACACACAAACACAAACAATAGCACTTCACGCACTTGATTAAGATTAGTCATGGTCAGTAATGACAGACGAATTTTTATTAGTAGCTTACCCAGTAAGCATTCTACATAAATCTACAGCGGGCCGTTAGCGGCCCGTCAAGGTAGCTGACGGGCCGCTAACGGCCCGCTGTATCTATGTAAAATGCTAACAGGGTATAGCATTTTCTAAACGATTTATGTGTTTTCCTTTCTTCTCTGTGATCGGGCTATTCGTGGTTCACGGTTTTACTAGTGCTTTTCGTTTGCCTTACTTTCCAGTTTGAGGTCTAGCCTCGTCGTTGTTTCACTATATAATGTAAATTGATACATTTTTCTGTGTTCATCCACTGATGAGTTGGGTAGTTCCTATGAGGACTTAAAACTTTTGTGTAGCTGAAACCTTACCATGGTTATAGGGGAGGTTTGGTATTTGTAAAACCCGGTTTAAGCGCCCAATAAATATACTTTTTTTTTGTTTTGTTTTCAAGGCAATATTTCTGTTGCAGTTTCAATTTGTTTGTTCGTTCTGTTTTCAATGAAAGGCTGTTTTGATGTCGTCTTTACCATTCAGTTCTTTCTTGTGCCGTTGGAGAGATGTTTTCTGTGGTTTTGGGCTTTCCTAGATATCTCTATGTTTAAGTTGTAGAAAAATAGGCAAATGCGGTTACTTATCTTTTGCCAGTTTAAAAAGATAAATTTCACATAAAGTTATCGGCAAGCGTACTACAGCATCACCACACACTGACCACGATATATATTTTACAGTTTACTGACACTGAGTTTTTTTGCCGCATTTACCATGGCTTATAGTAATCGGCATCGCACTAATTATAGGGTTCTGTAGAATATATAAACGGAGGGCAAATCTACTTGTGAGACTGCGCAGGCTGATCTGAGTCAGTGCATTTTGTTCATGCCGATAGACATATTTTTGCTTGAATGGTCTATATGGACAATGGCGTGAGAAAACCAGATTTGGGTGGATATAGGCCCTTCGCTCTTTAATTACTACTGTTTGCTCTATTCTAGTAAAATACTCACATTTGCTAATTTTCACCTGTGTGAAAGAGACGAAAAAATAAATCATTTTACCTGTTGGAAATGGAATGACGTGTTCTCAGAAATAAAATAATGTTTCGTCTATACAAAGATTATGAAACATGATAAATTATATTTTACTGAATTGGCCGCAGTGGAAAACATACACTTAATTCGATTCAGTACTTACATTCAACATAAAATGATATAATATAAATATTCAAACAGGCAAGCGTTTTATGGTAAAATGATATAAAATATAAAATGATATAATATAAATATTCAAACAGGCAAGAGTTTTGTGGTACACGACGTGCTCATTACGAAAACAAGCCTATTCAAATATACTGGAAAATTTACCAGCAAAATATGAAAAATTTCAGATAAAAATTCTAATATTTTTCTTATGTCTGCTCAGAAACATAGATTGTGGGCACTCGTTAGAACTGCCTCGCCGAGGCGGTTCTAAAGAGTACCCACGATCTATGTTTTGAGCAGAAATATGAAAAATAATGTATACCCCTGTAAACCCAGTTTTACTATATAAAAGTGGGCTTTAAGGGGGTCAACATTATATAGGCATGTTTTCGTGATGAAATTGGTATTATTACATTTGTATGCCTAACTTCATCCCGAAAGGTATTCATTAACTTTTAGATTAACAGAGAGGTTTGTTGTGATGTCCTCATACATAACCTTACACCATGATATGTTTGTTTCTTTATTACATACATACATACATACATACATACATACATACATACATACATACATACATACATACATACATACATACATACATACATACATACATACTATTCTTCTTGGGTCTGATGACTTGGCCATTGTTAATTATTAACATAGTAAAAGATGTTCTTCCTCATAACTCTCCAGCAATAAATAGTAGAATGATTCACAACAGATAGAAGACATCAGGATGTCTCATAGAAGTAGGTCTGATCCCACCCATGTTGTTCACCGAAATATTGATGACAGCTGGTACCATTAATCCATTTAAGCCTAGCGTCCCATAAAAAGGACATTGGCAAATAGTGTAGACCCAGATCAGACGCAGCATAACGCGGCGTCTGATCAGAGTCTACACTGTTTGCATTGAGTTCAAGAATTTCTACAAAACATGATAATAATAAAAACTAACCAGACACCCCTTATATAACAAAAAGACCTGTCAAAAGAGTTATGGTAGAATATTCCACTAGGCATAAATGGGTTAATGAGGCGGACCAACTGTAAGTTTTCCTCTGTTCTAGAGTGAGACAACTTTGCTGACTTCCTGGTTTGTTCCTGCAGATCAAGCCCCTTCTGAAAAGGGATCTGTTCTAAAAGTAAGACATTTTCTCCCTTTGGGAGCAAATTCTTTCCTTTTATAATAGACCTCTTTTCAGAATGAAGACATAAACAGTTGGACAGAATTACCTTCCCTGAAAGGTTATTCATTCCCCTTAAACTATTACGACAGATGTTAGTGATCGCTTGGACCTAAAGGTCTCAGGTCATCCTTGTTTGCCAAAGGAAAACGCCTAAGCAGTTTGACAACAACCAG
Source organism: Anodontia alba (assembly GCA_964016985.1). Taxonomy (NCBI): domain Eukaryota; kingdom Metazoa; phylum Mollusca; class Bivalvia; order Lucinida; family Lucinidae; genus Anodontia; species Anodontia alba. The sequence continues at coordinate 128,178,874 of OZ024822.1, forward strand.
CTTCTGACATAGCTGGCAACTTTCACTGCAGATGAAAAAACAAAACTATGCTCAAAGGTAAGAGAAAAGTCCAGGGAGTGCCACAATCACAAGCCGCAGCCCTTCCCAGACACCAAGAGGAAAAGGAAACAGACAAAACCAAACAAGCGCAAATCGAACAAACGTACGAGAAGCACTAAGATTAGTATTCTCTTCCCCTTGCGAGGTAATCGCAATGCTAAAAGGACTGAAAAAGCACAAGAACAAAATAACACACGGCAAGACGTGATTTTGACACTCCCTGGACTTTTCTCTTACCTTTTCTAAAAACAAATCGCCTCGCAGAATAAACCACAAAGCAACAAGGAGTAAAACTAACGGGACAACCACCTTAGAACGGTCAGTAGAATAAACCACCGGCTGGGAGGGGGTGGGGTCGGGCGGGGGGGGGGGGGAGGGGGGGCTTAAAGCACTTTTAGCGCCGACTAACTTCACCCTGGGTCTCGATGCCGCTCTTAATCACAATTAGTAAAACAGAAAACAAAATGGGCAGCCGCTGAAGGTGACCAAAATGCTAGCATCACAACACAACTAGTTAAACAGAAAGCAAAGTGGGCAGCTATTGAAGACGGTGACCACAATGCTAGCATTACAACACATATAGGAAAAAACAGAAAGCAATGCGGGAATCACAAAGCTGTCAAGAGCTACAAAGAGTAAGAGCAACAATACTGCAGACATTGTGATTCAAGGTTTCAGGGGTAGACCAGAAGTAAGGATCAGAGAACAATCCCGATATAAAATAAACGTCAAAAAGATTGCTTCTGGAATCAAAGAACACACTACGGATTAGGAAATCAGAGTCTCGGTTTTATTGAGACTTTTCATAAGCAGTAATGAAGTTTGCAACAATGCTTACTGCTTAAAATTACCATAATTTAAAAATAAGTAAGCCGAAATATAAACATAATTCTGTACGTGCAACAAAATATAACAAATGCATTTTGTTCCGCTTTATAGAAGTGAGTAAAGATTAAATTGAATTATATTGTTTCGGTAACTTCAGCTGAGTATATATATTCAAAACTATACTCGTAGATCCATATTCCACATGACCAGCAAAACCGGACCTCAAATTCTTGTAACTTTTCCAAGTATATCTAGAAACTGGTGATTATTTACAATCCTATATGCATGAAATATCAAAGCCTTTTTTTTTTTTTTTTTTTTTGAAAAAATAAGAACAATTTTTCAAAGTGTCTTCTTTTGAAAATTTTACCCAGCATGCCACGCGTTAAATTACCACGATGACCTTTGGGGAGGAAGATGATTATCTAAAATGTATGAGCCTCAGCAAGCATAAATCCTAGCAAGCACACAACGTCGTTGCAACGTCACGACGTTGTAGCGACGTTGTTGCGACGCAACAAACACACTTCACAACAACATATCTACAACGTCGTTGCAGCGACGTTGTAACGAGGTTGTTGCGACGTTGTGTGTTTGCTGGGAATGAGGCTTGACTCATCAAGGCCTAGTATCTACACAAAAATATACCGTGACAAAAGTATTTACTCAGATCAAAACACCCCTTAATTGTTTGCCTTAAAGTACAGTGTATACAGTTTTCAGTCACAGAACCAAATAATTCCTATATCGATGAAGGACCCTTCCATTACACATCCGGACATTCCTTTCACTTATTCTCAAAAATCAATAAAAGTGCACGTGAGCACAGGTGGAGTTCGATGATTGCACACTGCAACCCATTTATGCCTGGATATTGTCAATGAACTATTCGGAAGTCTTTTAGAACCTGGTATATGTCGTTAGGGATGTTATAGAGTTATTGTTTTATTTTTTTTTCTTTTATCATAAATTAGTAATGCCATGGCAAACAGTGTAAATACTGATCAGACGCCACGTCACATTGTTGGTTAATGTCCTTATTTTTCGGACGTCTGCCATAAACGGATCAAGCTTCTTTTCCGTTTTTTAACCAGGCATATATTATTTTTGTCTCCTAAATTTTAACCAAAGTTTAAATTAAGTAACTCCACGTGAAACTGATTTCATTTCAAGCTGAATATGAAGTAAATTGTTATTTAGTAAACCTATTACTCTCAGGAGTCTGTCGAAAGGTGAAATATCATGTTAAAAGGGAAATAAATGCGTAAACTATACTGTTCCATTACGAAAACACGCCTATTCAAATATATAGAAAATTCCACCTCGAAAAAAAAAAAAACTGAAAAATTTCAGATAAAAACTCTGATATTTTTCATATTTCTGCTCAAAACATAGATTGTGGGTACTCGTTAGAACCGCCTCGTCGAGGCGGTTCTAACGAGTACCCACAATCTATGTTTTGAGCAGAAATAAGAAAAATAATGTATACCCCTGTAAACCCCAGTTTTACTATATAAAAGTGGGGTTTCAGGTGGTCAAAATTATATAGGCGTGTTTTCGTGATGCTAAGCAATTACTTCATGATAAAGTGATCGTATGATTTATTGGCATTAGACTGTATAGACATTAACCCGAGAAACCAGAATATTCCGTACTGTCATCTTGGAATCGGATTCTATTTACAGTTCAGCTTTCTACTTGTTCTGTCTTGCCGGACATTTGACTAAAATAATTTCAGTAAAGAACAATACGCATCATTTCCATTTATGATAAAGTTAAATCGCGAGCTATGGTGGCGTCTATTTAGTCAAACGATATACATGTATTTGGATATAAAGCGACGATTATGTATCATCCGGAGAATAACGGGGCCATTGACTTTTATTTGAGCAGAATTTAACAGAAAATCTATCGTTACGTTACCATGCTTATATGTAATTTAAACATCTTATCCATTTAATTCGCAAGCTCTCCATAAAAATACATGTGGGTCCTCGACGAGGCGCTTCCACTGAGTACCCACAACATATGTTTGATGAAAATATATGAAGCAAACTTGTCGCAGATTTATTGCCAAAGTCTCCTCCATATTAACATTACCTGTTATAGTGAGAGCGAAACATGTCCCTATTTTAAAGGTAAGAACATTAATTTATATTCAATTCTTTCAAGAAGCAAAGATCTGGGGTCGCGTCAAAATCGTCATGGTGATAGAATTATAATACTATTTCAAGACATGTATGTTTAAAGAGGGCAGAAAACTATGAAAAAAAGAAAACTACTATGTTTATCTGGAGGTCTGGGGTAGCTCTATACATTTGCATCATTGATCTAAATAGGAATTGTAATTTCCTCTGAGATATGTGATTGCAAGTCATTTCCATCTTCTTTGATTGATTTCTTTAACCAGCAAACTGTTTCACCCATATTTAAGGCAATGAATAGTACAGTATCCAATTGCCTCATATTGATTCTAATCCGTGAGAGGCAGAGAAACACTGGAACTAATTAAATAACAATAGCTCAATGTTTAGAAAAAGAAATTGTTATATCAATTCTTTCAGAACCGTGAATGTATTGAATACTACTGGCCTTCTGATTCTACCGCCACAGCAACAAGCGTTCAATCTATTAATACCCAGGTGCAGTCAGCCCTATTAATAACGACACTCGATACGACGACAAAACTCGTTACAATGATAAGGTGACTGGATTGAAATCTTCGCTAAAGAGGTGACAGTTGATAAAAAAATTATGCAAAGGAACTATATTTATTACTTCAAAAACGTATGTTTTGGATACTTGTTAAAATCGCCTCAGTGAGGCGATTCTAACAATTTCCAAGACATGTATTCTATGGGGACATAAGAATAAACAAGACATTACTTACGTACTATTCTTCTGAATAACGATTTTGTACAACAACAAATTCATTTTAATGACAACAGCTTTGGGAACAAATGCTGTCGTAAAGAGGTTTCACTGTATCTTGAATTGCCTCCCCATTGTTCAGGTTGGAACGGTTCATTCAGTATTTAAAACAGTCTGATATAAAATTGCCTAAATTGTTTCTTCTATTGCAAAATTTAATGCTGAGCTCATAGCCAACAGTTCAGTCCGCGTTCTCTGGGTTTACAGAATTGGACACGACCAGTTTGTTGATGGGTTAAAATGCAGCTATCGTTTTATTTAATGTAGCGCTGAGGTTACGTCCACGCAATTTTAGAATAAAACAAGAGGCCCACGGGCCACAGGTCGCTCACCTGAGTGACATAGCCACTGCAGATATGCAGATGTTATGCAACATTTTTCCAATCCTGTCATCGCAACTAATGAAAAGATCATCATTTAAGCAGTTCTTAATTTTAAAGAAGAATATATATGGCATGGCAGTCAATGGAGCGTGATCATTTGAACAAACTCTCAATCACATTTCAACAGTAGGATCAATGTGAAATTTGGTGGCAAATGGCTAAGTGGTTTCTGAAGAATCATGATTTCATACATGTAAACAGCTCAGTGGCAGGGAAATATAATTAACATAAACAAGCTGGCAGCCATCTTAGATTTCCATTCAGAATGATTTTAGCTACTGTTGATCTACAAGTCACCTCGATACTTCCAATGAACTTTGAGTCAATTGCCCTTTCAGTTCAGGATTTCCGATCGGCACGATTTTAACTATTTTTTATCTACAAGTCACCCTGATGCTTCATAGCAAGTTTGGAGTCAATTAGCCTTTCGGTTCAGGAGAAGAAGCGAAAATAAGATTTTCAAGAGGCCGGCCATGGCGGCCACCTTGGATTTCCGATCAGTAAGATTTTGGCTGTTTTTGATCTACAAGTCACCCCGATGCTTCCTACCAAGTATCGAGTCAGTTGGCCTAGGGGCGTAGGAGGAATAGGCTTTTAAAGCAATTGTTGACGCCGCACGCTGCACGACGGACGACGCACGACCCACGACGGACGACGGACATTGACTGACCACAATAGCTCACCATGAGCACTTCGTGCTCAGGTGAGCTAAAAAGCAAATTTGGCTCAGTGGCTTCAGAGGAGGTCGTCTTAAATTCTCAACAATTTTCCAATACAAATGTTATGGGGCTCTTACAAATGCATAGGGAAGCAAATTTGACCTTGCCGTAAAAAGGTCAAATGTCAACGTACGACAATCTTTTTAGCAACTTTGGTAGATCTCCTGTCCCCGATGATTTATGCACAGATTCAGCCCCAAGGCGTCCTCGGTTCTGGAGAAGAAAATTTTCAAAGGGTTTTACCATATATGGGCATGGTGGCCATCTTGGTCAAAGAACCGCAACCATTTTAGCAATCTTTCGTTCCCCCGACCTAAGAAGGCTCAATATGAAATTTGAGCAAATTTGGCTCAGTGGCTTCAGAGGAGAAGTCCTTTGAAATTCTCAACAATTTTCCTATTCAAATGTATGGGGCTCATACAAATGCATAGGGAAGCAAACTTGACCTTGCCGTAAAAAAGTCAAATGTCAACGTACGACAATTCTTTTAGCAACTTTGGTAGACCTCTCGTCCCCAATGATTTGTGCAAAAATTCAGCCCTAAAGCATTCTCGGTTCTCGAGAAGAAGATTTTAAAGTTTTTTACCATATATGGGCAAGGCGGCCATCTTGGTCAACGGACCGCAACAATTTTAGCAATCTTTTGTTTCCCTACCCTAAGGTGGCTCCATATGAAATTTGAGCAAAATTGGCTCAGAGGCTTCAGAGGAGAAGTCGTTTGAAATTCTCAACAATTTTCCCATTCAAATGTATGTTGCTCAAACAAATGCATAGGGAAGCGAACTTGACCTTGCCGTAAAAAGGTCAAATGTCAACGTGCGAAAATTCTTTTAGCAACTGGTAGACCTCCCGTCCCGATGATTTGTGCAAGGATTCAGCCCCAAGGCGTCCTCGGTTCTGGAGAATAAGATTTTTAAAGGTTTTTACCTTATATGGGCATGGCGGCGATCTTGGTCAACGGACCGCGACCATTTTAGCAATCTTTCATTCCCCCACCCTAAGGAGGTTTCATATGAAATTTGAGCAAAATTGGCTCAGCGGCTTCAGAGGAGAAGTCGTTTGAAAATGTTAACGGACGCACGGACGGGCGGACGACGGAAATGCACTACAGATGTTGTTTTGAAACGTGAGTGCTTTGACTGTAAATGATATCTATCAAAACTGAATCTACGAAACGACTAGTGACACTAAAAGGCTCAAGAACTTTATTAAGATCGACTACCATAGATACACTTAGTACATGTTTAGAAATGTTTTACAAGGGATGCAATTTTTGTGAGTTCCTGTTTGCTTTCCTGCACACCAAGCCCCTACGGAAATGGTCTACTCTTGAATACATTTATTGCCGAAAGGGAGCAAATTCCTTACTTTTAAAGTACATCATCACGAAAACACGCCTATATAATTTTGACCCCTTAAACCCCATTTTTTTATAGTAAAACTGGGGTTTACAGCGGGTATATATAATTTTTCTTATTTTGCTAAAAAGCATAGATTGTAGGTACTTGTTAGAACCGCCTCGTCGAGGCGGTTGTAACGAGTACCCACAATCTATGTTTTGTGCAGAAAGTTGAAAAATATCGGAATTTGTATCTGAAAATTTTCCTTTTTGGTTGTGAACTTTTCAATATAATTGAATAGGCCTGTTTTCGTAATGCTTTACAAAAAGAAGGAAAACCAATTTTGATAGAGTTGCCTCCTCTGAAAGTGAATCAATTCCTCTTAAGAATATTATATCTACTGTTGAACCTCAATAGCTCAAACCCGGATGGCTAATTCGAACTCGTTTTTTAAGCCCTACGAAATTCTGCCGATAGCTCAAGAAAACAAACATCTAGGACAATTTTCTTATCTTGTCTTGAAATCGTATGTACGAATTTTGTGTACTCATTAGAATCGCCTCTTCAGACAACATTTTAATGCAATATAAACAGTCTACCTGTTTGTTAAGTACACAAAGCGACAGAACAAATGGCATCAGCAAATTAAAACACGTATCGTTTTGTATATTGATTATTAAAGGTTATATATATACTTTTAATTGACATACAGATACCTTAGGATATTTGGCTTCTAAGAAAAGTGTTAAAATCATTGTAAGCTATTCTGAAACGTAAACGTGGTGTCTGGGAAGGGCTGCGATGTGTGATTGTGGCACTCCCTGGACTTTTCTCTAACCTTTTTTATTATAACGTTTCTAGATAATAGAGTAGGTCATTGAATGTATAAGTGTAACCAAATGTTGATAAATAATGACATATATTTACTTGAAGAAACAATCTAGTTAGGCTAACTTGTATCAAAGGCGGAAGAGCAAGGCAAAGAAACAAGCAGGAAATTGCGATTGTTGATAACAAGGACACTCGAATTTTCCAGGAACCGATAATATTGTTTAAGTGTTGGCCTTTGATCGTGTCATTTATTGATTGCGTGAAATCAACCAGTATGAAGTGTGTTTCGAAAGAATTAAGAGTGATAATGTGTTTGTTATTAACTAATAAAGCTACTTTGTTAATTTAAATGAAGATACTTGAGCCATATAAACTACGAAACGCCCGCTGTGCCATATGTGAGTAGAGAATACAAATGCAAGCCTGTAAAATCGTGCATACATTTCAGTGGCTTTGTTCGCTCTCATTGACCAAGGACGACTATATGACCACTTCTGAGTCGAAACCGAGTGATGACATACCATATTTACACAAAGTAATCGGACAGTAGTTTGAGCAAACAGGATTGATCCAGATCAGCAGTCACAAAAAGTGGCGTCTGATCAGAGACTACACTGTTTGCCAGTCACCCAACATTTTTGGACACATCAATGGAATTTTCCTCTTGGTATAATTGGTAGGGTTCGTTCTGTGATTGTGATTCTTCCTGGATATCTTTGTTCTATTTTAGATGGAGAGATGAGGAACAAACAATGACAAAACACAAAGAAAGAAATGCAACAGAAGAACCGCCTTTAAATGGTCAGTAGAAAAAATAATAATAATAAAAAAAAAAAAAAAAAAAAAAAAAAAAAAAAACTGGAGGTTTTAACCTACTTTTACTCGCACGCGCGAAACATCACCCTTAATTCGGATGCAGCTGCAAACTACAGTCGAACTTCAATGGCTCGAACATCTTTGGGACCATAGAAAATTGTTCAAGACATGAGTATTTCGAGCAACTGAGGGTTAATCATGGTGCCAGGTCAGGAAGCAAATAACGATAATTTAGATTTTTTTTTTTATTTCATTCACAATAATTGTATGTTGTGTGTACTCATTAGAATCGCCTCATCGAGGCGAATCAAATGAGTACACACAACATACAATTTCATGATAAATAGAAAAATTTCCCTAAATATTTGTTTTCTTGAGCTAACGGAAGAATTTTGTAGGGACTCAAAAATGAGTTCGAATTAGCCATGGTAAACGAGCCATTAGTGTTCGAGCTATTGAAGTTCGACTGTACAATCATATGTTCCGTCCGCATGTGAGGCATCACAGCGAAACACTTGTATCGACAAAGATTGTGATGAAACAAAGTAAATGGCTCAATTGCATTCTGAAGCCAGAACACAAGACAAACGCAAACAAGACCACGAAGAGCCCGACCATAGACGATGATAGTCAGACATCAACCATCTGAAACAGAATCAGGAGAGAGCCGTCTTTTAGTCTGAGGACCGGCTCACAATCGTCCAATTAAAAAGGTAAGCAAAGATATCAACCATAACTGGGTTATTACGAAACGCAACCTGAGTAAAACTTATTATGTCTAAGTTGTTTGCTGAAAGAATCCTCAAAATCCCACTTACAGCTTATAGCCCGCATAAACCTTGGCTGTTTATATATTTCTCATACTGTATCACTTTCCTTGAAAACGTTTTAATTTTGTGGCCGCCTTTTTGCATTATATGGTAGAGAGAGAGAGAGAGAGAGCATAGTTGTCTACTTAACGTTTTTACCGTCAGCTATGTTCTTAACCTGCGAAATGTACTCGTTGTATGGCTGTAATACTTTCGGATAAGTAGTCGTACTTCAATGACGGTATATTAGCAAAGCCAAAACAAAATTCTCCGAAATGAGAAAGTCAGGAATGCTAAGTGGATGATCGTAATAAAAGATGGTTATTGCTGTGCTCCTTGCCAGTACGTCAGCAATTACCCCACAGAGAGATTATTTTATAACACAAAGAATATTTACCGCTAACTAAGCACTACATAATAACTCTACGATGAATAAGGGAACTTTACATTGATGTTCAATTTATCGTTTCTACTTTAAGTATTCGAACACGCAGGCCTGAGCAAACAGTATGAAACAGATCAGACGCCGCAGGTCCACACTGTTTGCAACTTATTCAGTAGCTTTAGACACATAAACAGGTAGAAAAATGGATTTTTTGAAATTTTAGAACTAGTAAGGTAAGAAGTTACGGTGTCCAGAAATAAGGGTAAATAAAGTATGTCTAGCCAAACAGTGTAGATTCAGATCAAACCCCGATAAAACACTATCTGATCAGTGTCTAACTGTTTTCCACTCATCCAGCAGTTTTTAGGAACTTCATCAGGTAGTCAAATTGACTGGGTTGGATTTTGGGACAACTAGTGTAAAGGTGAAGTGTCCCAATACCGATCATACATACGGTCTTCAGCAATAGTTTTGCAGCCAGGAAAATTATATTTGCCAAAACATGTGAAAATTATCTACCGACAGAGAGAAGTGCGTGTTTAAGGAAAAATGAATACACATTACGAAAACACGCCTATTCAAATATATTGAAAATTTCACCACTAAAAACTGATAGTTTTCAGATAAAAAGTCTGATATTTTTCATATGTCCGCTCATAACATAGATTGTGTGTACTCGTTAGAACCGCCTCGGCGAGGCAGTTCAAATGAGTACTCACAATGTATGTTTTTGAGCAGAAGTAAGAAAAATATTGTATACCCCTGTAAACCCCAGTTTTACTATAAAAGTGGGCTGTAAAGGGGTTAAAATTATATAGGTATTTCTTCTTAATGAGGACAGAAAACTAATGACTGGGTTGTGAAAGTATATATCTCTACTTGTTTTGTTTTTGTTTTTGTTTTTTTCAACAAGAAAACGCAATTCGCTGAAACAAAAAAAAAAAAAAAAAAAAAAAAAAAAAAAAATGAAGAACCTGTTTATGCGAGCTGATGATATGACAGATGAATTTATTATACGTAATTGGATCTGAAGTGTCATCGATGAAATCTATTTACAGGAAGATTTCTTATTCTCATGTTATCAATTTCACTTCCATAATCATATTAACAGCGTGCTTCAAATGGTAAGAAAATAGTAGATCAAGACTCTTGGGAAATTCTTAAATATATCTTCTAAGAAATGAAGTTATGTGAACGGCAATTAACCTTTATTATGCTGCTGATAAAATAAGCAGTTCCATGTGAGCCACAACGTGACACAGTTTCTCATATTTTTTTTTCTTAGTTAGTTCGTGTTTAATGAAATGTCACCCTTGTTGGTCATATTGTGCCGTCTCTGCGAAAAAAAAAGTGAATTTAATTTACAAGCGACATACGAACTAATGGAATGTTTATGCCAGAGCTTAGCTTTCACAAGATGTATGTGTGCCCGGAAATTCCCCTCATTACGAAAACACGCCTATTCAAATATATTGACAATTTTACCACCAAAACAGGAAAATTTTCAGATAAAAATTCTGATATTTTTCATATATCTCCTCAAACATAGTGGATACTCGTTAGAAACTCCTCGGCCTACCCACAATCTATGTTTTTGAGCAGAAATAATAATAATAAAATAATGTATACCCCTATAAACCCCAGTTTTACTATATAAAAGTGGGGTTTAAGGGGGTTAAACTGATATAAACATGTTTTCGTGATGGTTAAATGAAACTAATAATCAAATAACAAACAGTTTAAAATGAAAAGCCTTCCAAGTTGATTATTTTGGAAACAAGTTTATCAAAATCAGTTATGAAGTAAGAAAGTTATTGGGATTTGAAAAATTTAAGTAAATCTGTAAATTTCCTCCGTTTTGGTTAGCTGGTTAGTCATTACGAAAACACGCCTATTCCAATATATAGAAAAATTCAACTCCAAAAACTGAAAATTTTCAGATTAAAAACTCTGATAATTTTTCATATTTCGGCTTAAAACATAGATTGTGGGTACTCGTTAGAACCGCCTCGCCGAGGCGGTTCTAACGAGTACCCACAATCTATGTTTTTGAGCAGAAATAAGAAAAATAATGTATACCCCTGTTAACCCCAGTTTTACTGTATAAAAGTGGGGTTTAAGGGGGTCAAAATTATATAGGCGTGTTTTCGTGATGGTAACGAGTCTGAGGTCAACATACCAAAATCGTATTTCGGAATCATTACGAAAACACGCCTATTCAAATATATTGAAAATTTTACAACCAGAAAAGGAAAAATTTCAGATAAAAAATTCTGATATTTTTTCTTATTTCTGTTCAAAACATAGATTGTAGGTACTCGTTACAACCGCCTCGCCGAGGCGGTTGTAACGAGTACCCACAATCTATGTTTTTGAGCAGCAATAAGAAAAATAATGTATACCCCTGTAAACCCCAGTTTTACTATATAAAAGTGGGATTTAAAGGGGTCAAAATTATATAGGTATGTTTTCTTGATGATAATAAAGTCGATATACACAAAGGCAAAATTAGAAATGTGTTCAGACAGGCAGAAATACACCTATTATGAATGGGGTGTCATCAGGCATCCATGGAAAGTAAGCGTACTTGGTAAACACGCTTCGCCCAATCAGCTGAAACTGAAAAAAAAAAAAAAAAAAAAAAAAAAAAATGAAGAAACTGTTTATCATGCGAGCTGATGATATGATAGGCCCATCAGCCTGAACAGAGATTTAGGAAAACTCGGGGATTAATGTTAAGGAACGTTTAGATCGTCTGTTTATGGCTTCAATGGTGCAAAATAGTAAGTGATGTCATATGCGCTTTATTGAATATGCGAAAAAACAAATAAATTGCATCTGCATCAATATTTTATTGCTTTGAATGTGCTCATATTCATATATACTATCAAATATTTAAGTAGCATATTCCTATTTGAATAATAAGCTTTTTTTTCTTAAAATCTTCAATTATTGATGCAGATGCAATTTATTTGGTTTTTCGCATATTCAATAAAGCGCATGTATACGTGTATTTTTACATCAGAACATTGATAGAATAACTTTAACGAGTCCGCCCCTTTAAAATTAAGGACTAAGGGTTTTTCATCATATTTTGCTCTTTGACATAAGCCTGATTTATTGCGATTACCTCGCTTGGGGAAGAGGGAGATAATCTAAGTGCTTTTCATACGTTTGTTCGATTTGTGCTTGTTTGGATTTGTCGGTTTCCTCTTCCTCTTGGTGTCTGGGAAGGGCTGCGGTTTGTGATTGTGGCACTCCCACCTTTTTTTTTTGTAACAGTGAAACCAGCGAGTGGACTACATTTCGATATTGTCAACTGTCCAAATAAACCTACAACTATTAATTAACAGATCAAAAGTTCGTATTGTAATTGTAGCTACATCTCAAAGATAAAGAATGATTGAGTCTGTCTTTGATTCGTGTTTTCAAATGATAACGTAGAGAAAAAAAAAATAAATAAATAAAACGCAACATTATCATTCCAAAGATTACTTCCCAAACTGTTTGAAATATCATATATGATGCATATACCAGACAAATTATTTCGTTAGATTCTTATGAATTTAATAATGATGTGGAATTCTGAGAATGGAACTACTGCTCAATGTTCATGTGTCCTAATGATTAACCATTTTTTTTAGTTTTGTGTCGTTTATACACTATCTGCCGTCATTTCTTATCGTTTAGATACTTTCTTATCGTTTAGATAAAAAAAAAAAACAAAAAAAAAAAAAACATTACTGTTTTTCTTGAAGAGGTTCAGTGAATTTGTTTTAATATTCAGTATCGATTCTGTCGGGAAAACACCCGAATACGTCGAACGTGAGGGGGGAGAGGGGAAAGAGGGGTGGGGGGGGGGGGGGGGCGGCGGACTAACCCTTACTTATCTTTAACTGTTTCAAGTACCTGAATTCGAAGATACAGAGTACATGTATCTACACAAAAGCTAACTGACGAATGAATACACATTAAAGGGAGACAACTCTGCCAAATTTGTTTTGCCTACTTTCTGAATAGGGATTTTTTCTAAAAGGGAACAATTTGCACCCTGTTTGGGCAAATACTTTAGTTTTAGAGTAGATCCCTTCGCAGATGGGTTTGGTGTACAGGAGAGCAAACAGGAAGTCACAAAAATTGTCTCTCATGTAAACGGACAGACGTCACGAAAACATACCTATATAATTTTGACCCCCTTAAACCCCAATTTATATAGTAAAACTTGGGTTTACAGGGGTTTATTTTATTTTTCTTATTTCTGCTCAAAAACATAGATTGTGGGTACTCGTTAGAACCGCCTCGGCTATTCAAATATATAGAAAAATTCACCTAAAAAGCTGAAAATTTTCTGCTATAAAAAATGGGGTTTAAGGGGGTTAAAATTATATAGGCATATTTTCGTGATGATAAGAAGAACGTACAATCCGTACATAATTAAAGTCATGACAAACAATTTCTATATGTTTTAGGATAAAGGGCAATGAGAACAACAATCATGTAAAGAAACCATAAAGTAAAAACTGTCCCGGTAGCGAGTATATTCTTTAAAGATGTCTTGTTCAAAAGGAAGAACAAAAGAGTAAGGCCATTAAGCCTTCCAGCTATATCTCTGGATTCCGTCCCTGGAGTTCAGTTATGTTTGAAACGATTTTCTTTCAAAGCATAATGACTTTCACTGATAGTTAAAATGGGATATGAATAGCTAGAACGACGTGTTTTACCTGAATATTCAGTGCTTTGACTTTGTCAGAATCTCTTACATCGAAGTATGTTTTCTTGTAGTTTGATGTAGTATTTTGATGATCTTGATGCAGAGAATTCAATTCCTTTTCTACGGATATAATTTCTAGGCTGTTTTCTTGCGAGTGTAACATTCATTGATGAAAGAGACTGAATTGTATTAGAAAGGTCAGACTATATAATGTTTTACAAGCCGAACACCTCCGCTTGTTAAGGCATGTGCACGCCTTGCTTATTTACCTACAATGTGTAAATTTAGACTCGTCCACATCAAATACTGGCAATTCTGCAATATTACTTGTGGTCATAACGTTAACTTATCAAAGGTTGTTATTGGAAATAAAGTTCGCATATAAAAGCGATAAAGGAGCCTCGGGTTCATTGGAACTCTTCATACAACAACACTATAACCAGTAGGGCTGCATATGCCCCTAAGTGAAACTTGATTTTCCAAGATACTAGGATGGGCCAACGATCCCGAGGACAAAATAATAAACACGACACTATGATGCACTCCATGAATTATGTACCCCGTAATATATTGTGAAAACATGGTTTATTAAGGTCCCGTTCTGAGAGGTTTCTAAAACACACCCATAGCTTTATTTATCACCACTTTCATCAAACAGCTTGTCTAGGCATCACGAAAACATGCCTATATAATTTTGACCCCCTTAAACCCCACTTTTATATAGTAAAACTGGGGTTTACAGGGGTATATATTATTTTTCTTATTTCTGCTCAAAACATAGATTGTGGGTACTCGTTAGAACCGCCTCATCGAGGCGGTCCTAACGAGTACCCACAATCTATCAAAACATAGATTGTGGGTACTCGTTAGAACCGCCTCATCGAGGCGGTTCTAACGAGTACCCACAATCTATGTTTTGAGCAGAAATATGAAAAATTTTAGAATTTTTCATCTGAAAACTTTCATTTTTTGGTGGTAAAATTTTCAGTATATTTTGAATAGGCTTGTTCTCGTAATGGGATTGGAAATCAGCAGTATCCATTGGTTTGAAAGATGGGGATAATTAATTTTGTAAGCATATCATTTGTATGTAGCATCATATAAGATTTTAACTAATACTTCAGAATAGGTTTGAATTCCATTTGCTGGATTTAGTTTACGTTGAAAGACTTCCAAGTAATCCATTCGGAACCCGATTAAAAAATCTATGTTCGGAGTTTTACCTTCTATCGTTATTTACAAAATATTTTGTTTGTTACAACATTGTTTCCCTGAAGAAATTAGAGGTAATATTTGAAAACGATACCGTTTGACTTGGACTTAAAGATATAAACACGACATCATTTGAGCATAAACATGAACTAAAGAAACATTAAATAGACAGAAATAAGACAATTTCCAGGTATTCGTTCCAAGGCTGTGAATGGGAGATAAATTACAAGTGTCGATGGTTGGATGGATGGATGGATTAAATTTCTATGAAGTGCTATTTTGTATTGTCTTTTAGCTTGAGGGGGCTTTTCTTTTGTGATTTTTGTGGAATTTCGTGTCTCCATTGATAGTTTAAGTAATTGTGGTCATGGTACCAAAGCCATAATCCAAACTCATAAATCCGTAAACGAATGACGAATCAGAATGTTCCGACCTACATACATGGACCCCAGAATAAAGGGTGTAGTCAGGCGTCCGCGGATAGTAAGCATTACTTGGTAAGCAAGCTTCGCGTCTTAATGTCATATTCTGGCAAATGGATAGAACACAAAGTTTTTTTTTCAACTTCTACATATATATATATATATATATATATATATATATATATATATATATATATATATATATATATATATATATATATATATATATATATGTGTGTGTGTGTGTGTATATATATATATATATATATATATATATATGAACTGTGGACATATCATCATCCTCTTGCGAGAATATAAAAGAAGTTACCCAGCAAATGCCACAATCACGAAATGAAACAAAAGAAGAGACATTAATAAAAAAACGCCATGAATTAATATAAGTCCAGATAAGTGCAGATACCCAGGAAATGCCACAATCACAACGACAGCCTTCACGAGGCACCAAAAGAAGGACAGACGAGGACATAATGACCAAACAAACGCCACTTATGAAACTGCCAAGGTACATTAAGAAAACACGCCTATTCAAATATATAGAAAAATTCACCTCCAAAAAAAAACTGAAAATTTTCAGATAAAAAAACTCTGATATTTTTCATATTTCTGCTCAAAACATAGATTGTGGGTACTCGTAAGAACCGCCTCCGCGAGGCGATTCTAACGAGTACCCACAATCTATGTTTTCGAGCAGAAATAAGAAAATATAATGTATACCCCTGTAAACCCGAGTTTTACAATATAAAATCGGGGTTAAGGGGGTCAAAATTATATAGGCATGTTTTCGTGATGATAAACAAAGAAGAACTGTAACAAAGGAATCGCCGTGGAACGGTGAGTAGAAACACTACTGGGGAGGTTGAACCAGCGTTAACCATACTCCGACTTTGTTTTTGTTTCCCAATTCTGTATTCAGACAGGCATGCCTAAAGAATCAGTGTAGCCGCACATCTGTCTGCATCTAAATAGGGTCTTCACATTTTGCCAGTTAGTAGTTTTTAGTTTAGACATATAACTAGGAAGCATGCGGCAGACTGCATGCCTGGTTGTTAACACAATTATGGTTGATAACTTTACTTATCTCATGCATTGTACAATTATGCTTCGGTCCTCAGACTGAATTACGGCATCTGTCTCAAGCAGTTACAGAAGGTTGGCGCAAGGCTGTGATCGGGTCCATCATGGTTCTGTTTGTGATTTTCTTGTGTTTTGGCTTCTACGAGTAATCACCATTAAGCCATTCGCTTTCCCAGCTAGCATTATTAATCTATAGCGGGCCGTTATCGGCCAGTCAGCTACCCTGACGGGCCGATAACGGCCCGCTATAGATTTATAAAGAATGCTTACTGGGTTATTTTAACATGGTTTTTGTGATTATATGTGTTTCATTGTGATGTTGTGAGGAAGAGGAACCCTATGCGGACCGAACATATGTTTATAATTTGGAGCTACATCAGAATTAAGGGCGAGGTTTCACGCGAGTGTAGCTGGTTTGGGCCCACCAGTAATGTTTCTTCAGACCGTTAAGGCGGTTCCTCTGTTACATTTTTACATTTCTTCATTGTTCGTGCGTCGATGGTTTCATATGTCGGTGCCTTGGGTGCTTCGTGATTGTCGCATTTCCTGGATAACTTCATTTATATTTTTGCTGTACACTTGTGTCTCTAAAGACACTAGTTTAACTGTGAGAAAGTAGGATAATTAAACCAAAAGGATAATAAAACCATCTGTTAATAGGATGAGCGTCTGTCTACCAACACTTTAGCTGTCAAAGTAATTATTGGTTCAATATCCCAGCATCATTTACAAGAGCCAATCAATACACAAATGGCCATCAAATAAATTAAGAGTGCTTACTTGCAGGAACAACCGGCTTGACAAGTAAATGATACAAAATGCCAGAAAAAGACCCTTGTGTCACATGCCTATAGAATCAATGGAACTGCAAAATATATAGACATTCACAGGTTCTTATTAGATTGCGAGGATGCTACAGCTGACCTAGGCCTTCGTTGTTCGTATATAACATATTTAGATTTTATCACAATCGCCCGACGTTGGCTCGTATGGCGTGTAACTGCCATCACTATAAAGTCATGTTCAGCCACTCAGTTTACCTAACCATACTTTTCCTTTATCAACCGAAACATAATTATCATGATTATCAGACCAAAGGCTTTAGTCTGAGGGCAGATAATGGTCAAGGATTGATACAAAGGGCGATAATCAAAACACGACCTGACCTAATTATCTCATATTCAAAGTCGCTTCTTGCTGTTTTTAAAGCCAACACATATCTTAAAATTTATTACGATTCAAACGCAAATGCGCGTAACATCACGTCCGTTACGTCATGTTGACAACGTCACCATTACGTCGTGAGCGGGCTGATAGCTTTGTTCGTTCAAGAAACATGGCTTTCGGCCATCAGCCCGTGCAGTCTGACTTTCGGTCATCAGCCCGTGCAGTCTGACAACTGCTTTCCGTTCAAAATGCTTTATTCCAGGTTACAAGCCTGATCACCTATATCTGCCGACATTGCTACTAAGTTATGGGAACACATTACTATCTTTACAAAAGGTAGGTTCCCAGAGAGCACGCAATGTTGAGACCATGTCGCTTTAACATCGCTGAAACGTCATGATGTTGCATCGACGTTGATGCGACAGTGTTTAAACGTCAAATATATAATTAATATGTGCTAAGGGCCTTTTTCTTGTGTTGCGTATCAACTGACTGTCTATAAATTGTGTATGCAGCAGCAGTTACAATTATTTTCAATTACTTTGTAGTGTGATTTAATTTGCAAAGGTCTAACATAAATTCCCTCAGGGCAAGTGACCGATAAAGGTTGTGGACTACCATTGTTTTATATCTTCTTGTTGAAGTTCTTCTGCTTTTAATATTTTATCAATAATAGATTTTTAGTTTTAAGTTCAGTGCGCTCAAAACACATCCTATCCTGAAACCGACCTTGCGACAAATCTATTCTAGCAACGCCAACACAAACCATATTTGTCATATCAATCGTTTTCCAGTTTTCAAAGTAACTGATAATGATTTTATTGTAAGATTACGGCCAGTACTCTAGTTGACTTCCTAGTCTTGTTCCCACGCCCCTTCCGCACCCCCACGCCCACACACGTTTTCGTATAGAGGAGTTGATACACTTGGAATATATTTTTCTATGTTATAAGGAACGGTACACAGCCCTACTATGGTATCGTTTTAAGGGTTTAATTACATGCAATGGCAACACAAAATAGCAGCAGAACGAAATCAGAACAAACAAATGAAAACATGCCTATATAATCTTGATCCCCTTAAACCCCGCTTTTGTATAGTGAAATAAAAGTAAAAAAAGATTGCCTTTGGCAACAAAGAAAACACAAAATGACGAAAATCGGAGGCTCGGTTTGATTGAGTTTTGGAAACAAAGAACACAAAAAATCACGAAAATCGGGAAATCGGTTGATCGAGTACAACTGGGGTTTACAGGGGTATACATTATTTTCCTGCTCAAAAACATAGATTGTTGGTACTCGAGTAACCACAATCTATGTTTTGAGAAGAAATATGAAAAGTATCAGAATTTTTATCTGAAAACTTTCAGTTTTTTTTTGTAGTGAAATTTTCAATTATTTGAATAGGCGTGTTTTCGTAATGAATTGGAGAGAGAACGATCAAACGGTTAGTACCTGCAACAGAACCCGACAACAGTTAAACCGTTGCACAATGGAGGGGTTGGCGTTTAAACCTTGTTTTATGGATATGCAGCCCTCGTCCTTAATCCTGCTACAGTTTCAGCTTCGTGTAATTGTTCAATCATCGTAGGAGTTCACTATAGGGTCAGTGGATCAACAAAGAAAATAAAACATATAAATTAACTATGAAACAAAGATGAGGATTCGACTACAAACCGAAAGTCGGGGCATAGAAAATCTACAGTAGAACCACAGTGGGCTAGACCACAGACGAGCTAGGTCAAGTTCAAGCCTTCTAAAAAAGGTTTAGAATTGAACCGTCATAGTCTGAGGACCGGACAATATCAATCATTAACCTTAACAATGGAATTAATAAATAATTTTTCTCTGCTGTGAATTATCGCGAATAATGCACGGTGTTGGAGGGCAGATTGCGAAGTATTAATTCACGACGGCGAAGCTGGAGTGAATTAATACTCGCATCAGCCCGACAACACCATGCGTTAGTCGCAATAATTCTCAGTAGAGAAAAAATATTTGGATTCTAACATGATTCAGAAAGGATAAAACTATTTCGATTCTAACATGATGCAGGAAGGAAAATCGACAATGATGCAATGTTTTCCAAAGACCTCTTTTGCAGTAGACGTCGCGAGAAATAAATGTTTACATGCGACGTCATCAAACGCGTCCTTTTGCACGCACTACGTTGACGTGAATTATTGTAGTTTGATCACGGTGACGTTTCCATTAGGCTCAATGGGAAAACGTTAACGTCATTTCTAACACCCCTGCTCGTGTTGTTCCTTACTTGTCTTTACATTTCTAGCCGTGCTTTATCTGAGGCATTTGAGCAAAGGAATTTCGTCGCGCGCTATCAACGGGAAACCAATCATAATACTGTTGCGAAAGTTGCGTCCCTGGTAACTATGGACGCTAGCTTACAATATTCGTCGAAACATTCAGATACATAATAAATTACATTAGTAAGACAGAAAATGATCTATGAACATTGCCGTTCTTTGACTTTTTTTACCTGATGAGTTCCTCTACAGGTCGTACCATTCAAACACATTTATTTTACTCATTGTTTCCATCATGTACATTTGATTTGTTGACATTATCGAAAACAAAAGTGTCGGTTAACATTCTTATTTGCTATTTTATATCTGCCCTCCTCAGGTCCATCCCGACATCCAAATTCATCCGATTTGCAATTCTTTCATGAACACAGGATACAAGTGTTTATGTTTTATATCATTTTAATATTTTACATCGTCAGCTGATTCGTATCAGTATCCGCCATTTTGAATATTCTTCATCGAACCTTGTAACTACGTAACCGTGTGACGTAATGCTGAAGAGGTATTGTCAACTACCAAATGGGGAAGTCAGGTATTAACAAAAATCTCAAAAATCAATACAAATTTCATTTTTCAAAACATTCGCTCAGTGAGGGTGTTAGAAAAGAAATAAATTATTCCGAACCGTGCTCAATTGCCGCAGATAAAGCACAATTGAGTTTGGGTTGTACCCATTTGAACACTCGCTCGCTGCGCTCGCTCGTGCTCAAATGGATACAACCCAAACTCAACCGTGCTTTATCTTGGGCATTTGAGCACGGTTCGGAATAATTTATTTCTTAAGCAGGATTAAAAAATATTGTTTCTCTACTGTGAATTATCGCGAATAACGAGATGTAATAATTCACGACGGCGAAGTAGAGAAAAAATATTGTCGATTCTTACATGATACAGACAGGAAAGTCGACTATGTTGCAATATTTTCCAGAGACACTTGTGCAGCGGACGTCGCGGGAAGTAAATGTTTATATGCGACGTCATCAAACCCACCGTTTTGCACGCACTATGTTGACGCCGTGCATTATTGTAGTTTGACACGGTGACATTTCCATCAGGCTTAACTGGAAAACGCTAACGTCTTGTAAGAATATCCAATAACCATGCGGTCTGTCGCATAGCACCAACGCCTCTTCTGAAAAGGATTATTCTAAAATTAATCGTTTTGGTCGCGGGTGGTTCGGAAGCAAATTATTGTTCTTAGACAAGACCCCGTGAAATGCTGTTTAGTCCTGTTAAGCCTGCAGAGGTGTACTTTCTGATGAAAGATGGCATGGAAAATTAATAACAACAGATTCCAAAAGGAATGAATTTCGAGAACACAAAAATGAAGTGTCGAGGCTTTCTAGGACAGACTAAAGTTTCGGACAATGCGGACTCATCAATGAGCATCAAATGAATTTTGGAAAATTCCGTAATTAGATCAATGATGATAAAACACCAGAAAAAAATACGCTATGCTGAAGGACGGGGAGATGTTTACGGCCGCCTCATGATGAAGTTAAATAAACTATTATTATTATAATTATCATTATTATTATTATTATTAGTAGTAGTAGTAGTAGTAGATGTAGTAGTAGTAGTAGTAGTAGTATCATCGTGTGTTCTTATCTGCTGTTGCAACACATTGAATTGTTAATGTTTATGAAAATTCGGAGGTTTACAGGCATACTGTAGTATATGTCGCCTTGAAATCCAAGCTTACGTATGCCGACCTCAAAGACGATATGTTTGCGGCCTGTCAGCTTGTAACCTAAAATGCATACTCGGCGTTATGGAAACATATTTTCTCCACAGAATTTGACAGTGAATTACGATCTACGCCAACAAGGCAGTTGTTAATGGTAGGCATGATATGCTTACTGTTTTTCGCAAACTTGACCTCAGTTTCTCTTACAGGGTCTGTTGTTTACCATTATTTGTCAAAATTTAACAATATGTCAAAAAACATGTAGTAATTTTCGGTTTATAACATGTAGACCGGTTAGTTACTGTAGCCGCATAATTTACAAATCCTGTTTGGTATGGTTGCCTTTGGGAAGCATTTAGCCCCCGTTTTAAAAATATTTTTTAATTTTCAGTTTGTCGATTAAGCAATTGGTTTTATGGTTCGGACACAGCAAACAAGGATATCACCATTGATAAAAAACTCAAACAAGCGATTTCGAAATTACAATTCAGTCAACAAACAATATTAGTAAACCATAAATAGGAAGATAACCTTGAAATGCCACAATCACAGATCAAAACAATATTAGTAAACTATAAATAGGAAGATAACCTTGAAAGGCCACAATCACAGATCAAACAATATTAGTAAACCATAAATAGGAAGATAACCTTGAAAGGCCACAATCACAGATCAAACAATATTAGTAAACTATAAATAGGAATATAATCTTGAAAGGCCACAATCACAGATCAAACAATATTAGTAAACCATAAATAGAAAGATAACCTTGAAAGGCCACAATCACAGATCAAACAACATTAGTAAACTATAAATAGGAATATAACCTTGAAAGGCCAAAATCAGAGATCAAACAATATTAGTAAACTATAAATAGGAATATAACCTTGAAAGGTCACAATCACAGATCAAACAATATTTGTAAACTATAACTAGAAAGATAATTAGGAAAGGTCACAATCACAGATCAAACAATATTAGTAAACTATAAACAGGAATATAACCTTGAAAGGTCACAATCACAGATCAAACAATATTAGTAAACTATAAATAGAAAGATAATCAGGAAAGGCCATAATCACAGATCAAACAATATTAGTAAACCATAAATAGAAAGATAACCTTGAAAGGCCACAATCACAGATCAAACAACATTAGTAAACTATAAATAGGAATATAACCTTGAAAGGCCACAATCAGAGATCAAACAATATTAGTAAACTATAAATAGGAATATAACCTTGAAAGGTCACAATCACAGATCAAACAATATTTGTAAACTATAACTAGAAAGATAATTAGGAAAGGTCACAATCACAGATCAAACAATATTAGTAAACTATAAATAGGAATATAACCTTGAAAGGTCACAATCACAGATCAAACAATATTAGTAAACTATAAATAGAAAGATAATCATGAAAGGCCATAATCACAGATCAAACAATATTAGTAAAATATAAATAGGAAGATAATGAGGAAAGGCCACAATCACAGATCAAACAATATTAGTAAACTATAAATAGGAAGATAATCAGGAAAGGCCACAATCACAGATCAAATAATATTAGTAAACTATAAATAGGAAGATAATCAGGAAAGGCCACAATCACAGATCAAACAATATTAGTAAACTATAAATAGGTATATAAGCTTGAAAGGTCACTATCAAAGATCAAACAATATTAGTAAACTATAAATAAGAAGATAATCAGGAAAGGTCACAATCACAGATCAAAGCCCCTCCCTCCAAGTAACCAGATAGGACTTCATTTCCATAAAAGATATAACAGGAAACAGAACTTCAGCGAAACAAGCACGTGCGACCGAAAATGAGCTGTAAGAGAAATACAGTCAACCCTCACTATACCGAAACTCGATACAACGACAATAATCGCCATGATAAAAATTTGACTGTCACTAAACCTGAGTTTAAACTGTGACATTTAATCAGAAAATTATGCAACAATATCGTGTTTAATACTTCAAGAAGCATAATTATGTTTTGGATATTTGTTAAAATCGCTCATTGAGGCGATTCTAAAAATATGCGAAACATGTTTCTTATTAGAAAATAGGAAAAATAACACGTTTTTCTATTTACATATCATTCTACTCCGTTAAAGCTGTATTGTTGCTAAAAAATAAATTTTGTCTCATCTATTCAAAAAAAAAAAAAAAAAAAAAAAAAAAAAAATCTTCACAGTTTGCATCAATTACCAAACTGCTCATTTAGTAGTAAACCATGTTAATTACACAGAGAATAAGCATGCTCCTGTGTATATTGATTTTTGACAAGGTCACTTAAATCAAATATGCTCAAATTAGATGCCAAAATAACAGTTTCATCTTATAAAATGGGTCTGAAGTGAGCTGAAATCAAAGTTAGGTGGGATTTACTTGACAAATAACAAAATATTATCAATTAATAAAAACATGATCTTTGAGGAGAAATACTGCTTTAAAGGATTCTTTGTAATAGCAAATTCATTTAAACGGCAACATCTTTAGGAACAAATGTGTTTCCTTGTAACGAAGGTCCATTATTCCGCCTTGGAATGCTAAGGTTGTCTATGACCAAGTGCTGGCTTATATCGCAATAGTTCTGTTCTGTAGAAGGCTTTTGTCTCCATCTTGTGGTAGAAGTATTCGTGAAATATCCTTTTTTCTGTAACACGCAACAACTGTCTGTTCTACCTTCGTATGAGTTAAATCAGGCGTCTCTGATGCCTTTAGAACGCAATCTTTCAAGTCTACTGGACTAAACAGGAGCTGTTTTGAGACGTAACTGACGACGGAAACAGATCATGTTAAGTCATATAAAAACTCCAGCGTGAGTAAACGTACCTTCTGTCATGTACGCGCAACGACGACTCAAATACGCATGCGCATTTGCGCAGTCCGATTAGAGACTTCGATGTTCGCGTGAAGAAATTTGCATCCATGGCTGTCCAAATGGTGAATGCGCAGGCTAATCTGAATATTCGCTGGGCGCTCATGTCTGATGGTACGTTTTCTGACGTTGAAGGTCATCTCTTTCTGGGACCCAGATGTAACGTGTTAGCTGGTGACTGATCAATGCAAACACTTGTTTTGTTATTATTTATTGTAAAACAGACATACATGTAGCTAGCGTCGAAGGGATTGAAGGACTGTCAAGGGATCGAAGGATTGTTAAACCTTCAATCCCTTCGACCTTAGCTGCATGTATTTGTGTTTAACCCTTGTCCTGCTAAACCCGGATATACCTTGCCTTTGCAAACAGTGCAGATCCAGATCAACTGATCTGGATCTGCACTGTTTATCATTAAGTACTTGAATTTGTATGAACAACTTGGATAAAGTAATCTGATTGGCTAAAAATTAGAAGTAGGCGTGGCATCTTAATTTATTCAGCAGGACAAGGGTTAATAAAATACGTGTTAAATATAGTATAGAAGATACCCTAAAAAAGCCATAATCACAGAATATCGCCTATCAATGACTCAGAAAGGAAGAATAAACAAATCAGGACAGACAGTACACAAGTCACAATTCAAAGGAAAGCAAATCAACCAGCTTCTTCCTCAACAAAGAGTGCACAAATTTTGAGTCTTGCTTGAAATTATGTAGCCCACATACTGGAAAGGCATTTCGCCAGCAGTCAAGGGCGGTCCTGACTACTGTGAATATCAGGACTGCACTGAGATAAAAGAAATCAATAATGTCAACCTTAATAAATTGTATTTGTTCAGTTCCAACAAGTCAGTTTCACAGCTGGAAGACTGTTAGTCCCCAGGTATGATCTCATTTTCAGCAATAATAAAATTCACTTCCCATCACGAAAACATGCCTATATAATTTTGACCCCCTTAAACCCAACTATTATATAGTTTAACTGGGGTTTATAGGGGTATTATTTTTTATTTCTGCTCAAAAACCTATATTGGGGTACTCGTTAGAACCGCCTCGTCGAGGCGGTTCTAATGAGTACACACGATCTATGTTTTGAGCAGAAATATGAAAAAGATCAGATTTTTTTATCTGAAAATTTTCATTTTTTGGTGGTAAAATTTTCAGTATACTTGAATAGGCATGTTTTCATAATGGAAACTTCCGAAACTGTTAAGAGGACTTGATACACTTGGTAGTTCTTCATCCATTTTACAAGGGAGACAACTTTATAATATTCTGTACGAAAACACGCCTATTCAAATATATTCAACATTTCACTACATAAAATACCGAAAGGGTTCAGATAAAAATTCTGATATTTATCTATTTCTGCTCAAAACATAAATTGTGGATACTCGTTAGAACCGCCTCGGCGAGGCGGTTCTAACGAGTCCCCACAATCTATGTCTTTGAGCAGAAATAAAAAAAAATAATGTATACCCCTATAAACCCCAGTTTTAATATATAAAAGTGGGGTTTAAGGGGGTCAAAATTATATAGGCATGTTGCTGTTTACTTTCCTGCCGACAACCCCCCCCCCCCCCTTCAAACAGTTTTATGGGTCTAATCTGAAAGGGAAGAATGTTCTTCCGAGGGGAGCAAATGCTTTCTCTTTATAGTATATCCCTTTTCTGAAGAGAGGCAAAATATTTTTTGTAAAATGGATTTAAAAGGGGGGTGTCCATAAGGCCCTTGTCCAGCCCCTAACAAAGTCTTCATTTTTGCTGATGCACTACCTATACGGTCCCATTTACTAAAACTATTGATTTTGCAACGTAAGCCCTAGTTTTGGATTAACATGATCATGAAAATGGGTGAGGTATTTCAGTTTGAACCTGAGGTACCATATTTTAAACACCGTTTCTCTTTTAAAATATATCACACTCCGTTATACCTTCCTCTGTTTGTTAGACAAATGCTTTAGTAATATCCTATCTCACTAACCTCCCTTTAAAGAAAAACTGTTACATCTGCAGCATCTCTTTTATGAAAATCTTTAATTTTTGTAAATTTTGCATCTTGGATTTCAATAAAATCTAGCCTCTTACCCGGAACTGAATAGTGAATCATTTTGAAACATCTGAATACAACATTGAGATAGAACAAAGAGATGAATACGGTTTGGTGATCTTGACCTTATTTTCAAGGCCACATGGGCTGTAGAATTGACAAAAGAGCAGGGTGCCCATTAGATGCCTTTTTATGCTATTTAGGAAAATTCTTCATTTTCTCTTAATATATTGCTTATAATATCTTGTAAGCTCTCCCGAGTATGAAGTGCTCATTGTGAGCTAGATTGTGATTGGTCAATGTTTGTCGTGCGTCATCCTTCATGCAATGTACTACATCAACAATTTGCCATAAATGACAACTTCTCTTACACCTCTGGGCCAATTTTAGTCAAACTTCACAGGAATATTGCCAATATAACTCTCTACGAAAAACGATAAACTTGTTCCACACCAATGAACGTAATGGCCACCAGAGCTAAATATTAGAAACAAAATTCTTTAATGATCACTCCTCCTACACTATTGAGCCAATTTCAATCAATTTTCACAAGAATGTTGCCTAGGTGACTCACTACTAAAATAGCTAAAATGGTTTTGCTCCAATGAACAAGATGGCTGCCAGAACTAAAAGCCCCCCCCCCACCCCCCCCCCAAAAAAAAAAAAAAAAAACCTATAAATGTCAACTGCTCCTACTATATCATTGAGCCAATTTCAATCAAACTTCACAGGCATGTTGCCTATGTGTCTCTCTACCAAAACTGTTGAAGCAGTTTTGCTCCAATGAACAAGACAGCTGCCAGAGTTAAAATAAACAAAACTTTAAATGACAACTCCTCCCATAACATTGGGTCAATTTAATCAAACTTCACAAGAATATTGCCATGGTATCTCTCTACTAAAGAAGCTAAAACGGTTTCGCTCCAATGAACAAAATGGCCACTTTAGCTAAAAAAGAATATAAGTGCATTTACATTACAAGTGCTCCTAAACATTTTGGCTAATTTCAATCAAACTTTGCAAGAACATTGCTAACTCAAACTGCACAAGAATGACTCTCTACCAAAAAAGCTAAAACAGCTCCGCTCTAATGAACAATTAAGATGGCAACCAGAGCTAAAAATAGAAAAAAAATCTTTAAATGACAACTCCTCCCAAACATTTGGCCAATTTCAATCGAAAATGTTAAACAAGATATTAATTGAGGAATTAGTGTAACAAATGGAAATTGGAATAACTAGATGTGGCAACTTTTTAAAGAGACACAGAGTTTATAGGCTTTACGTTCATACTTTATGTATGATACTTTAGGTTCTTACTGAATTACCCCACCCTTTTTCATGATTATGTCACTCCAGATATGTAACTAACGTTATACAACCAAAATGCTTCTAGTAAACGAGAGGGCTAATATAGCCCCAAATCATTTACCTAAGTTTGATGGTCTGACTCCATATTCCCGTTATTAAGCTGTATCACTATATCAAGTGTATGATTGAAATTAGCCCAAGGGTGTAGCAGTAGTTGCCTTTTAAGGATTTTCTGGTTGGCGCACTGCGGCCATCTTGTTCATTAGAGCAGAACCATTTAATCTGTTTTGGTACAGAGTCAACATTCTTGTCAAGTTTGATCATAGCTGGCCAAAGGGTTTAAGAGTTGTCATTTAAAGATGTTACTATTTATAGCTCTAGTGGCCTTCATATTCGTTAGAGCAAACCCCTTTTAGCTATTTTGGTAGAGAGATATATAGGCAACAAGCCTGTAACGTTTGATTCAAAGTGGTCCAGTGATATAGGAGGAGCTGTCATTTAAAGATTTTTTTTTTCTATTTTTAGCTCTTGTGGCCATCTTGTTCGTTGATACGGAACTATTTTAGTTATTTTGTAGTGAGACACATAGGCAACATGCCGGTCAAGTTTGATTCAAACTGGCCCAATGATATAGGAGGAGCTATCATTTAAAGATTTTTCTATTTTTAGCTCTGATGGCCATCTTGTTCATTGATGCGGAACAATTTTAGCTATTTGGTAGTAAGACACAGAGGAACATGCCTGTCAAGTTTGATTCGAACTGGCTCAATGATATAGGAGCAGCTGTCATTTCAAGATTTTTTCTATTTTTAGCTCTGGTGGCCATCTTTTTCATTGATGTCGAATAATTTTAATTCTTTTGGTAGAGAGTCACCTAGGCAACATTTCTGTGAAGTTTGAATGAATTTGGCCCAGGAGTTTAGGAGAAGTTGTCATTTATAGCAAATTGTTGCCACATCACGAGGCACGACGGACAACGGACAACGCACGACAGCCATTGATCGGTCACAGTAGCTCACAATGAGCATTTTGTCCTCTGGTGAGCTAAAATGATATTATAGGTAATATATTAGGAGAAAATGAAGACTTTTGTTAAGTAATATAAAAATAGCCTAATAGGCACCTGCCTTTCTGACAATCCCATAAAGCTGATGTGACCTTGAAAATAAGGTCAAGGTCACCAAAACTTTGCACTGTCCCTATATTGTATACGGGTAAGTTTCGAAATAATTCACCTTTTAGTTCCGGAGAAAGGCTAGATTTTATTGAATTACAAGACGCAAAATTAATAAAAAATGAAGATTTTTCATAAAAGAGATGCTGCAGATGTATAGTTTTTATCTTTAAAGGGAGGTTAATGAGATAGGATATTACCTAAGGCATTTGTCTAACAAACAAAATAAGGTATAGCTAGATGTGATATATTTTAAAAAGGAAACAATGTTTAAAATATGGTACCTCAGGTTCATACTGAATTATCTCACCTTCTTTCATGATCATGTTACTCCAAAACTAGAACTTACGTTGCAAAATCAATACTGTTTTAGTAAATGGGACACTATAAGTAATGTATCAGCAAAAATGAAGGCTTTAGTTACGGGGAAGAAAAAGGGCCGTATGGACCCCCACCGCTTTCAGCTATTTTCGGTTTTATATGTTCCAAGGGGCATTCCTTTTAGAATCTAGTTACTTTCCCTACAGCTAGTGTGTCACCGTGCTTAACTGTAATGTTATTTCTATTGTCTGGTACTTTGTGATCATTGGGCATGTGCCACGGTTTTGAAAATGTATATGAGGGTCACTGCTGGAAGTAAATTCTAGAGTTGACTACTTTTCAGAAGGGGCTTGTTTGATGTCTGGGAACGCAATCAGAAAGTCACAAAATATGTCTTCCTTGGTCAAATGGCGGAAATTCTACAAAGTGTGTCTAATTCGTTTAAAATTTAAAGACGTAATGTCAAACTTAGATCCTGAGGAGAAAGCTCCCCAGTCAGCATTCAACGTAAATCTATATCGGACCGTCATCGGCCCGTCAGGGTAGCTGACGGGCCGATGACGGCCCGATGTAGATTTACGTAGAATGCTAGCTGGGTCATTATGAACCACATCATAATGATCTGAAAGTAATTTTATTACCGCCTGTGGCAGTGAAAGACGTTTGGCTTTTACCTGTACTTTTAAAGCGTGTTACATCGCCTCATTCGATGCATTTTACAGACATTTTATATTTAATGTTTTCCGACTCAATTTTCTCTAAAAGTTGGCATCGTACGGCTTGTCTTGAAAGAGTCACCTTGAATTATACATCACATAGACCTATCGACGTTCTGTATAAATTTATTGAATATAACCAATGTTGTTTTCGTTATTTTCTTGGCGGTGGAGGTGGGGGAAACCAGCTGAATCATGTAGAACCTGAAGGTATCACAACAAAGGAACCAGGCGCCTTATTACTTTTCCATGGGCTTCCAATAGAGCCTTTGGCTTATTTTGACCCTCACAAATTTCCTTGACTTCCAATTTTTGTCTCAAATTAAACTAAATACAACACAAAAATAAGGAGTGTATCGGCGTGTGTTGGTATTTTTCTGCTATTGAACACACGTAACCTCATTCTGGTGGAATATAAATAAAAAAAGAAGATGTTTACCAGGTCAGATTGTTCAACAATAGCACACTAAAATACCACTGACAAATTTTAAAAAAGACCATTTTATCAGTTATACCCCTTGGATTCCGTATCTTTTTGTTGGTGGTTCTTGTCCTCAACATACTAATTGGCACCCTGTTGCTTTTACCAGTCTTCAAAATTATATTATTATATAACTTTGCTTGATATTACTTACGTTACACCAAGAGCATTCTTTGAAATTTGTTCTAGATGTTCAAACGATGTAACATGTCTTTACGCATTAAAATGTACGGACAGAAATATGTAGAATACATCAGACTCGCAGCTGTATTACCTGTGAAAGTAACTCAAAACACGTATAAATCATAAATAAAGACATTTTCCTGGTTAGTAATCTGCTATGTGAATGTTGCAATCTGCTGAAAACGGAGGGAGTCCATCAGGCGGTGTGGTTATTCATTCTTAAGAACCTTTATCTATCGTATCTAATTAAGGCTAATTTCAATACGAAGATTCCGATCCTTGTACCTGTTGCTTCCTAATAGTTACTTCATCAAAACACCAACTGCTGCGTAATTTGATGAAAATTCCTTCGCTTTGCATGCGTTACTCTCATAACGAGGTAGAATACTTTCATTAATCCCTTAGTATTCTCTTGTATGTGTATCGTGATGTCATAAAATATTATGGTAATAAATGACTTCTATCATAACTGTTAAGTGACAGTTATTGATTTGACGATAACTCATATAGTGGGACAGATGTAAGTTTCTTTGTTCTCGACAGGGTGGAAATAAAATTCTGCTCAAAGCTGCTAGCGGCGTTCAGGATGTTTTTGTCTTTCTTTATTCCTTATCAACAGATTAAATCGAAAGTCTGCTATTTTCTTGTTGTTTTTTTATCATCATTATGTGATCTGTGTTGCCAAGGGATCCCTACTTTGGAATTGTTTGATATTTTGTTATCGGTTTATGACTTAACTCCCTTTTTATTTTGCATATCGACGCCTTGAGAGAGCTTTTTGGGTAACCCTTGTCTTTCTTGGCTATCTCAGTTTCTATATATAAAGGCTAAATACTAAACATACTGCGAGTATTTTGGAAACTTAATATATTGTGACTTTAGCTTAAGCCTGTGCTAGGCGTCACGAAAACACGCCTATATAATTTTGACCCTCTTAAACCCCACTTTTATATAGTAAAACTGGGGTTTACATAAGTTTACTTTATTTTTCTTATTTTGCTAAAAACATGGATTGTGGGTACTCGTTAGAACCGCCTCGCCGAGGCGGTTCTAAAGAGTACCCACAATCTATGTTTTGAGCAGAAATAAGAAAGAAAGAAAAAAGAGCTTTATCTAAAAATTTTCCTTTTTTGGTTGTAAAATTTTCAATATATGTGAATAGGCGTATTTTCGTAATGGGCATATGCAGCCCTACAAACCACCTGCTGTCATATAAACTGGACTCTTCTTTTCGCTATTTTATGTGTTCTTTGTTTCCAATGAGTAACCTGGTGTTAAATGGCGATCTAAAATCTCCCTGTTCTTTGTTACAGTGCAGTTTTTTTTTGTTTTTTTTTTTTGTATTTTCCTGTGGATCGTTGAGCCTATGCTTGGAAAATCGAGTTCCGTTTAAGCCAGTGCTAGAGGGAGTGGGGGTAGTAGATGCAGCCGGGGAAACAACATTGCTGCCACATGATGAGTCGCAGTGATATCGAGACTCTGATTTTCGTTCTTTATGCGCTTTGCTTCCAAGGGTAACCTTTATAGATTTGACATTAACAAAATACTAACTAGAACCAGTTTATTCGACTGTGTACTCAGAACAAAAACACAACACATTGATATATTATTTAAGTTGAAAACGGAATAAACAACAGAAAAAGCGCCCACAGTAACTGTTTCAAAGTTTTGATCGTTATCGTTATATGTTTCTCAAAGTCATATTAAATGCAAAAACTATAAAGCCAGATATACAGGAAAATATTTAAATGTTGTCTGCTTAATGTGAATACATGAAAAATACTTTTATATTTGGTATGACTTAGACAAAAATATAATGATAATGTCTTTCAGCGTTGATTTTTTCAGCATTATCTTTATGCCATTCAATACACGGTTACTAGGTTTAACGGTATGTTATTAAATTTTGTTTTAAATATAACACATTCTAATTGCAAATTTAAACGGGCAAATAAATGCTGTTTAGGAAAATAATAAGATTCATAACGCATTTTTTTTTCAAAACGGAGCACCTTTGAGTGTAACTTTGATTTTCTGTACTATGATGAAAAATATAATGACAACAACACTGTTCAACACCCAAATATACCAGACAATACTTCAAGGTTGTCTGTTTAAATGCTAATACATGAAAAAGAATAATATTTATTTTACATTTAATATGACTTTGACAGAAGTAAAATTAGTTTTATACTTCAAAGTTGATTTTTCAGCATTACTTTTTATATTATTCAATATATGGTTACTAGGTTTAACGGTATGTAACTAAATTTCGCTTTCAATGGGCCAATAAATGTTTTCTTTTTTTTTTTTTTTTTTAATAAGATTTAGACTAAGTTCTTTATGA